>CM077675.1:369690317-372120317 GCA_039707655.1 Elymus sibiricus | reverse complement strand
AGTAAAATTGCAACAGACGCAAGTTCATCACGTCCCGAGAGCAAATCCGCCAACGAGCGAGATTCGTATTTAAAACGGGCATTTAGTTGCTAAAAACCGTTTTCAGATTACACTTACTTCACATAGAACACGACTGACCTGAATAATTCGTGCGGGGAGACACGGTTGCGAAGATAGCCCGAAGGTCGGGTTCCTACAGAGGGAAGTTGAGGTTGTGTAACTCAGGAAGTTCAACCCGTGATCAGAATAATATTCTGATCCCGTGATCAGAATAGTGTTTATGTAAAAACCTCAACTTTGAGGCGCAACTTTTTCATGTAGATTACACTCTCTAATTCCTTACGGTTTGATAGTAAAATCAAATTTACTCAAAAATGGAATTCTGTTTTTCAAATTTTATGAATTTTTCGGTACGGTTTTCGCTGTAGTTTTCTAACCGTTTGTCAGAATGAGGCGTGTGATACGACGTTGGAAAGCTATGGAATAGGCGCAACTTTCATATGTTGGTCATTTGTTGAGATTCCTCGCGGCTTAAAAGGAATTTTGAAAACGGTGCCGTTGCCTACGAGTGAATGTGAGCGTATTTTCGTAAATTTTTCCAAAGCGCTCGTTAGAACGATGCAAATGATATGGCGTTGGAGATATATCGGCGGGGCGCAAAATTTTCATGTAGAACACTCTCTAATTCCTTACGGTTTAAGAGTAGTTTTGAAATTATCGAAATGCGAACACTCTGTTTTTTGCGACAACAAAATCGACGCGTGAACCGCATCAGACAGAAGAATGCACTGCCTTAGACCGAAAAACGCACTTCATCACACGGGCAAGCGAAATGCACGATTTCTATTTGTCCCACGTAAATTTTTCCCATGCGAGGAAGTGGACCGCACTTCATATCTGGCATAAGTGAACCTCAACAGTAATGAGAAGTGAACGGCATTACTTTTGTTTGTCGTTTCCGTATTTATTTATTTTATGCGTGTAGACCGAGCAAGTGAACCGCATGGACTCAGCGAGTGAACTACATCTAATAAGAAGTGAGCTTCTTTTTCATTGTTTACCAAGTGAACCATAGAGTAGTTTTATAGCAAACTTCACCAGAGAACAAAGTGAGCTTCAAAACACACATATCCATTTATTATTATTTTCGTTTTTGTTTCCATTTCATTTTCTCGTGTTTAGAAAATGAAACACAATGGATGTTTACAACGAAGTACATGCCAAGTAACATTCTTTTTTTTACAAAACATGCCCCTGCAAATTTACACATATCATTCTTTAACACGAGTAGTACACACAAGACACATCGAAACCTACATCCACAAACCAGCCAAACTGCATCGCCGATCGAGCCAAACTGCACCGAGGCACCTATCTGCAAGAAAAGTAATACCAATCTGCAATGAGGCGCTACCGGACTGCACGATTGCGAAAGCCAGACTACATGAGGCATCAAATGCACTTACAAGATCCAAAAAAACAAGTTACATGCATTGAAATTACATCCTGACATATTAAATGCATCAAAAAAAATTAAAGCCGCACCACTGCATGACGACGTAACTGCAAAAGCAATGCAACATGGCATCCAACCGACCATCTTCCTGCAAAAGTAAATCAACTGAACCTCAAGAGCAAACATCAACGGACAACATCTGCACTTTGATTTTTTCCTTCAGAAGAACACAAAAACAGTAAATTGTAGGTGCACGACGAGTCTCGTCGGCGCCTGGATCAGAGATCCGGCCTGCCCTTGAGCCATGCAGAGGAGAGCAGCGAGGAGCATAGGGTGGGTGATTTTCTCCTGCCGAAGAGTAAGCTCGCAGTCGGGGAAAGGAGCAGAGGGAGGGGAACATGGGGGGAGGGAGGATCTGCGGCGGCTACCAGTTGTGCTCACCGGTAGAGTAGGATGGATGTTGGGGGCATGCTTACCCGCTCATCGTCAATTGAGAAGAGAGCGGAGAGGAGGGGGATCCCATCCTGGAGAGGAACGGCGAGATGGTGGTGGCCGGGATCTACGCGGCGGCGACAGCCGAGCCATCGTCACCAGCGTCTCCTCCACCTGTAGCCGCCACTCAGGGACGGGGGCAGCACCGCCCGCTCAGCTAGCCGGTGAGGCAAGGTGGGGCTGGGGGGCGCCTGCGACGAGCGGCAGCGGGTGCTGCTGGCACGCCGGACGATGGCTATTGAGACACCGCGCGGTGGATCCTTACCGGATCCGGGCGGGACAGGGGTTGGAGGTGCTGCGACGGGTGGAGAGGGCTGACAGGGCCGAGGCGCGGCGGCGTAGTACGTGGATGGCGATGGGGCGGCGCGACAATGGATTTCTGGGCGGAGGCGGCACGACGGCGCGGGGGAAGGAGGCGGTGCGGCAGCGAGGGGGTAGGAGGCGGCGCGGTGGAGCGAGGGTAGGAGGCGGCGCTATGACGCTGCGGACTTGGTGGCCCGGAGGCGCGGGGGAGGTGGCGAGCTGGAGTGGCGGTTGTGAGGAGATGGAGGACGTGGGAGAGAAGGGGGATTTAGTGGAGGAGAAGAAGATAAGGTGGGATAGTGTTTTTTTCTGAGTCGCAATTCGGTTTGATTGTGTGCGGGGTTAGTTTGTAGCTACGGGGCAATTTGAAAGTGGTGTCAGAATAAGGTGATTTGGTGTTAGAATAAGGTCTTAAGGGGTGATGTCAAAATAGATCCATCCTATATATATATATATATACTTAGCTAGTGTTCATGCTTCCAGGATAGATCATAAATAACCACATCGATGATAACACTGAGCTATTATATTCACTCATGACAATAACATAACCAACTAGCGAGCAATAATAAAATATCTCACATGTCAACTATTTGTCAAAGCAATCATGATATAATATGATGATATGGTATCTATGTAACACCCCAAAAATTTAACCATGTTTTTATTAATTAAAACTTTGCCAGGAATTAAAATTTTATGTCTCTAGACCATCTGTTGATTTCAAAACCATTTCTTTTCTCTGAGTTATAAAATTTCCCTTCCAAGTAGAAGCTTTTCAAAAATATTGTGAGACTTGAATGTTTCCTTAAAAAACATATCATTTTAAATTGGTAAAATCTGTGGAGGCATATTTATAATATTTTCCCAAACTATATTCCTTTAAAATTGGTTTTTATTCCTTTAAAGGGTCTCATTTGCACTACAACCATTTGATAAATTCATTTAATAATTCAACAAAAATTTGTAGATGTCATATGATGTCCCTGGATCACTTTTATGCAAAAACCCAACCATGTGTTTTGTAAAATTTGAGCAAAGCATTCTATTTTCTATTCTGGACCAGTTTAAGGATTTGAACTACAACCCATCTTTATTTTGCCCTAATGCCCTTGGGATTTTTACTACTTGTAGTTCACCATACCAAACCCTTAAATCCATGATATCAGCCACATTAGAGTAATTTAAGCCCATGCAATAATGGCCTATAGTTTCTGTCCAGAAACAAAGTTTTGTAAAACTTGCACTAATAAGTTTTTGCTTTTGCCAAAATAACCTTGCCATCATGTTGTGCATCTAAAGAGACACTAACCTGGAAATTTTGGCCACCAGAAAGGTTTTATTAATGCCTAAAGCATTCTGTCGAACACCTTGTGTGCCTGGCCAGTTTTGGCATGATTTTAGTTTGCATTGTCAACTTGCTCTTATAGCTAAACCTGCATGTCTATTAGCTCTCCTATATTCATTAGCCTAGTCATGTTTAGTTTCATAGGCATCAGAAAGGCCTAGCACGCATTGGCATTTTGTCGAACGCCTGGCGCGCGTGTCCATAGCATGGCCAGAGCGCACGTTTTGCACGCACGCGCAACCGAGCCGCCGCACCCTCCTAGCCGCGGCCCTGGCTCTTCCCCTCGCATAGGGCCACAACCCCGTTCTCTTTGGTCCGCAGGAGCCGCCCCGACCGCCCCCTGGCACCGCGCAGTGCCGCCGTCAGAAGCTCTTGGCGGCACGCCGCCGGCAGCAGGCGCCTCTGCCATGGACGGCGCCGCCCAAGCCACACGCGCGTGCCATCTAGCTCCCATGGACAGTGGCAATATCGTCGCTAGCCCCTAGAGCCAGACGGCTAGAGCCACGTCGCCCTGCGGCAACAGAGGCGACACCTCGCCGGTCTTATCCACGGCTGACATTGAACTGCCTCTCCGCGCCTATAAATAGACCCCTAGACCCTCCGTGAGCTCGTCAGCATCCTCAAGCTAGCCTTAGAGAGGCCCCCTTGCTCCAATTTGGCCGGAAGCCACCTTCTTCCCCCTCCGGCAGCACCGGCCACCGCCGCCCCTCGGCTAAATCCGTCGCAGCCAGAGCCCCCTAGCTTTTCCCCGCGCCACCATCCTCTCCAACTAAACCCCGCGAGCCCTTCCCCCCGCTAGCCCTGGCTCGGGAACCGCCATAGGCAAAGCCCCCAACTGCCCCCGACGCCGCCGTCCGCCTCGGAGCTCGCCGCCGATGACCCTCCCCAACTCTCCGATAGTGGAGATCACCGGGAGGACCGACGACTCTCAGGGAACCCATTCCCACCCCCGGGAGACCCCTAGGAGCCCCTGTCTGCCGGCGAGGATCGCCGGAGCCCCACCTCCGCTCGGCCAGAGGAAGAAGAAGGCGCGGGCGACTAGTCAAACCAGACCAGTGGGCCCGAGGGACCCACTGTCAGTGACCACGCGACGGCCCATGCTGACTTAAGTGGTCACGCCTTCTGTGAAGTACGTCTCCCCCTTATCGAAAGCGTAATTAAGTCTCAAACGTTTTCTTTTTCTGTTTTGTTTAAAAACAGAAGTTTGACCAATCCTTGACTGGCCATAATTTCTAAAATAAAACTCCAAATGATTTGATTCTTTTTCCTACCTCTCTAAAATTTCATCTAGTTTATTTTCGGATTTATTTGAAAATTTTCCAAGACAAAATTTTGTGCTGTTTTGAATTGTGTGTTAATTAGAATAAATTCCAAAATAGGAAATGGAGGAAGAATTGAGCTTTCAGATTTTTGGAGTGCACCCCCACCTTTCTGCAACCTCAAGGCAAGCATCCTGAACCTTAGTATAATATTTGTTGTGTGTTGTTTGATGTAAAAAAATAAAACTACAACACAAAGTTGACTTGAAGTGTACATTATTTCATGTGATGGTGTGATCATGCTTACAAGTGCATGATGAGAATTCCTTGCTGTTGGAATTGAAATACATGTGACATTATTCACCCTCTTGTGCCACTCATGTCTACCGGAAGGAATCTGGGAGAAGTCTCTGTCTCGGGTAGACACGGACTTAGTGCTGACATTTCGTTGGAACGAGAATGACCAGTAAGGCATGGTGAGGTATGATGAGTGGTGATTCTGTCAGATGGTGTGGAATATATTTGTTATGCTAATCATGCAGGTAACACATAACCTCCTGAGTCGACCATAGATCGAGTCTTGTGCCAGTAACCCCCATATTTGTTTCGTGCTACCACTTGTCCCTATCGTAGGTAGGGTACGGTTAAGTAAGTTGCTAACCCCTTTCTTAGCACACACCGTACAGAGAGGCCATAGTGAAAGATACCAGTGGCCCCTGGTAGGCATGTCACTTGGTCCGGGGGCATGGGTGTTCCGGTTGGACCGAGGGGGTAGCTCCCCTGTTTTGCACGCGGTATAAATGTTGTGATCCCATGCTAATCGAGGTTGTGGCCTCCCCACTTAGAGTTTTGCTTAACGAGTGTCATGGATGATTCCAGGCACCGGTAAGTTAAGCTAGTGTGTGCGGGTCAGGTGTGTTTTCAATTCAAAGAACGTAAGCGGAATTAGTCCCGGTGGACTAAAGGAATCCGCTACTCATGGGTAAAGAATACACCCTCTGCCGAGTTTATATCTATTCAAATAGCCGTGTCCGTGGTTAAGGACTACAGTCTGGGAAGGGTCAAGTGTCGGTCTTAGTGTCGGTCTTCGGAGGAAAACTTCTAAAACCAGAATATTGATCATGACGTGTGATGAATGATGATTATGATTATTATTATTGTGGACTAACCATTTACATTATTTGGATTATTGAGTATCCCTGGGATGGTTCTACCTCCTGGATACTCATCATGATTATTATTATATAATCCCTTTATGTGGCGTCGCTCAGACGCCCGACTGTGGCATGCATGTTGTTTATTTTATATACAGAAGCCCTTTATGTGGCGTCACGCAGACGCCCGACTGCGGCACGCATGCTATTTATTTTCTTATAATCCCTTTATGTGGCGTCGCACAGACGGCCGACTATGGCACGCATGCTATTTAGTTTCTTATAAGCCCTTTATGTGGCGTCGCTCAGACGCCCGACTGAGGCATGTTTTATATTTTACCCTTTCGAGGCGTCGCTTCAGACACTCGATTGGACCAATTTATTTTAATTCCTTGATTGCTTATATATGCTTAATATGAATTATCTTCTTACCTGCATCAGGAAATTTATCTTGTGACTGTCTGAATGATCATAAACTATTTCAGTACATGAATACCACCTGCTATATTATATATGTTTCATGATGTTTGCGAGTACATTCAAACGTACTCACTGGCTTGTCCCTGGCTATTTTGATTGGCCAGATTGCGTATTTTGGAGAGGAGCACTATGACGGCAGCACCAGAACCTAGGCATCAAAGGTAGCAGCCACGCGAAGATAGGAGTTATCCAGGTCAGCTGTTCCTGTGGGAAATGGAGTCCCATAGACGCTGATGACCCCGAACCGCTTCCGCCACCAACCATTAGAAACTTTTTGTTGTACTCTTAGACCACCATGGTCGTGTACTTCAAATATTGTATTTTGCTTGGAATTTCTGTATCAAGAATGTGTCTCATCAGCTAACAGTAATCCTGGGGCTGGTGAGCACAAGGACCATTTACTAGGAAGTTAATATCCTGTAAAACCGTCCCCGACAACCTTGGTATCAGAGCCAGGCTGACCATTGGCTAATCCTATCTTAGCCAGGTCGATAAACCTAGGTAAACCAACCACCGGACCTTAACCTAACCACAACCAAGCCTATCCTATACGATAGGCCACACAGTGGCCCCGATACCTTTCGGCAGTCGGTACCCAACCTACTAGACTAGCCCATCGATCACGCGCCCGTGATCGACACCTAATTTGTCCCATTCGCAAGCGTGCGAAGGAAGACTCCGTTTTCTTCTATAAAAGAAAACGTTTGCCCAAACCTGGCACACCACAACCACCTATCCAAAACCAAGCCAAGATGCCTCGCTGTCGGCGTTCTGGGAACGGGGGTACCCAGACCTGCCTGCCTGCGACCCAGGGCATGGCCCACCTCATTAGCAAAGCACGGCCTGGCGCGACTTCACTCAAGACAAGGCCCTCGTGAGGGCCCTAAGCTCGTGAGGAAGAACAGCACCAAGACCCGCGAAGGACGGGCCTTCTCAGGCCCTCTCCGGAGTGGCGGAGATCTTTATGCAAAACCCAGCCTCAGGAGTCAAGGATGACGCAAGGAAGGACAGGCGGGCGCCAGCGCGCCAGGCGGTACAGTTTCCTCTTTGGTGCAAAGGGAGCAAGGACATACGCGGGTTCCCAAAGTGCCACCCAAAGGTTTCCATTCCGGTGCAACAAGACCACGACCACGAGCCCCGCAGGGCGGATGTCATCGCCGAGCCCACCTCTACATCATCGACAGCCACTTTGCAGGCGAAGACCACCTTTGGACAGGGCGGGATGTACTCTTGTCCCCCTTCAAATTTGGCCATTGTGGGATCCCTTCCCGCCATTGCGATAAGGGAAGAGGACCCGGGCTGCTGCTATAAATAGAGGATAGGCTGCACAGTAGAGAGGGGGAAAACCAAGGGGAGAAGACAACAGATACCCAACAAGGAAGAGAGCCAAGAACACCAGACGAGCGCCTTCACGAGGCTCCTCACCACTGTACTAGTTCATCCACCACACCTCCTCGTGAGGCAATCCACCAAAGCAGGAGTAGGGTATTACGCTTCGCAGCGGCCCGAACCTGGGTAAACCATCGTGTGCATATTCTTCCTCGTCATTGTGCGAGTTCATCATCCTAACCATCGTGTAGTGAGCTAGGTAGGGCGAGGCTGCAAGGGATCTTCGCACACACCCCTGTGTTCGAACCTTGAGGGTTTTTGTGCAACCCGAAATCCGACATTTGGCGTGCCAGGTAGGGGGCGTGTCGGAGTCTTCCTCAAGCCAAGCTCTTCCTCTGCCTCGCCTCTCCGATGTCTGACGCTCGCCGAGCCCGCGCCGAGCGCCGAGCTGCCCGCGTCGCACAGACGGCGCCCGTGGGCCGCGCCGCTGCGCGCCGGCCCCCCTCGCCTGTGGCCAACACCGCCACGGGCCCGGAGGCCCACGAACAATAGGACTCCTCCCAGCCGGTCACCGCGCGGCGCGATGGCCACACCGCCACTCCGTCGATCGTTCCGGCTACCGGGTCGTCCTCCCACGCTCCACCCGGGCCGCCGCGCTGCTCGGGTGCACTCGCCATGGCGCACGAGCTGCTCCGCTACCGCCCTGCCCCCGACCGCCATGACGACTGGCTTTGGCGCATCGTGGAGCTCGTCAATGCCGCCGGTGATGCTTCATCGCTCTCCTACTCGTTTCGACCCAGGCCTTCCCTGGCAGACGACGTGGCCCACGATGCGCCGCCACCTCCTCCACAACGCGACGTCGACCCCGAGCCCAGGCGTGAAGCTCGCCCGCGCGACCAGCACCGCGAGCCGCAGGCAAGGGCGAGAGATGAAGCAAGCTGCCAGGTGGTGCCCCGGCCGAGCATCGACGCGCATGTGCTCCCCGCACTACTGAACCAGCGTCGCGACCGGGCGCCACTCGAGGCGACCCCTCAGGAGCGTCAAGGCCGGGTCCCTCCCGCGCACGTAGCGCCCGTCGAGCAGGTGGGGTGCCACACCATCGCCCCGGAGCTCCATCCATGTGGCCCTGCAAGTTCAAGCCTGACCTACCCCGCGCTACGACGGCACCCCGGATCCCACCGAGTTCCTACAGCTCTACTCGCTGAGCATCCGGGCGGCCGGTGGAGAAGACAAGGTCATGGCGTGCTGGTTCCCCATGGCACTCAAGGGCGGCGCGCTCTCCTGGCTCCTCAACCTTCCGGAGGGGTCCATCACCTCCTGGGATGACCTGCGCAAGCGCTTCGTCGCCAATTTCCAAGGTACCCGCGACCGAGCGCTCACCGTGAACGATCTGCAACGTGTGAAGCAGCAGGAGGGAGAGACCATGCACAAATTCATACAACGCTTCACGATCACCCGCCTCAAGATCCCGAGGGCGTCGGATGAGGCTATCATCTCCGCGTTCATCGATGGCATCACGGACCTCAAGATGAAGGAGGAGCTCACCATGAACGACGAACTGTGCTCAACCCTAGAGATGTTCAATCTGGCGAACAGGTGTGCCAAGGCCGAAGAGGGCCGCCTATCGCTCCGCGAGCCTCCGGCGGCGGAGCCAGAGGACAAGAAGACCAAGGCCAAGGAGGCGAAGCGCAAGGTCCCCGCGGTGCTTGCGGACGAGCCTGAGGCGAAGCGCAGCCGAGGTGAAGAACCCCCCGTAGGAGGGCGGCCGTCCTGCATCTTCCATGGCACCAACAACCACGACACCATCGACTGCCAGGAGCTCAGGCTTGTCCGCGACAAGCACTTCGGCCGGCGCCCTGGACGCATGGACCGTGGCTTCGGATGCGGCGGAGGCCGCGGCGGAGGCCGATGGGACAACCGGGAGCCACGTCGGGAGTGGCGAGACCGGCCTCAGGAGGACCGCTGGCGTGACGACCCTCCGGAGGGGTCACGCTGTGGCCAGCCTCGTTAGGCCCATCCTCGTGAGGCCGGCCTACCACCACTACCGCCGCCACCCAGAAGGAAGGAAGAGGACATGCAAGACGATGGGACTGGGGGCTTCCAGGAGGCCAGGACGATAGCTTGTATCCTGGGCGGCGCCCAAGCCCCGGCGTCGAACCGCATCTTCAAGCAGTTCACGCGGGAGGTGAACACAGCTCTCCCGAAGCCCGAAGCCATGCGCCCCCTCAAGTGGTCCTAGACCGCAATCACCTTCGACTTGAGGGATCAGCTCAGGTGCTCGGCCATGGCCGGTGCACTCCCCATGCTGTG
This sequence comes from Elymus sibiricus, assembly GCA_039707655.1. NCBI lineage: Eukaryota > Viridiplantae > Streptophyta > Magnoliopsida > Poales > Poaceae > Elymus > Elymus sibiricus. The sequence goes on along the minus strand of CM077675.1, from coordinate 372,110,186 downwards.
CACTCCGACCATCAGCAACGTCCTCGTCACCAAGACCCTCATCGACAGTGGAGCGGGGCTCAATGTCCTCTCCATTGAGACCTTCGAGATGCTCCAAGTACCATACGGCCAGCTCATGCTGACCAAGCCCTTCTCGGGAGTCACTGACGGGTCCACCGTCCCCATTGGGCAAGTGCGCTTGCCTGTGACCTTCGGCGGACGCATGAACTACCACACCGAGATCATCGTCTTTGACGTCGCACACATCCACCTCCCGTACAATGCGATCCTTGGGTACCCGGCCCTCGCCAAGTTCATGGCGGTGACTCATCATGGCTACAACGTCCTCAAGATACCGTCGCCTATGATGAGAAGGATGCCGTCTGCTCCCTCGAGTGTGCTTACTGCGCTACAGCGGCCGAACGCTCGGACGACGAGGAAGATACCCTGCCTCGTGAGGATGCACGCAAGAAGAAGAAGCAGCTCCTCCCCGCAGGGCCCCAGGGGGCTGGAACCTCCAAGAACGGCGCCTCAGGCCCTGCGCCCCGGGACAGGGCCCCACCCTCCATCGCATAGGAAAGTGTGCTCAGCGCCCCCCTTGGGTCGGGCTCGTGGGCTTCCATTCGGGGAGCTTCCGGCCTGGCCGGTGAGACAAGGGAGGCGCTCGGGCACAACCTGAAGGCGCGTCCTGACACGCGTCTGCCTCAACCAGGAGCACGGCGCGAGGCGCCAAGCTCGCAAGAGTCCGTCATTAGAGCGATCGAGGAGCTTCAGGAGGCACAGGCCATGCGAGGCGGGAGCTGCCCCGTACCACCGAGCGCAGCCGCCATCGTCGGCCTGGTCAACAAGCCGCGCGTCTGCGTTGACGCGCTCGCGATCAACGGGGCCGCGTCCCAAGACCTCTTCTGGTCGACACGCGCCGATCGCGGATGGGTCTACCCGCGCAACTACGTCCGCATGCCCTCCGGCCTGGCGAACGCAGGCGCCACATTCCAGCGCCTTGCCCAGGCCATGCTCATACCTTGCCTGGCGAGGTGCGACGAGGGATTGGAGGAGATGCCCGGACCGAGCAGGGGTCCCGAGCCCCGGGAGACGACGGGCTCGTGAGGGTCACGCTCACGGAGGTACAAGATCAGGCTACGACGACGGCTTTGACTCTTTAGCGGCATGGCTGCCAGGTGATTTTTTGGTTTGTGCCAGGTAACTTTTTGGTTTACTCCGTTTGAGGGCGCCCACCGGGCCGCATTATCATCAGGCGACCAGGGCATACCCCTGCAGCCGCCTCATTTACGCATATTTCAGCAACTTTACATGCATGTGATCTATTTCCTAACTTTCACCTTGCCTGCACGGCGCTTTGCCGGCGTGAATGATGCCGCACCCAAATGATCCTACCTTCGACCGCCTCATGAGAGTACTGGGCACGACGTCTGTGCTCGGGTCCGTCCCTGCAGCATCGATAAATCCAGTGGCTAAGCTCTGTCTGGCGGGCCGGCCCTGTTCACGTCACCTCCTGGGGTCACTGGTGCTTGGCCCTCTCATGCGATGGCCCTCGGGAGCACATTCGGCGCAGGCTTCTCCAAAAATTTGTAGGACCTCGGACGGCGCTATCTACAAGAAGATCCAGGCGCAAACCTCCTTTGAGGTAGGGACCTCGCGAGGCCAAAGCGCCCTCGCGAGTTCCCAGATACACCTCCCAGTTCTACCGTGCAAGCCACGCGTACAAACTCAATGGGTTGTACACGCCCGGAGCCCCCCGAGGACGCGGAGGGGTTCCTTCCCACGCAATGTGGAAGCCCCATGCTCCGTGCTGGCGGACAACACGGTCCACCAATGACTATGCCCATGCAAGGTGGAAGCCCCACGCTCCGTGCTGGCGGACAACACGGTCCACCAATGACTATGCCCACGCAATGTGGAAGCCCTACGCTCCGTGCTGGGGATAAACAACTGAGGGCGCCCCAGCGGCTGCATCCAACCTCAGGAAGGCCCCTCGTGGCCCCGTCTCGCTGCGTTCCCCTGGGATGTACGCGTGAGGGGGCGGCATGGGGGCTACTACCAGGCCGAGCCTGGTACACGCCACCTCCCCAGGTCGGCCAAACCTGGTCTTCATGCGCCCCTCTCAGGAAAAGCTAGCGAGGAAAGGTATGGGAGCCGCTCGTACGTCAAGGGGGACTCCTGAGCATCGCGACTAAGGAGCCTCACTGGCCACGTAGCCCCTCACCCCTTGGAACCGTCCTGGTGATCCGGACGGCCCAACAGCGGCTGAGGTATGCGCGGGGCCGGGCCCTGCCGACGCAGATCTCAAAGCGCTCAAAACCCTCAAGGAGGACGTTGGAGCTCATACGTCAAGGGGGACTCCTGAGCATCGCGACTCAGGAGCCTCACTGGCCATGTAGCCCCTCACCCCTTGGAACCGTCCTGGTGATCCGGACGGCCCAACGGTGGCTGAGGTATGCGCGGGGCCGGGCCCTGCCGACGCAGAGCGCAAGGTGTTCGAAATTTCCAACTTAACCCAATCTTCATCATGTTCCCTTCATGAGGGCTGCTCGTACGTCAAGGGGGACTCCTGAGCATCGCGACTCAGGAGCCTCACTGGTCCTGTAGCCCCTCACCCCTTGGCACCATCCTGGTGATCCGGACGGCCCAACGACGGCTGAGGTATGCGCGGGGCCGGGCCCTGCCGACGCAGAGCATCACAGCAAGCAAGGAGGAAACAAGGCGAAGAAAGCAATCACGCAGTTCAATAGTTATTACAAGCATCAAATGTTTTTGCAAATACAAACGAGTCTAACGCCTCCGCGAGGCACGATCAACGTTGCAGGAAAGGAACAAGGAAGAGGAATTAGGAGGAGTCGTCGCCACCATTCGTCCCGGCCACGGGGAACTCGTCGTCGACATCGCTGGCGTCATTTCCTTCGCCGCTAACCCTTGCTGCTTCAGGAGGCGGAGGAACGGTGATGCAGGTGAACTTCTTCACCAGCGCCTCCATGGCGCCCTTCACTACCGCCACAGCGCTGCTGCGGACCTCGGGGGCGACTGGGCGGATCACGGAGTCGAAGTCAAACCCCGACTCGCGAAGGTGAAGATGGCTGAAGACGCGTGTCGCGGCCTCAGAAAAGAGGTCACGGCACTCGCTTTCCAAGACCCCCTCCACCTTGGCAACGGCGCCCTCCAGCGCCTCGACGAGCCTCAAAGCGAGCTCCGCGAAGTCGCTCTCCAGAGCCGTCAGGGGCTCCGAAAACCCATCCTGGCAGAGGGAGTGGAGCGCTTGACGAAGCCTGAGCTCAACGGAGGGAAAGGCATTGAGCTCCGCAGCTTTCTTCTCCTCATCCGCGGCGAGAGCCTTCTCCCTGGTGTCGAGCCGGGCCTTTTCTGCGGCAGCTTCTCCCTACCGCGCGTCCAGGCGCTCTCGCTAGCGGCCTGGCTGGCCACCGCCTGGGACAGCTCGGAGTCCCGAGCGGCAAGCTTGGCCTCGCGGGTCTCGAAGGCTTTCTCCTACTGACGCAGCTGCTCCGCAAGTGCGAACTTCTCCTCCTGAAGAACCTTCAAGCGGGCCTCCGCTTCGTCATAACGCCTTGCAGCAGACGCCGCATCGGTCAGTGCCGCCTCACGGGCTCCCTTGGCTGATGCGGCCTCCTTCTCGCTCTCCGCCGTGGTGGCCTTGGCCTGGCCCCAAATCACCATGACAGAGGCGTCGGCCTGGAGCCACCCGGAGAGGAGCCCCGGGCGCCCACTCGCGAGGCGATCGTCAGCGCCCCCGAGGGCGTACCGAACCTGACCCAGAGCGGTGTAAGCCCCGTCCAGGACGCCGGGGCTGCGTAATCCGGACGCCAAGGCCTCGTCAGGGGGAGTCGCCTGTGCCATCACAGGAGACACCCCTGGGGCGGCGGAAGCACGAGGAGCAGGGGGCACCGGAGGCTCCGCCACGACCACAGGGAAGGTGGATGTAGACGAGTCCAAGGGCAGCTGGCCCTCGGGGGCTAGCTCCCGGGGCAGCGGCACCGACACGCCCTCGAGGGCAGGAGCGGCCACGTCAGTAGGCATCGGGGGCTCGGGAGGCTCCACGGCAGTGACCAGGAGGGTCACCTCGTGAGTCCCCACGCCCTCAGCGTCAGGTGCCTCGTCTGGCGATGGCAAGGCGGCAGGAGCGGGCGAAGCGTCGGAAAGCACCCTTGGCTTGATGCCTGCTTTCTTCTTCCTCATCCTCAGCACGGCGGCGTTCCTGGTCACCAAGCAAAGGAAGAATCATCAGCGCACAAGCTACCGGCAGGCGACCAAGTCGAGCCAGGTTACTCACTCTTCAGCGTCGACCCACTTCCTCTTCTTCTCTGCCCCGAGAACGACGGGGGTGCCCCCGCCTTTCATCAGCAGGGCACCACCACGCGGAGGAGCAGGAGCACTATCCGCAAGGGCAGCAGCTGGAGGGGTCACCATGGCCCCGGACTCGTCCGCCTTGCCCGCGAGCCACGATTCGGGCGGGGGCGAGGCCGGCACTTCAACCGCCTTGCCGGCAGAGGCAGGGAACACCGGAGGAGATTCAGCCCCGCGCTTCCTGGGGGTCGCCAGGCCGGCGGACCGAGCGGCGCGAGGAGTGGGTCCCGACCCCCTGAGGAACTTGGCGGGACGCAGAGAACCCATAGCAGAGGCTTCACCAGCATCGTCGTCATCTTCAAGGCCACGCAGGAGCGAGCTCTGTGACAGGGGGGACGCCTCCACCGAATCACCATCCGCCGTCTCCTCGGAACCCCCCCCCCCCGCTTGTGGTGTCGCCGGAGGACACCGCCACCGGGGAACCGTGGCCCTTAGCCGAGGAGAGCCCCAGTTCGTCAAAGATGGGCATCGCGGCGACCAGATCGTCTCTGTCGTCGCGACGGTACAACGGGGCGTAGGCGTCGGGGAGATCGTCGGGGTCGCCGTTGAGCAGGGTTGACACAGCCCTGTTCAGCTCCTCAGAGGTTATGCGTGCGGACCGAAGCCTGAGGTTGTCTCCGTTACCCTGATAGTCCCACAAGGGCCTAGAATGAGACTGGAGGGGCGCCAGGCGCTGCGTCAAGAACTCCTTCACTATCATCCCCCCAGTCAGCTTCTTGCCGCTGATGTCGTGAGAGATCCGCTCCAGGACAGGCCTGGACCGGGGGTCGGAAAGCTTCGTGGAGCTACACGCGGGGGTCTTCTCCGACAGCCCCTTCGGCAGATCCAAGCGGGGGTTGGTGCTCTTGAGATCCATGAAGACCCAGCGGTGCCTGTAGTTCTCCACCTTCTTCCCGGCCTTTAAGAGCATGTTACCGCTCTGGACGGCGACAAATGAAATGCACGCCGACCGCTGAGCGCCGTCGTGCACGCGCAAGCTGAAGAAATGGCGAAAGAGGGCCACCGAAGGCTTCACACCCACGAAAGCCTCGCAGTAAAAGGCAAAGACGGACAAGAGCAGGATGCAGTTGGGTTGGAGATGAAGGGCTTGGATCCCGTAGTGGCTGAGGACGGCGGTGAAGAACTTGGAGAAAGGTGGGACGAGCCCAGCAAAGACGCTATGGAGAAAGAAAGGATAGGTCGACCTGGACGAGGGCCGCTTCTCCGAGGAGCCGCCCCATATCAAGGTCCCCCCCCCACTCGTTGGTCCCATCTGCCGTCGACGGGAGCACTGGGATGAGGTCTCCATCCTTGGCAATGGTGGACTCCGAGAGCGCTGGTGAGATGGGGGCGGGGGCTGAGCTCTGGCCTCTGACTTCGACTTGCCGGCGGGAGCCATCGGGAAGTTCGCGGGGCCAACGCGGCAAGGAGGAGGACGGAGTGGCGCCGGGATCTGGAGAGGTCTCTGGTAAGGCCAGGGATCTGGAAGTAAGAGCAGGTGCGCAGAAGAGGAAAGCAGTAATGGCTCGGCACTGGAAATCAGGCTTTTGTCGATTCGAGTGGTGGCCGAAGGGGCGTTGGTTGCCCGACATCAACCGCACGACGCACGCCAGTCCTGGCCCGCAGGCGTTTGGGGCCCGCGGCGCTTCGGGCTGTCCTCAGCGGCCTCACCCAGAAGCCGGCTCGAGCGCGCCTTGGGCCCGGGGGCTACTGTCGGCATTCTAGGAACGGGGGTACCCAGACCTGCCTGCCTGTGGCACCGGGCATGGCCCACCTCGTTAGCCAAGCACGGCCTGGCGTGACTTCACTCAAGACAAGGCCCTCGCGAGGGCCCTAAGCTCGCGAGGAAGAACAGCACCAAGACCCGCGAAGGACGGGCCTCCTCAGGCCCTCTCTGGAGCGGCGGAGATCTCTATGCAGAACCCGGCCTCAGGAGTCAAGGATGACGCAAGGAAGGACAGGCGGGCACCAGCGCGCCAGGCGGTACAGTTTCCCCTTTGGTGCAAAGGGAGCAAGGACGTACGCGGGTTCCCAAAGCGCCACCCAAAGGTTTCCATTCTGGTACAACAAGACCATGACCACGAGCCCCGCAGGGCGGATGTCATCGCCGAGCCCACCTCTGCATCATCGACAGCCACTTTGCAGGCGAAGACCACCTTTGGACAGGGCGGGGATGTACTCCTGTCCCCCTTCAAATTTGGCCATTGTAGGATCCCTTCCCGCCATTGCGATAAGGGAAGAGGACCTGGGCCACTGCTATAAATAGAGGATAGGCTGCACTGTAGAGAGGGAGGAAAACCCAAGGGGAGAAGACAACAGACACCCAACAAGGCAGAGAGCCAAGAACACCACACGAGTGCCTTCACGAGGCTCCTCACCACTGTACTAGTTCATCCACCGAACCTCCTCGCGAGGCAATCCACCAAAGCAGGAGTAGGGTATTACGCTTCGCAGCGGCCCGAACCTAGGTAAACCATCGTGTGCATCTTCTAACTCGTCATCGTGCGAGTTCATCATCCTAACCATCGTGTAGTGAGCTAGGTAGGGCGAGGCTGCAGGGGATCTTCGCACACGCCCCTGTGTTCGAACCTTGAGGGTTTTTGCGGAGCCCGAAATCCGACACTAGCGCCATTGTTCACAATGAGACCACATCAACCAACCTTGGGTCTTTGTAACCGTCCTAGCTAACCTCACCCATCATGCCTTTGCATTAGAAGAGACCCCAGAATGTGTTGTGTACCAGGAGCGCACGAGTGATGAGAATCGTCAATTCTGGGCCACGGTGCACATCTACGGCAGGGGTATCTCGCTAGACCACCCCTACAGGTTCACCGGAAGGTCAAATTCCTTTGAGCCACAATCCATCCAGCTAGCAGCTCGGGAGGCTATAGTTCAACTCCGGCACTTGTCGCCAAGAGTTAACTGCCGCTCGTTCTATTATAACCCCAGCCGTGATGGATATATGAAAGCACAACATGCTCCCTTGGTGGTTTTGATAATTCATGACAACATACATTGTCTCTTGGACTAATACTTTTACCTAGTGAATTTCAGATAAAAATCCATGGGGAGATGGGTTGGCAAAAAGGGCTGTGTGGAGATACCCCAAGATGCAAGGAAATGGATTGGCAAAGCTTCAAGCAAGAGGACTCTACATTTTACTTTGTGAGAAATCACTTTGAGTCGATAGGAAAGCCAATACTATTAAAAGGGGGTAAGGTACTGTTGGTGAACAAAAAGCTCATACATGCACAAGTGATAGTCACCAAAAACACCCACAAGCTCTTCCACAAAAGTCTGTCCAAAGCCCCATATCCAAAATCGGTGCAACCAACACTTCCCACTCGGTGCCACCGATATTCAAACTCAGACAGACCCATGCCAAACCCTAGCTTGTCGGTGCAACCGATTCTGCATCGGTGCCACCGAGTTTAGGTTGCCAACTTTCTGTTTAGCCATCTTCAGTATTCGGTACAACCGAGATTTGCCTATCGGTCTCACTGAGTTTCTGGACCAACTCTCTGGATAGCCATTCACCTAATCGGTACCACCGACAAATGTGGATCGGCGCCACCGAGTTTCTGGACCAACTCTCTGGTAAGCCTTGGTCAAGAATCGGTACCACCGAGATGTGAAGATCGGCGTCACCGAGTTTGTGCAATCTAACAGTTGGTCACCTGATCGGTACCACCGAGAGTTATATATCGGTCTCACCGAGATTCAAAAGTTGTCACCTTTTGGTCACTTCGGTACCACTGAGATTCACACATCGGTGTCACCGAGTTGGTCACTTTAGGTGTAACAGTTGGATTTCTGGGGATGCCTATATATACCCCTTCACCACCACCTACTCGATAGAGAAGCACTCAGAACTATTCCATACTTGCCCCATCCAGTTTTCTGAGAGAGAGCCACCTACTCATGTGTTGAGATCATGCCATTCCATTCCAACCATATGAATCTTGATCTCTAGCCTCCCCAAGTTGCTTTCCACCAATCCCATCTCTTCCACGAAGCCAAATCTGTGAGAGAGTGATTGTGTGTTAAGGAGTCTATCATCTTGAAGCACAAGAGCAAGGAGTTCATCGGCATTACCGAGCCTATTACCTTTTGGAGGGTGGTGCCTCCTAGATTGGTTAGGTGTCGCTTGGGAGCCTCCTACTTCATGTTGTGGAGTTGAACCAAGAAGTTTGTAAGGGCAAGTAGATCGCCTTCTTTGTGAAGATCTACCCATAGTGAGGCTAGTCCTTCATGGACGGAAGCCGTTATGGAATAGTCAAGGTTGCTACTTCATGGACCCTTATGGGTGGAGCCCTCCGTGGACTCTCGCGACCGTTACCCTCCGTGGGTTGAAGACTCCATAAACGTGGACGTACGATAGCACCACCTATCGGAACCACGGGAAAAATCTTTGCGTCTCCAATTGTGTTTGATCTTCCTATCCCAACTCTTTACTTCATGTGCAATGCCTTTACTTTCCGCTGCCATACTTGTTGACATGCATGTGTAGGGTGTGCTAGTCTTGCTATGATTGTTAAAATCTGCCAACCAATTAACTTGGGAAAAGGTTTGGTTTTAAATTCCTGCTAGTAGTCTATTCACCCCCCTCTAGACACTCTTCTAGTGATCCCTCAATCGGTATCAGAGCTTTGGTCTCCATTGCTTCGGTTTCATCACCGTGGAGGAAGATGGATGTGTCTAGTATAGGGAGTTTGAGTTGTAGAGTGCCCATTCTTGATGGAGAGTACTATAGTCAATGGAAAACCTTGATGCTTGAGTTGTTTAATGAATTTCAATTGAGCAAGTATGTCAAGAGCCCTTATGTACCTCCCATTGATCCTTTACATCCCACACACGAAGAGGAAATTGATATGCTATGCAATCTTAGAACTGTTAATCTCATTGTTAGAGCATTGCCTAGAAATGTGCTTAATCAAATGAAGAATTTTGAATGTGCTTATACTTTGTGGAATGACTTGGAGAAACGATATCCAAGTTATTCATTGAGTAATCCTGATGAAATTCTTCATAAAACTATTGCCTTTCACAAAATGACGCCTAGTAATCCCAAGTTTGATGACTATCTATTTGAGCTTAGAGACCTCATGCGTGCTAAAGGAGATGTCATAACCATTAGCAACATCATTGTAGAAGCCATTCGAATTGACAATCTTGAACATTGTCATGATCACAATCCTAACGAATCTCTTGTTCTTTGTGACGAGGATTTCCCACTTGATGATGACAATGTGGAACGTGGCTACTATGATGAAGACGAGCTGTTCGACATCGAGTATGAGAAGATCATGAAGAATCTAAGTCTCATGGCAAACTGCAAGGATTACATGTCCGGAGGAAAAGAGTGGATTCTCGATAGCGGATGCACCAATCATATGACCAGAGATAGAGAAATGTTTGAAGAGATCACACCAAACCATGGACTGCGAAGGTACGTAACGTTTGGAGATAACTCCAAGGGTAAGGTACTTGGTCTTGGTAAGGTGGCCATATCCCATGATAGCTCTATTCAAAATGTTATGCTTGTTGAATCTCTTGGCTACAATCTTCTTTCCGTATCTAGACTTGCCGACTTTGGTTTTAATGTGCTATTCACGAAAGTAGATTGCCAAGTGTTTCGTCAAGACAATCATAACATGGTCTTTACCGGTTTCCATAGAGGTGATCTATACATTGTCGATTTCACTAAGAGATCCAAACCTCGTACATGTCTTATTGCAAAATCTTCTAAAGGTTGGCTTTGGCATAGAAGACTAGGACATGTTGGCATGCGTAACTTAGACAAGCTTATCAAAGGTGATCATATACTTGGTATTAAAGATGTTATCTTTGACAAAGATAGACTTTGTAGTGCTTGTCAAGCTGGAAAGCAAGTAGGTGGAAGTCATCCCGTTAAAAATATCATGACTACTAGGAGACCACTCGAGTTACTTCACATGGATCTTTTTGGTCCCAATGCTTATAAGAGCCACGGTGGAAATTCCTATGGTCTAGTTATAGTTGATGATTTTGCTAGATTTACGTGGGTATTCTTTCTTCCTGATAAGTCGCAGGTTCAAAAGATCTTCAAGAATTTCGTTCGCAAAGCGCAAAGTACATCATGAAGATTCACCACAACCTCCTTCACCACCACCTCAAGGGAACGGCACCTTCAACAACAATGAAGATGAAGGAGATGATGATGAAGAAGAGGCTCCACCATCCAACAAGCCTAAGCTACCCCGAGTTCGAGCAAGAGTGACCAAGAACCATCCTCTGAACCAAATCTTTGGTGACATACAAACCGGGAGAATCACTCACTCTAAAACTCGCCTAGCTAACTTTTGTGAGCATTATTCTTTCATCTCTAGCATTGAACCCTTGAAGGTAGAACAAGCTCTTGAAGACCCGGATTGGGTGAACGCGATGCATGAAGAGCTTCACAACTTCGAGAGGAACGAAGTGTGGACACTCGTGGAGAAGCCCGAGGATGAGCACAACATCATCGGAACCAAATGGGTGTTTCGAAACAAGCAAGACGAAGACGGTCAAGTCATATGCAACAAGGCACGTCTCGTAGCCCAAGGATATACGCAAGTCGAAGGTATGGACTACGGTGAGACCTATGCCCCCGTCGCTAGACTTGAAGCTATTCGCATTCTTCTTGCTTATGCCAATCACCATGATATCACGCTTTATCAAATGGATATTAAAAGTGCATTTTTAAATGGTGAGATTGAAGAAGAAGTCTATGTTAAGCAACCACCTGGTTTTGTGAATCCTAAGAAACCTAATCATTTTTAGAAGCTTTGTAAAGCTCTTTATGGTCTTAAGCAAGCCCCTCGTGCTTGGTACAAATGCTTAACAAAGTTTCTCATTGAAAAAGGTTTTGAAATTGGTAAAATTGATGCAACCTCATTCACTAAAAGAGTTAATGGTGAATTATTTGTGTGCCAAATCTATGTGGATGATATTATCTTTGGATCCACTAACCCACAATTAAGTGAAAGATTTGGAAGGTTGATGTCCGAGAAGTATGAGATGTCCATGATGTGTGAGCTGAAATTCTTTCTTGGTTTGCAAATCAAGCAAACGAGAGAAGGAACTTTCATCTCTCAAACTAAGTATACCAAGGACTTGATCAAGAAGTTCAACATGCAAGAGTGCAATGGTACGAAAACTCCTATGCCTACTAGTGGACATGTTGATCTTACCAAGGAGGACGAACCGGTTGATCAAAAGGTTTATCGATCTATGATTGGTTCATTGCTATATCTATGTGCCTCCCATTCCGATATTATGCTTAGTGTTTGCATGTGTGCTAGATATCAAGCCACACCTAAAGAGTGTCATCTTTTGGCCGTGAAACGTATTGTGAGATATTTGATACAAACACCAAACTTTGGCATTTGGTATCCCAAGGGATCTTCCTTTAACCTTGTTGGCTATTCCGATTCGGACTATGTCGGAGACAAGGTTGATAGAAAATCCACCTCGGGTACTTGTCAATTTTTGGGTAGATCTCTTGTATCTTGGTCCTCCAAGAAACAAAACTCGGTATCTTTATCTACTGCCGAAGCTGAGTATATTGCTGCTGGATCTTGTTATGCACAATTACTTTGGATGACACAAACGCTTAAGGATTATGGAATCCATGTTAAAAATGTTCCATTACTTTTTGGCAATGAAAGTGCTATTAAAATTGGTCATAATCCTGTGCAACATTCTCGAACTAAACATATTCAAGTTAGACATCATTTCATTCATGATCATGTTGCCAAAGGAGATATTAATCTTAAGCATGTTCGCACTAACAAACAATTGGCCGATATCTTTACTAAGCCACTTGATGAGAAAACGTTTTGTTACTTGAGGAGTGAGTTGAACATCATTGATGCTTCAAACTTGAGCTCGACTCACTCGGTTGTGTGCAAGGGCATGAGCTTTCTTGATATTTCCATGATCTTGTGACATGTTATCTTATGCCATGGAATTCTATGATCCCTTGTATTGCATCTAACCATTTTGTAGGTACTTGGAAGAACTTCATTCCACAAGATTGTCATCAACTCCAATCATAAGCAATCTTGTCCTGACCAAGTATCCACAACCCCTCTTGATGATGGAAGGAAGAAGACAACAAGAACATATCCTTGACACATATTTATAATTCTTAATTGGTATCATGTCAAAATGGATATATATACTTTTCTTCCTTGCTTGACTAACCTTTGTAGGTGACAAGTGTACTAAAACGAGAAGGATTGCTCCCAACTCAAGATGATCTTCATCAACCTCGAGCATCCTCAACAAGTTCATCTACAAGCCACGTCATCAACATCACTCAAAGGTATGTACTCATATCCTTGAAAAGGCTTTACTCCAAGACATGAGCAAAAGCAACTCAAATGATATGAAGACATTAAAATGCTTAATCGAAAAATGGTAACCCCATTTTGAGCTTAACGTTGAGTATGACCTATGATCAAGTATTATTGCTTGGCTCCTAAGTCAATATACTCTAATATAGGTGACCTAGTCACCGCCCATCATCTAGTTAAGTATTTTGAGTTGGTTCATTCTCTATTTTGCAAGATTTCTTGGAACCACTCAAATCTTCTCTAGTTGATATCCTTTTGTAAAAACATTTGCATTCCCTTTTGAAAATTTCTTTTGACACTGTGTTATTGGCAATCTTTGAGAAATCTCGATCTACTTCGGAGTCTCCGATTTCAAAATCACTTTGCCAAGTTTCTGTTTTAGCCTCGGAGCCGCCGATACAAATAACTCGGTTCTACCGAATTAGCAGATGAGCTGCACCACAAAATCTCGGTACCACCGATTTGTTTGTCTCGGAGGCACCGATTTGATTTCTTCTCAAATTTGTGTTCATAATTGCAAATCTGTGTTTCTCTAATGATCCTACAAGTGATGCCCTTGTTTCTTCGATGGTCCCTTCTTATTTAAAAAAAACTTAGGGGGAGAAACTTTATTCAAGGATCCCTAACTCAAAGGAGGAGAAGTCTTACAAGATCTCAGATCAGCCAAGAGGGAGAGAAATTATTTTCCACGATTCCCTCAGTTTTCCTTTCTATGATCCCTACATTCAATGACCCTTGTTCTCAAGGATCCCTTCTTAATCAATGATCCCTGTATCTGACCCTATGTATGACCTTTTTGGAAATTAATGCCAAAGGGGGAGAATACCAAAGCTTCAACGCAAAAAGGGGAGATACATGCTTATGCAAAGGGGGAGATATAATCAAGGGGGAGAGCAGATATCAAAGCTTACATTTATATAGACAAGGTGAGAATACCAAAGTAGGGGGAGAAAAATGTGTTTGGAGAAAAATATACTCATCTTAGACTTTTCTCACCCTATCCAATCCCAATATCTCCATGCTAAGATTCAGGGATGATCTACTATTTTCATATCTAAGGGGAGAAAGTTCTAAATGGTTTTGGAGACATATCAATCTTAAGGATTTACTATCTTATATATGTTCTCCATATCTTGGTACTTTTGAGTTCTATTGCCTTGTTGATTGGTAGAATACTCTTGTGTTTCCTAACATTATTTTCTCAAGTGTACCTCTACTACAAGAATGCTCAAGAACTCAAGGTAAGTATATGCATCATATCTTTGATCAAGATGATCTCTTTCTTCTTGCACATATTGTTTGCAAGAGTGAAGTCTTGAACAAAGATACACCTCATTCATATATATTTGGTGCATATAGCCAAGATACACATGACTTATTATATCCCTTCAACTATATGTGTGTCCATGCATTCCAAAGCAACTATCCTTTAAAGGAATTGTACACATTTAGGGGGAGCAAGTCTAAGTCATATGTCTTTCAAAGTCTTCATTATATACATGCATATCTTTATTTGAAGCTTTGATTGTATGTTGTCATCAATTACCAAAAAGGGGGAGATTGAAAGCACAACATGCTCCCTTGGTGGTTTTGATAATTCATGACAACATACATTGTCTCTTGGACTAATACTTTTACCTAGTGAATTTCAGATAAAAGTCCATGGAGAGATGGGTTGGCAAAAAGGGTTGTGTGGAGATAACCCAAGATGCAAGGAAATGGATTGGCAAAGCTTCAAGCAAGAGGACTCTACATTTTACTTTGTGAGAAATCACTTTGAGTCCATAGGAAAGCCAATACTATTAAAAGGGGGTAAGGTACTGTTGGTGAACAAAAAGCTCATACATGCACAAGTGATAGTCACCAAAAACACCCACAAGCTCTTCCACAAAAGTCTGTCCAAAGCCACATATCCAAAATCGGTGCAACCAACACTTCCCACTCGGTGCCACCGATATTCAAACTCAGACAGACCCATGCCAAACCCTAGCTTGTCGGTGCAATCGATTCTGCATCGGTGCCACCGAGTTTAGGTTGCCAACTCTCTGTTTAGCCATCTTCAGTATTCGGTACCACCGAGATTTGCCTATCGGTCTCACCGAGTTTCTGGACCAACTCTCTGGATAGCCATTCACCTGATCGGTACCACCGAGAAATGTGGATCGGCGCCACCGAGTTTCTGGACCAACTCTCTGGTAAGCCTTGGTCAAGAATCGGTACCACCGAGATGTGAAGATCGGCGTCACTGAGTTTGTGCAATCTGACCGTTGGTCACCTGATCGGTACCACCAAGAGTTATATATCGGTCTCACCGAGATTCAAAAGTTGTCACCTTTTGGTCACTTCGGTACCACCAAGATTCACACATCGGTGTCACCGAGTTGGTCACTTTAGGTGTAACGGTTGGATTTCTGGGGATGCCTATATATACCCCTTCACCACCACCTACTCGATAGAGAAGCACTCAGAACTATTCCATACTTGCCCCATCCAGTTTTCTGAGAGAGAGCCACCTACTCATGTGTTGAGATCATGCCATTCCATTCCAACCATATGAATCTTGATCTCTAGCCTCCCCAAGTTGCTTTCCACCAATCCCATCTCTTCCACCAAGCCAAATCTGTGAGAGAGTGATTGTGTGTTGAGGAGTCTATCATCTTGAAGCACAAGAGCAAGGAATTCATCGACATTACCGAGCCTATTACCTTTTGGAGGGTGGTGCCTCCTAGATTGGTTAGGTGTCGCTTGGGAGCCTCCTACTTCGTGTTGTGGAGTTGAACCAAGACGTTTGTAAGGGCAAGGAGATCGCCTTCTTTGTGAAGATCTACCCATAGTGAGGCTAGTCCTTCGTGGACGGAAGCCGTTATGGAATAGTCAAGGTTGCTACTTCAGGGACCCTTATGGGTGGAGCCCTCCATGGACTCTCGCGACCGTTACCCTCTGTGGGTTGAAGACTCCATAAACGTGGACGTACGATAGCACCACCTATCGAAACCATGGGAAAAATCTTTGCGTCTCCAATTGTGTTTGATCTTCCTATCTCAACTCTTTACTTCATGTGCAATGTCTTTACTTTCCGCTGCCATACTTGTTGACATGCATGTGTAGGGTGTGCTAGTCTTGCTATGATTGTTAAAATCTGCCAACCAATTAACTTGGGAAAATGTTAGGTTTTAAATTCCTGCTAGTAGTCTATTCACCCCCCCTCTAGACACTCTTCTAGTGATCCCTCAATATAGTAGGCCACCCCAGATTGCCAACGGAGACCATGAGATGGACCCTGCATTGCTGCGTCTTGTGCGCTACCTAAGTGCACTAGAGGCACTATTCGATCAGGTTACCCTTGATCTGATCGCAGCTCGTGGAGAACTTGCTCGCCGAGCTCCGGCAAGAAGAGGAGTGGTGCCCGACGCCGACAACCCCGTCGTGATGTTCGGACAACCGATCGAGTCTTCGAGACCTGCCCTTGCAACCAACCGGAATGCATTTGTATCCTCGGAGGAGCTTCGTCGCCTTTTGGGGACACACTCCAACGTTATTGTGACCACCAATCCCCGCGATGGTCATCATCACTACCCCAACCCTGCAACTCCCCGCCCTAACCCAATCAACCCCGACAGTGAAGCCTCGAGAGAAGCCTCAATGTCAGCCATGCACGCTCAACTAGATATTAACGAGGTAGACTAAGCCACTTGAGTAGTACCGAGTCTTAGTATTCCTACACCATGTAATAGTGTGACCTTGTCTCACCATGAATAAAATGCAGACTGCTTGTATGCCATTGTTTTGAATAGTACCACAAGTAGCCACACATAAGTATGTTGGCGTTCGGTTACATGTTAAATTCCGGGCGTAGCTACCAAAAACCACCCAGACGACACCCACAGTAATACGTCACTTTTTGTGAGATATGTATATCTGTGGCATTGACCCCGACCTTCATAGAGCAGAACCGACAACCTAGATTGCCCCCACACCACAATATGTAACCCCGCCCAGACGCTATATAAGAGGCCACTCCGTGACCTTACCCAGCATCCCCCACTTTGTGCACCACCCTCACAGCCATTTTAGCCATGTCGAACCCAAGGATCCATCTGCGGACCCCAAATGCAACCCCAGGAAGCTTTGTTAGAGTATTGAGGGATTTTACCCACATAACCATGGGTTCTTCCCCGCCACGACAGTACGAGATGTTCAAGTCCAGGATCACCCCATTCGCCTCGAAATATTGGGCAGTAGTGCACCTCCCTCCCGTGAACCCAAACCAAGACCCACCAGAAGTCTCCTTCGTGGGGAGATCTATGCCGACTCCGCAAATGGCCATAGAAGTTGCTGCCTATGAAGCGATTACCTGCCTCCGATTCGCAGTACCCTATGCTAGTGAAAGGGGGTATTATTACTTCCCAAGCCGTGCAGCACCCGAAGATGAAGCATCTTTTCCCGGGGGATGAATAGAGTGAGACCCAGTACTGGCCAACCTTGTTCAGTACGTCATCGCTCAAGAGCGCTTGACCCAGCGAGTAATGGATTACCTCCAGAATCTCGCTGTGATGAATCCTCAGATCGCCATTGGCAGACCACTAGGGCCAGACCAGGAGCAGCAAATTCTTCGGCTAGTTCATCCACTCTCCCCAGAAGAGGAAGAATATGTCCCAGTGCCGGAGACATTTCCTCAGGACCCCGCATATTTTACTTTTGCGCCGTAGACGCCCAATGTTGTGTTTGTTAGCCCAACAATTAATTATAGGTTGCATTATGTGTATGATGTCTTGAGATTGTGCTATGAATAAATTGTTTGGTTTCAATTATATGTGAGTGACTTTTACTGCTGTGATTTTTGATCAATTGTTTTCACTCTCAGTAAATCCCGAGGTAGGATTTCCTTGAGCTATTGCAACAAATATTTTTCCGTGACATAGATTTAAATTCACACAACACCATGACAACAGGCTCACAACCACAACCACTCGACCACATGCACCAAGTGCAAAAACCACATACACATTTTGCACCTAACTGATCACCTCACTAACACACCATAGTTTTTCTGAAAGAGAAATTTATGGGTAATTATTCTGGTGCAGACCGCCGCCAGCACACTCACAGCAGTAGCAGCCGGCACCAACACCTAATCCTCGTGATCACCGCCGCCGTGGAGAGCTAACACTCGAACAACAGCATCATGGCGATCATCGAGGATCATGGCGCAAAAGAGCACCGAGAACCCAAGCAATGCCGCCAAACCACCACACAGCAGGAGTGTGAACCAGTTTGGACTCACCTCCGCCATTGGAGCCTCGCCTCGAGCACCTGCAAGCGCAAATGAAGGAGAAGGAAGAGGAAGAAGGATCGAGGCCTGGTGTGAGGGAGAAGAGGGAAGCACCGCGGTCATTTTTATCGCTCAAGATCGGTGTACGGTGGGCGAAGTCCACCAACGCCGCTCGTCGCTCGATCGTCGGTGTTCGGAGGCGAATCCGCGAGCAGTGCCGACAGCGTACTGGCCCGCGAGGTGAGTGCACGCTACGCCGACAGCTAGCACGCCGCGCACTACCGTAGTACGGCCTAGATGCCCTATGTGCTAGACGCCGCCGGTGGAGAAAGCGTGGGAAAGCACGCGAGAGAGAGGAAGAGAGGAGAACCAGAGGTAGAAGAAGAGACTTGCAGTGGGCCCCGAGTCCACCTGTCAGCCAGAGAGAGCACTGTGCACTCGGGCACGACCAGCGTAATTTGGAAATTTAGAATTTTATTAATTCTAAATTTACCGTAGCCCTAAGTAGAAATTCCTCGGTTTCTCCAACCGTAGATTTCTCTCACAGCACCAGTAACCCACTGTAGTTGCACCAATTATCGGCACTCTCACTGTAACCATGTCGTATCACGTGAGTAGGATATTTATTTTCGTGTTATTACCGCAAGTAGTAGGAGTAATATTTTTGAAACCGTCCTTAGCAAATCTCGAGGACGAGATTTTTCTTAAGGGGGGTAGTGTTGTAACACCCCAAAAATTTAACCATGTTTTTATTAATTAAAACTTTGCCAGGAATTAAAGTTTTATGTCTCTAGACCTTCTGTTGATTTCAGAACCATTTCTTTTCTCTGAGTTATAAAATTTTCCCTCCAAGTAGAAGCTTTTCAAAAATATTGTGAGACTTGAATGTTTGCTTAAAAACATATCTTTTAAAATTGGTATAATCTGTGGAGGCATATTTATAATATTTTGCCAAACTATATTCCTTTAAAATTGGTTTTTATTCCTTTAAAGGGTCTCATTTGCACTGCAACCATTTGATAAATTCATTTAATAATTCCACAAAAATTTGTAGATGTCATATGATGTCCCTGGATCACTTTTATACAAAAACCCAACCATGTGTTTTGTAAAATTTGAGCAAAGCATTCTATTTTCTATTCTGGACCAGTTTAAGGATTTGAACTACAACCTATCTTTATTTTTCCCTAATGCCCTTGGGATTTTTACTGCTTGTAGTTCACCATACCAAACCCTTAAGTCCAGGAGATCAACCACATTAGAGTAATTTAAGCCCATGCAATAATGTCCTATAGTTTCTGTCTAGAAACAAAGTTTTGTAAAACTTGCACTAACAAGTTTTTGCATTTGCCAAAATAACCTTGCCATCATGTTGTGCATCTAAAGAGACACTAACCTGGAAATTTTGGCCACCACAAACGTTTTATTAATGCCTAAAGCATTCCGTCGAACACCTTGTGTGCCTGGCCAGTTTTGGCATGATTTTAGTTTGCATTGTGAACTTGCTCTTATAGCTAAACCAGCATGTCTATTAGCTCTCCTATATTCTTTAGCCTAGTCATGTTTAGTTTCATAGGCATCAGAAAGGCCTAGCACGCGTTGGCATTTTGTCGAACGCCTGTCGTGCCTGTCCAGAGCGCGGCTAGAGCGCACGTTTTGCACACGCGCACAACCGAGCCGCCGCACCCTCCTAGCCGCGCCCCTGGGTCTTCCCCTCGTGTAGGACCACAACCCCGTTCTCTCCGGTCCGCAGGAGTCGCCTCGATCGCCCCCTGGCGCCGCGCAGTGCCACCGTCAGAAGCTTTTGTCGGCACGCCGCCGGCAGCAGGCGCCTCTGCCATGGACGGCACCGCCCAAGCCACACGCACGGGCCAGCTAGCTCCCATGGACAGTGGCAAGATCGTCGCTAGACCCTAGAGCCAGACGGCCAGAGCCACGTCGCCCTACGGCAACAGAGGCGACACGTCGCCGGTCTTATCCACGGCCGGCACTGAACCGCCTCTTCGTGCCTATAAATAGACCCCCAGACCCTCCGTGAGCTCGTCAGCATCCTCAAGCTAGACGTAGAGAGCCCCCCTTGCTCCAATTTGGCTGGAAGCCACCTTCTTCCCCCTCCGACAGCACCGGCGGCCGCCGCCCCTCGGCTAAATCCATCGCAGCCAAAGCCCCCTAGCTTTTCCCCGTGCCACCATCCTCTCCCACTCAACCCCGCGAGACATTCCCCCCGCTAGCCCTGGCTCGGGAACCGCCGTAGGCAAAGCCCCCAACTGCCCCCGACGCCGCCGTCCGCCTCGGAGCTCGCTGCCGACGACCCTCCCTACCTCTCCGGTGGTGGAGACCACCGACAGGACCGCCGACTCTCAGGGAACCCATTCCCACCCCCAGGATACCCCTAGGAGCCCCTGTCCGCCGGCGAGTATTGCCGGAGCCCTGCCTCTGCTCGGCCAGAGGAAGAAGGAGGCGTGGGTGACTGGTCAAACCAGACCAGTGGGCCCGAGGGACCCACTGTCAGTGACCACGCGACGGCCCGCGCTGACTTAAGTGGTCACGCCTTCTGTGAAGTACGTCTCCCCCTTCTCGAAAGCGTAATTAAGTCTGAAATGTTTTCTTTTTTTGTTTTGTTTAAAAACAGAAGTTTGACCAATTCTTGACTAGCCATAATTTCTAAAATAAAACTCTAAATGATTTGATTCTTTTTCCGACCTCTCTAAAATTACACCTAGTTTATTTTACGATTTATTTGAAAATTTTCCAAGACAACTTTTTGTGCTATTTTGAATTATGTGTTAATTAGAATAAATTCCAAAATAGGAAATGGAGGAAGAATTAAGCTTTCAGATTTTTGGAGTGCACCCCCACCTTTCTGCATCCTCAAGGCAACCACTCTGAACCTTGGTATAATATTTGTTGTGTGTTGTTTGATGTAAAAAAAATAAAACTACAAGACAAAGTTGACTTGAAGTGTACATTATTTCATGTGATGGTGTGATCGTGCTTACAAGTGCATGATGAGAATTCCATGCCGTTGGAATTGAAATGCATGTGACAGTATTCACCCTCTTGTGCCACTCATGTCTATCGGAAGGAATCCGAGAGAAGTCTCTGTCTCGGGCAGACACGGGCTTAGTGCTGACATTTCATTGGAACGAGAATGATCAGTAAGGCATGGTGAGGTATGATGAGTGGTGATTCTATCAGATGGTGTGGAATATATTTGTTATGCTAATCATGCAGGTAACACATAACCTCCTGAGTCGACCGTAGATCGAGTCTTGTGCCAGTAACCCCCATATTTGTTTCGTGCTACCACTTGTCCCTATCGCAGGTAGGGTACGGTTCGGTAAGTTGTCAACCCCTTTCTTAGCACACACCATACAGAGAGGCCATAGTGAAAGATACCAGTGGCCCCTGGTAGGCATGTCACTTGGTCCGGGGGCATGGGTGTTCCGATTGGACCGAGGGGGTATCTCCCCTATTTTGCGCGCGGTATAAATATTGTGATCCCATGCTAATCGAGGTTGTAGCCTCCCAACTTAGAGTTTTGCTTAACGAGTGTCGTGGGTGATTCCAGGCACCAGTAAGTTAAGCTGGTGTGCGCGGGTCAGGTGTGTTTTCAATTCAAAGACCGTAAGCGGAATTAGTCCCGGTGGACTAAAGGAATCCGTTACTTGTGGGTAAAGAGTACACCCTCTACAGAGTTTATATCTATTCGAATAGCCGTGTCCGTGGTTAAGGACTATAGTCTGGGAAGGGTCAAGTGTCGGTCTTAGTGTTGGTTTTCGGAGGAAAACTTCTAAAACCAGAATATTGATCATGACGTGTGACGAATGATGATTATGATTATTATTATTGTGGACTAACCATTTACATTATTTGGATTATTGAGTATCCCTGGGATGGTTCTACCTCCTGGATACTCATCGTTATTAATATTATATAAGCCCTTTATGTGGTGTCGCTCAGACGCCCGACTGTGGAATGCATGCTGTTTATTTTATCTATAGAAGCCCTTTATGTGGCGTCGCGCAGACGCCCAACTATGGCACACATGCTATTTATTTTCTTATAAGCCCTTTATGTGGCATCGCACAGACGCCCGAGTGCGGCACGCATGCTATTTAGTTTCTTATAAGCCCTTTATGTGGCGTCGCTTAGACGCCCGACTGAGGCATGTTTTATATTTTACCCTTTAGGGGCGTCGCTTCAGACACCCGATCAGACCATTTTATTTTTATTCCTTGATTGCTTATCTATGCTTAATATGAATTATCTGCTTACCTGCATCAGGAATTTTATCTTGTGACTGTCTGAATGATCATAAACTATTTTAGTACATGAATACCACCTGCTATATTATATCTGTTTCATGATGTTTGCGAGTACATTCGAACATACTCACTGGCTTGTCCCTGGCAATTTTCATTGGCCAGATTGCGTATTTTGGAGAGGAGCACTATGACGGCAGCAACAGAACCTAGGCATGAAAGGTAGCAGCCACGCGAAGATAGGTGTCCAGGTCAGCTGTTCCTGTGAGAAATGGAGTCCCATAGACGCTGATGACCCCGAATCGCTTCCGCCACCAACCATTAGAAACTTTTTGTTGTACTCTTAGACCACCATGGTCGTGTACTTCAAATATTGTATTTTGCTTGGAATTTCTGTATCAAGAATGTGTCTCATCAGCTAACAGTAATCCTGGGGCTGGTGAGCACAAGGACCATTTACTAGGAAGTTAATATCCTGTAAAACCGGTCCTGACAATCTCGCTAGCCCTTTCTGTGGCCGCAAAACATAAATGCAGAGCACCTCGGAGGTTCAACCAGCAACTAAACATTACAAGTCAGAGTAGAAAAGATCCACTCATGCTCACATCCAACATTAACTAGACTCAATGCATAAGAATGACAATAGTGCTCTCAGGTCTGGTACTTTAGTAAGAAGATGATGACTCAAGAATAAAAATAAAATAACATGAAAGTATATAGAAAGGCCCATCGCAGAGGGAAGCATTGATTTGCTGAGGTGGCAGAGCTCAAGGTTTAAAACAGAGATGAAATTGTAATTTTGGGTGGTGTGCTTTTCCTGTCAACGTTTTGGGTGGAGATGCACAAACAACATTCCCGCTTAGTACAGGTGAAAGCTAGCAATAGATTGAGAAGCGACCAGCCAGAGGGCGACAACGGTCATGGTCATGCATTGCGAATAGTTAACATTGAACATTAGCATGAGTAGGTTATAAACACTCGAAATTTAAATATCATGAAGGTTGTGTTGGTTTTGAATCAACTACATGTTTGCACATGGGCCAAGTCAAACTGCTCGAATTACTGAGAGGAGGATACCATACTACCATACCACCATACCACATCACAACCATTTAAATGCATGTTAACACATAAGATAAATCAATATGCACTCCTAGCTATTTAAGCATGACATGAGCAACTATAATCTCTAATTGTCATCATAAACATGTTTACTCATAATATGTTGAATCAAGATCGAACGAGCTAAACGTATTTACAACAACGGAAAACAAGAAGAGTTCATATCAGCTTCGTTTACCACGATCACTTCATCAAATATCGTCATTATTGCCTTTCACTTGCACAACCGAATTATGTGATAATAATAATAATGCAAGTGTGCCGTGGACTAAGCTGGAATCTGTAAAATAGTTTATGCAAAGGAGAAGACAAGGTAATATTGGCTCTTTGTTAGATCAACATTAATGCATATGAGAGCCACTCAACATTTTCATTGTGGTCTTGTCCTTTCAATGACTCAACGAAAAGAAAAGAAATTCAGAGAAACACACTAAAATATTTTGGGTTATTTTTGGTTATTTTTGAAGGAAGGAAATAAACAAAGGAAAAACAAAAACAAGTAAAACTATTTACACGGGAAAGCTCCCAACATGCAAAGGAAGTCTTTTTGGGTTTTCTTTTAATACTACAAACTAAATGAACAAGAAAGAAAACCGAAAAGAAGCGAGAAATATTTTTGGATTTTCAAAGTTTTTCAAACACACAAGAAGAAAGCGGAAAAATAAAGCTAACATGGATATACAATGAAAGAAGATGAACACTGACAATTGATATGAAGTGTGTGAACATGAATATAATGTCGGTGAGAAATACGTACTACCCCAAGCTTAGGCTTTTGTCCTCGCTTGGTGATCACCACTACTCGTCTAGATAATAGTTGAAATGGTAGCTTGTGGGGGCGTTCCTTGCCGCCTCCTCAGCTAAGCGAGCGGCCTCCACTACGGCGTTGTACTCACGCACCTCGTCCCCGAGAACGTAATATCTCTGTTTATTCTAAAAATCAAAGAGAGCAGGAGCAAGCAACATAACAGAGACATGATTATCTTTATAAAACATTAAGTTTACTCATAACCCCAAGCACTGTCCATAAGAAAGTCATGACGATGCATGGCTTCAAAACAAGGTTGTCAGAATCGCAACTCAAGTCTTAGAATCTTACGACCTTACCACCCAAACTAGCCCTCCGATTCTACGATTCTGCTCATGGAATCTAAGTTTCTACGATCCTATTAGTTATGATTATATGATTCACGATCCTACCAACCTAGCTCCGATCCGATTTAGAATTTCGATTCTGACAACTTTGCTTCAAAATCTAAATATCTGTTGGGCAGCATAGGGTCATTGGGTTGAGGTGAGACTCTCAGTCTCGCAGCTATGTGGGAGGCATAAATTCCTCCATACAAATCACCATTACCCGCGTTAAGATGCAACCTACGGGCAACAATTGCACCAAGGTTATACTGTTTATTACCAGTTAATGCAGTGTGAATGAGGCTCAAGTTAGGACCACATAGTGCACTACAATCTTGCTTGCCCACAACACATTTCCCATTAAACAATGCAAACTAGCAAATAGATGGAAAATGGACACTTTTTATTCTAGCTTGTGTCACCCCTCTATGCTCTCCAACGCAAAGACTCTCAAGGAACATATTATAATCAAATTTTTGTGGTTTGTCTAGTCAGCCCCAATATGGAAGTTTGCATGCATCACAAAATTGTTCTAGAGTCATACTAAAAGAATTATTGTAGAGATTAAACAACACTCTGGAAGTACGAGGATGATATTAAAATCCTTGTGTAAATGAATGGGTAAGATCATCGTGTTGAACACACTTATCTGCAAGGAAGTTGGCGAGGTCGGTATTATAAATGTACTGATCAAATTCTTCCTTAATGCCTGCACCTCTCATGAAATCATCGCATGGCCAGCGACATGATTTAGCGTCGGCCATGACTACCAAGCTTGATCTGGGTTCAGCATAAGCTTGTCGTACCGAACCCTCGCTTGACGTCTCACCCGAAGAACTCCTTCTTGAAGAACTCCTAAAGAGATTCATTTTCCTAAGAACAAATTTCTGAAAATTTTGGGCCACAAAATTATGTTACTAAAACTTTGCAAGATTGATAACAACTACTCATATAGATGCCTAGAGGCCATATCAAGCATTCAAACTACTTGGAACTCAAAGAATTCAACATGCAAGCTCATTTTCAGTAGCACCAAGTGCAGCAAAATATGAAAAACATAAACCACTAAAGCAAAAAATAATTGGAGGAATGGGAGAGTCACATACCAAGGAGCAATCCCTCAAAACAGTTTCGAAAACGGAGTTTTGAGCAAAGAGATCAAAAATCTCAGGTTTGGGAGCAAGAACACGAGAGAGAGAGAGAGTGACCAGGATTTTTTCTAGAGGTAGGAGAAGGAGTGGGCTGAATGGATAAGTGAGGGGTGCCTGTGGGCCCCCAAGCCATTAGAGCACGCCCAGGGGGGTTGGGCTTGCCCTGTTGGCTTGGCACCAACAGGTGCACCCTCGAGGTGGGTTTTCAACTCCAGGAATTTTTAAATATTCCAGAAAAAATCATGTTAAAATTTTGTGGCATTCTGATACTTTTTATTTTTTGGGTCATTTTTCTTACACCGGAAATTCAGAAAACTGGATAATCATGGCAATTTTATTTCATTAAACTAAAAATTAACAGAGAATAAACTAATGGTACAGAAAGTTGTGTTTACTAAATTCATCGACCACCTGTCTTTCAAAAAGGATCCATTAATAAGGTTGATCAAGTCTTATTAATAACCGTTTCCGATACACATGAAATCGAAGAATTTTCGTATAACACTAAGTTACCTCAATGGGGATTTGCATATCCCCAACAATAAGAATATCATTTTTCTTCTTGGTAGTAGCAAGAGGAAATTTAAATCCTCTAATAGTAATTGTGGCAATTGGTTCAATGGTATTAATATTATTCATTGAAGCTTGCTTCTTCAAAAAACGCACCGTATGTTGTTTCACATTGACATGAAAAGTAACCTTGGTTTTGTTGCAATCAATAACAACCTCTGAAGTATTTAAAAAGGGTCTACCAAGGATAATCAACATGTTGTCGTCCTCGGGCATCTCAAGAATAACAAAGTCTGTCAAGATTGTAACATTAGCAACCACAACAGGAACATCCTCACCAATTCCAATAGGTATAGCAGTGGATTTATCAGCCATTTACAAAGATATCTCAGTAGGTGTAAGCTTATTCAAATCAAGTCCTTTATATAAAGAGAAAGGCATAACACTAACACCTGCTCCTAGATCACATAAAGCAGTTTTAACATAACTTTGTTTAATGGAGCAAGGTACCGTGGGTATACCCGGATTTCCCAACTTCTTAGGCACTCCACTATCAAAAGAATAATTAGCAATCATGGTGGCGATTTCAGTTTCAGGTATCTTTCTTTTGTTTGTAATAATGTCCTTCATATACTTAGCATATGGAGGCATCTTCAATATATCAGTCAAGCAAGTGCGCAGAAACACACGTCTAATCATTTCAGCAAAGCATTCAAAATCCTCCTCGTCCTTACTCTTAGAAGGCTTACGAGGGAATGGCATGGGTTCTAAACCCATGGCTCTCTTTCTCTACCATGTTTTCTCGCAATAAAGTCTTTCTTTTCATAACATTTATTTTTAGGATGTGGGTTATCAAGATTTTCAACAGGTTCTATTTCCACATCATTATCAGGTTCTTTATTACTATCTGGCTGAGCATCTATGTGACTGTCATTTCTATCATTCTCGTTTTCATTATCACTAGGTGAATGCTCACTACCAGATTGTGTCTCAGCATCTGAAATATAAACATCATTATGATTCTCTGCAGGTTTTTGTATAACAGGTTCACTAGAAGCATGCATAGTCCTATCATTTTTCTCTTACTTTTTCTTTTTAGTTGGACTAGGTGCATCTTCATCAATTCTCTAAGAATCGTGTTCTATTCTTTTAGGATGACTTGTCGTGGGAGTGATCCTGACAATAGTACCAGGGGTACGAATGAGGGGGCGAAGCCTAGCTACGGCGCAGGTGTAACACTCGGATTTTATGAGTTCAGGCCCCTCTCAGTGGAGGTAAAGAACCTACGTCTCGTGCTCGGAGACTAGTGTTTGCTCTGGGGCTTTGATTACAATGGAATGCCGAACCCTTGCTCAGGAGCTCAGGGTCGGCTTATATAGAGTGCACCTGGACCTACCGAGCGCCATTACAAGGACATTTAATGAGAGTAACTACTGGAGTTATCACTAACTGCTGCTCTAACTATCTACGTTAGAGGTAATGGTAATCATGACTATGCTTTATGTACGACGTTAAGTCCTCGGCCGTTGGAGCTCCCACGTCGTCCATGCCTCTTCTGTATCTGAGTGATGGAGTCTGTCCAACTGGAGGGTTAATGCCTGAGTGACCTGATGGATCCGAGTGAATCCTGGTCTGTCATCTGAGTGCAACCGTAGTCTTGAGACTTCACCATCCGTGTGCAGCCCTATGTGGGCCTAGGATGTCCACTCGGTGACCCTACCACTAGTAGGTGACCTCATCATTAGCCCCAGAATCGGTTGAGGTTTGACTAGACGAGTGAATGATGTTCATCATTAGTAGGTGACCTCATCATTAGCCCCTGAATCGGTTGAGGTTTGACTGGACGAGTGAATGACATTCCAGAGTGTCGCTGGCGCCTCGGGGGTGCCTGGAATGTGGCTTAGAGTGATTCCCACTCGGTCCAAGTTGAAACCACAATGGATTTAGGATTTAATAGTCCGACTGATTGGAACGGTTTGACTGCCGGGCGCAGTCGGATGATATCAGATTATTTCTCGGGAGAAACAACCCGTCTGTCCATGCGTAGGTTTGTTAGGGGACCCCGAGCGACAACATAGGAGCGAAGGCTGACCCTCCAAGTGTCCTAGCGGAACTCCCGTGATCACTTATGGGTGCATCCAAGTGAACGGAGACCTTTGCAGGACATTCGGCGGACCAATATATGACGGGATGGACAGGTGGACGCAGAGACCACCCGGACCAGCTCGTTGCGAAACTTTCGCGGGTTCGAAATCGTGGGCGACACGCGCGCGCGGGCGTGAGAGTGGTTGTGCCGCGGAAGTGGGTCAAGTGGGTGAGACACCTCGATTTTTGTGCCGTGAATGTCATCACGTGTCTCCGAGATGCTGTTTGTGGGATCTCACAGATCTCAGTCCGCCCGCGAATTGATGGCTGAAGATACGCCAGATCTGTGTATAACAGGAGGCAAGCAGCGGGGGAGAGAAAATCAGGTCCCATTTCCCCCTCCCTCGACATCTCCTACACTCCACCGAGACCTCCGCCTGTTCTTCGTCCTCGACTCCCCCCACGCCATCCCGTCCGAAATAAATGACGCGGAGCTCGACTGCAAAGGCGGAGCGGGCGAAGAAGGGGTCACACGGGTCGTCCTCGAGCGCTGGAGCGCAGGCCGGCTGGATTCAAGGCGATTAGATGGCGCCACGGGTCACCGAGGGCCGCCTGCAGTAGCTGGAGAGCCAGGGGCTCTAGGCCGCTGGGAGCTGGCAGCTGTCGGAGGCGGGGGAGGTAGACCCTTCGCCATGAGGGGACGAACAAGTCCTCCTCGTGACCCACGTCGAGCGAGGTTTTTCTCTGCCACCGCATCCATTTTTCCGTGCCTTCCTTGCTTATTTTGGGGCGCAACTTCATGCCCTTCCCCGAATTCCATTTCCTATCTAGCCGCCTTCATTTCTTTGTGCGAAAATTTCATAGGATGTCACCTGCACTGGGGACTTTTTAAGCATCTGTTTACTTGTCCCACCATGCCCGTGAAGAAATCCTCTCCATGTGGAGAGAAGACCAACGTCAACCAGCTGTGCGGGGGTTTAGGCGTGCAGCTTAGGGGTAAAGTTAGTTTCCCCACCATGTCGTTCCCCGATTCGGTGAAGGGTGGCAGGACTCTTGGTTCTATTGCAAGGACGTCCCTATCAGTGGTGGTCAGTCGGGCCTGCCACCGTACTCGGTGGAGCGAGTGCAGTCTCCTCTGGCCTTTCTCGTGGCAAAAGAGGAGAAGGTGGACGTGGACATCCTAGTGACGGCGGTGGTGACCATCGTCAACAAGGGAATCAATGGGCTGGATCTTCTAGAGGTTTTCTTTCAGTGGAGGATTCAGCCTCTGCAGGCCAGGGCCCGACCGATGTGAAGTTACGAGGGGCCGAGTGACTCCATGCGCGTTCACCCGAACGAGTTCGACCCGAAGACGGTGGAGACAAAGATCAAATCCATCACTTCCACGCACCACAACCTAAGGGGCAGCCGGCTAGTTCCTCCCTTTGACTCGGAGCATCAGCCGATTGACGTAAGTTTGAGCTTCCTTAATAAGAGTGTGTTTAGAGTTTTGTCCGACTGAATCTTATGCAGCTTCTTTTTCCACTCGCAGGTCTTCCAGTAGTTGATCAGTACGGTGCTAGTCGTGAACCGAGAACCCAAGGACGTGGCCAGCAGCACAAAGCACCAGGAGGGGTCAGACGACGACGATGACGGGGGAGAAGAGTACACTAGTGCAGCCACACGCTATACAAATGGTTTTTAACCCCTTTCCATGATGTAGTCTTAAACCGCCGCCTTGCATGTGTGGGAGATGGGGGGGCTATCCCACACGATAGGCAAAACCCATCGGCGATGCATGCACCCAGTCACACACGATGGGCAAAAATATATCGTTTTGTGATTCGACGGGCCATCACAAATAGAGATATTGGGGAAGACGTGTGAGATGAGCTTATCATCCCACACAGGGAATCCCAAGGTGACGTCTCCATTTGTATTGCAGATCACACATAATTTTCTGCATAACATCGTTTGTGATAGGGTTGGTCACCACACACGATAGTTATAATTCTGTCGTTTGCATTATTCAAAACATCACTCACGGTGTCTAGAAGAAACTGTTTGGCATTGGGCTGCCCATCACACACACATGCTATAAGAAAACATTTGTGATTGGGTGTCCTAACGCACACAGTTGTCGAGCAGAATTCGTGTGTGATTCCTCACGGATCCAACACGCCAACTTTGTAGAAACCGTGTGGGTTTGTTGAGGTCATCGCCCACGGTGTAGTCCTAGAAACCGTCAGGAATGGGAACCCCAATAATAAGCCTGATTTCTTTATTATTTATAATCCATTGAGTAATCAAATTAACATTTCATATCAAGCACAAAATATATTTCTTATTCGTAGCATGGCAACCAAGATTTCATAATTGAATTACATCAGGGTACACCATCATATAGGCATATACTGCCTAGCTACCCAATTGCACAACAGGACAAAGTTTCAAATGCAACATCTAAAACCTTTGGAAATTAAGTATCATCATAGACGAT
Source organism: Elymus sibiricus (assembly GCA_039707655.1). Classification (NCBI taxonomy): domain Eukaryota; kingdom Viridiplantae; phylum Streptophyta; class Magnoliopsida; order Poales; family Poaceae; genus Elymus; species Elymus sibiricus. The sequence goes on along the minus strand of CM077675.1, from coordinate 372,079,458 downwards.
AAATAGACAGATGAGTCTCATCTAGAAAACTGTTAAAGCGGAAGGCAAATATTGAGCCTTCAATGATATTGAAGGTCCTTGCAACTTTAGGCCAGTGCCTGTGGATGATTGCCCGTCCATCCTTGGTCCTCTTGAGGAAGACTTCAAGATTATACCGTGTGTGTTGTATGAATACCTTCCTCGCCTCTTGATCATACAGGTGGTTTGAGACGTAATCATCGATGAACTGCCTCTGAAGGACTGAAAACAAACATACACATAAATATTTTTTCTAAAATTTGAAATGGCGTAAAGGGTAAAGGACAAGGTGAAAGAGATGGTACCATCCTATAGTTGACTGATGTCTTCTTCATTGTGCAGACAAACATCTTGTTGTTTTTCGTAGCTAGTTTCTTTATCTTAACAATCTTTATGATTTTCTTGATTTGACTGATATTCAAGGACACCTCATTTCCCCACATGCAAAAAGGGTCGAACAGTGGGTCTAAACCTCTTACAGCAGGACCTACATGTGAAATAACAAATTATTAAAAACATTAATATTACAATGGTTTCTGCAATTTCACAATAATGTGCTATTAGCCAAACGACCATGGATGTGCAAACCTCGATGGTATACTTCAGTGTCCCCCATTGTTTCCCCCTACAACATATTTAAGACACATATTGATCAGGTTACAAGTGATATTTGGCATACTATCAGTGAAATATGTTAATGGAAAATAAACACAGTGCAGATCAAACAGATTAATTTGAGCCACATGGAAAAGCCAGTTATCTAAACCAAGCGTGCTAAGAACTAGGAAATATAGCAATTCTATATGTTTCACATGTATTTAGTACATCTAAATTCGATTTATTCGTCACATGCATAACAATACAAAATTGTACCAACAACAATCGTACTTCACATTTCAGAATTGAATTAAATAGTTAAATGATCACCACCACAAATGAATGAAACAGTTAACTAAGCACCACATTTCACAATAGAACATACTAGAAGGTCAGGTTGCAGTAGCATTACATTGGACATTTCACTAGAATTTCTAAATGAAAGGCAGTAGCGGCACACGCAACAGGTAAACGAAGCGTGCTTAACCGGTGGAGCTAGGTGAACATAGGTCCTTAGTGATAAAGCTAAGAAAAACAAGCTATTCCTCATCGTCGGAGATATCTATGATGATGGGCTCCTTCAACTTGGAAGAGGACGAGGCCTCCACACCGTGGGTGCACCCCTGGTAGTGGTGACTGGCCTGATCCTGCCCCAGCACCAACATGCCAGCTCTGGAGTTGAGGTAAGCACGGGCACGCTGAGAAAACACATCGAAGTCTTCATCGAACGCACCGGCGGTGCCTTCGAGAAAAGACCACGAGCTGTCGTTTATAGCAGCCAACCGTGTGGCGGCGTCAGGGCGCGAGGCGTCGACGTTGGCCTCGACGGCGAGGTGCTCCTCCAAGATCTGGGGTCGGCACGCATGGAAGCCATAGCTGCCTCATCTGCGTGTGCAACGGCGATTTGCTTCTCCACAGCCAAATGCTCTTTGAGATCCTGGCTATACTACATGCACCATGGCTTTCGGCGGCGATTATTTGGAGGATGGGGCGGTGATTTGGGTGGAACGTGTCGCGCTGGTCAAGCCATGTGGGATGGAGGAAGAGGGGGTGAGGAGGTATTGGGGAGGTGTGGATTACCTGACTAGATGGAGGAGGCCGAGCAGCAGGAAGGAGCGTCGTCGGCGAGGAGGCGGTGCTGAAAGCAAGCAGTGAAGGTTTGAACTAGGAAAGGTAGAGGAAAAGGCGGAAATGTGGCTTTTGATTGGTACCGGGGGGCGAGGGAGGTAGATATTTCCGCGGTAGCCCAAAATTTTCATTTGGTGTAGAATAGTTCTCGATATCAACACATCACAAACGAAGCCTGTGCTATACCCTGTGTGTGATGAACTTGGACGTGCAACTGTTTGTCTCCAAGCTTCCGATGTAAGATTGGATATTACATTGCACACGGTTCGTTCTAAAAAATTGTGTGTGATGAACTTCAATTTCATTTTCAATTGGAAATGGAATGGGGATATGGCGGCAATTTTTTGGTCCGAATTTCCCTGGATATAGTGGTCATCCACGCCGTCGCATAATTTAGCATCAATTACTAATTTGGGTACTGCACAAAAGAGCCTACACCACAGCCCACACTTACTTAATCGAGCAATTACACAGAGCTGGTTGACCTAAACATTACTCTAACTAAAGTCCAGTGCTCTAAACAAAGACTAATGTTCTGCCTGACGCTCGGTGATCTCCGTCGCATCCTCCATGACCAGCTCGTGCTCGATTATCTCCAGGGGAAGGGGCTCCATGGCATCCATCACCACATACTCTACAAGCATCTCGCAGTCCGCGTCCGGCATCTCTTTGGAAAAGACTGCCACGAGTCTGGTGTGGGCGGCCGCGGTCCGGGCAGTGACGGCCTCCATCTCGGGAAGGGAGGCTGCCGACGAATGGATGGCTGCCTGACCGCTCTCGGCGATTGCCAACTCTTCGGACGTAGGTTGCCGACCGTTGTTGGAGAAGTCCATTGCTATTTGTGCGGGCATCGGCATAGGCGTGGGCAGCCGCCATCAGGGCTACGGCGACCGCCGATAAACGGACAGCTGATGTGCCGTTCTCGCCATTTGCTATCCCGGTCGCGGATGTTGCTGCCACCATCTCAGATGCAGTAGCCGCCCTTTCGGCGGCCACAGCCGTCATGTCGGAGAGTGTGGCCGTGCTCAAGGATGTTGTGAGCGCGTTCATGGCCGATGCAGCCGCGCTCGGGCTGGAGTGGGTCGCTGAAGTTGCCCTCACGACGCGGATCCACATCCCCATCTTTCACCAGCGACGCTTGAACAGTACAGTAGTCTTGGGGAACTAGTGTGACTATGTGGTTGACGCGCCGGCAGTGGACTGAAGCTTCCGGCTTGTAACGCCCAAGATGCGATCCTATCCTTATTTTGGCTTGAGGACCTCGACAGGGATAGAAGCGCATCTCGTCATTTCGCAAGAATGGATATCATTACAAGTACATGTAAAGAAGGGATGAGTCTATGGAATTGGCTTATACTCGCCACAAGCTAAATCAAGATCACATCAATACAACAACATATACAATCATCATACAGAAGAGCAGGGTCCGACTACGGACGAAAACAAACGATAAAATGACATCCATCCTTGCTATCCCAGGTTGCCGGCCTGGAACCCATCCTAGATCGATGAAGAAGAAGAACAACTCCAAATCATAACAAGCATCGCGCTCACATCAAATCATCGCATTACCTGTACCTGCAACTGTTGTTGTAGTAATCTATGAGCCACAGGGACTCAGCAATCTCATTTCCATGGGTATCAAGACTATTAAAGCTTAATGGGTGAGGTATGGTTAAGTGGTGAGGCTGCAGCAAGCACTAAGCATTTATTTGAGTGGCTAACTTACGAGTACAAGAGTAAGGGGGGGATGATCATCGTATAAACGGACGTGAACTAGTAATGATCACTATGTGATCCTGAACACCTACCTACGAGTCAAAGATAACCCCACCGTGTTCTCTTTCGGAGCAGGCCTCACGAGAAGAGACGGTCACGGTTACGCACACAGTTGGTGTATTTTATTTGAGTTTACTTCAAGTTTGCTATGACCGGGCGTTAAACAAAGTTTCCAAGTTGCCACATAACCGCAGGCACGGCTTTCCAAAAGATTTAACCCTACAGGGGTGCTCCAACTAGTCCATCACAAACTACCACAAGCTGCGTTGGAATTTCTCAACCGCGGAATCACCCATAGTATTCGCGGAATCCCGATGGAAAATCTCAACTTCGAGATATCCCGAAGTGTCGTCGAAATCCCGCGCACAAGACGTTCGAGAAAGGTAAAACAAGTCCAGCAAGACTGCCCGGCAGGCCAGATCCCAATAGGAGCCGCGCGTATCTCTTTCTCAGGGCACTACCAGATGAGCTAGACATCGGGTTGGTTGAAACCCCGGGTGACCAGGGGGCGCCAGACATCGCTCAGTTTGGACCAACACTCATGAGGAGCACTGGCCTGAGGGTTGGTTAATTATCCACAGGGTGATCATGCCCTATGCAAATTTTAGTTGTTATTAAGCAAATAGTACCAATGTTGGGACTTGCCAGACAAGTTTTATCCTAAAACAAAAATCAAGGGGGTCCCCATAACAACCCCGATCATGTTAGGAGCGCTCAATATGGAATATAACACTGGTACACAAGTAACTAGGGCAGCAAAAGTGGAACAAAACACCGAGCAAAAGGCCCAGCCTTCCACCTTTTACCAAGTATATATGTGCATTAAATTAAATAGCAATAATATAGTGATATATCAAAAATATCCATGTTGCACATGGAAGAACTTGCACCTGCAACTAGCAATACTATAAGAAGGGCTGAGCGAGCGGTAACATAGCCAAACAAAGTCTTGCTGGAATGTGGAGGGGTTAGAGGCTTTTCATGGCAATTTGGGAGGCTAGACAACAAGTGGTAGGTAGCGAGACAAGCGATAGAAACGAGACATCTAGCATGGAAATGATAGTAATGGTATCCAGGGAAATGGTCATCTTGCCTGAGATCCCGCTCGGAAGAAGATCGAGTCCATGAATAAGACGAGCCAACGTAGTCGAACGAATCCTCACACTCCGAACGCTTTGGAACTCTATCGAGAAGAAGCAATCCGAAAACAACAATCAACACATGATCAGCACCACAACATATGCATGACATGATGCGCAAACAAACATGATGCATGTCCGATTTAATTATGCAAGGCATGGCAATCACAACAAACAAATACTACACATTAAGTGAAGCTCAATATGCAAGGAGTTGCATATTGGCAAAACTCCACTTTTGAATTATTTAGTTCACTCTTGTTAGGTACACGACAATATTAAATGTTGTTGAACATGGCAAGAGGTGAAGCATAATGAAACTACACTCTCTAGGCATCTTAAATGAGCTCGGAAACAACTTATAGTATTTCCGAAGCGACCTCATATGCAAATTTAGGAATTGGTCCAGATCTGAACTAACCATGTTTTATATTTATTAAACAGGGAAATAAAGTGCACAATGATATTCTACTCGTCATTCTAGGCGATTTACATATATAGAACGTTTGAAACGGAGCTACGGTCTAAAAGATATGCCACACACAAGATGAACATGACATGAATGCAAAATGCATGCAAACATCAACCATAAACATGTCAAATCATGTGTGCAACAAGATATTATGAAACTACATGAGATTCTAAGCAAGTTTCATATATGGCATGTCCAAAACGGAGCTACGGTTCAACCACAACAACCAACACAAGTTTTAGTTGAAATCTGTCCTAAACAACAAGATAGCATTTTGCGCACATGAAAACAACAAGCTCCAAGATCCTAATATGCACAAACAAAGCATGGGGCAGTAGCATATAACACATTTCAACTTCACATATCATACTCAAAAGAGTCATGGATCACATGGTAGGAAGCTCTAAACATGACAATAAAATATAGCAGATTAGGACTTAGTGAAAATAACAGCTTTTAGCATAGCAGATTTTCATGAAGGCATATTGAAAACACTGAAACTATATGCTACAGGTCATATAATGGCATGAAAATTTATAGCATGGTAGAGGGCATGATGCACAACAAATCATTCCACGGTGGTAAGGTCTAATTATGCATAGAATCATGGCTAGCATCAACAGAACATGGCATTATGAAGAAAACAGATTCTCAGACTTAGTGAAAATTAGACTAGACATGTGCAGCTGTTTTTAACAGACTAACATGTTGGACGATGAATATAACTATGATGCAAATTCTATACAAGGCATCAAAAGACACAACCTGGTAGGCTACAACATGCTTAACAAAAGACTCCTTGGAAGCAACCACAAAAGACTCCTAGATCAATAGCAAATCACATGACAACATGGCAAAAAAAATAACAGTTTTAGACTTAGAATTATTTAGACACCTCAAAACAACAATATTTTATATCATGTTGGCAACAAGAAAATAACACCTAAACTTGCATTTCTATAGCAACCAAGAATACCAGGGACTAGCACACATGTCCAAGGGCATATCTCATGTTTGCAACTATTCCAAAATATGCATGGATTAATTCACACAAAATAAATAAAAGGGCATCATAGCAAAAATAACATGCACACAAAAATTGCTCAAATGACAAAACTAATTGCACAGATAAATTTCATAGATTTTTCTACCCCAAAATCATATATAATATGTGGGTTTTTATTAAAGAAACAATGACACGACAATTATGCGAGATTATGACATAAACTATTTTAGCAAGTTATTTGTGCAAATTAAATGCAAAGATCACATCAAACATTTTTAGCATGCATGAAAATGCGATATAATTAATCTACATATTTTACATATGTGGTTTGATTAATTACGAGGCACAGTTAAATAATTATGCGCAATGCAAAATCATGACATTTATGCAAAAATAAAGAAAACAGCATGTTAAACATTTTTATCCTGCATGAAAGTGGGATATTATTAAACTATGCAAAATTCTGGACATTTTCCATATATTAAGTTTTTACATGCGATGCATGGTTATTTAGATATTAGCAGTGGGGCTTTTCTGCAATTCTATAATTCACTGAATAATTAGGCGCATCGTAGACAGAAAAAAAATACACATGGCTGAATTTGATGCACTGCTAGGCCAACAAGCATGAGCGTTGGATAACTAAGTATGGCACAGGGCAAAGGATAGCGAGGCGGCGCTCACCAGAGGCACTTGGGCCGGCTCGGTGATGGGTTGGGGTGAGGCGAAGCTGCAGCTGGGCCTCAGTGCGCGAAGCGAGGCCGGCCCAGGCGCTGGCGTGGTCAAACGGGGCTCGTCCCCTTCCTCCCGCACGAGCAGAAGGCAGGAGGCGGCCCCGGCGGGGCTGCCGGAGGTTGGAGGCGGCGGGGTCGCACAGGAGTGCCGGGAATGGGTCGGGCAGCGGCGGATCCGGCCGTGGGGCGCCGGATCGGACCGTGGATGAGGCCTGGCGGCAGGGTTGAGAGGCGGGATCGCACGGGGCAGAGGTTGGCAGCGGCTTCGACGGGAGCAAGGGACGCAGGGCGGCGAGGCAACGGACGCGACGACGGAGGAGGGGTCAGCCTGGTCGCCGGCGGCGGCCGCGGCTCCGGTCACCGGCATGGGGAGGCGCGGCGCGTCGGCAGCGCGGGGTGGCTCACGGAGCTGCGGGAGCTCGTGGACGAGCTGTCTCGCGGCGGCGGGAGGATGGGCTCGCCCCGGCTCGATCTGGGCTCGGCGGGCCCGCAGGGCGTGAGGTGGGAGGAGGCTGGAGTGGCGCCTGAGGATTGGTTGCGCACGGAATTCGAGGAGGGATTAGGGTTTCCACATTAGGCAGGGATGGGCATATTTTTATAGAAGAGAGGCCAGGGTTGGTGGATTTAGTCCGTTTTCGGACCGTCGGATCTCAATCAGAGGGTCCAGAAGCAGAGGGGGTGGCTAGCTAGGCTCTGTGGGCTGTGTAGAGTGGTTGGGGCAACAAGAGAGGGAAGTGGCAGCCCATGAGGGAGGTTTTTACACACCGCAAGACGTGCGATAATAAACCGATGACGGTGCCGCTACGGTCGGCCGTTCAGGTATCAAACGACCTCCGATTGTGACAATTTGGCAGGCGATCCACCTATAGTATAACGAGACCGCACGCCAAGTTTCGTCCCAATCCGAGAATATTTTATTCACACATTTGAAAACATTATTTTACCGATGTCACGGGCGTGGGCGTGTGTGGTTGGTCTCGAATCGGTCGATGACACGAACGGAGAGAACCGGCAACTACGACGGATGCAAGTTTTCAAAACGACGACAATGGAGTGCCGGTGCAATGCGACAAACAAACGAATCACACGAAGGCAACGGAAATCTTCTGGAGTGTCGGTCTCGGGTTGTTACACGGCTGCCATATATGAGGATTGGCCCAAGATATTTTTATACCACATCACACATGTTTCATGATCAAGAACTGTTTGTGATGTATTTGATTTTCATATTGCTTTGAAACGAAAAATGAAGTTACATTGGCAATTGAAGGTGTTTGGATGGCAATAACATTTATCTGCAGTGAACTTGCAACTATAGGACTGTGTGTTAAATATGGAATTAATCAAGTTTGTTTAGGCCCTTTTAAACATTTAAAGAGTTTTTTAGACATTTCATGTGCATAGTTCAAATTGAACTGCAGTTAAGCACATACTAGAGTGCACCTGAATGGGTTGAAAATCATCTATTTGTCACTGGATACATGTTTTGGTCCCATGCAAGAAATGGAAATTAAACGAATTGCAAACCTCTCGGTATTTTGGCTCGGCTATAGACTTTGAGAAGCCTTGTTTTAAAATTCCAGTAAAGCCAAATATCGTGAGAAATTCATTAAACTTGGCATGGTGTCATGTCATGGCGCATGTGTGTTGTGGTAAAAACAATGCCTAGTTCGGGACAAGTTTTGGAACAAACCTCTTACAAACCGAAGATTCTCACAAGAAGTCGTGTGGTTCCGGTAGGGAAAGTTCACATTTTATGTGCGAAACAACATCCGATGTCTCTTCTCGCCTTGAGTTTATTTCTAGAGTCTCCATAGAGTAACATGAATGTGTCATGCGAAACAATGGAATCTTACAGAGTTCGTTTGGCCTTTTAAGTACATAAATTATGTTTTCTAGGCATTCAATGTGCATAATTCAAATTTGAACTGCAATCACACGGTCCAGCTCATGAAAATATGTCGAAAACCATATACATTTCCCTGGCTGCATGTTTAGGTCCCACACAAGAAATAGGAATGAGTTTAAAACATATCATCGTCTTGGCTCGACCGCAAACATCGGGAAACTTAGTTTTTAAATTCATGTAAATGCAAACCTCGACATAAATTCATGAAATTTGGGCATGGTGCCATCAATTGCCCTGTTGTGTGTGTTGTGGTAAAAAAATTGCCCAATTTTGGACAAGTTTTGGCACAAAGCCTCTTACAAACCAAAGGTTCTCACAAGAAAGTCGTGTGTTCCGATAGGGAAAGTTCACATTTTATGTGCGAAACAACATCCGTTGTCTTTTCTCGCCTTGAATTTATTTCTGGAGTCACCATAGAGCAACACATGACAGTCATGCTAAACTGTGGATTTTTCCCAGGGTTCGTGAGACCTATTTAACACATTAATTGAGTTTTCTAGCCATTTAATGTGCATAATTCAAATTTGAACTACAATCACAAGGTTCAACACATGAAAAATAGGTTGAAAAAATATATGCCTTTCCCTGGATGCATGTTTAGGTCCCACACAAGAAATGGGAATGGATTTCTAACATCTCATTGACTGTTGGCTCGGCCTCAAACATTGAGATACTTGGTTTTCAAATTCCCTTAAATCCAAAACTCATCAAAAAATCATGAAACTTGGCATGGTGTGGTGACAAGGGCACACATATGTCGTGGTAAAAAAATTGTCCAAATTGGACATGTTCTTGCACAATCCCCTAACAAATCGGAGCTCCTCACAAGAAGCTTTGTTGTTTCGATAGGGAACATTATATATCCATGTCACATATGCGGGCAAAAAGACATCTGATGCCTCTTCTCTCCTTGATTTTCTTTATAGAAACAACATAGACATGTTGGTGCGAAGTGCAAAAATATGAATAAATTAAGGGATCATCTAGCTTTTAAATACATTAATTGAGTTTTTAGTGCATTATTTAATGTGCATAATTCAAATTTGATCTACAATCACAAGGTCCGGGGCGGCAAAATTGGTTGAGAAATCATATATGTGTCCTTGCATGCATGTGTTAGGTCACATGCAAGAAATGAGAACGAATTTCAATCATCTAAGCATGTTGGCTCGACCACAAACATCAAGAAACTTGGTTTCCAAATTCTCGTAAATCCAAAACTCCGTCAGAAATTCATGAAACTTGGAATGGTGTCATGACAAGGCACACATATGCCGTGGTAAAAAAAATACCAACTTGGACATGTTTTGTCACAAGCCTCTTACAAACCGGAGGTTCTCACACAATAAGCTACGTCGAGTGGTTTCGTAATGTCACATATGTATGCCACATCTGCGGGTGAAACGACATCCGATGCCTCTTCTCTCCTTGATTTTTTTTCTAGAAACAACAAAAAGCAATAGGTGTGTACTGCAAAAATATGAAATTATTAAGGGTTCGTATGGCTTTTTTATACATTAATTAAGTTTTATGTGCATTTAATGTACATAATTTAAATATGAACTACTGTCACAAGGTCTATGTTGGGCAGGGCCTCATCATATAAAGCACAAATATGTTGTGGTATTTTTAGTGTCCACTTTGAGAGAAAGAGCAAGCATTATTAATAGCCAACAAAGGCGTTTTGGAACAAAAATATGTCACGTTACCATCGCAAACGGGCGTATTATTTATAATTCGTGGACGTTCTACAGACCATTTACCCACGGGCCACTTGTCGCTATCTGTATTGGCAAGGAGGTAGCGTGCGGACAGGTGTTTGAGTAGACGGGTGGCGTGCGAGCAGTGTCCTGTGCACGCTCATCGGGGTGGCGTGTCTTTTGCGAGTCGTCAAAGACGTTTCAGACTGAATACCATATGCAAACCTAGGGCAATTGTTCCTTCCCTACTAAGCCAAGCGAAAATCTGGCGCGAAGGAATTTTTTCATTGTGTCATCGCAAACGGTTGTGAATGATGACCCGTGTGCCCTTCCCGATGCTACACCTTGTACTGGTGCTAACTGCTGAGGTTGCCATGTATGCAAAAAAATCTGATGTGGGAAGGTAATTAAGGAGAGATATGAGTTTGGTGACCACATGAATAAACAATGCCAAGCGCGTGAACCTTGGCAAAACACTTAAATGAAGGAAACTCACCAATGCATGCAAGAGTTTAGTTGCTAAATCATTAAATGAAGGGACCTCAGCAACAATGCATTGTGGACTTGAGTTTCTAAGACATTTAATACACTAAGCACCCCAAGTAAGCACCGATCGATGCAATGGCAGCAGGAGTCAGGTAAGATTCGAATCTGTCATATTGGGTAAATTTTCATTTGTCAAATTGGAAACACTTAGATTTGTCCAATTTTGCAGGAACAAAATCACTATTATGTTGCAATTTTCCAACTGAAATTCAGTAAACATAGATTTCATTCATAGATCAAGCATTGGTCTTTGTACAAAATAGTTCAACTCAACAGCTGAATCGAATAAACTTTTCCCCATTTGTTGCCAACCACGTACTGAAATAGCTGGTTCAACTATATATACTAGCTAATTTAAAGTAGGTGGGACAGTTCAACCATATCTATAGTTAGATGAACTGAACAAAATAGCCCATAAATACTACTCCGGAGGGGCTTCGTGCTACTGCCAGCAGCCTTCCCCTCTGTCGAGCGCGTTCAGTACGTAAGAGGCATAGGAGGAGAAGCCTACCGACGAGCTGGAGGAGTCGAATTCGTCGGCTGCTGCTGCTGCCCTCCGCCGCTCCTGACGCGCCTCCTCGAAGTGGCGGGACTCGGCATAGATCTCCTCATTCCGCGCCATAGCTGTGGCGTCTGCCGCTGCCACGGCGGCGGTGAGCCTCTTTGTGTCCTTGACCTGGCGCTCGTCCTCCTCATGTAGGAACTTGATGTAGCACGCTAGGCCACTGACGCATAAGCCGAGCGGCTATGCTTCAGCGGCGGCCTCCTCCTCCTGCCGTCGGGGCATGGTGGCGGAGTGGGTGATGGCCCCGACAGCTGACCGTGGGGTGGCTGCCAAGGCGGACACTGGTGTGGTGGCGTCCAAGGATGCAGCTGGTGGGGTGGCTAAAACGGCGGCCGACGATGGGGTGGGGGCCACGGCGGTCGCCGGCGGCAGCTGCCTTCAGGCAAATGTGGAGGAGCATGTGGTGGGTGATGTACACACAGCCAACAAGGACGCCACACGCACTACATGCTTCCGGGTACTGCGCCGCCGACGTGGTGCAGCCTCCCAGCTGGAGCTGCCCCCTGGCGGAGTGGCGGAGCGACGACGGCGGACAGGTGCCATTGGCAATTGGGGGAGAAGCAAACTTGGGAAGCTACGGGCAGGGAGGGGATGAATGCGATGTGGAGGCAACGGCCGTGAGGGTTTATAAAGCAGGCGGCCAAGGCGAGCCGGGTGGGAAGCTTGCGCGCGTTCCTGCGCGGTTGCGCGGGAACGGGAAGCCCAAAAGAAACGATGCGCGCTCCCGAAACATTGGGTGATTGGGGGATTTCAGCGAGCCGGGCGGGAAGCTTGTGCGGGAACCTGCGTGGTCCCGAAGCGTGCACTGGAATCCTCAGGCGGCAACACGGTGACAAGACAGGACAGAGGTGGGAGAAATGACAAGTACACAAATGGTTAATAATAAAAAAACGTTTGCGTTTTACTACAAAGCAAACGGTCATTCTGTACGCACCGTCGCGAATTAATCTACGCATGAGGCGGTTGATGCGGCCACGGTGCGCTGTGCTCGCGTCCGTGCGTGCTCGCTCTGCCGGCGCCCACGCGCGAACGGTCATGTACGTTCGGGGCGCCATATGCATGCGAACGTGGTTGTGCCGCTCCCGGCTCCACCATGCAGTTAAGCGCTGCAAAAACTGCCATGCGGACGTGCCGAAATTCTAGGCCGTCTGACGTAATTTATTCCCACGGCCATTTACCTTTGTCTCTTCCACCTTCCGACCGCGCCATACAACACAAGAAGCACATCCACGATCTCTTTATCGCGTCAACCTTCCTGTGCGTATCCAATGGCGGCTGCCGGCGCCGAGCGGGAGTTCACCAAAATTGTCAAAGTAGATACCCACATCAGGAAGACGGACCACTCGGTGGTGTACACCAATGACCCGGTCATGGTGGTGAACTCCATCAACACGTTGGAGCAGCTGCTTGCTGAGGATGACAAGTACAAAGTGGTCGGCTTTGACCTCGAGTACACCGGCGGTCGTGCCGGGCATGATCAGAAGGTTGTCGTCGCCCAGTTGTGTGTGCGCCTTCACGTGCTCGTCTACCACTGCTGCCTGGCCACAAGTCCTTGCGAGCATTTCGCCAGATTTGTCAACAACCCCGACTACAGGTTCGCAACGATGGACACCACGAATGATCTAAAGGTGCTCAAGACTTCGGGCTTATCCTGCCAGAAGCTTGTCAACATCCAAGGTCAGTACAGGGTCTGGGGCGGCGAGAAGAAGAAGCAGAAGGACTCCCTGGTTGACCTGGCCGCGGCCATCATCGACCCCTACTACAAAGACATGAAGGCAGAGTGCCACAAGGACAAGTCTGACTGGCACAAGGCCTGGGTGAACAAACTGGATGAAGAACACATCAACTATGCAGCCAAGGACGCGTATACAAGCTACAAGATGTATAGGAGGATCATTGACATGAGGAAGTGCCTCCTTCCTGCAGACGGCGAAGGATAGCCACAAGAAGAGCGGTGTTGGCAACCGTCGTCAGAAGAGCAACATGATTTGGTGATCGTCTACTTCTTGTAAATTTATATTGAGGAATGTACATGTGTTGTGTAGTCACTTTTGTAACTGGATGTTCAAGTTGGTTATGCAACAATAATGTCGGTGTTTTGTAGATAAAGCATATAGATGTTGTGCAAATAGAGCAAATCACATCTCATACAATTATTAGAAGCAACTGTCTACCCACAACACACACAGGTTGTCAGGATGAATCGTTTGGGTTATTTTTGGTCTTCCCACACAATTCTGATGAATGAACTATTTGCCGGGTACCCACAACACACACGGTTGTCAGGATGAATCGTTTGGCTTATTATTGGTCTTCCCAAAGAATTCCGATGAATGAACTGTTTGCCGGATATCACATGCGCTTTCTAAGGCTAACTCGATTGTGTTTTGCTGGATCAGCACAAACAGTTTGTCCGAGTGAACTGTATGCCGCACTACGCACACGTATGTAGTTTGTTAACTATTTCTGTTATATTCCATAGTCACAAATAGTTCATAAGAACAAACTGTATGCAATGCAACACACACGCAACTATTTTTTGAATCGTATTTGATGGTTCCTCCACGCACACGGTTTTCTTCATTGGCGGCGGAGCTTGAACTATACCGTTTGCGATTGATGGATCACACACAGTTTCGTCGAAGGGTCTCTAATTGATGTGTCGTCTTTGGAGGATCCTGCAGTAGTGGGAGTCGGCTGAGTAGGATGAATCTCAAGAGGGGGACGAGGCCGAGTCGTATCCGTCGGAGAACGTCCCGACCGAGTGCAGCTCAAAGACACGGCAGGATCCAAATGCGCGCGCCAGGAGATCAGGCGTTGCTCGTTCAGCTACTCCAGCTCCTCCCATGTGTACTGATGACCCACAAGTATAGGGGATCAATCATAGTGTTTTTGATAAGTTAGAGTGTCGAACCCAACGAGGAGCAGAAGGAAATGGCAAGCGGTTTTCATCAAGGTAATTTCTGCAAGCACTGAAATTGTAGGTAACAGATAGTTTGATAGCAAGGTAATTGGTAACAAGCAAGTAATGGTAATGGTAAATAAAGTACAGTAAGGCAGCCCAATCCTTTTGTGGCAAAGGACATGCCAAAACAGTCACTAGTAATAGGCAAAGTGTTCTTGAGGGTACACGGGAATTTCATCTAGTCACTTTTATCATGTTGGTTTGATTTGTGTTCACTACTTTGATAATTTGATATGTGGGTGGACCGGTGCATGGGTGCTATTCTTACTGGAACAACCTCCCACTTATGATTAACCCCCTCGCAAGCATCCGCAACTACGAGAAAAGTATTAAGATAAAATCTAACCATAGCATTAAACGTTTGGATCCAAATCAGCCCCTTACAAAGTAGCGCATAAACTAGGGTTTAAGCTTCTGTCACTCTAGCAACCCATCATCTAATAACTACTCCACAATGCATTCCCTTAGGCCCAAGGATGGTAAAGTGTCATGTAGTCGACGTTCACATAACACCACTAAGGGAATCACAACATACATATCATCAAAATATCGAACACATATCAAATTCACATGATTACTTGCAACATGACTTCTCCCGTGACCTCAAGAACAAAGGTAACTACTTACAAATAATATTCATGCTCAAGATCAGAGGAGTATTGAATAGCATAATGGATATGGACATATAATATTCCACCAAATAAACCATATACCAATCAACTGCAAGACGTAATCAACACTACTAGTCACCCACAGGTACCAATCTGAGGTTCCGGTACAAAGATTGAACACAAGAGATGAACTAGGGTTTGAGAGGAGATGGTGCTGTTGAAGATGTTGATGAAGATTGGCCTCCCAAAGATGAGAGGGGTGTTGGTGATGACGATGGCTTCGATTCCCCCCCCCGGGAGGGAAGTTCCCCCGGCGGAATCGCTCCGCCAAAGGGCAAAAGTGCTCCTGCCCAAGTTCCGCCGCGACACGGTGGTGTTCCATCTCGAAAGTCCTCTGCTTAGTTTTTCTAGGTCAAAAGACCTTATATACCGGAAGATGGGCACATGAGGTGGGCCGAGGAGTGCACAACCCACCAGGGCGCGCCTGGGGGGCCTGGCGCGCCCTGGTGTCTTGTGCCCACCAGGGTGGCCCCCTCCTGTAGTTATTTGCTCCAGTATTTTTAATATATTCCAAAAATATTCTCCGTAAAGTTTCAGCTTATTTGGAGATGTGCAGAATAGGTATCTCTGATGTGCTTTTTCAGGTCCAGAATTCCAGTTGCCAGTATTCTCCCTCTTTGTGTAAACCTTGCATATTAGGAGAGAAAAGGCATTAGAATCACTCTGTAAAGCATTATTATTCAACAAAACATAATAAATAACAGTAGGAAATCATGATGCAAAATGGACGTATCAACTCCCCAAGCTTAGACCTCGCTTGTCCTCAAGCGAAAGCCGATATTGAAAAGCATGTCCACATGGTTTCAGAGAGAGGTGTCAATAAAAAAAATATAGACATAGTAGCATCATGCTTATTATCATAACAGCAACAAACTCTATCATTAAACTTATTCATATACTTTATTCATATAACTTCTCATGAACAAGTAACAATTCATCACAACATAGAAGTATAAAGTATAAACCTTATTGAAAACCAACAAACTATGTTCTCAGTCAACTTTGCAACTACAATTCATCATATTTTCAGGAAGGGTCTCATGTCGGAGCCTTTTGGCAAGTCCACATACTCAACCATCATTTAGTCTTCTATGATTGCTAACACTCACAGCATACGCATGAGCAAAAAGTTTCAACCGAACGCATATAAAGATAGGGGCTTATAGTTTCGCATCCCAACGTACTCACCTCAAGGGTGATGTCAACAATAATAACTCATGCCCACTCACATCCAACCGGATATATGTGCCTAGATCTTTCCTCACCACATGATGCATGCAAAAGAAAAAGTAAAAAGGAATAGGGAAGAATACTTTGACTCTTGCATAAAAGTAAATACATAAAAGTAAAAGATAGTCCCTTCGCAGAGGGAAGCAGAGGTTGTCATGCACTTTTTGGTTTGTATGCCCAATCCCTTAATGTAAAAGAATGTCATGCTATATTGCCCCCTATAATAGCAACCTTTATTATGCAGTCCGTCGCTTTTATTACTTTGCCATCATAAGTTCGTATAGCGCTCAATTTTCTCTTACATTAATTGATCAAAACACATTTAGAAGCAATTTTTATTGCCTTATTGCACCGATGACAACTTACTTGAAGGATCTTACTCGATCCGTAGGTAGGTATGGTGGACTCTCAAAGAATGAATTTGGGTTTTGGGTTTTTGGATGCACAAGTAGTATCTCTACTTAGTGCGGAATTTTTGGCTAGCAAAGATATTGAGCAAGCACCACATGTTGAAGGATCTATGACAATATAACTTCTATGTGGATATGAACAAACATAAATCATTACGTTGTCTTCCTTGTCCAACGTCAACCATTTTGACATATAATATTTAATGGGGGCTCACAATCATAAAAGATGTCGAAGATAGTGTATTTGCATGTGAATCTTCTCTTCCCTTATTAATTCTTTCATGAATTGCATCATTGACCAAAGCTATGTTTGTCAATCTCCAATAAATTTTACCACTTATACTTTTCCTTATGTGATGTCATTACTTACCATAAGATTAGCATATGATTCTTTTCATTTATTTATCTTTCCTTTTATTTTGATTGCAACACGAAAGTAAAGAGGCAAAACCTCAAACTAAATTTATTATATAACTCTCACTCGATTAGAAAGATATATATACCACGAAACTAACACACGAAAATAGATCATGCTAAACTTTTATTCAACTAAATCAAAAAGAAACTAAAGATCGAACTAAAATAGGTAAAGGTGAATAAAAGTGATGGTGATACGATATCGGGGCACCTCCCCCAAGCTTGGCTCAAGCCAAGGGTAGTGCCCATACCCGTGTGCTCAAGTCTCCTTTTGTGGTGGTGATGAAGAAGGTGGTGGTGATGATGTGTCACACTTCAGACTTAATAGGTACTCCAATTTGCGGATGACTCTCCGAAGGGTAATGATGTGCTCCTCTAGCAAAATATTTTCACGAGTGAGAAATTTATTCTGAACACGAACCGCTTCGAAAGCCCTAAAAGCTTCAATTTCAATGGGGGTGAGATGGTTGTAATAAGATTGAACGATATCTTCTTCTTCCGCCTCTTCTGTTAGCATGGGTTGCCATCCTTCTGGGGCTTGATCCTTCATAGCCTCCTTGCCCTTGTCTTCCTTGTTGGCTTCATTTGGCTCCTCTCTCTTCAGCTCCATCTTCATCAGCCAGGCATCCCCTTCTACGTTATTGGAGGAGGGGGAAGACATGATGCCTGGCTTGGTAGATCTGATAGGAAAACAGCACGAAAAAAGAACAGAGGATTTGTCTGCGATGCGGTCGTCAAAACAGTCGGGGGTATATATAGAGAATTTTTATTCTTGGAAAACAAGCATATGGAAGGAAAACGGAGCCGAGAAGGTGCCTGAGGTGGGCACAACCCACAAGGGCATGCTCGGCAGGGCTGGCATGCCCTGGTGTATCGTGCTCACCTTGGTTGCCTTCCGGTTTATTTCTTATTTTCCTAATTTTTCTAATATTCCAAAACTGACAAAAAATATTTTTGCGGATTTTTCGGAGTCCGTTTACTTACCGTATCACGTACCTAATATTTTTGAAAATTCTGGAGTGTTCCGGAAGGTTTCTTTTATGTGTTCCTCCAGTGTCATGGTTTGGATAACATTTCTTTCAACGTTAATAGGCATACCTGAGATATATTGCTTAATTCTTGCTCCATTGACCACCTTCGGATTAGTACCTTCGGCATTATTAATCTTGATAGCTCCAGAATGATAAACCTCTTCGATAATATATGGTCCTTCCCATTTGGAAAGAAGCTTACCTGCAAAAAATCTTAAACGAGAGTTGAACAAAAGAACATAGTCTCCTATTTTGAATTCCCGCTTTTGGATTCTTTTGTCATGCCATCTTTTTAACTTTTCTTTGAATAGTTTGGCATTTTCATAGGCTTGGGTTCTCCATTCAACTAGCGAGCTAATATCAAATAGCCTCTTCTCACTGGCAAGCTTGAAATCATAATTTATTTCTTTAATTCCCCAAAATGCTTTGTGTTCTAACTCTAGAGGCAAATGACAAGCTTTTCCATATACCATTTTGTATGGAGACATACCCATAGGATTTTTATAAGCTGTTCTATAGACCCAAAGTGCATCATCTAGTTTCTTAGACCAATTCTTTCGAGACCTATTGACAATTTTTTGTAATATCAATTTTATTTCTCTATGGCTAAGTTCAACTTGACCACTAGATTGAGGATGATAGGGTGATGCAGTTCTATGGTTAACATCATATTTAGCAAGCAACTTACGGAAAGCACCATGAATAAAGTGTGAACCACCATCAGTCATTAAATATCTAGGGACTCCAAACTTCGGGAAGATAACTTCTTTAAGCATTTTAATGGAGGTGTTGTGATCAGCACTACTAGTTGGAATAGCTTCTACCCACATAGTGACATAATCAACGGCAACCAAAATATGAGTGTACCCGTTAGAGGAAGGAAAAGGTCCCATATAATCAAAACCCCAAACATCAAATGGTTCAACTACAAGTGAATAATTCATAGGCGTTTCCTGACGCTTACCGATATTACCAATTCTTTGACATTCATTGCAAGACAAGGCAAACTTACGGGCATCTTTGAAGAGAGTAGGCCGATAAAAACGAGATTGCAATACCTTGTGAGCAGTTCTATCTCCCGCATGATGTCCTCCATAAGCTTCGGAATGACATTTTCGTAGGATTTGTTCCTGTTCATGCTTAGGTACACAATGTCTAATAATACCATCTACTCCTTCTTTATAGAGATGTGGGTCATCCCAAAAGTAATGTCTTAAATCATAGAAGATTTTTTTCTTTTGTTGGTATGTGAAGCTAGGTGGTATATATTTAGCGACAATGTAGTTAGCATAATCAGCATACCAAGGAGTGTTTTGAGAAACATCTATTGCAGCTAACTGTTCATCAGGAAAACTATCATCAATAGGTAGTGGGTCATCAAGGATATTTTCTAACCTAGACAAGTTATCAGCTACGGGGTTCTCAGCTCCCTCCCTATCAACAATATGTAAATCAAATTCTTGAAGCAAGAGAACCCACCTAATGAGTCTAGATTTAGCATCTTTCTTTTCCATAAGGTATTTTATAATAGCATGATCGGTGTGAACAATGACTTTGGAATCAACAATATAGGATCTAAATTTATCACAAGCAAACACACCTGCTAAAAATTCTTTTTCAGTAGTAGCATAATTTCGTTGGGCACTGTCTAAACTTTTGCTACCATAATGGATAACATTCAATTTCTTATCAACTCTTTGTCCTAGAATAGCTTCAACAACATAATCACTAGCATCACACATAATTTCAAAAGGCAAGTTCCAATCAGGTGGTTGAACGATAGGTGCAGAGGTTAAGGCTTTCTTGACCGTTTCAAAGGCTTCCACCCAATCATCATCAAAAACAAAAGGGATATCATTTTGCAAAAGATTAGTAAGAGGCCTATAATTTTAGAGAAGTCTTTAATGAACCTCCTATAGAAACCAGCATGACCAAGGAAACTTCGAATACCTTTAATATCTTTAGGACATGGCATTTTCTCAATTGCATCAACTTTAGCGTTATCCACCTCAATACCTCATTCAGATATTTTATGCCCCAAGACAATACCTTCATTAACCATAAAGTGGCACTTCTCCCAATTCAAGACAATATTAGTTTGTTCACATCTCTACAAAACTCGATCAAGGTTGCTTAAGCAATCATCAATAGAAGTTCCGTAAACGGAAAAATCATCCATGAAAACCTCCACAATCTTTTCACAAAAGTCAGAGAATATAGCAGTTATACATCTTTGAAAGGTAGCAGGTGCATTGCATAAACCAAAAGGCATACGTCTATAAGCATAGGTTCCAAAAGGACAAGTAAAGGTGGTTTTCTCTCTATCAGATTGTGATACAGGTATTTGAGAGAAACCAGAATATCCGTCCAGAAAACAAAAGTGTGTGTGCTTAGATAATCTTTCTAGCATTTGATCAGTGAAAGGCAGAGGGTAATGATCTTTTCTAGTAGCTTTATTTAATTTTCTAATATCAATTAACATTCTATAGCCAGTGACAATTCTTTGTGGAATGAGTTCATTTTTATCATTAGGAACAACTGTAATACCTCCTTTCTTAGGGACACAATGAACGGGACTTACCCATCTACTATCAGCAATGGGATAGATTATACCTGCTTCCAGAAGCTTTAATATTTCAGTTCTTACCACTTCTTTCATCTTAGGATTCAATCGCCATTGGTGATCAACAACGGGTTTAGCATCAGTTTCCATATTAATCTTGTGCTGACATAGAGTGGGACTAATGCCCTTAAGATCATCAAGAGTATATCCAATAGCAGCCCGGTGCTTCCTCGGAACTTTTAATAATCTTTTTTCTTCATGTTCTGAAAGGTTAGCACTAATAATAACAGGATATATCTTTTTCTCTTCAAGATAAGCATACTTCAAAGTATCAGGCAATTGCTTTAATTCAAACACAGGATCACCTTTAGGTGGAGGGGGACCTCCAAGAATTTCAATAGGTAAATTGTGTTTCAGGAGAGGTTGTTGTTCAAAGAAAATTTTATCTATTTCATTTCTTTCATGCAAGTGCATATCATTTTCATGGTCAAGCAAATATTGTTCTAATGGATCAGTAGGAGGCACGACAATAGAAGCAAGACCAATTATTTCATCCTTACTAGATAATGCTCTATCACGAGGTTGTCTACTAAACTTGGAAAAATTAAACTCATGAGACACATCACCAAAACTGACACCGACAGTTTGTTTTTCACAATCTATCTTAGCATTGACGGTGTTCAAGAAAGGTCAACTAAAGATAATGGGACAAAAGTCATCTTGTGGGGAACCAAGAACTAGAAAATCAGTAGGATATTTTACTTTCCCACACAAGACTTCAACATCTCTAACAATCCCAAGTGGTGTGATGGTGTCCCTATTAGCAAGTTTAATAGTAACATCAATGTCTTCTATTTCAGCTGGTGCTATTTCATTCATGATTTCTTGGTATAAGGTAAAAGGGATAGCACTCACACTAGCACCGAAATCACATAAACCATGATGGAAATGATCTCCTATTTTTACCGAGACAACAAGCATGCCCACTACGGGTCTATGTTTAACTTTTTCATCGGGTTTAGCAATTCTAGCAGCTTCATCACATAAGTAGATGACATGCCCATCAATATTTTCTACCAAGAGATCTTTAACCATATCAACACTAGGTTCTACTTTAATTTGCTCAGGGGGCTTAGGTGCTCTAATATTACTCTTGTGGACCACAATTGATACCTTAGCATGTTCCTTTATCCTAACAGGGAAAGGTGGGTTTTCAATATAAGCGGTAGGCACAACTAGATCAGCATTGTAAACAATGGTCTCATCTTTAGCTTTTACCGGTTCTTTAATTTCTTCTTTAATACGGGAATGATATTTAAACCACTTCTCTTTAGGGAGATCAACATGAGTAGCAAATGATTCACAGAAAGAGGCCACTATCTCAGAGTCAAGTCCATATTTAGTGCTAAACTTGTGAAAAGCATCGGTATTCATAAAAGATTTAACACGATCAAACTTAAGCTTTATACCTGACTCATTACCTTTGTCGAGTTCCCAATCTTTAGAGTTGCGTTTAATTCTTTCTAAGAGATCCCACTTGAATTCAATAGTCTTCTTCATAAAAGAACCATCACAAGAAGTATCGAGAATGGATTGATCATTATGAGAAAGCCGAGCATAAAAATTCTGAATAATAACTTCTCTTGGGATATCGTGATTGGGGCATGAATATAACATTAACTTTATCCTCCCCCAAGCTAGAGCGATACTTTCTCCTTCACGAGGCCAAAAATTATATATATAGTTCCGATCACGGTGAACTAGATGCATAGGATAAAACTTTTGATGGAATTCCAATTGCAATCGATTCCAGTTCCATGATCCAATATCATCACATAGCCTATACCATGTTAATGCTTTTACTTTCAAAGATAAAGGGAAAACCTTCTTCTTAGCTTCATCTCCGGGTAAACCTGCAAGCTTCAATAATCCACAAATTTCGTTCACATATAATAGGTGCATATCCGGATGGTCAGTTCCATCTCCTGCATAAGGTTTAGCAAGCAGTTGTTCTACCATACCCGAAGGAATTTCATAACCAATATTTTCAGTAGGTGCAGTAGGTTGAGGGGCAACTAATTGTGGTTCCGGTCGAGGTGGAGATACCCCGAACAAATGCCTCAACGGATTGTTTTCCATAGTGGCAAGTAACAATAAATTTCAGCACATAGTATAAGTTTTTCCTTACCGATTTCCACTTACCAAGAGCACTTCACTCCCCGGCAACGGCGCCAGAAAAGAGTCTTGATGACCCACAAGTATAGGGGATCAATCGTAGTCCTTTCGATAAGTAAGACTGTCGAACCCAACGAGGAGCAGAAGGAAATGACAAGCGGTTTTCAGCAAGGTAATTTCTACAAGCACTGAAATTGTAGGTAACAGATAGTTTGATAGCAAGGTAATTGGTAACAAGCAAGTAACGGTAACGGTAAATAAAGTGCAGCAAGGTAGCCAATCCTTTTGTGGCAATGGACAGGCCAGAACAGTCACTAGTAATAGGCCAAGTGTTCTTGAGGGTACACGGGAATTTCATCTAGTCACTTTTATCATGTTGGTTTGATTTGTGTTCACTACTTTGATAATTTGATATGTGGGTGGACCGGTGCTTGGGTGCTGTTATTACTTGAACAACCTCCCACTTATGATTAACCCCCTCGCAAGCATCCACAACTACGAGAAAAGTATTAAGATAAAATCTAACCATAGCATTAAACGTTTGGATCCAAATCAGCCCCTTACGAAGTAGCGCATAAACTAGGGTTTAAGCTTCTGTCACTCGCAACCCATCATCTAATAACTACTCCACAATGAATTACCTTAGGCCCAAGGATGGTGAAGTGTCACGTAGTCGACGTTCACATGACACCACTAAGGGAATCGCAACATACATATCACCAAAATATCGAACACATATCAAATTCACATGATTACTTGCAACATGACTTCTCCCGTGACCTCAAGAACAAAGGTAACTACTCAAAAATAATATTCATGCTCAATATCAGAGGGGTATTGAATAGCATAATGGATCGGAACATATAATCTTCCACCAAATAAACCATATAGCAATCAACTACAAGATGTAATCAACACTACTAGTCACCCACAGGTACCAATCTGATGTTCCGATACAAAGATTGAACACAAGAGATGAACTAGGGTTTGAGAGGAGATGGTGCTGTTGAAGATGTTGATGAAGATTGGCCTGCCAAAGATAACAGGGGTGTTGGTGATGACGATGGCTTCAATTTCCCCCTCCGGGAGGGAAGTTCCACCGGCGGAATCGCTCCGCCGGAGGACAAAAGTGCTCCTGCCCAAGTTCCGCCTCGAGACGGCGGCGTTCTGTCCCGACAGTCCTCTCCTTATTTTTTCTAGGTCAAAAGACCTTATATACCAGAATATGGGCACCGGAGGTGGGCCGAGGAGGGCACAACCCACCAGGGCGCGCCTGGGGGGCCTAGCGCGCCCTGGTGTCTTGTGCCAACCAGGGTGGCCCCCTCTGGTAGTTATTTTCTCCAGTATTTTTAATATAATCCAAAAATATTCTCTGTAAAGTTTCAGCTTATTTGGAGATGTGTAGAATAGGTATCTCTGATGTGCTTTTTCGGGTCCAGAATTCCAGCTGTCGGTATTCTCCCTCTTTGTGTAAACCTTGCATATTATGAGAGAAAAGGCATTAGAATCACTCCCTAAAGCATTATTATTCAACAAAACATAATAAATAACAGTAAGAAATCATGATGCAAAATGGACGTGCTTCTAACACCCGAGTGTTCTTGATGACCTGCAGGGCCCCACAAGGTGATCGAGTTCGACGGGGACAACAAGGTCGACCTGCCGAACCCTTCGGCTGACGTGGACGTCGTGATGCGAGACGCCTCACCACCCCGAGTAGATAGGGTTTCTCCGGCCAAGGCCCTCACTCCTGTGCAGGGTGCTACCCCGAGGGCCGGAGCCGCACTCGGGGCCGGCCCGTCAGCCACTCTGTCGATCTCTCCAATGGTGAACACCTTCACGCTGCATCACGTCCCGAAAGATCAGGTGGGCGCGGGCAAGGAGGCCCTTATCCAGTTGGAACTGATGAACAGCCGACTGATGGAGGCGTACAACGTCTATGAAGCTTTGAAGAAGAACGTCCGAGTAAGTACTATCGTAAGTACCAACTTTAGTCAGGAGTTTCAATCCTCGTCAATTTTTTTCTTGTAGTTTAAGGTCCCGAGTGGGTTTGCACATGGCACACCTGATACATCCAACGTATCTATAATTTTTGCTTGTTCCATGTTGTTATATTATCATTCTTGGATGTTTACAATCATTTTATAGAAACTTTATATCATTTTTTGTGATTAACCTATTGACATAGTGCCAAAGTGCCAGTTGCTATTTTTGCTTGTTTTTTACTTCGCAGAATATCAATACCAAATGGAGTCCAATCATGACGGAACTTTTTGGAGATTTTTTTGGGCCAGAAGACATCCAGTGGGCCAAAGAAGTGCCAGAGGGGAGGGTCGAGGAGACCACAACCCACCAGGGCGCGCCAAAGGCCCCGGGTGCGCCCTAATGGGTTGTGCCCTCCTCGGGACCCCTCTCCACCACCTCTGACGCCTATAAATTCCCAAATATTCCATAAACCCTAGGAGAATCGACGAAAAACACATCCAGCCGCCACAAGTTCCAGAACCTCGAGATCCAATCTAACATCATCATGGAGGGGTTCATCATCCTCATTGGTGCCTCTCCGATGATGCGTGAGTAGTCCACCACAGACCTACGAGTCCGTAGGCAGTAGCTAGATGGCTTCCTCTCTCTCTTGATTCTCAATACAATGGTCTCTTGGAGATCTATTTGATGTAAACTTTTGTGGTGTGTTTGCTGGGATCCGATGAATTTTGAGTTCATGATCAGTTTCTATCCATGAATATTATTTGAGTCTTCTTTGATCTCTTATATGCATAATTACTTATAGCCTCGTATTTCTTCTTTGAATCTTTGGTTTAGTCAGGCCGACTAGATCGATTTTTCTTGCCATGGGAAGAGGTGCTTTGTGATGGGTTCGATCTTGCGGTGTCCTCTCCCAGTGACAGAAGGGGCAGCGAGGCACGCATGTATCGTTGCTATTAAGGATAACAAAATGGGGTCTATTCCTACATGAATAGATCTTGTCTACATCATGTCACCTTTCTTATTGCATTACTCCATTTTTCCATGAACTTGATACACTAGATGCATGCTGGATAGCGATCGATGTGTGGAGTAATAGTAGTAGATGCAGAATCGTTTCGGTCTACTAATCTTGGGCGTGATGCCTATATAATGATCATTTCCTTGGATATCGTCATGATTATTTCATCTTCTATCAATTGCCCAACAGTAATTTGTTCAGCCACCATGTGCTATACTCATGAGAGAAGCCACTAGTGAAACCTACGGCCCCCAGGTCTACTTTTCCAACATATTGCTTTCCGATCTATCTTTTTGCCGCTTTTGTTTTCAGATCTATTATTCCAAAAACACAAAAATACCTTGCTGCACTTTTTATTTGCCCTTTTGTGTTCTTGAGAGATCTATGTCTCCAATCTCTCACTACCTAATCTATCTTTTTACCGTAGAGAGATTGACAACCTCTCTTTCGCGCTAGGTTGCAAGTATTTGTTCTTTGTGTGCAGGTGTTGTTTACGTAGTGGTGGTGATCCTCCTACTGGTTCGATACCTTGGTTTCATAACTGAGGGAAATACTTACCGTCACTATGCTGCATCATCCCTTCCTCTTTGGAGAAATACTGACGCGGTCTCAAGCCACGTCAAAGGAATTTCTGGCGCAGTTGCCGGGGAGGAAGCGGTCTCTTCTACGTGCTAATCTCTGGCGCCGAGGAGACACCATCATCATCTACCAGGTTCCTAATCACAAATCTCATCTCCTTGCAATTACATTATTTGCCATTTGCCTCTCTTTTTTCCTCTCCCCACTTCACCCAATTTGCCATTTTATTCGCCCTCTTTTTCGTTCGCCTTTTTCTCGTCAGATCTCTTGTTCACCTATCTTGTCGTTATGGCTAGATCTTCCTCTATTGCGTGTACTTCCGAGAATCAAGTTCTTAATTTTAAGCAAAGGGGAGGGGAGAACCTAAAATATGCTTGGTATAGGATTTGCAATGGTCGTAATAGATCTATTCATAAGCAGTCTACCGTTGTTCTCCTTCGCAGTTTTTATGTGGGCATCACCACTTGGTATAGATTCGTCCTTGATACGATTACCGGTGGGAATTTCTTGATGTGTCCATCTTTGGACGCTTTTAATGCTATGGGAAGTTTGGTGGGATCACCATCTCTTACGATCAATGAAACAACTTTAACTCCTGAACATGTTATGGAGAGGCTAGATGCTATTGAAAAGAAGATGATTACCAAAGAACATCTTAAAATTTGGATAAGAAAATGCATAATCTTGCTAATAAAATTGGGTCAAAAGCGGGAGATGCCTTTAAATTGTTAAAGAAAAAGAGACCGTAGTTAACGAAAGGATAGAAGAGATTCCTTACCGGATTGATAAATTAGAAGAAATTTTTAGTAACTTGGGTTCGGCTTTTTCTTCTGTCAAAACTATTGAAAAAACTCCCATAAAAATTTGCAAGACCACGCAAGTCACTAAGAACAAAGTTGCTACACCTAGTGGCAACAAGGGAGATCTTAAAATGATTAGTATTCATCCCAATTTTGTTGAGATAGTAAAAGGCCCTACTTACAATGATGAATTTTTTGGTCTTATTCCTAGAAGTGTTGTCATTGAGAATATGCATGCTAAATTCTTGAAGAAATCTAGTTGTGTGATTGAGGAGTTGAAAATCAAATATGACAATACTTGAATCTATGCGTTATGCCTAGCTAGGGGCGTAAAACGATAGCGCTTGTTGGGAGGCAACCCGATGAATAAATTTATTCCCATTATTTTCTTTCTGTTTTGTGTGTTGACACAATTATGCCTCTGTTATAATTATGTTTTTATGTTTTATTTAGTGTTTGTGCCAAGTAAAGCCTTTAGGATAATTCATAAGATGAGTACAAACAATGCTGAATCTGAAACATAAACTTTGCCTCCAGTGTTCGAATTTTCATTTTTGCTGGAACGTAATATGGAGCTGAAATTTTAACATAGTATTTATATACAAATTCTTTACGTTTTCCTATTTTTTCAGAATTTTTAGAGTTACAGAAGTATGGTTAGAGTACAGATTACTACAGACTGTTCTGTTTAAGATAGATTCTGTTTTCGTTGCATTGTGTGCTTGTTTTGATGAATCTATGAGTTGTATTGAAGGGTATGAGCCATGGTAAAGTTAAAATACAGTAGGTATAATGAAATAATAAAATATGAATGTGTTTGCAATAGTACTTAAAGTATTAATTTTCTTTATTATACTAACGGATCTCATGAATATTTTGGTGAGTTTTGTGTGATTGATGTTTTCAAATTTTGGGTGAGATCCCGATGGATGAAGGAATAAGGAGTGAAAAGATCCTAAGATTGGGGATGCTACAACACCCTCAATATATATCCAAAGAGAAACAAGCAACTAAGCTTGGGGATGCCCTGAGTGGCATCCCCTCTTTCTTCTAACGACCATCGGTATTTTACTTGGAGCTATATTTTTATTCGTCACATATCATGAGTTTTGCTTGGGGCGCCTTGTATCATTTGAGTCTTTGCTTGCTTTGCTTTTTAGTTTGTCACTTGTATCCTTGCCGGACACACCTATTTGAGAGAGCCAAAATTATGCTATGATTTGTTAGAATTGCTCTATATGCTTCACTTAAACTTTTTGAGCTATAGAATTGCTCTAGTGCTTCACTTATATATTTTTGAGCATGGTGTGCTTGGAATTTTGAAGAAACACTCTCATGCTTCACTTAGATTATTTTGAGAGTTAGTAAATTTTGAGGAAATCCTCTCATGCTTCACTTATACTATTTTGAGTGATGAAATCTATATGCTCATGTGCTTCACTTAAATTTGTTTGAGCTTGTCAAAAACAATGTCAATATATGAAACTAGTCCCAAAGTGATAGATATCCAAGGAGGATATAATAAAAACTTTCATGAAGATCATTGGACAAATTAAACTTGATTCCTTGTAATAGTTTTGAGACATGATGATAGTAATATGTGAGTCATGTTAGTGAGTAATTATGCTTTAGTAAGAATATTGGTGTTAAGGTTTGTGATTCCCTATGCATGCATGAAAGTCAATAGTTATGCAATGAAATTACATCCTACTTATGGTGCATTATTCGGCGTTAGCTTTGCTCAATGCTCGCTTATGTGAATTTTCGTTTCTTGGATGGTTGCTTCTCAATCTATTTGCTAGCCTCCACTTGTACTAAGTAGAAATACTACTTGTGCATCCAAAATGCTTAAACCCAGTTTTGCCTTATGAGTCCACCATACCTACCTATATGCGGTATTTCCATGCCGTTCTAAGCGAATTTGTATGTGCCATCTCTAATTTTCAAAATAAATTTCCTTTTTGTGTGATCATGCCGCTCATGAAACGGTAGGGGGTGTCCAATATTTTTCCATGCTAGATGTGTTATTCTCAAGATGAGTGTTTATTCACATGTCATTGCACGAGAGTACGGTGGTAATAGGGTTGCCCAGTCCCAAAATGAAAAATGAAAAAAATTACTTTATGTTGTCAAATAATAAATTCCTTGGAAAGTGTTGGTATGGAAGGCAACCGTGGATTCGGCCAGCCATGGATTGTGAAAGAATGGTGGAAAAAGGAATAAACTTTATTTTTAGTTTGGGAACCGCCTATGATATATCTAGCATGGAAAGTATTGTGAACTACTTTGTCATTTGCGTTAACAGGAAAGGCACGCCAGCCAAAATATTTTTCTCTCTTAATTTAAATTTTGAGCTCTGGCACATCTACAAATCCCTACTTCCCTCTGCGAAGGGCCTATCTATTTACTTTATGTAATTTTTATTTTTACTTTGAGTCTCGATCTTCTCTTATAAAGCACCAACTAGGGGGCACTATGATCGTACTTGAGCATTGGGTGTAGTTAATATTTGAGTGTGTTTCATGAATGGATCAATGATTGTGCATGATGGGCTAGGGATAACTTTCTTTTTGAAAGACATGGTTGCGTGTTGGCATGCTTGTGTATTGAAGTCATTATGTCAAAACTAGACTATTGCTTTCAACCATCTAAAAGTTCAAATGTCCATGCTACAAAAGAAAAGATTATTGATACGTCTCCAACGTATCTATAATTTATGAAGTATTCATGCCATGTTTACAATAATTTTATATGATTTTGGTATGATTTGATTAGAACTAACCCGGACTGACGTTGTTTTCAGCAAAGCTACCGTGGTGTTGTTTTTGTGCAGAAATAAAAGTTTTCGGAATGGGCTGAAATTTTACGGAGAATATTTTTGGAAAATATAAAAAATACTGGAGCAAAAAGATACCGGAGAGGAGTCCTGAGGAGGCCACAAGCCTAGGGGGCGCCCCCCCAGGGCGCGCCCCCCTGGCTAGTGGGTCCCTCGAGCACCCCCCTGACGTGATTCCAACGCCAAGTACTCCTATTAATCGAGAAACCCCCAGAAAGAAACCTAGATCGGGAGTTCCGCCGCCGCAAGCCTCTGTAGCCACAAAAAACCAACCGGGAGCCCGTTCCGGCACCCTACCGGAGGGGGAAAACATCACCGGAGGCCATCTTCATCATCCCGGCAGTCTCCATGACGAGGAGGGAGTAGTTCACCCTCGGGGCTGAGGGTATGTACCGGTAGCTATGTGTTTGATCTCTCTCTTTCATGTTCTTGAGATGACACGATCTTGATGTACCGCGAGCTTTATTAATATAGATGAATCATATGGAGTTTTCCCCTCTCTATCTTCTTGTGATGAATTGAGTTTTCCCTTTGAAGTTTTCTTATCGGATTGAGTCTTTAAGGATTTGAGAACACTTGATGTATGTCTTGCGATGGGATATCCGTGTGACAATGGGATGTTCTATTGATCCACTTGATGTATGTTTTGGTGATCAACTTGCGGGTTCCGTGACCTTGGGAATCTATGCATAGAGGTTGGCACATGTTTTCGTCTTGACTCTCCGATAGAAACTTTGGGGCACTCTTTGAAGTTATTTGTGTTGGATTGAACATGAGGAATCTGAAATTATGTGATGCATATCGTATAATCAAGCCCATGGGTACTCGTGGTGACATTGGAGTATCTAGGTGACATTAGGGTTTTGGTTGATGTGTATCTTAAGGTATTATTTTAGTACGAACTCTAGGGCTGTTCGTGACACTTATAGGGATAGCTCATACGATTGATCGGAAAAGATAAATTTGAGGTGGTTTCGTACCCTATAATAATTTCTTCGTTTGTTCTCCGCTATTTGTGACTTTGGAGTGAACTCTTTGTCGCACGTGAGGGATTTACATATGATTCAACTATGTCAGTATTGTTGAGAGAACTTGCACTAGTGAAAGTATAAACCCTAGGCCTTGTTTCCAAGCATTGCAATACCGTTTTTGCTCACTTTTGTTACTTGCTACCTTGCTGTTTTTATATTTTCAGATTACAAAAATCTATATCTACCATCCATATTGCACTTGTATCACCATCTCTTCGCCGAACTAGTGCACCTATACAATTTACCATTGTATTGGGTGTGTTGGGGACACAAGAGACTCTTTGTTATTTGATTGCAGGGTTGCTTGAGAGTGACCATCTTCATCCTACGCCTCCCACAGATTGATAAACCTTAGGTCATCCACTTGAGGGAAATTTCCTACTGTCCTACAAAACTCTGCGCTTGGAGGCCCAACACGAGTCTACATGAAGAAGGTTGCGTAGTAGACATCAAGCTCTTTTCTGGCGCCGTTGCCGGGTAGGTGAGTGCTTGAAGGTATATCTTTAGATCTTGCAATTGAATCTTTTAGTTTCTTGTTTTATCACTAGTTTACTCTATAAAAGAAAACTACAAAAAAATGGAATTGAGGTTGCCTCATATGCTTCATATTTTTAATGTCTTTCGTAAAAATGATGGAAAGGAAAATTGTGCTCAGTTGTTAGAAGAAGAAGTTATTAAAATGTTTGGCACTAAATCTTTGACTAATGAGCATGATTGCAATGTTGTTAGTATGAATTCCTATTCATGATGCTAATGATATGCAAAGCTACAAGCTTGGGGATGCTATGTTTGATGAAGATGATATGTTTAGTCCCCCAAGTTTTGATGAGCAAATTTATTATGATGAAAGCATGCCTCCTAATTATGATGATTATTGTGATGACATGTATGCTATAAAGAATAATGATAACCATGAAACTTGTCATCGTGATTTTAATTTTCAATTGGATTATGCTTCACATGATAGTTATTTTGTTGATTTTGCTCTTACTACTATTGATGAGAATAAATTTGCTTATGTGGTGAGTAGTAAAATTTCTATGCTTGTAGATCATGAAAAGAATGCTTTATGTGCTGGTTATATTGTGAAATTCCTTCATGATGCTACTGAAAATTATTATGAGAGAGGATCTTATGCTTCTACATATTGCAATAATATCAAGTTTCCTCTCTATGTGTTCAAAGTTTTGAAATTATGCTTGTTTTGCCTTCCTATGCTAGTTGATTCTTGCTCCCATAAATTGTTTGCTCACAAAATCCCTATGCATAGGAAGTGGGTTAGACTTAAATGTGCTTGTCATGAGATTCATGATGCTCTTTTGCATGTTATAATTATTATTCCTATGTGAGCATCATTGAAATCATCATGCCTAGCTAAAAAGGCATTAAAGAAAAGCGCTTGTTGGGAGACAACCCAATATTTATACCTACTGTTTTTGTGTGTCCACATGATTAAGCTACTGTATAATCATGTGTTATAGCTTTTGTTTCAATAAAGTGCCAAGTAAAGCCTTTGGGATAGTGTGGGTGATAGTTGACTTGATTCTGTGCAAAAACAGAAACTTTTGCTCTCAGTCCAGGAATTTTTTAAATTCACTTGAACGTGCTTTTGATCTGAATTTTTTACACATGATTTATATACAAATTTCCTAGATTTTCATAATTTTTCAGAATTGTTACAGACAGGGAAGTATGGTTACGCTACAGATCTTCACAGACTGTTCTGTTTTTGACAGATTCTGTTTTGCATGCATAGTTTTCTTGTTTTAGTGTTTCCATAGCTTATATTTAGTGGTATAAATTATGGGAATAATAGAATACAGTAGGTATGATGTGGGAACAATTATGAATCTTGTATTGACAGTACCTAAGTGAATGATTTATCTTTATTACACTAACCCTTCTCATGAAGTTCCGTTAAGTTTTGTGTGATTGAAGTTTTCAAGTTTTGGGTGAGACACCGATAAGAGGAGAATAAGGAGTGACAAGAACCTAAGCTTGGGGATTCCCAAGGCACCCCAAGGTAATATCCAAGGAATACTCAAGCTCTTAAGCTTGGGGATGCCCCGGAAGGCATCCCCTTCTTTCGTCTTCAACATTATCGGTATATCTTACTTAGAGCTATATTTTTATTTGTCACATAATATGAGTTTTGCTTGGAGCATCATTTTATTTTTTTGTTTTATGTTAGGTTTTATTTATAATCTTGTTTTTCAATACAAAGTTCCAAGAATTGCCTTTTAGGATGTTTGAATTGCATGTTTGATGTGTGCTGTGTATAAACAGAAACTTTTGCTGTAGTGTTTGAATTTTCATATTTTGCTGGAACGTGGAAAGTTTCTGAAATTTTTAAACAGTATTTTCATATAAATTTTATAGCATGTACTAAATTTTAATAATTTTTTGAGTTACAGAAGTACACTGTTTTCATAAATTTCTACAGACTGTTCTGTTTGGACAGATTGCTGTCATAGTTTCGTTATCTACTTATCCTATAGTTTCCATAGCCTATATTGGTAGATATAAATTGTGGAGATGATAGTAAACAGTATATTATGTTTGAAAATTATTGTGCAACTTTTCTTGGCAGTACATAAAGAGTTCATTTATTATTATGTGTACTAACCTATCTCACGAGTTCTTTTCGAGTTTTGTGTGGATGAAGTTTTTGAGAATAGGTGAAACCATGATATGAGAGGATTGAACGAGATACAAAAGCTCAAGCTTGGGGATGCCCAAGGCACCCCAAGTAAATATTTCAAGAAGTCTCAAGCATCTAAGCTTGGGGATGCTACGCATCCCACCTCTCTTCATCAACAATTATCGGTTAGCCTATGTTGAGCCTAAATTTTTATTCGTTCACATGATGCGTGCTATTCTTGGAGTGCTATTTTTATTTTGCTTGCTGTTGAATAAAATACTTAAGATCTAAAATTCTTAGATGAGAGAGTCTTCACATAGTTATTTAATTGTTGGCTACTCATTGATCTTCACTTATATCTTTTTGGAGTAGTTTGTCATTCACTCTCGTGCTTTACTTATATCCTATGAGTAAATGGTTGAATGAATTGAATATCATAAATCTGAAATTAAATATGCTTCATATACTTATCCCATGGGGAGTAATGACTTCACACATAATAAGTATAGGTGGTAAAATTTATCGAAAGTTAGCAAACACCGCATTGGTCACTTGAGCAATTCATGAAAGAATATTGAAGGAAGAGAGATTCCACATATAAATATACTATCTTGGACATCTTCTATGATTGTGAGCTCATTAATTATTTTCAAACTCGAGCAAATTAGTTGAAATTGGACAAGGAAGACAACTTAATGAGTTATGTTTGGGTATATTTGTATAGAAGTTATATTGTTATGGATCCTCCAACATGTGGTGCTTGCTTCCACCTCATACTAGCCAAAACTTCCGCACCAAGTAGAAATACTACTTGTGCATCCAAACACCCTTAAACCAAAGTTGTTCCATATGAGTCCACCATACCTACCTATATGCGGTATTTACCTACCATTCCAAGTAAATTTGCATGTGCCAAACTCTAAACCTTCAAATAATATTCTGTTTTGTATGCCCGAATCGCTCATATAGTGACTAGGGGATGTCAGTATCTTCCATGCTAGGTGGGTTATTCTCACGATATGTGTTGATTCACTATCATTCACGAGAAAGTGGCTGGTATTCGGGATGCCCAGTTCCATGCTCAAAAATCAAAACAAAACATAATGAAACAAAACTCCCCCAGGATTGTTGTTTGTATGGACGGTACCCGTGGATTCGGCTCGCCGTGGAGTGTGATTGATTGGTGGAGGGGGAGTAAAAACTTTACCATTCTGTTTGGGAACCGCCTATAATGTATCTAGCATGGAAGATACCGAGATCTCTCGGTTGTTATGTTGACAATGAAAGCATACCGCTCAAAATTATTATTCATCTCTGTTTTAAAGGCTCGAGCTCTGGCACCTTTGCAAATCAATGCTTCCCTCTGCGAAGGGCCTATCTTTTACTTTCTAGTACTTACCTTTATGCAAGAGTCATGGTGATCTTCACCACTTCCTATATTTTGCCTTTTTCTCTTGGCAAGCGTCATGTGTTGGGGAATGATCTAGACATATATATCCACACAAATATATTTGATCATGAATTATTATTGTTGACAATTATCTATATGATAAATAAGTTGGGAGGCGAAACATTAAGCCCCTATCTTTCTCTGTGTTCGATGGATGCTATTTGTTCTAAAAATATGCTTTGAGTGTCAATAATCATGGAAGACTATATGATAGTTGAGTTTGTGGAATTTGCTAAATCAAAGCTCTTACATAGACCCTTCCTGAAAATAAGATGAATTGCAATTGTTCGATGACTAGGAATATGGTTTGTTAGTTTTCAAGAAACTTTCTGGTCTATACTTTAAACATGTGAATAGCTTTTACTTGATCATGAGAAGTTTTATGAGATGAGCTACTGTTTAGGGTTTATATTGATGCTAGAAAAAGTGATTGGAATTATCATTGATCAAACTTGTGCACTTGCTAGCATTCACACTTCATAAATTATTTCTTTTATCATTTACCTACTCGAGGACGAGCAAGAATTAAGCTTGGGGATGCTGATACATCTCCAACGTATCTATAATTTATGAAGTATTCATGCCATGTTTACAATAATTTTATATGATTTTGGTATGATTTGATTAGAACTAACCCGGACTGTTGCTGTTTTCAGCAGAGCTACTGTGGTGTTGTTTTTGTGCAGAAATAAAAGTTCTCGGAATGGGATGAAAATTTACGGAGAATATTTTTGGAAAATATAAAAAATACTGGAGCAAAAAGATACCGGAGAGGAGTCCTGAGGAGGCCACAAGCCTAGGGGGTGCCCCCCCTAGGGCGCGCCCCCTGGCTTGTGGGTCCCTCGAGCACCCCCCTGACGTGATTCCAACGCCAAGTACTCTTATAAATTGAGAAACCCCCAAAAAGAAACCTAGATCGGGAGTTCCGCCGCCGCAAGCCTCTGTAGCCACGAAAAACCAATCGGGAGCCCGTTCCGGCACCCTGTCGGAGGGGGAAACCATCACCGGAGGCCATCTTCATTATCCCGGCGGTCTCCATGACGAGGAGGTAGTAGTTCACCCTCGGGGCTGAGGGTATGTACCAGTAGCTATGTGTTTGATCTCTCTCTTTCGTGTTCTTGAGATGACACGATCTTGATGTATCGCGAGCTTTATTAATATAGATGAATCATATGGAGTTTTCCCCACTCTATCTACTTGTGATGAATTGAGTTTTCCCTTTCAAGTTTTCTTACCGGATTGAGTCTTTAAGGATTTGAGAACACTTGATGTATGTCTTACGATGGGATATCCGTGGTGACAATGGGATGTTCTATTGATCCACTTGATGTATGTTTTGGTGATCAACTTGCGGGTTCCGTGACCTTGGGAATCTGTGCATAGGGGTTGGCACATGTTTTCGTCTTGACTCTCCGGTAGATACTTTGGGGCACTCTTTGAAGTTCTTTGTGTTGGATTGAACATGATGAATCTGAAATTATGTGATGCATATCGTATAATCAAGCCCATGGGTACTCGTGGTGACATTGGAGTATCTAGGTGACATTAGGGTTTTGGTTGATGTGTATCTTAAGGTGTTATTTTAGTACGAACTCTAGGGCTGTTCGTGACACTTATAGGGATAGCTCATACGATTGATCGGAAAAGATAACTTTGAGGTGGTTTCGTACCCTACAATAATTTCTTCGTTTGCTCTCCGCTATTTGTGACTTTGGAGTGAACTCTTTGTCGCACGTGAGGGATTTACATATGATTCAACTATGTTAGTATTGTTGAGAGAACTTGCACTAGTGAAAGTATGAACCCTAGGCCTTGTTTCCAAGCAGTGCAACACCGTTTTTGCTCACTTTTGTTACTTGCTACCTTGCTGTTTTTATATTTTCAGATTACAAAAACCTATATCTACCATCCATATTGCACTTGTATCACCATCTCTTCGCCGAACTAGTGCACCTATACAATTTACCATTGTATTGAGTGTGTTGGGGACACAAGAGACTCTTTGTTATTTGATTGCAGGGTTGCTTGAGAGAGACAATCTTCATCCTATGCCTCCCACGGATTGATAAACCATAGGTCATCCACTTGAGGGAAATTTGCTACTATCCTACAAAACTCTGCGCTTGGAGGCCCAACACGAGTCTACAAGAAGAAGGTTGCGTAGTAGACATCAATTATATGATGAACATGTTAGGCAGCGTTCCACATCAAAAAAATTGTTTTTATCATTTACCTACTCGAGGACGAGTAGGAATTAAGCTTGGGGATGCTGATACGTCTCCAATGTATCTATAATTTTTGCTTGCTCCATGCTGTTATATTATTATTCTTGGATGTTTTACAATCATTTTATAGCAACTTTATATCATTTTTTGGGACTAACCTATTGACATAGTGCCAAAGTGCCAGTTGCTGTTTTTGCTTGTTTTTTACTTCACAGAATATCAATACCAAACGGAGTCCAATCGCGACGAAACTTTTTGGAGATTTTTTTGGGCCAGAAGACATCCAGTGGGCCAAAGAAGTGCCAGAGAGGAGGGTCGAGGAGACCACAACCCACCAGGGCGCGCCCTGATGGGTTGTGCCCTCCTCGGGACCCCTCTCCACCGCCTCTGACGCGTATAAATTCCCAAATATTCCAGAAACCCTAGGAGAGTCGACGAAAAACACATCCAGCCCCCGCAAGTTCCAGAACCTCGAGATCCAATCTAACACCATCACGAAGGGGTTCATCATCCTCATTGGTGCCTCTCCGATGATGCGTGAGTAGTCCACCACAGACCTACGGGTCCGTAGGCAGTAGCTAGATGGCTTCCTCTCTCTCTTGATTCTCAATACAATGGTCTCTTGGAGATCTATTTGATGTAAACTTTTGTGGTGTGTTTGTTGGGATCCGATGAATTTTGAGTTCATGATCAGTTTCTATCCATGAATATTATTTGAGTCTTCTTTGATCTCTTATATGCATGATTACTTATAGCCTCGTATTTCTTCTTTGAATCTTTGGTTTAGTTAAGCCGACTAGATCGATTTTTCTTTTCCATGGGAAGAGGTGCTTTGTGATGGGTTCGATCATGCGGTGTCCTCTCCCAATGACAGAAGGGGCAGCGAGGCACGCATGTATCATTGCTATTAAGGATAACAAAATGGGGCCTATTCCTACATGAATAGATCTTGTCTACATCATGTCACTGTTCTTATTGCATTACTCCATTTTTCCATGAACTTGATACACTAGATGCATGCTGGATAGTGGTCGATGTGTGGAGTAATAGTAGTTGATGCAGAATCGTTTCAGTCTACTAATCTTGGGCGTGATGCCTATATAATGATCATCACCTTGGATATCGTCATGAGTATTTGATCTTCTATCAATTGCCCAACAGTAATTTGTTCACCCACCGTGTGCTATACTCATGAGAGACGCCACTAGTGAAACCTATGACCCCCGGGTCTACTTTTCCAACATATTGCTTTCCGATCTATCTTTTTGCCGCTTTTGTTTTCAGATCTATTATTCCAAAAACCCAAAAATACCTTGCTGCACTTTTTATTTGCCCTTTTGTGTTCTTGAGAGATCTATCTCTCCAATCTATCACTACCTAATCTATCTTTTTACCGTAGAGAGATTGACAACCTCTCTTTCACGTCGGGTTGCAAGTATTTGTTCTTTGTGTGCAGGTGTTGTTTACGTAGTGGTGGTGATCCTCCTACTGGTTTGATACCATGGTTTCAAAACTGAGGGAAATACTTACCGTCGCTGTGCTGCATCATCCCTTCCTCTTTGGGGAAATACCGACGCAGTCTCAAGCCACGTCAACACCCACTGGGGGTTCTCCCGTTCCAGTGGTGGCATGCTGAGTGCACCCACTAGGTGTAGTCCCCGAGACTGCCGTTGATTGTGGCAGTCGGCGGGAGTCTTATAGTCTTTATTGTGTAGAACATGTTGCTCAGCTTCTCAAAGTAGCTAGAGTAGTAGTTCTCGAAGAGGATGCGGTGATGATCCATGGATCAAAGTCTCTCGACGTTTCCTGTCGGGGTATCGAACATGTTGCTTAGCTTGTAGAAGTACCTCACACCAGCTGTTTAGAACCTGTTGCTTAGCTTGTGGAAGCATCTCGCACCAGCTGTGTAGAACCTATTGCTTAACTTGCGGAAGTGCCTCACATTAGCATTGTCGCAGTGACTGTAGTGGTATTTGCATACTGGCCATTCACCCTTCCAGTGGGGACGCGCTGAGCGCACCCACTGGGTGTAGTCCCGAGACTGTCGTCGACTGTGGCAGTCGGCGGGAGTCTTAGAGCTCTTTTGTTTTGCTGAATTAATCGGCTGGTTTTCATATCCGACTGATATCATCTGTGTTTCCTTGCTTCTCATTGGTAGAGTGTTTGTGATCTCGAAGCTCGTTACAATGCCATGGAGAAGGAGGTGCATGACCTCAGGATTAGCTTGGAGGCCGAGAAGGCCAGGAGTGCTCGTCTGGAATAGGAGAAGCGCTCACTCGGAGGTAAGCATATCTTGTCCGACTGTCTCCTGAACTTTATTTTTTATCTCCCCATCCGACTAAGCTTGTCCCGCCAGATGTTCGTAGCGATAATTTTCAACTTTCTCAGAGGCTCATGACTTCTATTTCTTTAGACACCATGAAAGAGGCACTCGAGAAGAAGGACATGAAGTTGGCGACGGATGGAAGGAAGCCAATGCCAAGACCAAGGCGGCCGAGGACAAGCTCAAGTCAGTCGGAGCACTTGAAGAGGAGAACAAGACCCTGAAGGTCGTGATGAAGAAGTCCGCGGAAGAACTTGTCAAGCTCAATAAGCACTACGCCGAGTGGGAATCCAGGCTCCAGCAGCTCTCTGCCAAGAAACTCGAGCTGGAGCAATATATCAAGGAGTTCGGTAACGAGATGAGCAAGAAGCTAAAAGGTAATTGCAGGCCCAAATGATATTCATGTTGTCTTTGATGCCTTGCTTGTTGTTGATTTTCTCCATTTTTTTGTGCCCAGAGTTCTGCGTCGACGTCGAGTTCGAGACGGAGAAGATCGAGAAAGAGCTAGATCCATCTCGGCAAATCCTTAGGGACAGCTCAGCCTTGGCCATTCTCTGACTGGAAGATCGCATCGAGAAGGTGACCGGCTACCTCAACAGGCTTCACCCGGTGGTCCTGAAGATCGACCAAGAGGTCGCCCCTGGCGAGGATTTCTCGAATGACTTCGAGTCTACCTTCGACCGAGTGAGGGACGTGCCGGGCTGAGTGCAGTCGTGGAAGAAGTCGTTGACTCGATGCGGGGCTGGCATCGCTCTCTCGCTCGTCTGTGTCCATTGCAAGTGCGTGGACGAAGAGAAGCTGAAGTCGCTCAAGGTAGTCAACAAGAAGCATGCCAAGTTTCATGACTTCATGGAGACTTTCCTCGAGGCTACCACTCGGATTGCCGATCACATTGATCTTGACACCTTCGTCGGAGCTGTAGCTCCTTCGCCAGCTGAGTGATTCCCGAAAAAACCTTAAAACTTGATTTGCCTCAAAATGCCGAGTGGTTTGTGTAACCGAAAACTTTAAGCGAGACTGGGGCTCCCGTCATTTGCTTTTGGACAACATGCTATCCATTTGCTTTGTTTTCATTCGGTTTCTTGAATGTTTTCACTCGGGTTTTAACTTAGGTGATTTCTGGATCGCGGCTAAGTCCCTGAGTGTGGACGATGTCCTCACCCATAGCGTATTTAACTTAGGCGATATATGGATCGCAGCTAAACCTCCGAGTGTGGACGATGTCCCCACTCGGAGAGTATTTAACTTAGGCTATTTCTGGATCACAGCTAAGCCCCCGAGTGAGGATGATGTCCTCACTCAGAGGGTATTTAACTTAGGCGATTTCTAGATTGCAGCTAAGACTCCCAGTGAGGATGATGTCCTCACTCAGATAGTATTTAACTTAGGCGATTTCTGGATCGCAGCTAAGCCCCCGAGTGAGGATGATGTCCTCACTCGGAGAGTATTTAACTTAGGCGATTTCTGGATCGCAGCTAAGCCCCCGAGTGAGGATGATGTCCTCACTCGAAGAGTATTTAACTTTGGCAATTTGTGGATCGAAACTAAGCCCCCAAGTGAGGATGATGTCCTCACTTGCAGTGTATTGAACTTAGGCGATCTCTGGATCGCAGCTAAGCCGCCGAGTGTGGATGATGTCCCCACTCAGAGAGTATTTAACTTAGGCGATTTCTGGATCGCAGCTAAGCCCCCGATTGAGGATGATGTCCTCACTCGGAGAGTATTTAACTTAGGCGATTTCTGGATCGTAGCTAAGCCCCCGAGTGAGGACGATGTCCTCACTTGGAGAGTATTTAACTTGGGCTATTTCTGGATCACAGCTAAGCCCCCGAGTGAGGATGATGTCCTCACTCGGAGAGCATTCAACTTAGGCGATTTCTGGATCGCAGCTAAGCCCCGAAGTGAGGATGATGTCCTCACTCCGAGAGTATTTAACTTAGGCGATTTCTGGGTCACAGCTAAGCCCCTGAGTGAGGATGATGTCCTCACTCGGAGTGTATTTAACTTAGGCGATTTCAGAATCGTAGCTAAGCCCCCGAGTGAGGATGATGTACTCACTGAGAGAGCTTTTAAC
This sequence comes from Elymus sibiricus, assembly GCA_039707655.1. Lineage (NCBI taxonomy): Eukaryota > Viridiplantae > Streptophyta > Magnoliopsida > Poales > Poaceae > Elymus > Elymus sibiricus. The sequence continues at coordinate 372,037,437 of CM077675.1, read as the reverse complement.
TTAGGCGATTTCTGGAGCAGCTAAGCCCCCGAGTGAGGATGATGTCCTCACTCGGAGAGCATTTAACTTAGGCGATTTCCAGATTGCAGCTAAGCCCCCTGAGTGAGGATGATGTCCTCACTCAGAGAGTATTTAACTTAGGCGATTTCTGGATCGTAGCTAAGCCCCCGAGCAAGGATGATGCCCTCACTTCGAGAGTATTTAACTTAGGCAATTTTTGGATCGTAGCTAAGCCCCCGACTGAGGATGATGTCCTCACTCGGAGTGTATTTAACTTAAGCTATTTCTGGATCGCAGCTAAGGTTCTCGAGTGAACAAATCTTCTTACCCTCGAGACGTTTAAAGATTGGGCGAAATTAGTTTCCCAGCAGAGCTCCGGAGTATGGAAATCTTCCTCACTCGGAACATTTAAAGCTCAAGCAAAATGAGGTTCACAGCGGAGCCTCCGAGTGAGGAAATCTTCCCCACTCGAAAGGTTAAAACTTGGACGACAACGGGGTCGTTGCTAAGCACCCGAGTGTACAAATCTTCCACACTCAGGATTTTTCAACTTAGACGAAGTCAGGTTCACAGCTAACTCGTTTCACCCACTGGGGGCAATGGAAAGTTTCTTATGATAATCACCGGAGTGAAAATAAATTTTGATAAAAAAATACATTATATGGAAAAATGCAATACTTTTATTCATCAAAATCACTCTGAAGTTCATTAGAAAATGAGAGTTTTTATTCTAAGTAAAGAACTTGCGCAGCAGGTCCGCGTTCCAAGCTCGGGGCTCTTCATTATCCTTCTCAAAGTTATACAGCCCATAAGCTCCGTTGTTTAGGACTTTGGAGATTGTGAAGGGCCCTTGCCACCGAGGCGCTAGCTTGTGGGGTTTCTGCTGATCCAGTCGGAGGACAACATCGCCTTCCTAAAAGGCTCGTCCTCTGACTTTTCTATCATGATAGCCCCTCAAATCTTGTTGATAAAGCATTGACCGAATGAGGGTTAACTCCCTTTCTTCTTCTAGGAGATCCACATTGTGCTGACGTGCTTCTTCAGCTTCAGCTTCTGAGTAGAGTTCCACTCGGGGGAATTGTGAAGCAGGTCACTTGGCAACACAACTTCAGATCCATAAACCATGAAGAAAGGGGTGCGATTAGTGGAATGATTCAGAGTCATCCGTAGGCCCCATAATATTGATGGCAATTCTTTTATCCAGGCTCCAGCGGCATATTTCAGATCTCTCATGAGGCGCGGCTTCAAGCCTTGCAAGATCATTCCGTTAGCTCGTTCCGCCAGCCCGTTCGACTGAGGGTGAGCCACATTGGCGTAATTGACCCAAGTGCCTTGGGTGTAGCAGAACTGGCGGAACTCATCAGAGTCAAAGTTAGACCCATTATCAATGATGATGTCATGGGGGACCCCAAATCTGAAGATAATTTGCCTGACAAAGCTGATGACGGCTGTCGAGTCCAGGCTCTTTACTAGCTTCGCTTCAATCCACTTGATAAATTTGTCCACTGCCACAAGCAGGTGGTTGAATCCACTCGTCCCAGTCCGAAGAGGTTCGACCATATCGAGGCCCCAGACAACGAATGGCCAAGTAAACGGGGTTGTTTTCAGCGCGGATGCTGGTTTGTGTGACTGATTCTTGTAAAACTGGCACCCAACACACAGCTCCATGACGTCTCTCGCTGCCTCATTGGCACGGGGCCAATAAAAACCCGCTCGTAATGCCTTGGCAACTAGTGTTCGAGAGGACGCGTGATGACCAGAAGTTCCCGAGTGAATCTCGTGTAGGATCTGCAGTCCTTCTTCCGAGGAAATACAACGTTGAACGACTCCGGTGATGCTCTTCTTGTATAGCTGATCTCCCATCACAGTGAAGGCCTTGGATCGTCGAACGACCTGGCGTGCCTCTATTTCATCTTTAGGGAGCTCCTGCCGTAGCAGGTATGCTATGTAAGGTTGAGTCCACTCATGAATTATCACCAACATCTCATGGACCAAGTCGACCACTGCTGGGACATCAACCTTAGACGGGTCGGATGGATCGACTGGTTGCGGCGTGCAGATGCTCAAGGAATACATCTCTCGGTACAACTTGCCGAGTGGAACCTATCTTGGCTAGGTCATCTGGTGCCTGATTCTTGGCTCGAGGTATGTGGTGCAGCTCCAAGCCCTCGAAGTTCTGTCGGCGTTGTAGTAGCATGTCATTGTTGGGCTTCGAACGTCCCATTCCTTCATCACCTGGTTCAGAACGAGGTCTGAGCCGCCGTAGATCATCAACCAGCGAACGTCGAGTGAGATGGCCATACGCAGGCTGTACAGGAGGGCTTCATACTCGGCTTCATTGTTATATGAATCGAAGTGGATTTGAAGCACATAGCAAAGTCGGTCTCCCCTAGGGGAAACTAGGCCTACTCCAGCCCCCGAGCCGTGGAGCATCTTAGATCCATCAAAGAACATAGTCCAATGCTCGGGAGACTTGGGACTGGTTGCTCCTGTTCGATCCACTCGGCCAGGAAGTCACCTAAGGCTTGGGATTTGATAGATTTCCTGGCTTCGAACTTCATCTCCAGCGGGAGGAGCTCAATCGCCATCTGGCCGCTCGGCCGGTGGCGTCTCTATTGTTCAAACTGTCCAATATGGGAGCATCACTGATCACTGTGATCGAGTGGTCCTGAAAGTAATAGGCTACCTTTTTCATCGTCATGTAAATGTCGTAGACCAGCTTCTGATAGTGTGGATATCTCTGCTTGGAGGGAGTCAGAACCTCTGAAATGTAATAGACGGGGTGTTGGACCTTGAAGGTTTTTCCATGTTCTTTGCGCTCCACAGTGAGGACGGTGCTAACCACTTGGCTCGTAGCCACGATGTACAAGAGCAAAGTGTAGGGATCGAAAGTAGGTCTAGAGGGGGGGTGATTAGACTACTTGACCAAATAAAACCTAACCTTTTTCCAAATTAATTTGTGGGCAGATTTTAGCAATTAGCACAAGTCAAGTTCACCCTACACATGCATGTCTACGAGTATTGCAGCAGAAAGTAAAGACAAGCATGTGTAAATAGAGGGGGAGAGGAGATCAAACGCAATTTGGAGACACGAAGATTTTTCCCGTGGTTCCGATAGGTGGTGCTATCGTACATCCATGTTTATGGAGTCTTCAACCCACGAAGGGTAACGGTCGCGAGAGTCTATGGAGGGCTCCACCCATAAGGGTCCACGAAGTAGCAACCTTGACTATTCCATAACGGCTTCCGTCCACGAAGAACTAGCCTCACTATGGGTAGATCTTCACGAAGTAGCAATCTCCTTGCCCTTACAAACTTCTTGGTTCAACTCCACAACACGAAGTAGGAGGCTCCCAAGCGACACCTAACCAATCTAGGAGGCACCACCCTCCAAAAGGTAATAGGCTCGATAGTAACGATGAACTCCTTGCTCTTGTGTTTCAAATGATAGTCTCCTCAAGACACAATCACTCTCTCATAGATTTTGCTTGGGTGGAAGAGATTCATTGGATGGAAAGCAACTTGGGGAGGCTAGAAATAAAGATCCATATGGTTGGAGTGGATGATCTTGATCTCAACACAAGAGTAGGTGGTTCTCTCTCAGAAAACTGGATGGGGCAAGTGTGGAATAGTTCTGAGTGCTTCTCTTTCGAGTGGGATGTGGTGGAGGGGTATATATAGGCATCTCCAAAAATCCAACCGTTACAACATTATTGAGCAACTCGGTGAAACCGATATGAAACTTGGTCATACTGATTTGTTCAAAATGTGGCAACTTTTGGAATCTCGGTGAGACCGATATATCATTCTCGGTGGTACCGAATCGAGTGGCCGAGGGCAGTTTCCAAACTTGGTGGCACCGATTTACAAAACTCGGAGATTCTGATTTTATAAATCGAGGCAACAGAATGTTGGTCACCGAAACTTGGTTGCACCGATGAGAATCTTGGTTGTATCGAGAATGGGAAGTGGCTAGGGTTTCTGTCTTGGCTTGGAACTCAGTGTGGCTGATATGAAAGTTGGTGACACCGATTTTTGAGTGGATGGCTTAATGACAGAATATTTGTGGGAGAGCTTGTGAGTGTATTTGGTGGCTAACACTTGATCACTTGAGCATTTCATTCACCATTAATACCCCACCCCCTTTTGATAGTATTGGCTTTCCTATGGACTCAAAAGTGATTTCTCACAAAGTAAAATGTAGAGTCTTCATCCTTGTAGCTTTGCCAATATTATTTCATGTATCTTGGGGTCTCCTCACAATCCTTTGCCAAGCTATCATTGAACTTTTTCCTGAGATATACTTAGTGGGAAACATTAGTCCAATGAAGTATATGTTGTTATTAATTACCAAAACCACCTAGGGAGAAGTTGTGCTTTCACAAAGGCTCTCGACTGTCTGGAGCAGCTTACACCGACTGGGTGGAGAGCAAGGTCTTGAGTTCTTGGAACGCGGCTTGCGCCTCGGTCGTCCACTCGAACTTCTCTGATTTTTTCATCAATCCGTAAAGAGGCAGTGCCTTTTCATGGAGCCTTGATATGAATTGACTCAGAGTTGCAAGACAACCCGTGACCTTTGTATGTCGTGGAGATCCTCTGGTTGTTTCATTCGTATTATAGCGCCGATCTTGTCGGGCTTGGCATCGATCCCTCGTTCGGAAAGGAGGAAGCCAAGTAACTTGCCAGCAGGGACTCCGAAAGTGCCCTTGGACAGATTGAGCTTTATCCCGAAGCGCAGCAGGTTGGCGAAGGTTTCGGCAAGGTCAGTCAGAAGGTAGAAACCTTTCCTAGACTTGATCACGATGTCATCCATGTATGCCTCCACGTTCCGACTAATTTTCTTTTGCAAGCATTTTTTAATCATCCACTAGAATGTAGCTCCGGCCTTTTTAAGGCCGAATGGCATAGTGATATAGTAGAAACACCCGAATGGGGTGATGAAGGCCATTTTTATTTTGTCGGGGCCATACATTCGGATTTGATGGTACCCGGAGTACGCATCCAAGAATGACAGGTGTTCACATCCGGTAGTAGAATCTACTATATGTTCTATGTGCAGCAAAGGGAAATGATCTTTCAGGCAGGCCCGATTGAGATGCTTGAAATCGATGCACATCCGAAAGGACTTGTCCTTCTTTGGCACCATAACAGGATTGGCGAGCCGCTTGGAGTGGTAGACCTCGCGAATGAACTCGACAACTAGGAGCCGAGCTATCTCTTCGCCAATCGCCTTGCGCTTCTCCATGGAGGAGCGACGTAGGTGCTCCTTGATGTCTACTACACAACCTTCTTCTTGTAGACTCGTGTTGGGCCTCCAAGCACAGAGTTTTGTAGGACAGTAGCAAATTTCCCTCAAGTGGATGACCTAAGGTTTATCAATCCGTGGGAGGCGTAGGATGAAGATGGTCACTCTCAAGCAACCCTGCAACCAAATAACAAAGAGTCTCTTGTGTCCCCAACACTCCCAATACAATGGTAAATTGTATAGGTGCACTAGTTCGGCGAAGAGATGGTGATACAAGTGTAATATGGATGGTAGATATAGGTTATTGTAATCTGAAAATATAAAAACAGCAAGGTAGCAAGTGACAAAAGTGAGCAAAAATGGTATTGCAATGCTTGAAAACAAGGCCTAGGGTTCATACTTTCACTAGTGCAAGTTCTCTCAACAATACTAACATAGTTGAATCATATGTAAATCCCTCACGTGCGACAAAGAGTTCACTCCAAAGTCACAAATAGCGGAGAACAAACGAAGAAATTATTGTAGGGTATGAAACCACCTCAAAGTTATCTTTTCCGATCAATCTTATGAGCTGTCCCTATAAGTGTCACGAACAGCCCTAGAGTTCGTACTAAAATAACACCTTAAGATACACATCAACCAAAACCCTAATGTCACCTAGATGCTCCAATGTCACCACAAGTACCCATGGGCTTGGTTATACGATATGCATCACACAATTTCAGATTCCTCATGTTCAATCCAACACAAAGAACTTCAAAGAGTGCCCCAAAGTTTCTACCGGAGAGTCAAGACGAAAACGTGTGCCAACCCCTATGCATAGATTCCCAAGGTCACGGAACCCGCAAGTTGATCACCAAAACATACATCAAGTGGATCAATAGAACATCCCATTGTCACCACGGATATCCCATCGCAAGACATACATCAAGTGTTCTCAAATCCTTAAAGATTCAATCCGATAAGAAAACTTCAAAGGGAAAACTCAATTCATCACAAGAAGATAGAGAGGGGAAAACTCCATATGATTCATCTATATCAATAAAGCTCGCGGTACATCAAGATCGTGCCACCTCAAGAACACGAGAGAGAGAGAGATCAAACACATAGCTACTGGTACATACCCTTAGCCCTGAGGGTGAACTACTCCCTCCTCGTCATGGAGACCGCCAGGATGATGAAGATGGCCTCCGGTGATGGTTTCCCCCTCCGGCAGGGTGCCGGAACGGGCTCCCGATTGGTTATTCGTGGCTACAGAGGCTTGCGGCGGCGGACCTCCCGATCTAGGTTTCTTTTCAGAGGTTTCTGTATTTATAGGAGTATTTGGCGTTGGTCCCACGTCTAGAAGGTTCCCAAGGAAGTCACAAGCCAGGGGGCGCACCCTAGGGGGACGCCCCCCACCCTTGTTGCTTCCTCGGCCTTCCTCTCCGGTGACTTTTCGCTCTAGTATTTTTTATATTTTCCAAAAATATTCTCCGTAAATTTTCAGCTCATCCCGAGAACTTTTATTTCTGCACAAAAACAACACCACGGTAGTTCTGCTGAAAACAGCGTCAGTCCGAGTTAGTTCTAATAAAATCATACCAAAATCATATAGAATTATTGTAAACATGGCATGAATACTTCATAAATTATAGATACGTTGGAGACGTATCACTCCTTGACGGGCTTGATCTTCGGGTCAACACGGAGTCGATGCTCAGCCAGATCCTTGGGTACACCTGGCATGTCAGATGGTTTCCATGCGAAGATGTCCCAGTTCTCACAGAGGAACTGGATGAGCTTGCCTTCCTATTTATCCCCGAGTGAAGTGGAGATGTTGGTCGCCGCTGCACTCGGGTCCGACGAGTGAATGTGAACTTGCTTCATCTCTCGAGCCGACTGAAAAGCAGACTCTGTCGCTAGCTTCTGTGACCGGAGTAGACCCTCTACATCCACTGTCTTCTTGATCTCTTCAAGCTCAGCAATGGCTATCTGCTCGTCGGCGATCTTGGAGCCCTGTTGAAGGCACTCCTCGGCAATCCTTCGATTGCCTGTGACCATAATCTCACCTTTCGGACCTGGCATCTTAAGTTTAAGGTACAAGTAGCATGGTTAGGCCATGAAACGTGCATAGGCAGGCCTACCCAGGATGGCGTGATAGGCACTACGGAAGTCGACCACCTCGAAGGTCAGTCGCTCCTTGCGGTAATTCTTCTCGCCGCCGAATACAACATTCAGGGCGATCTGGCCAAGTGATTTCGCCTTCTTTCCGGCGATGGCCCCGTGAAAGTGCATGTTGCTCTTGCTCATCTTGGACAACGGGATGTCCATTGCGTTGAGCGTGTCGGCGTAGATGATGTTGAGTTAGTTGCCGCCATCCATGATGACTTGGCACAGTCGGACCCCGTTGACCGCGGGATCGACAACAAGTGCCTGCCTCCTGGGGGTCGGTATGTGGGCTAGATGATCCGACTGATCAAAAGTGACTGGCGTCTCTGCCCAATTGAGGTACTTGGTGACAGTCGGAACCGCCATGTTAACGTCCCGAGTGATGACTTTCAATCGGCTCTTACTCTCGACGTCTACGAAGATCATAAGGACCTTCTCGACGTGGGATACCTGAAGGCGTCTTCCCCCTCAGCGTCATTGTCGTCCTTGTCCTTAGAAGATTCTCCTCGCATCTCCTGCTTGAGCAAGCGGCAGTCTCAAGTGGAATGCTTAGGGAAGATAGGGTTGCCATCCTCATCCTTCTTAGTGTGAATCTGACAGGGCTGATCGAAGATGCCGCCCTTGGGCTCGCTCTTCTTCTTGGTGACCCAGTCTTTCTTCTGCTTTTGCTTTGGCTTGTTCTTGCTCTAACCGGCGATGGCAGAAGCTTCTGCCTTGCCAGCTGGCTTGGCTTTCCACTATTGTGTCCTACCTGTCTTGCCCCGCGTGTGAGGGGCTTCGCTTGTGTGGCCATTGCCACTACGGAGGCGGTCTTCTTCTTTGTCGTTGGCGTACCAACTGGCAATCTCCATCGCCCGACTGAGGGACAGATCACCTGTCCGGCCAAACTACAAGATGAGTTCGCGGTACTGGATGCCTGCCTTGAAGGCACAAACGGCCTGATGCTTGGTTACGTTCTCCACCGTGTTATGCAGGGTGGTCTGATACTTGTGATCTGCGTTGGGTTTTCCATGAAGAGGAAGGGGTAATTGCAGCACAATACAGCTAAGTATTCCCCTTAGTTAAGAACCAAGGTTTATCAAACCAATAGGAATATCGATCAACAACCGTCTTCAGTGGCTGCACACAAAAGAGCAAACACTTGCACCCAACACGGCAAGAGGGTTGTCAATCCCCTTGATCTCGTTATTTGCAAGCAAGTGAAGTGTGTAGATGATAGTAGATAATTGTAAATTGCAATATAAAATAAAAAGTAAATAATGGCAGCAAGGTAATGAAAGTGTTTGTAAATATATAATTGAATAGACCCGGGGGCCATAGATTTACCTAGCGGCATCTCTCATGTAGGCAACATATGGTGGGTAAACAAATTACTATTGGGCAATTGATAGAAAAGCGCATAGTTATGTGATATTCACGGCAATGATCATGTATATATAGGCATCACGTCCATAAGCAAATAGGCCGACTCATGTCTGCACCTATTACTATTACTCCACCGATCGACCGCTATCCAGCATGCATCTAGATTAGTAAAACAGAGTAATGCTTGGAGAACATTGACATGATGTAGACAAAGAGAATTCAATTAATATGAACTAACCCCATCATTTTCTCCTTAGTGGCAACAATACAAAGACATGTCTTGTCCCTGTCCATCACTGGGATATAGAGCACCGCCAGATTGAACCCACTACAACGCACCCCTCTCACTGAAGAAATATCAATCTAGTTGGCCAAACTATTTCAATAGATCGAAGAGATTTACGAAGCTATAATGATCATGCAATTAAGAATCATAATATTCAAAGGTGATTCAAATACTTTTCATGAATAATCTGAACATAAACGCACAATTCATAGGATCCCAACAAACAAACCGTACAAAAGAATTACATCGGATAGATCAAAGCGAAGATGCGATGATCATTGTATTGAAGATCAAAAGATAGAGAGATAGCCATCAAGGTACTAACTACATACCCGTAGGTATATGGTGAACTACTCACACATCATCATGAGGGTAGCTAGGTTGATGAAGACGCCCTCCGTGATCGATCCCCCCTCCGACAGGGTGCCGGAATGGAGCTCCAGATGGGATCGCGGCGGAACAGAGACTTGCGGCGGCAGAAAATGTGTTTCAGGATGCCCCTAGGGTTTTGGGAATATATGTGAATTTATAGGCCAGAGAACGGGGGTAGGAGGTCCACTAGGGAGGGACAAGCCGTCAGGGCGCGCCAACACCCCCTGGGCGCACCCTGTTGGCTTGTGCCTCCCTTGTGCGGCCTCCGGCCTTCTCCTAAAGCTTCCTGGTCTTCTTTTGGTCCAGAAAATATCATGAAAATTTTTCGGGGCAATTGGACTTCGTTTGGTAATGTAAACCTGAAAAGTAAAAAACACGCAAAAAATAACAACTGGCACTGGGCACTGGGTCAATAGGTTAGTTCTCAAAAATAATATAAATTGGTAAATTATTACTCAAAAAATATCCTAGAATGATAATATAATAGCATGGAACAATCAAAAATTATAGATACATTGGAGACGTATCAGCATCCCCAAGCTTAATTCCTACTCGTCCTCGAGTAGGTAAATGATAAAAACATAATTTTTGATGTGACATGCTACCCAATATGTAATCTTTTGCATGTATGCTCATTGAGAAACGATGAATTATCAAACATCAAAAAGTAATATTTATAAGCAGAAGCAACAAAATCATCAATCTTTCAAAGTATACGATCCTAAAAGAATGTTTACCCACATTTATTTTATCATATTAGAAAGGCATGGATCCGCCTTCAGCACATTAATACAAATGTCAAGCACCACGGTGTCCAAGTCAGGCAATTGGATCGTAGTTTTTCAATGTGCATCAACTTTTTATTCTTCACGCAATACATGAGCATGAACCATGGACATAGCATAAAGGTGAAGTAGAATATGGAGGTAGATATCAAAGGGGAAAAAGTGGAGAGGAAAGTCTTGCATCAACTAGGCGTATCAACAGGCCATGGAGATGCCCATCGATAAATGTCAATGCAAGGACTAGGGATTGCCATGCAAATGATGCATAAGAGCTATAAGTGTATGAAAGCTCAACTGAAGCTAAGTGGCGCGTGCATCCAACTTGCTTGCACATGAATACCTCGTGCATTTGAGGAAGCCCGTCATCGGAATATACAAGCCAAGTTTCTAATAATGAAAAAGTAATCCCCACTAGCATATGAAAATGACATGACATGAGACTCTCTATATGAAGAACAAGGTGCCACTTTGAGGCACAAGTGTGGTAAAGGATAGTAGCAAAGTCCCTTCTCTCTTTTTCTCACTTTTTCATTTTTTCTATATTTATGATGGGCTCATTTGCCCTCCCCCATTTTTATTTCGTCACTGGGCAATGCTCTAACAATGATGATCACCACACTTTTATTTACTTACAACTCAATATGAAAACTTGATATGAAGAACTATGGAAGAATTTGACTCAACATGAATGCCTCTGGCAGTGTACCGGGATGTGCAATGATCTGGCGTGACATGTATCAAAAATATGATGAACGGTGGCTTTTCCACAAATACTACATCAACTCTATATGATCATGCAAAGCAATATAATGATGAATGAACTAGTCATATGATGTAACGGTGGAATTTGCATGGCAATATATCTCAGAATGGCAATGGAAATGCCATAATAGGTAGGTATGGTGGCTGTTTTGAGGAAGATATAAGAAGGCTTATGCGTGACAGAGTGTATCATGCCACAGGGTTTGGATGCACCGGCGAAGTTCGCACCGATCCTTGAGGTGAGAATGGGCAATGCACGGTACCGAAGAGGCTAGCAAAATATGAGGTGGTGAGATTGCGTATGTCAATGGGTTCACATTAGTCATAAAGAACTCACATTCTTATTGCAAAGTTTTATTAGTTTTATCACAAATCAAAGTACTACTCGCATGCCTCGAGGGAGGACATTGGGAGGAGTTAACAGTCGCGCGCCTCCGACCCGAAACAACACTAGGATTTCAATGAGGAATAGAAATGCTCACACATCCCCACCATGCATTTTTAATATTTAGACAAATGGGAACCTCTTAATACCAATACTTCTAAGAATCAACAATGATGCACTCACACCTTTTTCACAGTACCACATCAATATCATTAACCCACAATTTCTCTTTTATGTGCTACATGATGGTTTTGATTATCACTCATTGAATACCTATTATTTTTGGACTAGTCTTACGACCCATGCAAATTACCATCACTATTTATTAACTCTCAAACATATATAAGTGAAGAATGATAGTGCAATTATTTCTACAAAATCTATACGCCACCGTGCTCAAAAAGATTTAAGTGAAGTACTAGAGCAACAACTAAGCTCAAAAGATATAAGTGAAGCACATAGAGTACTCTAATAAATTATGATGAAGGTGTGTCTCTCTCAAATAGGTGTGTCCAGCAAAGGATGATTGTGGCAAACTAAACATAAAAGCAAACAAAAACAAACTACGCTCCAAGCAAAACTCATATCATGTGACGAATAAAAATATAGCTCCAAGTGACATACCGATGGATTGAGACGAAAGAGGGCATCCCCAAGCTTAGATGGTTGAGTCTTCCTAGAATATTACCTTTGGGATCCTTGGGCATCCCCAAGCTTAGGCTCTTACCGCTCCGTATTCATTCGTTCATCGTGATAACACCCAAAACTTGAAAACTTCAATCACACAAAACTCAACAAAACTTCGTGAGATCCGTTAGTATAAGCAACATATCAAATACTTTAGGTACTGTTATAAACTGATTCATATTTAATTTTTTTCATAATAGGTATTGTATTATATATTATCCATGGCCTATACCCCCCGATACAATCAATAGTATCATCAAAAGAAGCAAACTATGCAGGAAAAAATGGAATCTGTCAAAAACATAACAGTCTGTAAAGATCTGTAGATAACCTATACTTCTGTAACTCTACAAATTCTGAAAAATTGGGAAAACCTAAAGAATTTGTATAGCAATATGATATAAAAATTGCAAATCAAAAGGACGGTCCCGTAAAATTATAGAAATTTTGCACTGGACGCTAAAGTTTCTGTTTTTGCACCGTATCAATTCTACTCATCTCGTGAGTCATCCCAAAGGTTTTACTTGGCACAACCACTAATTGAAACATAAAAACAGAATCAGTACAGATTCAATAATCACATTATCATACACAAATAAAAAGTAAAAAGTAAAAATAAGGATAACTATTGGGTTGCCTCCCAACAAGTGCTATTGTTTTATTCCCCTAGCTAGGCATAATGCATAGTTTCAAGTGTTGCCATCTTTGACACTCCTCCCATAAGTAGATCTCATGATTGATTCATAAGTTGGTTTAATTATCTTCCTAGGGAAGTGTTATATCCCTTTCTTTAATGGGAATTGGAACATTATGCTTACACTTTCATATCAATAATTGCACCTATAGTTAATAAGAAAGGTCTTCCAAGTATTATTGGACAAGTGGGATTGCAATCAATATCAAGCACAATGATATCTACATGCACATAATTCTTATTTGCAACAATGAGAAAATCATTTATTCTACCTAAATTTTTTTAATGGTAGAATCCCTAAGATGAAAGTTTAGGGAACAATCTTGAATATTGGTGAGACCAAGCACATCACAAAGAGTTTTAGGTATAGTTGAAACACTAGAACCAAGGTCACACAAAGCATTGCATTCATATTTATTTATCCTTATTTTAATATTAGGTTCCCACTCATCATGCAATTTTCTAGGAATAGAAACTTCAAGCTCAAGTTTTTCATCATAAGCTTTTATCATCGCTTCCACCATATGATTAGTGAAAGCCTTGTTTTGTTCATAACCATTGGGTGAGCTAATAATAGTTTCCAACAAGGAAATAAATTAACCTAAAGAGAAACTTTCATAATTAAAGTACTTGTAATCCAAGATAGTGGGCACATCACTAGTTAAAGTTTTAACCTCTCCAAACCAACTTTTTTAGTTTTAGCATTAGAATCATCACCCTCCAAGCAAACGGGACGCTCTCTAGCTAGAGTTGAATCATCTCCAGTCCCTTTATTATTTATATTAAGCTAAGTAAATAAAGATTCAATAGGATAACTACCAATCATTTTAAGATCTCATCATGATTATTAATAGGGAAAGATTCAGGTTTAGGGGTCATGCATCCTATTCACTAGTGTGGTTTGCTTATCGGGGATCTTTCCTAACAACTCTTCAGTTTGAGAAAATTATGATTGGAGATTAGACACTTCCTTATTGACTTCATCAAGTTGCTTACTAATGGCGTCTAGCAAAGATGAATGTTCCTTAATATCAGAAGGAAATAATTTATTATGCTCATATTGTGAAGTCATGAAAGTTTTCATAGAACTTTCTATTTCCGACATTCTTTGGTAGTAAGAGATATTGTGGAATCTATCTTGAGACATGGTGACCGAGGAAGCAAAGTAACACGCAGAACAAGTAAACTAGCAAGCAAAGAAGTAAACTAGTAACAAGGAAAGATAAATATTTTTGTATTTTTGAATTTTATGATGCAAACTAAATAACAAAAAATAAAAAGAAGAACAAGTGAATGATAATTTGTGTGAATTTACTTGATAGTTGGTGATGATATTCCCCGGCAATGGCGCCAGAAATCCTTCCTGATACTTGTGATCTGCGTTGGGTTTTCCATGAAGAGGAACGGGTAATTGCAGCACAATACGGATAAGTATTTCCCTTAGTTAAGAACCAAGGTTTATCGAACCAATAGGAATATCAATCCACAAACTTCTTCAAGCGACTGAACACAAAAGAGCAAACACTTGCACCCAACGCGGCAAGAGGGTTGTCAATCCCCTTGATCTCGTTATTTGCAAGCAAGTGAAGTGTGTAGATAATAGTAGATAATTGTAAATTGCAAAATAAAATAAAATAAAATAATGGAATCAAGGCAAAGATAGGTTTTGTAAATATATAAGTGAATAGATCCGGGGACCATAGTTTTCCCTGGCGGCATCTCTCATGTAGGCAACATACGGTGGTTAAACAAATTACTGTTGGGCAATTGATAGAAAAGCGCATAGTTATGTGATATTAACGGAAATGATCATGTATATATATGCATCATGTCCATAAGAAAATAGGCCGACTCCTTCCTGCACCTATTACTATTACTCCACCCATCGACCCCTATCCAGCATGCATCTAGAGTATTAAGTAAAATAGAGTAATGCTTGGAGAACATTGACATGATGTAGACAAAGAGAATTAAATTAATATGAACTAACCCCATCGTTTTATCATTAGTGGCAACAATACAAAGACGTGTGTTGTCCCTTTCTGTCACTGGGATATAGAGCACCGCCAGATTGAACCCACTACAGCGCACCCCTCTGACTGAAGAAATATCAATCTAGTTGGCCAAACTATTTCAATAGACCGGAGAGATTTACAAAGCTATAATGATCATGCAATTAAGAATCATAATAGATATCAGAGGTGACTCAAATACTTTTCATGAATAAACTGAACATAAACCAACAATTCATCGGATCCCAACAAGCACACCGTACAAAAGAATTACATCGAATAGATTAAAGCGAAGATGCGATGATCATTGTATTTAAAATCAAAAGAGAGAGATAGCTATCTGGGTACTAACTACGGACCCGTAGGTGTGTGGTGAACTACTCAAACATCATCATGAGGGTAGCAAGGTTGATGAAGAGGCCCTCCGTGATCGATCCCCCCTTCGGCAGGGTGCCGGAACGGCACTCCAGATGGGATCGCGGGATAACAGAGACTTGCGACGGCAGAAAAAGTATTTCGGGATGCCCCCTAGGGATTTTGGAATATATGTGAATTTATAGGCCAGAGAACGGGGTTAGGAGGTCTACCTGGGAGGGACAAGCCATCAGGGCGCGCCGACCCCCCTGGGTGTGCCATGTTGGCTTGTGCATCCCTCGTGCGGCCTCCGGTCTTCTTTTGGTCCAGAAAAAATCCAAAAAAATCGGGGCAATTGGACTTCGTTTGGTACTGTAAACCTAAAAAGTAAAGAACACGCAGAACAGCAACTGGCATTGGGCAGTAGGTCAATAGATTAGTGCTAAAAAATAATATAAATTGGAAAATTATTACTCAAAAAGTATCCTAGAATGATAATATAATAGCATGGAACAATCAAAAATAATAGATACGTTGGAGATGTATTAGCATCCCCAAGCTTAATTCATGCTCGTCCTCGAGTAGGTAAATGATAAAAACAAAAAATTTGAGTTGACATGCTACCCAATATGTAATATTTTGCATGTATGCTCACTGAAAAATGATGAATTAACAAACATCAATGATAACCCACAAGTATAGGGGATCGCAACAGTTTTTGAGGGTAGAGTATTCAACCCAAATTTATTGATTCGACACAAGGGGAGCCAAAGAATATTCTCGAGTATTAGCAGCTGAGTTGTCAATTCAATCACACCTGAAAGACTTAATATCTGAAGCAAAGTATTTAGTAGCAAAGTAGTATGGAAGTAACGGTAATGATGGCAAACGTGACAGTAGCAGTTTTGTAGTGATTGTAACAGTAGCAACGGAAAAGTAACGTAGCAAAGATCAATATGTGAAAAGCTCGTAGGCAATGGATCAGTGATGGATAATTATGTCGGATGGCATTCATCATGCAACGGTTATAACATAGGGTGACACGGAACTAGTTCCAATTCATCAATGTAATGTAGGCATGTATTCCGTATATAGTCATACGTGCTTATGGAAAAGAACTTGCACGACATCTTTTGTCCTACCCTCCCGTGGCAGCGGGGTCCTAATGGAAACTAAGGGATATTAAGGCCTCCTTTTAATAGAGAACCGGACCAAATCATTAGCACTGAGTGAATACATGAACTCCTCAAACTACGGTAATCACCGGAAAGAATCCCAGTTATTGTCACCCTAGGGGATGCGGATCATAACTCGTAATAGTTGTCTACAGCTTGCAAGATAGGATCAAGAACACATAAATATTCATGAAAACATAATAGGTTCAGATCTGAAATCATGGCACTCGGGCCCTAGTGACAAGCATTAAGCATAGCAAAGTCATAGCAACATCAATCTCAGAACATAGTGGATACTAGGGATCAAACCTTAACAAAACTAACTCGATTACATGGTAAATCTCATCCAACCCATCACCGTCCAGCAAGCCTACGATGGAATTACTCACGAACGGCGGAGAGCATCATGAAATTGGTGATGAAGGATGGTTGGTGATGACGACGGCGTCGATTTCCCCTCTCCGGAGCCCAAAACGGACTCCAGATCTGCCCTCCCGAGGAAGAACAGGAGGTGGCGGCGGCTCCGTATCGTGAAACATGATGAACTCTTTTCTTTGATTTTTTTTCTCCTCGGATAGGGTTATATGTAGTTGGAGTTGAGGCCGGAGGAGATGCAGGAGGGCCACAAGCCACCTGGGCATGCCCTAGAGGGGGCGCCCCCTGGCTTGTGGCCAATGGGTGGGGCCCCTCTGGTTGATTCTTTCGCCAGTATTTTTAATTAATTCCAAAAATATTCTCCGTAAATTTTCAGGTCAATCTGAGAACTTTTATTTCTGCACAAAAATAACACCAAGGCAATTCTGCTGAAAACAGCGTCAGTCCGGGTTAGTTCCATTCAAATCATGCAAATTAGAGTCCAAAACAAGGGCAAAAGAGTTTGGAAAAGTAGATACGATGGAGACGTATCAACTCCCCCAAGCTTAACCCATTGCTTGTCCTCAAGCAATTCAGTTGACAAACTAAAAGGGACAAAGAAAAACTTTTAGAAACTCTGTTTGATCTTGTTGTTGTAAATATGCCTAACTGATGTTCAGGTTTTCAGCAAAGATTATAGACTAACCACATTCACAATAACATTTAGGTCTCACATTTACTCCTATCAATGGCATAATCAACTAGCGAGCAATAATAACAAATCTCGGATGACAACAATTTTATCAAAACAATCATGATACAATATAATATAATGGTATCTCGCTAGCCCTTTCTGAGACCGCAAAACATAAATGCAGAGCACCTCTGAAGAACAAGGACTGACTAAACATTATAATTCATGGTAAAAGAGATCCAGTCATAGTCATACTCAATATCAATTAATAACAAAGCATACAAATGACGGTGGTGCTCTCTAACCGGTGCTTTTTATAAGAGGAGGATGACTCAACAGTAAAGTAAAATAGATAGGCCCTTCGCAGAGGGAAGCATTGATTTGTAGAGGTGCCAGAGCTCGAGCTTTTAAAACAGGGATGAATAATAATTTTGAGCGGTATTTCGTGTTTATTCATCCCTGTTTTAAAAGCTCGAGCTCTGGCACCTCTACAAATCAATGCTTCCCTCTGCGAAGGGCCTATCTATTTTACTTTACTGTTGAGTCATCCTCCTCTTATAAAAAGCACCGGTTAGAGAGCACCACCCTCATTTGTATGCTTTGTTATTAATTGATATTGAGTATGACTATGACTGGATCTCTTTTACCATGAATTACAATGTCTAGTCAGTCCGTGTTCTTCAGAGGTGCTTTGCATTTATGTTTTGCGGTCTCAGAAAGGGCTAGCGAGATACCATTATATCATATTGTATCATGATTGTTTTGATAAAATTGTTGTCATCCGATATTTGTTATTATTGCTCGCTAGTTGATTATACCATTGACATAAGTAAATGTGAGACCTAAATGTTATTGTGAATGTGGTTAGTCTATAATCTTTGCTGAAAATCTGAACATCAGTTAGGCATATTTACAACAACAAGATCAAACAGAGTTTGTAAAAGTTTTTCTTTGTCACTTTCAGTTTGTCAACTGAATTGCTTGACGACAAGCAATGGGTTAAGCTTGGGGGAGTTGATACGTCTCCATCGTATCTACTTTTCCAAACTCTTTTGCCCTTGTTTTGGACTCTAATTTGCATGATTTGAATGGAACTAACCCGGACTGACGCTGTTTTCAGCAGAATTGCCTTAGTGTTATTTTTGTGCAGAAATAAAAGTTCTCGGATTGACCTAAAAATTTACGGAGAATATTTTTGGAATTAATAAAAAATACTGGCAAAAGAATCAACTGGAGGGGGCCCACCTATTGGCCACAAGCCAGGGGGCGCCCCCCCTAGGGCGCGCCCAGGTGGCTTGTGGGCCCCCTGCAGCTCCTCCGACCTCAACTCCAACTCCATATAAACCTATTCGGGGAGAAAAAAATCAGAGAGAAGAGTTCATCGCGTTTCACGATACGAGCCGCCGCACCTCCTGTTCTTCCTCTGGAGGACAGATCTGGAGTCTGTTTTGGGCTCCGGAGAGGGGAAATCGACGCCGTCGTCATGACCAACCATCCTTCATCACCAATTTCATGATGCTCTCCGCCGTTCGTGAGTAATTCCATCGTAGGCTTGTTGGACGGTGATGGGTTGGATGAGATTTACCATGTAATCGAGTTAGTTTTGTTAGGGTTTGATCCCTAGTATCCACTATGTTCTGAGATTGATGTTGCTATGACTTTGCTATGCTTAATGCTTGTCACTAGGGCCCGAGTGCCATGATTTCAGATCTGAACCTATTATGTTTTCATGAATATATATGTGTTCTTGATCCTATCTTGCAAGTTGTAGACACCTATTACGAGTTATGATCTGCATCCCCAGGGTGACAATAACTGGGATTCTTTCCGGTGATTACCGTAGTTTGAGGAGTTCATGTATTCACTAAGTGCTAATCCTTTGGTCCGGTTCTCTATTAAAAGGAGGCCTTAATATCCCTTAGTTTCCATTAGGAACCCGCTGCCACGGGAGGGTAGGACAAAAGATGTCATGCAAGTTCTTTTCCATAAGCACGTATGACTATATATGGAATACATGCCTACATTACATTGATGAACTGGAGCTAGTTCTGTGTCACCCAATGTTATAATCGTTGCATGATGAATGCCATCCGACATAATTATTTATCACTGATCCGTTGCCTACGAGCTTTTCATATATTGATCTTGCTAAGTTACTTTTCCGTTGCTACTGTTACAATCACTACAAAACTGCTACTGTCACGTTTGCCATCGTTACCGTTACTTCCATACTACTTTGCTACTAAATACTTTGCTGTAGATATTAAGTCTTTCAGGTGTGGTTGAATTGACAACTTAGCTGCTAATACTTGAGAATATTCTTTGGCTCCCCTTGTGTCGAATCAATAAATTTGGGTTGAATACTCTACCCTTGAAAACTGTTGCGATCCCCTATACTTGTGGGTTATCACCCCACTGAGACAATGCTCTAATAATGATGATCATCACACTTTTATTTACTTGCAACTCAATATGAAAACTTGATATGAAGAACTGTGTAACAATATGACTCAATATGAATGCCTCTAGCAGTGTACCAGGATGTGCAATGATCTAGCGTGACATGTATCAAAAATATGACGAAGGTGGCTTTGCCACAAATACTATGTCAGCTCTATATGATCATGCAAAGCCATATGCTGATGAATGAACTAGTCATATTATGTAACGGTGGAATTTGCATGGCAATATATCTCGGAATGGCTATGGAAATGCCATAATTGGTAGGTATGGTGGCTGTTTTGTGGAAGATATAAGAAAGCTTATGTGTGATAGCGCGTATCATGCCACGGGGTTTGGATGCACCAGCGAAGTTCGCACCGATCCTCGAGGTGAGAATGGGCAATGCACGGTACCGAAGAGGCTAGCAAAATATGAGCTGGTGAGATTGCGTATGTCCATGGGTTCACATTAGTCATAAAGAACTCACATACTTATTGCAAAGTTTTATTAGTTTTATCACAAATTAAAGTACTACTCGCATGCCTCGAGGGAGGAGGTTGGGAGGAGTTAACCATCGCGCGCCTCCGACCCAAAACAACACTAGGATTTCGACGAGGAATAGAAATGCTCACACATCCCCACTATGCCTTTTTAATATTTACACAAATGGGAAATTAACACCTCTTAATACCGATACTTCTACGAATCGATAATGATGCACTCACATCTATTTCACATTACCACATCAATATCATTAACCCACAATTTCTCTTTTATGTGCTACATGATGGTTTTGATTATCACTCATTGAATACCTATTATTTTTGGACTATTCTATGACCCATGCAAATTACTATCATTATTTATTAACTCCCAAACAAATATAAGCGAAGAACGAGAGTGCAATTATTTCTACAAAATCTATATGCCACCGTGCTCAAAAAGATATAAGTGATGTACTAGAGCAACTACTAAGCTCAAAAGATATAAGTGAAGCACATAGAGTATTCTAATAAATTATGATGAAGGTGTGTCTCTCTCAAATAGGTGTGTCCAGAAAATCATGATTGTGGCAAACTAAAAATAAAAACAAACGACGCTCCAAGGAAAACTCATATCATGTGACGAATAAAAATATAGCTCCAAGTGACATACCGATGGATTGAGACGAAAGAGGGCATCCCCAAGCTTAGACGCTTGAGTCTTCCTAGAATATTACCTTGGGGTGCCTTGGGCATCCCCAAGCTTAGGCTCTTGCCACACCCTTATTCCTTCGTCCATCGTGATAACACCCAAAACATGAAAACTTCAATCACACAAAACTCAACAAAACTTCGTGAGATCCGTTAGAATAAGCAACATATAAAATCCTTTAGGCACTGATGTAAATTGATTCATATTTAATTATTGCATAATAGGTACTGTATGCTAACTTATCCATGGCTTATACCCCCCGATACAATCCATAGCATCATCAAAACAAGCAACCTATGCAAACAAAAACGGAATCTGTCTAAAACAGAACAGTCTTTAAAGATCTGTAGAGAACCTATACTTCTGTAACTCTAAAAGTTCTGAAAACTTAGGACTACCTGAATAATTTGTATAGAAATACGGTGTAAAAACTTCCAATCAAAAATACGTTCCAGTCAAATCATAGAAAGTCTGCACTGGCCGCTAATGTTTCTATTTTTGCACCGTATCAATTCTACTCATCTCGTGATTCATCCCAAAGGCTTTACTTTGCACAAACACTATTGAAAACATAAAAACACAATCATTACAGAGGTAATAATCATGTTATCACACACATAAAGAAAGTAAAAAAGTAAAAATAAGGATAACTATTGGGTTGCCTCCCAACAAGCGCTATTGTTTTATGCCCCTAGCTAGGCATAATGCATAGTTTCAAGTGTTGTCATCTTTGACACTCCTCCCATAAGTATATCTCATGATTGATTCATAAGGTGGTTTAATTCTCTTCCTAGGGAAGTGTTCCATCCCTTTCTTTAATGGGAATTGGAACCTTATGTTTCCCTCTTTCATATCAATAATTGCACCTATAGTTCGTAAGAAAGGTCTTCCAAGTATTATTGGACAAGTGGGATTGCAATCCATATCAAGCACAATGAAATCTATAGGCACATAATTTTTATTTGCAACAATGAGATCATCATTTATTCTACCTAAAGGTTTTTTAATGGTAGAATCCACAAGATGCAAGTTTAGGGAACAATCTTGAATATTGGTGAGACCAAGCACATCACAAAGAGTTTTAGGTATAGTTGAAACACTAGCACCAAGGTCACACAATGCATTGCATTCATATTTATTTATCCTTATTTTAATAGTAGGTTCCCACTCATCAAGAAATTTTCTAGGAATAGAAACTTCAAGGTCAAGTTTCTCATCATAAGCTTTTATCATCGCTTCCACTATATGATTAGTGAAAGCCTTGTTTTGTTCATAAGCATTGGGTGAGCTAATAATAGTTTGCAACAAGGAAATACGTTCTATTAAAGAGCAACTTTCATAAATAAAGTCCTTGTCATCCAAGATAGTGGGCACATAACTAGTTAAAGTTGTAACCTCTCCATACCCACTTTTTTCAGTTTTAGCATTAGAATCATCACCCTGCAAGCAAATGGGACGCTCTCTAGCTAGAGTTGACTCATCTCCAATACCTTTATTATTTATATCCAGAGAATTAAATAAAGATTCAATAGGAGAAGTACCAATCATTTTAAGATCCTCATCATGATTATTAATAGGGATAGATTCCGGTTTAGCGGCCATCCTATTCACTAGTGTGGTTTGCTTATCAGTGATCTTTCCTAACAACTCTTCAGTTTGAGCAAATTGTGATTGGAGATTAGACACTTCCTTATTGACTTCATCAAGTTTCTTACTAATAACGTCTAGCAAATTTGAATGTTCCTTAATTTTAGAAGCAAAGAATTTATTATGCTCATATTGTGAAGTCATGAACATTTTCATAGAACTTTCTATTTCCGACATTCTTTAGTAGTAAGAGATATTGTGGAATCTATCTTGAGACATGGTGACCGAGCAAGCAAAGTAACAAGCAGGACAAGTAAACTAGCAAGTAAAGAAGTTAACTAGTAACAAGCAAAGATAAATATTGTATTTTATGAAGCAAACTAAATATAACAGCAAATAAAAAGAAGAACGGGTGAATGATAATTTGTGTAAAGTTACTTCATAGTTGGTGATGATATTCCCCTGCAACGGCACTAGAAATCCTTCTTGATACTTGTGATCTGCATTGGGTTTTCTGTGAAGAGGAACGGGTAATTGCAGAACAATATGGATAAGTATTTCCCTCAGTTAAGCACCAAGGTTTATCGAACCAATAGGAATATCAATCTAGAACCGTCTTCAGCGGCTGCACACAAAAGAGCAAACACTTGCACCCAACGCAGCAAGAGGGTTGTCAATCCCCTTGATCTCGTTATTTGCAAGCAAGTGAAGTGTGTAGATAATAGTAGATAATTGTAAATTGCAAAATAAAATAAAAGGTAAATAATGGCAGCATGGTAATGATAGGTTTTGTAAATATATAAGTGAATTGACCTGGGTGTCGTCGTTTCATCACGACAGATGCCATGGGTAGGCTTATCGAGAGGGGCCGAAGGACGCCGACGGGCTCCGGGAGCGGGGTTAGGCCCAAGCGGTGGCGGACACATGATGTACCCAGGTTCGGGGCCCTCCGTGGGAGGTAACACCCCTAGTCCTGCTTGGTCTAGTTGAGACGATGGTAAGGTTACAATGGTGCTCCTGGAGCTGTATGGCTAGAGGAGGAAGAAAGGGCTAGGCTGCCCCTGCTGCCTCTCTACGTGTGTGTGGAGTGCGGATTGAGTCGACCCGTTGCATGGGGGAGGCCCGGGGGTTTTATAGGCCAACCCCCCGGGTTACAAGTATGAATAAGAGATCTCAGGGGGGGGCAGCCGGCAGCCTCTCTAGCCGGCCGTGGGGGCCGCCGGCTGCGGGGTCTTGTCGCTGGTAGGCCCCGCCGGCTGAAGGGTCCCGTCAGGAGCCGGCGGGGCCCGCGTGGTGGGTCCCGACGCCGGTCATGTCACGGCACGGGCCGCCCCTTGTGGCGTCGTCTTGCGGCAACCGGCCGAGGTCAGCGGTACGGCCGGCCGCCCTGTAGCCACGCCGGGGCAGGTAATGGAGTGGTTGGGGCATGCCGGCACTGTTGGGAGTCCGGTCGCCGTCCACCAGGGTCAGAGGCTCTGACACCTCCACTGTGGCCACACGGGCGCTGACCCCCGATGGGATGGGGGCCACTGTCGCCACGCGCGCCCCGACGACGGTATCCAATGCGCAGCCAGCTGGGGGGGCACGCGGCACCGTCCCCAGCCGGCCGGCACGTCGTGGCCGGCAGGGCACAGCCGGAGGGCCGCAATCGGCAGGGCCTAGCCGGGGGGGCGCTGCCGGCAGGGCCTAGCCGGAGGGCCGCTGCCAGCAGGGCGCAGCCAGACCGCAGGGGGAGGCGGCCCATTCTTTGGTTGCGTTAGAAAGTTGGAGCAAGGGGTCGCTTGAGGCTACCCCGGGGTCATCCCCCCGACAGTAGTCCCCGAAGCAGGGGAGGCCCGCCGACGAACCGCGGCGGTCCTCGCCGGCTTGAAGATCGTCCTTGCGCCGCGGAGTGCCTTGAGAGTCGGACGGCGCGGACAAGCGGCGGCCGGCTCCGCAGCCAGCCGACGCTTCGCGTGCCGCCTCGGACTCCCCACCAGACAGAGAAGCCGCGCCACGCGGAAGACGCAGCGGGCCGTGACCTGACAGGCCACGCGGTTGAAAAGGTCGGGCCGTAGGGCGGGATCCACCACGACCGCAGCCTCGGTCCGCGCGCAGGGATCCTTTGCGGCGTGGGCTGACGGTTGGCGTTCCCAATCGCCGTAACATCCGCCCCGCACGCTACGGGAAACGCGGGGGTCGCGCGCGATGAATCCGTCCCCCACGACCACCCGTGTGGGGTTTAAAAGGGGAGGGGAGGAGAGCAGAACGACACATTCGCTCCCCCCGCCCCCGTCGCATCGTCTCCGTCGCCCTCCCCCTCCCGCCACGAGAGAGAGAGGGCAAAGCACGAGGGCACGCCGCACCGCCGTCCGCCGTCGCAGAAGGCCCGAGCTGCCGTCGAGTACCCGCGCCCGTCGTCGTGACCGCGCGCCCCTCCGGCGACCATGGCAAGAAAGGGCGCATGGGACGGCAGCCTAGTGGAGGAGACATTCATCGAGCACCTCCGCTACCGCCGCAAGCTTCCGGCGGAAGCACACTTGGAGGCACGCCCAGCAGGGCCGAAGAACTCCCCAGCGCCGCGAGAGGGCGAGGTGGTCGTCTTCGCCGATCATTTCCTCCGCGGGTTCGGGCTGCCGGCGAGCGCCTTCTTCCGCCGTTTCCTGACGCGGTTCGGCCTGCAGCCGCACCACCTCGCCCCCAACGCCGTCTTGCAGCTGGCGGCATTCGTCACCCTTTGCGAGGGGTTCCTGGGGGTGGAGCCGAGGCTTGACCTCTGGAGCCGGCTCTTCTTCCTCAAGCGGCAGACGGTGGTGTATCCGGCGACGAAGGAGAAGGTGATGACCGCCTGCGAAGGTGCCCTGATCCACATCCGCAAGGGGACCGGCTTCCCGAAGCTCCCGCTGCATGAGTCGGTGAAGGGCTGGCAGCGGGGGTTCTTCTATGTGAAGAACGTGAAGCCGGAGGAGGACTACATCAACCTCCCCGACTTCTCCAACCACCCGCCGGTTGCGATGCTGAACTGGCAGGCGGCTCCGCTTCAGGCGCTCGAGACGGCGGACCGGCTCTGCGAGCGCCTGCTCGTGATGACCGGGACGGAGGGGCTAAAGGCCACCGATTTGCTGGCCGCGATGGTGGCGCGCCGGGTGCAGCCGTTGCAGAGGCGGCCGCACCTCATCTACCAGATGGGAGGACGCCACGACCCCTGCAGGCTCTCCACCAAGGAACTGAAACCGGCCCACGTGGCGAGGAGGGTGAACGCCATTTCGACGGCGAAGCTGGAGGAGGGCGAGTGGCAATGGGGGAAAACCCCGTACAGCCGGAGCCACCCGGCACCGCGGGTGAGTGTCTAGCCGCCTCCTTCCTTCCATCTTTTCCGAGGCAGAGCCCTTCCCCTCTTTGGCCTGACGGCGCGCCGCCCTGCCCGCTTGCAGGTTTTCCCGCTGCTGCAGAATTACACGGAGCCGGCCGCCGACACGGTGGAGTCGGACCCCGAGGAGGTCGAGGACGCTGACGACGTGGAGCCGGCCGACTCCGAGCGAGCCGGCACGTCTGAGGCCGGCGAGGCGGAGACGGAGACAGAGGGGGCCAAAGAGGCCGAATCGATGGGTGAGTCTCCTCCCCAGACGCACCTACGGGATTGGACCGGTGATGACGCTGAGGCGGAGATGTCGCGTGCCGCAGAGGCTCCGGAGGAGCCCGAAGCTTCGGAGGGCGAGGTCACGGCGCCGCGGAGGCGCCAGCATCGAGCTGGCCGAGGCTCCAGCCGGGGCGGCCCGGATGTGGGCGACAAAGGGAAGCGGCCGGCTGTCGCCAAGCCGGCGCCCAAGCGCGCGGCGACCGCGCAGCCGGGCGGCAGCCGCGGAGGCGGGGGCAAGAAGCAGAGGGTCTCCCAGGCAGGACCCACGAGGAGGGCGGTCCCCGTCGTCGTCGGGTGAGTCCATCTCCGCCTCCACCTTGGTCTGTTCCGTATTCTCCCTGGTCCCTTATTTCGTCATGACCAGGGAGGCGCGCGCCCTGGGGAGGACCCCAGGTGGCGAGGCGGCGAGGACGGCGCCGCCGACGGCCGCCGAGTTGAGGGAGCGCCAGGCGTGGCTCGACCTTGAGGCGGCCCAGCAGGAGCGGCGCGTCGAGGAGCTCCGCCCCTGGGAAGAGGCGGCGGAGAAGCGGGGAGGAACCAGCAGGGAGGCCGCTGGTGGAGCGTGGGAGCCGTTCCCCCGCGGCCGGGAGAGGAGGTCGAAGGACCACCACAATCCCGAGCGACGGACGGAGGCGGACGCGAAGGACGCCGAGGACGTGGCGGAGATGGATCGCGACGCCGCCCAGCCAGGGGCGGGCGACGTGCCGCCGGGGGCGGAGGAGCCCCCGGTAGTGGAAATCCCGGCACCGGACGCGCCGGTTCCGGACGTGCCGGCTTCGGAGGTGCCGGTACCGGAGGCGCCGGCTCCGGAGGTGAGCCGGCCAGGAACCGCCGAAGGCGGAGCGCCAGAGGCGATGGCCGCGACGGCCGGGGAGACGGCTGCCGCAGGCGCGTCGGCGGCGGCCCCCGGCGCGACGGCGACGGGAGGCGCCGGTCCCATCGTGGTCTCCGACAAACGGGGACCCGCGGACGGGGGCCGACCGCAGCAGACCTGGGCTGCAGCCGGGAGCCCGGCTCTTGGCGAACCGCCGAGCATTCTTGGGGTGGCGGTGGCCGCTGCCATGGATGCGTTCGCCGCCTGCCGCGCCCAGACGTCGCAGGACGCTCGGGCCGCCAACGACCGGCTGGTGAACCTGGAGCAAGCTGTCGCGGTAAGCTCTCTTCTTTCCTTCTTCTCCTGACTCGGCGTTTTCTGTCTTTTCCAGTGGGGGCGCGCTAGCGCACCCACTAGGTGTAGCCCCCGAGGCTCGAGCCGGCTGGGGCGCAGGTGGGTCGAGCCTAAAGCTGCTGTGTGTTCTTGTCGTTTTGCAGGCGGCGCACGACCGCCGGGTGACCGCGTACAACACCCTGCTGGGGTTGTACCGGGGAGCCGAAAACCGGCTCGCCGTCGTGTCCGCGGATCTGCGAGGTACGTGCTCTTGCGATCTTCCCGTGGGGGCGCGCAAGCGCACCCACGGGGTGTAGCCCCCGGGAATCAGGCCGGCTGCCCCGAAGGCGGCCTGAATCATTTCTTTGCTTGATTTCTGACAGCGGCAACCTCTTCTCGTGAAGCCACCCACGCCGAGACGGTCAGCCTCCGGCGCCAGGTGGTGCGGCTTGGCGAGGAGCGGGTCCTCCTGATGACGGAGCGCGACCGGCTCCGTGGGGAGACGGACCAGGCGAAGGCGGAGCGGGAGGAGCGCGAGGCGGCCCACCGCCAAGCGCTGGCGGACCAAGAGGCGGCCCTTCGTCGGGAGGCGGAGGAGCGGGAGAAAGTCCTCCGCCAGGAGCTGGAGGCCAAGGACGCCGCGCTAGCCAAGGCGGCCGAGGATGCGCAGGCGGCCTGGGATGAGCACGAGCGCCAGCGCCAGGGGTGGTCAGCCAGGGAGGTGCAGCTGCAGGAGCAAGGGCACGAGGTGGATCGGATGCTGCGCGGTGAGCTTCTATCGCCTTACTCTTTTCGCACCTTGCCCCTGGGTTTTTCTGGCTTGCCGCTTTGCTCATCCCTCGCCTTCTTCTCTTCTCTTCTTAGGGCTTTTCCCCGGTACGCAGGATGCCGCGGAGGCGGCCGTGGAGGCCCATCGTGAGGTCCAGCGGGCGCAGGGGGAGGCCGTTGGACAGCTTGCCCCCTGGACCCTGGACGAGGTGTGGGTCGCCGCCGCGGCGCGGCTGTCGGAGGTAGTCCAGGCCCTGAAGCGGCTCCAGGCGGCCGGCTTGGCGCTAGTTCGCACTCTTTGGCCCGGCATGGTGGAGCCGGTCTCCATGAGCCGGCTGTCGAGGTGGCTGGAGTTTGGGACCGCGTGGGTGAATGCCTGGAGGGCTTCCGCGGCACGCGCCGGTGCGAGCATGGCGCTTCGCATTGCCAGGTCGTGGTACCCCGAGCTGAACCTGGGTCTGCTCACGGCCCAGCGTGCCGGCACCGACGCGGAGTTGGATGCGGTGACCGACGCGTTGGAGGTGAGGGCGAGCGACCTTGCGTCCTTCGCCGCGTGGGACGAGTACGTCCCGGAGCGTGGGGCGGACGGCGTGGTGATCCCGGAGGACCGGTACGCGCTCGCCCTGGACGATCCGGAGGGGAGCGCCGCCGAGACGGACGATGGAGAATCTGACTCCGGCGACTACGCCGATTCCGAGCCGGCTCCGGACGTGGAGGCGGGAGCTGCTACCTCAGCTGCCCCGGAGGCGCCGGCCTCGGAGGCGTCAGCACCGCCGGCACCGGAGGCGTCGGCACCGGAGGCGAGCCGGCCCGAAGCTGCCAGCACTTAGGATTTTTCTTTTCTGCATTTTGTTTAGACTGCAATCCCACCCACTGGGGGTGTATATGTAATGAATACATGACCGTGGGCCTTTTAAGTTTTGTAAAGTTTTCGGTTGCTGAAATGCTGCTTTATGCGTGCCGGCTCGGCCTTATCCTTTGTCGCTCTTTTGGTTCCGTTTGCTCAAAGGCTTCTTCCTCTTGGCCTCGGCCCTGCCAGCCGGACAGCCGGGAGCCGGTCTGTGGCTGGGACGGGGCGTCCGCCTCGAAGGAGCCGGTCGAGAGTTTGGAAACCACGAGAGTTTCTTTTGGGTAAGGCGAGTGTCAGAGGCAAAAAAGTGCTCCGGCTAGACCTAGCCGGCAACCCCCCCCCCCCCCCTTGCGTTCGATTTTTCGCGTGCGCTAAGTTTTGCCGTCTCGAGGTCCCGTCTGCCCGACAGCCGGGAGCCGGTCTATGGCAGGGAGGGCTGAGACGGTTCTCTTTAGTTCACATTACTTAACCGGCATCGGGGGACAAGGATAGGACTAGCCGGCTAGCCCCTGGGACCGGGAGCCGGGCCCTGGAGCCAGCGAGCGAGAGTCTTTGAGAAAGGCGAAAGAGGCGTGCCCCAAGAGCCGGCTTGGGGCACCCGTTGCATTCATAAGCCCAAAAGGGGAGGATATGTACGTACATTGGTTCTTAGCAGTAAAACGGACGGAGGAGCGCCGCGTTCCACGGGCGCTCCGTTTCCTCACCGGAGGCGTCTCTCTTGCGCTTCTGCGGCTTCTGGGCGTCTATTAGGTAGTACGCGTTGTTGTGCAGTGCCCTGCTGACGATGAACGGGCCCTCCCAGGGGGAGGACAGCTTGTGCTGGCCGGCAGTTCGCTGGATCCGCCGGAGTACCAGGTCTCCTTCGCGGAAGGAGAGTGGCCGGATCCGATTGCTGTGGTAGTGCCGGAGCTTCTACTGGTAGATGGCCGTCCGGCTCAGGGCCAGCTTGCGGGCCTCCTCGAGGAGGTCGACGCCGTCTTCTCTTGCTTCCTTCGCGTCCGTCTCCGTGTACAGGGTAACCCGAGGCGAATCGAACTCGACGTCGGTGGGGATGATCGCCTCGGACCCGTACACGAGGAAGAAAGGGGTGTAGCCGGTCGACCGGTTGGGCGTGGTCCTGAGGCTCCAGAGGACAGCCGGCAGTTCTTCGATCCAGCAGCCGACTGACCTGGCCAGTGGCGCCATGAGCCGGGGCTTGATGCCGGACAGGATCAGGCCGTTGGCCCTCTCGACCTGGCCGTTTGACTGTGGGTGGGCGACAGACGCCAAGTCGAGCTGGATGCCCTGCCTGGAGCAAAAACGTGCTAGCGCGTCCTTGGCGAAGTTCGTGCCGTTGTCGGTGATGATGCTGTGGGGGACGCCGTAGCATACCGTGATGTCTTCGATGAATCGGACGGTCGTGGGGCCGTCCAGCTTCTTGATCGGCCGGGCCTCGATCCACTTGGTGAATTTGTCGACGGCCACCAGCAGGTGTGTCATGCCGCCTCGTGCGGTCTTGAAAGGTCCCACCATATCCAGCCCCCAGACGGCAAAAGGCCACGAGAGGGGGATGGTCTGGAGGGCAGTAGCCGGCAGGTGGCTCTGCGTGCTGAAGCATTGGCAGCCTTCGCACTTGTCAACCAGCTTCTTGGCCGCCTCCAAAGCAGTCGGCCAGTAGAAACCGTGGCGAAACGCCTTGGCCACCAGGGTTCTGGAGGCGGCGTGGTGCCCGCACTCGCCCTGGTGGATGTCGAGGAGGATCTCTTGCCCTTTCTCCGGCTCGACGCAGCGTTGGAAGACGCCGGTGGTGCTGCAATGAACCAGCTCGCGATTGATGATGCTGTAGGCGGGGGCCCGGCGTTGAATTTGCCTTGCGGTGGCCTCATCAGAGGGGAGCTCGCCGCGCAGGAGGGATGCCAGGATGGGCTGAGCCCATGAGGGAACCGGCTTGGGCTCAAGCGGGGCTTCGGGGGCGGTAAGAGCCCCTGGGGCTGGCCCACCAGTCCCCGGGACCGGCTTGCCAGCCCCCGGGAGTGAGCCGGCGGGAGGGGCGTCGATCGTCATTATGATGGCAACGGGCCCGGTGTCGGCGGCCGTAGACGTGGCCGGCTCGAAGGCCGGAGCCGATGGCGCCGGTTGGGCAGCCGGAGGTGGCGGAGCCGGCGGGACAGCCGGATCAGTCGATGGGCCGGCTGCCGCCGCCGGCACGAAGATTGACTCCGAGTCGGGGGAAGGCTTGATCGAGGGCTTGAGCAGCCGCTCGAGGGAGACGCCGGCCGGGATGGCCTGCCGGGCGGAGCCGATCTTGGCCAACGTGTCGGCCGCCTCGTTGTCCGCGCGGGGGACGTGCTAGAACTCGGAGCCCTCGAAGGAGCCGGTGAGCTGTTGGACGAGGAAGCAGTAGCTGGCCATGTTGGCGTCCTTGGCGAACCATTCGCCAGAGACTTGTTGTACCACGAGGTCGAAGTCGCCAAAGCATATGATGCGCTGGATGCCGATGTCTTTGGCGAGCCGAAGGCCGTGGACGAGGGCCTCGTACTCGGCCACGTTGTTGGAGGCGGCGAAGTGGATCTGGAGGGCGTACCGGAGCTGGTCTCCCCTAGGAGACGACAAGACGATGCCGGCTCCCAGGCCGGCTCGCATCTTCGAGCCGTCGAAGTGCATGCGCCAGTGCGTGGAGTCGGGCGGAGGTGGCACGAACTGGGTTTCGGCCCAGTCGACGAGGAAGTCGGCCATTGTCTGGGATTTGATGGCGGTGCGCAGCTCGTACCGTATCTCGTAGTCGGCCAGGGTGATGGTCCACTTGGCTATCCGGCCGGTGGCGTCCCGGCAGGCCATGATTTCGCCCAACGGCGCCGAGCTCACGACGGTGATGATGTGCTCCTGGAAGTACTGCTTGATCTTCTAGGCGGCGAAGTATATGCCGTAGCACATCTTCTGGTAGTGGGGGTAGTTTTGCTTGGAGGCGGAGAGGACCTCGCTGAGGTAGTAGACGGGGCGCTGGGTCGGCAGTGCTTTGCCCTCCTCCGGCTGCTCCACCACCAGGACGACGCTGACGACGCGCGTGGTCGCCGCGGCGTAGGCGAGTAAAGGCTCCTTGTCAGCCGGCGCGGCTAGGATGGGGGCGCTCGAGAGGGCCCGCTTGAGGGCGCGGAATGCCTCGTCCGCCTCGTTCGTCCAGTCGAAGACGGCCGGCTTTTTCGAGGGGTCGTGGCCCAGCTCGACCAGAGCCATCTTGCGTAGGAGGCCGTAGAGGGGCAAGGCCTTCTCGCCCAGCCAGCTGATGAACCGGCTGAGGGAGGCGAGGCAGCCGGTGAACTTCTGGACGTCGCGGAGCCGGACTGGCTTGGGCATGCGCTCGATTGCGCTGATCTTCTCGGGGTTAGCTTCGATGCCGCGAGCGGACACGAAGAAACCCAAGAGTTGGCCAGCTGGGACGCCGAAGACACATTTCTCCGGGTTGAGCTTGATCTTGTATTCGCGCAGGTTGGCGAATGTTTCCCGGAGATCGTCGAGGAGGCTGAAGTGCTTCTTGGATTTGACGACGATGTCGTCAACGTAGACGTGGACATTCCTGCCTATCTGAGGCAGGAGACACTTCTGCATGCAGCGCTGGAAGGTAGCGCCCGCATTCTTCAGGCCGAAGGACATGGTGATGTAGCAGTAGGCCCCGAAAGGGGTGATGAAGGAGGTCTTGAGCCGGTCGGCCGGGTCTAGCTTTATCTGGTGGTAGCCGGAGTAGGCGTCCAGGAAAGACAGCAGGTCGCAGCCGGCCGTGGAGTCGATGACTTGATCGATCCGCGGCAGGGCGAACGGGTCTTTGGGGCACGCCTTGTTCAGGCTTGTGTAGTCGTTACACATGCGCCAGGTCTTGTTCTTCTTCAGCACCAGGACTGGGTTGGCCAGCCAGTCCGGGTGGAACACTTCCATGATGAAGCCGGCTGCGAGCAGCCGGGCAATTTCTTCTCCTATAGTACGCCGCTTCTCCTCGGAGAAACGGTGCAGGGGTTGCTTGACCGGCTTTGCGTCCGGTCGTACGTGAAGCTTGTGCTCGGCGAACTTCCTCGGAACACCCGGCATGTCCTTGGGAGACCATGCAAAGATGTCCCGATTCTCACGAAGGAAGTCGACGAGCTCGATTTCCTATTTGCTGTCGAGGCGGGAGCCAATGGTCACGCACTGGGTGGGGTTAGCCGGGTCAAGCGGCACCTGCCGGGTGTCCTTGGATGGCTGGAACGAGCCTTCGCCGACCGACTGGGACGGAGGAGCCGGCATGGCCGGCTGGGCCGCAGCGAGGGCCACGAGCCGGTCGAGCTGCCGCTTCTCCTCCGCAATCTCCAGGGCTTCGGCCAGCCGGCTGCCGTCTCGTGCGCACGCGATTGACATCTGGTATTTGCCGGCGATGGTGATGATGCCCTTGGGGCCCGGCATTTTGAGCTTGAGGTAGGCATAGTGGGGGATCGCCATGAACTTGACGAGAGCCGGCCGGCCCAGCAGTGCGTGGTAGGGACTGTCGAGGTCCACTACCTCGAACCAGACTGGCTCGCGGCGGAAATGGTCGTGGCCGCCGAAGAGGACGTCGAGCTTGATCTTGCCGACGGGGGTGCAGGACTTTCCCGGCACGATGCCGTGGAAAACGGTCTGGCTCGATTGCAGGTCCTCCACCTTGAGCCCCAATTTGAGCATTGTGTCAAGGTAGAGGATGTTTATGCTGCTGCCCCCATCGATCAACACCCGCAAGAAACGGCACGTGCGCCTCTCGGAGGCGATGGTGGGATCGAGGACGAGGGCATAGCTGCCAGGGTTTGGCATCACGGCCGGGTGGTCGGCCCGGCTCCAGGTGACCGGCTTCTCGGACCAGTGCATGAACTGGGGAGTCGCGGGCATGGTGGCATTCACCTCACGGTGGAGCCGGTGTTGGGCGTGCTTGTCCGTCTCTTCACTGGTGAAGACGACGTAGTAGCCGTCTTGGTCGGGGAACCGGTCGAGCAACCGGCCGTCGTTCTGAGCCGGAGCCGGGGCCTGAGCCGGAACGGGAGCCGGTGCCAGAGCCGGGGCCGGCGCGCGGGCAGGCGGCACGGGGGGAGCCGGGAGGCCGTCCCCCCGGGCCAATCGCTGTGAGAAGCTGCACTGCCGGAGTGTGTGCGTGGCCGGCTTGGCACCGGAATGGTTCTTGCAGGGGAGGTCGAGCATTTGCTCGAACGTGAGCTTAGGCTGCCAGGCAGACTTGCCGGTGCGCTGGCGCTGGCTGGAAGCCTGGCCAGCCGGATGCTCTTCCTCGACGGAGGCGACCTGCCGGCTCCCGTAGCGGGAGTCGGGCTGATCGTTCTTGCGTTTGTTGTTCTGCTGCTGCCGGTTGTCGGCGGCCGCCCGCGGCGCGGCGGGCGGCGGAGCCGGTTTGGCTGGCGCTTTATCCTTCATCCTCATCGAGGAATCGGCCGTGGCGTATTTGTCCGCTTTGGACATTAGGTCCGCCAGGGAGGTTGGCTCAGAGCACAAGAGCTTATGCTTGAGAGGGGTGCCATCGCAGCAACCTTCGATGAAGTACTGGATGGCCTGGACCTCGTGCACTCCCTCGCAGGAGTTGCGGAGCTCGGTCCAGTGTGTGAGATAGTCACGGAGGGGTTCCTCCGGCCCCTGGACGCACATGGCCAGCTCGCGGGGCCGGCCCGGCCACTTGTAGGTGCCGGTGAAGTTGCGGACGAACGCCTCCTCGAAGTCCGTTCAAGTGTTGATGCTGCCGGCCGCTAGGCTGTTCAGCCAGGTGCGGGCCGAGCCAATCAGCATGAGGGGGGCGTAGCGGACGGCTACGCGCTTGTTCCCCCTGGCGATGCCGACAGCGGTGGTGTAGTCGACCAGCCAGTCCTCCGGCTTGGCGGCCCCGGTGTACTTCGGGGTGTCGCGGGTAAGAGTGAAGCCGGGCGGAAACGGCTCGTTGCGGATCCGAGGGCTGAAGCAGGCCGGGCCAATCGAGCCCTCCTCCTCAAGGAGAGCCGACTGCGCCAGCCGGTCGAGGCAGAGCCAGGCGTCGTTGTCGTTGTGGGGGATCCACGGCCCGAGCCGGGCCGCGAGTTCGGGGCGGACGGCCGGCGGCATAGACCGGGCTGGTTCCTGCCGCGGAGGCGGGGTGTGCCCGCGGCTAAGCCGGCTACCGCCAGCCGGAGCCTCGTCCCGGCGGTTGCTGCCAGCCGGATTGTAGCTGCGCCGGCTGTTAACCGCCGGCTGCTCGTTCCCGCGCAGCTGGGTGCGCCGGGCGTTGCTTCCCTCGTTCCGCCGGCCGGAGGGATGAGGGATACTGGAGTGCTGAGCCGGCTGACGGTTGGTAGCCCCAGCGCCCTCACCCTCGGGCGGGGGAAGTTCGGAAACGGCCCCGCCGGGGGTGAGGATGACCTGTTGCGCGTTGGCGGTGTCGATGAGGTCCTTGATGTGCCACTCGCGTGCGGCACGCTCCTTGCCCTCCAAGGTTGCCAAATCCTCATAGGCAACCTTGGCAGCACGCAGGTTGGCCGCGGGGGTGTCGTAGACGGCAAGGCGGCCGCCGAGGATTTCCGCGACCACGCGGCCGCGTTCCCGCACAGCCCCACGCCGGCTGGGCTCGGGGCCAGCCGGGGTTAGACCATACGCGGAGATTTATTCCCGCTGCGCGGCTTCCATCCGGCGCCGCTCGGCAGCGAGGGCGGTGGCGTCGTCGAACAGCCAGCGGCGGGCCGCTTCCAGCTCGGTTCTGGCGGCGGCCGGGTCCGCCGTCTGGGCGATGGGAGTGCCCAGACCCCGGAGGGTAGCGGCGAGCGGGTCGGAGGCGCCGGCTCGGGCGGCGGCCGCATCGGCCTCGGCCGCCCACACACGGCCCGAAGTGGTGGAGGAGGCGGTGACCAACACCCCCACACAGGCATGGGAGCCGGTGGCCTCGCCCGTGGCGAGCGCGCCTACGGACGAGGGCGGATCGGTGCAGTCGAGCACCCAGCTAGGGTACTCGTCGGCCGCCGACTTGCCGGCGAGGCTCAGCTTGCTGAGCCGCCCGGCGAGCGCGGCGACGTCGGGCGCGAGGTCGCGGCCGAGGC
The DNA here is from genome assembly GCA_039707655.1 of Elymus sibiricus. Classification (NCBI taxonomy): domain Eukaryota; kingdom Viridiplantae; phylum Streptophyta; class Magnoliopsida; order Poales; family Poaceae; genus Elymus; species Elymus sibiricus. The sequence goes on along the minus strand of CM077675.1, from coordinate 372,001,469 downwards.
ACTCGTCGGAGGTGCCGGCCGCGTTGCCCGCAGGGCCTGCCGGAGCAAGCCCCACGAGCAAGCGGTTCCGCCCGGACGCGAGGCGGCCGGGGGAGGTGGTGAAGGGCCCCGCCCAGAGCGTGACTCCGGCCGGCGCCGCGGACGGCCCCACGGTGGGCGCCAACTGTCGTCGTTTCATCACGACAGATGCCATGGGTAGGCTTATCGAGAGGGGCCGAAGGACGCCGACGGGCTCCGGGAGCGGGGTTAGGCACAAGCGGTGGCGGACACACGATGTACCCAGGTTTGGGGCCCTCCGTGGGAGGTAACACCCCTAGTCCTGCTTGGTCTAGTTGAGACGATGGTAAGGTTACAATGGTGCTCCTGGAGCTGTATGGCTAGAGGAGGAAGAAAGGGCTAGGCTGCCCCTGCTGCCTCTCTATGTGTGTGTGGAGTGCGGATTGAGTCGACCCGTTGCATGGGGGAGGCCCGGGGGGTTTTATAGGCCAACCCCCCGGGTTACAAGTATGAATAAGAGATCTCAGGGGGGGGCCCAGCCGACAGCCTCTCTAGCCGGCCGTGGGGGCCGCCGGCTGCGGGGTCTTGTCGCTGGTAGGCCCCGTCGGCTGAAGGGTCCGGTCAGGAGCCGGCGGGGCCCGCGTGGTGGGTCCCGACGCCGGTCATGTCATGGCACGGGCCTACCCTTGTGGCGTCGTCTTGCGGCAACCGGCCGAGGTCAGCGGTACGGCCGGCCGCCCTGTAGCCACGCCGGGGCAGGTAATGGAGTGGTTGGGGCATGCCGGCACTGTTGGGAGTCCGGTCGCCGTCCACCAGGGTCAGAGCCTCTGACACCTCCACTGTGGCCACACGGGCGCTGACCCCCGATGGGATGGGGGCCACTGTCGCCACGCGCGCCCCGACGACGGTATCCAACGCGCAGCCGGCTGGGGGGGCAGGCGGCACCGTCCCCAGCCGGCCGGCACGTCGTGGCCGGCAGGGCACAGTCGGAGGGCCGCAGCCGGCAGGGCCTAGCCGGGGGGCCGCTGCCGGCAGGGCCTAGCCGGAGGGCCGCTGCCAGCAGGGCGCAGCCGGACCGCAGGGGGAGGCGGCCCATTCTTTGGTTGCGTTAGAAAGTTGGAGCAAGGGGTCGCTTGAGGCTACCCCGGGGTCATCCCCCCGACACTGGGGGCCATAGTTTTCCCTAGCGGCATCTCCCATGTAGGCAACATACGGTGGGTAAACAAATTACTGTTGGGCAACTGATAGAAAAACGCATAGTTATGTGATATTCACGGCAATGATCATGTATATATAGGAATCATGTCCATAAGCAAATAGGCCGACTCCTGCCTGCACCAATTACTATTACTCCACCCATCGACCGCTCTCCAGCATGCATCTAGATTATTAAGTAAAACAGAGTAATGCTTGGAGAACATTGACATGATGTAGACAAAGAGAATTAAATTAATATGAACTAACCCCATCATTTTATCCTTAGTGAAAACAATACAAAGGCGTGTCTTGTCCCTTTCTGTCACTGGGATATAGAGCACCGCCAGATTGAACCCACTACAAGGCACCCCTCTCGCTGAAGAAATATCAATCTAGTTGGCCAAACTATTTCTATGGATCGGAGATATTTACGAAGCTATAATGATCATGCAATTAAGAATCATATTATATATAAGAGGTGACTCAAGTACTTTTCATGAATAATCTGAACATAAACCCACAATTCATCAGATCCCAACAAACACACTGTACAAAGAATTACATCGGATAGATCAAAGCGAAGATGTGATGATCATTGTATTGAAGATCAAAAGAGAGAGAGATAGCCATCTAGGTACTAACTACGGACCCATAGGTCTGTGGTGTGCTACTCACACATCATCATGAAGGCAGCAAGGTTGATGAAGAGGCCCTCCGTGATCGATCCCCCCTCCGGCAGGGTGCCGAAATGGAGCTCCAGATGGGATCGCAGCGGAATAGAGACTTGCTGCAGTGGAAAAATTGTTTCGAGATGCCTCCTAGGGTTTTTGGAATATATGTGAATTTATAGTCTAGAGAACGGGGTTAGGAGGTCCAGCAGGGAGGGACAAGCCATCAGAGTACGCCAACCCCCTGGGCGCGCCATGTTGGCTTGTGCCTCCCTCGTGCGGCCTCCGGTCTTCTCCCGAAGCTTCCAGGTCTTCTTTTGGTCCAAAAAATATATAAAAAAGTTTTGGGGCAATTGGACTTCGTTGAGTACTGTAAACCCGAAAAGTAAAAAACACGCAGACACAACAACTGGCACTAGGCACTGGGTCAATAGGTTAGTGCTCAAAACTAATATAAATTGGTAAATTATTACTCAAAAAGTATCCTAGAATGCTAATATAATAGCATGGAACAATCAAAAATTATGGATACGTTGGAGACGTATCAGGCGCTTGTACGTGCCCTCGAATGTCTTGATGAACACTCGGGCTAGGTCCTCCCAACTGTAAATACAGCCGGCGGGCAGCTGATTCAGCCAAGACCTCGCTGACCCCTCCAACATGAGAGGCAAGTGCTTCATCGCGATGAAGTCATTTCCACCGACAATCTGGACGGCCACTCGGTAATCCTCCAGCCAACTCTTCGGCTTTGATTCATTGTTGAACTTGTTGATCCTTGTCGCCAACCTATAGCTGGCGGGTATCTCTCCTTCCCAAATTTATCTGCTGACACACTCGAGGCCTGAGGTGCCCCGGCCACTCGACTGCTCTCTGCTTGCCCTGGCCCTGTCGACCACACTCTGGGCGATGATGGACCTTGCATTGAGAGGGGGCGCTCGGTAGTCTTCATCCCCGTAACCTCGGTGTCGAACGGGCTATGCCTCCGTCCGTCCTCATAAGGTCGTCTGTCATCGTAGGAGCGATGGCTGTATGAGCCGCCGCTTGGAGGGGTGACCGACTGCGATAGCGATCCTCGCGCCTCCGATCTCCGTACTGGCCTCTCGGAGGAGGAGATCGCCGATGTCTCCCTAGTGCGAGTGGGCTATGGGCCGACTGCACCATGTCAGACCGTACGGACTTGTTGTGGATGCGGTTGTGCGACTACAACACCGCGGAGTTTGGCTCCAAAGCAGCCTTCAGGAGTGTCTGGATCTCTTGAATGCCTTCCCTGGCCACAAAATGAGACGGCTGAATGGAATCAGCGATCCGAGTGGCCACAGCCAAGTTCTGCAGCGGGGTACTGAAAGCACATTTGCTCCCTTGGTGGTTTTGATAATTAATAACAACATATATGTCATTGAACTAATATTTCCACTAAGCATATTTCAGGAAAAGTTCAATGATAGGGATGGCAAAAGGATTGTGGATAACCCCAAGATGCAAGGAAATAGATTGGCAAAGCTTCAAGAAAGAGGACTCTACATTTTACTTTGTGAGAAATCACTTTGAGTCCATAGGAAAGCCAATACTATTAAAAGGGGGTAAGGTATTGTTGGTGAACAAAATGCTCATACGTGCACAAGTGATAGTCACCAAAAACACCCACAAGCTCTTCCACAAAAGTCTGTCCAAAGTCAAATATCCAAAATCGGTGCAACCAACACTTTCCACTCGGTGCCACCGATTCCCAAACTGAGACAGACCCATGCCAAACCCTAGCACATCGGTGCAACCGATTCCACTTCGGTACCACCGAGTTTGGGTTGCCAACTTTCTGTTACCTCGATTCACAAAATTGGTACCACCGAGTTTGTTGGATCGGCGTCACCGAGTTTGCGCAATCTGACCGTTGGTCACCTGATCGGTACCACCGAGATTTATATATCGGTCTCACTGAGATTCAAAAGTTGCTACCTTTGGAGCAACTCGGTACCACCGAGTTTGACACTTCGGTGTCACCGAGTTGGTCACTTTAGGTGTAACGGTTGGATTTTTGGAGATGCCTATATATACCCCTTCACCACTACCCACTCAAAAGAGAAGCACTCAAAACTATTTCATACTTGCCCCATCCTATTTTCTGAGAGAGAGCCACCTACTCATGTGTTGAGATCATGCCATTCCATTCCAACCATATGAATCTTGATCTCTAGCCTCCCCAAATTGCTTTCCACCAAATCAATCTCTCCACCAAGCCAAATCTATGAGAGAGTGATTGTGTGTTGAGGAGTCTATCTTCTTGAAGCACAAGAGCAAGGAGTTCATCGACATTGCCGAGCTTATTACCTTTTGGAGGGTGGCGCCTCCTAGATTGGTTAGGTGTCGCTTGGGAGCCTCCTACTTAGTGTTGTGGAGTTGAACCAAGAAGTTTGTAAGGGCAAGGAGATCGCCTACTTCGTGAAGATCTACCCATAGTGAGGCTAGTCCTTCGTGGACGGAAGCCGTTATGGAATAGTCAAGGTTGCTACTTCGTGGACCCTTATGGGTGGAGCCCTCCGTGGACTCTTGCGACCGTTACGCTCCGTGGGTTGAAGACTCCATAAACATGGACGTACGATAGCACCACCTATCGGAACCACGGGAAAAATCTTCGTGTCTACAAATTGTGTTTGATCTTCCTACCCTTCCTTTACTACTCACGCTTGTTGTTACTCTCCGCTGATATACTCTTAGACATGCATGTGTAGGGTGTGCTTGACTTGCTATGAATGCTAAAATATGCAATACTTAAAATTGGGAAAAAGTAGATTTTTATTTAGTCAAGTAGTCTAATCACCCTCCCCCTCTAGACATACTTTCGGTCCTACAAGTGGTATCAGAGCTTTGGTCTCCACTGCATTGGTCTCACAACCTAGGAGAGTATGGCGTCTAGTGAGGGAAATTATCACTGTAGAGGTCCATACTTTGATGGCACTAATTTTGCTAGTTGGAAGCACAAAATGAAAATGCATATTCTTGGTCATAACCTCGCCGTTTGGGTTGTTGTTCGTGTTGGCTTGCAAGGTGAATTCTTTGGTGATGGAAAGGAACCGGATTGTGAAGCGACCGCGTATGAATTGAAGATGTTGCAATATAACGCTCAAGCATGCGACATTCTCTTCAACTGCCTATGCCCCGAAGAATTCAACAAAATCAGCCATCTTGAGAATGCAAAAGAGATTTGGGATACTTTGGTTGATATGCACGAAGGAACCGAGTCCGTGGGAGAATCCAAGTTGGATGTTCTTCAAAGTCATCTTGACAAGTTCAAGTTGAAGGATGGTGAAGGAGTCACAAAGATGTACTCTAGGCTAGCTCTCATCACCAATGAGATTGCCGGCTTAGGAAGCGAAGAAATGACCGACAAATTCATCATCAAGAAGATACTTCGAGCTTTGGATGAGAGATACGACACCGTGTGCACATTGATCCAAATGATGCCCAACTACAAAGATCTCAAGCCTACGGAAGTCATTGGAAGGATTGTTGCTCATGAGATGACACTCAAAGACAAATAAGAGCTTCACAACAAGTCTAGCGGTGCTTACCAAGCCACAAGTGATGCTCCCGCAACTTCAAGCAACAACCTTGTCACCAATGAAGAGATAAGCCTCATGGTCAAGAAATTCAACAAGTTCTACAAGAATAGAGGCAAAGAACGAAGCTCCAACTCAAGATATGAAGAGAAGCATTCGTCAAGTCGTGACCGCAACTGCTACAATTGTGGGAAGCCCGGACACTACTCAAATGAGTGCATGGCTCCTTACAAACGAAGAGAAGAGTCAACTAGAAGACGAAGCTCAAGGAATGAATCACCTCAAAGAGAGAGAAGGAGTAGAGATGATCGTTATGAACGAAGACCCTCAAGGAGAAGTAGGGATTCGGAGAAGAAGGACAAGTACACCAAGAGCTACACAAGAAGAAAACATCAAGCTCATGTTGGTGAATGGGTTTCCGACTCTGACTCCGATAACAACTCCGAGAGAAGCTATCACTCCAACTCCGACTATAGTCAAGATGAAGGTGTTGCCGGACTTGCACTAGTGACTACCAACTCCTATGATCTATTTGATTCACCAAATGAAGGGAGTGGAAGTTTCTTCATGGCTAAAGGCCCCAAGGTATCACACCCCGAGTATCTTGATTTCAATAGTGATGAAGATGATTTGCTTTGTGATGATGACTTGCACTTTGATGAAACTAGTGATGTTAGTCAAAATGAACTTGATAATTCTCACGCTAGTCAAGATAAGTCATTTGATGATGATAAGATGAAAATAGAACAACTAACTAAAGAATTAAACACTCTTAAGTTAGCCCATGAATCTACTCTCGAAGATCATAGAGAGCTTGTAAGGACTCATGAGAAGCTACGCTTCGAGAAGCTCACATTGGAGCAAGAACATGAGTTTCTTAAAGCTATCAATGACGATCTTCGGAAGAAGACTTCATCTTATCTAGCCAAATGATTACTCTTGTCTACATTCATGCCACAAGTTAAATCTAGACAAACTAGTAACAAAGGCAAGAAAGGTTCTTCATCTAGTAGCAACAATAAAAATGCTAAACCTAATGATGTTGCTTCTAGTAGTTCTATTGATTCCACTAATGATGATTCTCTTAGCCAAGTTACACTTGAGCAAGAAAATGCTTTATTGAAAGGAATTATAGAGAAAGGTATCTACAAGAGTCTTGCCGGGTGTAAGCAATTTGAGGAAATTGTACGGAAGCACGGAGGATACCGGAAGAACCATGGCATTGGCTACTTCAACGCTAATGGAGTTGAATGGGAAGAAGGTCAATACCCCAAGCCCAAGTTTGTTCCTCAAAAGGAGAAGTATGAAAATACTCCTCCCAAGGGAACAAACACTCAAGATGACCTTCCACCACAAGACCACAATCTCAAGGGCAAGAACAAGCTTCAAGAGGACATTGACTCATATGAAGATGAATCCCAAGCTTTGGTGGAGTGGGTTCCCAAGGCTACTTCAAGCTCAACTTCTACAAAGGCTACTTCAACACCAAGGATCCCCATCAAGTTGATGTGGGTCCCCAAGAAGAAGAACTAGAGAGTTCTTGAGGGGTGACTCCGCCAATGAAACTCACTCGCATTCATTATTGGCAAGAACTATTTGCAACCAACATCAACTCTATGCAATAGTTCAAGGAGTCACACATTCCCTCAAAGGTAAGAATCAATGGACATTATCACACTTGCTTTGCACTCCATGTCCATAGATATCCTTGTATTTGTTTCTTGTGTGTTGGGACTAACCCATGTAGGTGAGAAGAGTAAGGAAACAACAAGGATGCTCCCAACTCATGGTGATCTTCATCAACTTTGAGCATCCACCACTACTTCACCAACATGAAGTCTTCATCGACAAAACCCAAGGTTAGTTTATCCCTCCTATGGGGGGATGTCACATCAAGGGGGAGCTTTACTCTAAGACTTGAGTCAAAGCATCTCTTAGTATGTGACAACACTAAATGCTTTATGTAAAAGTGGTAACCCCACTTGTGCTTAAACGATGAGTATGACCTATGATCAAGTATTCTTACTTGGCTCCTAAGTCAATATACTCATATATAGATGACTCCGTCATCGCCAAAATGCTTGATAGATGCTAGTATGTTTGTGCATGTTTGCCATGATTTCATTTGACATCTTATTGTGTGAGCATGTTAGTCTGCATTTATTTATCCATTCGAGGAAATCCAATTGTTGCTATTTGGCTTTTGTTTTCTCTTTTGCCAATTGGATGGACAAGAATGCCTAGGACCACTCTCTAGCTATCTATGCTTTCTCACCTCATATTCCATTCTTGCTGCATCACAAAACTTGAACAAGTACTTTTCGATCCCTCTGTGTGAGAAGCACTCGGAGTTTCGTATCGACAAGGACTGACCATTAAAACCTCCCAAGTGCATCTCGGTGGAACCAACCCAAAATTCTCGGTCTCACCGAATGCCTAGGGTTGATCTGGTTTTCTATCTCGGTACCACCGATTCCATATTCTCGGTTACACCGAGTTTCCCAGCTGACAGGGAAACTCGGTGACACCGAAAATTTAGAATCGGTGTCACCGACAGCAAGGGGTATATATGCTGTGGACCCGATGCTTTGAAATTCACTCCTCAAACCGTCGCGCTCCAAAACCCTAAGCTGCCGAAAAGGACCCCCCCTGGTCGTCGCCCATGCCTTCCCGTGCTCCTCCACCGCTGGGATCCTCGCCATCGACGGGCATCTTCGCCGTAGCGGATCCGTCACCAAGCTAGGGTATGGATCCGGCCCTCCTTGCGCTCCCCGTCCAAATCTTGCGCATTGGAGTTAAATTTCTCGATAATCCACAAATTGCAAACCTCCCTTTCCTCTAGAAATTCCAGTAGAATAGCAAACGACCGATTTTTAGGTTTTGCCGTCCGCCACATGAATCTCGATAGAACCGATGCAAACGAATCGGTAGCATCAATTCGGTTTTTTTGGCCAGCTAAGAAGACCTCGGTGGAACCGAGTACTAATTCTCGGTGTGACCGAGAATAGTGCCAAGTTTCTGGAAAGAAGGTTGTTTGTCTCGGTGGGTCCGAAATTTTTGCCTCGGCTGTACCGACATACATTTGGCAGAATGCAAAATTTGAGAAATCTTAGTTCAAACTTTTGAAAATGTCTGCATTTTGTGATGACTCATCTTCTCCACTCTTCTACACTCTATTCACAGGGTCAGAGATGTCTGCTTCAGATGACAGTGAGAACAATTTCAGAGAGGAGAATATTGTCATGAGTTCAGGCACTAGTCCTGAGGAGAGTTTTGATGATGTGCCTAGTTCACCAGACTTGCCCAAGGCTGCTACAAGGACTAGGAGGAAGCTCAATTCTGATGAGGAGGATGAGGACTTCATCCCTGAGGAGCTGCCTAAGAAAGATGTTGCTGCCACTTCTTCCAAGAAGAAGAAAGCTATCAGAAAGGAGTATGTAGCTCTGAGACAGTGAGAGCACCAGAGAGCTCCAGAGCAACCATGACTGTGATGCCTCCCAAGAAATCTATGCCTAAGAAGGCAGGGGAGAAGAAGAAATCCAGGAAGAGGATAATCCATGTTGTTGGCAGGCAAACCTCTATGTTTGAGGATCCAGAGGAGGCAGCTGTTGAAGAGGAGGAGGTAGAGCCAGCTGCAAAGGCCCCTCCCAAGAAGAAGAAGAAGCTTATGGCAGATGCTATGCCTAAGGCTACCACTTCTAAGATCACCAAGTCTGCTCCCAAGAAGGCTGCTGCTGCTGATAAACCCAAGAGGTTCTCTAGAGATATTCCAGCTTCTTCCAAGAACAAGACCTCCACTTTCAGGGAAGCTGAGGATGATGATGACTTTTCTGCTTTGATGAAACTCGGACCACACCTTCCAGAGCACAATGCCAGCCACCTGATTGCTGAAGACATGAAGAAGAGGAAGGATTCTGGTTTGAGGGCATGGAGAGCAATAGATCCATATGCCCAAAGGAGAAAGACAGCTGTGGATTACAGGTTCTACACCAAGGAACAACAAGATTTCTATGAGACTATCTTGCTTGACAAGAGCCCAGCTATGAGTGACATGAGATACGTTGATTGGAAGTATATTAAGGCAAATGAAGATTACTTTCCAAATGTTCAAGACAACTTTCATTGCATTGGCCTAGATGAGTTTGTTGGCAAAGAATTCACTGCATGGAACGACGAGATGATCATGCAATTCTACTCCACTGCTCACTTCTATGGAGATGGTAGAATTGTATGGATGACTGAAGGAGCTAGATATGAGTCTTCTGTTGAGGAATGGGCTGCCATCTTAGGAGTCCCAGAGGTGCAAGATGGTGACTTGGATGTCTACTCTGAATCCAAGGAGAGCCATGATTCCATGAAGGACATGTACAATGCTATCCCTGCTGCCAACTTGAGATCTCACAAGTTAGGATCTATTTACTTCCTCCAGGCTGGCCTCCGCACCATGAACACTATCTTGAGGCACACATTGATGCCTAAGTCTGGAGATGAGAAGATGATTCGAGGATATTCCATCAACATGCTGATCCATCTTGATAGACACACCAGGATAAGGGTGATGGATCTGATTGTGGAGACTGTGAAGAGGGTTGCTGCTGATCAGAAGCGCTCATGCTGCTATGCACCCTATATTCAGATGCTCATCAACTCCAAGCTGGAGAAGCACATTTTTGCTCTTGACAGGCCCCACTTGCCCCTATAGCCAAATCTTGAGGACAACGTTGTGGTGATGGACCCAGATCATCCCACATTAGCTGCAGCAGAGGCAGAGGCAGCTAGAGCCACTAGTGCTCCAGTCCCTAGATCCAGGAACGAGCAAATGGATCTTTTGATCTCAACCGTTCAGGGCATGCAGAAGGACATCAAGGACATACTGGGAAATCAGAGTAGTCTTGTCAGGATCTTTGAGAATAGGATCAAGACCCTCAATGACAAAGTGGATGGGCTAACAAAGACTGTGAATGAGCTGAAGAAGGAAGTTGACAGTGTGCCCAGTCCCGACACTTCAGATGATGAGGATGAGTCTCCTCTCAGGCCAGACACTCACTTCACCACCCAGGCCAGATCAGCCACAGTGCCAGCTCCAGATTTGAGGCCTTCTTCATTAGCACCTGCTACAGCCTCCTCAGCTCCATCAGCTCCAGTACCTCCAGTTTCTACACGAACTCCATCCATGACATCAGCAGAGGTCTTCACCGACGCAGTTCTCTCAACTCCTACCTCGACTACCGGAGGAGATCAGCCCCAGAAGAGCGCTTAGATATACATCTTTGAAATTTTTGGTAACTTGTTGCCAAAGGGGGAGAAGTGTATATAGATCTTTAGGCTTCGAGTGAGAGAGCGTTTGGTTTTTATCGCTTTTTCAAAAACATTTGGTCTTTTGCTTTGGATGTGTTGAACTATGTGGTGTTTGATCATACGCTTAATCTGTGTTGCTACTATTTCCTATCATTTTGTTGCTTATGAGATGATCACTCACCTTTTGCTTGATTGTGTTGTGCTATGATGTTCATTCTAATTATTCTCGCACACCACCAAGTTGCATGTGACATGAAAGAGTGCCCCATGTACCTAATCGATTGTGCATTTGCATTCAAACGCAAATTTAAAATAATGCACAAATTTCACGTACTTCTCAAAGCGACGATTATATTCATTGATTATATCATTGTCGAAGCTTTGATCTATATGTTGTCATCAATTACCAAAAAGGGTGAGATTGAAAGCACATTTTCTCCCTTGGTGGTTTTGGTAATTAATAACAACATATATGTCATTGAACTAATGTTTCCATGGAGCATATTTCAGGAAAAGTTCAATGATAGGGATGGCAAAAGGATTGTGGATAACCCCAAGATGCAAGGAAATAGATTGGCAAAGCTTCAAGCAAGAGGACTCTACATTTTACTTTGTGAGAAATCACTCTGAGTCCATAGGAAAGCCAATAGTATTAAAAGGGGGTAAGGTATTGTTGGTGAAGAAAATGCCCATACGTGCACAAGTGATAGTCACCAAAAACACCCACAAGCTCTTCCACAAAAGTGTGTCCAAAGTCAAATATCCAAAATCGGTGCAACCAACACTTTCCACTCGATGCCACCGATTCCCAAACTCAGATAGACCCATGCCAAGCCCTAGCACATCGGTGCAACCGATTCCACTTCGGTACCAACGAGTTTGGGTTGCCAACTTTCTGTTACCTCGATTTACAAAATAGGTACCACCGAGTTTGTTGGATCGGCGTCACCGAGTTTGCGCAATCTAACCGTTGGTCACCTGATCGGTACCACCGAGATTTATATATCGGTCTCACCGAGATTCAAAAGTTGCTACCTTTGGAGCAACTCGGTACCACCAAGTTTTACACTTCGGTGTCACCGAGTTGGTCACTTTAGGTGTAACGGTTGGATTTTTGGAGATGCCTATATATACCCCTTCACCACCACCCACTCAAAAGAGAAGCACTCAGAACTATTCAATACTTGCCCCATCCTATTTTCTAAGAGAGCCACCTACTCATGTGCTGAGATCATGCCATTCTATTCCAACCATATGAATCTTGATCTCTAGCCTCCCCAAATTGCTTTCCACCAAATCAATCTCTCCACCAAGCCAAATCTGTGAGAGAGTGACTGTGTGTTGAGGAGTCTATCATCTTGAAACACAAGATCAAGGAGCTCATCGACATTGCCGAGCCTATTACCTTTTGGAGGGCGGTGCCTCCTAGATTGGTTAGGTGTCGCTTGAGAGCCTCCTACTTCGTGTTGTGGAGTTGAACCAAGAAGTTTGTAAGGGCAAGGAGATCGCGTACTTCGTGTTGATCTACCCATAGTGAGGCTAGTCCTTCGTGGACAGAAGCCGTTATGGAATAGTCAAGGTTGCTACTTCATGGACCCTTATGGGTGGAGCCCTCCGTGGACTCTCGCGACCGTTACCCTCCGTGGGTTGAAGACTCCATAAACGTGGACGTACGATAGCACCACCTATCGGAACCACGGGAAAAATCTTTGTGTCTACAAATTGCGTTTGATCTTCCTACCCTTCCTTTACTACTCATGCTTGTTGTTACTTTCCGCTGCTATACTCTTAGACATGCATGTGTAGGGTGTGCTTGACTTGCTATGAATGCTAAAATCTTCCAACACTTAAAATTGGGAAAAAGTAGATTTTTATTTAGTCAAGTAGTCTAATCACCCCCCTCTAGACATACTTTCGGTCCTACAGGTACGCATCATGTTGTAATTATGCGGACGGTCATTCGGAAACAACCACCTATGGTTTCGGCTGGAGCTGGGTTGCTCTTGAGCCGAGCGGTCGTCGAGTGACTTCTGGAGCCACTCGCGTTCAGCCAAGGTGGCTTGGCGCGTGGCCTCTAGGGCCATCTCCTCTGCGGTCGTCCCGGTGATGGGGTGAGCAGTGCGTGCTCATTCCTCTGCCTAAGCTCTTCCTGCTGCTCCCAACTAAGAGGCTGGGGAACGTAGACGTCTTCAGCGCCGCCGTTGCGGCCGCCTGTATCTCGCTCGTGGGAATTTCCCACGGAGAACCCAGGTGGTCCTCTGGCTGGGCCGGCCATCAGAACCTCTGCAGATGACTCGCTACTCTCGCACTCAGACTGGTCGGAGGAGCCGTCGCATGACGAGGGGAACAAGTCGAGGGTGGGCTCGTCGGAGTCGAGCGTGGCCACCTGCTTGGCCGTGGCCTGATGTGCCACAGCGTGCTTGATCCACCGCTGGAGTCATGAGCACCCGGAGCGCTTGCGACGACGCACAGCTGAGTGAAGGGGTGTCGTGCGGTATGGAACCGATGGCTGTCGGAGTAAGACTCTAAACGAAGATACACGGAAGTGCGCTGCCCTGCGGGCGGGCAACACATCCTCGTCAAGCGGAGCTTCCTGTAGCCACGCTGAATCGTCTGTGGTGAAGCTGAGGGAACCGAAGAGAATCTATCCCCCGAGTTTCATCATGATGACTAGAAATAAATCCACCTACGCCGGAATCTACTAAACGCGCAGCCCCATGGTGGGCTTCAACTGTCGTGAGAGTGATCCTGACAATAGTACCAGGGGTACGAATGAGGGGGTGAAGCCTAGCTATGATGTAGGTGTAACACTCAGATTTTACGAGTTCAGGCCCCTCTCGGTGGAGGTAAAGACCCTACGTCCCGTGTCCGGAGGCTAGTGTTTGCTCTGGGGGTGTGATTACAATGGAATGATGAACCCTTGCTCGGGAGCTTGGGGCGGCTTATATAGAGTGCGCCTGGACCCGCCGAGCGCCATTACAAGGGCATTTAATGAGAGTATATACGGGAGTTATCAGTAACTGCAGCTCTAACTATCGACGTTATAGGTAACGGTTGTCATGACTATGCTTTATGTACAACATTAAGTCCTCGGCCGTTGGAGCTCACACGTTGTCCGTGCCTCTTCTCTGTCCGAGTGATGGAGTCTCTCCGACTGGAGGGGGAACGCCTGAGTGACCTGATGGATCCGAGTGAATCCCGGTCTGTTATCCGAGTACAACCGTAGTCTTGAGACTTCACCATCCGTGTGCAGCCCTATGTGGGCCTAGAATGTCCACTCAGTGACCCTACCACTAGTAGGTGACCTCATCATGACCTTCAGGATAAACAGGTTCCTGAGTCATTCTACCACCTCTAGTCATTACTCTAACAGCATGGTCATTCATGTTTCCATTTAATTCAGCAAGCAAATCATTTTGTGACTTAGCAACTTGGTCTAGTTGAGTATGAACCATGGAAGCATGTTGACCTAGAACTTTAAACTCATTAGCAATTCTAAACATCAAGTCACTCAACCAATCTATCATCATAGCATTGCGTTGTAATTGATCTTTGACATATCTATTCAAGTGCTCTTGCTTAACAATGTAATTATCAAATTCATCCATGCATTGACTAGGAGTTTTAGTATAAGGTATGTCAGTTGCATTAAATCTACGGAGAGAATTTACCTCTACTACCTACGTCGGATTGTCAAGTCCATGTATTTCTTCGATAGGTGGTAAATTCTTGACACCTTCAGATTTAATACCTTTTTCTTTCATAGTTCTCTTGGCTTCTTGCATATCTTCACGACCGAGGAATAGAATACCTCTCGTCTTTTGAATAGGTTCTGGCGGTGGTTCAGGAAGTGTCCAATCATCAGCATTTTGCAATATGTTATTCAATAATTCTTCAACTTCTCCAATAGTTTGTTCCCTGAAAACACAACCAGGACAACTATCTAGGCAGTCCCTAGAAGCATCAGTTAGTCAATTATAAATGAAAGGACGTGGATGTCGCCTAGAGGGTGGGGTGAAAAGGCGCTTTAAAATAATTACGGTTTAGTCTTGAACAAATGCGGAATAAAACTAGCGTTTAATTTGTCAAGCACAAAACCTAAAATAACTAGGCTCACCTATGTGCACCAACAACTTATGCTAAGCAAGATGAACAGCTAAGTGATAGCAAGATATATAACACGAAACAATATGGCTATCACAAATTAAAGTGCATAAGTAAAGCGATTCATAAGAGATAACCGAGGCACACGGAGACGATGATGTATCCCAAAGTTCACACCCTTGCGGATTTCATTTGGAGCGGTCTGGAGGCACAATGCTCCACAAGAAGCCACTAAGGCCACCGTAATCTCCTCACGCCCTCGCATAATGCAAGATGTCGTGATTCCACTAAGGGACCCTTGAGGGCGATCACCGAACCTGTACAATTGGCAACCCTTGGGGCGGTCACCGAACCCGTACACTTTGGTAACCCTTGGGGGAAGTCATCGGAACCCGTACAAATTGCTCGGGGCAATCTCCACAACCTAATTGGAGACCCCGACGCTTTCCCGGAGCTTTACACCTTAATTAATGAGCTCCGAGGCACCACCAACCATCTAGGGCACCAAAGCCCCCAAGAGGCACAAGCTCTAGGGTGCCCAAACACCCAAGAGTAATAAGCTTCTCAACTTTTCACTTTCACGTATCACTGTGGAGAACTCAAACCGATTCAACTAATGCAATCGCAAGAACACACGAAGTGGTCAAGTCCCCCACTGCCAAATACCACCAAAACAACAAAAGCTATGGTGGAATATGAGAGGAAGAACAAGGATAACACAAAGAACTCCAAGATCTAGATCCACGGGGTTCCCCTCACTTAGAGGAGATATGGATTGGTGGAAATGTTGATCTAGATCTCTTCTCTCTTTTCCCTCAAATAGAAGCAATAATCATGGGGGGAAAAGAGAGAAAGCAAGCTCCAAGAGGTCAACAATGATGGGGGAAAACTTGCTCAAGAACAACTGGGGCAATGGGGAAGAAGACCCCATTTTATAGGTCCCCACAAATCTTCCCGTTATGTGGAGAAAACTGTAGGACCGGTACAACCGCTCCAAACACCGGTAGTATCGGTCGATGTAAAACAGGTAGACCAGAATTGTCATAACTTTCGCATACGAGCTCCGAATTGAGCAAACTCAAGCTTGTTGGATAGAGGACAACAAGAGCTATCCAAGAACAAGCAGTGGAGAATAAATGCCACTAGGATAAGGAAGATGACCTTCCCAAATATGGCGCGGCAAAATCTGGAACACCGTAAACACAAATATGATGTATACGAAATCCGTTTTCGAAGAACTTGAGCTTATCGCGATGAAGACCATAAGCTCAAAAACTCACATAGCGAAAAGCCAAATAAGAACCAAGAAAGATGATGATGCCAAGAATGCAATGGTTTGAGCTATCAACGAACGATACGATCAAGCTACTCACTCGAGAGCCCCCCTTGATAGTATGATTATGTAACAGTCCGGGACTGACGCTCCAGAAGATCCCCGTTTTATTCCATTCTCGTCGTCTGATTCGTTCGGTTGTCACATTCATCATCGCATCATTCGATCATCTGCATAGCATCGTCTCTCGTTTTTGAAAACTTGCATTCGTTCGTAGTTGCCGGTTCTTTCCGTTCTCGTCGACGATCGTTTCGAGACCAACCACACACGCACACGCCCGCGGCATCGTTAAAAAAAAAGCTTTTAAAAGCACGTATAAAACATTCTCGGATAGGGTCGATAGTTGGCGTGTGGTCTTGTTATATTGTAGGTAGACCGCCTGCCAAGTTTCGTCGCAATCGGAGGTCGTTTGATACCTGAACGGTCGACCGTAGCGGCACCATCATCGGTTAATTTATCGGGTGTTTTCGGTGTTTTAAAACTTGTGCCGGGCCGCAAAGTTCCCCTCTCATCTCAGCCTAGCCCACCTCTCCACAACCCACCAGCCCACCTAGCTACCCCACGACCGGAGGGTCCAAACCTAGTCTCTATTTCCCTACATATAGACCAACTTCATACCTATTCAGACAAAACCCTATTGTCTAGATCCTCCCCTGTCCAAATCGCGCCGCCGCCCACATCGTTTTCACCGCTGACCAACCATCTTCTTCCTCGATCCACCCATCGATCGAACCAGCCTCCCATGGATCCTCGCGCCTGCGCGCCCGAAGTCAGACCCAGCCGGCGCTCGATCTAATTTGGATCGAGGCCACAGCCAAACTCCTGCCTCCATGTCTGCCCGTGGACGTCCAGCTCCCTCAAGTCCGCGTCGCGCCATTGGCCGGCGAGCCGCTGGCAGCAGCAGCATCAGGCCAGCACCTGACGCTCCCTCTCCTTCCTCTGCCCCTCCTTCTCTCTTCCTTCTCCCTCTCATGATCTCTTCTCTCTCTCATTTTGCTGTGGACAGGAGCCGCCATGCCCGATGCCTCCCAGGGAGTTCCTTGCAGCCTCCCGTCAATGCCTTCTCAAGATGGAGCTCGCCGTTGACCGCTTCAGATTCGGCCTCCGGGTCCCCTGCTTCGCCCTCGTCCGGGTCCTCCGGATCCCGTGCCTGCGCTGCCCGCCGTCCTCTCTGGTTTCCTCGCTGTAAGCACGTCCCGCCATGGCCGAAGGCTTCTTTTGTTTCCAGATCCGTTCGGGTTCATGCGCTATTAAGACATGCCATAGCTTTGTTTCTCAAGAACCTTAGCCGAGCTGGTAGACGCTGCGCGCACTAAACCAAGGGTCTGCGGTTCGAACCCCATGTGTCCCTGTTTTTTCTTTTGCCCATTTGTTATGTTAATGGTTCAGATTCGCTCGTTGCCCAGATTCATCTAGTGCAAAATTCATTGTTTAGCACAGTTCTATCGTAGCCCAACTGGTCAGCGTGTATTGTTGCTTTGGCATGACACCACGCTGGTCATTCTCACTCGTGGCCGGTTGTAGTGTGCTGCAAATTCGGCCCGCTGCGTAGTTTTCTTTTTGCTCTATGATTTTGTCCAATTGTCTAGGGAATTATTGTTTAATAAAAAGTCTCTATAGTTCATGCATTAATATCTATAATAACCGTGCATTATATGTTAATAAAAATTCAGATATCAGGTTGTAGTGTGCTGCAAATTCGGCCCGCTGCGTAGTTTTCTTTTTGCTCTATGATTTTGTCCAATTGTCTAGGGAATTATTGTTTAATAAAAAGTCTCTATAGTTCATGCATTAATATCTATAATAACCGTGCATTATATGTTAATAAAAATTCAGATATGTAAAATGTGTAGAATTTTGTGTAGTTTAACAATTTCCAACTTTCACACATGTTTAAAGTGTTTAAACTTGTTGTTTGCATTATTTTGCATAAATGCCATGCCAAAATGAATTATTTAATAACTATTGATCCGTAACTCCGATGCAAATGTTTTACATATGTAACTTGACTAGAAAAACGTGTAGAATCTCATGGAATACTTTATTTTGCTGTTTAACAAATATAAAATTGCGTTAGAACAGATCTGGACCAAATTCATAATTTGCCTGTGGGGTCATTTTGGAAATGCTATATGTTGCTTCTGGCCTCATTTAAAATGCCTAGATGATGTGGTTGTTCATGCTTCACCTCTTGCCATGATAAAAAAACATTTAAAATGATTGGTTAGTTAAACAACATTAACCGCATTTCTCGTAACATGGAGATTTATTATTTTGTTGCAGGTGTGTTCTCCTTCTCCATTTAAAATTGCTCTAATTCCGTCTTCACCTTATGCCATGACCACCCATGTTAAACAACATTTAATATTGATGAGTACCTAACGAGAGTGAACTAAATATTTGAACATGGAGTTTCGTCAATATACAAGTCGTTGCATATTGAACTTCAATTAATGTGTAGTAGTTGTTTGTTGTGATTGCCATGTCATGCCTAGTTAAACCGGACATGCATCATATTTTGTTGCGCATCATGTCATGCATTTGTTGTGGTGTTCTCGTGTGTTGATTGTTGTTTCCGATTTGCTTCTTCTCGATAGAGTCCCGAAAGCGTTCGGAGTGTGAGGATTCGTTCGACTACGTTGGTTCGTCTTCTTCATGGACTCGATCTTCTTCCAAGCAGGATCTCAGGCAAGATGACCATTTCCCTGGAAACCATTACTATCATTGCCATGCTAGATGGCTCGCTTGTCTCGCTACCTACCACTTGTATGTCAAGCCTCCCAAATTGCCATGAAAAGCCTCTAACCTCTTCACATCCCAGCAAAACATTGTTTGGCTATGTTACTGCTTGCTCAGCCCTTCTGATAGTGTTGCTAGTTGCAGGTGCAAATTGTTTTCCATGTGCCAACATGGATATCCTTTTGATATATCACAATATTATTGCTATTTAATTTAATGCACATATATACTTGGTAAAGGGTGGAAGGCTTGGCCTTTTGCTCGGTGTTTTGTTCCACTCTTGCCGCCCTAGTTACTTGTGTACCGGTGTTATGTTCCATAATTGAGCGCTCCTAACATGCTCGGGGTTGTTATGGGACCCCCTTGATTTTCGTTTTAGGATAAAACTTGTCTGGCAAGGCCCAACATTTGCCTAATAACTAATAAACCTGCATAGGGAGTAATTAACCCGAGGATCTTTAATCAACAACCCGGGCCAGTGCTCCTCATGAGTGTTGGTCCAAAATAGAGCACTGTGCGGGGCCACCCCAGGGCAACTTGGGTGATGTCTATCAGGCCACCGTACGCGTCGCTTAGCTGTCGTGTCCTGAGAACGAGATACGCGGCTCCTATCGGATTCGTCGACACGCCGGGCGGTCTTGCTGGACTTGTTTTACCTTTCTCGAACGTCTTGTGCGAGGAATTCCGAAAATACTTCGGGCTATCTCGAGGTTGCGGTTTTCCAGTGGAATTGCCTAGGAAGATCATGAGATTCGTGGTCGAGGTTATTCCCGCTGCGTGTGGTTAGTTTATGATGGATGAGTTGGAGCACCCCTGCAGGGTTAAATCTTTCGGAAAGCCGTGCCCACGGTTACGTGGCAACTTGGAAACTTTCTTTAACACCCGGTCATAGAAAACTTGAAGTAAACTCAAAAAAAATACACCAACCGTGTGCGTAACCGTGACTGTCTCTTCTCGTGAATTTCTGACACGGGAGAGAACACGGTGGGGTTATGTTTGTTCGTAAGTAGGTGTTCAGGATCTCTTAGAGATCATTACTAGTTCACGTCCATTTATTCAACAATCATCCCCCTTTATTCTGTACTCGTAAGTTAGCCACTCAAATAAATGCTTAGTGCTTGCTGCAGCCTCACCACTTAACCAAACCTCACCCATTAAGCTTTAATAGTCTTGATACCCTTGGAAATGAGATTGCTGAGTCCCCGTGGCTCACAGATTACTACAACAACAGTTGCAGGTACAGGTAATGCGATGATATGACGTGAGCGCGATGCTTTCTTTGATTTGGAGTTCTTCATCGATCTAGGTTGGGTTCCAGGCGGCAGCCTGGGATAGCAAGGATGGATGTCATTTTATCGTTTGTTTTCGTCCGTAGTCGGACCCTGCTCTTCTGTATGATGATTGTATATGTTGTTGTATTGATGTGATATTGATGTAGCTTGTGGCGAGTGTAAGCCAATTCCATATACTCATCTCTTCTTTACATGTACTTGTAATGATATCCATTCTTGCGAAACGACGAGATGCGCTTCTATCCCTGTCGAGGCCCTCGTGCCAAAATAAGGATAGGATCGCATCTTGGGCGTGACAGACTATTGATCCTATAACCCGGTCTCACAACTACCACCATGAGACCGGTAAAATAGAAAACCCTATCAAGGTCAAACCTTAGCCTTGCACATAGTCCACTCGAGCTAGATGATGACGATCTTGTCCTCCTGAAGATGGACCCCCTTTCCTGATTACGTCGACTCGATGAAGACTAGTAGATTGCTCCCCCATACTCATTCATTCATTTGGCCATAGACTAGGGCTACCTTTGATTCTTCAATATTTTTTCATTAATTACTCTGAATTCCTTCATTTCCATATAAAGATCATTTCCTTCACAAGTTTGTTCCCCTACTCCACCGAATACGGATACACACCCATGAGCTTTAGCAATGTTATTGATTAATTCCATGATCAGTGCTGGTTTACCTACTACAACCCCCCCCCCCCCCCCAAATAGTCCTATTTTTCCTCCACGTCGATAAGGAGCTAAAGTATCGACGACCTTAATACATGTTACAAAGATGGATAATTTCGTATCTAGCTCGATAAAGTGAGGCACAGATCTATGAATAGGGAACGTTGCACTACTATCATGGGTGAGCCTCTCTTTTGCGCATCTTCATATGTCCATTATCCCCATAATGGATGGCAATCTTCAAGCATGTGATCTCTCCGTGATGCTCCACTTGAACACGCAAACCTCAATTGTGATGATAATCACCACTTGATGTCATCCTCTGTATGAGATCTTATTTTCGATGCAAGCCCATGGAAAGATACCTAACCCCACATGGAAACCTCACAAAGATCATGGGTTAGTACACACAACATAATGGACAATGCTTACCATACCATAGGTTCACTTGATCCAACTTGGTACTTCTTCTACACTTTGTGTGTTGATCAAACTGAATCACTCTTTGCTTTAGTCTTGATCAACCTTGTATCTTATCGTCTCTCTTCATAGACATGATGTCTTGAAGGTAAACATGAATGTTCACGCAAACTTCTTCTTGAAGACATGTTTGCAATATGCTCAACTCTCACATAACCAATCTTTGGATAAATCCTCGAATACCACTTTGGCTATCACATAAACTCCTTGAAACCAACAAATGGACTTCAAGAAATGGCTATGCACAAATCCTTCAAATATAACTCAAGGCAACCATTAGTCCATAGGGATTGTCATCAATTACCAAAACCACACATGGAGAAATATGCTCCAACAATAAAATATATCAAGTATTTCATTTTTCTTGAGAGGATGCTTAGGCAAAGCTCTACGTAACTGGAGAAGCCTCCCCCAAGCTTGAGGGAGATTCTCTTCTTCAATTTGCACAAAGTTAAATATTTTCTTTAAAGCAACTCGTTTTTTCTGAGCAGAAAAATATTTTTCAGAGAAGTAATATATCGTATCCTGGGGGCTACGCACACAACCAGGAGCAAGAGTGAGGAACTATTTCTTAGCATTGCCTTTTAGCGAAAAAGGAAAAACCTTAAGGATACAATAGTAACACATCTTTTCCTCGTGAGCAAACAAAGTGGCAATATCATTCAATTTAGTGAGGTGTCCCACAATAGTTTCAGTTTCATTACCATGGAAAGGATCAGATTCTACTATAGTGATTAACTTAGGGTCAACAGAGAATTCATAATCCTTATCCGTAACACATATAGGAGAAGTAGCAAATTTAGGATCATGTTTGATTTTCTCCATCATAGCTTTTTCTTTCAGTTTGCATAGTAGTTTCTTCAAATCATCTCTATCATTATAAGCAAGCAAGTCTCTAGCAATCTCCCCATCCATAGCATATGTAGGAGATATGCCCTAGAGGCAATAATAAATGTTATTGATTATCTCCCTGTTCATAATTAGGTTTATGTTCCATGCTATAACTGCTATGGTTCTCGAGTCTACAATAACCACGAGGCTCGAAGGAAGACTCATATGCACGTGTGGAATAATAAACGGTAAAATGTATTCCTAGTCTGGCCTCTAAGACTGGCTCAAGTATTGCATGATGATCCTGTTTTCCTGATCATGGGCATGGCTATGCCGGCAATTTTGAGGGCACAATGTTAGAAGAACATTTGTGTTGAATCGACCCGAATTGATGTTATGCTATGAGATTCATTCGTCATAAGTTAATGGTTAATAACACAGAGATGGTTTACGTTTGCATGATTCCTTAGACCATGAGAGTATCGAGTTTCTTCATGCTTGCTTCATGAACTTTGGGGTTTGTTAAACGTCATCCGTAAATGGGTGGCTATTACGGCGGCTTACGGGTTCATGGAAAAGTATGTCAAGTAACTTGATAGCTCAAGATTGGGATTTGCTCCTCCGACGATGGAGAGATATCTCTAGGCCCTCTCGGTGTTACGGTATCCATCATCGTCTGGCCAGACACTTTGTGATTTGATCACGGGGATGCCGGAACACGGGAACGAAAAAAGAGAACAATACCGGTAACGAGGTAACTGGCATAGTGGACAAGTTGTTGATCCACGGGGATGCCAACATGTCTCACCTCGGGTATTTGTAACATATCGCGAAGCAACAGGAATAGCACACAACAACTGGAGGTTCACTCGAATATTCATTCGTGTGGGTATAGGGGTCAATATGGGTGTCCACGGCTCCGATGTTGGTCATTGATCGGAAGGGGTTCCGGGTCATGTCTATGCTTCACCGAACCTATAGGGTCACACGCTTAAGGGTCATCTATCTGCTGAATACTAGACAGGGAGTCTGAGAGAAAATCACCGAAAAAGTTTTCGGACACCGGAAAAGTTTCGGACAGCGGAAAAGTTCCGCAGAGAGAACACCTGAACAGTTTTGGTAAAAGTGAAAAGTTGTTTCAGGGGATACCATAAAGTCAAATTGGTTTTGGCACATGCCTGATAATTCTTGGAGGGTGCTAGAATCATTTTGGAAACTTTCTGGAATTTTCCGGGATGAAAACCGGAAATGTTCCGGAGCTGCCGAAACCGCTTCAGATGCTTTTCGCAGATGAAAATCACTAAACTGGAATTGTTCCGGATCGCATTGAAAATTATTTTAGTGGGTACTGGAAATGTTCTAAGCCCACATAAATATTTTCAGTTCAACCGGACGCTGAAAAATGTCGTCGTGAATAGTGAAAGTGCTTTTTGGGATATTTTTGGAAAGTCACCTTTTGGGATATTTTCCCAAAAGGCTTCTAGAAGGGATGGATGGATGAGGACCACCTTGGGGGGGGCCCACAAGGGTTGTGGCTGGCCAAGAAGGGGGCTCCACCTTGGAGCCCCACTTGCCCACTTGCTTTCCCATTTTGCCCTTGGAAAGTGTTTCCTTCATGAGCAAGTTTTGGTATTTTGAATACCCATCCTACCCCTTGGCTTTCCTATAAATAGAGGTGGAGAGGGCTGCCATCTCTTGATCCTTGCTCTCATACACAAGCCATGCATGATCTGGCCTTCTCTCTCCATCCCAGCGAAATAGTTTTGTAGAGCCGAAAGGCTGTTTGGGTTCCGGCAGGAACTAGTTCTGGACGGCGAAGCCCTGCCGGATAGATGACACCGTATGTGTGCAACTCTGTAGAGAGATCGTAGTTTCGTTCTTAGTTCTAGAGTGCCTCCCAAAGGGCTGTCCGAGGATCCGTCCGGTGGGACTATCCGAGGGACTGTTCTGAGGTCCTCCCGAAGGGCTGTCCGAGGATCCGTTCGGTGGGACTATCCGAGGGCCTATTCTGAGGTCCTCCCGAAGGGCTGTCCGAGGATCCGTCCGGTGGGACTATCCGAGGGACTGTCCCGAGGCCTCCCGAAGGGCTGCCCGGAGATCCGTCCGGGGAGCAGGCGAGGGAGTACATCCTCGCGGTTGGGAGGTTGTAAATCCTAGCTGCGAGGATCTGCACCGCCGATCGTCATCGACTCTACTTCCGCTACGCTACGAGTTGGTAACGAAAATAATCAAACCTTGTATGCAGTCTCCATAGTGGTCCTGGGCTGGTGCGTAGGTCGGAAATTTTTTGTTTTCTGCTGCGTTACCCTACAGTGGCATCAAGAGCCAGGCTATGCGTAGATGTAGGTTGCGATCTAGAATACATAGAGATGTATGGGTGTTGCACAATATAATTAGGTAGTAGATGAGATCTATTACTGAAAATTATTTGTGCGGGTAGCAGATGAAATCTGTTACCCTTTGTTCTTGTTGCTTTCCTGGAATTTGCGTAGTCCTGATCTTGACGGCATGGTGGAATCTCACAAAGTTCTGGCAATCCGCGATCCTTTCATGCTGCTCCTGAGTATGCTGATTGACAGATCAACGAAGTGCTAACAGTTCTTTGGGTTCCACCATAGTTGGGAAAGATGGATGTTTCGCAGACGAAAGGGCAATGCAGATATGATCTGCACGGGGGTCACGCGTATGACGAAGTTTAGTATGGGGCTCGAGATTTTATTATCTCGTGTTTCATACACCCTGGAAAGTTAATCTAGCAACTTGAATTATCATACTTGATGATGGACGTTGGTAGCTTCGGTTTGTTTCGAAACCTTAGAAGCCACAAAAAAATAAAATTTTGCATGAACCGATTAGAGGCGTCTAACTTGGTTTTGCAGGATGGTTTGCATGTGCATATTAGCAGTGCTCATAATAATTTGATTATGTATGAGATGACTATATGATGTAATTTGATTAACATGACCTGCGTGTCATGATTCGGCATGATGGCTGGAGCCATATGATTGCACTTTAATGACCTGCGTGTCAACCTTATGTAATGCACTTATTTTATTAGCTATAGAGATAGCAATATTATCTAGTGCATCGACAAGGTGGTGGCAATCTTCGCGAAGGTGAACACCGACGCGAATGCCGAAGACGAAGAAATGAAAGACTTCTCCATCAGAAAGGGCTATACCATATCATGCTATTATGAATTGCCTGAGATGTTTATCCCTTATGATGCACCCTTCTTGATTGCGCGGTAGTCGCTTTTATTAGGGTGATCTCTCACAAAAATATCAAGTAGTTAGTGTTCTCCCAAGTGTAGCACCGTCACGGCACCTAACTTTTCGGGGTGCGCCATGTCCACATGGGTACGAACGATTAGAGAAGTGTGAGGCGGGTGAGGTCAGACCTCGCAGCGAGATCACTTGGTTGTCTTGACGTTCTGGCTTGATCGTCCTGATCTCGGAACACGCCCATCGAAAGATGAACAGGAGTCACATAGACATGTGATCGGCATGTTTGCCCACCAATTGAAATTCTCGTCATCAGTGATGTCCACATCAATGGCGTTGAATTGAAATGTGGATCTTGTATCACTCACAATCAATTATGAGAGATATTGATTTGAGTGGGAGCGCACTGTAGAATTAATTCTTTTAATTCTCATTGCAATTAATTTTGAACACTGTCTAAGTGTGATTTGCACAATAGTTATAGAATAATGGCTCGCATTTCCACCTTCCCTATTAAAATTGAATAGCTGTTAAATATCTGGTTAAAACTTTACGATTGGTAACGTAATGTGAGGATTGTCCTCTAGAGTGCCAAGAAGGACTTTGTCCTATCGCATACTTTTGGTATTCTCCCGCTAATGCTATGGATCATGTGACTCTCGTCCTTCGATCAAAAGCTAGAATTCCTTTTCAGTCAGGTGCAATACGTTTGCTTCCATGAGACCCGAACTTCGAAAGTTTGGATAGTTATGTGATATTCATGGAATCTGAAAATCATTTTCAGAGACAGACAAAGGCTAAAAGATATGAGATATCCAAAGCAATGTTTGTTTGCAAACTATTAGTAAAGGAGTTTACTATGCATTAGACTGATAAGAGAGGGATCCAGGAGAACGCCTGTCATATGATGAAAGGTGAATAAAACAACAACTTAAGAGAAAGGAAGTGTCCGAAGGGTGTTAGTAAGACTTTCACGCCTAGGAAGTCCGGGGCTAACACCACTCTTAAGTTGGATGCTTCTTCTGAGAGTAGGAGAAATACTAAAAGTTAAACTGTTAGAAGTATAAAGGCAAAAGGAAAGAAGACTGGAATATCCAGCTCATGTATGAATGTCATACAAGTTTTTGATGTATAGAAGGCTGGTCAGAGATATAGTTCTTGGGAATTATGGTTAAACATGTTAATCACTAATTCTTGGGTATTGTGAGTTAATCACAAAGATACCCGCTCGATTGCATTCTGTTGCAACTCGATGTAAGAACTACTATGGCCTGAAAGACTAGCCAAGAATGAGGTTTAGATACACGCAGGGACATATTAAATGTTACTATGCCTTCCATCGGTGTATTCCCTATGTATTTACTTTCATAATTCATTTTAGAGTTTCACACTCTAGCCCTTTGCATAAGGTATCTTGCAAGAAGGTTGTTCACAAGAGAACTTTTAATGTTCGGTGTTATGAATAACATAAGGGCCATACTTTCATTATGAATGAGACGTATGTTATGAATATTGATAATAATACATTACCTCTGGGTTTACTTTCATAATTCATTTTAGAGTTTCATACACTCTAGCCCATTGCATAATGTTTGTTGCAAAAGAGTTGTTCATAAAAACAAACAATTGTTGTTCAGTATTATGAATAACATGAAGGGACATGCTTCCATCCTAGATGGGATGTATGTTATGAATATTGATGGAAATATGATACATCCATAACACTGACGCTAAATGTCGCAAGACTAAAAGAATACCACACAAGTGTGGCACTGCATTTGGTCACATTGGAGAAACCCACATGGAAAATTCCATTATGATGGATTTTGAAGTCGTTTGATTTTGAATCATCTGACACTTGCAACTTTCCTCTGAAAAGTGAAGTGACTGAAATACCGTTCACAGGCCATAAGGAACGAGCAAAGAACATATTGGTGATCTTACATTATGATGTGTGTAGTCCAATAAATGGTGTTGCAAGTAGTGGATTTATCTATCTTCAGAAATGACTCAAGTAGATATATGGATATTTACTTGTTGATACGTAAGTCTGGATCTTTTGAATTCATTCATAAGGTTTTCAAAAATGAAGTAGAAGTTGTTGTAACAAGAAAATTATGTTTCTACAATTCGATTGCAGAAATGAATATTTGAGTTACAAGTTTAGCGAATGTCTGATGAGTTGTGAAAGGGGTTTCATAACTTGCACCTCCCGGAACACCACTGCAACTGGAGAGTCTGTGTAGATGTAATCGAACCATTCATGACATGGTAAGATCAAAGATGACATAAATAAATTTGCCATTACCCCTTTTAAAGAGTGATGCTTTAGAGACCGCGGCTTTTACACTGAAAAGATATCCATCAGGTCTGTTGAAATGATGCCATGGTGTGGTACGCCCAACCATGTTACATCTTTTCTTAACATTTGGAATATGGGGCTTGTGTAAAAGGTTACAAACCTATTCCAAATCAGACAAGTGCTACTTTGTAGGTTATCCCAAGTCATTGGGTATTCCCCCACCACAATACTGAGGCAAAGGATTTTGCCACAAAACGGTATGCTTTTAAAGAGAATAGTTCTTACAAAAGGTGAGTGGGAGGACAGTGCAACTCGACGAGATAACCAGTATCTTCGTCATCAGATCAAAGGAAAGGAACCTTGGAAGTGATTCCGGAGTTTTCTACTGCGACTGATACGGAAGTCTCTACAATAAAATGTATGAACTTCAGTCGAACTTGCAGCTGAACCCCATAGGCAAGGCTCGTGCAAACCTCTCAGGTGCGCAAACGAGATATTGTTGTTGGACAACAGTATACCTACGATACACAAGGAAGCGGTGATGGGCCCTGACTCCGGAATTGGCTAAATGCCAATACAATCCGAGATAGTTTCCATATAAATGTTTCAAGATTAAAATCTTGATACACCTTTCGGAAGGCTTAGAGTCTAACGAATATTTACGAAACTAAAAACTGATACGGATAAAATGTTTTATCCATAAAGCTCGACTTGTTCTAATAACAAGTTCAAGGAGTTGACTACGATGAGATTGTCTCACCATAGCGATGCTTGAAGTCGGTTCGGGTTGAACTAGCAATTAATACATATTTCAATCATGAGATATGAAACATGGATGACAAAAGGATTTCCATCTGATGGAAATGAAACCTAGGACTTGTATGTGATACAGTCCAAAGTAATCTGTCGATCCAGAGGAAGCTAGTAAGTATGCAAACTTCAGAGTTCCAGCGATGGACAGAAGAGAGCAAAGTGGAGTTGGAATCTTCGTTTTTGATGGAATGGTCAAAGGGGTTTTGACTTCATCAAATGGGTATCGAAGATGCTTGTGATTCAAGAAAGTAAGTGGGAGCATGATAATATTTCTAAAAACCTTGTGTACTTGACACATTGTTAATTGGAAATAAATTTCTTGACACGAATTAAGGACTTCATTTGAAAATATTTTTTTGATGAAGTGCTTGGGCTAAATAGCCTCATTATTAGGCATGATGATCTATGGAGATAGATTTACCTAATAGGGCTAAGCAATGAATACATATTGACAAGATGCTAAAACCTTTTAGCATTTAAAACGCCAAGGAGTAATTCTTGCCGAAGTCACATGGAAAGAGTTTTTGCAAGACTCAGTGTCCCAAAACACTGATGAGTGCAATACATGATGGAGATTCCACACACTCTTGTGTTTGGATTAATCATGTATTCCATGGTATGTAAAACAACCAGATATGTCCGATACTCCAAAGTTGTTGCGAGTATGGATACCAAAGTGATCAAAGTACTGATCATAGGACAACAGTGAAAGATGTCATTAAAGTACTAGAGTAGTAGTGATGACATGTTTTCTCGCAAGCAGAGATTATGAAGTGCTCGTTGTAAGTAATTACATCGATACAGTCTTCATCAATGCTCCATGCGATTTTCGATTTAAGTTAAGGGTTTTGTGTAATACATAATATGGTGGCACGGTAGTTGGAAATTGTTCCAAACAAGATACTGTGGCGAATTCTATAACAAAGGCTAAGTATGTTGATGCTTAAGAAGCGACAAAGAAGTTGTTGATTCATATAGTTCATTCATGAACTTAGTATGGTTCCAAGATGGCTTTGGTCTATGGGACACTATTGCAGATAGTTGCTCCATAGCTCAGTCTGAGGAATCAGGTTTCGACCAATGATTCACACATATGCAAAGCCAAGTCCACACAAAATATGAATTTTCTGAAAGCGTGAAAACGCAAGGATATGCAAAGTTACACACGGAGTTGAAGTCGTCAGATCCGTTGGACATCAGGCTATACCACAAGCGAAGCATATTTTACACCAGTATGCCATAGGTGTAAAGTGCATTAGCATTGACTAGATTATTGACTCTAGTGCAAGTGGGAGTCTGTAGGAGATATGCCCTAGAGGAAATAATAAATGTTATTGATTATCTCCCTGTTCATAATTAGGTTTATGTTCCATGCTATAACTGTTATGGTTCTCGAGTCTACAATAACCACGAGGCTCGAAGGAAGACTCATATGCACGTGTGGAATAATAAACGGTAAAATGTATTCCTAGTCTGGCCTCTAAGACTGGCTCAAGTATTGCATGATGATCCTATTTTCCTGATCATGGGCATGGCTATGCCGGCAATTTTGAGGGCACAATGTTAGAAGAACATTTGTGTTGAATCGACCCGAATTGATGTTATGCTATGAGATTCATTCGTCATAAGTTAATGGTTAATAACACAGAGATGGTTTACATTTGCATGATTCCTTAGACCATGAGAGTATCGAGTTTCTTCATGCTTGCTTCATGAACTTTGGGGTTTGTTAAACGTCATCCGTAAATGGGTGGCTATTACGGCGGCTTACGGGTTCATGGAAAAGTATGTCAAGTAACTTGATAGCTCAAGATTGGGATTTGCTCCTCCGACGATGGAGAGATATCTCTGGGCCCTCTCGGTGTTACGGTATCCATCATCATCTGGCCAGACACTTTGTGATTTGATCACGGGGATGCCGGAACACGGGAACGAGAAAAGAGAACAATACCGGTAACGAGGTAACTGGCATAGTGGACAAGTTGTTGATCCACGGGGATGCCAACATGTCTCACCTCGGGTATTTGTAACATATCGCGAAGCAACAGGAATAGCACACAACAACTGGAGGTTCACTCGAATATTCATTCGTGTGGGTATAGCGGTCAATATGGGTGTCCACGGCTCCGATGTTGGTCATTGATCGGAAGGGGTTCCGGGTCATGTCTATGCTTCACCGAACCTATAGGGTCACACGCTTAAGGGTCATCTATCTGCTGAATACTAGACAAGGAGTCTGAGAGAAAATCACCGAAAAAGTTTTCGGACACCGGAAAAGTTTCGGACAGGGAAAAGTTCCGCAGAGAGAACACCTGAACAGTTTTGGTAAAACTGAAAAGTTGTTTCAGGGGATACCATAAAGTCAAATTGGTTTTGGCACATGCCTGATAATTCTTGGAGGGTGCTAGAATCATTTTGGAAACTTTCTGGAATTTTCCGGGATGAAAACCGGAAATGTTCCGGAGCTGCCGAAACCGCTTCAGATGCTTTTCGCAGATGAAAATCACTAAACTAGAATTGTTCCGGATCGCATTGAAAATTATTTTAGTGGGTACTGGAAATGTTCTAAGCCCACATAAATATTTTCAGTTCAACCGGACGCTGAAAAATGTCGTCGTGAATAGTGAAAGTGCTTTTTGGGATATTTTTGGAAAGTCACCTTTTGGGATATTTTCCCAAAAGGCTTCTAGAAGGGATGGATGGATGAGGACCACCTTGGGGGGGCCCACAAGGGTTGTGGCCGGCCAAGAAGGGGGCTCCACCTTGGAGCCCCACTTGCCCACTTGCTTTCCCATTTTGCCCTTGGAAAGTGTTTCCTTCATGAGCAAGTTTTGGTATTTTGAATACCCATCCTACCCCTTGGCTTTCCTATAAATAGAGGTGGAGAGGGCTGCCATCTCTTGATCCTTGCTCTCATACACAAGCCATGCATGATCTGGCCTTCTCTCTCCATCCCAGCGAAATAGTTTTGTAGAGCCGAAAGGCTGTCTGGGTTCCGGCAGGAACTAGTTCTGGACGGCGAAGCCCTGCCGGATAGATGACACCGTATGTGTGCAACTCTGTAGAGAGATCGTAGTTTCGTTCTTAGTTCTAGAGTGCCTCCCGAAGGGCTGTCCGAGGATCCGTCCAGTGGGACTATCCGAGGGACTGTTCTGAGGTCCTCCCGAAGGGCTGTCCGAGGATCCGTTCGGTGGGACTATCCGAGGGACTGTTCTGAGGTCCTCCCGAAGGGCTGTCCGAGGATCCGTCCGGTGGGACTATCCGAGGGACTGTCCCAAGGCCTCCCGAAGGGCTGCCCGGAGATCCGTTCGGGGAGCAGGCGAGGGAGTACATCCTCGCGGTTGGGAGGTTGTAAATCCTAGCTGCGAGGATCTGCACCGCTGATCGTCATCGACTCTACTTCCGTTGCGCTACGAGTTGGTAACGAAAATGATCAAACCTTGTATGCAGTCTCCATAGTGGTCCTGGGCTGGTGCGTAGGTCAGAAATTTTTTGTTTTCTGCTGCGTTACCCTACAGCATAACCCTCAGGTACATCAGGTAATTCATAACTATTAGGAGAGCTAGGCAAAATAGGTGATTCATAATCTTCATCAATTTCAGCATTTTCAAGTTCCCTAGCTTTAGCAATATGAGCATCAAGTAATTCATTCAGTGGCACATATTCATTTTTTATCAAGCATAGAAGTAGCATCGTCAAGTACTTGCGACATATCAGAACGAGTATCAAGTGGTGGTTTCATAAGCCGATTATAAACAGTAGGTGAATCAAAAGCAGAGCTAGATGGCAGTTCCTTACCTCCCCTCGTCTTAGAGGGTATGATCTTGGTTCTAGTATCTTTCAGATTCTTCATAGTAGCAATTAGATAACCCTGAGTGAACACAATAAATAGATCTATGCTCCCCGACAACGGCACCAGAAAACAGTCTTGATAACCCACAAGTATAGGGGATTGTAACAGTCTTCGAGGGAAGTATTTTACCCAAATTTGTTGATTCGACACAAGGGGAGTCAAAGAATATTTATTGGTCTTAGCAGCCGAGTTCTCAATTCAGCCACACTCAAGATATCCCGTGTAGCAAAAGTTTAGTAGCAAAGCAGAGCTGGAGTAGTAACAGTAACCGTAATAGCAGCAGATTTGTAGTGATTGTAACAGTATCAGCAATAGTAACTCAACAAGATTCAGTATGTGAAAAGCGTTGGCACACGAACCGGTGATTTAGATGACATCAATCATGTAATAGTTACACACTAGAGCGACACAGAACTGGCTCCAATTCATCAATGTAATGTACGCATGTATTCCGTATATAGTCATACGTGCTTGCAATTAGAACTTGCATGACATATTTTGCCTTACCCTCCCATGGCAGCGGGGTCCATAAGGAAATCTAAGGGATATTAAGGCCTCCGTTTAATATAGAAATGAAACAAAGCATTAACACATGGTGAATACATGAACTCCTCAAACTACGGAAATCACCGGAATGAATCCCAATTATTGTCACCTTGGGGTATGCGGATCATGATACATAATAGGTGCATACAACTTGCAAGATAGGATCCAAAACACTCTCATATTCATGAAAACAAAATAGGTTCAGATCTGAAATCATGGCACTCAGGCCCTAGTGACAAGCATTAAGCATAGCAAAGTCATAGCAACATCAATCTCAGAACATCGTGGATACTAGGGATCAAGCCCTATCAAAATAATTCGATTGCATGATCAATCTCATCCAATCTCATCACCGTCCAGCAAGCCTACAAAGGAATTACTCACTCCCAGTGGTGAGCATCATGGCGGTGTTGATGAAGAAGGGTTTGTGATGACAATGTCGACAAATTCCCCTCTCCGGAGCCCCAGACGGACTCCAGATCAGCCCTCCCGAGGTAGAATAGGAGGTGGCAATGGCTCCGTCTCGTGAAACGTGATGAAAACTTCTCTGTTCTTTTTTTTCCTTTGTAATTGTGAATTTATAGGACTGGAATTAGGGTCACTGGAGCCACGAGGTGGCCACAAGCTAACAGGGCGCGCCCAGGGGGTGGGTGCGCCCTGTTGGCTTGGCACCAAGAGGTGGCCCCCCTCTGGTGGGTCTTCGCTCCATAATTCTTCATATTTTCAAGAAAAAATCCACAAAAAGTTTCGTCGAATTCCGAGAACTTTTCTTTCTGCACAAAAATAACACCATGGCAGTTCTACTGAAAACAACGTCCATCCGGGTTAGTTTCATTAAAATCATGCAAATTAGAGTCCAAAACAAGAGCAAAATTGTTTGGAAAAGTAGTTACATTTGAGACGTATCAGTCGCCAATACAACAAACTGTGTGCAATGACTAGTCCATTAGGCATGATTCAGATGAGACTTGCGTGTGTGATGCACGGCATACAATTGGTCCTTATGAATTGTTTGCAATTAGCCAATATAACACGAACCATTTAGAAAAAAACATATGTGTGCGAAGTACGGCATACAATTCACTCGAATAAATTGTTTGCGCTGGTCCAACAGAACACAAACGAGTTAGCATAAGAAGGTGTGTGTGATACCCGACAAATAGTTAATTCATCATATTTGTGTGGGAAGACCAATAATAACCCAAACGATTCATCCGGACTAGTTGTGTGTGTAGTGGGCAGACGGTTGCTGGTAAATAATTGTATGAGATGTGGTTTGCTCTGTTTGCACAACATCTATATGCTCTGTTTATAGAACACCAACATAGTTTCATAACCAACTTGAACATCCTATTACATAAGTGACTACACAACACATGTGCATTCCTCAATATAAATTTACAAGAAATAGACAGTCATCAAATCATATTGTTCTTCTCACGATGGTTGCCCCACTGCTCTGCTTGTGGCTATCTCTCACCGTCTGTTGGAAGGAGGCACTTCCTCATGTCAATGATCCTCCTGTACATCTCGTAGCTTGTGTACACGCCCTTGGCCGCATACTTGATGTGTTCTTCATCCAGTTCGTTCACCCAGGCCTTGTGCTTGATAGACCTGTCCTTGTCGCACTCAGCCTTCATGTGTCTGTAGTAGGGGTCGATGATGGCCGCGGCGAGGTGAACCAGGGAGTCCTTCTGCTTCTTCTTCTCGCTGCCCGGACCCCTGTACTGATCTTGGATGTTGACAAGCTTCTGGCAGGGCAAGCCCGAAGTCTTGAGAACCTTTAGATCGTTGGTGTAGTCCACCATTGTGAACCTGTAGTCGGGG
This sequence comes from Elymus sibiricus, assembly GCA_039707655.1. NCBI lineage: Eukaryota > Viridiplantae > Streptophyta > Magnoliopsida > Poales > Poaceae > Elymus > Elymus sibiricus. The sequence continues at coordinate 371,966,734 of CM077675.1, read as the reverse complement.
CTGTCGACAAATCTGGCAAAACACTCGCAAGGCCTTGTGGTCAGGCAGTACTGGTAGACGAGCACGTGATGGTGCACGCACAACTGGATGGCTGCCAGGGGGGCACGGGTGTGGGCCGGCAGCGAGGCGAGCGCACGCGAGCGGGGCCGCGGCGACCGTGGCGAGCGCGCGGCGATGCGCGGTTAGGGGAACAACGGGGCGCGGCCATGGCGTGGTGTAGGCGCGGCCCGGGATAGGAAGGAGGGGGAGGCCAGCCGGAGCCTCACCGGCGTTCGTGGGAAGAGGGGCGGCGAGGCATGAGGGGGTCCGCTGGGGAGGAGGCGACGGATGGCGCGGCGATGGCGGTTCGGGGAGGGGGCGAGGCTGACGGCGGCGGGGGCAATGGTGGCGGCGCCGGTGCGGGGCGCCGGGGCAGCGGCGGGCCCTGCCCCGATCCAATCTGGATCGAGGGGGAGAGGACAGGGGATCGGGGGAGTGGGGGGGGGCGAGTGGGGGAGGAGGCTAGGGTTTGGGGTGGTTTTGACCCCAGGGGGGCTGGGGTGGGCCAGCCGGTTGGGCCAAGGCCCAATAGGGGGGGCTTTGTTTTTTTTTTTATTTATTTATTTATTTATTTTTTTAACTTAGTGAATTTAAACATTTTCAAAATTGTTGATTTCTAAAAGACAATTACCTACGCATTATTTGACACACTCCAAACATTTTAGTTTGTATGTTTGAAAACTTTTGCCGTTTGACTTGGTTTTGAATTTCGAATTCGCACGGGATTGAATCATCGCGAGATTAACAACAGTAATCATGGTGACGTGGCATCATTAGCGTGGGGTTACTGTAGCTTAATTACAGAGATCACTGTAGCACAAATCCAGGGCGTCACAATTGTCCCCTAGTAAAAAGAATTCTCGTCCCGAGAATTAAGAAGTAGAAGGAAAGAGCCCGGGGTATTCTGCACGAAGATGATCTTCGCGTTCCCAAGTAGCCTCATCTTCAGAATGATTTGCCCACTGCACCTTGAAGAACTTGGTAACCTTCTGACGAGTCCGACGTTCAGTTTCATCGAGAATGCGGACTGGTTGCTCTTTGTAAGAGAGGTCTTGTTGCAGTTCAAGCATATCATGATCCACTGCTCGGATAGGATCCTTGAAGCAGCGACGAAGCTGTGACACATGGAACACATCGTGAACCTGAGAAAGGTTTGGCGGTAGTTCCAGCTGATATGCCACCTTACCACGCCTTTCGAGAACAGTGAAAGGACCAATGTATCGAGGAGCCAGCTTGCCCTTGATCCCGAAACGGTGTGTACCTCTCATTCGCGTGACTCGAAGATAAGCCTTTTCGCCAGGTTGATAGACCATATCTTTGTGATGACGGTCATACTGACTCATCTGATGAGACTGAGCAGCTTTCAGATTTGCATGAATAATGCGGACTTGATCTTCGGCATGCTGGATAATATCCGGACCGATAAGTGCACGTTCCCCAGTTTCTGACCAATTCAGAGGAGTCCGACACTTACGTCCATATAACACTTCAAAGGGAGCCATCTTCAGACTAGGTTGATAGCTATTATTGTAGGAGAACTCAGCATACGGGAGAGATTCCTCCCATTTCTTGCCGAAAGAAATGACACAAGCTCGAAGCATGTCTTCGAGAATCTGGTTGACTCTTTCAACTTGTCCCTGGGATTGAGGGTGAAAAGCGGTGCTGAAGGACAAATGAGTTCCCATAGCTTCCTGGAAACTTGCCCAGAATCTTGAAGTGAATAAACTGCCACGGTCCGAACTAGTCACCAGTGGAATACCGTGGAGTGAAACAACTCTGGACATGTAAAGATCTGCTAGCTGACTAGCAGTAATAGTTTCCTTGACAGCCAGAAAATGTGCAACTTTGGACAGTCGGTCAATGACGACAAGAATAGCATCATTACCTTTCTGCGATCTGGGAAAACCAGTGACGAAGTCCATTTCAACATGATCCCATTTCCATTCAGGAATAGAAATAGGTTGCAGAGTTCCAGCAGGCTTTTGAAGTTCTGCTTTGATCCGGCGGCAAATGTCACATTCTGAAACATAGCGTGCAATGTCTTGTTTCATGTTTGGCCACCAGAACCTTCGACGGATGTCTTGGTACATCTTGGTACTTCCCGGATGAATAGACAGAGACGTATCATGAGCTTCTTTCATCACTTTCCTAGTTACATTCAGGTTTGCCTTCTTTGTGGGAACGAACAAACGACCCTTGAAGTACACGGCGCCATCATCAGCCACGGTGAAGAATGAGGGTTTACCTTCATCCAGATAGCGTTTAATCTTTTTGACTTCACTGCAATAGAGTTACATAGTTTTGATGCTCCCCACGAGATCTGGTTCAACAACCAGGCTACTCAAAGAACCCTGGTTAACAACATGAAGGTTCATCTTGCGAAACTTCGGTGGAGGGGGAACGAGATAACCCTGAGGAACAATATGGAGGTTCAGCTTGCGGAATTCTTCTTGAAGCAGGGGGTGAACCTTGTGAACCTGGAGGTGATTGCAGTATGACTTGCGGCTCAAAGCATCAACCATTACATTAGCCTTGCCTGGTGTATAAGAAATACCCACGTTGTAATCGGCTACACGCTCCATCCATCTCTGTTGGCAGAGGTTCAGATCTGGCTGAGTAAATAGGTACTTCAGACTTTGGTGATCGGTGTAGATCTCGCAACGATTACCAACAAGGTAATGCCGCCACTCTTTCAGTGCGTGAATTACTGCAGCAAGTTCAAGGTCATGAACTGGGTAGTTCTCTTCATGAGGACGCAATTGACGAGATGCATAAGCAACCACTCTGCGCTCTTACATTAGGACACAACCTATTCCCTGACGTGAAGCATCACAATAAATGATGAAGTCCTTGCAAGTATCCGGAGGAGCAAGCACTCGAGCAGACGTCAGCCTGTCCTTAAGTGCCTGGAAGCTCTCCTGACATTTTTCTGTCCACTCATATTTAACACCTTTGTGAAGCAAATTGGTTAAGGGCTTTGCAATCTTGGAGAAGTTCTCGACGAATCGACGGCAATAGCTGGCGAGTCCGAGAAAACTTCTGACTTGCTTGACATTCTTCGGGGGAGTCCAGTCAAGAATAGCCTGAACTCGTTCAGGGTTGACCGCAATACCATCCTTGGAGATCACATGACCAAGGTAGGTTACTTCGTCCATCCAGAACTCACACTTTGAATACTTTGCATAGAGTTGATGTTCTCGAAGCTTCTCCAGTATAAGACGAAGATGTTCAGCATGCTCTTCTTTATTCTTGGAGTAAACCAGGATATCATCCAGATAAACCACGACGAATTTATCAAGGTAATCCATGAATATATAGTTCATCAGGTGAGAGAAGGTTGTTGGGGCATTGGTTAAGCCGAAGGACATGACGGTGTACTCGTATGAACCATAGCGAGTAACAAATGCAGTCTTGGGAATATCCTCTTCACGAACCCAGATCTGATGGTAACCCAACCTCAAGTCGAGTTTTGAAAACACTGATGAACAAGCAAGTTGATCATACAGATCGTTGATCTGTGGAAGCGGATATTTGTTTTGACTCGTTGCTTGGTTGATGGGACGGTAATCTTGGACCAATCGATTCGTACCATCTTTCTTCTTGACAAAGAGAGAAGGTGCTCCCCAAGTAGAGGAACTTGGACGAATGAAACCCAGACGAAGCGAATTGTCAATTTCTTGCTTAAGTTCAATGAGTTCATGTGGTGGCATCTTATACGGATGCTTGGCTATAGGAGTGGTACCAGGTACCAAGTCGATGACAAACTCGACAGCTCTAGCAGGGGGGATCCCTAGAAGTTCTTCCGGAAAAACATCTTGGAAATCCCGAACAACTGGAATGTTTTCAATCCCTTCAAGAGGTGACACATTTAATGCATTCAAGGCATATAGACGGGCTTCAGCATCTAACAGCTTGGAATGACATGCTCAAGTACAACTCATAATCAAAGAAGATTACTAAGAGTTGTTGAATCGCAATGCGTACTCGATTCAGATATCAGTGTCCTTAGTTGTCCAACAACTCAGAACACGAGGAAACTGGAATCAGTGAAACATCATAGTTGATTAGGAGCTCATAAGAAGTTATAAGGCTCCATGATATTTATCAAGATACCAGGGATAATACTCGGAGATAGATCAGAATACGGGTTAGACTAACGTATTGATCGGTGGAAGACAAGCACTTTAACTTGTCTGAGAATGAAATCAAAGTAGAACAACATGGTCGGAACCACCATTGCAAAGGACAAGATCAAAGATATGATATCAAATCATACAATGAATGATTATATGAAAGGAGAAGCTTGTATGATAAGATCAACATCGTTTCAATGGGCATGAACACAAGGTTCAAGGTCGACTCCCACTTCATCAACGCATCACCTTCCATTTACTCCTCGCCTTTGATAAAGTTGTAGTTTTGAAAGTTTAACTAGCAAAACACCAGGAGAGTATGACTCGTGAAAACTGTCGGGTTCACACGAATTAAGGAAGGCATAGGTTCAACCCATCGGGGCCTCTTAGGAACATATACCACAAGCTTCAAGAGTATTTAACACATGCTCGATAACAGAGCATGGCTGACAAAAGCATAGGATACAACTTATCAGAGGGAGAAGACACAATTTACAAATGGCATCACTTATCAGGGGAATAGCACCACAATAATTTGAAAGTGAAGGATGCTATCGGATAATAACCCAACAATGGGTCTGGCGGTCCACAAAGGACCTGATGTGAGTATCGGTACCAAATCAGAGGGAGAAAGAATGCAAGGCATCATATCATAGAACATCCAAATAATTTGATGCTTAAATAACCAAGGGAATTAAGATTTCCAAATTGGTGTATCGGAAATCGATGCTCCGATCAAATAGAAGTAAGATGAAAGGATTGAGATGGGCAATCAATCAAGGTTGATTTGTCAAGAACCAACTCATGTTTAGAAAGACGTCTGAGCCAGACGGATAATTTATGATAAACAACTGATGACTGCGTGCATTCACACACGGGTTGAATCAATAAAATTAAATGAAAACCACAAAGGATTAACTCAATATTGCTAGACATACAGAATTAACCATAATGCAAGCAGGTGAGAAAGGTCAAGAGCAAAAGGCTACTGAGGATTACGGAAGATCGAATAGCGTTTCAAAGAATTATGTGAAACACCTGATCAACCGAGGAAGAACGAATCTCCGGTAAGATAATTCGATGTACCTTGTAATAACAAGAGCAACTGGATATGAAAGTATGGGCGACAATTGCATGTAGTCATCCATAGGGGTTGACGGCGGAAGGGAATAACAAAAGCGATGACCACAAGTTCTCGGGAGAACATCAGAGAGTATCTTCGAAGTCTTCTGATGAATCGAGCCATCATTTGAAATGAGGGGCTCTCCGGGAGGAGTAGTTATGAGAACCTAGAGTTAGAGTTAGCAAAATCTTTAACCCGAAAGAGAAGAGGGATCAGAACCCAGAGTATAGATGAGGAATAAAAGATCCTAATACCACCCGATTGAGATGTGGGCCCGTAAGCCACACAACAATGTTAGTAAAAGTTTTTCAATGACTAGACTCAACTTCGGCCAAGGAGTTGGAAAGGGGGCTACCTACAGGCAGTCGGCTCTGATACCAACTTGTGACGCCCCCAATTTCGACCGTACGCTAATCATACACGCAATGCGTACGACCAAGATTAGGGACTCACTGATTGATATCACAACACAACACTAGACTCAAATTAAAGTCATACAGTTTCATATTACAAGCCAGGGGCCTCGAGGGCTCGAATACAAAGCTCGACAAGCACGAGTCAGCGGAAGCAAATAATATCTGAGTACATACATAAGTTAAACAAGTTTTGCCTTAAGAAGGCTAGCACAAACATAAGCAATGGATCGGAAGAGGTGAGGCCTCCTGCCTGGGAGCCAACCTAACTACTCCTGAGCGTCGGCAGTCTCCACGTAGTAGTAGGCTCCAGCGGTGGTGTAGTAGTCGTCTCCGGCATACTCCATCTCCTGGTCTCCATCGTCTGAACGCGGTAATCGAATCGAGGGGGAAAGAGAAAGCAAAGCAACGGTGAGTACTCATCCAAAGTACTCGCAAGACTGACATCAGAACTATGCTAAGTATGCATCAGTATCACGGAATGGGGTTATATCTGGGCTGACTGCAGAAAGCAAGAATAGGGGGGGAAAGCCTAGTCCTATCGAAGACTAGCATCTTCAGCATCTTGCAGCATTAGAAGAGAGTAGACTGGTATCTCAAATATAGCAATATTATTGTATCAAATTTTATTAAGAAACCACGCCCAGAGATTCTTCCTCGACTCCCTGCGAGGAAGCAATCCCGGAGCCAACATTCATTTCAATTTAAAGTCACAATTTTAGTTGTAGTAGATCAAGGTACAACTCCAAGTCATCCTGTTACCGTGGACACGGCTATTCGAATAGATGAATTCATCCCTGTAGGGGTGCACCACATTTCCAACACGCTTGATCACCTCCGGCCGGACACACTTTCCTGGGTAATGCCCGGCCTCGGGATATCAACACGTCGTCGCCCCACCTAGGCTCAACAGAGAGGCCAGCCCGCCGGTCTAAATCCTAAGCGCCCAGGGGTCATGGGCCCACTTGCCCTTTGCGCTCCTGCACGATGCGAACGCGGCCGAGGTCAGTCCTAGCACACTCTAATCCAAGAGATGTACCGTCCAGGCCACTCGGGCGCGCGCTGCTCCATTGCTGACGTCCGAAGAGCTTCGGCAGATACAACGACGCTGAGTACCCATAACTTCTCCCACGTGAAGGTTTGGTGCGTAAAAGGTCAAACGACCAACTCACATCAAATACCCAACCCATTAGCATTTTATTAATGCGGGGCAAGCGCGGCCCATGAAGTGCGGTCCCGTCGCCCCGTCACGAGGATGTGTGGCAAGGGCCTCTCCTGCCCGTCCATGCCTCATCATCATCAAATCGTGGGTACCCCTCAGGGCCGACCCATCACCAACATGTTTCTGTAACTAGGTCATAGTAACTGTGTGTATAAAACATCAAGACGGAACCTAAGGAATCATCCTCAAAGGGCCCCGCTCGATGAAACCGTCAAGGTGGACTTAGAGGAATCACCCTCGAGGGTCCCACACTTGAGGGGTTGCACGACAGAGGCATCATCGGGAGTGGTGAAGGAGGAATCACCCTCGATAACCATGACCGCCTAGCTGCGCTACAGAGTTAGCATCATGAGTACTTCACAAGGTGTCACCCTCGGTACTCGATAGTAGCTCTGCAGAGTCATACAACAAAGGGGGGTGTGCGGTGATGTGAGGGGCCTGGCTTGTCGGTCAGTTAACCGAGTCTTCGAGTCGTCGATGAAGAAGCAGGGGCAATTGGGACTAAGGGGGTCACAAGGGATTCACTGATCAACCTATACTAAGCAGTTGATATGATTACAGGTATGGTAGAAGTTTATCAAAAACAGGCTATGCATCAGAAATAGGAGCTAGCTAATATAGTAGCAAAATCTAATGCAAGAATGAGAGGGAAGAAATGGGCGATATCGGAATGCTCAAGGGGGTTGCTTGCCTTGCTGCTCTGCGGCAAAAGGCTGATCGTCGGTAGTGTAGTCGTACCCGGCAGCACCGTCAGTCTCAGGGTCTACCGGTAAGAAGAGGGGGGGGGAGAAACAATAAATATAAAGTAGACAAATGCATCACGATGCATGACATGGCAATATGTAGAGCTAGGCATTTACTAACGCAGTATTACATGTCGCAGACGGATCGGAAGAATATCTGACGATATTTTCCGGGTCTCGGGCTACTACCGGACAGATGATCCTAATGCTAAATGTCCAAGTTCATCATGCTAGGAGCATGTGACAGATGAACGGACAGCGTATTCGGATTCGTCTCGTCGTTCTGAGCAACTTTCATGTATAAAGTATTTTCATCCGAGTTACGGATTATTTTATATTAATTTTTAAAGTTGTTTTAATATTCAAAAATTAAAACAGATTATTTAAATTCAATAATCAGAATTATGACATCAGCATGATGTCATGCTGACATCAGCAGTCAACAGTCCTGTTGACTGGTCAAACTGACCAGTGGGTCCGACATGTCAGTGACACAGTTTAATCAATGTTTATTTAACTTTGAATCAGCTTAATTAGTGGGGTGGGACCCACCTGTCATCCTCTGATTAGATTAATTTAATTAACAGAATTATTAATTAACCTAAATAATTTCATGAAGTTAATTAACAGATTAATCAACTACTTAAATAGTCTTAATTAAGTTAACTAATTATTTAATTAATTATTATTATTATTATTATTATTATTATTATTTATCTAATTTCCTATTTTATTATTTTTATTTTTAAAACGTCATTAGGGGGGTGGGCCCCCTCTGTCATTAACACAGGGGTGGGGTTGGTTAGTGGGGGGCTAATCGCCCACTAACAAATCAGGCACCGGGGGGGGGGGGCAGGGGCCCGCCGGGCACACGGAGCCGGCGGCCAGGGCCGGTGGGAGGGGTCGTGCCCCCCCGTGGCCAACGGCGGCAAGAGGGGCGCGGTGGTCGCGCGGGGCGCGTCGGGGCGATTGCGGGCGACAGCAGCGGCAGCAGGGGGAAGCGGGCGCGCGGGAGGGGGCGCGAGGAGTGGCCGGGGAGCGAGCAGGGGCGCGACGGCTAGGGGGGCACGGGTGCGGGCCGGCAGCGAGGCGAGCGCACGCGAGCGGGGCCGCGGCGACCGTGGCGAGCGCGCGGCGATGCGCGGTCAGGGGCACAGCGGGGCGCGGCCATGGCGTGGTGTAGGCGCGGCCCGAGATAGGGAGAAGGAGGGGGAGGCCGTCCGGAGCCTCACCGGCGTTCGTCGGAAGAGCGGCGGCGAGGCGTGAGGGGGTCCGCTGGGGAGGAGGCGACGGATGGCGCGGCGAAGGCGGTTCGGGGAGGGGGCGAGGCTGACGGCGACGGGGGCGCCGGTGGCGGCGCCGATGCGGGGCGCCGGGGCGGCGGCGGGCCCTACACCGATCCAATCTGAATCGAGGGGAGAGGACAGGGGATCGGGGGAGTGGGAGGGCGAGTGGGGGAGGAGGCTAGGGTTCGGGGGGGTTTTGACCCCAGGGGGGCAGGGGTGGGCCGGCCTGTTGGGCCAAGGCCCAATAGGGGGGCTTTGTTTTCTTTTTCTTTCTTTTTTGTTTTGTTTGTTTGTTTTTATTTATTTTTTTAACTTAGTGAATTTAAACATTTTCAAAATTATTGATTTCTAAAAGAAAATTACCTACGCATTATTTGACACACTCCGAACATTTTAGTTTGTATGTTTGAAAACTTTTGCCGTTTGACTTGGTTTTGAATTTTGAATTCGCACGGGATTGAATCATTGCGAGATTAACAACAGTAATCGTGGTGACGTGGCATCATTAGCGTGGGGTTTCTTTAGCTTAATTACAGAGATCACTGTAGCACAAATGCAGGGCGTCACAGTGCCCGAGCCAAAACACTGAGAGGTTTGAAATTCATTCCCATTTTTTGCTAGGGATCAAAACATGCATCTAGTGACACATATATGATTTTTCAACCCATTAAGGTGCACTCTAGCATGCGCTTAACTGCAATTCATATTTGAACTATGCACATTAAATGTCAAAAACTCTTTGAATGTTTAAAATGGCCTAAACAACCCTGAATAATTCCATATTTTAACAGACACTCCTATAGTTGCATGTTCACTACAGATAAATGTTATTGCAATCCAAACACTTTCAAGTGTCGATGTAACCTCAATTTTCGTTTTAAAACAATATGAAAATCAAGTACATCGCAAATAGTACATGATGATGAAATGGGTGCGATGTAGTATAAAATATCTTGGGCCAATCCTCATATATAGCTAACTCCAGAAACTTAGTCGGCTATAGTCCACCGCCGACACATAAACCACATAGTCACACTTGCTCCCCAAGAACATTGTTTTGTTCAAACGTCGCCGGTGAAAGATGGGGACATGGATCCATGTCGTGCAGGCAACTTCGGCGACCCACTCCGGTCCGAGCACGGCCGCATCGGCCATGAACGCGCTCACAACATCCATGAGCACGGCCGCAATCTCCGAAAGGGAGGCTGCAACAACCAAAACGGCAGCTGCTGCAGCTGAAATGGCAACAGCAACATCTGCGACCGGGATAGCAAATGGTGAGAACGGCACAACAACTGTCCATTCCTCGGCGACCGCCATAGCCCTGATGGTGGCTGACCATGCCTATGCCGAGGCCGCCCATGCCCAGCTCGTGTCGGTCACCACACAAATAGCAGTGGCCTTCTCCGACACCGGCCGGCAACCTACATCCGAAGAGTTGGCAATCGCCGAGAGCGCTCGGGCAGTCGTCCGTTCGTCGGCGGCATCCCTAGCCGAGATGGAGGCCGTCAACGCCCGAACCGCAGTCGCCCACACCCAACTCATGGCGGCCTTTTCCAAAGAGATGGCGGACGCGGACTGCGAGATGCTTGCGGAGTATGTGGCGATGGATGCCATGGAGCCCCTGCAACCAGAGGTTATCAAGCGTGAGCTGGTCATGGAGGATGCGGTGGAGATCGACGAGCATCAGGCGGGCATTAGTCTTTGTTTAGAACGCTGGTAATTTGTTAGAGTAATGTTTAGGTCAAAGAGCTCTGTTTAATTGCACGATTAAGTAAGTGCGTGGTGTGGTGTAGGCTCTTTTGTGTAGTACCTGAATTAGTAATTGATGATAAATTATGCGACGACATGGATGACCATTGTAACCAGGGAAAATCAGACCAAAATTTGCAGCCATATCCCCATTCCGTCCTCCATATGGAAATGACATTCAAGTACATCACACACAATTTGTTGGCATGAACCATGTGCAATGTAGTATCCAATCTTACCTTGGAAGCTTGGAGACCAAAATTTGCACGTTCAAGATCATCTCACATGGGGTAAACTACATGATTCGTTTGTGATGTTTACATATTGCACACAGTTCTAAATAAGGGACTGTGTCCGATGACACTTTCCGCGCCAGTTTTTCGCTGAACCGAATGAAAATTTTGGGCTACCGCAGAAATATCTACCTCCCTCACCCGTGGTACAAAACCAAAAGCCACATTTCCCCTGTTTCCTCCTTCCTTTCCTAGTTCAAACCTTCATTGCTAGCTTGCCGCGCCGCCTCCTCGTCGACGCCGCTCCTTCCTGCTGCTCGGCCTCGTCCAACTAGTTAGGTAATCCACACCTCCCCCATACCCCCTCTCCCCCGTCCCCTCCTCTATCCCACATGCCCCGACCGCCAACGAGACACCTTCCACCAAAATCACCGCCCCATCCTCCAAATAATCACCACCGAAAGCCATGGTGCACGCAGTATAGCCAGGATCTCAAGGAGCATTTGGCAGCGGAGAAGAAAATCACGGCTGCATGCGCGGACGAGGCAATGCGGTTGTCTGCTATAAACGACAGCTCGTGGTCTTTTCTCAAGAGCACCGCCACGAAGACTGCGAGGTGTTTTCTCAGCGTGCCCGTGCTTACCTCAGCTCCACAGCCGGCATGTTGGTGTCGGGGAAGGATCAGACCACTCACCACTACTAGGTGGGAACCCATGGTGTGGAGGTCTTGCCCTCTTCCAAGTTGAAGGAGCCTATCATCAATGATATCTCCAACGATGAGGAATAGCTCGTTTTTCTTAGCTTTATCACTAAGGACCTATGTTCAGCTAGCTACGCCGGTTAAGCATGTTTGGTTTACCTGTTGCATGTGCTGCTCCTACCTTTCATTTAGAAATTCTAGTGAAATGTCCAATGTAATGCTACTTGCAATCGGACCTTCTAGTATGTTCTGTTGTGCAATGTGGTGCTCATTTAACTATTTGGTTCATTGTTGTGGTGATCATTTAACTGTTTGGTTCATTTGTTGTGGTTATCATTTAACTATGTAGTTCAATTCTGTAATGTGACATTCGATTGTTGTTGGTACAATTTTGTATTATTATGCATGTGAGAAATAAATTGAATTTAGATGTACTAAATACTACATGTGAAACATATAAAATTGCTATATTTCCTAGTTCTTAGCACTATTGGTTTAGATAACTGGCTTTTCCATGTGACTCGAATTAATCCGTTGGATCTGCAATGTGTTTATTTTTCATTAACATATTTCACTGATAGTATGGCAAATATCACTTATAACCTGATCAATATCTATCTTAAATAGTATGTTGCAGGGGGGAACAATGGGAGACACTGAAGTTTACCATCGAGGTTTGCCCAGCCATGGTCCTTTGGCTAATATCACATTATTGTGCAATTGTAGGAACCATTCTAATATTAAGGTTTTTAATAATTTGTTCTTGCACATGTAGGTCTTGCTGTAAGAGGTCTAGACCCACTGTTCGACCCTTTTTGCATGTGGGGAAATGAGGTGTTCTTGAATATCAGTCAAATCAAGAAACTCAGAAAGATTATTAAGATGAAGAAACTAGTGACGAAAAACAACAAGATGTTTGTCTGCACAATGAAGAATACATTAGTCAACTATAGGATGGTACTATCTCTTTCACCTTGTCCTTTTCCCTTTGTGCCATTTCAAATTTTAGAAAAGATATTTATGCATATGTTTGTTTTCAGTCCTTTTCAAGGTAGTTCATCGAAGATTACGTCTCAAACCACCTGTATGGTCAAGAGGCGAGGAAGATATTCATACAGCACCCATAATATAATCTTGAAATCTTCCTCAAGAGGACGAAGGATGGGTGGGCAATCATCCACAAGCATTGGCCTAAAGTTGCGAGGACCTTCAACATCATTGAAGGCTCAATATCCGCCTTCCGCTTCAACAGTTTTCTAGATGAGACTCATCTGTCTATTTACCGTCTATGATGCTACTTTCCAAAGGTTTTAGATGTTGCATTTGAAACTTGGTCGTATCGTGTAATTGGGTAGCTAGGTAGAATATTCCTATATGATGTTGTACTCTGATGTAATTCAATTATGAAATCTTGGTTGCCGTAATACGAATAAGAAATATATAGTGTGCTTGATATGAAATGTTAATTTGATTACTAAATGGATTATAAATAATAGAGCAATTAGGTTGATTATTGGGGTTTCCTATTGCAAACGGTTTCTAAGGCAACACCGTGGGCGATGAATACAACAAAACCACACGGTTTCTAGAAAGTTGGCATGTTGGATCAGTGAACAATCACACACGACTTCCGGTTGACAACTGTGTGCGTTAGGCCACCCTATCACAAAAAATTCACATAACAAGTGAGTGTGATGGACAGCCCTATGACCAACAGTTTCTTCTAGGCACCGTGTGTGATGTATTGAATGACGCAATCGACGGAATTTTAACTAACATGTGTGATGGCCACCCCTATCACAGACGATGTTATGCAGAAAATTGTGTGTGATGTACAATACGAACGGAAACGTATCTTTGGGACTCCCTGTGTGGGATGCTAAGCACATCTCACACGACTTCTGCAATATGTTAGTTTGTGATTGCCCACCCAAGCGCACACACTCTATTTTTGCCCGCCGTGTGTGACCAGACGGAGGCATCACCGACGATTTATCTGGGTCGTGTGGGATAGGCTCCCCCTATCGCCCACACAGGCAACGTGACGGTTTAAAATTACGTAGCAGAAAGGGGGTAAAAACTATTTGTATAGGACGCGGATGCACTAGTGTAACAGGACTAGGGGTAAAATTCATGGTGGTATTTATGCGACTCACTTGGCGAAACGTTTCAATGTTGATATAGGCCACAATGATTACTTGATGCCTAGGTTTTAGCTGGATCACCATGCATGATAAATCATCACTTCATTGATAACCCCGAGCCTCCTCACCACATCTGCTATAACCTGGTATTTAACGAGACTACTCGCAACGTTATTGTGTTACTTACACCCTCTTTGTTTGAATCTCATTCCAGGCATGGATATGTCATCATGCCACCGTACATCACAGCTTACCGGAACGAGTTGGCTGCGGCGAAGAACGAGGCTCAGGTGTGGGACGCTCACGTACCTCCACCTAACCACTTCGCTACGGGAACCGACAGATACTATGGATGGTGATTACCAAGTTAGGCAAAGGCCTAAGCTTGGGACAGTACGTATTTATCACCACATATTACATTCATGTTCACACATTTCATCCCAATTATCGGTGGTCATCCTTTTTCATTGCATATCCATGTTAGCTTTATTTTTGCTTTCTTCTTATGTGTTTGAAAAACTTTGAAAATCCAAAAATGTTTCTCGCTTCTTTTCGGTTTTTATTTCTTGTTCAATTAGTTTGTAGTACTTAAAAGAAAACCCAAAATGATTTATCGCTTCTTCGTTTGCTTGTTGGGAGTTTTCCCGTGTAAATAGTTTTTCTTTCTTTTCGTTTTTCCTTCGTTAATTTGCTTTCTTCAGAAAATCTAAAAACTCCAAAAATATTTCAATGTGTTTCTCTGAAATTCTTTTCTTTTCTTTGAGTTGTCGAAAGGAGAAGACCATGATGAAAATGTTGAGTGGCTCTCGTATGCTATATTGTGGACCTAACAAAGAGCCAATGTTACCTTGTCTTCTCCTTTGAAAAAAATGTTTTGCAGATTCCAGCTTAGTCCAGAATACACTTGCACTATTATTATTTTCACATCATTCAGTCGTGCAAGTGAAAGCCAGTAATGATGATAATTTGATGAAGTGATTGCGGTAAAGGAAGCTGGTATGAACTCTTCTTGTTTTCTGTTTTTGTAAATATGTTTAGCTCAGTCGCTCTTGATTCAGCGTATTATGAGTAAAGATGTTTGTGATGACAGTTAGAGATTATAGTTGCTCATGCCATGCTTAAATATCTAGGAGTGGATAATGATTTTTCTTGTGTGTCAACATGCATTAAAATGGTTGTGATGTAGTATGTTAGCATGGTATCCTCCTCTGAGTAATTTGAGTAGCTTGACTTGTCACATGTGCAAACATGTAGTTGATCCAAAACCAACACAACCTTCATGATATTTATGTTCAGACTGTTTATATCCTACTCATACTAATATTCAATGTTAATTATTCGCAATGAATGATTTTGACAATTGTCGCTCTCTAGTTGGTCGCTTCCCCGTCTATGTGCTAGCCTTTATCTGTACTAAGCGGGAAAGCTGCTTGTGCATCAAAAATCCTTAAACCAAAGTTGTTCCATATGAGTCCACTATATATACCTATATGCGGTATTACCTAGCTGTTCCAAGTAAATTTGTATGTGCCACCTCAAATCAATCAAAAAATATCTGTTTTTTGTGCTCGTACCGCTCATGGAGCGACGGGGCTGTCAGTATCGTCCATGCTAAGTGAGTTATTCTCACGGTGGTGTTTATTCACTTGTCATTAGACAAGCTGGTAGAAAGGATGCCCATTCCTGCATAATAAAAAAACTCCCTTGGAATGATGAATGTTGGACTGCACCCGTGGATTCGGTCAGCCATGGCTTGTGTGTATGTTGGATGGGAGTAAACTTTACAATTCTGGTTGGGAACCGCTTAAAAATGTGTTTAGCATGGAAGATACCGAAATCCTTTGCCGTAACATTGACAGGAAAGGCACACCACCCAAAATTATACTTTCACCTCTGTTTTAAACCATGAGCTCTGGCATGTCTACAAGTTAATGCTTCACTCTACGAAGGGCCTTTCTATTTAATTTCATGTTATTTACTTTTATTGTTGAGTCATCGTCTTCTCATCAAAAGCACGAGTGCTTAGAGCGCTATTGTAAATTTTATGCATTGAGTCTAGTTAATGTTGGATGTGAGCATGACTGGATCTCTTCTACAATGAATTACAATGTTTAGTCATTGCTTGAACCTCAGAGGTGCTCTGCATTTATATTTTGCGGTCTCAGAAAGGGCTAGCGAGATACCGTGTTATCATATTATATCATGATTGTTTTGACAAGATATCTTATTATTGCTCGCTAGTTGGTTATGTTATTGTCATGAGTAAATATGAGACCTAAGTGTAATCATCGACATGGTTAGTTCATGATTTTTGTTGAAAACCTAAACATTGAGTTAAACATATATATAATAACGAGAACAAAAGAGCATGTAAAAGTTTTCTTATCACTTTCAGTTTGTCAACTGAATTGCTTGAGGACAAGAAATGAGTTAAGCTTGGGGGAGTTGGTACGTCTCCAACGTATCTACTTTTCCAAACACTTTTGCTCTTGTTTTGGACTCTAATTTGCATGATTTGAATGAAACTAACCCGGACTGATGTTATTTTCAGCAGAACTTCCATGGTGTTGTTTCTATGCAAAAATAAAAGTTCTCAGAATTGGACCCAATTTTTTGGAGATTTTTTATGGAATATATAAAAAAAGTACTGGAGCGAAGATCCACCAGAGGGGGGTCACCAGTTGCTCACAAGGCAACAGGGCGCGCCCACCCCCCTGGGCGCACCCTGTTACCATGTGGGGCTCACGTGCTCCGCTGACCCTAACCTCAAGCGTATAAATTCTTGTTTCCCGAGAAAAAAATAAGAGAGAAGTTTTCATCACGTTCTACGAGACGGAGCCGTTGCCACCTCCTGTTCTTCGTCGGGAGGGCTTATCTGGGGTCCGTTTGGGGCTGCGGAAAGGGGAATCCGTCGCCATCATCATTACCAACCATTCTCCATCAACAATTTCATGATGCTCACCACAGGGAGTGAGTAATTCCTTTGTAGGATTGTTGGACGGTGATGGGATTGGATGAGATTTATCATGTAATAGAGTTCTTTTGATAGGGCTTGATCCCTAGTATCCACTATGTTCTGACATTGATGTTGTTATGACTTTGCTATGCTTAATGCTTGTCAATAGGGCCCGAGTGCAATAATTTCATATCTGAACCTATTATGTTTTCACGAATATGAGAGTGTTTTGGGTCTATCTTGCAAGTTGTATGCACGTATTAGATGTTATGATCCATAGACCCCAAGGTGACAACAATTTTGGGATCATCTCTAGTGATGACCGTAGTTTGAGGAGTTCATGTATTCACCATGTGTTAATGCTTAGTTCCGGTTCTCTATTAAAAGGAGGCCTTAATATCCCTTAGTTTCCCTTTGGACCCCTCTACCACGGGAGGGTAGGACAAAAGATGTCATGCAAGTTCTTATTATAAGCACGTATAACTATATACGGAATACATGCCTACATTATATTGATGAATTGGGGGCTAGTTTTGTGTCACTCTAGTGTGTAACTGTTACATGATGAATGGCATCCAAATCAATTATCTATCACTGATCCAATGCCTACCCTTTTCGCATATTGATCTCCGTTAACTTACTTTCGTTACTATTGCTGCTACAATAAATACAAATCTTCTAATTTTACTACTCCTATTGCTTTTGTTACTATGCTACTAAAAACTTCATTGTAGAAAAAAATTCCAGGTGTGGTTGAATTGACAACTCAACTACTAAGACCAATAAATATTCTCAGGCTCCCCTTGTATCGAATAGATAAATTTGGGTGAAATACTACCCTCAAAGACTATTGTGATCCCCTATACTTGTCGGTTATCATATACTCCATGATACAATCCATAGAATCATTAAAATAAGAACACTATGATAAAAACCGAATCTGTCTAAAACTAAACAGTACATAATAATTCGCACTAAAACCATACTTTTGTAACTCTGAAAATTCTAAAAAAATTAGACAAGATGGGAAATTTGTATCACAATACCATGTAAACATTTCAGCAATTTATAACATTCCCCTAAAAATTAAATTCAAATACTCGGCGTAAAAGTTTGTGTTTTTGTACCGTATCAATTTAACTATCATCCTAAAGGGTTTGCTTGGCACAAAACTCAAAAGAAAATATACAAACATAATTATTACAGTACCAATAACTAATTTGACACACAAGAACTGAAAATAAAAAATAAAGATAACTAATGGGTTGCCTTCCAACAAGCATAGTTCAATGCCCCTAGCTAGCCATAATGCATAGTTTCACGTATTATCATCTTTCAAAGTAATACCATAGGTGGCTCCCATACTAGATTCATAAGGAGGTTTTGTCGGGCCTCTGGGAATGGGGGTTCCCAGGCCCGTCTGCATGCGGCCCGGGACGCGAAGATTGCCTTAAACATGGGGTGGCCCACCTACGAGCTTCACGGGACTGGTTCTCGTGAGGGCCTACGCCTCGCGAGGTGCGAGGCAACATTACCATCAAGGACTTCACGAGTCCTCTCCGCGAGGCTGTCCCCGACGCCTTCAGGAGACGGGTCCCTCTGGGGTTGGCCTGGCAGGGCCCCGCAACCCTGCGCCCGCACATGGGTGACGCGTGCCACGCCGAGCGGTGCCAGGAGTGGTGCCAGCGGGCGCGGACAGAGAGGCTTTCCTCTTCGGTGATAGAGGAACGGTGCCAGCTCGCGGGCTCCTAAAGCAACCCCCAAAGGTTTCCCCTCTTGTGCAAGAAGACCAAGACCAGGGGCTCGGCAAGATGGAGGTCACTCCCGAGCCCACAAGCACGTCATGGTGAGGAGCTTTGACAGGCGAAGACCACCTTTTATAAGGATAGGCTGCAGTCATGTCCCCCTTCAAACTGGTCGTTGTGGCAACCCTTCCCACCTTGTGTTTTTGGGCGAAGAGGAACAAGGCCAATATAAGAGTAGGAACCAGCCACTGTAGAAGGGAGGAGCCGTGGGTAGGAAAGAACACACCTTGTACTCATCCTCCTCCTCAAGCAATCCAGACAAGAAGGAGTAGGGTCTTACACCGCAAGGTGGCTCGAACTTGGGTAAAAATGTGTGTCTCTTGTTCATCTTCCTTAACTCGAGCCCCGGGAGAGTCGCCGTGAGGTTGTGAGATAGAGTAGGGTAGGCGAGCGAGTGCACCCAGTGTTCGAACCTTTCTGGGTCCTCGGAGCCCCGATTCCGACATTTGGCACGCCAGGTAGGGGTGCGCCGTTGCTCTCCAGCTCCGTCTCGGCTTCGCCCGCGCCGACCCCATGGTTGACACCCACCATGCACGTGCAGCGCGCTCAGCGCTGAACGGACGCCACGGCCTCACCCATGCTGCTGCCGAAGCTGTCGACGGCCGCGCCGCCCGCGAGCGACGGGATCGCTCATGGCCCCCCGCATGGCGGAACGGCCACCCGTCGCATCCTCCTCGGCCTGCGTTCACGTGGGAGACCTGAACGTGCAAGACGCGTTGCTCATGGCGAGTGAATTGCTCCGCCACCGCCCGACGGACGGGGGCTACGAGGCCTGGGCGGACCACATCGTCGAGCTCGTCGCCGTCGCCAGGAGGGCTCGGGCGCCCTACCTCCCGCTTTGGCCCCCGGCGCCGGGAGAAGGGAGCGCGAGTGGCCGGCCTTCCCCTACCGCCGCGCGACAACCTGACCGGGCCTTGGCCTGGCGAGCCCGAGCAGGGCCCACCTCGCGCCATCCACCTCCTCCTTCGGGTCCCCGTGACCGGCTTTGGGCAGCCGACCGGCCCCGGCGGCAATGCACCCGGGGGGGCGGCGGGATGTTCTGCGCCCACCACAATGTGCGCACCCACGACACGGAAGTCTGCCGGGTGTTCGGGCCTTCCCGCAGGGAGTGCGCCAGCCAACGCACTGGCCGCAGCGTCCGCGGTGCCGGACGTGAAGACAGCAGCGGTGGTAGCAGGAGGGACAACCGCAGTAACAACCCTAACCAAGGCCGGCGCGAGTAACCTCGCGGCGACAGCGAGCGCGATCGGCCTCAGGAGGACACCCGGCAAGGGCGACCCCATGGGGCACGCCCCCAGGACAGCGTGGTCCTGCCGCCGTGACCGCGGTCACCCAGAGGGAGAGGCAGTGGCTCGTCTGACAAAGGGTTTGGGGATGACCAGGAGCCTCGCGTGGCAGCCTGTATCCTTATGGGAGCCCAAGCCTTTGTTGGGGAACGTTGCATGGGAAACAAAAATTTTCCTACGCACACGCAAGATCTATCCATGGTGATGAGCATCTACGAGAGGGAGAGTGGATCTACATACCCTTGTAGATCGCTAAGCGGGAAGCGTTAAGAAACGCGGTTGATGTAGTCGAATGTCTTCGCGATCCAAATCGCCGAGCGTCCCGCGATCCCATCACGATCCATCTCGCGATCCAATCACGATCCGTCCCGCGATCCTATCACGATCCGTCCCGCGATCAAATCACGAATCGTCTCGCGATCCTGATCACGGTCCTTCCGATCTAGCGCCGAACGGACGGCACCTCCGCGTTCAGCACACGTACAGCTCGATGACGATCTCCGCCTTCTTGATCCAGCAATAGGGGCGGAGAGGTAGAAGAGTTCTCCGGTAGTGCGACGGCGTGGCGGCGATGGTGGTGGAACTAATTCCAGCAGGGCTTCGCCTAAGCACCGCTGAAACGATCTAGAGGAGAAACTGCGATCTAGAGGAGAGGCTAGCACATGGCTATTAGGGTTATTTTTCTCCTCTAAATCCTCTACTATATATAGGAGGGAGGGAGGGGAGGAGGCAGCCGCAAACCCTCAAGGGCTGGCCGAAATTGGAGGTGGAGGAGTCCTACTCCAATCCTACTAGGAGTAGGATTCCTCCTCTCCACTTGGAAACACTTTCCACCTTTCCACCTTTGGGTTTTTTCCACCTCCAGCCACATGGGCCTTAGTGGGGGGCTTGGCCAGCCCACTAAGGGCTGGCTTGACTCCTCCCACAGCCCATGAAGCCCCTTGGGTCGAAATACCCCTCCCGATGGTCCCCGGTACCCCTCCCGGCACTCCCGGTACACTACCGAAGTACCCGAAACTTTTCCGGTGACCAAAAACGGGACTTCCCATATATCAATCTTTACCTCCAGACCATTCCGGAGCTCCTCGTGACGTCCGGGATCTCATCCGGGACTCCGAACAACCTTCGGTCACCACCATACATAACTCTACTATACCGAAACGTCACCGAACCTTAAGTGTGCAGACCCTGCGGGTTTGAGAACTATGTAGACATGACCGAGACACCTCTACGGCCAATAACCAATAGCGGGACCTGGATGCCCATATTGGTTCCCACATATTCTACGAAGATCTTTATCGGTTGAACCTCTATGTCAAGGATTCAGTTAATCCCGTATGTTGTTCCCTTTGTTCTTCGGTATGTTACTTGCCTGAGATTCGATCGTCGGTATCTCTATACCTTGTTCAATCTCGTTACCGGCAAGTCTCTTTACTCGTTCCGTAATACAAGATCCCGTGGCTAACACTTTAGTCACATTGCTTGCAAGGCTTATAGTGATGTTGTATTACCGAGTGGGCCCTGAGATACCTCTCCGTCACACGGAGTAACAAATCCCAGTCTTGATCCATGCCAATTCAACAGACACCCTCGGAGATACCTGTAGAGCATCTTTATAGTCACCCAGTTACGTTGTGACGTTTGATACACACAAGGTATTCCTCCGGTGTCAGTGAGTTGCATGATCTCATGGTCATAGGAACAGATACTTTGACATGCAGAAAACAATAGCAATAAACTGACACGATCATATGCTATGTTCATAGTTTGGGTCTTGTCCATCACATCATTCTCCTAATGATGTGATCCCGTTATCAAATGACATCTCATGTCCATGGCTAGGAAATCTTGACCATCTTTGATCAACGAGCTAGTCTATTAGAGGCATACTAGGGACACAGTGTTGTCTATGTACCCATACATGTATTTGAGTTTCCAATCAATACAATTATAGCATGGATAATAAACGATTATCATGAACAAGGAAATATGATAATAACTAAATTATTATTGCCTCTAGGGCATATTTCCAACAGCCTTCCTGTCAAACCATCGGCTGGGACAGCCCCACCGCGTGACGAGAGGCACCCTCCGGGGGCCGGAAGCCACGCGGCCCCTCACGTGGTCCCAGTATGCCATCTCCTTCAACTCCAGGGATGGCCTCAAATCCATGGCCACCGTGGGATCGCTCCCCCTGCTGTGTACCCCCATCATCTGCAATGTCTCCATCACCAAGACCCTCGTCGACGGGGGCGCCGTCCTCAACGTGCTCTCTGCGGAGTCCTTCGAGACTCTCCGGGTGCTCTAAAGCAAGCTGGCGCCCACTAGGCCCTTCTTCGATGCCGCCGGCGGTCCCATTGTCCCCTTGGGGCAGGTCCGCCTCCCCGTCACCTTCGGCACACGCGACAATTACCGCACCGAGCTCATCGACTTCGACGTAGCGCGCATCGGTCTCCCGTACAACGCGATCCTGGGATACCCGGCCCTGGCTAAGTTCATGGCAGTGACCCATCATGGTTACAACGTCCTCAAGATGTCGGGCCCCGACGGCGTCATCAACATCGCCTGTGATGAGAAAGACATGGTCCATTTCCTCGAGCGGGCCTACAAAGCTGTCGCGACCGAGCATTCCTACGACGAGGGAGGCGCTGGGCCTTGCGAGGCCGTGCTCCTAAGGAAGAAGGGGCTGCGCTCGTTCCAGGCCTCGCCAAGATGACGAATGCAGCGCTCGACACCGCTGACGCGAACCCTGTGCCCCTTGTCGGCGCCAGCCTCGCCTCGGCATAGGGAGGTGCGCCCGGCGCCTCCCTCGGGCTAGGCTCGGGGGCTTCTGCCCGAGAAGCATCAGACTTGGCTAATGTGATGAGGGAGGAGCCCAGGCACCACTTGGAGGCATGCCTCGACACGCGCCCCCACGAGCAACGAGTGCGGTGCCTGGCTCCAGTGTCACGGGAGCTCATCGACCAAGAGATCGGCAAGCAGCGGGAGGAGCGTCGCCCGGAGCGCCGGACGGTACAGACCGTCGCCCCCATGAGGAGTGGCAGATCGGGCCTCAGACGGGTCGGGACAAATTTTTCGTCCCACCCACCACCCACTTGGTAGCCACTGTCGAGGATTTAACCGACATGCTAGACTATGCTTCTGAGGAAGTAGACTACATGGATGAGGAGGATCGCACACTCACCCCCGTTAACACTGGACGGTGGACTGCCACCTCCCATACGACGTCTACATGGTAGACACTCCAAAAAACGATGGCGACAAATCGAATGAAGCGCCGTCAAGACGCCGAAAGCCGCATAAACGGTCAAAAGGAAAAAAGGGACGAAAATCTATCGATGGCACCGGGGACGGAGACACCCCGGAAGACATCGGCGATCCCGAAATCCCCTAACACCCGTTAGAGGGTCAGGAGAGGCCCAAAGACCGGCGGAACCCCGACGATCCAGATGATCCCGAGGACGACGACTACCTCCGCTCTATCGAGGGGGAGGACAATTCGGAAGCCGATGACTTCACCATCCCAGATAATCCTGAAGACCAGGAGCTATTCAGACAGCAGCTTATATCCACGGCCCGCATCCTGAAAGCAAAAGAACGGCAGCTTAAGGCCGAACAAGACAACCTCAATGATCGATGGGCGAGAGTCCTCTCAGCTAAGGAGGGGTACGGCACAGCCTAAGAGTTATCCATGCAGAAGGCTGCTGCCACAATTCGACGACGAGCTCTCTGATACGCCGTCCCCCAAACATACCCCATACGATAAGCCAGACCGCCCTCCTCGAGGACGAGATCGGACGGTTGACAACACTGGCTATAGGCCGACGATACCCCGTAGACGGGGAAAAGAGCCACTAGAGCCCAATGACAGGTTCGACCTGCGACATGACCTGGACGACAGAGCAGGTCGTACGCGATCCATCTACGGATCTAGAGCATACTCACCCGATAGACGGGAAGGGTACATGCATTGGTTCGACCGCAACAATGAAGGTCGGGAACGAAACCGAGCTAGGACAGACGCCGATCACCGGCGTGACATAGCTCGGGTCAGAGGCGCTGCCCACCCACTGTGTTTCACGGACGAGGTGATGCGGCATCAGTTCCCGAAAGGGTTTAAACCCGTAAACATAGAACAATACGATGGGACAACTGACCCAACCATATGGATCGAGGATTTCCTCCTCCACATCCACATGGCGCGAGGAGATGACCTCCACGCCATCAAGTACTTACCCCTGAAGCTCAAGGGGCCAGCTCGGCACTGGTTAAATAGCCTCCCCGAAAACTCCATTGGGTGTTGGGAGGACCTAGAAGAGGCATTCCGATCTAACTTCCAGGGCACTTATGTTCGGTCGCCGGACTCCTCCGATCTAAGCAACGTCGTCCAGAAGCCAGGAGAGTCCGCGCGGCTATTCTGGAACCGTTTCTTGACCAAGAAAAACCAGATCGTAGACTGCCCGGACGCCGAAGCAATAGCCTCTTTCAGGCATAATATTCGGGATGAATGGCTGGCTCGTCAGCTCGGCCAGGACAAACCAAGGACAATGTCCCCCCTCACATCACTCATGACCCACTTTTGCGCAGGCGAGGATAACTGGCTGGCTAGACGTAGCCACAACCCCGAAGACCCCGGAGCCTCCGAAATTCGGGATGGAAACGGGAAACCGAAGCGCAACAAGAACAAGCGCCAGCACAATAATAGTGATGCCGACGACACGGCTGTTAACGCCGGCTTCAGCAACTCCCGGCCTGGGCAGCGAAAGAAGCCTCCTAAAGGCAAACACGACGGACCCACCTCGCTGGACAAGATCCTGGAGAGGCCTTGCCAGATCCACGGCACTCAAGATAAGCCCGCCAATCACACCAACCGTAACTATTGGGTCTTCAAACAGGCCAGCAAGCTCGCATCCGAGGACCAAGGCAAGAGCCCACGCAGCGAGGACGAGGATGAACCCCGTGGTCCGATCGTTGGCGAACAAAAGAAATTTCCTCCAGAGGTAAAAACAGTAAACATGATATACGCCACCCATATACCCAAAAAGGAGAGGAAGCGCGCCCTTCGAGATGTCTACGCCATAGAGCCTGTAGCCCCGAAGTATAACCCATGGTCGGCATACCCGATCACCTTCGATCGACGTGACCATCCGACCAGTATCCGTCATGGGGGTTCGGCCGCACTCGTCCTAGACCCAATCATAGACGGGTACCACCTCACTAAAGTCCTAATGGACGGTGGAAGTAGCCTCAGTCTGATTTACTCAGATACGGTGAAAAAGATGGGCATAGATTCGTCAAGGATCAAGCCCAGTAACACTACCTTCAAAGGAGTGATCCCAGGCGTTGAAGCCCGATGCACAAGCTCTGTAAGCCTGGAAGTAGTGTTCGGCTCGCCCGATAACTTTCGAAGCGAGGACTTGATCTTTGACATCGTACCTTTCCGCAGCGGCTATCACGCCCTGCTCGGCCGTACAGCGTTCGCTCGCTTTAACGCCGTCCCGCACTACGCATACCTCAAGCTCAAGATGCCCGGCCCCAGGGGGGTCATTACTGTCAATGGCAACACAGAGCGCTCCCTCCGAACTGAGGAACATGCGTTGGCCCTGGCGGCCGAATTCCATTACACTGATGATCGGCAAGTGCCGACACCTGCCGTAAAGGCACCCAAGGCTGGTAAGCTAGCTCGGTCTCAATCCGAAGTACCAGAACCTTCTTCTCCCCATAAATAGGGACTCGCCCCCCATCGCATGGCCCTAGAACCGGCAAAGTACGTGCTGAGGAGGCACAACTTCGCGCTCAAAATTCCATGGGCGGCGGTGGGGAGAATTACTAAAGGGTAAGTGTTCGGCTAGACCGAACTATCACCATCAACATGTCTTCGGACACACTACAGGTACCATAAAGTACCTACTACGGCGTAAAGCTCATTCACATTTCGGCGCCTTCTCAAGACTTTTTCTCCAAAGTCCGCTCGCCGAACATTACACCCAACATGGCATACAACCCCTTGGGAGACGCAGGAGCGGACAAGCGACGGGGCACATCGACGACGTTAGGTCACCTATCGAAGACCCTCGGTACAACCCCTCCTGTAAGGTTTATATTTCATTTTTAATACCTGTAAACAGTTGTATCGGCAATTCGAATAACAAAGAGTTGATGGGCAAAATACAGATGTATCTTGTATGATCGTTTCGCTATTTTTAGCACCCTCTCTATTTTCCCTCTCTTCTTGCGAACCTGTTTGGTATTCTATGCGATGCAACCGGCTAAGAAACCGGGGGCTCGAACTAAAGAAAATCGCCTTATGCATAACTGATTTTTTACGTTCGGCGTCTTGGAATTCCGCTTTATATGCATTGGTTCCGAACTATGTCTCGGGTCAATAGTTGGGTTACCCGGCTCCTGTGCTTGCCCCTTTATGTTCCGCTCGTTCGGCTAAAAGGGCAAAGGGAGAACCGCTGCGATTGTGCTTCCGGCTAGCCTGGTCAAGCACCTCAGCGGAGAAAGCCGAAAACTGACTGTCATGGTATGCGAGAACTGGTCTGCGAATCCGAGTTTGGCTCAATCTAGTTAGAGGTTATTCCGTGTCATACGATGGGTTTGGTATTAGTACAAACCATGTGATATAGGCTTCGGCCACGGCTCATCCGAACATCACAAACACCTGGGGGCTGGTCATCCCGCACTCCTTTCTCGCGCCCCTACGGCTAAGTGAAAGCAATAAAGCATTATGGTTCGATTGCCTTGTCCGCCCCACACTACCGCCTTCGGGTACAGATAGTTCGGCTAAGGGTCACAGTGCGTTGGCAGAGACACCCCACATAGTATCTACATGGGGGCTGAAGCCGACGACTCGCCGCTTTCAGTTTTAACGGCCACACAGGAGTTATAAAGGATGCAAAACATATAAGACATGATAAACCATGCATCTTAAATATAAACGCGTTAAAGAGTCTTCGGACATATTACAATGCCTTTACTCATACACATCCTCTCTCGAACATTGCGCCTCTACTGCCCGAGCACCCTCCATTACGCCGGAGAAGTACAGCTCGGGGCGCCCATGCTCTTTTCCGGTAGGCGGAGGAGCGGTGGCTATCTTCATTGGGTCTAGCCCCGGCCAGTGCACCTTGGCCTTCACAAAGGTCATCCGAGCTCCCTCGATGCAGGAAGATCGTCTTAGCGCGTCGATCCGGGATGAGGCGTCTCTCAGCTTCCACACTAGGCCGAAGTAGCTGCCCGACAACGGCTCATTGGGCCATAGCCGGATGCAGAGATCCTTCATTGCCGGCTCCGCCATACGGTGTAGCTCCATCAGCTGCTTCAGCTGCTCAACAAGGAGAGGAGAGCGCTCAGGGGCTTCAAACTGCGCCCAGAACAGCCGAGCTTCATCTCCTTCTCCCCGTGAACCATAGAACTGGTTCGCGTCCGCTGCGCTCTTCTGAAGGTCCAAGCAGGCGCCTGAGGAACGCCATACTTGGGTGAGCAATTTGAACTTGCTATCCCCGAAGATACATTGCAATGAATACGGCTTACCATCCATGATAGCTTTGGCTTGGGTGACCTCCTCTTCAAAAGACCGCCTATCCACCCGCTCCTTTTGGAGATTGGTTTTAAGGGTGGATAGTTCGGCGGCCTGCTCCTTACCCTTCCGCTCCAGGTCCTCGCACTTTTGCCCGGTGTCCTTGAGCTCCTGTTGGATTTCCTCCACCCGAGCCTCGTGCTTGTCGCTAGTGGCTCTTAGGGCGGAGAGCGCGGTAGCCGCTTCTTTGGCCGCTGCCTTCTCCACCGCAGCCTCCTGCTTCGCCTTCTCAAGCTCGGCCTTGAGCTTCTCAATCTCCTTCGCCGAGGCTGCGAAAGCATCGACTTATATCAAGCAACCGTGTTGATAGTATGGTAAATAAGAGTTTTGATACTCTAATCTGGCTTACCTTGCGCCTCGTCGAATTTCCTGTTTAGAGCGTCAAGGTCGTCTTCGGAGCTTTTGAGCTTCCGATTTAGCTCATCTAACTCGGCAGCGTTAGTAGCCGCTGCCGTCGATGAAGCCTGTAACAAACCAATTCATATAACGTTACAGGGGTTTACAACCTCCGAACTATCACTAAAATGATCATGTATCCGGGCTGTTAGAGCGATTCGAACACATATTGTCCTATGCACAGTTCGGATAAGGATCTATGTTTGACCCCCAGGTAAGTTTTTTCAAACTCACCTGGGGCTCGGGGGCTGCCATGTATATAATCATAACTCACAGAAAATAATATTTCACAAAATAGAGCATTACATGGCTTACCTGGAAGCCCGTCAGGAGACCATTGAATGCCTCCTTCAGTCCGTGGTCTACGGACTGAATGCTCTGCAATACCGCACCCATAAGGGTGCGGTGCTCCCCGGAGATGGAGGCGCTTGACAGAGCCTCCCCCATAGCCGGCCACCCATTGGACGATGGCGCCGGTGGGGATCGGTTGACACGATCTCCAACCGGAGATTGTACCGGTGCCTCCAGAGGCATGGTGCGCTCCGGAGACCGCCTTGGAGGTGACTAGATGTCTTCTCGTCCGGCCTCCTCAGTATCCGGGAGGGGCCTCTCCCCCGGGTCTTCGGCGGCCGAGGTGTTAGCCTTGGCCATGACTTCATCGCCCCTACCTCCAGTGTCCGGCTCCAAAGGAGCCTGTTGGGAGGACACCTCCGCGGCATCCTTCGCGGCGCCCGGAGGAGAGGGGCGCGACGTGGTCCCGCTCTCCGCTAGTTCGGCGGGCGGGGTCTCCCCGTCCGAAACTTGATCGGTGGGGAGAACTTGTGGTGGGCTACAAGTCAATAAGGCGCTCACATGATAATCATATTCAAAACTTACCACTAATAGCTCGGGAGGTCTTCGGATCTTTACCTTCGAGCTGGGGGCTTGACCCTGATGTTCCTTCGTGGAACCCTCTCGAAATCCTCGGACTTGGCGTCCGAGCCCGAACTGTCATCGGACAGGACTACCTGTGTCCGGCGCGCTTTCTTCGGGGCGGGAGGAGGTATATCCTCTGTGGCGTCCGATGACGCCGCCCTCTTTCCTGCGAGGGGGGAGTCGCCTCCTTCCTCGCCCTCGCCCTCACCCTCGTGCTCCTCCTCTTGATTTGAGGAGGCACGGGTTTCTTCAGACACAGCCTCCGGCTGGTCCCTGATGCGCAGGCCTGCCCGGCCTGGTTTCTTCTTCTCCTTCTTCTCTAGCGCCTTGTAAGGCACCACGACAAGCATCTCCAACAGCAGCAGAGACCTGGGGTCTTCGGGCTGTTGAGCCGGACACTTGATGCCCGTGGCCTTGCTCAGCCATTCCTACAGAGGTGGTCGGAAAACACTTAGATTCTCTTCGGGAAGATAAAAGCCGATCTAATAAAACTATATCATACCTAGGAAGGAAGCTTATCGGCACGTAAACCCTGGTCCTCCTTCTTGGCCGGCCAATTCTCCTGCGCCTTGAACAGCGCCTTCCACAGCTTCTCCCGTGTGGTGCGGAAGAGCCGATGAATCGTAGGATCGTCGTCAGCCCGATAAGTCCACATGGGAGAGCCCCGGCGCTGGGAGGGGAGGATGCGCCGCCGAAGCATAACCTGGACCACGTTGGTCAGCCCGACTCCATCCTTGATCATGGAGGCGATGCCCCTCTGTAGGTCCTCCACCTCTGTATCCGACCCCCAATCGAGGCCTTTTCGGACCCATGAAGTCAATCTGGTCGGGGGGCGGATCTGAATTCGGCAGGAACAGTTCCGCCCTCCTCCCTTTTCTTGGTGATGTAGAACCACTCTTTCTGCCAGGTCTTGATGGTGTCGATGAAGGTCCCGGATGGCCATACCGCGCGTGGAAGCTTGCTGATGACCGCCCCGCCGCAGTCTGTGTGTGCGCCTGCGACACACTTCGGCTTGATGTTGAAGATCTTGAGCCACAGTCCGAAGTGTGGTTCGACCCGCAAGAAGGCCTCGCAGACGATGATAAAGGCCGATATATGCATGAAAGAGTTCGGCGGGAGGTCGTGGAAGTCGAGGCCGTAGAAGAACATGAGGCCCCTCATGAAGGGATGGAGTGGGAAGCTTAGTCCTCGAATGAAATGAGGGATGAAGACCACCCTCTCGCCTGGTTTGGGGGTGGGGATTACCTGGCCCTCCTCTGCGGCGCGGTGGAAGATGTTGGCGGGGAGGTACCCGGCCTCCTTGAGCTCCCGGATGTCCTGAGGAAGCCTCCCACTTGCCGCTGGAGCCTGAGCCGGCCATGGCTGAGCTCGGAGGGGGGAAGGTGGAAAACCTAGATCTGGGCTCTGGAGGCTCAGGAGATAGGGGAAGCAGGGGTGCAAATGGGAAGCATGGTCAGGCCTTGGGGTTTTCTTCCCCTTTTATTGGGCTTGCCGCCGGTTAGCCTCCCCTCACCACGCCGTGAATCCCTCAGCTTCCCAAGACGTGCATGCCATTATACACGCATGATTAAACATATCCCGTGTAAAACGGAGCATGATCTGTGCATTGATGGATCGTGCTGTTGGAAACGGCCTCGAACCGCGAATCGAGTCTTTACGACTGGTTCAGTGGTCATGGTGGGCCGTGACCTTTCGTCTGAAAGGTTGTCAGGGATCGTTATTTACTTCCTGACGTGTGGCCTTCAGGGCCGGTTACTCATGGTGTTCGGACGATCTATGATCGGAAAAACTACACGTCGTCAGAGGCCGAACAATCTCAGCCGATAACTATTTGGAGGAAGGAACTCGCCTCGCAAGCCGAAGACTTTGATCACATGAAGCAGCTGAAGCTAGGACTCTTGGCGTTGGAGGCTAGTTCGGGGGCTACTAAGGGAGTCCTGGTTTAAGGGGTCCTAGGGAGGTCGACCTATTGCTTATGGGCCGAACTATATGGGCCACTTGCCGAATACTGGATGGATTGAAGACCTTGTCTCCAGGATGGAAGCTTTAAAGATCGTGGCATGTCCTCCAAGTTTAAAGTAGTGAATAGGCATGTTTATCCCTTCGACGTGTAACCGACCATGTGTAACCCTAGGTACCCTCGGCGTCTATATAAGCCAGAGGGTTTTAGGTTGTAGGCCAACAGAACTCATCTAGGGTTTAGCTATTTGATCTCGAGGTAGATCAACTCTGTAATCCTCATACTATCAATATAATCAAGCAGGACGTAGGGTATTACCTCCATAGGAGGGCCCAAACCTGGGTAAAACCTTGTCCCCTTCGTCTCCTGTTACCCTCGATTCTAGTCTCACAGCTCGGGACCCCCTACCCGAGATCCGCCGGTTTTGACACCGACACCACCCCCACCCCTATCCCCCTCCAAATAAGCATGAAACGGTTTGCAAAGGAAGCGAGTTTATTCTCATCTTGGAAAGTCCAATAACTGCAATCATACTCCATGTAAGATTGTCATCCCTATTTTAGAGGTAAATTTTATAGGAAATTTTGCAATCAAAAAGTCTAACAAGTTCATAGTTGTAGTCTGGATTCCGAGTAAGATTTCTCCCGATCACCAGGGGCGGAGCTTTGTAGGGGCCAAACTAGGTTGTGGTCCGCCCAGAAATTTGGCTAAAAAAATATTACATATGCATCTTCCTCACAAGCCCAGCTCACCTAGCGCACCCCCATACTTTCCATGTCTTACGCAGCAGCCCACGGGCCTATCCCCGTCTCGACTAGAACATGTACCCCGGGCAGCCGCGCCGTTGTGTAGCCGGCCAACTGCTCTGCGTCTCCTCTCCCCCAAGGCTCCAACACCCCCTTCGCTGACCACCCTTCCTGTCGCATCACACGCAGCACACAGGTAAACTAATATCTTCACCAAAATTCAACAATTTAAAAGCAATAGCCTTATTTTTATTCCTTACATCTACTGATAAGTAGTAGCCTGATCTTACGTAAATTGCAATGCAGTTACTCATGGGCAAGAAAATCATAGTCAAGAGCAGAATTGATTTGACTTTTTATAAGGAAAAGAGAATCTTGCAAATAACATGTTAGTTCACATTCAGGGTGGAATTATGGAGAACTACAACCACTGAATATCAATGCTTTTGTATTAGCTAACTTAGCTTCATGGTTGAACTATATTTTAGTATAGATTTATACAGATCTTCTCGCACCATCATATAACCTTGTATCATATACTCATGTGATCATGCTTATGATTCGGAATTTCAAAAAAATGTCCTTCTTTAGTCTGGCCTAGACAGTTTTTTTCTTTCAACTCTGCCACTATCGACCTCCATCTGAAGTTGAAACCCCATGAAAGGTGATCGAGGACATATGTACAGGGAAAACACGTCTACCAGCCTCAGAAATTGCCACAAAGTCCAAACTAAGTTCGCACACACAATCACCGACATGTTTATATTTATCTAAGTAGACCTTTTTCTATTCCAAAACATGTCTATCACGTGGAATGTCATGGTGGGGTGATAAACTTCGCCTTCTTGAGCGGTTTATTACTTCCTTGTAGAGAAATGAAACTTAGATTTACACGACGACATTGTGAAGTCATAAAACATGGGCCTGGGTCTTGCACCATCTATTCCATCCTCAGTTTACCGTACCAATCAAGTGATAGAGAAGCGGACAATCATATGTGTCCACTAGTTCCTCCTCATCGGTTTTGGGGTGAGGTCGGGGGCTCAAACACTTAGGAAAAACCTTTAATTGGTTGATCTCCTCATGTTTAATGTCCTAGACCAAGACACACGCATCCTCCTCGTTCTTTCCCATATTAATCCCGTCATTCTTTAAATCTAGTGGATGATATGAGATCTTATTTCACACATGGTGTCATCGGACAGGAAATGTGTTTTGTGTAAGTTGTTGAGCTATGTATGTATTTATTATGTACATAGGTTTGAAGCAGTAAAATTTTGTTTTTTATATGCTTCCTCCACTTTTTGTATACAAGACCACAATGAAATATACATATTGTATATTTACAAGGCCACTAAAAGTAAACAAGGAAAACATTAATGATGTTGGCTCATACTAGGAATTCATGGTTTAACTACTCGCATGCATGGATTGGATGATAATGATACATTCAACTACCAATTTCTCACATCCACTCAATTTTCTCTAATTTGCATGCGTCCTATTAATTAACCCTGTAAACGAAAGAAAAAGCTAGCTTGCAAAGCAGTTATTAAATTTTACATTGGTACCTATAATTTGAGTTTCTGGCCTTGTATATAAAAATGGAGGGAGTATATAGAAACAAGTTGACGCAACAGTCTAACATTTTGAAATGAAACGGAGGCACTCAGAGCAAATCTAGTAGATCCTTATAAATTGGTACTTCCCTTAAACGATTTTGCACGCACTCGAAGGTCCCGACAGAACAGATCCGCTATAAACGTACTGCAAATATAAAAAGTAGTGCGCGCTACAAAGTTCAACCCAATGGGAGTTCATATAAAGCTTAAAAACATAGATCAAGCTACAAATTTAACTAGGCAAGGATGGATCAAACATCGAGGCCCAGGTAGAACGTCTCCGCCGACTTGCGGCAAGCATGGGCGTAGGCGTGGTCCTTCTTTGCGGCGGTGAGCTTTTCGGTCGTGCCTTCTTCTCTGCCCGCCACCGCGCGCTGCACTGTGAGGAGCTCCTCATCTGCCTCCTGATATCTCTTGGTGAGCGGGAAAAGCACCTCGTGGAGCTCGTTGAAGCTGGCCCACGCGCTCCGGCCACCACTGCGGGAGAGGCGGTCGCGTTCGCGCATCTGCTTGGAACGCCACAGCTGGACGGCGGATCGGCTGGAGCTGCCACCCTCCACGTCGTGCCAGACGAGCTTGCGCAGCGATGAACTATCATGGCCGCCATGCCCACGAAGACACCCGGCCATGGATCTGCGAGAAAGGGAGTGAAACTTGCGGAATTTCTCGTCGGAAAAAGGAAAGGAAACGGTCGAGGGGGGGCGGAGTGCGGTGGATCTTATCCAAGACGCAAACCCTAAAATTGTCACACCCTGTGTTTTGTATCACATCACTATGACTAATAAAGCTTAAAATTTTGGACCAACTAAAATTTTATGAGTGCTTGTGATGCTTGAGTGATTTGCAATTTGATTGTCTTCTTGTTTATGTTTTAATTCACAAAAATCCTCCTACTCTCTAAACTCATCTCCTTGATCCAAAATCTTTGCCCAATGATCATGCCATGTGTATAGGACATAAAGCTATTTTTATAAAAAAAATATGTTATCCAAAAAGCATTTATTTGATTTAGGTTTTCAAAAAAACTGAATTGAGGTTTGTACTACAAGTCCTCAAATTAGGGGAGATGTTTTTTCCCAAAGATTTTATTTGAAACCTATTATCTATAAGACTTCCCAAAACCACAAAAACATATTTTTAAAAGTTATTTTCGTATTTTATTAAAATGCCTTTTTCTGAGGCCAGAAATGGTCTTTTATAAGGAAAAATTATTTTAATGTTTTAAAAATATTTGGGAAAATTTAGGGAAAACTAGTGGACATATATTTTCCATATATATGAGTTTCAACACATGGTCATTTTCAAGATATTGGACAAAACCCTCCAAAACCCTTTCTGCATAATTCAAGTATTTGAAATATTTCTATAAGAAATATTGTTAAATAAATCCAGGAAAATTCCAGCAAGTCACATGTGCCCTATGTGATTATATTTCCAAGTTTCATATCAATAAAAATAGTTCTAGTTCACAAAAGTGCCCCAAAATTCTCTTTGTCCACATTCAAATTTGACCAACTTTTCATTGTCAAGTATCTCCAATTGCTCTCAAACTTTGTGGGCATGATGTAATCCCCAAATGATGCCTCTACACCAAGTGGTGCATCAAGGAGAATAGATTGGCCTAGCTAGATCTGAGGAAATCAGTTTCTGCTCATTTCTAGGGTTTGCAAGTGTTACGTTGGCCACTTCCTCTATTTGAGCTGAAAACTTGTGGTCAAGGCTAATGTAGGATGCCACTCCCTCCTGTTAAGTCTCAAAGCAAGTTGAGCAACTTAGCCAGCCCAAAACCATAGCAAACACCTTCTGGGAATTATTGCAACTGAATCATTGAGGCCCCAAGACTCCTCTCCTCGAGCCCAACATTTTACCTCAGCACCAGCAACTTCCTCCGACCTCCAATAAATTTTCTGGCTGCCAACTCCATGATTGAGGGGTGAGGACCTCTCTTTCTCTCCCTGGGCAGCATTTTTCTTCACTTTCTCTCTGCTCTCCCTCTCTCCTTGCAACTTCAAGGGCATCCAAAGCCTCCCCTCCCCTTTTTTATTCTCCTTGCAGCCTCTGGACACTATTGGACATGCCAGAGCGCGCCAAAAGTTATGTCATGCCGGCCAAAGTCACGCCCTGGAGCGTACAGCCACACTCCAGAGGTTTGACCTCACGCTCCCGGCCACCTTAGGCCTTGCCCTCGCGCCAGTCAAGGTGCCTCGGCGTCCGCGACATGCCACCGTGTCGGGAGCCACCTCTCCCTCTCCCTCTCACCCCTCCCCGCGCGTGCCCGACGCCGCCCGGCTCGGCCAATCCTCAGCCTCGCACGCGCGAGCGTCAGAGCCACGCCGCGCCTCCCTCTCTCTTTCCCCCGATCTGGACGACCCCTAGGAGCACCCAAGACCCGCTCTCTCCTTCCCTAACGGTCACCAGGGCCGATCCCGCGGGCACCCATGGGCAAAGCTCACGGTGCACTGCACCCCCACTATTTAAGCTACCCCCGAGCATCTCTCAGTGCCTCCCTCGCCCTCTAGCACTCCAAATCGACCCGTAGGCCACCCACTGCTCTCCAGGAGCTCCCGAGCTCGAGATCGAGCTCGGGGTCCGCTGCATCGGCTCGCCAGAGATCTCGTGGTACGAGCCTCCTCCGGTGCTCCTCTCCTTTCCCAAGGTCCTCCCTCACCTACCTGACGATATCCCCCGTCTCTCCCGTCCAGATTGTGGTCGGAGACAACCGGAGCAAGCACACCCGAAGCATCTCCGTCATGGCTTCTTCGTCGCTGGCGACCAGGACCTCCCCGGTGTCCATCTCCACCTCCACCCGAACGATGGCTCAGCGCTGGTTCCATTCCCACCCTCCGCTGTCGTTGTCGTGTCCTCTATCACCGCCGGTGAGCTCGCTGTCCTCTCTAGCCGGAGGTTGACGAAGACCCCGACGGAGCCTGCTCGTCAGTCTCAAGGCTCCCTCCTGCGCTTCTCTCTCTCTCTGGCGCCTGGGCCCCACGAGTCAGGTTTAAACCTGGCGGGCGCGCGCCCCAGCTCGCCTGGCCTAGGTTGGCCTCGGGCTGGCCCAGCTATGGGCTGATTTGGGCCGGACGTTTCTGGCGATTTTTCTTTTTCTTTTATCAGTATGCCTCCAAAAATTCCACAAGTTGAAATACTTGTCCAAATCCAGTGGTTCA
Source organism: Elymus sibiricus (assembly GCA_039707655.1). Classification (NCBI taxonomy): domain Eukaryota; kingdom Viridiplantae; phylum Streptophyta; class Magnoliopsida; order Poales; family Poaceae; genus Elymus; species Elymus sibiricus. The sequence goes on along the minus strand of CM077675.1, from coordinate 371,930,508 downwards.
ACTTTGTAAAATTTTGTTAAAACCTAACCTATGTAAGGGTGCCACTTGTGCACCATTTGGAAAAATATTTCTCCACTGCTCCTATTTAAATCCATGCTTTTGGCATTTAAAATCAGTGTGAAAATTCCAAATCTTCATTTCTATCACTCCAACTCCAAAACCAACACATGTAGTATTTTTATTTTTAAATCTAGTATTTAACAAAAATGGTTTGACATTTTTCTGAGTGATTTATTTTTCCTGTTTTTGCTATGGCCTTATTTGTGCCCGTTATTTTTGCGACGTTAGATTATGAAGTTGACGAGGGAGTTGGACCGGAAGCCTTTGAAGACCTCAAAGACTTTGTTGAGCCACGCAGGCAACCCCTTGACCATGTTGATGAAACTATCTTTATGCATGGCATCTTAGTATTTTACTTGTTGCATGAAAAGCATGATGATGTGGTGACACCTTGCTGGGTTTCCTCCGTTGCACTTCCTCTTTGATGCTTGCATGTCATGAATCTATCTTCCGTTTAGATTTATGTGGTCGGGAAGTAGATAGGATGCTAGTAGAAGCTACGCAAGTGGGACGGGAATATGCATGAGGTGGAAGGCAAAGTGTTTTACCAAACACTTTACGGAAACCCCGTCGGGTGCCACTAATGCCCGAGGGAGATGATGATGAGCTAGGTAACCGCTTTAGAGGGTGTACTGAGGCAAGTGTGAGGGTGTGTTTTCGAATATGGATTAGATTTAAGATTTGTCGACCATTCCCAGCCTTACATGTACAACCACGATACCCCTTATGGGACAGGGCTTTGTTGATTACTTTGGTCGATGCTAGCAGAGAGCCCGCATTACTAGTGGCGAGAGGGCCAGAGTTACTCTCTCGATACGGGGTCGTGCCTGGAAGGACGACTATAACTGTTTTCACACACACTGGGCACACCGTTATGTCCCCTCAGGGATGGTACTTGTGATGTACATCATGAGGGCTGGGTACCAATGAGTGGACTCTTTGTTTAGTGTTGTCAAGGGAAAGGCATTGTTTGGGTGCTTACCTCGGGTATGTAATATACCACGAGTCATGGCTTGACACGGAAGTTCCCTGAGTCTTGTGGGTAAAGTGTGCAACCTCTACAGAATGTAAAACTATTCGAATAGCCGTGTCCACGGTCAAGGGCATTTGGGTGGTCCTTCTTAAACTATATCCAGGTGTTTTCACAAAATTTGGTGTGGTTGTGATAAAGGGATACTTGAGCTAAGTGAAAGCACCAATGCTCCCTTGGTGGTTTTGATAATTCATGACAACATACATTGTCTCTTAGACTAATAGTTTTACCTAGCTTATTTCAGATGAAGTCCACAGAGTGGATTGGCTAAGGATTGTGGGGAGAATTCCCAAGAAGAAGAAGGGAAGGAATAGGATTGGCCATGATTCAAGCTTGAAGACTCTGCATTTCATATTTTGTGAGAAATCACTTTTGAGTCCATAGGGAAGCCAATACTATTAAAAGGGGATGAGGAATTATGATGATCCGGTTGCTCAAGTGCTTAGAAATTAGCCACCAAAAATACTCATCCATTCTCCCACAAAATACTCTGTCCAAAACCTAAAGTTCAAATTCGGTGCCACCAACAATTTCCATTCGGCCCTACCGAGTTTCACTTAGACAGATTCCCATGCCAAACCCTAGCATCTCGGTACCACCAAGTTTTGAGAATCGGACCAGCTCTCTGGTTAGCCATTTTCAGGAATCGGTACCACCGAGTTTTGAGAATCGGTCCAACCGAGTTTTTGGACCAACTCTCTGGTTTGCTGATTTCAAGAATCGGTACCACGGATATTCATATATCGGTGTCACCGAAAAGGCCAAAGTTGCCACACTTTGCACTAGTCGGTGTAACCGAGTTTTCACTTCAGTTTCACTGAGTTGGGCAATAATGTTGTAACGGTTGGATTTTTGGAGATGCCTATATATACCCCTCCACCACCTCTCACTCGTAGAGGAAGCACTCAGAACAGATCTACACTTGCCCCATTCATTTTTCTGAGATAGAGCCACCTACTCATGTGTTGAGATCAAGATCATCCACTCCAACCATATGGATCTTGATTTCTAGCCTCCCCAAGTTGCTTTCCATCCAATCAATCTCTTCTACCCATGCCAAACATGTGAGAGAGTGATTGAGTGTTGAGGAGACTATCTTTTGAAGCACAAGAGCAAGGAGTTCATCATAGTATCACATCTATTACCTTTTGGAGGGTGTAGATTGGTTAGGTGTTGCTTGGGAGCCTCCTTCTTCGTGATTGTGGAGTTGAACCAAGAAGTTTGTGAGGGCAAGGAGATCGCCTACTTCGTGAAGATCTATCCATAGTGAGGCTAGTCCTTCATGGACGGAAGCCGTGATGGAATAGACGAGGTTGCTACTTTGTGGACCCTAACGGGTGGAGCCCTCCGTGGAATCTCGCGACCGCTACCCTCCATGGGTTGAAGTCTCCATCAACATGGACGTACGATAGCACCACCTATCGGAACCACGGGAAAAATCTTCGTGTCATCTATTGTGTTTGATCTTCCTATCTCTACTCTCTTACATATGTTTGTCTTTACTTTTCGCTGCCATACTTGTTGACTAGCATGTGTAGGGTGCATTAGACTTGTTAGAATTGCTAAAATCTGGCAACCAATTAATTTGGAAAAAGGTTAGGTTTTAGTTTTTGTCAAGTAGTCTATTCACACCCCCCCCCCCCCCCTCTAGACGCCTCTTCTAGTGATCCCACACTAAGTCCGATGACTTGATGAGATGATGAAACTGGAGTTGAGATACTCTGTTTATATTGATATTTGTAACATGTTCATATGGTTACATGTAACCTCATGATGCATGATTTTACAAATATTAAGACATGATACAGCATGAAAATTAGCTTTCTGCAAAACCACCTGCTTAGGATTAAACCATGTGTGATTATCTTGTCCAAACATGGGTTGCTTGCGAGTACATTCAAAGTACTCATTGGCTTGCCACTGGTTATTTAATTGGCCAGGCATGGAAGAGCATGAATATGGTGAAGAGTACCTTGGTGACGAACATACGAATTAGGCCGCTTCCCAGTCAGAATGCATGTAGGGTTAAGGCAGATGGCAAGGGTTCATGCTATCGTTCAAGATTTCCGCTGCAAGTTTATGTTTGGTGTTTGGCCTTCATGGCCCTATTTGTGTAAGACTTGACCATAAGGTTCATATTTCTGTCGGTATGTAATGGATGTATGACTCTTGTATTCAGCTTCTATGTGTTCAGTGAGCATTGATCTCTAGATCACTGTACACGTGCATTCGGTGATTTTTGACTTATGAGTCGGGGTCCCCACAAAAATGCCCCTAACCCCGTACATATAGCGGCAGAGGGGGGAATTTGTGGGCCACCTGTAAAAAAATACGGGGCGGTCGACTTTTACAAGATCTATTCGGGCCCAAAAAAGGCAAAAATTGTAAACCCGTCGTAATTATACGGAGCGGTGAGGATATAGCGGATCTGCTAGAGTTGCTCTCAAGGGATCACAGTGATCTGGAAGAATCTTAGAAGGGCAGTATCAGGACCATGCTGCGTGCTCATATTCCTCCTCCACTACACATGCAAAAGTTGTCTTGTAACTTCAACACTACCAAGAAACCGGCCAGCACCTAAATGAACACATGCATGCAGTCTGCATGGGAAGCATCCGGTTCAAGTATTAGCCGTCCATGGTCCAATCAACTGTTTTTTGCAAAAGCTCCCAGAAGATGAGGGGGGAAATATATTAGGAGTAAGAGGTGACATAAAGCCTTTTCGTTTATAGCAGGTGACATGACAAGCTTTTCCTTGCCCCTAGCTAGCTCTCTTCTTTTGCATGTGACAGTACCACAAAAGAATATGGGTAACATTGGTTCTCTCTCATGCATGCCACTGAGAAGGTATTGGAACCAAAGATATTCCTCAAGGAAAAAGGAAGATTTTGGAACTAAAGCCCCGTCACCTTACTTTGTCATCTTAGTTTGCTTGGACATGGAATATTTCTTCACACATGTGTATCTCGCAAAACTATTAAATAATCGAACATGTAAACAAATGGACCAATTCAATAGGGCATATACCAGCATTACAAAGGTATCATTTCCTTCTTTTCCCAAATGTTAGCTTCTTTGCTCAGACATGTGTCAAAAAGTAAAAGTAAACTGGTGTACACAATTAACCAATGAAGCAATAGAATCAGAAAGCAAGAAAAAATGTATGGTATACTCCTGATTGTTCAATACTAATAGGCTGACAATTGACCAAAAAGCCCACGATAAACGATGATTGCCACAATGATTTGCGTTGATCAGCATGAGCAACCACAGCCGACGGTTAACTGACCTTCTCTTGTGATGTCATGGCCTTTGTTTTATGTACTCTCCTTTTTCTTTCTTCCTGTTTCCACTTTTGCTTTTCCTCAAATATCATCTTTGTCTCTTTAGACATGCGAATTTATGCGCTCAGATGAAACTTCCATCCCGCAATCCAGACACATTGGGTTTGGAGAAAGGTAAATCTAGAGAGAGAGAGTGGGGTGGGGGGGGGGGGGGGGGAGATAAAAGCTACGGTTTGATTTTGTTGGACACTTTGCCTTTTGGGCGTTTCTTGGAAGCCACTCCTCCTATGCTGCTATACCTGTGCTTTTTAGTCTTGTAGACGATTGGTGAAATGTATGATGATCCTATCATGGCAGTAATGATGTTTTCGCTCGGCTTTGGAGTACCTATCCAAGACCGGCTAATCCCTAAGGTGCACATGGCAGATGTGTTTGCTCTTTCACCCATGATGATCCTGGTTGTCAGAAGGCCAGAAGGATGGGTACTGCCATTCTGTGCCCTCCTTGCTTCCTGATGTTTCCTGAAAGAAAAAGAGGGGTAAAGAATTAGAAGTCTTGCAAAGATAAGAGAGTTATCTGATGTTTGTAAAAAAAATAGAACAAAGGTTGAGATAGTCGCATACAACTAGAACGTTGTACAATTCGGATATTACCACACGACATATGTGTGGTAAGCAACCTAAATTATTCACGCACAAAAAAAGGATATTAGACCGTATTAGAGTATATTCGGCAGGTTTAGTTTTGGTAGTTTGAATTGTAATCTATTTCTATTAGTCTTGGAGTCCAAGTTTTGTAATCTATATAAACAGCCCTTCGAGGCCCCAATCAATACAACATACAACAGTTATTATTCTCCAAACTATCATGGTATCAGAGGCCTAGGTTTTCCGCACCTAGCCGCCACACAGCTTTCGCGCCGCGCCGCCCCCGGGGAGATCGATCTCCGCCGGGGCCGCGCAACTAGTAGATTAGATCTCGCGTCGTCAAAATTTTCTCGCCGGCCGCTTGACCGGCGTTTCTTCTTCTTTCGCTGATCATAGATCAGATTGCGTCGCCCACCGCCACATGTCATCCTCGCGCACCTCTGCTCGGATTTCGCCGTCAACACAGGGCTGCACCATCAACAACCGTGGTCATCATCGCCGCAAACCATCTCCACCAACAACGTCGCTGCACATACCGCATCGTCGCCATCACCACCAATCATGGTCTTCGTCAACGCCAACGGGTTTAATTCCCGAAATCTCCTACCTCTACAGCTCAATCGCCATCAACCACAACCTCTTCGTCTTCGTCCACTACAACCTCGCCGCCAGAGTCGCAGTCTATTTTTCTTTATTTTTCCTCCCTATTTCGTCTACTCCGGCGTCAACGGCGGACACCTTCGGCACCAGTAAGCCACAAACCGACCGTTCACAGAAAATTTCTCTGCTCCTCCATCCGACTCTGGCTCGCATGGTTTGTTATGGTCCCTGTCTTCGCACGTCCGGTATTGGCAACACCGACGCGTGCCTTCATCCCCGACATGCTCCCGGGTCTGGCAAGCCCGACAAGGTGTGCCGCCTACCTCGACTACCTCTACTACCTCGACAACCTCCACAACTCCGGCAAACTCGACGACATCGACCACAACATCAACACCAACGACTTCATCAATGGCGACTTCATCACCAACGGCATAATCGACCACGACTACAGCGCCCACACCTCGGCTACATCGACATCGGCATCAAGGGCTATCACCTCGGCTCCCTCTCCCGCGACAACCCGGCAAGCCCGGCAAGCTCATCACCGACAAGCACGGCAAGCCCGTCCCCGGCAAGTCTGGACAACCCGGCAAGTCCGGCAAGCCCGTCCCCGGCAAGTCCGGCAAGCCCGGTAAGCCCGTCCCCGGCAAGTCTGGACAACCCGGCAAGTCCGGCAAGCCCGGCAAGTCCGGCAAGTCCGGCAAGCCCGGCAAGTCCAGCAAGCCCGTCCCCGGCAAGTCCGGCAACCTGGCAGTTCGCGCTTTCGGATTACACTCCAGTCTCAACATCGTTACTCCCGACGTTGACACTGCGGGGGGATATTAGAGTATATTCGGCAGGTTTAGTTTTGGTAGTTTGAATTGTAATCTATTTCTATTAGTCTTGGAGTCCAAGTTTTGTAATCTATATAAACAGCCCTTCGAGGCCCCAATCAATACAACATACAACAGTTATTATTCTCCAAACTATCAGACCGAGGACAGTGGTGTTCCACCATAAAAAATAGAACATTGATCTAGTTGTCAAAAATTAGAACATTGATCTATGGGATCAAAGCCCCGTGTATGATATCTTAGTTGTACTGTGGTGCCCCAGTTAGTAAGACTTAATGCACACATTTTTTTGTAACCAACATACAATTACTCCCACCATCCGGGATTCTTAGTAGGCTCACGCCCACCAGAGATATTCCGAGTTTGACCAACATGAACAGAAAGATGATGGCACGACAAACAAGAAGAAATAAATCTATCAGCACTGGGGCTTTCCTAAATATGTGCGCCATTATTGGTACTACGAACTTCCTATGTTAACGTTCAACAGCAAAAAGATGTGAAGTGTGCGGGAGAGAGAGAGAGGGAGAGTTTTCTTACTCCTCCTTTGGACCTCCTCGATGTACATCCCATTATCACCTCTTCGAGGCCAGAAGTCGACCGCCCATCGAACTTTCGCGTTTGGTGTGGCCGCTCATCCTCCTAATCACATTAGTTTTGTGTCACAGATTAATCAAACCAAACCGTAAGAATAAAGTGTGTATACTTAGGTACAACGCCAAGAAACTGCATGGATGATGCTGGAGAGCTACCTGATTATGGTAACTCGGTGCCCCATGACCGTAGGGCTCCGCTGTCGGCGCCGTAAGCACAACCGAGCCCTGGTGGACTGGCGGCGGCGCAATCAGCGTAGCCATGGGGTCCGTCGGTGTGCTTACGTGGAACGCCACTGCCGCCGAGCGGTGGTGCTCCTGCTGGAGGCCGGCGTAGTGGTGGTGGTGGCGCCGGTGATCGTGCTCGTCCACGACGTGATGCTGCTGCTGGTGGTGGTGCTGATGGTGAAGCGCTGCAGGACGATGCAGCACTCCCTCGTCAGCCCTAACTTGCACCTCTTGGTGATCTGATCCTCCCATTCCCACCTGCGTCTATACACATTAGCTGTAAATGTTAATACTTGCACGGTACAAATCGTACGTAATAATTAATTACCTTGACAAGTACTCCCTCCATAAACTAATATAAGAGCGTTTAGATATTACTAAAATAGTGTTCTAAACGCTCTTATATTAGTTTACGAAAGGAGTACAATACTACATACTCCCTCCGTCCCATAATATAAGAGCGGTTTTGACACTACTAGATGGAGGGAGTAGTAACCATAACTTAATTAGCCGGCCTGTATATAGTAACAAATAACTTGATTCTGTTACTTCTCTTAGGAACACTTAATTCCGTTACACTCCAGCTTCTATTGATGAGTAAACGTCGCACTGTTTGGTAGACAGGGAAAGTGAACAAATTTAGAAAGCAATGCAGGAGAGATATTATTCTTTGATTTTATATATGCTGATACATATATAAACATGTGGGTAATGAATAGGCCGTTCGTGCCCTTGATTAGGGTTGCTTGCTGTTTGGACAAAGTGATGCCCTAATTAAGCACAGTATTTGATACTGTGCAGACTGTGGACTAGGCGTTTAATAGAACTGACCTACAACCAGTTTGTGTACGTCTTCTTACATCTTAATTAATAGCATGGCATGGAAATATGTGTTACTTCAGCATTGCATGCATGCATGTAGGTCAAAAACATCCATCACTTTAGGTAAGATCTCAACCCTAGCTATTACAGTTTTCTTCCAGAATTCCCCTCACCTTACCATTAATTCATTGATCAGATTGTGCTGAATGGACACATTTGCCTTGACACCACAATGACCCCACAACCCTCCCAAGCAAAAACATTGCATCAAATTCCTACCTACATTTCGTTGATAATAGAGAAGGGAACAGTTCATCTCCAAGATACCTTCCTACTCCAAATTGAAATAAAGAAATATGACAACCGATTTTACAGCATCCAAATTGAAGCTCGCGAGCAGTTATCCTGGATATATAGGTAGACTGAGGAAGTTGGAATCATACATACTCTTTAACACAGCATGTCTACCAATACTATTAGTGGGGGCTAGCTATTTAGCTTGGATGTGCTGATGTGCAAAAGCACACGTACGATGGCATGAGTTACGACGTAAACATCTATTGCTAGCATGTCTTGGTCACTTCCACGCTACCATATAGCTTGGAAAGCAACACGCAGATAAGTCACGCCCAGAACAAATTTAACCGAATAGGAATGTTCAGAATCACAGAACTTTGAATCCAAATTTTACCTATGCCCGGAGAAGCAAAACAAATACCCAAAAAAGTAGAACTTAGTTTTTTTAATGGAATACTTTTTGTCAATGCAGAAATCACGTTATAATGACTTACATCAGTCGATGTGCTTAATTGTGCTCTTGTATGCTGGACAATTTAATGTTCATGATGAATACTAGATTAATTGGTGTTTTTGTTTTGACATTGCTCTTCATGAAAGGTTTTGATTTTGTCACTCCACTCACCCTAGCTACAAATATATCACCTGAAATTTGAAATTACAAAAAGCATCCAATAATTTAAAACTATGATTTCTTTTCCTGTGGGTCTTCGATCTTTAAATTGGACTACAATGTGTGATTACTCTCCACCTCTTTGCTCCTCCAGCCCAACTTCTCCTCCCCACTACCTTGTTGTCGGGAACCTGATAAGCCTAAGTCCCGCAACGCCACAAGGGAGGGGTGGCAATATCCGTTCAGCATAAATGATCCCCTAGCCCCAACGGTGGCAGTCGCCACCTCCGGTCATCGGCACTCTCTTCAATCGCCTCTCCGGTCAACCTCCCCACTCCCTATTGCATCCTTCTACCCATCCCTCTTATTCCCCCTTCCTCTCTCCATTGGGCATGCCCGACCTCCCTCCCTTCCTCCTCTCATATCGACACCAGTTGCATGTAGATCCAGAGTGGGGTTTTTTGTTCTGAAAAGGAGGGTATCCCAATCTAGAGTGGGTAGGTGGGTGTTTCACTCTAAGTTATTCAATGTGTATTTTTTTTTCATGATGTCTTGTCTAATTTTGGATCTCCCCCAATCTCCTCCCTCCCCCCACACCCCATCGCACCCCCCCCCCCCCCCCCCGGGCACCGCCACCGTATGTTAGATAAAAAGACTGAGGAAATACCCAAGAAACCTATCTTTCACTCGCACCGCAAGCCCGAATCCCCAACTACTGCTAGAAGGGATGGATCAAAACTGACCTCCTCGATGGTGTTTCTGAATTGTGTGAAGCTGAAGTCCTGGATACGAGTGGCGCCCTGGAATGCGGCGTTCACCATGTCTGATGGGGCCATGCGCAGCGCAGGCGATGCACTCGCATTGTCGACCCTCCTCCTCTCCACGGCGGGCGCGCCAGTGCTAGACGCCGAGAGTAATGCCAAGGCTCCATCCCCGACGCCGCACTGCCTCGGCTGTGTCTGGTAGAAGATCTTAGAGACGACGAGTTCGCCCTCGCGCTCTTCCTCAGACTCGCCGAGGTGATATTGGTGCATCACCCAGTTGGTCTTCTCGGGCTTCCGGTGCTTGCCGAAGTTGGTGTAGAGCACCAAGATCTTCTTGCACCCCCTCTGTCGGCCGCCCACAGCCACTGGTCGCGTCTTGCCAGTCTTGTGCCACCGTGTCTCGCTCCGCTGCTGCTGTTGTTGCTGCTGGTGTGCCGCGCCCGCGGCTGCTGATCCAGCGGAGGAGAGAGCAGAAGCGTCCACGGTTGCCGGCGGCTGGATCTTGCGGCGCTTGCGGGTGCCGGTGGTGTAAGCCTTGGACGGTCGGTGGAAGAAATGCCTGCTCAGACCGTCCTTGGACACACCTGCATGAACATGGCCACGGATGTCAGGACGTGCATGCCACCCGAGGATTAGTCATGTCTGTTTTGGCTGGACGACTTTGAAAAATAAAAGCGAGAGAAAAGAGACAGTGATGCAACTATGCAACATCAGCCCGTCGGCTGTTGGAGGATATAACAACCTTGAGAGGGGGACAAAACCTAACTTTGGAAGCTAGGGGCAGATCTCATGTCACATTTCATTCTGGAGAGAGAGAAATATGCCACGGCCATTAATGCCGTACGTGCAGTACCTAGAGATATGGGTGTACAATATTTCTTCCTTTTGTTTTCAAGATTACTACAGCGCACTTGAAAATCTACCAGTAATATATTTTTCATATATATTTATGGAGATATGCATCAAGTATTCAAATGCAACTGAAACAAATCCCATAACACGAAAGAGAGGAAAAAAATAACACGAAATAGAAGATGGTGAAAACAAGAACCACAAAAAAAAACTGAGCCTGAGCTACGAAACAAGAAACTGAAATTGCAGAACTCCAAAAACCAAAACATTGTATTTCGAGAAAATGTCCTAACAGAAGAGAACACTTTGAAGAGATTGGAAACGTACGGTAGCTAGCTAGAAACAGATGTTTTAGATTAATATAAGTTACTAAGCTATAGAAGTTAACCTCCCGGCAATAAAAAAATACAAATTAACCTGGCAGTTTCTCCGGGTGGGTGTAACAGATGCCATCCTCCCCCTCAATGGTGGGTATGAACTCGTCGATGAGAGGGTGAGACGGTGGCGCCACCGCCGCCGTGCGGCCGGACCGAACTTTCGCCTCCAGATGCTCGATCAGCTCCTGATCCGTCGGGTCAAATTTCACCCCGGCCGGCAGCCCCACCCAATCCTGTGGGCAACATATATAAACACGATGAATCAACAGAAAGAAAGCCTATAGCAGAACCGAAATTGTCACGGGCCGAGGTCGTGCGTGTGTACCAGCTTCTGGTCGATCTTGTGGCCGCACCTGGGGCAGCAGCTCGACTCCGACATGTACTTGCGGTGCTCCTCGATCCTCGATCCGATGAGGTGGTGGCCGCCGCTGCTTGTTCCTCCTCCTGCTGCTGCCGTTGCACCATCGTCCATGTCTCACTCGTCACCTCAGTTACTCCTGCCAAGAGGACAGTAGCACCTTGCCTGGCTATCTTCTCAGCCTAAGCATGATCACATGTAAGGGAGAGGATTATTCACGGGGTGGAGGGAAGAGGAGGAGGAAGAGGGGGATGGGGACAGGAGAGAGAGAGAGAGGGAGGGGTGGAGAGGAAAGGGAGAGACCGGCCGGGGGTAGGGGGGTGATGAAGGAGGGGGTTTTGAGGAAGTAATAAAGATTTGGAGACCAGAATTCCATGTGTTGATCGCTTTAACTGAAGGGATAGGGAGAGAAGAAAGGAAAAGGTTCTCCAGGTACACACGAAACACCTTTGGGCATACGCTAGATCAAGCTGTCCCTCCCTAACTCCACCTATTTCATCTCCAGAAAAAAAAAACTTCACCTATCTCTAGAGAGAGATGCCTCTGCTATTCACGCACGCTTCTATTGCTCAATTAATACTGCTCCTAAATAGAGTACAAAATTAATTCATTTGATAGTCGAGTGATAGTCAAGCTAAATATGAATCGCAATTTTGGGCATTGTATTTTCTAAATATAGGATATGTTGCAGTATTGGTTGGTGCAGTCATCCTAGCATGGTTCAAGAAAAGGGGAATGTTTTTATATTGGACATATTGCAAAGTTTTCGAAATTCTTTTACTAAATAGTTTTTCTGGCAAATAAAATCAAAATTTATATAATAACAGAAACACATGTTGCATGCTAGCATTGTTATAAGCATTTCTACCCTTTGTCCAAAACTCCACTTGCCAGCTATATTACAAACTCTTCCGCAAAAAAAAAAAAGCTATATTACAAACCTCAGTTCGATATTAGAGTAAATTCTAAGTCTCCATCTATTGTGTAATATTGTAAGGTGTCCATGTTGCCAAGGTTTATATTTGGCCAATAATTAGTTAGAAATATGGGGATATTCATAATTTGTATACTAATGAACTAACTATTGATCAGTCTAGAATAAATCATGGAAAGTTGTCCACCTTACATTTCTCGGTGGAGAAGAGTTTGAAACTTAGGTTATTCAGCAATGGATATATTTATTTAATTAAAACACTAAATATTGAAACATTGAATTATTTTTGTTAACGTACATACAAAGGGTGAACTAGAACAAACTCTCGTTGAAAGAAACACTTGACAACTAGCCCCTTTTTTTCTTTGTGTACTGGGGTGGGAGTGAAAAGCAAACTAAAAACGATTAATACACTTCTTTGAAATCCCACAAGCCACATGTCATTATCAAAGCAAAAAATTGTAGCACTCTCTTGGGAAACCGGAATGGATGGCAGCGGCAGAGGGAAGCCTTTTGGCCTGGTGCATGGACAAGACTGGCAGCGGGCGATACAGGAAGACTACAAACACCTTGTTCACTCTAGTCATGTGGAAGATTTGGAAGCATCGCAATGCAATGTTTTTCGATGGAGCCACGCCCTCCAAGAACCGTGTTATTCATACCATCGCAAACGAGGGGCGCACATGGCAGCAAGCGGGATTGCTTAGAGAAGACCTCAGTAGATTCTTTAGTGGCGTGGAAGGGTGGGCTAGTGCGGCAAGTTAATTCAATTGTAATGAGCGTCTGAGCGGATGTGTGGGTAGTGTTGTAAATAATTTTGTAACGCTACCGTGGAGGGGCTCTTTACCCCCTTTCCTCTTCTATATAATATAGTACGCACACTCGTGCGTATTTGAGAATTATTCCAAAGAGTTGTCTAATTGAGTCTCATATGTTCACTCTGCATCCTTCCCCTACCACATGTTTCTCAGCTATATAGCTGACACCCTTGTTGACATTAACTCCATCACAATCTCCACCTTTCAGCTAATGAAAAAAAATCAAACACCCACTTAACCTTTGAACTAAAAATCACTGTTCAAGATATCCCCCGATATGCCGATAAATCGGCCGATTTATCGCTTACCGTTGTTTGACCGATAAGATAAATTGATCGATAAATTGGCCGATATGCCGATAAATCGGCCGGTATGCTGATAAACCGGGCGATTTACCCCTTATCCTGGGTCAACCGATAAGTTTCCGATAAGCGATATCCCCAACATTGCTAAAAATACAAAAAAAAATCAAACCAAAATGGTGAAATTTTAACTCAAACATATGAACTTCCATTAACAAATCAACCAACTTATTACTCGTCCCTCAAACCAAGTACCAATACTAGGTATCCATGCACTCACCTTACTGGACGCCGGCAGAGTGGAAGGAACTTCCACACTAGAGATATCTTGATCGCTCAAAGAGTTGTCGGTATAAAGCAGAGCACTAGGAAGGCATCAAATGCGAGATGGTATCAGTGGATTTTGAGGTATAAGCGATGAATGAATAGGCAGAAGTGTGAGCAAGGTGGAAATAATTAATAAGGGGAGTATTGAATGAGGAAATAAATCTTCTTGCGGTCTCTTGTGATATTCTTTGTATGCAACTAAGAGAAAAACACCACAAAGATGTCAAATGGGAGGGTGTGGTTGGATTTGCAGGTGCGAGCGACGATTGAATAGGAAGAGGCGTGAGCAAGGGAAGAAACAATGAGGGGAGTATTGAATGCGGAAATAAATGTGTGTGCAAACTCTTATGATATCCTTCATATGTGACTAGGTCAAGCGGGTAGAATCCCCCCCCCCCCCCCGCGCGTGCCAGAAGGGTGGCACGTCAAGTGCTCTGATTTTATCAACAAAATATCTATATATTAAAGGATTTTTATCCAATATTAACTACATACCCAAAAAAAATAGGGCGCATATCAAACATCCCAATATTAGCTCCTAAAAAGAATATTTTCATTTACACACTTAAACTCTGAACTAAAAATATAAAATAAATCAATATGAACTCACACTTAACAAATTAGCCAAATTTGTGCTGATTTCTTTCCAATCAAGAGTCATTGACAGTAACAGCAAGCATCGTGGCACGAGGGACCATGCACTCACCTTATTGAGTCCAATGTTGTGGTTCAATGGGACCTTTCACGCTTGACCTCTCGCATATTTCTTGGCATGAAGCAGAGCACAGCGAAGGCATCAGGTGAGAGGGAACTATTGAATGAGGAAACATTGTGTATGCACCTTTTTATGATATCCGCCATGCAACCAAATTAAACATATTTTGGGTCCCCCCATGTGCAGAAATGAATGGCAGAACAAGTGCTCTGATGTTATCAACAGATATGTGTATTAACTACATAGTCAAAAAATATTAATCTTTACCTACCGAATATCCTGATATTAGTATCTTTTTATTTGTAAGGGCAATTTCATCACGGATTTGATTTGCTTCTCAAATACACATACAAAACAATTGTGTTAGCGCATGGGCAAAGACGTGAACGATCAGGTGACACTTCGTTCTGGCACACAAGAATATTATCGAGATGGAGCAGATACAATGGAGTATACACATCCTAGTTTTATCAAATGGTCGTGCACCCAATGCATACTGCACTACTATTGCTCATACGGTCATGCACCCAACATGGACTGCGTTCATACCTTTTCTTGAGGGAGTGGTTGTCCTTCATGATACGATCCATGAGCTCCACACACAGAAACTCGATGGAGTTATCTTTAAGGTGGGCTTCGAAAAGGCCTACGACAAAGTAAAGTGATATTTTCTTCAACAAGCCCTTCGCGTGAAAGGTTTTGCAGCTGAATAGAGGAAACAAGTGGCTTCTTACGTTTAGGGTGGGAGTGTTGGCATTAAGTCAATGATGACGTCGTCAGTATTTCCGAACTCACAAGGGATCAAGGCAAGGTGACCCCATGTCTCCAATCTTATTAAATGTTGTGGCGGATATGTTGTCTATTCTCATACAAAGGGCTAAAGAGGATGGTTAGATTGGGAGCCTTCTTCTGCATCTGGTTGATGGAGGTGTGTCTATCCTTCATTATGTGGATGACACTGTCATTTTATGGAACATGAGCTTGAAAAATTGAGTAGTATGAAGTTGATCGTGTCTCTTTTCAAACAAATATCGTGTCTCAAAACTAATTTTCACAAAAGAAAGATCTTATATACCTTCCTCGTATATTTGCTTGTGAGTGGGATCCCTTCCCTTTGCACACCTTGGGATTCCTATTCATCACCGTAAGCACCTACAAGGAATGGAAAATTGTTCAAGACCGCTTCGAAAAGAAGCTCGGTAGTTGGAATGGTAAGCTCCTGTCATATGGAGGACGACTTACCCTCATCAATGTTGTCCTTACTAGTTTACCGATGTTTATGTTATACTTATTTGAGATACCTAAAGGGGTGTTGAAAAGGCTAGACTTTTATTGGTTTAGGTTCTTTTGGCAATGCAAGGAGTAGAAGCGAAAGTATAGACTTGGTAAATGGGACATTTTGTGTAGGCCTAAGGATCAAAGGTTGGTTGGGCACTAGAAACTTTGAAATAAAAAACAAGTGCTTACCCAGTAAATGGTTGTATACTCTACTTAACGAGGAAGGTTTTTGGCAAGAGTTGTTGCATAATAAATACCTGAACTCCAAAACGGCATCCCAAGTAGATGCTAAGTCTACCGATTCGCCATTTTGGAGGGGTTTGATGAAGGTAAGGTCATCCTTTTTCAGGAGAGATTCCTTTAAGATTGGTGACGAACAATCAACGAGTTTCTGGGAAGATACCTAGGTGGATGACACTCTGTTAGCTTTACAATACCTGACCCTGTGTAATATTGTGTTCATAAAAGAGGATTATGTGGCTTCTGTTCTTGGGGCTAGCCCTTTAAACATCCAATTTCACAGGGCTTTACTAGGTGACAGATGGACTAAGTGGATCCATTTGGTTTCTAGGTTGATGTCGATTAATCTAACTCAGATGCCAGATTCATTCAAGTGGAGGCTAACCACTAATGGTGTCTTCACTGTGAAGTCTATGAATTCGGATCTTATGGATTTTCTTGACCTATGTTTCACATAAAACATATTTGTAAAACGAAGGTTCCTTCCAAGATCAAGTTTTCGTGTAGTTTTTGCGGAGGGGGTAGTCCTTACCAAAGATAACCTTGCTAAACGTAACTGGCATGGTAACAAAACAATGTTGCTTTTATCATGAGGAGACAATTCATCATTTATTTTTGTCATGCCCGTTTTTGCTACCTTGATCTAACACACGATTCATGTTACATCCAGTGTAGAACCGTCAATGAGTATTCCAAATTTGTTTGGAAACTGTTTTGGGAGTATTTATCATAAGATAAAGGGCCAAATCTGTGTTGGAGTTTGTGTCATTCTCTGGGCAATATGAAAATGTCGGAATGACAGTGTTTCTAATATACCATGTACTTCTAATTTCTTGTAGGTTATCTATAGAGCTACGGCTTCAATTCGTATCTAGTCATCACTACAGCATGTAGACGTGCATGTGCTTATGGCTTTTGGATGCAGCCTATTGTAAATGGTTACATATGGTTTATTCAACCAGTTTGGTTGTCGAGCAACTTGTGGATTATGTGGATGAGCTATGTAATCTCAGGCCCGAGAGGTTTGTGGTCGTATTTTCTTCTTATTTGTACTTTTCTATGGTACTCGGTGACTTGAACTTGTTTCATGTTTAATAAAATGTTTGTGTGCACCCCGCGATGCAGAGACCGGGGTACTCCCCTTTTCAAGAGAAAAGGTTATCTCCAATGGCGTTTCCGACATAATCGGCTAGAAGGTCGGAGTCACTACAAACGCTAAAGATAGAAGTTTTCTAAATCATATAGGTCTTAGTCTAGAACCGTCTAAGATGAAGGTTTTTTTAAACGGCTTGGGAGTTATCTAAGATACCACGATATCAGCGACTCCAAAAGGAGACACCTCTCGAAACCGTCAAATATGACATTGAGAGACCATCTAAGATGACATTTTCAATAGCAATGAATCGAAGAGTCACGAGGAATCAAAGCTCTAGAATCAACCTCGATGACTTTTTTGAGTTTGTTGTCTCCTAGTGTTCACTCTCTGATGAATAAGGTGTTTCTATATTTTATTCTAAATCAATGTTTTAGGTAATGGTCGGGAAACAATACTGAGCAACAAGGGTAGAAGCTATTGCCGCTGATAAGTGGAAATGTTGGCCTTTTGGAATGCGCTCGTATTCTTGTAGTACCTTACAAATTTGCACAAACCTTGTTCAAACATGTTTTTCAATCAATATACTTGTTTATTGGAGGCATCGGTGGTTGTTTAACAGAAAAGCCGCATACGTTACCATAACCTTGCTCTAGATACATCATACATGTGGAGTGTGGAGTTTAAGAACCCCATCTCCTTGAAACCTGTTATTTTGGGGGAAATGAAAAAGCTATTTTAAAGTTTAAAAAAACATAGACTTTTTCTAAAGACATATACATGTTCTCTATGAAATGACTGTATGAGTGTGACATATGATTATTTTGCATGCAGTTGAGAGCTCTGCAACATTTTGGTTCTTTTATAGTACCGGTTGAAAACTTCGTAGTAATAAAGATGGTTGCGTGTATCAACCGATGCAGAGACTTGGGTCTTCCGCTTTTCAGAAAAATGAACTGTTGTTGTTTTAGGGTAGACAATAAAACACATTTTAACTTTGTTCCTATTGTGTTTGCTCATGTTTGAAAGAGGAGGCTTCATGGTTTTGCTAACGTTTCTCTTTCAATATATTTGCATGAAAACTTTGAGCATCCAAATTAGGAAGCCAATATAAAATTTAACCAGAGCTGCCAGTTTGTTGTGTTTCTTAGCAAGAACATCTTTTTTTCCTGTAACTACTTAGTAGAACATCTTTGTACTAGCATGTATAGAACCCTTCAGGCAAGGCTGTATAGAAGTCTTCAGGCAGGAGTATCTATCAAGCAACGTTTGATATTTCAGCTTTCAAAGGTTGGCGGTAGACATTCCGTGCGTGTTCATTGTTATGTGAGCATTTGCATAAAGCAAATTGGACAGTTCTTACGTCCGGACAGTAATAGTACAATACGCATTACTGAGTGGACAAACTTCCATGTTCTAGGTGCGCAGATTGACCCTCCTGTGAGCATCTGGATAGAAACACAGGTGCAATTTGGCCAACCATATGTAGCAGCTCAACTACTTCTGACAAGAAACAGCTCAAGTCAATGGGAAACATAACAAACCAGGACCCAGAAAAGGAGGAAAAAAGAACCATATTGATCATTGATGGTAACATCTAGCAGTTTTCAGGAACCATACTGGCTTGCTTGACTTGCATTTTTACAAAAGAAAATGAATTAAGATTACACTCTGAATCGTGGTATACCTAGGGAGGACAGTAGGGTAATACGGTGTTGTACGAGGGGAATGAAGAAACCATGATACCAAACCCGCCATTGAATGAATGTACAATACTTAAATACAATAGAATGGGTGTGATACATTTCGTAATACAGAAATTACAAATG
Source organism: Elymus sibiricus (assembly GCA_039707655.1). Classification (NCBI taxonomy): domain Eukaryota; kingdom Viridiplantae; phylum Streptophyta; class Magnoliopsida; order Poales; family Poaceae; genus Elymus; species Elymus sibiricus. The sequence goes on along the minus strand of CM077675.1, from coordinate 371,911,608 downwards.
TACAAAATGAATGATAAACTGCACACTGAACTATTCCGCATGGCTTCAGAAAACTATCACCTGTGGACTTCCTTTACAATTGCATTTTCACTAACAGAAGATTCTGAAAGCAAGTGTTTGTCTTCAATGTCATCATCGTCAAATTGGTCATTGATGGTTAAGTTGGAATCATCTAGTCAAAGGCATTGATAGATAATAAACATGAGTACCCATGGAATAGCATGATTGATTCAAAGGAACGGATGAGATGAGGAACATGGATATCTACCAGAGAAATGGTAGTCCGTGAGGTTCTTTGTCTCAGTTGACTCCAACCGCATACTTTCTGGTAGAAGGCAGTTGCAAAACGCACCTGAAAGTAATTTGATATTGTCTTTCATGATATACCAAGAATGAAAAAATATATTTTTATTTTAAGATGTAATACACTTTGAAACAGAACAAACGATGAATATGTTTTGACATAAAGCATAGAAACCTCTGGATACCGATGACTGTGTTTCATGAAAGATATTTGCATGATTAATTAGAGCTTATGGGTAGCAGCACCGTAGTCAATTCAAGATCTAAGGCTACTGATGTGACACCATATGTCATGTGGTGCCAGAATGTTCACACAAGGTATTATAGTGACAACTGTACTTCAATCACTTAAGAGATGAGTTATTTAGTTAGGGGTTTGATTATAGGGTTTTTATCAGTTCTGACACTGGTTTTGTCACACTACTCAGTTTTGCCATTAGAAGTTTCAACTACTCAAAAATGACATCCTTCTCTTAAGCTTGTGCTAAAAAAATGCCACTTGGCGTCATTACTGTTTGGTTGAAGGCCATTGACTGAGGTGAAGTGACCAAAATACCCCTGGACCCAACTTACCAGCGCTCCCCTATAACCTGTGGGTCCTAGTTATCAGCACACAGAGAATTAATTTAGAAGAAAAAATAACGACACACGGGAATTCGAGCACCCACGCGTGTAGCTATTTTTGCTTCTAATTTCATTCTCTGTGTACTAATGAAGCAACGAATGAAGATATTATTAAGCATTTCTGAGAATAGTTTAGCCTACCTAGCCTGAAATGGTCCAACAGTTAGCAGAGGTGTTTGCAATCCTACTGCCACTTTTCAACAAGATCGACAGCAGATTGAAAGAGATTAATGCAACACTCACATGAGAACCCTCTCAGAGGCAAGCCTGTGCAATCAACGATGATGGTGCGTCACAGCACAGCAGCATAGGCCCTGGTGGCGACAGCGTCATGTCTCTCATAAGAGTGGTACCAGTGCCTTCTCCAAGCGTGGTGTGGGCAGCATCAACAATATGCAGTAGGAGAAGTGGATAGTTCGAGTGACGTTAATGGTGGTAAACATGCCAGGATGTCATGGAGCAGCCATGTACAATTGCGGAAAGGCAGATTGTTGCATCGATGATAGTTCTGACGGCTGCATCTTCAAAGATGGGGCTGCTCTGGTGCTCCCAGTCACCACACGAACAACTACATCATCTCCTGCAGCAGCAGTTGGGCCACAGCAAGTGGCGGTCAATGCTAAGTCCAGCTACAGCGGCACAGCTGGGCGAACTGGCAGCGCAAGCTACAGCCATGAGGTACCCAGATTGCCATTCTCACCTCGAGAGCTGGTGCTGTGTTGCACAACGGCCGCACAGTTCAACTTGGAGGTGTGATGCTCAGAGTGTGGCACTGCGGAAAGACAACAGCAAGGACTTAGCCATGGAGAGACCTTGGTCGATGCCTTGGTGTGTCCTGACCCTCCACACGAGGCACGGCAGCAAGGATCAATGCAACATGGCTAGCAGTGGCCGAACCAGAGGAGACAGTGAGAAAAACAGGTACTTCCAGGCAAGACACGGTCAGGCCCTACTTGGGCCTTCACATGCAACTAGGCCAGTTGGGCTGGGACCAAAATCTGAGTTGGTTTGTTCAATTGTTCGGTTCGATTAGGCGCTTAGATCACACAAGGACATGTGTACACATGGTATTGACCACTATGCATGTGTGTGGACTTCTCTTTCCGTGTGAGGCAAGGATAACTGCGATAGCACAAGTGTAGGAAAAGCTACCAAGACATTGTCTTCAAAACAATGTTTCCGAAAAATCAGCTGAAAGAGATCAATCATGCGGTGGCACTGGTTCCAGCAGCGGAGTGGTCAATACCATGGGACTCCGACAAAGTGTCGACACTGGAAACCACACCACAGCTCGAGGAGGAGCTGCATGTTGAGGAGGGGTGAGATGTTACGCAGTTCCCCGTATGCCTGCAGTTATCCAAATAGAGGATAGCATATTCAAATAAGGGATAAAATCCCAGTCACAAAAAAAGAGGGATAAAATCCCATCAGTTAGGGTAGTTGCGGTTACTTTCTTAGGAGTTACAGGAGCCAAGTTACCTCGCTATTCAAGAGAGAAAGTTTATTGAGTTCTTTATTAGTAGTTTCGCTCAGCCATCCAAGAATTATCCAAGTCGTTCTGGGATGCACATCCTTCAGAGTTAAGGAAAGAAAGCGAGTTAATGTGTATCCATTCTAAGCCGAGTTGATCCACCTCCTCACGACCATTTGTGCTTTGTCTAGCACCAATTATCCTTACAAGCTTTCGCTATTTGGCACACTGCCTCCATTTTGCACCATAACACTACCATTTTCCATTAGGTTAATCATGGTTCATGTGGAGCTATGACTTCGACGATGGTTTCTCGGAATCAGGAGTCATGGTAACTGACTATGGTTTCTCGGAATCAGGAGTCATGGTAACTGACTCTGGTACCAATTGTTATGAACCTTAGCTCACAATAGGATAAACACCTTACACAGAGATGGTACTAAGATCATTGTTGCTAGAGGAAGGGCATAGAGCAAACAGGGGATCAACTTGGCTGAGAGAACAAGGGATCTAAGCAACATTCACTCATTCTTTGCTCAAGTCAAAAGGAAGGTAATGCAACCTTATTTAAAAGGCGCTCCTATCACTAAACCAACTAAAGAAATGATAAAAATATAACTCGAATCACTTTACTTGGTAAAGTATCTCTTAGATAAGGCAACTAACTCAACTAAAAGCGCTAACAGACACACCTACTGCTGCTAAACTTAATCAAAGTACCATATGGGCATCTCTCTTTCGTTGATTTGCATAACCTATATTCCTCCTAGACCTGAGCAGTGAGCACGGAGACAGTGCCACACTTACTCTCCTCATCATGCAAAATCATCCCCCCCCCCCCCCCCCCCCCCCCCATGCTTGCAAGATATTGAGTCTCCTCATGCCTGCAAAATTTTCCCCATCCTTGCAAGATACTGACCCTCCCCATACCTGCAAAATTTCGCCCATCCTTGCAAGATATCGCATAATACTCCAGCTATTTCCTTATACCCTTATACCAAGTCAACCCTCTCTTGCCCATGATATTTCTTTCCCTACCTTCCTAACTTAACTAGAACTCCAAATCTGCTAGGAGTAAGTGGTGATCAGGGCATGCCAGACACAATTTCGGCATACTGCTAATATACTCATTTACCAGCAATAAAATCATTAGAAGGTTGCAACAAATAAATGTATAAGGAGTGCAGAATTATTACCTAGCTTAGCAAGTCGGTTAACCCAACCAGGAATTGGCTTTCCTGTCAATCTGGTGCTGAGATCATCCGTGAAGTGGTTACAATTCTTAGATATGAGGTGGTATGTATCCCCATGATACTCCGAGGCCATTCTCTGAATGAAATCTCGAAATTCCAGGGGATGTAGACTTGTACGGCCTATGAAAATCGAAGATCTGTACAAGAAGCCTGGGCAGCTCTTTGGTTCGACCTCAAAAACACCACTTGTTGGAAGGTCATGAGCTCCAAAACTGTACTCCGATCCATGGACTGTTCCAGGAAGAAAAAGATTATTCGTAAACATTCTGTAGAGTTGGATGGAAATCATTATGCATACTAATTAACAAGGAACTAATAACTTCACATATGGTACTAGAACTAGGGTTTTCTACATGAGTGGGTCCACCTTTTGTTCTCTGAGTTTGCGATCATACATGAGTACTAACAAATGTCATACGCAAAGCTGGATTGCAAGGTATGTCTGGTTTATATCCATGCGAGCCCTACCAAAAATTGGTTGCCAACAATTTGGCGAAGGAATCCTCCACCCTGTTGGACAACATTTTGGGAACAATTTGTGAAGGAAGCATTGAAGGACCCATATATAACCAAAATCTTGACAACAAACCTAGCAGGCAACCAATACCATTTGGCATGACCAATTTTTTGATGGGACAAGTTTGTCGCATAAACAAACGCATCTTATGAAAAATCCAATTGCCTTTTATGGCAAAAGACTTTCAAAAAGGTTTACTCAACATCATAGAAGGACGTCAAAAGCATGTATATTTGGCTTTTATGAGATTAAAGTCATATTGGTATTCATTTTACTTCCTAACATATCAACAGTACTGCCTAAAATAAAATATACAAACAGCTCTAACTTTGATATACAGGAAAAGGATGAGATCAAAATCTGAGTTACACATCTACCACTACTATTTTGCGAAGAAACAGCCTAGAGATAACAAACAAGTATTTGAATAACCAACAAGCAATAAACACACTGGGCCAGAGGTAGTATTCACTAACAAAGGTGATAAAACGATTAAATATACAAATAATCAACTGGTAGCCTTTAAGAGCTCAGGTTTACCAAAACCAAAACCATTTGAAGACAATGGAGAAAAAAATTCTTTTGGGTAGTTTGGATTGCTTATCGCATGTATCACGTGGAAGTACAATGGAGATACTTACCAGAATAATTAACTAACATATAAGTGGCAGTGCCAGCAATAAGTACATATATAAGTCATTCAGTAAATTTCAACTATTTTCTTCAGAGTAATAACAACTAGAGGATGCAGTAGTCTAAATATGTCAAAAAATGCTCTTTCTGAGGGAAAAATATAACCCTTAGGCATAGGCCCAACAACTCTGAAATAAGGCATCTGACACAAACCAGGGTCAGGAAGCTAAAAGTTGTCGATTGAAAAGTTTCAGCTTCAGTAGAAACGATTCAAGAGAACACTACAACAAATTGCAAACCTATATATTAAGTAAACAACACTACAGAGGTAACATAGAACCCAAGCCTAAGTAGTATTTGCGTACTAGCATGCATCCACCAAAGACACCTTTTTATGTTATGAATAGGTACTCTAAAAGGACTGGTCGTACTAAGAATCATAGTAAATGTGTAACACAACACATTATTCCCCAACAGAATTAAATGAATAGAAGATAGCCAAAAATATGTCAGGTGATATCTTCAAACTCAAAAGCAACGATTAGTACCATGTTATTTTGTCCTATCTCAATCTTGAACGTAGTCTTAGTTTCTAGGTTGGAAGTTGTACAAGCAAGTATTACACATCAGGATATTTAAAATGAAGAACTACATAGGCCCTACAAGAAGACTTTGGATTTTCCCATGGCAGTAATTTGAATCTGGTTCTTCAACTATGTGTAAGACAAATCTCAACATCCCTAAATCCCCTGTCATTGTCAATTCGTATAATTTATTTAAAAGGAAATCAAGATCCAATGGCTAGCAAAACTAACAGCAGCGCCCAAAGCGAACTCACTGTTCTATAAAATCAAAGCACGAACTCGAAAATTATCGTATCAAATGATCAACCAGAGAAAACGGAAAGACAGGTCTCATACTCCCTGCTCCAACTCAATCAATTCCATATACCCAAATTTCACAGAATCCGCCAGGACCCGGTCGAGCTGCCGCGCTCACCTTCGACGGCGGAGTGGAAGATGCCGAGCCCGCACCAGTGGACGTAGTTGTTTAGCGGCGTGAGGTCGTACACGTTGAGCACCACCGGGTACTCCCCCGTCGCCGCTGCGCCGGCGGAGATCGCCCCGCCCATCGCCTCCCCCCCTCCTCCCCTCCCGAGGAGATCCCGAGCAGGCTCGCCGGGTACGCGCACCAGTAGCCTGCGAGGCCGTAGGTGCTCCTAGGGTTAGGGTTTTGATCTGGAGCAAGGGAGGTGATGCGGAACTGCGACGGAGCTTGGGGAGAGGGACGGAAAGGGAAGACGACGAGTCGACGACGAGCGTGCGAGTCGGAGTCGGGTCCGGAAATAATTTCCTTGCGTCCCGGTGGTGGAGTCACAGTCAGGTGGGTCTGCGATGGCATGGGCCCGCGTGTCATAGTGCTAAGGCGGAAAGTGGCCTGTCACTTGTTGGGACAAGACAGGATCCGTCACGGGAGGGGTGGGAGGGAGTGACTATCCAACTGTCGTGTGGGGCCGGATTGAGGATCGATATTTCGAACGGCGGTCACTATGGGTTTTCCTTTTTTTTTTTGAACCTCTTGATTCATTTGAACTTCTGTCTGAATTCTTTCTGCTTTTGCGAATCACATGCAGTGGCAGAGCTAGGTAACCAAAGACGGCAATGGAGGTTGATCAGGATGTGCAGGACTCGGTTACTTGGTCGTGGGGAACAAATCAAGAGTTATCGGTCAAGTCCGCCTATGAAGCCAAGTTCTAAGGGAGACAGGTTATACCATCGACGGAATTCACTTGTCAGTCCAAGGCATCACTGCAATGCAGATTCTTTGCATGGCTTGCCATACCAAATAGGTGTCGGACGTCGGACCGTTAACCGAGACGGTGATTGGATCACCAGGATAGATACCCTCTATGCGACCAAGAGGAGGAGACCATAGGTCATAGTTTGCTTCATTGCATGTTTGCAAGAGAGGTGTGGATGGTGATCCTTCACTCTTTGGGCAAGCAGGAATGGATGCCAACGGTCGGACAAGGCTCTCGGATTGCTGTATGGACAAGGGAGACACAAGGTAGCACAAGAAGGCGATCAAGGCACTACTCATCTTAGTCATGTGGGAGCTATGGAAGCATCGCAATGATATAGTCTTTGACGGAGCAATGCCGACAAAGAATTATGTCATCCTTAAGATAGAGGGAGGGACGAGCGTGAAAGCAAGCGGGTTTGCTCAAAGGTGACATGGAGGCCTTCTTTCGAGCCATGGAAATGTGGGCTAGAGTAACAAGTTAGGACATAGACAAGGTGGAAGTGGGGTTGATGTACATGTAATTTGTAACACTAACGTGGAGGGGCTCTTTAACCCCCATTGTCGGGGATATTCCCCACGGTTTGACCCGGCCAAAAGTATGACCTGGCCCATCATTTGGTGGCTCAATGGGTCACTGTGTTTGTCGGGTCAACCTGGACGACAAGGCCTAAGGCCCAGTGTGCACCCCGACGGAAGGCGGCTCATGGAGAGGCCTGGAGGGCCGGCTCATAGAGAAGGCCCAAGAAGAGGAAAGATTCCCTCACAAGGGAAGCAAGACCCGGACTATGATTCAAGAGAGACTAGTCCTAGTCCTAGTAGGACTCTACATGTAAGCCTACCCCTTCAACTTATATAAGGAGGGGCAAGGCACCCCAAGAGGGACAACTTAAGTCATTAGAGATAGACAGATTAGAAACCCTCGAGACTAGAGGTAGAGAAATAGCACCCTTGTAATCGAGATCATGATCATCATCAATACACACAAAGAAGGACGTAGGCTTTTACCTCCATCGGAAGGGCCGAACCTGGGTAAAACTCGCGTCTCTAGATTTCGACCAACCCCGTTCAAGCTACCACCTAGTTGCGATGGCCTCACACCTAAGTTCTCTCATGAGGACATCTTGCCGTGACAAAACCACGACAGTTGGCGCCCACCGTGGGGCCGATGCACGGTGGTGTTGAGTTCTTGAAGGGAGATCTCCTAGGGATCGGGAAGCTCGCAATTTGCCGGATGAAGAAAAGCCGGCTCGAAGGGATCTACGTGCGTCGTGGATTTTGGATTTCGACGCGTTCAATCTTAATCAACAAACATCAACAACAGCGGACGACTCGCCGCGCTAGTGCTCGGTGGTCGACATCAACAAACGCCTCTCATGCGCGGACTGCAGGGCAGCAGGAACATCCTTGTTGTGATCATCGCCGAGGGTGACTCGAAAATTATCTCGACGATCCCTTCGGTGGAAAGATGCGAAATAAAGTTTTCTATCAGCTGTTAAAATTTCATCACGTTCCGACGGTTGGATCTCCCGTACCGTGTCAAACACCGAAGCCCTGTCGGAACCTGATGGAACTCGACACGATCTTAGGGAAATAATTGTCGAGGTTGACTCAGAAATCATTTGAAAGATCCCTCCAGTGAAATCACGCGGAATATAATTCCACACTACCCCTCAAAATTTTAGCCAATTCGAATGGCTAGATCTCCGTCAGCGACTCGCGCACTGCAGCAAGTTTCGGATCTAGGTGAGTTCGCGAATCCAAACCACAAATTCGGATATCAACTCCATCGGCAATAGGGTCAACTTCAACCTCTTCATCGCCGACACGCCGGCTCTGGCTACGCTGTTGTTGATACCATGGCGGGTTACTTCGATGAGTCGCCTTCAAACCCTTCGTCGGTTTAGGCCGCGTCGCTAACAGGCTGAACAACACATCACTCCAGCAGCCGCAGATCAAAGACAAAAGCATAGCTCAAAAAGTCTGGTCAATTACTATCTGACACAGAGTCCGCATACGGATCATCTGTCATCTAAATACATCAGGTGATATTCATCCAGTTTATTTTATCAGAACATATTAAATTCCTTCGAGAACAATTACTTTGGCCTGCAATATTTTTACGCAGGACAATTATTCATTACAAAAGTGGCATTATATCGCGGAGATTGAGCGCGCGACAACATCATTTTGCACTGGTGTTCGTCCGTGTCGCGTTGCTCAACGGACTCGCGCACCGGCTTCCAACGCCGGGACGACTCGCACGTCCGTGTCGGCTTACAACGCCGCGGCCGACCCGCGCGTTCGCGCTGGTTTCCAACGTCGCGGCCATTTCGCGCATCCGCGCCGGCTTACAATGCCGCGTACGACTCGCCTGTCTGCACCAACTCACAACGTCATGGCCGACTCTCGTGTTCGCACCAGCTTACAACGCCGGGCCGACCCGCACCACCACGCCGGCTTACAACACCGCGGTCGACTCTCGCGTCTGCGCCGAGTTACCGGCCAGCTCTCGCCTCTACGTCAACAAGCCGGGGCCGCGCTCGCCCATACGAGCCGTCCAACGGACGCACGCAAGTCGCCGCCCTCGCGGTCCGGTCTACATCAATACGTCGGGGTTGCGCTCAGTCACACGAGTCGTCCAACGGACGCACGCAAGCTGCCGTTCCCACGGTCCGGTCTACTCCAACAACGCTGGAGCCAAAAATAAATATGTATCTATTACCAGCCTCCACTCACGCTGGGTTGCCCAATGGATAGGCGCATTGGCCTGCCATCCCCACTGTCCCGTCTGCTCCACCACATTAAAAGAAATAGGAGAGCCAACCATGGAGGAAACATCCCTGGAGAAGCTGCAATTTGAGCCGGCCACTGTTGAGCTGGCGATTCAAAAGCCAGCGGCAAAGAAAAAAAATGATGGCCTTGGAGGAGCCAGGAGAGCCGGACTAAGAGATAATAGCAACAAATGGGTCCAGAGGTGTATGAACTGAATTTGGGCAAAAATGGCTTTGTTATGCCAATGACATATGATGAGCACCGAGAACATCATCAACTCGTCGACCTTTGGCTTCAATAAATATCATCTTTCAGCTGTCAACTCTACAATGGGTTATGCAATAGCCAAGTATGAAGACTCTCAAGCCAACTTCTCGAGTCGCCTTAAGACTCGGGGGCTACACAGATATGACTCGGCAGATTCGACCGGGTTGAAAAATTTCAAGAACCCCGGGTCATTGCAGGGAAGATAACCCGGTCCCGGGAGCTGCTGCCTTATTGGTGAAAAATTAAAGGTCGCCCAAGAGGACTAGCTGCCATGATGCACAGTTCAAACATGAGTGTCCTGCCTTATTGGCGAAAAATTAAAAGTCGCCCAAGAGAGCTAGCTGCCACGATGCACAGTTCAAACATGGATGCCCTGCCTTATTGGCGAAAATTCAAGGTTTCCAAAGAAGACTAGTCGCCATGATGCGCAGTCTAAACATGGGTATCCTGCTCAAGTATGATCAGTGGAATAAAGCCGGCTTATCTGGACCCCAGATGTTTTGCAATAGTAGCATTGTCTCCTGTATATCCTATGCTGAGCTTTTCCATGATCATAGGTCACTTGGGGGCTTCCGACTCAACGAGTTAGCTTTTAACAACCCTCTTGACTCGGCTACAAGCCAATACATATATGGCTAAACCTGCCTGTTTGCAAGATGCTACTCGGAACAGGTGACCAAGTGTACTCTTGATAAGTCAATCCATTCGGACCCTGAATTTATCAAGGTTAAAACACCGGCTTGAGTCACGTGAGAGTCGGCTTACAGAGAGTGAGGATAAACCATGGGTTATCACACCCGCTTCATTGAAGCAAGACTCAAGCCTCGAAAGCCGGTCTTTGTGTCGAGCCTCGAAAGCCGGCATTTTTATACTCTGTTATCATATGCATACATCATCCTGCATTGCATCATTGCACAATGCATCATACATACATATCTATATTTGTTTATGTTGCAGAAAGCCGGTCTTCAAACCGGGTTACATCGTAACTTCTGCAGGAACGAATAAATCTTTGATAGCCAAAATGTCCGGATCTTCATCATGGTTTATCATAACCAGTATTAAATGATTGGGGTTTCCAAGCCAGCTCAGAAGAAATGATTACTCTCGAAGAGCTGGTCTATATTGCTGAGCCAGCTTATCACATATAATGCCAGGTCATTTAATTAACCAGCTCTTGGATTTCTTCAACTTGTGCTCTGTAGTAAACTACAACACTTATGGATTTCTCAAACATATATATGTCGGGTTGCATTACAACCACGGTCAAGGATTTCATTCAAGTCATATCAATATTAGTTAAAGAGAACTTCTGAAGTTCATTATGATGGGTTATATTCTCACACAGTCCAAAGTCGCTGTAAGCAAACGACCCGACACTTGGGGGCTACATCATATGATGTTTTTCTTTTCAAAGGATAAGTGCATATAAGTCCCGAGTCGCTACAGGCAAACGACCCGGCACTTGGGGGCTACCCTACTCAGATCAAATTTTCTAAAGTCCCAAGTCGCTGCAGGCATGCGACCCGGCACTTGGGGGCTACAGTATTCAGCTATTTAAACATATTATAAGGTCCAAACTGAAGACCCAGTCCATCACATACTGATGAGCCAGTCCTTGGGGGCTACATATCTGAAATGCAAGACACTCAGTCTATATCTGGCGACTCAGATGACAACCCGGATTTCTCCAAATTTACTCACAACCAAGTTCAAAGTCCCAGGTTGTTGCAAGCAAAATAACCCGGCCCTTGGGGGCTACAATGGTTGAAGTTTTAAGTATAAGACAATTACAAGTCCCAGGCTGTTGCAGGCAAGACAACCCGACACTTGGGGGCTACACAGTCAAGATATTGTTCTATGCAAAGCACCAAATCATCATAAACTGATAATCTCGGAGCTTGGGGGCTACAGGTAATATGGATATATCAAAGAAAAAAATATAAGAACACCTTCGAGCCGTCAATTTTGAGAAAGGATCTCATTTTCTTGGTGGAGGTTTGCAAAGATCATATTCTCCAAGTTATTCATAGAAAGGCTTAGAAGCCGGCTCAACATGAGATGGATCTTATATTCCCAATAATTTTATCTAGCCGAAGAATTGAAAGACGGCTCAACATCACACAAATTTATTTATTCCCAATAATTTCATCAATTCAACTGGAGTCCAGTTGTTTGATTTGACAGCGCCAACGATCACGACCCGACATCATCTATGGCCATGACCCGGCAGAGTCTATATATGCAACCTAGCTTGACAAGTTGGCAATTTCTACATTGATGACCCACAAGTATAGGGGATCTATCGTAGTCCTTTTGATAAGTAAGAGTGTCGAACCCAACGAGGAGCAGAAGGAAATGACAAGCGGTTTTCAGTAAGGTATTCTCTGCAAGCACTGAAATTATCGGTAACAGATAGTTTTGTGATAAGATAATTTGTAACGGGTAGCAAGTAACAAGTGCAGCAAAGGTGCAGCAAGGTGGCCAATCCTTTTTATAGCAAAGGACAAGCCTGGACAAACTCTTATGTAAAGCAAAGCGCTCCCGAGGACACATGGGAATTTCTGTCAAGCTAGTTTTCATCATGCTCATATGATTCGCGTTCGTTACTTTGATAATTTGATATGTGGGTGGACCGGTGCTTGGGTGCTGTCCTTACTTGGACAAGCCTCCCACTTATGATTAACCCCTCTCGCAAGCATCCGCAACTACGAAAGAAGAATTAAGATAAATCTAACCATAGCATGAAACATGTGGATCCAAATCAGCCCCTTACAAAGCAACGCATAAACTAGGGTTTAAGCTTCTGTCACTCTAGCAACCCATCATCTACTTATTACTTCCCAATGCCTTCCTCTAGGCCCAAACAATGGTGAAGTGTCATGTAGTCGACGTTCACATAACACCACTAGAGGAGAGACAACATACATCTCATCAAAATATCGAACGAATACCAAATTCACATGATTACTTATAACAAGACCTATCCCATGTCCTCAGGAACAAACGTAACTACTCACAAAGCATATTAATGTTCATAATCAGAGGAGTATTAATGATCATTATGGATCTGAACATATGATCTTCCACCAAGTAAACTAACTAGCATCAACTACAAGGAGTAATCAACACTACTAGCAACCCACAGGTACCAATCTGAGGTTTAGAGACAAAGATCGGATACAAGAGATGAACTAGGGTTTGGAGAGGAGATGGTGCTGATGAAGATGTTGATGGAGATTGACCCCCTCTCGATGAGAGGATCGTTGGTGATGACGATGGCTTCGATTTCCCCCTTCGGGAGGGAAGTTTTCCCGGCAGAACAGCTCCGCCGGAGCCCTAGATTGGTTCTGCCCAGGTTCCGCCTCGAGACGGTGGCGCTTCGTCCCGAAAGCTCTCTTATGATTTTTTCCAGGTCAAAACCCTCCATATAGCAGAAGATGGGCACCGGAGGCCTGCCAGGTGGGTCACAAGCCACAGGGGCGCGCCCAGGGGGGTAGGGCACGCCCCCTGGCTTGTGACTGCCTGGTGGGTCCCCCTGGTATATTCTTCGCCCAATATTTTTTATATATTCCAAAATAATTCTCCTTAGATTTTCAGGACTTTTGGAGTTGTGCAGAAAAGGTATCTCAGATTTGCTCCTCTTCCAGTCCAGAATTCCAGCTGCCGGCATTCTCCCTCTTCATGTAAACCTTGTAAAATAAGAGAGAAAAGGCATAAGTATTGTACCATAATGTGTATTAACAGCCCATAATGCAATAAATATCAATATAAAAGCATGATGCAAAATGGACGTATCAACTCCCCCAAGCTTAGACCTCGCTTGCCCTCAAGCGAAAGCCGAAATCGATAAATATGTCCACATGTTTAGAGATAGAGGTGTCGATAAAATAAAATACGGACATGAGGGCATCATGATCATCTTTAGAACAGCAATACTTATTGATATATAATTTCTTATGCTAAAGTGACAATTCATTCACAAGGTAAAGTATGAATCAAGAACTCTATTGAGAACAAACAAACTATGATCTCAGTCATTGAAGCAATTCCAATTTATCATAACATCGGAAAGAGTCAAAATAAGAGCTTGTAAAGCAAATCCACATACTCAATCATCTTTTAGTCTTTCATAATTGCTAACACTCACGTGGTACCTATGAGGTCAAAGCTTCAATCGGACACAGGGAAAGATAGGGGCTTATAGTTTTGCCTCCCAACTATTTACCTCAAGGGTAATGTCAATAGAAATAATGCATGCTCACCCACATCCGAGTGGATATATGTGTCTAGATTTTTCCTCAACACATTACGCTTGCCAAGAGATAAAGGTGAAATAAAGGAAGCAGTGAAGATCACCACGACTCTTGCATAAAGGTAAGTACTAGAAAATAAAAGTAACAGATAGGCCCTTCGCAGAGGGAAGCAGAGGTTGTCATGCGCTTTTATAGTTGGATGCGCAATCCCTTAATGCAAAAGAACGTCACTTTATATTGCCCCTTGTGATAAAGAACTTTATTATGCAGTCTGTCGCTTTTATTTCTTCCATATCACAAGTTCGTATAAAGTTTATTTTCCTCACACTAATAGTTCTTGCATATTTATAGAGCAAATTTTATTGCTTGCACCGATGACAACTTACTTGAAGGATCTTACTCAATCCATAGGTAGGTATGGTGGACTCTCATGGCAAAACTGGGTTAAGGGTGTTTGGATGCACAAGTAGTATCTCTACTTAGTGCAGAAGTTTTGGCTGATATGGGGTGGAAGCAAGCGTCACATGTTGAAGGATCTATAACCATATAACTTCTATTCGGAAATAAGCAAACATAAACCATTATGTTGTCTTCCTTGTCCAACATCAACTTTTTAGCATATAATATTTTAATGAGTGCTCACAATCATAAAAGATGTCCAAGATAATATATTTATATGTGAACCTCTCTTTCTTTATTACTTCCCTTTAATTGCAACAATGACCAATAGCTATGTTTGTTAACTCAAAACAAATTTCAATCGACATACTTCTTATATGTGAAGTCATCACCCCCCATAAGATCATTATATATACTCTTTGCTTTTATTCTATACTTCTTTCTATTTCTTTTTCCCAAGATCATAGCAAGCAAACAAAGCCCTCAACTCAAAACTACTCTTTATTATATAACTCTCGGACTTGCTTACATAGGGGGAATCATAAAGCAAAACTCAAAACTAAATCACACTAAAAACTTTATTCTACTAGATCAAGATGTAACCAAAAGGATCGAACTAAGAAAACGATAAAAGTAAAAGATGTGAAGGTGATACGATACCGGGGCACCTCCCCCAAGCTTGGCACAAGCCAAGGGGAGTGCCCATACCCATGTATTTAGTTGTCTTCCCTTGGAGGTGGTGATGTTGGAGTTGTTGATGAGGTTGGGAGCTTGTCCTCCATCTTCCAAGGCATAGGCTCACCATCGTAAAAAGATGAACGGGTCTCCGGGATCCTCAAATCTGCAGCCAAACTCATTTTCTTAAATCTGTATTCATACTCACAGTTTTGGTTTTGCAGGTCATAGATCTGGGCTTGGAGATGCTCGATTTTCTCGTAAAGCTTGAAGATGTGCTCCCCGATGTCCTTGGCGTCAAGCTTGTGCTGATGGGTAAACTCCGCGATCATCATGTGATTGGCATTGAGTCCGTGTTCCACCATCCCTTGGCACTTGAAGACTTGCTGCTCCATTGCTTCGAGCCTTGTTTCCACACTTCCGGTCATCTTTGGCCCCTCAACATCACGGATGTGCAGCACTCCCACACGCATCTCAATGGTTTGAGGGTGTCGTAGCACCTCCGCAAGGTAGGGGTTGATGACCTTCTCGAAGAACTTGTCCTTCGAAGCGCTTGGGGACGTCATGTTGATCTAAATCTGCTGCAGAAACAATTCCAAACGAAAACAGGAAGTATTGTCATGATACAGAGGTCAAAACCTTCGGGAGATTATATAATAAATTTTTACCGACATAAAGGAGTATACCACAAGAAAACAGAGTCCGGATGATGCACGGGGTGTCCACAAGCCACAGGGGCGCGCCCAGGGGGGTAGGGCGCGCCTCCCTGGCTTGTCGCCTCCTCGTGCACTTTTCGGACTACTTTAAATTTTCCTAATTTTTTAAATATTCCAAAACGGAGAAAAATTGCCATTGGAAAAGTTTTGGAGTCGTTTTGCTTACCGTATCACGTACCTATTCCTTTTCGGAGTCTGAAACGTTCTGGTAGGTCTCCCTAATGTACTCCTCCGGAGTTATGGTATTGATAATATTGGTTTCAACATTTATGGGAGTACCTGAGATATAGTGTTTGATTCTTTGCCCGTTTACCACCTTCGGATTTGTGCCTTCGGCGTTGTTGATCTTGATGGCACCGGAATGGTACACCTCCTCGATAATATAAGGCCCTTCCCATTTAGAGAGAAGTTTTCCTGCAAAAAATCTTAAACGAGAATTGTATAGCAAGACATGATCACCTACATTGAATTCACGCTTTTGTATCCTTTTATCATGCCATCTCTTAACCTTTTCTTTAAACAACTTGGCATTCTCATAGGCCTGGGTTCTCCATTCATCAAGTGAGCTAATGTCAAATAACCTCTTCTCACCAGCAAGTTTGAAATCATAGTTGAGCTCTTCAATTGCCCAATAAGCTTTATGTTCTAGTTCAAGAGGTAAGTGACATGCTTTACCATAAACCATTTTATACGGAGACATACCCATAGGGTTTTTGTAAGCAGTTCTATAAGCCCATAATGCATCATCAAGTTTCTTAGACCAATTCTTTCTGGATCTATTAACAGTCTTCTGCAAGATCAATTTAATTTCTCTATTGCTCAATTCTACTTGACCACTAGACTGAGGATGATAAGGAGATGCAATTCTATGATTAACATCATACTTATCAAGCAATTTACGGAAAGCACCATGAATAAAGTGTGAACCACCATCAGTCATTAAATATCTAGGGACTCCAAATCTAGGGAAAATAACTTCTTTAAGCATTTTAATAGAAGTGTTATGATCAGCGCTACTAGTTGGAATAGCTTCTACCCACTTAGTAACATAATCAACAGCAACTAGAATATGAGTATACCCATTAGACTGTGGAAAAGGTCCCATAAAATCAAAACCCCAAACATCAAATGGTTCAATAACAAGAGAGTAATTCATAGGCATTTCCTGACGTCTACTAATATTACCAATTCTTTGACATTCATCACAAGACAAGACAAACTTACGAGCATCCTTGAAGAGAGTAGGCCAATAAAAACCATATTGTAATACCTTGTGTGCAGTTCTATCTCCAGCGTGATGTCCCCCATAGGCCTCGGAGTGACACTTGCGTAGGATCTGTTCCTGTTCATGCTCAGGTACACAACGTCTAATAACACCATCTACTCCTTCTTTATAAAGGCGTGGATCATCCCAGAAGTAATGTCTTAAATCATAGAAGAACTTTTTCTTTTGTTGGTATGTGAAACTAGGCGGTATAAATTTAGCAACAATGTAATTAGCATAGTCAGCATACCATGGAGCATCACGCGAAGCATTTATGACAGCTAATTGTTCATCAGGAAAGCTATCATCAATAGGTAGTGGGTCATCAAGAACATTCTCCAATCTAGACAAGTTATCTGCTACGGGGTTATCAGCACCCTTTCTATCAATAATATGCAAATCAAATTCTTGTAGCAGAAGAACCCATCTAATAAGTCTAGGTTTAGCATCTTTCTTTTCCATAAGGTATTTAATAGCAGCATGATCGGTGTGAACAGTTACTTTGAAATCAACAATATAAGGTCTGAACTTATCACAAGCAAACACAACTGCTAAAAATTCCTTTTCAGTGGTAGCATAGTTTCTTTGAGCACTGTCTAGAGTTTTACTAGCATAATGGATAACATTTAATTTCTTATCAACTCTTTGTCCTAGAACAGCACCAACAACATAATCACTAGCATCACACATAATTTCAAAGGGTAGGTTCCAATCAGGTGGTTGAACAATAGGTGCGGAAATCAAGGCATTCTTAAGAATTTCAAATGCTTCTACACAATCTTCATCAAAAACGAATGGAACATCTTTTTGCAAAAGATTAGTGAGAGGCCTAGAAATCTTAGAGAAGTCTTTAATAAACCTCCTATAGAAACCTGCATGACCAAGAAAACTTCTTATACCACTGATATCCGTAGGACACGGCATTTTTTCAATAGCATCTACTTTAGCTTTATCAACTTCAATACCTCTTTCGGAGATTTTGTGTCCCAAGACAATGCCTTCATTAACCATAAAGTGGCACTTTTCCCAATTCAAGACAAGATTAGTTTCTTCGCATCTCTGCAAAACTCGATCAAGGTTGCTAAAGCAATCATCAAAAGAAGTTCCGTAAACGGAAAAATCATCCATGAAAACCTCAACAATCTTTTCGCAGAAGTCAGAGAATATAGCCATCATGCATCTTTGAAAAGTAGCAGGTGCATTGCATAAACCAAAAGGCATACGTCTATAAGCAAAGGTACCGAAAGTACAAGTAAAAGTGGTCTTTTCTTGATCCTCTTTTGACACAGGTATTTGAGAGAAACCAGAATAACCATCTAGAAAGCAAAAATGTGTGTGTTTGGATAGTCTTTCTAGCATTTGATCAATAAAAGGTAGAGGGTAATGATCTTTCCTAGTAGCTTTATTTAATTTCCTAAAATCAATTACCATTCTATATCCTGTAACAATTCTTTGCGGGATCAATTCATTTTTATCATTAGGAACAACGGTAATACCTCCTTTCTTAGGGACACAATGAACTAGACTAACCCATCTACTATCAGCAATAGGATAAATTATACCTGCCTCCAGAAGCTTTAGTATTTCATTTCTTACCACTTCTTTCATTTTAGGATTTAACCGTCGTTGGTGATCAACAACTGGTTTAGCATCAGGCTCCATATTAATTTTGTGCTGACATGGAGTGGGACTCATGCCCTTAAGATCATCAAGAGTATATCCAATAGCAGCACGGTGCTTCCTCAAAGTTTTCAATAATCTCTTTTCTTCATGCTCTGAAAGGTTAGCACTAATAATAACAGAATATATCTCCTTTTCATCAAGATAGGCATATTTCAGAGTATCAGGCAATTGTTTAAGCTCAAACACGGGATCACCCTTGGGTGGAGGAGGATCCCCAAGTATTTCAACAGGCAGGTTGTGTTTCAAAATAGGCTGCTGATCAAAGAAAATCTTATCTATTTCATTCCTTTCATTCATATGCACATCGTTTTCATGGTCTAGCAAATATTGTTCTAAAGGATCAGTAGGAGGCACAGCAATAGAAGCAAGACCAATAATTTCATCTTTACTAGGCAATTCCTTATCATGGGGTTGTCTACGAAATTTAGAGAAATTGAACTCATGAGACACATCCCCAAAACTTACAGTAACAGTTTCCTTCTCACAATCAATCATGGCATTAACAGTATTCAAGAAGGGTCTACCAAATATAATGGGACAAAAATCATCTTGTGGGGAACCAAGAACAAGAAAATCAGTAGGATACTTTATTTTCCCACACAAGACTTCAACATCTCTAACAATCCCAATTGGTGCAATAGTATCTCTATTAGCCAGCTTAATGGTAACATCAATTTCTTCTAATTCAGCTGGTGCAATATCATTCATAATTTCTTGATATAAGGTGAAGGGAATTGCACTCACACTAGCACCCACATCACATAAGCCATGATAACAATGATCTCCTATTTTAACAGAAACAACAGGCATGCCAACAACAGGTCTATGTTTATCTTTAGCATCAGGTCTAGCAATTCTAGCAGCTTCATCACAGAAATGAATGACATGCCCATCAATATTATCAACCAAGAGATCTTTAAGCATAGCAATACTAGGTTCAACTTTAATTTGTTCAGGGGGCGTAGGTGTTCTAGTACAACTCTTACGAACCACAGTTGAAGCTTTAGCATGTTCCTTTATCCTAACAGGGAAAGGTGGTTTCTCAATATAAGCGGTAGGAACAACAGGATCAACATTATAAGTAATGGTTTTTTCTTCAACTTTAATAGGTTCAACTACTTTCACTTCAATGGGAGGATGATATTTAAACCACTTCTCCTTAGGGAGATCAACATGAGTAGCAAAAGATTCACAGAAAGAAGCTACTATCTCAGAGTCAAGTCCATATTTAGTGCTAAATTCACGAAAAGCATCGGTGTCTATAAAGGATTTAACACAATTAAACTTATGGTTTATACCTGACTCATTACCTTCGTCGAGTTCCCAATCTTCAGAGTTGCGTTTAATTCTTTCCAATAAGTCCCATTTGAATTCAATATCTTTCTTCATAAAGGAACCAGCACAAGAAGTATCGAGCATGGATTGATTATTACGAGAAAGCCGAGCATAAAAATTCAGAATAATGATTTCTCTTGGGAGCTCATGATTGGGGCATGAATATAACATTGACTTAAGCCTCCCCCAAGCTTGAGAGATTCTTTCTCCTTCACGAGGCCAAAAATTGTAAATATAATTCCGATCACGATGAACCAGATGCATAGGATAAAACTTCTGATGAAATTCCAATTTCAATCGGTTGTAGTTCCATGATCCATTATCATCACATAGCCTATACCATGTCAATGCCTTCTCCTTCAAAGATAGAGGAAAGACCTTCTTCTTGAAATCATCCTCGGGCAAACCTGCAAGCTTAAATAATCCACAAACTTCATCCACATAGATTAGATGCAAATCAGGATGTAGTGTTCCATCTCCTGCATAAGGATTAGCTAGCAGTTTCTCTATCATACCCGAAGGAATTTCATAATAAATATTTTCAGTAGGTGCAGTAGGTTGAGGAGAATCTCTTTGTGCTTCCGGTCGAGGTGAAGATACCCCGAACAAGCCCCTCAAAGGATTACTTTCCATAGTAACAAGTGACAGTAAATTTCAGCACAATATATAAATTTTTCCTTACCAAGTTCCACTCACCAAAGGCGCTTCACTCCCCGGCAACGGCGCCAGAAAAGAGTCTTGATGACCCACAAGTATAGGGGATCTATCGTAGTCCTTTCGATAAGTAAGAGTGTCGAACCCAACGAGGAGCAGAAGGAAATGACAAGCGGTTTTCAGTAAGGTATTCTCTGCAAGTACTGAAATTATCGGTAACAGATAGTTTTGTGATAAGATAATTTGTAACGGGTAGCAAGCAACAATTGTAGCAAAGGTGCAGCAAGGTGGCCCAATCCTTTTTATAGAAAAGGACAAGCCTGGACAAATTCTTATGTAAAGAAAAGCGCTCCCGAGGACACATGGGAATTTCTGTCAAGCTAGTTTTCATCATGCTCATATGATTCGCGTTCGTTACTTTGATAATTTGATATTTGGGTGGACCGGTGCTTGGGTGCTGTCCTTACTTGGACAAGCCTCCCACTTATGATTAACCCCTCTCGCAAGCATCCGCAACTACGAAAGAAGAATTAAGATAAATCTAACCATAGCATGAAACATGTGGATCCAAATCAGCCCCTTACAAAGCAACACATAAACTAGGGTTTAAGCTTCTGTCACTCTAGCAACCCATCATCTACTTATTACTTCCCAATGCCTTCCTCTAGGCCCAAACAATGGTGAAGTGTCATGTGGTCGACGTTCACATAACACCACTAGAGGAGAGACAACATACATCTCATCAAAATATCGAACGAATACCAAATTCACATGATTACTTATAACAAGACTTATCCCATGTCCTCAGGAACAAACGTAATTACTCACAAAGCATATTAATGTTCATAATCAGAGGAGTATTAATGATCATTAAGGATCTAAACATATGATCTTCCACTAAGTAAACCAACTAGCATCAACTACAAGGAGTAATCAACACTACTAGCAACCCATAGGTACCAATCTGAGGTTTAGAGACAAAGATCGGTTACAAGAGATGAACTAGGGTTTGGAGAGGAGATGGTGCTGACGAAGATGTTGATGGAGATTGACCCCCTCTCGATGAGAGGATCGTTGGTGATGACGATGGCTTCGATTTCCCCCTCCGGGAGGGAAGTTTCCCCGGCAGAACAGCTCCGCCGGAGCCCTAGTGTAACACCCCAAAATTTTCTTCCTGGATTTTCAAAATCTTTTCTTAAAAACGAATTCTTTGAAAACCATTTTGATCCTATTTTCTTCCTTTTGATCGAAAACCTTTTCAAATTTTAGTTGGGTTCAAATTTTTCTAGAAAGGGCCTGTTTTGATTGATGGTTTTATTTGGAAAATGATTCTTAGAAAAAAGTATATTTTCTATTAGAAAAGTTTCTGATATAGCTAAAATATTCTAAGGAGAAGCCCTTTTGCTTTTCTTCTAACACTTCCAAAATCCATCCAACAATCTTTCCACCACTCCTCAATCATTCCATATGTCATTCACACGTTGTAGGACAGCAACCAACTCCTTCCACCATACAAAAATACTTATACAATATTTACAAAATTCCAAAGTTGGAAAATAACTTATTCATGATTTCTTTGATTTACATAGGAACCATATTTTTTGCATGTCCTCTGCTCCCACCAAATTTTCTCCAGCAACTAGATGGTAACCAAGACCCATTTCATCAACAACCTTGGGATCCACAGTTCAAAAATTTCAAATCCCCTTCAACTCAAATTTGGACCAGATTCAAACTTTCTGATACAAACTCAATTTTTATAGCTCCAAAAATTCTTAAACTTTACCAGACTCTCTTTTGTGCATCAACACCTCACCACAAAAATCCTCACAAAATCCTAAAATCCCTAACACTCTCTGGCATTTCATCAAACACCTGGTGGGCACACTGTAGCACTGTCGAAAAATTCAGAAAAAAACTGAAGAACTTCAGAGAGGAGGGAATCGGGACAGAGTGCCGTGCCTTGCACTCCTCCTTGTCGTTGCTGCCTCACTCCATCTTTAATGCATCATCGCGGACCCCTCTCATCAGTCTCTCGCCATCATCTGGCCTGTTGCTGGCCGGTGCATCCGCCGTCGCTTGCAGCCATGGCGGACTGAGGGGGTCAGCACACCACCAGCCACCATCACTGCGCCGCCTCGCCCAAACCTACCTTCCCTCCACGCGGCACCTCCTCTGCATCGTCGACGCGCCGACCACGCCGCCTGGACCCTGCCTAGCAGTCGCCGGAGCTGGCGCCGCCGCCGCACCCGTACGGGCCACCTCACCGCGGATAAGGCCGGAGAACTCTCCACCGCCCTCATTAACCCCTCGCCGCCCACGACCACCGCCCCTATCTACCTCGCCGGCCGGAATTAACTCCGGCGTTATCCTACCTCGCCGGCCACCCTCGAATCGCCTATAAAAGGCCCTCTCAAGCTCCACAGAACACCCAAATCACCTCCACTGCCTCCCAATCGACCCCCACTCCACTTCCCCGACCTCGGGGGGGGGTCTTCTTCCTCCCCTCCGACCACCGATCCACCGCCACCCTCTCCGATCAGTTCGTCGCCGATAGGCCATCACCACCTCCAAAATATTGCCAGTAGCCTCATATAACACCCACTCATCGATTCCGCACTCCAATTCCGCCTCCCGAGCTATCTCCGACGAAATCCAAAACCACCCGAATCGCCATCCGCAGCCGTCGACCTCGCCGTCGTTCTGAAGCTCTCCGGCGACCACCACCACCACCCACCGACGCGGTAGTCCACCCTGATCGCGTTCCGACCACCACCGCTCGCTGAAACCCTGGCGATCGTCGCCGGCGATCGTCGCCTCCCTTCTGTCAACGCACGCGATCGCGTTTGAGTTCAAACCTGACGAGTGGACCCCCACCCGTCAGCGTTTTATTATTTTTCACCGTTTAAACAGAAAGCGTATTTGGCTTTTTACGATTTCTACTCTGGAAGACGTATTCTGCCGAAGCGTTTTCAGTTTAAAGCATACAGGGACCTGCTGTTTTGTAGAAAGGCCCCTGGTTTTAAAAGTTTAATAACTTTTAAACTACAACTCTGTTTGAGTTGATTATTTTTTTGAAATTCTTATTTTTCACTCTAGTTTTTTTTAGTATTTATTCAAAAATGTTTCTAAGCAACTCTTGGTACTATTACAAAAATTTGAATTAGTATTTGAAATTGATTTTTACAGAAAAAGGAGAGGGTGACTTTGCCGGGAATTTTGAGGGTTCTTCTTCTGACTACTTTGGGCAAGGCAAGCATAAATGAACTTTGGATATGGTGTTTGCATTGCATGGTTGCTTCAGTTGAAGTTTTCACCGCATATGTAGTGAATCGCAAGTGCATGCATGCATGAACATTTCTTTTCTTGCACATGCCTTGTACCTCACTCAAGCTCAAGAATCTTTCTAACATGGTTGAAGGCTGTGAGCCTCCAGAAGTAAAGCTCCTGCCTTGGACGTGCCGGTGGGCACGGGTCACGTTTGACACGGTGGTGTCACGGTGACATATGTGGAGTACACCGGTTATAATAATAACAAACACCTCCTGAGTCGACCTAGATCGAGTCTTGTTCCGTTACACCTAGCTGTATACCGTGCTACCACGAGTCCTTCCGTTAGGAAGGTACGGTTTAGTAAGTTGATAACCCCTAATAGGGTACACACCACATAGAGGGCCACGATGAGCGTTTCCACGACCATGGACTAAATCCGGTCATCGGGTCAGGGGGCATGGGTGTTTCCGGCTAGATGTAGCCGAGAGGGGGGCACCCCTTGTAATCCGTGCGTATGAATAGTGATCCCATGCAGAAACGTTGGTTTTCCCCGTCTTAAAGTTTTTCTGAAAAGATGTTGTGGGTGATTCCTGGCATCCGGACAGTTAAGCTGGTGTGTGCTGGTCAGGTGTGTTTCAACCCAAAGACCGTAATGGGAATTAGTCAGTGTCACGGTACTGACTAAAGAAATCTCATACACGTGGGTAAAGAGTACACCCTCTACAGAGTAATACCTATTCGAATAGCCGTGTCCGCGGTCAAGGACGTTAGCTGGGTGGGTCAAGTATCGGTCCCGGTGTCGGTCTTTGGAGGAAATAAATAACATCAAGCATGGATATTTTGCAGGATTGATTTTTGTCACTACTAGTATTATCATGAATTAATTACTGGTGATATGAATATTGTGAACTAACCCGTTTCTCTTATTATATTTTCTGAGTGTCTCAGGGGCTGGCTAGACTACCCCGGACATTCAGTTTTATTTTCAAGACCTCTCATGGCGTCGCTTGAGATCTCGGATGGTCCTGTCTCGTCCGATTTCTCTTTTAGACACCCGATTGGAATTTCTTTTCAAGACCTCTCGTGGCGTCGCCAAGGATCTCGGATGGTCCTGTCTCGTCCGATTTCTCTTTTTGACACCCGATTGGCATTTCTTTTCAAGACCTCTCGTGGCGTCGCCAGGGATCTCGGATGGTCCTGTCTCGTCCGATTTCTCTTTTAGACACCCGTTTGGCATTTCTCTTAAAGACCTACCGCGATGTCATTTTTAGACATCCGACCGGCATTCTTCTTTTATATTTTCTTATTACTAACGCCTCATTTCTGCACATGTTACAAATTTTGTCATGCCATGATTTAACCCTGTGTAATATTATATTTCTACTGGTTATCTATATCAAGGGAGTCCACCAGTGGTTCTTGGGGCTGGTATGACTCTAGGGCTCTTCCGTGATTTAATCCCAGAAAAGGGGCCCGACACCTAGATTGGTTCTGCCCAGGTTCCGCCTCGAGACGACGGCGCTTCGTCCCGAAAGCTCTCTTATGATTTTTTCCAGGTCAAAACCCTCCATATAGTAGAAGATGGGCACCGGAGGCCTGCCAGGTGGGTCACAAGCCACAGGGGCGCGCCCAGGGGGGTAGGGCGCGCCGCATGGCTTGTGACTGCCTGGTGGGTCCCCCCTGGTATATTCTTCGTCCAATATTTTTTATATATTCCAAAATAATTCTTCATAGATTTTCAGGACTTTTGGAGTTATGCAGAATAGGTATCTCAGATTTGCTCCTTTTCCAGTCTAGAATTCCAGCTGCCGCCATTCTCCCTCTTCATGTAAACCTTGTAAAATAAGAGATGAAAGGCATAAGTATTGTACCATAATGTGTATTAACAGACCATAATGCAATAAATATCAATATAAAAGCATGATGCAAAATGGGCGTATCATACATTCATAAATCAACAATATTTTCATCCTAATTCAGCATCCACTACGTCCAATGACCCATATTTTTTCTACAAAGAAACCACACCAGCAAGTGGATTGTGAAGCGGGCCCAATGCTATGAAAAAGAGAGGCCCGGATTTTTGAGGAGCTACTTCATTGAAATGAGTTGGCCAGTGGAGCAAGCCAGTCTCTTAAACATATTTATTATTCTTATTTCAGGAGCTTACCATGAATAAATTCAAGCTAACCTGGGGCTAATGTCGGGGATATTCCCCACGATTTGACCCGGCCAGGAGTATGACCCAGCCCATCATTTGGTGGCTCAATGGGTCACTGTGTTTGTCGGGTCAACCTGGACGACAAGGCCTAAGGCCCAGTGTGCACCCCGACGGAAGGCAGCTCCTTGAGAGGCCTGGAGGGCCGGCTCATAGAGAAGGCCCAAGAAGAGGAAAGATTCCCCCACAAGGGAAGCAAGACCCGGACTAGGATTCAAGAGAGGCTAGTCCTAGTCCTAGTAGGACTCTACATGTAAGCCTACCCCTTCAACTTATATAAGGAGGGGCAAGGCACCCCAAGAGGGACAACTTAAGTCATTAGAGATAGACAGATTAGAAACCCTCGAGACTAGAGGTAGCGAAATAGCACCCTTGTAATCGAGATCATGATCATGATCAATACACACAAAGCAGGACGTAGGCTTTTACCTCCATCGGAGGTGCCGAACCTGGGTAAATCTCGCATCTCTCGATTCCGACCAACCCCGCTCAAGCTACCACCTAGTTGCGATGACCTCACACCTAAGTTCTCTCACGAGGACATCTTGTCGTGACAAAACCACGACACCCATCATCTTCTTTATAATATAGTACGCACACTCGTGCGTATTCAAGAAAAAAGCGAGGCGGCCCGGCATGAAGGAAGGCCACTATTTTTTTGTTACCATGGTCGAATTTACTTCAATGCTCTACATTGTATTTGCTCTGGACTGGATGAGCCATGGCCCATTTTTGTTACACGTAGCTTCGCCGGTGATCACATGGCAAAGAAGGGTTCAAGATTTATTACAACCAATCACCGAGGTTGTGATATGAGTAAGGGAGAGTGACCGACGGAGGCGCCAACAGTGCATTGATGGAGGTATTGGCCAACGTGGATGGAGTTAACAAGAGTCAGGGAATCTGCTGGTTGGACCAAGTAGACAACCTATAACATCGGCAACTTCTTGTAGATCAAGAAAATCAATGGTGTTGGAGAAAGGTTAGCTTCATCCGTGTTGAAGACTTGAAATTCGCATTAGAATCCTCTTTCTATTTTTGGGTGAAGTTGAAACATCAACTAAGGCCCATGGCCCATTACCATAATTGCCCAAGTCGAGAAGCTTAGTTAACGAAATGGTTAGGTCCGAGACTCTAGAGATGAAACTCAAAGTAATAAGAGAGAAGGAGTGATCAACATTTATGTTGTTGCCGCAAAATTTAAAAACAATATAACTGAGCCACCTAGGATCTCTCACCATATAAGGTAATTTGGTTTATGTCATGTAATTCAATATTGTGCAATGTGTATTAGACGATATTACAATTGTGCAATGTGTACCAAAATATGTTTGTGCTCAGCCAGCGCGCCGCTGCACACTCAGAACCATTGAGCTCATAACTACACTACATAAAAGCATATACAGTCGGACTGATAAAAATTGACTCCCTATACATTCGCAGATGCATTCGGACGCCTCCGCGGTCAGGAGGAGGTAAACTCTCACTTGGACAGTGCTATAATCACAATCATCAAATCTGAAACCCTATTTTCAGACTACACCATGCCACGTAAAATTCATCTACATACTAGATCACACATTAGCAACGAGCTACATTAAAAAGAAACCATTATGCGTCTACTCTTTTTTAGCGAAAGAAGGGTATCCCTTCCGGTTTTTATTGGAGAAACCAACTGTTTGAAGATACAGAGTACGTGGAAACTACTACTACCAACTAGCAAAATAAAGCAGAAACACGCATCTCAAGAACCACGCCCAAGTATGTCGTTGAGCAAGACCTCCCTTCCTGCATCGCTCACCCCCCAGCACAGGTGCTAGGTGATGATGGGAAGAAGGGAGAAGTACCAAGCACCAAAGGCAAAAGCATCAGGCCTAGAAAGACTCCATATAACATCAGTTTGTAGACATATACACAGACCAACTACCAGAACGAGCTAAAGAAGACAAAGACCAAAAGCATTTCTCCAGCATTAATAGCAACAAAATGGCCACCAATCTTTAGTCTCCCAAACGCATCACATTGTATCTCCATCATTGAGAAGATTTGTAGACATCATTTGCTACATGTTCTAGTAGTTTTGATCCTAGCTTCAGCACCATAGACCATCTCACAATCCAATAGCACATTAGTTTAACCAAAGTCATAGGATCATTGGAGTGTTTTTATCAAAAAAAATCATTCCTACATTTCCAAATGGTCCGGAAAAGTGAGGAGATCCCCACCAGTCTTATCATTCTTGTTAAATGTTTTAATCCATCTCCCCAAGTATTCATTCATTGAAGAGGGAGTTGATTTTAAGTCAAAAGCACACTTTAACAAGCT
Source organism: Elymus sibiricus (assembly GCA_039707655.1). Classification (NCBI taxonomy): domain Eukaryota; kingdom Viridiplantae; phylum Streptophyta; class Magnoliopsida; order Poales; family Poaceae; genus Elymus; species Elymus sibiricus. Next base: position 371,883,167 of record CM077675.1, on the reverse strand, counting down.
CCATATTAGTGAAGCAGCAGAAAAACTAAAAAACAAATGATCAACTATTTCATCTTTGCCAGAGAACACACAATTTTTCTCACCTTTCCACCCCCTCTTAATTAGGGAATCTCTAGTGAGAATGCATATCCTATTAGCCAGCCACAAGAAAACCTTTATTTTGGTAGGTATTTTAATTTTCCATAAGAATTTTTGTGGAAAGCTAAAATTTTCAATGATCAAATCCCTATAAAGTGATTTCTGAAAATTTCTTATCAGCATCTAGTGTCCATTCAACACTATCTTTACCAGACCCCATCTCTATCTCCTCTCATCTTTGTTTTAGAGATTTCCATAGGTCCAGAGTTTCTCCATATAGAGTTCTCCTGAATTTAAACCCTCTCCATCCCATCTGGATAGCTTCAGCAACTGTGATATTATGATCAAAGCATAAATTGTATAATCTGGGATATTCAACTTTCAGTGATTTCTTATCTACCCAGATATCTTCCCAAAACATAGTATTCTTCCCATCACCTAGTTTCTTCTTAGAACATCTAGAAAATAAATTGTTCACCTTCAACAAACCTGACCAAAACTGTGAATCTCCATTTTGTTTTCTAACTCTAGATATACAACCATTAGTTGCATATTTCCCAAGCAGCACAAACTGCCATAGCCCCCATTCAGTTTCTAGTTTCCAAAACCATTTAGCTAACATAGCTTTGTTCATAATCTCTAGATTGAGAATCCCCAAACCCCCAAATTCTTTAGGGCGGCAGCATGTTTTCCAATTAACCAAATGATATTTATTCTCATTCTCATCTTCTTGCTAGACCAACCTGGCCCTATAGAAATCAATTTTTTTAATAACACTAGCAGGAATAGGATATAATGACATCATAAAAAGAGGTATGTTTGTGAGGCAGGTCTGCATCAAGGTGATTCTACCAGCAATGGATCCCAGTAATTTCCCTTACCAACAACCACGTTTCTTTTCAATTTTACCAGTCACACAACTCCAATGTTTGTTTCTAATTCTAGTATTTGACACAGGCATTCAAAGATCCCCCATTTTACATGCATAGATTTCCTGATCAATTCACTTTTATGGAAATTAATTTTCAATTTAGACATCTGCTCAAAGGCACACAAATATTAATTTCAAATTCTTAGCACTATCCACATCATCCTCCAACAAAAAAATAGTGTCATCTACATATTGAAGCATGCTTATCCCTTTGTCCAAGTCCTCTCTTAGAACCCCCTTGACTAAATCATTTTCCTTAGCATTATTCATAATCACGGCTGAAAGTGCATGTAGTCCCCATGTGTGCTTTTGGTAATTGATGACATTCCTAATGGACTAATGTTTGCATTGAATTATACATTTGAAGGAAAGTTTCGTTTGCAATGCATGGAGAATATTGGATGAATTGAAGTATGTTTGTTCCATGGTGATGCAAGAAGGAGGTTGAAGGAATTCTAAATAATTATCATATACATATTGTTGTGCATGCATCAAGGATGAGCTCAATGATTGAATAAAATACGAGGTGACGAAGGTGAATTCCATGTGATGAACAAGATGTGATCTATGTGGAGTTCAGTGAGTATCTCAGACGTCTCATGCTTTGGCTTATGGGTTTAACCATGATGGATCAAGATCTTGAGAGAGTAATTAAAGAGAAGAATTTTACATATGTCTTGAAAATAGGATCATGATGAGCTCATATGTTGAGTCATGGATGATTATGTCTCCAAGCAAGTAATTCAAGTGAAGAATTCATTGTGCCTCTCAAGAGACTATGTTGGATCATGAAGACGAGCAAGTTATATCCAATATGAGATTCGTGGAGAAACTTGATATGGTCATGGTAAATTGAGATATTGGTAATCATGTCTTGAAGCAATGAAGCATAGTGAAGAAATCAATAGGGCCTTCAAGACATCAAGATTAATCATGGATCAAAGATAAATGTTGACCAAGATTAAGATAAAATATTTAACTCAAAGATGGTCATCACACAAACGGAAATTATATACCACACGGGATCTTGTGGTATGGTAAGTAATTGTCAATTGCACTTTGTGTACTAACCCATACTATGTGTTATCTATGTTTATGAGGGTTAGGTTATTCTCATGGGCTCGCATCAAGATAGAGATTCCGAGTGTCAATGAGAGGATGACATCAAGTGTTCATGATCATGGTTGACAATGGCAAGTTCAAGATAACCATCCTGAAGGATTACATGCTTGAAGCTTGTGGATGTTCACATGATGGACAAGTGAAGATGAATACAAAGCAAGGCTTCCCACATTGTTTATGGGAGAGCTACTTGAAGACTTCACCAATGTCTTGCCTTCAACTTGAGCCAAGAAGAAAAAAGAACATCAAGCTCATGTGAAAGGCTCGAGTCAAAGGTATTAGTTCCTTGGCGTTTGTGGTGTGGAGTGATGACCACCGGAGAAACATATAAACTCAAGACTGGATTCTTGATAGATATGTAGTGTAGCTCTTTTATGATTCTTGAGTTATAGGGATCCTGCACTATTAAGAGGGGGATCAAAGGGGTTCGTGATGGATTTGCTCAAGTCAACATCTTGTATAAACAATTCCACTCGTATCATATACACCAAAGAAATACATAGCCAACTAGGTTCCTCAAAGTATATGATCTAACATTTGCATACTTTGCACCCTTCATTTTGGCTTATCTTGGATGGTTCTCTATGTGAGGACTTGGAGTTTTTCACTAGCTTCAAAACGAGCCCAAGATCATCAAAATCAGAGTCCGTATGAGAAAGTTATGCATGTTTTACTATTGGCGCGCGTGCAGTTTTTGTGATGGCCAGATGTCCGGGCTCCCGGGTCGCCCCGGATACCCGGTTGTCGATGCCCAGAAACCATGTTGAAATGCTGGTTGTGTCCACTGGATGTCCCATACTTGGCCGGTTGTCCGGCGCCCCAACTTTGGCCAGATGTCTGGGCCTTGGCCAGATATCCGGGCCCTGTACATTGACATTGTTTTTCTATGTTCATGTGCACACTTCACAGCCGCGAGATGTCCGGCCCGACACAACCACTTACACTAAAACGGCCATATTTGCACCCACACTATATATACCCCTTCACCAGTTCGTGGAGGGGTTGAGCAACACACTCATATGAACCCTAGAACACAAAAAGGCTCCCTCTCACTTCTCCTACACCAAATCTTAGATCCCGGAGAGATTAATGAGAGTTCTTGAGAGATTTTCCAATCAAAAGATAGATCCACTCCCTCTCCCTCTTGTGACCAAAGGAATTCGTTATTTGAGCAAGTCTTGAGCATTCCCCCCTTGATCTTGTTACTCTTGGAGGTTGGATACTTATACGTCTCCAACGTTTCTACTTTTCCAAACACTTTTGCTCTGGTTTTGACCTCTAATTTGCATGATTTGAATGAAACTAACACGGACCGATGCTGTTTTCAGCAGAACTACCTTGGTGTTATTTTCGTGCAGAAATAAAAGTTCTCAGAATTGGAAGAAACTTTGTGTGAATTATTTTTGAGAATTATAATGAATTATGGAGCGATGACCTGCCGGAGGGGGTGTGCCAAGGGGCCACCACACATCAGGGCGCAGCCCCCCTAGGCCGTGCCCTGATGGCTTGTGGGGCCCTCGTGGCTCCTCCGACCCTAATTCCAGCCCTATAAAATCACATCTTCAGAGAAAAAAAAGGAGAGAGAAGTTTTCATCGCGTTTCACGAGACGGAGCAGCCGCAACCTCCTGTTCTTCCTCGGGATGGCTGATCTGGAGTCCGTTTGGGGCTCCAGAGAGGGGAAATCGTCGCCGTCGTCATCACCAACCCTTCTCCATCAACACCGCCATGATGCTCACCACTGAGAGTGAGTAATTCCTTTGTAGGCTTGCTGGACGGTGGTGGGATTGGATGAGATTGATCATGTAATCGAGTTAAGTTTGATAGGGCTTGATCCCTAGTATCCACTATGTTGCGAGATTGATGTTCCTATGACTTTGCTATGCTTAATGCTTGTCACTAGGGCTCGAGTGCCAAGATTTCAGATCTGAACCTATTACGTTTTCATGAATATAAGAGTGATTTGGATCCTATCTTGCAAGTTGTATGCACCTATCACGTGTCTTGATCCACATACCCCAAGGTGACAATAATTGGGATTCTTTCTGGTGATTACCGTAGTTTGAGGAGTTCATGTATTCACCATGTGTTAATGCTTTGTTCCGGTTCTCTATTAAAAGGAGGCCTTAATATCCCTTAGTTTCTAATAGGATCCCGCTGCCACGGGAGGGTAGGACAAAAGATGTCATGCAAGTTCTTATCGCAAGCACGTATGACTATATACGGAATACATGCCTACATTATATTGATGAATTGGAGCAAGTTCTGTGTCGCCCTAGTGTGTAACTGTGACGTGGCTTGAGACTGCGTCGGTATTTCCCCAAAGAGGAAGGGATGATGCAGCACATCGACGGTAAGTATTTCCCTCAGTTATGAAACCAAGGTATCGAACCAGTAGGAGGATCACGCAACATATGTAAATAGCACCTGCACACAAAGAACAAATACTTGCAACCCGACGCGAAAGAGAGGTTGTCAATCTCTCCACGGTAAAAAGATAGATCAGGTTGTGATAGATTGGATAGATAGATCTCACAAGAACACAAAATAAAAGAGGCAAATAAAAAATGCAGCAAGGTATTTTTGGGTTTATGGAATAATAGATTTGAAAACAAAAGCGGCAAAAAGATAGATCGGAAAGCAATATGTTGGAAAAGTAGACCCGGGGGCCATAGGATTCACTAGTGGCTTCTCTCATGAGTATAGTGACGTGCTTGGACTGCGTCGGTATTTCCCCAAAGAGGAAGGGATGATGCAGCACAACGACGGTAAGTATTTCCCTCAGTTATGAAACTAAGGTTATCGAACCAGTAGGAGGATCACCACCACCCAATAAGCAGCACCTGCACACAAACAACAAATACTTGCAACCCGACGCGAAAGAGAGGTTGTCAATCTCTCCACGGTAATAAGATAGATTAGGTAGTGATAGATAGGAGAGATAGATCTCTCAAGAACACAAATAAAAAGAGTAAATATGCAGCAATATATTTTGGGGTTTTTGGTTTTGTAGATCTAAAAACAAAGATTGCAAAAACGTAGATCGGAAAGCAATATGATGGAAAAGTAGACCCGGGGGCCGTAGGGTTCACTAGTGGCTTCTCTCATGAGTATAGCGCACGGTGGGTGAACAAATTACTGTTGGGAAATTGATAGAAAATCGAATAGTCATGACGATATCCAAGGCGATGATCATTATATAGGCATCACATCCAAGATAGATAGACCGACTCCTGCCTGCATCTACCTCTATTACTCCACACATCGACCGCTATCAAGCATGCATCTAGTGTATTAAGTTCATGGAAAAACGGAGTAATGCAATAAGAACGGTGACATGATGTAGACAAGATCTATTCATGTAGGAAGAGACCCCATGTTGTTATCCTTAATAGCAACGATACATGCGTGTCTTGCTGCCCCTCTGTCACTGGGAAAGAACACCGCAAGATCGAACCCATCACAAAGCACCTCTTCCCTTGGCAAGAAAAATCGATCTAGTTGCCCTAACTATACCAAAGACTCGAAGAAGAAATACGATGCTATAAGCAATCATGCATATAAGAGATCAAAGAAGACTCAAATAATATTCATGGATAGAATCTGATCATGAACTCAAAATTCATCGGATCCCAACAAACACACCGCAAAAGTTTACATCAAATAGATCTCCAAGAGACCATTGTATTGAGAATCATAAGAGAGAGAGAAGAAGCCATCTAGCTACTGCCTACGGACCCGTAGGTCTATGGTGGACTACTCACGCATCATCGGAGAGGCACCTATGAGGAAGATGAACCCCTCCGTGATGGTGTTTAGATTGGATCTCGCGGTTCTGGAACTTGCGGCGGCTGGAATTATGTTTGTCGACTCCTCTAGGGTTTTTGGATTTTCTGGGAATTTATAGGCTTGATAGTCGGTTGAGGGGGTGCCCGAGGTGCCCATCCTCCACCAGGCCGCGCCAGGGGGCCTTTGGCGCACCCTGGTGGGGGATGGCCACCATGGGCCCCCTCTTCTGGTGTTCTTTGGCCCATCTTCTTTCTTCAGGTCCATAAAAAGTCCACAAAAATCCCCGCAGCGTTTGGGCTCCGTTTGGTACTGATTTTCTGCGAAGTAAAAAACAAGCGAAAACAACAACTAGCATTTTGGCACTATGTCAATAGGTTAGTCCCAAAAACTGATATACAGTTGTAATAAAATGATTGTAAAACATCCAAGAATGATAATATAACCGCATGAAACAAGCAAAAATTATAGATACGTTGGAGACGTATCATATAGCACACGGTGGGTGAACAAATTACTGTTGGGCAATTGATAGAAGATCAAATAATCATGACGATATCCAAGGCGATGATCATTATATAGGCATCACGTCCAAGATTTGTAGACCGAAATGATTCTGCATCTACTACTATTACTCCACAGATTGACCGCTATCCAGCATGCATCTAGTGTATTAAGTTCATGGAAAAACAGAGTAATGCAACAAGAACGGTGACATGATGTAGACAAGATCTATTCATGTAGGAATAGACCCCATATTGTTATCCTTAATAGCAATGATAAATGCGTGCCTCGCTGCCCCTTCTGTCACTGGGAGAGGACACCGCAAGATCGAACCCATCACAAAGCACCTCTTCCCATGGCAAGAAAAATCGATCTAGTTGGCCTAACTAAACCAAAGATTCGAAGAAGAAATACGAGGCTATAAGTAATCATGCATATAAGAGATCAAAGAAGACTCAAATAATATTCATGGATAGAAACTGATCATGAACTCAAAATTCATCGGATCCCAACAAACACACCGCAATTTTTTTACATCAAATAGATCTCCAAGAGACCATTGTATTGAGACTCAAAAGAGACAGAGAGGAAGCCATCTCGCTACTGCCTACGGACCCGTAGGTCTATGGTGGACTACTCACGCATCATCGGAGAGGCACCAATGAGGATGATGAACCCCTCCGTGATGGTGTTAGATTGGATCTCGCGGTTCTGGAACTTGCGGTGGCTGGATGTATTTTTCGTCGACTCCTCTAGGGTTTCTGGAATATTTGGGTATTTATAGAGCTCAGAGGTGGCGGAGGGGGTTCCCGAGGCGGCCACAACCCATCAGGGCACGCTTGGGGCCCCTGGCATGCCCTGGTGGGTTGTCGGCGGCCTGGGCTCCCTCCTGGTTACTTCTTTGGCCCACTGGCATTCTTCTGGTCCAAAAAATTCTCCAAAAAGTTTCGTCGTGATTGGACTCCGTTTGGTACTGATATTCTGCGAAGTAAAAAACAAGCAAAAATAGCAACTGGCACTTTGGCACTATGTCAATAGGTTATTCCCAAAAAATGATATAAAGTTGCTATAATATGATTCTAAAACATCCAAGATTGATAATATAACAACATGGAACAAGCAAAAATTATAGATACGTTGGAGACGTATCAGCATCCCCAAGCTTAATTCCTACTCGTCCTCGAGTAGGTAAATGATTAAAACAGAATTTTTGATGTGGAATGCTGCCTAACATGTTCATCACATATTCTTTTCTTTTGTAGCATGGACATTTGGACTTTTAGATGGTTCAAAGCAATAGTCTAGTTTTGACATAAAGACTTTAATACTCAAGCATGCCAACAAGCAACCATGTCTTTCAAATTATCAACACTAAAGAAAGTTATCCCTAGCCCATCATGCTCAATCATTGATCCATTCATGAAACACACTCAAAGTATGATCATAGCGCCCCCTAGTTGGTGCTTTTATAAGAGAAGACGGAGACTCAAATAAAAAATAAAAATTGCATAAAGTAAATAGATAGGCCCTTCGCAGAGGGAAGTAGGGATTTGTAGAGGTGACAGAGCTCAATGTTTAAATTGAGAGAGAGAAATGTTTTGAGTGGCATGCCTTTCCTGTCAACGAAAACGACAAAGTAGTTCACAATACTTTCCATGCTAGATACATCATAGGCGGTTCCCAAACATAAAGTAAATTTTATTCCTTTTTCCACCATTCTTTCACAATCCATGGCTAGGTGAATCCACCGTTGCCTTCCATACCAACACTTTCCAAGGAATTTATTATTTGACAACATAAAGTAATTTTTTTTCATTTCGGTACTGGGCATCCCTATTACCGCCGTACTCTCGTGCAATGACAAGTGAATAAACACTCATCTTGAGAATAACACATCTAGCATGGAAAAATATTGGACACCCCCTACCGTTTCATGAGCGGTACGAGCACACAAAAAGGAAATTCATTTTGAAAATTAGAGATGGCACATACAAATTTGCTTAGAACAGCATGGAAATACAACATATAGGTAGGTATGGTGGACTCAGAAGGCAAAACTGGGTTTAAGGATTTTGGATGCACAAGTTGTATTTCTACTTAGTACAAGTGGAGGCTAGCAAATAGCTTGAGAAGCAACCAACCAAGAAACAAAAATTCACATAAACGGGCATTGAGCATAACTAAAACCGAATATTGCACCATAAGTAGGATGTAATTTCATTGCATAACTATTGACTTTCGTACTTGCATAGGGAATCACAAACCTTAACACCAATATTCTTACTACATCATAATTACTCACTAACATGACTCACATATTACTATCATCATGTCTCACAACTATTACAAGGAATCAAGTTTAATTTGTCCAATGATCTTCATGAAAGTTTTTATTATATCCCTCTTGAATATCTATCACTTTGGGACTAGTTTCATATATTGCCATTGCTTTTGACAAGCTCAAACAAATTTAAGTGAAGAACATGAGCATAAAAGTTTCATCTCTCAAAATAGTATAAGTGAAGCATGAGAGGATTTCTTCAAAATTTACTAACTCTCAAATTAATCTAAGTGAAGCATGAGAGTATTTCTTCAAAATTTCAAAGCACACCGTGCTAAAAAAGATATAAGTGAAGCACTAGAGCAATTCCCTAGCTCAATTTTTTTAAGTGAAGCATATAGAGCAATTCTAACAAATCATAGCATAATTTTGGCTCTCTCAAATAGGTGTGTCCAGCAAGGATACTTGTGACAAACTAAAAAGCAAAGAAAGCAAAGACTCAAATAATACAAGACGCTCCAAGCAAAGCTCATGATTTGTGACGAATAAAAATATAGCTCCAAGTAAAATACCGATGGTCGTTAGAAGAAAGAGGGGATGCCACTCGGGGCATCCCCAAGCTTAGTTGCTTGTTTCTCTTTGGATATATATTGGGGGTGCTGTAGCATCCCCAAGCTTAGACTCTTTTCACTCCTTATTCCTTCATCCATTGTGATCTCACCCAAAACTTGAAAACTTCAATCACACAAAACTCAACAAAACCTTCGTGAGATCCGTTAGTATAATAAAGCAAATCACCACTTTAAGTAGTATTGCAAACTCATTCAAATTTTATTATTGCATTATACCTACTGTATTTTAACTTTACCATGTCTTATACCCTTCAATACAAACCATAGATTCATCAAAACAAGCACACACTGCAACGAAAACAAAATCTATCTTAAACAGAACAGTTTGTAGTAATCTGTACTCTAACCATACTTCTATAACTCTAAAAATTCTGAAAAATTAGGACAACATAAAGAATTTGTATAGAAACAATGTGTTAAAATTTCATCTCATTATCACGCTCCAGTAAAAAATTGAAAATTCGTGCACTGGAGGCAAAGTTTATGTTTCAGATTCAGCATTGTTTCTACTTATCTTATGAATAATCCTAAAGGATTTACTTGGCACAAACAATAAATAAAACATAAAAACACAATCATAAAAGAGGCATAATTGTGTCAACACTCAAAAATAGAAAGAGAAAGAATAAAATAATTTATTGATTGGGTTGCCTCCCAACAAGCGCTATCGTTTTAAGCCCCTAGCTAGGCATAAAGCATAGATTCAAGTATTGTCATCTTTGGTTCTTGTAGAGGTGTTTTTATCAAGAGGTTTTGCAAATAAAACTTGAAACACATCATCCATAGAAACCTTAGCACTATCAAGTTGTCCATCTACGTACCCTCTTTGATTCCCGGCCACAATCTAAGAATATTGTTGATTAACATCATTGAAAACTTGTTGGATCATATCTAAAATGGGGACTTCCTTTTTAAGATTCTCATAAAAAATTTGATTATTTCCAAGAAGATGTCTCAACATGTAATCACTATTGAAAAGGATCTCTCCTATTACTGGTTTTTCATGGCTCATACCAAAGAAATCGAAAATCTCCCTAGCTTCTCGTACTATGTGATCAAATTCATTCATGAGAACAAGGGTGGCTAACTTCTTAGCTTTGGGATCATTTATGATGGGTAGCTCATAAAACAATCTTTGCAAGGTAGGATGGGTACGAATAAACATATTTTCATGTTTCAGAACTAGCACTGAATTAGCTTCCGCATAAGTTTTAGTTCTTTTCATTATAGGAGTATCATCGAGAGTCAAATTTCCAACGCAATTGAAAAATTCTTGGATAGTTTCTTTTCCTATAACGTTCCATTGACCCAAAAGAAAAGTTTTAGCATCCAGATTACCAGAACGTCCAATATTAGGAGTCCTGCCATCATCTGTTTCTGCCATACCAAAATCACTCATGATGACAAGCAAACAAGAGATCTGACGAGAAAAAGGCAAACGAAAAAGAGGGCGAATAAAACGGCAAATTTGGTGAAGTGGGGGAGAGGAAAACGAGAGGCAAATGGCAAATAATGTAATTGCAAGGAGACGAGATTTTTGATTAGGAACCTGATAGATGTTGATGGTGTCTCCTCGGCACCAGAGATTGGCACGTAGAAGAGACCGCTTCCTCCCCGGCAACGGCGCCAGAAATTCCTTTGACGTGGCTTGTGACTGCGTCGATATTTCCCCAAAGAGGAAGGGATGATGCAGCACAGTGACGGTAAGTATTTCCCTTAGTTATGAAACCAAGGTATTGAACCAGTAGGAGGATCACCACCACTACGTAAACAACACCTGCACACAAAGAACAAATACTTGCAACCCGACGCGAAAGAGAGGTTGTCAACATCTCTACGGTAAAAAGATAGATTAGGTAGTGATAGATTGGAGAGATAGATCTCTCAAGAACACAAAATAAAAAGGGCAAATAAAAAGTGCAGCAAGGTATTTTTGGATTTTTGGAATAATAGATCTGAAAATAAAAGATGCAAAAAGATAGATCGGAAAGCAATATGTTGGAAAAGTGGACCCGGGGGCCGTAGGTTTCACTAGTGGCTTCTCTCATGAGTATAGCACACAGTGGGTGAACAAATTACTGTTGGGCAATTGATAGAAGATCAAATAATCATGACGATATCCAAGGCGATGATCATTATATAGGCATCACGTCCAAGATTAGTAGACCGAAACGATTCTGCATCTACTACTATTACTCCACACATCGACCGCTATCCAGCATGCATCTAGTGTATTAAGTTCATGGAAAAACGGAGTAATGCAATAAGAACAATGACATGATGTAGACAAGATCTATTCATGTAGGAATAGACCCCATCTTGTTGTCCTTAATAGCAACGATACATGCATGCCTCGCTGCCCCTTTTGTCACTGGGAGAGGACACCGCAAGATCGAACCCATCACAAAGCTCCTCTTCCCATGGCAAGAAAAATCGATCTAGTTGGCCTAACTAAACCAAAGATTCGAAGAAGAAATACGAGGCTATAAGTAATCATGCATATAAGAGATCAAAGAAGACTCAAATAATATTCATGGATAGAAACTGATCATGAACTCAAAATTCATCGGATCCCAACAAACACACCGCAAAAGTTTACATCAAATAGATCTCCAAGAGACCATTGTATTGAGAATCAAAAGAGAGAGAGGAAGCTATCTAGCTACTGCCTACGGACCCGTAGGTCTATGGTGGACTACTCACGCATCATCGGAGAGGCACCAATGAGGATGATGAACCCCTACGTGATGGTGTTAGATTGGATCTCGCGGTTCTGGAACTTGCGGCGGCTGGATGTATTTTTCGTCGACTCCTCTAGGGTTTCTGGAATATTTGGGTATTTATAGAGCTCAGAGGCGGTGGAGGTGGTTCCCGAGGCGCACCCCGGTGGGTTGTGGGCGGCTTGGGATCCATCCTGGTTACTTCTTTGGCCCACCGGCCTTCTTCTGGTCCAAAAAATTCTCCAAAAAGTTTCGTCGCGATTGGACTCCGTTTGGTACTGATATTTTGCGAAGTAAAAAACAAGAAAAAACAGCAACTGGCTCTTTGGCACTATGTCAATAGATTAGTCCCAAAAAATGATGTAAAGTTGCTATAAAATGATTCTAAAACATCCAAGATTGATAATATAATAGCATGGAACAAGCAAAAATTATAGATACGTTGGAGACGTATCAAACTGTTATATGATCAATGTCATGTAAATCATTATCCATCACCGATCCACGTGCCTACGCTTTACTTATAGTCTTATACTGAATCTTGCTAAGTTACTATTGCTACTGCTACTGTCACAACTGCTACAAAATTGCTGCTGTCACTACTACTGTTACTTTTGCTACTACTATTTGCCGTGCTACTAAACCTTTGTTGTAGAGAGATATCCCAGGTGCGGTTGAACTGATAACTCAACTGTCAAGGCCAATAAATATTCTTTGGCCCCCCTTGCGTCAAACCAATAAATTAGGGTGAAATACTACCCGTGAAGACTGTCGCGATCCCCTATACTTGTGGGTTATCAAGACCTTTTTTTGGCGCTGTTGCCGGGGAGCATAGATATATTTATTGTGTTAACTTGAGGATATCCAATTGATACTATGAGGAATCTGAAAGATACTCGAACTAAGATCGTCCCCTCTCGCATGAGAGGAGGTAAGGAACTGCCATCTAGCCCTGCTTTGGATTCACCTACTGTTCTCAATCGGCTTATTACACCACCACCTGTTGATCGTCCTGATATGTCACATGAACCTGATGATGCTACCTCTGAAATTAATGATGATACTATTGCTACACATGTTGAAACTGAAACTATGCCACTGAATGAATTACTTGATGCTCATCTTGCTAAAGCTAGAGAACTTGAAAATGCTGAAACTGTTGAGTACTTTGAATCGCCTGTTACACCTCGCTCTCCTAATAGATATGAATTGCCTCATGTACCTGAAGGTTATGTTATGGATGCGGAAACAACTAGTGATTTCTTTGCTTGTGAAAATAGAGATGACTTGAAGAAACTGTTATGCAAACTGAAAGAAAAATCTATGATGGAGAAAATGAAATATGATCCTAAATTTTCTACTTCTCCTATATTTGTTACTGATAAGGATTATGAATTCTCTGTTGACCCTGAGTTAATTCCTATAGTAGAATCTGATCCTTTCCATGGTTATGAAAATGAAACCGTTGTCGAACACTTGATGAAATTGAATGATATTGCTGCTATGTTTATAAATGATGAGAAGATGCGCTACTATTATATCCTTAAGCTTTTTTCCTTTCTCGCTAAAAGGCGAGGCTAAGGAATGGTTCCTTTCTCTTGCACCTGGTTGTATGTGTAGTCCCCAGAATATGCTCCATTATTTTTCTACGAAATATTTTCCTGCTCATAAGAAACTAGCTGCCTTCCAGGAAATATTTAACTTTGTGCAAATTTAAGAAGAGAATCTCCCTGAAGCTTGGGGCAGGCTTCTCCGGTTAATTAGGGCTTTGCCCGATTGTCCTCTTAAGAAAAATGAAATTCTTGATATTTTTTATAATGGATTAACCGATGCTTCTAGGGACTTCCTAGATAGTTGTGCTAGTTGTGTTTTCAGGGAAAGAACTGTCGGTCAAGCTAAAGAATTATTGAATAACATATTGCAAAATGCCGATGATTGGACACTTCCTGAACCACCTCCGGAACCTATTCAAAAGAAGAGAGGTATTCTATTCCTCAACCCTGGAGATATGCAAGAAGCAAAAAGATCTATGAAGGAGAAAGGTATTAAAATTGAAGATGTCAAGAAACTACTACCTATTGAAAAAATACATGGACTTGATAACCCAACACAGGTAGTAGAGGTAAACTCTCTTCGCTCCTTTACTGAAAATGATATACCTTACAATAAGATTCCTGAACAATGCATGGATGAATATGATAATTATGTTGTTAAGCAAGAACACTTCAAAATTATGTTAAGGATCAATTGAGACATAATGCCATGACGATAGACCTTTTAAGTGACTTGATGTTTAGAATTGCTAATGATGTAAAAGTTCTAGGTAAACATGCTTCTATGGTTCACACCCAACTAGACCAAGTTGCTAAGTCACAAAATGATTTGCTTGCTGAAATAAATAATAATATGAATGATCATGCTATTAGAGTAATGACTAGGGGAGGTCGTATGACCCAAGAACCTCTCTATCCTGAAGGTCATCCTAAAAGAATAGAACAAGACTCCTAGAGAATTAATGAACATGCACCTAGTTCCTCTAATAAGAAAAAGAAGAAGAAAAAGGATAGGAACTTGCATGCTTCTAGTGAACTTGTTAGAAACACCTACTGAAAAACAAAATGATGTTTCTATTTCTGATACTGAGACACAATCTTGTAGTGAACATGCACTAATGAAAAGGAGGATAATAATGTGCAAGTAGATGCTCCACCAGATAGTAATAAAGAACATGATGATGATGTAGAAATAGAACCTGCTGAGGATCTTGATAATCCACCTCCTAAAAATAAACATTATGATAAGAGAGACTTCGTTGCTAGAAAACATGGAAGGGAAAGAGAGCCATGGGTACAAAAACCCATGCCATTCCCTCGTAAGCCTTCTAAGAATAAGGATGATGAAGATTTTGAACGATTTGCTGAAATGATTAGACCCATCTTTTTGCGTACTCGTTTGACCGATATATTGAAAATGCCTCCTTATGTTAAGTATATGAAGGATATTATTACCAACAAAAGATAGATAGCTGAAACTGAAATTGCTACTATGCTTGCTAATTATTCTTTTGATGGAGGAATACCTAAGAAGCTAGGAGATCCTGGCATACCCACAATACCTTGCTCTATTAAAAGAAAATATGTTAAAACTGCTTTATGTGATTTAGGAGCCAGTTCAGTGTTATGCCTTTCTCCCTTTATAAAAGACTTGATTTGAGTAAGCTTACACCTATTGATATATCTTTGCAAATGGCTAATAAGTCCACTGCTTTACCTATTGGAATTTGTGAGGACGTTCCTGTTGTGGCTGCAAATGTTACTATCTTGACAGACTTGGTTATTCTTGATATGCCCGAGGACGACAATATGTCGATCATCCTCGGTAGACCATTCTTAAATACTGCAGGGGCTGTTATTGATTGCAACAAAAGCAAGGTTACCTTTCACGTCAATGGCAAGCAACATACCATGCATTTTCCAAAGAAGCAAACTTTGGTTAACAATATTAATGCCATTGAGCCTACTCCCACGGTTATCATTGGAAGCTTTGCAATCCCTCTACCTACTGTCAAGAAGAGATATTATAATCTTATTGTTGGGGATATGCAAATCCCCATTGAGGTAACTGGAAGCGGTTGTTAATAAGACTTGATCAACCTTACTAATGGATCCTTTCCGGAAGGCATGTGATTGATGAATTTAGTATTCACAACTCTCTGTATCAAAAGTTTATCCTCTGTTATTTTCAGTTTGAATAAAATAAATTAGCATGATTTTCCGATTTTTTGTTTTTCCCGTGCGTAGAAAAATGTCAGAAAATAAAAAGTCTTAGATTGCCACCAAATTTTAACATTAATTTTTTCTGGAATAAATGAAATTTTTTGGCATAAAAATAACAGCAGGGGACTGCACCTGTGTGGCACCACACATCAGGGCGCGCCCCCTAAGCCACGCTCTGATGGCTTATGGGGCCCACAGGGGCCCCTGCCTTTTCCCTTCGTCCCACACTCTCTCCTACCTCCAGCAAAAAATTTCTAGCCATCTCTCTCCCGTGTTCTTCACCCAAAAAGTGAAATTTTCAATCTCTTTGCTCGGAACTCCGTTTCCGAAACTGTTTTGAGGAATTGTTCCTTAGTATGTGACTCCCCCATTCCTCTAATTAGTTTTAATTTTAGTGGTTTATATTTTGCATAATGTGTTGCACTTGGTGCTATAGAAAATGAGCTTGCATGTTCAATTCTTTGAGTTCTAAGTAATATGAATGCTTGATATGGCCTCTAGGCACTTATATGAGTAGTTACTATCAATTTTGTGAAGTTTTATTGACATGAATTTGTGGCTCAAAAATTTCAGAAATTTGTGCTTAGGAAACTGAATTTCTTGAGGAAATGTTCTTCACGCCGGAGCCCCAAGGGAGTTGCTAAGAGAATTCAGGACCAAGATATCAACCTTATTCGCAACGCGGAGGTTAGGCCATGCGAATGGTCACATACACCCTTCATAAGCGAAGCGGGTTTCTATGAAGAGTTCACGCAATTTATTGCAAATGCCGGGCTGACCAACTTCCTCTGAGATGAGTGTGATCAATACTATCTCCTTACAAATTCCTTCGTGCAAAACTTTTTCTTCGAAAATACGCCCGGTGCTCCTATAGTACGCTTTGATCTTTACGCCACTAGTTATGAATTGCCTCTACATGAATTCTGTGAAATATGTTTGCTTCCTTCTGACGGGGGAATGCGTGAACCTAGACCTGAGGAGTTTGAGGACTTCCTCCAAACCTTAACCGTGGGAGAAACTAGGGCCATGTCACATGTTAGAGCTACTAGTTTGCAATTTCCTTTCGTGCACTACTTTTCCCTATTCATAGGAAAATGCATAACTGCCATGGAACAGGGTGGTGGCCTTAGTGCCCCTACTCTAGCTATTTTTCGCCATGCACTTTATGGTGATAGCACTTACAACTTAGGAGCTATTGTTGCACGTCGATTAAACATTAACCAAAACAAAGGCAAGATTTATGGTGGTATTTATGCCACTCGCTTGGCAACTCGTTTCGAAGTGGCTATACGCCCTACTGATTATTTGTTGCCTAAGGTTTATCTTGATCACCAATCCATGGAGGAACACCAATTTCTTGAGAAACCACAAACACCGCATCATATTCGTTACATCTTAGTGTATAGCGAGAAAACTTGTGATATTATTCCTTTGCCTGCACCCTCTTTGTTTAACTATCATGCCAGGCACGGATACATAATAATGCCAGAAGATATAATTGCTTACCAGAATGAGCTGGCTGCTGCGGAGGCCGAGGCCCAGGCATGGGATGCTCAGGTGCCCCGGCAGAAACACTTTCCCGGACCCGATGGCTATTACCAGTGGTGACCACCAAGTTAGGCAACCGCCTAAGCTTGGGGGGAGTAAGTATTTCTCACTGACATTACATTCATGTTCACACACTTCATATAAATTGTCGGTGTTCATCCTCTTTCATTGTATATCCATGTTAGTTTTATTTTTCCGCTTTCTTCTTGTGTGTTTCAAAAACTTTGGAAAATCCAAATATATTTCTCGCTTCTTTTTAGTTTACGTTCCCGCTTAATTATCTTAGTACTAAAACTTAAGAAAACCCAAAAAGATGTCCTTTGCATGTTGGGAGCTTTCCCATTTAAATAATTTTTCTCGTTCTTCTTTCCCCTTAGTTTATTGGGCTTTTTAGATCTGTGCCCCTGGTTCCTTAGTTGTACTAATTCATCCCCACGCTCTTAACTTTTTCTCACTTTTCCCCACTCCCTTGTCCGAAACCCCTAGAAATGGTCACAACGGAGGATGTCGTCGGGTCAATGGTTTGACCGTTAACTCTGACGAGTGGGGCCATGTCGGAACGGCTCCTCCTTTGACCATTCTGACGTGTGGGGCCGCATTGAGACACGTCGGATGGGCTTGTATGAACCTCGAGTTCGAGCCCTACAGCACCACACCACTCCGCCCCCTCCGTCGCCGTCGTGCCCTCAAACCTCTAACCCCATTCTGCCTCCGCCGCCGTCATGCCCTCCGCTAGATATACCCCGACATCCCCATATGGATTAAGTAGTGATGTCGGGGGAGCAGGCTCTCAAGCCCGTCAACCGTGGAGAGGATTGGGTGGAATCGGCGGTGGATAATTCATGGATTACACCTGGGTAAGCGTTGTTTTCCCCTCTAACTGATTTGTTGATTCGTAAATTTGGCCCTTTTTGACCACTAGTCGCTTGAATCGTTCAAATTTTGCTGAATTGTTCCTGGCCTAACAACACCCCTTATTTGAATCGAATAGGACTGATCCTGTGCTTGCTTTCCAGCTGTCGGTTAGGATGGAAGTTAGTGTGCTGCACGGTAGAAAACCGCATATGCTTACTGGATGTTTCTATCCAAAGGTGGTAGAAACCAGTATGCCATTCAAAGATTTGCTCGCGGCGCTCCGAAATTCTCCATATGGATGGAGCCCTGCCGATGCTGTTGAACTAAAAAATTTCAGCAGTACTGAGCAAAAATTTATACCACTAACTTGCGATGAGCATCTGGGATTGCTCTTTACTTTGAATGTTGAAAGCCGCTTCGGTAAAATCCACATCGAGGTGCTTCAGCCACGTAATGAACGTGAGAAGGGGAAGGGTGTTCAGGAATCTTCTGCCTCTGCTAACGGAGAGCACCCTGGCACTCCTTGTAGGTCGAAACCAAGCAGATCTAGTGGTTCTGAAAGTCACAATATATCTGCTGCCGTTTCTTGTCCCGCTTCTCCTATCGCTGCCGCAGCCGATGTAGTACAGGACGGAGAGCCAGACGAAGAGGTGCCTCGACATGATGACGAGGATGAGAATATGTTCCCTGACCTTGTAGATATTGCCAGTAAATAAGCAATGGAAGATGAATTTCAGGAGCAACCTATCAACCGTGCTAGATTTGATGACACTGACGATGAAGAGAGGGAGGAGAACATCGACAGCTTAGTGTTAGATGAATATGATGGTGAGGACATGCCAACAATTGAGTGGAACAGGGAAGATCCTCAGCTTGGTGTCGGCACCATATTCCAATCAATGGTGGACTGTCGTAATGCAGTGACTACATACTGCATTCTCACACAAAATACATATGTGATTGAAAGGAGTGAGCCATCAAGGTTCACAGTTCGTTGCCCACATGATAGGTGTAGATGGAGGTTGCATGCATCACGTATGTTGAGGATCAAGTTCATTTAGGTTTGTGTATTTTAGTATATACTGATTCTATTTTTAGATCATTGTGTAATGTTTTCAGATCATATTTTTTCCAGATAAAAAGGAACCCACAGCAGCACACTTGTCCACCTGGAGGGGGAGGGGGGAAGGCTAAAACAAAGCTAGCAAAGAGTAGATGGGTGGTAGATGCAATTTTGGATTGGTTGAGAGAAAAACCAACACTTGGTCCAAACAGAACTCCAAGGGAAGCTATTTGATAAGTACAAGATTGTTGTACCTTACATGAAGATTTTTTATGGTAAGGAAATAACTCTTGACAGGATTAATGGCCCTTGGAATGAGAGCTTTCAGTTGCTCTACACATTTAAAGCTGAAGTGGAAGCTGCTAGTCCAGGGAGTGTTGTAGAGATTGAGAAGCATACCGTTCCATACAAAATAAAAGGGAAGTCATTTGAGAAGGAGTGCTTCAGGAGTGCTTTTGTTTGTTTCAAGGCTTGTTGGCAGGGATTTCTGGATGGTTGCAGGCCCTATTTGGCTGTTGATGCAACTGCTTTGAATGGAAGGTGGAGAGGACAATTGGTGGCAGCTTCTGTAGTTGATGGACACAACTTGCTATTCCCAGCTGCATTTGGTGTGGTGGAGGCAGAGTCCGAGGAAAGTTGGGTCTGGTTTCTGCAACAGTTGTGCAACCTTATAGGTACACCCCCAGGTTTAGCTATACACACAGATGCTTGCAAGGGTTTGGAGAGTGCAGTGGAAATTGTATTCCCTGGAGTGGAGCATAGGGAATGTATGCGACACCTAGCGTAGAATTTCAAAAGCAAGTTCAAAGGTAAAGTTTATGATGAGAACTTATGGCCAGCATCATACACATGCAGTGAGAGGAAGCATGAGCATCATTTGAGAGTGTTGTATGCTCACAATCCTCTGGTGAAGGAGTACCTAGATGCACATCACGGAAAGTTGTGGTCAAGAATCAAATTCAATGCAATATGCAAAGTAGACTATGTGACCAGTAACCTGGCAGAGTGTTTCAATGCAAAGATCAAGTCATTGAAAGGGCTTCTGATATGGCAAATATTTGATAAGATTCGGCAGTTGATCATGATAAAGATGGCTCTTCGGAAAGGAATTGCAGAAAAAGAAAATGTTGGCCATCTTATGCTCCCATCTCTTATTAAGGCATTGCATGCCAAGGCAAGAGGACTGAGCAGAATGAAATGCATTCGAGCAGCGATACACGAGGCTGAGGTAACATATACTGACAGTAAAAACAGGGAATGGAGATATCAAGTTAACCTAGCAACTAGGGAATGCAGTTGTAGGCAATGGCAGCTCCGTGGGAAGCCATGCATACATGCCCTACATCTGATGACTGTTATCGGTGGTGAAGATGGTGAAGTTGATCAATACATCTCTGAATATTTTTCTGTTGCCAAATTCAGGGCTGCTTATGCTTCCAATATGCCTGCACTCGTGAGAAAAGACCAATGGAACATAGTAGATCGAGGGTTCAAACTACATTCTCCTGTACTGACTAGACCACCAGGAAGACCAAGGAAGAACAGGTACAGAAGAGGTGAACAGGGTCTTGTAAAAAGATAGTGTAAGTGCAAAAAATGTGGAACCCTAGGGCACATTGCTAGGAAATGTACCAATCCAGTGGATGCTTCATTTGGAGAAGAGGAACAATGGGCAACAACAAATGCAGAGGACAATGCAGAATTAGAGCAGATTGCAGCTATTGCAGTGGAGAATGAAGCATTAGAGCAGATTGCGGCTAATGCAGAGGAGGATGAAGCATTAGAGCAGATTGCAGCTAATGCAGAGGAGAATGAAGCAACTGAATTAGCACTGCTGGCAACTTGGTATGTGTGCAACAACCTTCCCTTTTTGTGCATTTCTTCTGTTTTTATCGATGGCTTATACTCTTTTTTCTGTTTGATCTAGCTCTAGGGAACTTAAAGGAAAAGGAGAGAAAAGGCCAAGAGAGAATGAAACTTCGATTCAGTCATCATCCGATGCAGAATTTGAAGCCATGGCTTATGAAGGTTTTGAAGCTATTGAACCCTGTCAACTGGCCAGTGGAAGTTCTCCGCCAGCACCTCGACAGCCACCAACCGAAGTGAAGATCAAAAGGAAGAATAAAAAGGTGGATATCCCAGCTAGGAAAACCAGGAGCAAGCCTATTAAACTGTCTAGGAACACAAGGAGCAAGGCAAAGATGTGAACTTTGAACGTTGAATGCAAGTTGTAAACTTTAAACTTTAAGGA
Source organism: Elymus sibiricus (assembly GCA_039707655.1). Classification (NCBI taxonomy): domain Eukaryota; kingdom Viridiplantae; phylum Streptophyta; class Magnoliopsida; order Poales; family Poaceae; genus Elymus; species Elymus sibiricus. The sequence goes on along the minus strand of CM077675.1, from coordinate 371,861,622 downwards.
TTTGTAATAATCCAAAATTGGAGGAGAGATTTGAATTTGAACGAACCTTTGAATTTTAAGGATTTGTCATAATTCAAAATTGGAAGCAACATTTGAATCCATTACTCTGTGATGTGATGTTTGCAAAATTTGAATTATTGTTTGGGACTAAAGGCTTTGTTGTTGTTGTTGTTAATGATGTTGGAAAAATTTGAATTATTACACGTGGCAAAATTTGAATAATGAAAAAATAAGTTCAGATCCTTCTTATTGACACTAAAACGAAGCTTTTGTGATTTTCTTGTTTTAAAAAAAACCGTAAAACTATACCCACTATCACTCTCTTCTCGAACTCTACACAACCTTGTACGTGATAACTCATTTTTGTGAAGGAGTTTTCATAAAAATGTCCCTAAACCAAGTTTATATTTTTTATGGTGACTATGTCTTATAAAATGATGAACCGCGAAGGTTTCATATTTTTTTGATTTTTTTAATTAGTTAAGGTCGTTGGAAAGTTGGTTAAACCTAAGATAACCCCGCTGACCGGCTCAAAACCCCACAACAACTCTCCAAACCCTAGCGTCGAGCTGTAGCCGTCCGATCATACCCTAGCGCCAAGCGACAGCCCTCAGATATGGTCTTCTAGAAGGAATTCTGAGGGCAGGCTGTGTGCCGTTGGATCACATGGACTGCTCCGCATCGTTGAATCATTGGGCTATCCGCGAGTCGGCGAGAGGTTGGTTCTCCTCACCCACCACTGCGGCATTGCCTCCCCTTTCCTCTACTTCTTCTTCTGCGGCGACATCAGGAGCCCCTCGTCTGCTTCGTCTTCCCCGGCGATGAGATATGTCGAGCTCCACCTCAACCTCCCACCCCGCGTGGACCCAATATGGTCAACTGCCCATGCAGCCATGTCTTGACTGCCCACGCACCGCGCCACTGAAACGGTTGACTTTGAAGGAGGACAGGAATGACAACTTTAGGCGCGAATTCATGAAATGCGAGAGCAAGCCAGATGGGCATGTTAGATCTCATCATTTTCCTCTTTGCTTTTAATTCTTTTTCGTTGGATCTAGGATTTAGGGCTCATGATTTCATTTCAGATCGTGAATAATTGCACACATTTTGAATGGCTGGATGACTACGTTCTAAGGCTTCAAGGGGAGGGTTTGATTCAATTCAATGGGGCCGCAACCAAGGATCTCAATCTGACGTTAGCTGACGTGGCTTGAGACTGCGTCGGTATTTCCCCAAGGAGGAAGGGATGATGCAGCAGAGCGACGGTAAGTATTTCCCTCAGTTATGAAACCAAGGTATCGAACCAGTAGGAGGATCACCAAAACCACGTAAACAACACCTGCACACAAAGAACAAATACTTGCAACCTGACGCGAAAGCGAGGTTGTCAATCTCTCTACGATAAAAAGATAGATTAGGATAAGATAGATGGGATAGATAGATCTCTCAAGAACGCAAAATAAAAGAGGCAAATAAAAAGTGCAGCAAGGTATTTTTGGGTTTTTGGAATAATAGATCTGAAAACAAAAGCGGCAAAAAGATAGATCGGAAAGCAATATGTTGGAAAAGTAGACCCGGGGGCCGTAGGTTTCACTGGTGGCTTCTCTCATGAGTATAGCACGCGGTGGGTGAACAAATTACTGTTGGGCAATTGATAGAAGATCAAATAATCATGGAGATATCCAAGGCGATGATCATTATATAGGCATCACGTCCAAGATTAGTAGACCAAAATGATTCTGCATCTACTACTATTACTCCACACATCGACCGCTATCCAACATGCATCTAGTGTATTAAGTTCATGGAAAAATGGAGTAATGCAATAAGAACGGTGCCATGATGTAGACAAGATCTATTCATGTAGGAATAGACCCCATCTTGTTATCCTTAATAGAAACGATACATGTGTGCCTCGCTGCCCCTTCTGTCACTGGGATATGACACCGCAAGATCGAACCCATCACAAAGCATCTCTTCCCATGGCAAGAAAAATCGATCTAGTTGGCCTAACTAAACCAAAGATTCGAAGAAGAAATACGAGGCTATAAGTAATCATGCATATAAGAGATCAAAGAGGACTCAAATAATATTCATGGATAGAAACTGATCATGAACTCAAAATTCATCGGATCCCAACAAACACACCGCAAAAGTTTACATCAAATAGATCTCCAAGAGACCATTGTATTGAGAATCAAAAGAGAGAGAGAGAGGAAGCCATCTAGCTACAGCCTATGGACCCGTAGGTCTATGGTGGACTACTCACACATCATCGGAGAGGCACCAATGAGGATGACGAACCCCTCCGTGATGGTGTTAGATTGGATCTCACGGTTCTAGAACTTGCGGCGGCTGGATGTGTTTTTCATCGACTTCCCTAGGGTTTCTGGAATATTTGGGTATTTATAGGCATCAGAGGCGGTGGAGAGGCGTCCCGAGGAGGGCACAACCCACCAGGCCGCGCCAGGGGCCTCTGGCGCGCCCTGGTGGGTTGTGGTCTCCTCAACCCTCCCCTTTGGCACTTCTTTGGCCCACTTGATGTCTCCTGGCCCAAAAAAATCTCCAAAAAGTTTTGCGGTGTTTGGGCTTCATTTGGTACTGATATTCTGCGAAGTTAAAAACAAGCAAAAACATCAACCGGCACTTTGGCACTATGTCAATCGGTTAGTCCCAAAAAATGATATAAAGTTTCTATAAAATGATTGTAAAACATCCAAGATTGATATTATAACAGCATGGAACAAGCAAAAATTATATATACATTTGAGACGTATCAGCAACCCCAAGCTTAATTCCAACCCGTCCTCGAGTAGGTAAATGATAAAAACAGAATTTTTGATGTGGAATGCTGCCTAAGATGTTCATCACAAAATCTTTTCTTTTGTAGCATGTACATTTGGACTTTTAGATGGTTCAAAGCAATAGTCTAGTTTTGACATAAAGACTTTAATACTCAAGCATGCCAACAAGCAACCATGTCTTTCAAAATATCAACACTAAAGGAAGTTATCCCTAGCCCATCATGCTCAATCATTGATCCATTCATGGAACACACTCAAATATTAACTACACCCAATGGTCAAGTATGGTCATAGTGCCCCCTTGTTGGTGCTTTATAAGAGAAGATGGAGACTCAAATAAAAATAAAAATTGCATAACGTAAATAGATAGTCCCTTCGCAGAGGGATGTAGGGATTTGTAGAGGTGCTAGAGCTCAAAGTTTAAATTGAGAGAGAAAAAATATTTTGAGTGGCATGCCTTTCCTGTCAACGAAAACGACAAAGTAGTTCACAATACTTTCCATGCTAGTTATATCATAGGCGGTTCCCAAACATAAAGTAAAGTTTATTCATTTTCCACCATTCTTTCACAATCCATGGCTGGCCGTATCCACGGTTGTCTTCCATACCAACAATTTCGAAGTAATTTATTATTTGACAACAAAAAGTAAAATTTCTTTTTCATTTCGGGACTGGGCATCCCTATTACAGCCGTACTGTCGTGCAATGACAAGTGAATAAACAGTCATCTTGAGAATAACACATCTAGCATGGAAAAATATTGCACACCCCCTACCATTTCATGAGCGGTACGAGCACACAAAAAGGAAATTCATTTTGAAAATTAGAGATGGCACATACAAATTTGGTTAGAACTGCATGGAAATACCGCATATAGGTAGGTATGGTGAACTCATAAGGCAAAACTGGGTTTAAGGATTTTGGATGCACAAGTAGTATTTCTACTTAGTACAAGTGGAGGCTAGAAAATAGATTGAGAAGCAACCAACCAAGAAACGAAAATTCACATAAACGAACATTGAGCATAACTAACACCGAATAATGCACCATAAGTAGGATGTAATTTCATTGCATAACTATTGACTTTCGTACTTGCATAGGGAATCACAAACCTTAACAGCAATATTCTTACTAAAGCATAATTACTCACTAACATGACTCACATATTACTATCATCATGTCTCAAAACTATTATAAGGAATCAAGTTTAGTTTGTCCAATGATCTTCATGAAAGTTTTTATTATATCCCTCTTGAATATCTATCACTTTGGGACTAGTTTCAAATATTGCCATTGCTTTTGACAAGGTCAAACAAATTTAAGCAAAGAACATGAGCATAAAAGTTTCATCTCACAAAATAGTATAAGTGAAGCATGAGAGGATTTCTTCAAAATTTACTAACTCTCAAATTAATCTAAGTGAAGCATGAGCGTATTTCTACAAAAAATTCCAAGGACATCGTGCTCAAAAATATATAAGTGAAGCACTAGAGCAATTCCATAGCTCAAAAAATTTAAGTGAAGCATATAGAGCAATTCTAACAAATCATAGCGTAATTTTGGCTCTCTCAAATAGGTGTGTTCAGCAAGGATACTTGTGACAAACTAAAAAGCAAAGCAAGCAAAGACTCAAATAATACAAGACGCTCCAAGCAAAACTCATGATATGTGACGAATAAAAATATAGCTCCAAGTAAAATACCGATGGTCGTTAGAAGAAAGAGGGGATGCCACTCGGGGGCATCCCCAAGCTTAGTTGCTCGTTTATCTTTGGCTATATCTTGGGAGTTCTGTAGCATCCCCAAGCTTAGGCTCTTTTCACTCCTTATTCCTTCATCCATCGTGATCTCACCCAAAACTTGAAAACTTCAATCACACAAAACTCAACAAAACCTTCGTGAGAACCGTTAGTATAATATAGCAAATCACTACTTTAAGTACTGTTGCAAACCCATTCATATTTTATTATTGCATTATACCTACTGCATTTTAACTTTACCATGGCTCATACCCTTCAATACAAACCATAGATTCATCAAAACAAGCACACGATGCAATGAAAACAGAATCTGTCTTAAACAGAACAGTCTGTAGTAATCTGTAGTCTAACCATACTTCTATAACTCTAAAAATTCTTAAACATTAGGATAACGTAAAGAATTTGTATAGAAACACTGTGTTAAAATTTCAGCTCATTATCACGTTCCAGTAAAAAATGAAAATTCGCACACTGGAGGCAAGGTTTCTGTTTCAGATTCAGCGTTGTTTCTACTCATCTTATGAATCATCCTAAAGGCTTTACTTGGCACAAACACTAAATAAAACATAAAAAACACAATCATAACAGAAACATAATTGTGTCAACACTCAAAAATAGAAAGAAAAAGAAGAAAATAAATTTATTCATTGGGTTGCTGCTACTTCTTGAGCATGCGTTGGTTTTCCCTTGAAGAGGAAAGGGTGATGCAGCAAAGTAGATAAGTATTTCCCTCAGTTGTTGAGAACCAAGGTATCAATCCAGTAGGAGATACAAGCAAGCCCCCAAAATATGTACCTACACAAATAATCAAACACTTGCACCCAACGCTATAAAGGGGTCGTCAATCCCTTCTAGGTTATTTGCAAGGATGAGATCTGATAGAGATAGATAGATAAGATTACTAAAACGAAAAAGTAAAACAAAAGTAAAAAGAATGCAGCGAAGTATTTTTGGTATTTTTGGTTTATAGATCTGAAAATATATTATGGAAAATAGACCCGGGGGCCATAGGTTTCACTAGAGGCTTCTCTCATGAAGGAAAATAATACGGTGGGTGAACAAATTACTGTCGAGCAATTGATAGAAAAGCGAATAATTATGAAGATATCCAAGGCAATGATTATGCATATAGGCATCACGTCCGTGTCAAGTAGACCGAAATGATTCTGCATCTACTACTATTACTCCACACATCGACCGACTCCTGCCTGCATCTAGAGTATTAAGTTCATGAAGAACAGAGTAACGCATTAAGTAAGATGACATGATGTAGAGGGATAAACTCAAGCAATATGATGAAAATCCCATCTTTTTATCCTCGATGGCAACAAAACAAATACGTGCCTCGCTACCCCTACTTTGTCACTGGGTGAGGACACCGCAAGATTGAACCCAAAACTAAGCACTTCTCCCATTGCAAGAATTACCAATCTAGTTGGCCAAACCAAACTAATAACTCGAAGAGACTTGCAAAGATATGAAATCATGCATATAAGAATTCAGAGAAGATTCAAATAATATGCATAGATAAGCTGAACATAAACCCACAATTCATCAGATCTCGACAAACACATCGCAAAAGAGTATTACATCGGATAGATCTCCATGAAGATCATGAAGAACATGGTATTGAAGAACAAAGAGAGAGAAGAAGCCATCTAGTTACTAGCTATGGACCCGAAGGTCTGTGGTAAACTACTCACGCATCATCGGAGGGGCAATGGAGTTAATGTAGATGCCCTCCTTGATCGAATCCCCCTCCGGCAGATTACCGGAAAAGGCTCCAAGATTGGATCTCACGGGAAAAGAGGCTTCCGGCGGCGGAAAAGTATTTTTTGTGGCTCTTTTTGGTATCTAGGGAATATTTGGGAATTGATAGGCCGAAGAATAGGGTTAGGAGGGCTGCCGTGGGGCCACAAGCCAGGGTGGCGCGCCCTGGTGGCTTGTGACGCCACGGCAGGTCTCCTGCCTTCATCTCCAAGTCTGCTGGGTTGCTTCTGGTCCAAGAAAAATCATTCCGAAGATTTTATTCCGATTTACTCCGTTTAATATTCCTTATCTGCAATACTCAAAAACAAGGAAAAAACAGAAACTGGCACTAGGCTCTAGATTAATAGGTTAGTCCCAAAAATAATATAAAATAGCATATTAATGCATATGAAACATCCAAAACAGATAACATAATAGCATGGAACAATCAAAAATTATAGATACGTTGGAGACGTATCAAGCATCCCCAAGCTTAATTCCTGCTCGTCCTCGAGTAGGTAAATGATAAAAACAGATATTTTGATGTGGAATGCTACCTAACATATTTATCCATGTAATATTCTTTATTGTGGCATGAATATTCAGATCCATAAGATTCAAAACAAAAGTCTAATATTGACATAAAAACAGTAATACTTCGAGCAAACCAACAAGGCAACTGTGTCCTTTCGAAATAACATGGCCTTAGAAAGTTATCCCTACAAAATCATATGGTCTGGCTATGCTCCATCTTCCCCACACAAAGTATCTAAATCATGCACAACCCCGATGACAAGTCAAGCAATTGTTTCACACCTTTTATGTTCTCAAACCTTTTCAACTCTCACGCAATACATGAGCGTGAGCCATGGATATAGCACTATAGGTGGAATAGAATATGGTGGAGGTTGTGAGGAAAAAGGAGAAGATAGTCTCACATCAACTAGGCGTATCAACGGGCTACGAAGATGCCCATCAATAGATATCAATGTGAGTGAGTAGGGATTGCCATGCAACGGATGCACTAGAGCTATAAGTGTATGAAAGCTCAAAAAAGAAACTAAGTGGTCGTGCATATGATGAAAAATTCCACTAGTTATATGAAAGTGACAAAATAGGAGACTCTCTATTATGAAGATCATGGTGCTACTTTGAAGCACAAGTGTGGAAAAAGATAGTAGCATTGTCCCTTCTCTCTTTCTCTCATTTTTCCTTTTTTTTCTGGTGGGCATCTTTGGCCTCTTTTTTTTATTTGGGCTTCATTGGCCTTTTTTATTATTTATAAAGTCCGGATACTCATCCCAACTTGTGAGGGATTCATAGTTTCCATCATCCTATTCTCTCACGGGACAAATGCTCTAATAATGAAGATCATCACACTTTTATTTACTTACAACTCGATACCTAGAACAAAATATGACTCTATATGAATGCTTACGAATGCAAGGCAATATGAAAATGATGGCGCATGTCATGAAAAACGGAACGGTGGAAGTTGCATGGCAATATATCTCGGAATGGATATGGAAATGCCATAATAGGTAGGTATGGTGGCTGTTTTGAGGAAAATATATGGTGGCTGTTTTGAGGAAGGTGGGTTTGATGCACCGGCGAAAATTGCGCGGTACTAGAGAGGCTAGCAAAGGTGGAAGGGTGAGAGTGCGTATAATCCATGGACTCAACATTAGTCATAAAGAACTCACATACTTATTGCAAAAGTCTATTAGTTATCGAAGCAAAGTATTAGATGCATGCTCCTAGGGGAGAGGTTGGTAGGAGTTAACCATCGCGTGCTCCCGACCCTCACACAAAGGTTGACAATCATTAAACAAATCATGCTCCGACTTCGTTACATAACGGTTCACCATACGTGCATGCTACGGGATTCACAAACTTTAACACAAGTATTTCTTCCAATTCACAACTACTCACTAGCATGACTCTCATATTACCATCTCTATATCTAAAAACTATATGCAAGGAATCAAACTTCTCATAGTATTCAATGCACTTTATATGAAAGTTTTTATTATATCCCTCTTGGATGCCCATTATATTAGGACTAAATTCATAACCTAAACCAATTACCATGCTGTTTAAAGACTCTCAAAATAATATAAGTGAGGTACAAGAGTTTAATAATTTCTATAAAATAAAACACCACCATGCTCTAAAAATATATAAGTGAAGCACTAGAGCAACATTGCCTAGCTCAAAAGATATAAGTGAAGCACATAGAGTATTCTAATAAATTCACGATTAACGCGTGTCTCTCTCAAAAGATGTGTATAGCAAGATGATTGTGGCAAACTAAAAAGCAAAGACTCATATCATACAAGACGCTCCAAGCAAAACACATATCATGTGGTGAATAAAAATATAGCCTCAAGTAAATTTACCGATGGATTGAAGACGAAAGAGGGGATGCCTTCCGGGGCATCCCCAAGCTTAGGATTTTTGGTATCCTTGAATATGGCTTGGGGTGCCTTGGGCATCCCCAATCTTAGGCTCTTGCCACTCCTTATTCCATAGTCCATCAAATCTTTACCCAAAACTTGAAAACTTCACAACACAAAACTCAACAGAAAACTCGTGAGATCCGTTAGTATAAGAAAGATAAATCATCACTTTGGTACTGTTGTGAACTCATTCTTTATTTATATTGGTGTAATATCTACTGTATTACAACTTATCCATGGTTCATACCCCCCGATACAACCCATAGATACATGAAAATAAGCAAACAACACAAAGAAAACAGAATCTGTCTAAAGCAGAACAGCCTGTAGCAATCTATAGACTTCGAATACTTATGTAACTCCAAAAATTCTGAAAAATTAGGTCAATCAGGGAAATATGTTCATCAATCTTGTGTAAAAATTTCAGATCAAAAGCACGTTCCAGTTAATTTACAAAATTCCTGTACTGAGAGCAAAAGTTTCTGGTTTTCAGCAAAATCAAATCACAAACACCGTAGACCATCCCAAAGGTCTTACTTGGCTCAAACACTAAATTAAACAAGAAAACACAATTACTACAGAGGTAATAATGTGTGGAAAACTCAAAAACAGAAGCAAAAACAAAAGCATAAAATAAAATTGGGTTGCCTCCCAACAAGCGCTATTGTTTAACGCCCCTAGCTTGGCATAACGCTTTCAATGATGCTCACATAAAAAGTAGTAATTGAGATATGCAAAAGAGCATCATGAATAGCATGAAAAACACATTTAAGTCTAACCCACTTCCTATGCATAGGGATTTTGTGAGCAAACAATTTATGGGAACAAGAATCAACTAGCATAGGAAGGCAAAACAAGCATAACTTCAAAACTTTGAACACATAGAGAGGAAACTTGATATTATTGCAATCCCTATAAGCATATGTTCCTCCCTCATAATAAATTTCAGTAGCATCATGAAGGAATTCAACAATATAACTATCATATAAAATTTTCTCTTCATGATCCACATGCATGCAAAGTTGACACTCTTCCAAAATAGTGGGATTATCATTAACCAGAGTCATGACCTCTCCAAACCCACTTCTATCAAAAATTTCATAAGATTGAACACTCTCCAAAATAGTGGGATCAATAATTCCTAAAGTTGACATTCTTCCAAACCCACTTTCAATATCATATTCATCATGAGTATTAAATAAATTATCAAGATCATAAGAAGCATTATCACCCCAATCATGATCATTGCAATAAGTAGTGGTCATGGCAAACTCATCAAATATAGCATCCCCAAGCTTGTGGGTTTGCATATCATTAGCACAATTGATATTAATAGAATTTATAACAATATCATTGCAATCATTCTTTTCATTCAAGGAAACATCGTGAATCACTTCATCACAATTTTCAGATTCACGAATCTCAAGCAAAACTTCATAGAGATAATTAAGTACACTCAACTCACTAGCAATTAGTTCATCATAATTGGATTTCTTGAAAATATTAGCAAGTGGATGAGGATCCATATCAATAGATTTTTAGCAAGCAAATAGAAGGAGCATGGTAACACAAGAAGACAAAAGGAGATCCGGCGAGAAAAAGGCGAATAAAACGGCAAATTGGTGAACTGGGGGATAGGAAAACGAGAGGCAAAAGACAAATAGTGTAAATGCAAGAGATGAGTTTGTGATGGGTACTTGGTAGGCTTGATGTAGATCTCCCCGGCAACGGCGCCAGAAATCCTTCTTGCTACTTCTTGAGCATGCGTTGGTTTTCCCTTGAAGAGGAAAGGGTGATGCAGCAAAGTAGATAAGTATTTCCCTCAGTTGTTGAGAACCAAGGTATCAATCCAGTAGGAGATACAAGCAAGTCCCCAATAGATGTACCTACACAAATAATCAATCACTTGCACCCAACGCTATAAAGGGGTTGTCAATCCCTTCACAGTTATTTGCAAGGATGAGATCTGATAGAGCTAGATAGATAAGATTGCTAAAACGAAAAGTAAAACAAAAGTAAAAAGAATGCAGCGAAGTATTTTTGGTATTTTTGGTTTATAGATCTGAAAATATATTATGGAAATAGACCTGGGGGCCATAGGTTTCACTAGAGGCTTCTCTCATGAAGGAAAATAATACGGTGGGTGAACAAATTACTGTCGAGCAATTGATAGAAAAGCGAATAATTATGAAGATATCCAAGGCAATGATTATGCATATAGGCATCACGTCCGTGTCAAGTAGACCGAAACGATTCTGCATCTACTACTATTACTCCACACATCGACCGACTCCTGCCTGCATCTAGAGTATTAAGTTCATGAAGAACAGAGTAACGCATTAAGTAAGATGACATGATGTAGAAGGATAAACTCAAGCAATATGATGAAAATCCCATCTTTTTATCCGCGATGGCAACAATACAAATACGTGCCTCGCTACCCCTACTTTGTCACTGGGTGAGGACACCGCAAGATTGAACCCAAAACTAAGCACTTCTCCCATTACAAGAATTACCAATCTAGTTGGCCAAACCAAACTAATAACTCGAAGAGACTTGCAAAGATATGAAATCATGCATATAAGAATTCAGAGAAGATTCAAATAATATTCATAGATAAGCTGAACATAAACCCACAATTCATCGGATCTCGACAAACACACCGCAAAAGAGTATTACATCGGATAGATCTCCATGAAGATCATGAAGAACATGGTATTGAATAACAAAGAGAGAGAAGAAGCCATCTAGCTACTAGCTATGGACCCGAAGGTCTGTGGTAAACTACTCACGCATCATCAGAGGGGCAATGGAGTTGATGTAGATGCCCTCCGTGATCGAATCCCCCTCCGGCAGATTACCGGAAAAGGCTCCAAGATTGGATCTCACGGGAACAAAGGCTTCCGGCGGTGGAAAAGTATTTTCGTGGCTCTTTTTAGTATCCTGGGAATATTTGGGAATTTATAGGCTGAAGAATAGGGTTAGGAGGGCTGCCGTGTGGCCACAAGCCAGGGGGGCGCCCCCCCCTAGGGCGCGCCCTGGTGGCTTGTGACGCCACGGCAGGTCTCCTACCTTCATCTCCAAGTGTGCTGGGTTGCTTCTGGTCCAAGAAAAATCATTCTAAATATTTTATTCCGTTTGGACTCCATTTAATATTCCTTATCTGCAATACTCAAAAACAAGGAAAAACAGAAACTGGCACTAGGCTCTAGATTAATAGGTTAGTCCCAAAAATAATATAAAATAGCATATTAATGCATATAAAACATCCAAAACAGATAATATAATAGCATGGAACAATCAAAAATTATAGATACGTTGGAGACGTATCAGTTGCCTCCCAGCAAGCACTATCGTTTTACGCCCCTAGCTAGGCATGATGCTTTGAATGGTGCTCACATAAAAGGTAGTAATTGAAATATGCAATAGAGCATCATGAATCTCATGACAAGCACATTTAAGTGCAACCCACTTCCTATAAATAGGGATTTTGTGAGAAAACAATTTATGGGAACAAGAATCAACTACCAAAGGAAGGCAAAACAAGCATAACTTCAACACTTTGAACACATAGAGAGGAAACTTGATATTATTGCAATTCCTACAAGCATATGTTCCTCCCTCATAATAAATTTTAGTAGCATCATGAAGGAATTCAACAATATAACTATCACATAAATCATTCTTTTCATGATGAACAAACATAGAGTTTTCATTACTCTCCACATAAGCAAATTCCTTTTCATCCATGGTAGTGGGAGCAAACTCAACAAAATAACTATCATGAGACATTTTATTGACATAACCACATTGCAAATTAAAACCATGATGATAAGTTTCATGGTTATCATTACTCATTATAGCATACGTGTCATCACCATCATCATAGGTGCCATGGGCATCCCCAAGCTTGTGGCTTTGCATATTATTAGCATCATGGATATTTAGAGAATTCATACTAGCAACATTGCAATCATGCTTTTCAATCAAGTAACTAACATGAAGCACCTTATAAATTTATTCTTTCAACACTTCATCAAAAAATTTAGATTCATGATTTTCAAGCAAAACTTCATAGAGATCATCAAGTGCACTCAACTCACTAGCAATTGGTTCATCATAATTTGGTCTTTTGAAAAGATTAGCAAGTGGATGGGGATCCATATCAATAGATTTTTAGAAAGCGAAGATGCAAGCAAATAGAAAGCACATGGCAACACAAGCAAAGATAGCAAACAAGTAAACAAAAAGAGATCCAGCGAGAAAAATGGCAAATGAAAAAGAGGGCGAATAAAATGACAAATCTGATGAAGTGGGGGAGAGGAAAACGAGAGGCAAATGGCAAATAATGTAATTGCAAGGAGATGAGATTTGTGATTAGGAACCTGGTAGATGTTGATGGTGTCTCCTCGGCGCCAGAGATTGGCACATAGAAGAGACCGCTTCCTCCCCGACAACGGCGCCAGAAATTTCTTTGACGTGGCTTGAGACTGCGTCGGTATTTCCCCAAAGAGGAAGGGATGATGCAGCACAAGAACGGTAAGTATTTCCCTCAGTTATGAAACCAAGGTCAAACTAGTAGGAGGATCACCAACACCACGTAAACATCACCTGCACACAAAGAACAAATACTTGCAACCCGACGCGAAAGAGAGGTTGTCAATCTCTCTACGGTAAAAAGATAGATTAGGATAAGATAGATTGGATAGATAGATCTCTCAAGAACGCAAAATAAAAGAGGCAAATAAAAAGTGCAGCAAGGTATTTTTGGGTTTTTGGAATAATAGATCTGAAAACAAAAGCGGCAAAAAGATATATTGGAAAGCAATATGTTGGAAAAATAGACCCGGGGGCCGTAGGTTTCATTAGTGGCTTCTCTCATGAATATAGCACACGGTGGGTGAACAAATTACTGTTGGGAAATTGATAGAAGATCAAGTAATCATGACGATATCTAAGGCGAGGATCATTATATAGGAATCACGTCCAAGATTAGTAGACCGAAACGATTCTGCATCTACTACTATTACTCCACACATCGACCGCTATCCAACATGCATCTAGTGTATTAAGTGTTGGAAATATGCCCTAGAGGCAATAATAAAATGGTTATTATTATATTTCCTTGTTCATGATAATCGTTTATTATCCATGCTATAATTGTATTGATTGGAAACTCAAATACATGTGTGGGTACATAGACAACACTGTGTCCCTAGTATGCCTCTAATAGACTAGCTCGTTGATCAAAGATGGTCAAGGTTTCCTAGCCATAGACATGAGATGTCATTTGATAACGGGATCACATCATTAGGAGAATGATGTGATGGACAAGACCCAAACTATGAACATAGCATATGATCGTGTCAGTTTATTGCTATTGTTTTCTGCATGTGAAAGTATCTGTTCCTATGACCATGAAATCATGCAACTCACTGACTCCGGAGGAATACCTTGTGTGTATCAAACGTCACAACGTAACTGGGTGACTATAAAGATGCTCTACAGGTATCTCCGAGGGTGTCTGTTGAATTGGCATGGATCAAGACTGGGATTTGTTACTCCGTGTGACGGAGAGGTATCTCAGGGCCCACTCGGTAATACAACATCACTATAAGCCTTGCAAGCAATGTGACTAAAGGTGTTAGCCACGGGATCTTGTATTATGGAATGAGTAAAGAGACTTGCCGGTAACGAGATTGAACTAGGTATAGGGATACCGACGATCGAATCTCGGGCAAGTAACATACCGAAGAACAAAGGGAACAGCGTACGGGATTAACTGAATCCTTGACATAGAGGTTCAACCGATAAAGATCTTCGTAGAATATGTAGGAACCAATATGGGCATCCAGGTCCCGCTATTGGTTATTGACCGTAGAGGTGTCTCGGTCATGTCTACATAGTTCTCGAACCCGCAGGGTCTGCACACTTAAGGTTCGGTGACGTTTCGGTAGTATAGAGTTATGTATGGTGGTGACCGAAGGTTGTTCGGAGTCCCGGATGAGATCCCGGACGTCACGAGGAGCTCTGGAATGGTCCGGAGGTAAAGATTGATATATAGGAAGTCCCGTTTTGGTCTCCGGAAAAGTTTCGGGCATTTCCGGCAGTGTACCGGGAGTGACGAATGGGTTCCGGGGGACCATCGGAGGGGGCCACCCACTCCGGGGGGCTACATGGGCCTTAGAGGTGGTGCACCAGCCCCTAGTGGGCTGGGCAAGCCAGCCACTAAAGGCCCATGCGAAGAGGATAAAGGAAAAGGCAAAAAGGGCCAAATTAGGAATGAGTCCTAATAGGATTCCACCTCCCTTGTGGGAGGTGGACTCCTCCCTTATTGCTGGTTCGGCCGAACCTCCTTGGAGGAGGGGCCAAGGCTGCCTCCTCTCCCCTTCCTCCTATATATACTAGAGGTATTGAGGGTTTTCGACAATAGAAATCAGCCACGTGCTACCCTCTCCTCTAGATCACAGTTTCTCCTCTAGATCGTTTCAGCGAGGCTTAGGCGAAGCCCTGCTGGAATAGTTCCACCACCATCACCGCCACGCCGTCGCGCTGCCGGAGAACTCTTCTACCTCTCCGCTCCCTCTTGCTGGATCAAGAAGGCGGAGATCGTCATCGAGCTGTACGTGTGCTGAACGCGGAGGTGCCGTCCGTTCGGCGCTAGATCGGGACGGATCGTGATTGGATCGCGGGACGCTCGGCGATTTGGATCGCGAAGACGTTCGACTACATCAACCGCGTTTCTTAACGCTTCCCGCTTAGCGATATACAAGGGTATGTAGATCCACTCTCCCTCTCGTAGATGCTCATCACCATGGATAGATCTTGCGTGTGCGTAGGAAATTTTTTGTTTCCCATGCAACGTTCCCCAACATTAAGTTCATGGAAAAACAGAGTAATACAATAAGAACGGTGAGATGATGTAGACAAGATCTATTCATGTAGGAATAGACCCCATCTTCTTATCATTAATAGCAACGATACATGCGTGCCTCGCTGCCCCTTCTGTCACTGGGAGAGGTCACCGCAAGATTGAACCCATCACAAAGCACCTCTTCCCATGGCAAGAAAAATCGATCTAGTTGGCCTAACTAAACCAAAGATTCGATGAATAAATACGAGGCTATAATAATCATGCATATAAGAGATCAAAGAAGACTCAAATAATATTTATGGATAGAAACTGATCATGAACTCAAAATTCATCGGATCCCAACAAACACACCGCAAAAGTTTACATCAAATAGATCTCCAAGAGACCATTGTATTGAGAATCAAAAGAGAGAGTGAGAGGAATCCATCTAGATACTGCCTACGTACCCGTAGGTCTATGGTGGACTACTCACGCATCATCGGAGAGGCTCCAATGAGGATGATGAACCCCTCCGTGATGGTGTTAGATTGGATCTCGCGGTTCCGGAACTTGTGGCGGCTGTATGTGTTTTTCGTCGACTCCCCTAGGGTTTCTGGAACATTTGGGTATTTATAGGCATCAGAGGCGATGGAGAGGCGTCCCACGGAGGGCACAACCCACCAGGCCATGCCAGGGGCCTCTTGCGCGCCCTGGTGGGTTGTGGTCTCCTCGACCCTCCCCTCTGTTACTTCTTTAGCCCACTGGATGTCTGCTGGCCCAAAAAAATCTGCAAAAAGTTTCGCGGTGTTTGAGCTTCATTTGGTACTGATATTCTGCGAAGTAAAAAACAAGCAAAAACAACAACTCGCACTTTGGCACTATGTCAATAGGTTAGTCCCAAAAAATGATATAAAGTTGCTATAAAATGATTGTAAAACATCCAAGATTGATAATATAACAGCATGGAACAAGCAAAAATTATAGATACGTTGGAGACGTATCCTCAGCCATGCGGAATTTGGTCTCTGAAAGTGCTGCTTCGACAGTTGGGGATGCGGATCTGAAGGGAGAATTAAAGAAGATAAACAAGAACTTGAGGCAGATGATTCATTTGAACAAGCAGGCGAATCTGGTAGCTTTAGGATTTTATTTTTGTATAGTTGCCCTAGGATTTGCTTACTTGATGGTCATCACTCGTTAGAGATGTTATTACTGCGGTGTAAGCTTAATTTGTGGATCATGTGCTCTCTGGGTTGCTTAAACTATGTCCCTGTTGGTTCTTCAACTTTGGTTGGGCCGTCGCATGGTGTTGACTGTCGAAGGCCCAAAGATAAAAGAGTCCTACGAAATGGTGCACGCGCTCGTTTTGCTTTTTGTTTGCTTATTGATTTGATTGCACCTATAGAGAATGAGTGCAGGTTGATTCTATTTTCTTTTTTGCTGATTGATTTGAAATATGGCCACCAAAAATTAGTTTACATCATGCAAAATGGCCACAAACTATTCAAAAAAGCTTCTTTCTGTTCATAATTTATAGGGAAATACTCCCTCCTTTCCGGTTTATAGGGCTCAAATCTGAAATCTCATCAACCAAAGTGAATTCTAAGTGGATGGCACTAGTTTTAACTAGCCAATAAAATATTTCTCTCATATCCAATTTCGAAAGCAATAAATGTACCACCCTCCTTCTCCGTTAGACTCAAAGCATGAATTAAATATTGCATGAGACTCAAAGAATTTTAACTCAGTTAGACTCAACATGAGCCTAATATTATGGAAATCTGAAATTTTTATACGGCCACCAACGGAATGGACGCGCACGCGCTTTCTCCTCGTCCGCCTCGGGGACGCGTGGCGGCCTTCCAACTACCCGCACAACCCAAAGTAAATGCGCACACGCGGCGGGCTCCGATCGTCAGCCACCTTTGTTTGGGTCGTTCTCCTTCTTTAAGTGGAAACCCGTGGACAGTAGCTTCCACACTTCCAAAGCCTAGCTTGTCCCTTCCAACCCCGACAGGGTCTATGAACACTAGCCCGCCGGCGACAAACCCTAGCCCGCCGACGACAATTCAAAAAATTTAGCTTTTTTTCTTCTTCTTTTCAACATCAACATGGCTCATTTTTCTAGCTTTAGTTTCCATTTGGGTCCCCTTTCCGTTTTGACACTTCAAATAGCCCATTAGCCGCGCGTGCCAAAACTTTGGAACGCATAAAATATAGGACCAAAACACAAATATCACCGAATGGGCTACAAAATAACAAATAAAAGTAGCAAGCATAACATAGATATATAAATAGGGTAAGGTAAGTAGAAAGCATATCATAGTTCTTACATAAAATACTATATAATAGGAGATAGGTAAATAGTTCACGTTACACCCAATGACATAACATAGAAATATATAAAAAAGCCCAAGGGTCTAACACCCTAGGGCAAGACAAGCTTCTCCGTGCCTCCTCTTCACTGCTCCGCCTCCCTACCGTTCTCGCCGAGGTGGTAGGGGAGGCTGTGGATGACGTTGCGGTTGGAGAAGATCCAATCGACATCCATGAAGATGTTGTAGGTTGTGAATGCGATGAGCTCGCACCCACACCAAAACACCTTGCCGAGCAGGTGGAACGCATCAAACCTGTGGGTGGAAGTTGCATGGCAATATATCTCGGAATGGCTATGGAAATGCCATAATAGGTAGATATGGTGGCTGTTTTGAGGAAGGTATATGGTGGCTGTTTTGAGGAAGGTGGGTTTAATGCACTGGCAAAAGTTGCGCGGTACTAGAGAGGCTAGCAAAGGTGGAAGGGTGAGAGTGCGTATAATCCATGGACTCAACATTAGTCATAAACAACTCACATACTTATTGCAAAAATTTATTAGTCATCGAAACAAGGTACTACACGCATGCTCCTAGGGGAAGGGTTGGTAGGAGTTAACCATCGCGCGATCCCGACCTCCACACAAAGGATGACAATCAATAAATAAATCATGCTCCGACTTCATCACATAACCGTTCACCATACGTGCATGCTACGAGAATCACAAACTTTAACACAAGTATTTCTACCAATCCACAATTACTCACTAGCATGACTCTAGTATCACCATATTTATATCGCAAAACTATTGCAAGGAATCAAACATATCATATTCAGTGATCTACAAGTTTTATGTAGGATTTTATGACTAACCATGTGAATGACCAATTCCTGTTGACTCTCTAAATAGATATAAGTGAAGCATGAGAGTTTAATTCTTTCTACAAAAGATATGCCCACGCTCTAACAAATATAAGTGAAGCAAAAGAGCATTCTACAAATGGCGGTTTTCAATGTGTAGAGAAACAGGCAATTCAAACTTCAAATGATATAAGTGAAGCACATGAAGCATTCTATAAAGCCATACTCAAAAGATATAAGTGAGGTGCAAAGAGCCTTCTATAAATTAACCAAGGACTTTCTCATACCACCATGGTGCATTATTAAAATAAAAATAAAAAGCACACGACGCTCCAAGATTTACGCATATCATGTGACGAATAAAAATATAGCTCCAAGTAAAATTACCGATGGTTGTTAGAAGAAAGAGGGGATGCCTTCCGGGGCATCCCCAAGCTTAGTTTCTTGGGAGTCCTTGAATATTACCTTGGGGTGCCTCGGGCATCCCCAAGCTTAGTCTCTTTCCACTCCTTATTCCTTCATCCATCGTGATCTCACCCAAAACTTGAAAACTTCAATCACACAAAACTTAACAAAACCCTCGTGAGATTCGTTAGTATAATAAAGTAATTCACCACTTTAAGTACTGTTGTGAACTCATTCCAAATTCATATTAGCATTATATCTACTGTAGTCCAACTTCACCATGGTTCATACCCCCCGATACTACCCATAGATCCATCAAAATAAGAGAACAATGCATAGAAAACAGAATCTGTCAAAAACAGAACAGTCTGTAGTAATCTGAACATCTACCATACTTATGTAACTCCAAAAATTCTGAAAAATTAGGAAAAAATAAAAAATTTGCATAGAAGTACTGTTTAAAAATTTCAGAAACTTTTGACATTCCAGTAAAAAATGTAAATTCACGCACTACAGCCAAAGTTTCTGTTCTTGCACTGCACACACCAAACAAGCAATCTAATCATCCTAAAGGCAAATCTGGGCACATTATTTTTATAATACAAGGCTTTTATACAAGGGGATATTATTTTTGTTTAAAAGTTTCTGTAATTAAGATTCGCAAAGTTTCCATGGGCATGAACAAAGTTCAAGCAGCTCCCCCACTTCAACGGTGCTCGTCCTTCTTTCTTTCACTTCTCTTTTTGAAAAAGTTTTAGGTTCCCCTCTTTATTTTTATTTTTTTGAACTATATAAAAGCACACAACAGAATAAAATATAATAGGACTATCATGTGCGGGGTGCAATAGCAACAATTTCACGTTTAACATAAGGAACTATAGCAAGTTCATCTCCATAAGCATCATTCATATTGGCATCATGGCCACAAGCATAGCAAGCATCAAGTTCATCAAAAAGGGATATTTCAAATGAATCCAAGGGATCATAGCAATTATCATAGCATTCATCCTTCGGTAAGAACGAAGGGAAATTAAATAATGAATGAGTTGAAGAGTTACTCTCATTAGAAGGTGGGCACAGGTAGCTAATCCGCTCTTCCTCCTTTTGTTCTTCGCTCTCCTCGTCATGTTTTTCATCAAATGAGCTCACAGTGTCATCATTTTCTTCTTTCATAGTTTCCTGCAAAATATTAGTCTCCTCTTGGACAGCGGAGGAGTCCTCAATATATGGCTTAACATAAGCATTAGAAGCATAGTTTTCATAGCAATATTTAAGTATGGCAAAACTTTCAGATTTGTAAAGAGTAGCATCATACTTTTCAATCAAAGAAGCAATTTCATAGGCACCCTTAATAGCAACAAATTCTTCAATTTGCTCAATATCATAGTAATTATAAACACCCTTGGTATAAGAAGATACGATTCCATTATCCTTAAACTCACATTGATAGGGAAGGTGTTTTTTAGGGTCTTCAGAACAACAAGTAAAATCATAAATTTCGCATAAATTCCAAGCATAGCATTGCAAAGTATTAATATGATGCCATAAAAGTTTCCCTTTTTGAGATAAGCGGTGTCGCACATAATAATCATGCTCATTTAATGATTTGCCCTCAACTAAGCTAGTTGGGGTTTCGGCACGAGCACAAACGGATCGAAGATGATCCAAGTAAAAAGCTTCAACAGTGTGATAGATTTTGGGTGGTTCTTCAACCATTGGTGTAGTAGGTTCAACTAATTTTTTTGGTATTTCGTGTTCCATATCCATAACTAAAGATAGAGAACAACTTAGAACAGCAAATAAAATCTACTTAGTGATAAAGCAAACAACCACCCACGAGAATATTCACCCCACGCTATTGCTCCCCGGCAACGGCGCCAGAAAAAGGTCTTGATAACCCACAAGTATAGGTGATCAGTTGTAGCCTCTTTCGATAAGTAAGAGTGTCGAACCCAACGAGGAGCTAAAGGTAGAACAAATATTCCCTCAACTTCTATCGACCACCGATACAACTCTACGCACGCTTAACGTTCGCTTTACATAGAACAAGTATGAAACTAGAAGTACTTTGTAGGTGTTGTGGGATAGGTTTGCAAGATAATAAAGAACACGTAAATAAAAACTAGGGGCTGTTTAGATAAAGTAACAATTAAGTTAGTTTAACGAGTGTCGAAAAGTGGTGGTAGGAGTTGCGGAATTGTCCCTAAGCAATTGACTACGTTACTAGACTGATAGCAAGTTTTATGTGGGAGAGGCCACTGCTAGCATGTCATCCCTTACTTGGAATTCTATGCACTTATGATTGGAACTATTAGCAAGCATCCGCAACTACTAACGTTCATTAAGGTAAAACCCAACCATAGCATTAAGATATATTGGTCCCCCTTCAATCTCGTATGCATCAATTTCTATGCTAGGCTGAAGCTGCTATCACCCTTGCCGTCCAATACATAGTCCTATCAACATACAACTAACCCTATGGTGTGATCCACGCGCGCGCTCATATGATGGGCACCAAAGGACAACAACATAACCACAAGCAAATTAAACCAATCATAGCAATTCACCAATCACCGATAGGACAACAAAAATCTACTCAGACATCATAGGATGGCAACACATCATTGGATAATACTATGAAGCATAAAGCACCATGTTCAAATAGAGGGCACATTGGGTTGCGGGAGAGTGTACCGCTGTAGATAGATGGGGGAAGGTGATGGAGGTGTTGGTGAAGATGACGGGGTAGTTGGAGTAGATCGCCATCACACGATGATTGCCCCGGCGGCGTTCCGGTGCCACCGGGAGAGAGGGGGAGAGAGCCCCCCTCCTTATTCTTCTTCCTTGACCTCCCCCCTACATAAGAGGAGGGTTTCCCCTCTGGTCCTTGGCCTCCATGGCAGCGGAGGGGCGGGAGCCCCTCCGAGATTGGATCTCCCTATCTGTTTCCTTCTGTTTCTGCCTTCCAGATTCTGGCCTTTCACCGTTTCTTAAATTCCCGGAGATCCGTAACTCCGATTGGGCTGAAGTTTTAAGACGATTTTTATGCGGATATTAGCTTTCTTGCGGAAAAAGAAGGGAACCAACCGCCTTACGGGGTGACCACAAGGGTCCAAGGAGCGCCCCTATGGCTTGTGGGCCCCTCGGGCATCGTCTCGCGTTGATTCTTTTTCCCAAAAATCACATATATTCCAAAAAAAATCTTTCGTAAGTTTTTATTGCGTTTGGACTTTGTTTGGTATGGATATTCTACGAAACAAAAAACATGCAACAAACAGGAACTGGCACTGGGCACTGGATCAATATGTTAGTCCCAAAAATAGTATAAAAAGTTGCCAAAAGTATATGAAAGTTGTAGAATATTGGCATGAAATAATCAAAAATTATAGATACGATGGAGACGTATCAGCATCCCCAAGCTTAATTCCTGCTCGTCCTCGAGCAGGTAAATGATAAAAAAGATAATTTTTGATGTGGAATGCTACCTAGCATAATCTTGATCATATAATCTAATCATGGAATGAATATTAAGACACGAGTGATTCAAAGCAATAGTCTATCATTTGACATTAAGACAATAATACTTCAAGCATACTAATAAAGCAATCATGTCTTCTCAAAATATCATGGCTAAAAGAAAGTTATCCCTACAAAATCATATAGTATGGCTATGCTCCATCTTCATCACACAAAGTATTAAATCATGCACAACCCCGGTTTTAGCCAAGCAATTGTTTCATACTTTAGTATTCTCAAACCTTTTCAACTTTCACGCAATACATGAGCGTGAGCCATGGATATAGCACTATAGGTGGAATAGAATATGGTGGTTGTGGAGAAGACAAAAAAAGAATGAGATAGTCTCACATCAACTAGGCGTATCAACGGGCTATGGAGATGTCCATCAATAGATATCAATGTGAGTGAGTAGGGATTGCCATGCAACGGATGCACTAGAGCTATAAGTGTATGAAAGCTCAAAAAGAAACTAAGTGGGTGTGCATCCAACTCGCTTGCTCACGAAGACCTAGGGCAATTTTGAGGAAGCCCATCATTGGAATATACAAGCCAAGTTCTATAATGAAAAATTCCCACTAGTATATGAAAGTGACAATATTGGAGACTCTCTATCATGAAGATCATGGTGCTACTTTGAAGCACAAGTGTGGAAAAAGGAATAGTAGCATTGCCCCTTCTCTCTTTTCTCTCATTTTTTTGTTTTTTTTGGTGGGCTTCTTTGGCCTCTTTTTATTATTTGGGATTCTTTGGCCTCTTTTATTTATTTGTAAAGTCCGGAGACTCATCCCAACTTGTGAGGGAATCATAGCTTCTATCATCCTTTCCTCACATGGGACAATGCTCTAATAATGATGATCATCACACTTTTATTTACTTACAACTCAAGAATTACAACTTGATACTAGAACAAAATATGACTCTATATGAATGCCTCCGGCATTGTACCGGGATGTGCAATGATCTAGCGTAGCAATGACATCAAAAAATGGACAAGCCATGAAAACATCATGCTAGCTATCTTACGATCATGCAAAGCAATATGACAATGATGGTGCGTGTCATAATAAACGGAACGGTGGAAGTTGCATGGTAATATATCTCGGAATGGCTATGGAAATGCCATAATAGGTAGATATGGTGGCTGTTTTGAGGAAGGTATATGGTGGCTGTTTTGAGGAAGGTGGGTTTAATGCACCGGCGAAAGTTGCGTGGTACTAGAGAGGCTAGCAAAGGTGGAAGGGTGAGAGTGCGTATAATCCATTGACTCAACATTAGTCATAAAGAACTCACATACTTATTGCAAAAATTTATTAGTCATCGAAACAAGGTACTACATGCATGCTCCTAGGGGAAAGGTTGGTAGGAGTTAACCATCGCGCGATCCCGACCTTCACACAAAGTATGACAATCAATAAATAAATCATGCCCCGACTTCATCACATAACGGTTCATTATACATGCATGCTACGGGAATCACAAACTTTAACATAAGTATTTCTACCAATCCACAATTACTCACTAGCATGACTCTAGTATCACCATCTTTATATCGCAAAACTATTGCAAGGAATCAAACATATCATATTCAGTGATCTACAAGTTTTATGTAGGATTTTATGACTAACCATGTGAATGACCAATTCCTGTTGACTCTCTAAATAGATATAAGTGAAGCATGAGAGTTTAATTATTTCTACAAAAGATATGCCCATGCTCTAACAAATATAAGTGAAGCAAAAGAGCATTCTACAAATGGCAGTTTTCTATGTGTAGAGAAACAGGCAATCGAAACTTAAAATGATATAAGTGAAGCACATGAAGCATTCTATAGAGCCATACTCAAAAGATATAAGTGAGGTGCAAAGAGCCTTCTATAAATCAACCAAGGACTTTCTCATACCAGCATGGTGCATTATTAAAAGAAAAATAAAAAGCACACGACGCTCCAAGATTTACGCATATCATGTGACGAATAAAAATATAGCTCCAAGTAAAATTACCGATGGTTGTTAGAAGAACGAGGGGATGCCTTCCGGGGCATCCCCAAGCTTAGTTTCTTGGGAGTCCTTGAATATTACCTTGGGGTGCCTCGGGCATCCCCAAGCTTAGTCTCTTTCCACTCCTTTTTCCTTCATCCATCGTGATCTCACCCAAAACTTGAAAACTTCAATCACACAAAACTTGACAAAACCCTCATGAGATTCGTTAGTATAATAAAGTAAATCACCACTTTAAGTACTGTTGTGAACTCATTCCAAATTCATATTAGCATTATATCTACTGTAGTACAACTTCACCATGGTTCATACCCCCCGATACTACCCATAGATCCATCAAAATAAGAGAACAATGCATAGAAAAACAGAATCTGTCAAAAACAGAACAGTCTGTAGTAATCTGAACATCTACCATACTTCTGTAACTCCAAAAATTCTTAAAAATTAGGAAAAAATAAAAAATTTGCATATAAGTACTGTGTAAAATTTTCAGAAACTTTTGACATTCCAGTAAAAAATGTAAATTCACGCACTACAGCCAAAGTTTCTGTTTTTGCACTGCACACACCAAACAAGCAATCTAATCATCCAAAGGCAAATCTTGGCACATTATTTTTATAATACAAGGGATTTATACAAGGGGATAATTATTTTTGTTGAAAATTTTCTGTAATTAAGATTCGCAAAGTTTCCATGGGCATGAACAAAGTTCAAGGAGCTCCCCCACTTCAACGGTGCTCGTCCTTCTTACTTTCACTTCTCTTTTTGAAAAAGTTTTAGGTTCCCCTCTTTATTTTTATTTTTTGAACTATATAAAAGCACACAACAGAATAAAATGACTCTCTAAAACTTCCGGGTTGTCTCCCTGGCAGCGCTTTCTTTAAAGCCATTAAGCTAGGCATAAAGTGCTCAAGTAATTGATCCACCCGGATCCCAAGGTATATCAAAGCCAATTTTAATTAACAATGATTTGTAATTTAGTAGTGAGCACAAATTAACATATATCATGCAACAACAAAGTCTAACTCTCTTCCTATGCATTGGCATATCATAAAAGAACAATTCATGCACATCAAGTAAAGGCCAATACATTGCATAAGCAGTTTCTTGCAATTTTATCATATTGGAAACATAGAGAGGTAGAGATGTAGTTCCTCTCTCATAATAATTGCAAGTAGGAGCAGAAAGCACATGCATATTATATCTATCAAAATCATCATGTGTAATAGTAAAAGGCTACCCATCTATATAATCCTTAATAAGTGCAAATTCTCCGATATAGTGTAGTTGGGAGAATTCAAAAAGATAATAGGAATATCATGTGTGGGTGCAATAGAAACAATATCACATTTAACATAAGGAACTATAGCAAGTTCATCTCCATAAGCATCATTCATATTGGCATCATGGCCACAAGCATAGCAAGCATCAAGTTCATCAAAAAGGGATATTTCAAACGAATCCAAGGGATCATAGCAATTATCATAGCATTCATCCTTCGGTAAGAATGAAGGGGAATTAAACAATGTATGAGTTGAAGAGTTACTCTCATTAGAAGGTGGGCACAGGTAGCTAATCCGCTCTTCCTCCTTTTGTTCTTCGCTCTCCTCGTCATGTTTTTCATCAAATGAGATCACAGTATCATCATTTTCTTCTTTCATAGTTTCCTGCAAAATATTAGTCTCCTCTTGGACAGCGGAGGAGTCCTCAATATATGGCTTAACATAAGCATTAGAAGCATAGTTTTCATAGCAATATTTAAGTATGGCAAAACTTTCAGATTTGTAAAGAGTAGCATCATACTTTTCAATCAAAGAAGCAATTTCATAGGCACCCTTAATAGCAACAAATTCTTCAATTTGCTCAATATCATAGTAATTATAAACACCCTTGGCATAAGAAGATACGATTCCATTATCCTTAAACTCACAATGATAGGGAAGGTGTTTTTTAGGGTCTTCAGAACAACAAGTAAAATCATAAATTTCGCATAAATTCCAAGCATAGCATTGCAAAGTATTAATATGATGCCATAAAAGTTTCCCTTTTTGAGATAAGCGGTGTCGCACATAATAATCATGCTCATTTAATGATTTGCCCTCAACTAAGCTAGTTGGGGTTTCGGCACGAGCACAAACGGATCGAAGATGATCCAAGTAAAAAGCTTCAACAGTGTGATAGATTTTGGGTGGTTCTTCAACCATTGGTGTAGTAGGTTCAACTAATTTTTTTGGTATTTCGTGTTCCATATCCATAACTAAAGATAGAGAACAACTTAGAACAGCAAATAAAATCTACTTAGTGATAAAGCAAACAACCACCCACGAGAATATTCACCCCATGCTATTGCTCCCCGGCAACGGCGCCAGAAAAAGGTCTTGATAACCCACAAGTATAGGTGATCAGTTGTAGCCTCTTTCGATAAGTAAGAGTGTCGAACCCAACGAGGAGCTAAAGGTAGACCAAATATTCCCTCAACTTCTATCGACCACCGATACAACTCTACGCACGCTTAACGTTCGCTTTACATAGAACAAGTATGAAACTAGAAGTACTTTGTAGGTGTTGTGGGATAGGTTTGCAAGATAATAAAGAACACGTAAATAAAAACTAGGGGCTGTTTAGATAAAGTAACAATTAAGTTAGTTTAACGAGTGTCGAAAAGTGGTGGTAGGAGTTGCGGAATTGTCCCTAAGCAATTGACTACGTTACTAGACTGATAGCAAGTTTTATGTGGGAGAGGCCACTGCTAGCATGTCATCCCTTACTTGGAATTCTATGCACTTATGATTGGAACTATTAGCAAGCATACGCAACTACTAACGTTCATTAAGGTAAAACCCAACCATAGCATTAAGATATATTGGTCCCCCTTCAATCTCGTATGCATCAATTTCTATGCTAGGCTGAAGCTGCTATCACCCTTGCCGTCCAATACATAGTCCTATCAACATACAACTAACCCTATGGTGTGATCCACGCGCGCGCTCATATGATGGGCACCAAAGGACAACAACATAACCACAAGCAAATTAAACCAATCATAGCAATTCACCAATCACCGATAGGACAACAAAAATCTACTCAGACATCATAGGATGGCAACACATCATTGGATAATACTATGAAGCATAAAGCACCATGTTCAAATAGAGGGCACATCGGGTTGCGGGAGAGTGTACCGCTGTAGATAGATGGGGGAAGGTGATGGAGGTGTTGGTGAAGATGACGGGGTAGTTGGAGTAGATCGCCATCACACGATGATTGCCCCGGCCACCAAAAATGTCATCAGCACATTGGTTTACCGTCCTTCGCAGTTCAAGTTACCGGTCATCGGTCCAACAACAAAACTCTAAAATATAGAAACTTTTCAATCATCTATATGAGAAAATTTATAAAATAAACCAGGTTCTTAATTTCTATAAACCACATGATTCTATGCGAAAGGAAAAACATTGAGCCTAAAATCTTCACAAACATAAGTAATGTCGATACTAAGAACTTATGCATATATAAAGTGCAAAATGTTCATTTTCAACTAAATAGTATGTGGAATATAACGTGACAAATATAACAACATGAAAAAAATCTAGCCGCGCAAATGCGCGGGTCACCCTGCTAGTTATTATTATCACATCATTCGGCCATGCAAGTGAAAGGCAATAATGACGATATTTGACGAAGTGATCGGGGAAAGGGAAGCTGGTATGAACTCTTCTTGTTTTCCATTTTTTTAAATATGTTTAGCTCATTCGATCTTGATTCAGTATATTATGAGTGAACATGTTCATGATGACAATTAGAGATTATAACTTTTCATGCCATGCTTAAACAGCTAGTAGTGAATAATGATTTATCTTATAGATCAACATGCATTAAAATGGTTATGATGTGGTATGGCAGTATGGTATTTCCCTCTGAGAAATTCAAGCGGCTTGACTTGGCCCATGTGCAAACATGTAGTTGATTCAAAACCAATGTATCATTCATGATGTTTAAATTCAGAATGTTCATATCCTACTCATGCTACGTCCAATGTTAATTATTCGCAGTGCATGCCTATGACCGTTTTCGCTCTCTAGCTGGTCGCTTCTCAACCTTTTGCTAGCCTTCACCTGTACTAAGTGGGAATGCTGCTTGTGCACCCAAAACCTTTAAACCAAGTTATTCGATATGAGTCCACCATACCTACCTATATGCGGTATTACCCTGCCGTTCCAAGTAAATTTGCATGTGCCATCTCTAAACATTCAAATAAACATCTATTTTGTGAACGCATCTCGCTCATGGAGCGACGAGGGGGTCGGTATTTTCCATGCTAAGTGAGTTATTCTAAAGACGGTCGTTTATTCACTGTCATTGCACGAGAGAGGCTAGTAAGAAGGATGCCCGATCCTGTATAATCAAAAACTAATTAAACAAAACTCCTTGGGACAGTTGATATGTTGGCAGGCATCCGTGGATTCGGTCAGCCATGGTTTATGTATGGATGGTGGATAGGAGTAAACTTTATTATTCTGTTTGGGAACTGCCTATAATGAGTTTAGCATGGAAGATATTGAAAACCTTTGTCATGACGTTGACAGGAAAAGGGCACCACTCAAAACCATATTCCAACTCTGTTTTAAAACTTGAGCCCTGACACCTCTGCAAATCAATGCTTCCCTCTGCGAAGGGCCTACCTATTTATTTTTATGTTGAGTCATCATCCTCTTACTAAAAGCACTAGACCGGAGAGCACTATTGTCATTTTTATGCATTGAGCCTAGTTAATGTTGGATACGAGCATGATTGGATCTTTTCTATTCTGAATTATAATATTTAGTCGCTGCTTGAAACTCAAAGGTGCTCTCATTTATGTTTTGCGGTCTTAGAAAGGGCTAGCAAAATACCATGTCACCATATTATATCATGATCATTTTGATAAATTGTTGGCATATGAGATACCTTATTATTTGCTTGCTAGTTGGTTATGTATTGCCATGAGTTGATATAATGTCTAGTTGCTATCATGGATGTGGTTATTTATAATTTATGCTAAAAACTTGAACACTAGCTAAGCATGTGTATAACGACGAGAACAAAAGAGTTTGTAAAAGTTTTCTTTACCACTTTCAGTTTGTCAACTGAATTGCTTGAGGACAAGCAATGAGTTAAGCCTGGGGGAGTTGATACGTCTCCAACGTATCTACTTTTCCAAACACTTTTGCTCTGGTTTTGACCTCTAATTTGCAGGATTTGAATGAAACTAACTCAGATTGATGTTGTTTTCAACAGAACTACCTTGGTGTTATTTTTGTGCAGAAATAAAAGTTCTCGGAATTGGACGAAACTTTTTTTGAATTATTTTTGAGAATTATAATGAATTATGGAGCGAAGACCTGCCAGAGGGGGTGTGCCAGGGGGCCACCACACATCAGGGCGTGGCCCCCCTAGGCCGCGCCCTGATGGCTTGTGGGGCCCTCATGGATCCTCCAACCCTAATTCCAGTCCTATAAAATCACATCTTCGGAGAAAAAAGGAGAGAGAAGTTTTCATCGCGTTTCACGAGACGGAGGCGCCGCCACCTCCTGTTCTTCCTCGGGAGGGCTGATCTGGAGTCCGTTTGGGGCTCCGGAGAGGGGAAATCGTCGCCGTCGTCATCACCAACCCTTCTCCATCAACACCGCCATGATGCTCACCACCGAGAGTGAGTAATTCCTTTGTAGGCTTGCTGGACGGTGGTGGGATTGAATGAATTGATCATGTAATCGAGTTAAGTTTGATAGGGCTTGATCCCTAGTATCCACTATGTTCTGAGATTGATGTTGCTATGACTCTGCTATGCTTAATGCTTGTCACTAGGGCCTGAGTACCATGATTTCAGATCTTAACCTATTATGTTTTCATGAATATAAGAGTGATTTGGATCCTATCTTGCAAGTTGTATGCACCTATTACGTGTCTTGCTCCGCATACCTCAAGGTGACAATAATTGGGATTCTTTCTGGTGATTGCCGTAGTTTGAGGAGTTCATGTATTCACCATGTCTTAATGCTTTGTTCCGGTTCTGTATTAAAAGGATGCCTTAATATCCCTTGGTTTCCAATAGGACCCCGCTGCCACGGGAGGGTAGGACAAAAGATGTCATGCAAGTTCTTATCGCAAGCACGTATGACTATATACGGAATACATGCCTACATTACATTGATGAATTGGAGCTAGTTCTATGTCGCCCTAGTGTGTAACTTTTACATGATCAATGTCATCTAAATCATTATCCATCACCGATCCATGTGCCTATGCTTTACTTATACTGAATCTTGCTAAGTTACTATTGCTACTGCTACTGTCACAACTGCTACAAAATTGCTGCTGTCACTACTACTGTTACTTTTGCTACTACTATTTGCCGTGCTACTAAACCTTTGCTGCAGAGAGATATCCCAGGTGCGGTTGAACTGACAACTCAACTGTCAAGGCTAATAAATATTCTTTGGCTCCCCTTGTGTCGAACCAATAAATTAGGGTGAAATACTACCCGTGAAGACTGTCACGATCCCCTATACCTGTGGGTTATTAGAGACTCCTAGGCGGTAGGAGTGCTCCGGTGAGGAATCAACTTGTGATTTGTCCCCCGAAAAGTTTGTGATGGTTTGGAGGTCGCCTCAAGGTCTACCACTAGTGGCTGGGAATCACCTTTGTGGTGATATCTCAAGGAGAATAGGGTGAGCCTTCCACTACTGGAATCAGCAAATTTGCCGTCTGCCAGTTCTTTGCCGTCAGCTGGCGGGCGGCAAAGAAGCTCTTTGCCATCAGTTACCAGAAAACAGACGGCAAAGAACTAGCTGACGGCAAAGAAGCTCTTTGCCATCAGCCACCTCTTTGCCGTCTGCTAGCGGACGGCAAAGAAACTTTGCCGTCCGTCAGCCGACGGCAAAGAGGTGGGGTGGGGTCCGGTGGAGGCCAACGGCCCACCCCACCTCTTTGCCGTCCGCTAGCTGACGGCAAAGATTCTTTGCCGTCCGCTAGCAGACGGCAAAGAAGCCACTACCTAACGGCCCTAACGGCCCACCCCTCCTCTCTCTCTCTTCTCTCTCTCTCTCTCTCTGTCTCTCTCTGGGCCCGCAGGGGCACGACGTCCACACGCTAACGGGGCACCCTCTTTGCCGTCTGCTAGCCGATGACAAAGAGTTAGAACTCTTTGCCGTCTGTCAGCAGACGGCAAAGAGAAAGCACACCACGTGGATCGATCACGCGGATCGATGAGGTGGCAACATCTTATACGCACATCCCCACCCACCCCATCGGACGAACACCCCACCCCACCACGTCCCACCTCGTCTCTCTCTCTGTCCCTTATCCCCACAACACCACATCTCTCTCTCTCTCCTTTCTCTCCCTCTCGATCCACCGCCTCGACCCCCGGCCTTGCTGGCCAACACCTCGCCCGCCGGTTCCAGCCTCGCCGGCTACCACCTCTTCCGCCGGCCGCGTCCACTTCCCCCTTCACCGCCGGCCCCGGCCACTTCCTTCGTCGCCCCCATAGGTCCGCCGGCGCCCGCCACCACCTTGTTGGCTGCCATCTCGCCTGCCGGCCCCGGCCTCACTGGCCGCCTTCTCGTCCGCCGGCCCCGGCCCCGTCGCCCGTCGCCCCCGCCTGCCTTCGCGTCTCGTCGCTCGTCGACCGCGGCGGCCTCCGCGCCCCGTCTCCCCTGCCGGCCTCCATCGGCCCAGGCTCCGTCAGCCCCGCCGGCCTCCGCCGGCCTCGAACCCCGGCCCTGGCCTCGAGAAGAAGTGAGAGGGCGCGGCTGCTAGTTGCTCCTGCTCCGGCGACCACGGGCATAGAGGAGTTTTGCCATAGGATGGCTGCGGGTGCTAGACCACGGGCACAGAGCAGTTTTGCCTTAGGATCAGCAAGTGATGATGTATTCTGTGTAAATATTGTAATTTTGTATTGTGAAATTTGTCCGTTCGTCTTCGATTCTTGGAACAAAGTGTGGATGGATAATGTGGTGTTCGTCGTTGTCCGTTCGTTCTTTGTAGCCTCTGCACTTGGACTGTTTATTTATTTTAATAAACAAAATTATTTGCCGTCTGTGATTGTAGGAGGCTGACGGCAAAGCCTCCCGTTAGCCACCTAACAGAGCTAACCCTATCTAGTGGCTTTGCCGTCTGCTAGCAGACGACAAAGACCTTTGCATCTTTGCCGTCGGCCAGCAGACGGCAAAGTGGCCTTTACCGGAGCTTGTTCAGCCGGATGTGTTGCCGTCTGCTGGCTGACGGCAAAGACCTTTGCCGTCCGCAATGCATGCCTTTGCCGTCAGCCATGGCGGACGGCAAAGTTGCTGATTCCAGTAGTGTTCGTGGCGTTGGTGTGCCTTTGTGGTAATATCCACCTCTCTAACGGTGACTAGCTTCCCCACAGGAAGGGAACATCGGGATACATCCTCGTCTCTGTGACTTCGGTTACCCCTAACCCTATCTCCTTACTTGTGGTTTAGTTTGGTCACTTGACCTTGCATTCACTATATCTTGTTGTCCTCATTAATTATATTGTGTTGGCTATTTCCTTGTAGAGATTAGTTAGGCCTACATTTTATATCCCACAATTCATACTTGCTCCATTGCTATATCTTGTGACTAGTGTGAATTTCTAACATGTGTAATACACTTCCATATCTTGTGATATTGCTCAAGTAAGTTTGTGTAACTTACTTCTGTTTGTTAGTATCCATGTTGTGCTCATCTTGTTTAGATTAAGTTGTTGGTGCACTTAGTTGAAACTAGTATAATTAGGATTTCTGCTTGAAAAGTATCCTCTTAGTTTATTTCCGCATTAGGATAAAGCCTAATCCATAGAAGTTTTTAAAACGCCTATTCATCCCCCATCTAGGTGACATCGTGGTCCTTTCAATTGGTATCAAATCAAGGCCTCTCCTTATTAGGCTTCACCGCCTAGAGAGTATCGATGTTGACTAGTGGATTAGTGCACAATGCCACCTTTGATTTTGATGGAACAAATTATCACTTCTGGAGAATTCACATGATTTGTCACTTTTGGGCCATGGGTCCAAATGTCTTGTGAATTGTTCTTGTAGGGATTTCCTTGTGAAGGATTGTTCATCTCCATCTATTGAGGACATGTATATTGATTGTGATGCTTTTCTTGCTGATCATCAAATTATAATCGTCGAAGTGTCTAAGGCAATCTCGACTTGCAAGTCGGCTCATGAGGCTTGGAACAAACTTGAAGATATATATGGTGGGTCCAATCTTGATGAAGACAATCTTCTATGGAAGGAGTTGATGGAGGAGCTCTCCATGTTGTTCTATCATAAAGAGCTGTCTATTCCTTCCATCTTCGATTACTTGCATGCTTCAATATCTTCCACTTCACCAACATGTGGTGTGCCACAAGGTAATGATATGGTGAGTGAAGAAATATCTTGTGATGATGGTGTTAAGCTCATTATCGATGATCTTGCTTGTGTAGATGCTAGTGATTTATATTCTATGGTCTTGAGCATACCTAGCACCACAAATAGTATAAATTATTGTGTTGATAGTCCATGCATATCACCTAATAATTCCTTGACAAACATTTTTGATGATATGATTGCTCTCCCGTGCTACCATGATCGAAATGCTTTGGTTTCCTCTAGTTGTTCTATGACTAACCATGTAGAGGAAATCAATAAAAATGAGGCACACTTAATAGATGAAGAACCTTCTTCTCCAAAAGAATCATCATCAACCCCCTTTGTTCACATGTCACTGGTGCAGCGACGTGCTATACAAACGGTTTTTAACCCCTTTCCGCAACGTAGTTCTAAGCCGTCGCCTTGCATGTGTGGGCGATAGGGGGGTCCATCCCACATGACATGGAAAACCCATCGGCGATGGTGACCAACGAATGCAAACGATCTGCAAATATAATCGTGTGCGGTGCAGGAACATATCGCACACATAATGTTTTGGGATTACGTGTGGGATTTGGGATCAATCAAACATGTGCAAGACGAGTCAACCACGTCTAATTGCTCATGGAAAACAAACAGAGTTTGACCTTTTACCGTTTGCGAAACGTTACCTAATCCACACGGGCCATTGTATAAACTATGTGTGATATGTTCATCATCGCACACGAGATTTCTCTGGAAACCGTCTGCCATGCATGGCATCATCGAACACGTTTCCCGAGAAAAATACGCGTGGGATCGTCTTTGCATCGGGCACGGTTTCCTGTTGGCTCATGTGTGAGATACGATGCTATCGCAAACATTGAGGAGCTCCTACACACACGTACGAGTGCTGCAAACCATTTGCGATTACTTATGTGTCACCAATGTTTAAGATTATATCTCGTGTGCTTTTCCTGTGGATCACAGGCGGTTGCGCTATGAGTTGCGTGTGCTTTCCGTTCTGGACCGCACACGCTTAGTTGCTTCAACCGTGTGCGCTGAAATTGCCAGGTTATGGTAAAATATCACATTTAATTCACCCTGCTAATAGCAAATTCACCACAATATGCAATCGACAAATAGTGTCCACATGAAGAACATTCATCATAATTCGCCACAATATGCAATTCAACGAATAGTGTCCACAAGCAAAGGATTCATCATAATTCACGACAATATGCAATTGAGAAAATGCTAGCTAAATTCCATAGCTGTTAAACCGACATATGCAGTACATAATCATAGTGTACAAAATACGAAGACATGATCACATGGAAAATAATGCATCCATGTGTATATGTTTAGCTGATAACACTATATGAATGCATACTTATTATTAGGGGATATGAACCCGAAAATCTTCGATGCCATCATCGGGCTTGATATAGTGTTTCACAAAGAAGGTGCTGATAAATTTCCTAACAAACAACAATTCATCCGCGGCGAGCGGTGAAGAGGTCATCAGTCCGAAGATTAACTGCAGGACTTTTAGATCAGAACGTGACATACATGTGGAGTAGAAGATAGTAATTAAGAAGCAGACTTACTGGTTTTATCCTGTCAGAATCGACACCACATTCAAGACGTCTGCATAGGTTCATCATGTGTGCACAAACGTAGTATCCACATAGGCTGGTACCTTGTTGTTGCTGAGGACACTGAAATATTTTGTACATTATTAGTCATGTACTTGCCCTGCTAGGAAGATAACCTAACCGATGTAAGTTGTTTCTTATTTTTTCTATGGAGAGAAATAGAAAGAGGTTTACTTAGAAACTTGAACATCTGACTAGCATTTTCTGAAAATAACAGATTTCGTTGTCTTACCGAAGAAACGATCACGTGCTCCAGAGGTAGTTGGCGGTCGAACCGATTCCCTCCTAAAGTTATGTTCATTTACAATACGCTACAAATGAAGATGAATTTTCACACACTCAATTCTGGAACCAGATATGAACACAACGCATTAACATCAAAGAATTCAATACCTATCTATGAAATCCTAAAGATGACTCAGATCCTAAGGCGCATTTGAATCTCTGAGAGAATCCATGTAGTAAACTGTGTTGCGTTTTGGAACAATGACCACCAAGATCCAGTGACCTCTATAGTTTAAGAAAACCATGAACGTATGAACTATGTCTAAAACTGAAAGACGATCAATGTATACGTGCTTGTATATTTAACTTACCGTTCTTGATATGGCCACATGAAGAATTCTCCTATCTGTAAGTTGAACAAGATCTTGGCGAATAATCAATGGAAGCCTTGCGTGAGCCATTATCACGTAACAAAACGCCGTTTGCTAAATTAGGATCTATTAAATATGCATGCACCCTTGATGTTCTCTGCGTCGTCAATCCCCTAAGAGGAATACAATACAGTTAGCTTTTTCGTCATTTATAGCCTTGTATGGAGAAGTTGATCAGAGTTTGTGAAGTACTTACAACATCAAGCATTTGACAAGAGTGGCAGCAAACTCATCGAAGTTGAGGAAGAGATGAAAGTCCTTGAATTCCACACTGATGGTACCTGCATCGTGAGAGAAATGCCAGCTGTCGTAGCGCACTTGCAGAATGTTAGTATCTTCTCCTTCCGACATTCTGTCCATGCAATATTTATGTAACTTGCGACAACTAGAACTGCACTCGTCAAAGTATTTGTCAACAAGGAATGGCTGGCCATGCTTGTACTTGCGTTTCTCAAATGAGTCTACTTACTAGAAAGTTGCTTTTCAAGGTCTGCTTCAGACATGTGGTCAGAACCGGGATTACATGGGTCTTCATCGGCCATGCCATGGTTCTGCTCGAAGAGTCTTCGTAGTAGTATGCTCTGGTACTCATTCCTCCTCTGTTTCTATCATGTGTAATAACAAATTGCCAATTTTACTGGGAAGCTAAATATAAATGCAACAGTCTTTGTAGTACAGGATGCACATCGGCAGTGTTTGAATGATATCAAATTAATAGTGACAGCTACGTACATTATGCTGTCAAACATTCCAATCTGTTAAAAACTACTGTCATGCACCATGTTTTTTTACTAAGTCTGAGAATCTGTTTATTTTAGATTGGCATGTTTCAGGTGGTTCAGCCACCTGACAACCGAGGTGTGTGTATGCTCGAACAGTGTTGATGCTAGCCATGTTTCTATGCATAATTAGACCTTGCTCGTGCTGAATGAAATGAAGTGCTTCATGTGTACTAACTTGCTGTAAATTTTTATGCAATGATAACTCATGTAGCACATAGTTTTCTTGCTGTCAATATGCCTTCAGGTTAAAACTACGACATTGTCTTAATCACATCCAGAATCAAATAGCACACGGGAAGTGTCTGAATCACACCTAATATAACAAATGATTTCTAACAACGAGAGTTAGGCTTACCTTCTTTGCACGTCCCAGAAACTTCCTCCCACTCTACCCAGATTCAAAAGCTCGTAACTTCACGGATAGAAATTGATGTTGACCATGAACAGGAAGGTCTTCAGCTACCCCTCTCCATTCCTTGGAAGTGATTGTCCTAGGGAGCTACAAGAGAAAGAAATGGCGCAAATGGGCCTGCCGCATTAAAATCCCCAATTCCAAAACAAAACCCTAAGCCTAGTTGATCCAGAGAGAAGAGAGACGAATACCTAGCTGGTGAGAGATTCGTCGTCGTCGGAGATACCGCTTGAGGGGTCACTCAAGGAGACCATGGCGTGTCCGCGACGGTCGCAAGCTAGAGGGAGAGATGTGGGCGGCGGCGTGTGGGGGGTGGGGGTGGGGGTGGAGGGTTGTAGGGGAAATGTGGCCCTTTGGGGGGGGGGGAAGGGGGAAGGTAGATATTTCGGCGGTCGGTGAAATTTTCCGCTCGTTGCAGGGAATCTTGGCGCGCAAAGATTCATCAGACACGGTGTTTGTACTTTTATCGTGTGCGATGATACAGAACATACAAAATTTCGCCCCTCCCCACCTATTCCCTGGTTATAGTGCATATCCACGTCATTGCATAATGTAACATCAACTGCTAACTTGGGTATACAAATTAGCGGACACACATAGCTCATAGTTACTAAACCGAGCAAGTTCACTAAATAATCAAGCTACTTGAACTAGACATATCTCTTACAAAAGACCGTCTCTCTGAACAAAGGCTATTAGTAATACGCATAATTTTAACAAAGACGCCGACAAGCAGCCGCCCTATGCCTCGCCGCTGTTCGATGAGATGTCGACAACTTGTCCAGGCGACATTCCGCCGGTGCTGGACTCAGCATCCCCCAGACTCACCTCGACCGCGGCGACGTGCTCATCCTCGACGTTGTCCTCGTCATCGGCGTCGCCCTCATCTTCATAGTACTCGTAGTAGTAGCACCACCATAACTCGTGTTGGTACTCCACCGCCGATTCCTCGATGGACAGGTGCTTCTCGACCTCTTCCCGAGCCACGCGCAACTCCTCCTAGGACTCGACGCTCTCGGACGGCTCCCGCATCTCGAGCTCTCCCTCGGAGATCTCGTGCGGAAGGGGCTCCATGGCCTCCGCCGCTGCATCGTCATGCATCTCGGCATCCACAACAGCCGCCTCTTCGGACGTGTGGTGCATGCTAGATTCCAGTGAAGCTTGGAGTATCTTGGCATGGGCGTTCTCCACGGCATGACATGCTGCTCGAGCGCTCTTGGAGTTTGCAGATGCCGTCGTAGCAACTGCAGCTACCATCTCCGCGGCTACAGACGCC
This sequence comes from Elymus sibiricus, assembly GCA_039707655.1. Lineage (NCBI taxonomy): Eukaryota > Viridiplantae > Streptophyta > Magnoliopsida > Poales > Poaceae > Elymus > Elymus sibiricus. The sequence continues at coordinate 371,822,739 of CM077675.1, read as the reverse complement.
CTTTCGGCTGCCGCAGAAGCCATGTCGGCCACCGCAGAGGCCCTTTCGGCGGATGCGGCCGTGCTTAAGGTGGATGCGGCCGCACTCTCGGTCGAGGCAGCCGCATTCTTGGTAGAGGCGGGAGCGCTTGGGGCCGAGGGGGCGGTCGTACGCACCCTTACGAAGCGTTCTCACGGCGTCATTCTTTGCAGAGAGGGTTTGTTGGGGAATGGGGATCGAGGGTGAACGGAATCCGAGCTAGACGAAGCCGACGAAGCTTCCCTCGTAAGACATAAATAGATCCATGAATTTTCATCGCAAAAGGTTCCTGTATGAAACCATGTGTATGCAGTTCACTTTTACTATTGAATTGTAAACTATTTTGGGGTACAGCGGTAATGGATATTGTTTTATTTGTAAGAAAAAGATCCCTTCCGTCAAAATCCACTAACGGCATCCTAAAATTAGGAAATGTTCAGGGTTAATTGACATTTTATACATTAACTTAGTTTGTACAAATTTTATGGCCATAATTCAAAAGTGTAACACACGAACATGCAAGATGAAGCAAAAACTGCTGGAAAAAAATCATATTTATGTACTACTTGCTTCCCTATATATGCCGCTTGTAATAAATTTTAAGGAGTTCCAAACATCTAGGGTAGCAGTTTGGACACAAGTGCACGCATTGGGAATCTAGGTTTTAAAATTCAAAAAATGAAAAAATGCTCTGAAGTATATGATAATAATCTGCATGATTTCCCCACATGAGGCCAAGATATCGTGGTCAAAGTAACGGCTTGTTCGAGATAAGCTTCGACACATGCCTCTCACAAAATGGAGCATCACACGAAGGGTCATGGTTCCGAGAGGGAACATGAGAGCCTTGTTTGATGATGAACTGCTAGTCGATCGTTGTCTCATTTGGCCTAGCTGTTTTTAATTCATTACCATGCACGAATACGTCCGTCATCCTGAAATTTGGACATTTTCGGGGTTCAATGAGCACTTTTATACATGAAGTTAGTTTCTAGATATCTAGTGGCCATAATTCAAAACTGAAACACATGGACATGTGCAAGATGAAGCAAAAGCTGCAGGAACAAATCCTATTTATATATGTACTAGTGCTTCCGTCTATATGCCACGTGCAATAAATTTGAAGGAGTTCCAGACATCTTGAGTAATGGTTAGGACACAAGCATCGAGAATAATCTAGGTTTTTAAATTCAAAAAATAAATAAAAAATGCTATGAAGTACATGAAAATCAACATGATTTTCCGCCATGGGGCCAAGATGTCGTGGTCAAAGTAACGGCTTGTTCGAGATAAGCTTTGACACATGCCTCTCACAAACCGGAGCATCACACGCAGGCTCGTATAGTTCCGAGAGGGAACATGGGGCGTTGTGTGATGACGAACCGGATTGCTGCCTCATTCGGCCTAGTTTATTTTCATCGTTACAATGTACGAATACGACCGTCATCCTAAAATTAGGAAATATTCGGGGTTCAATTGGAATTTTTATACATGAAGTTAGTTTCCAGAAATTTAATGGCCATAGTTCGAAACTGAAACACATGAACAAGCAAGATGAAGCAAAAAACGCTGGAAAATGATATTTATGTACTACTTGCTTCCATATATATGCCACGTGCAATAAATTTGAAGGAGTTCCAAACATCTTGAGTGACGGTTTTGACACAAAAGCATTGGGAATCTAGTTTTTAAAGTCAAAAAATGAAAAATGCGCGGAAGTACATGAAAATATGCATGATTTCCGAACATGGGGCCAAGATGTCGTGATCAAAGTAACGACTTGTTCGAGATAAGCTTTGACACATGTCAAGCTGGCAATGCATGGTTAAGTGTTACCCGCGTCCCCATGGGTAATTAATTTATTAGGGCACGGGTGCCAGCTCGAATGCCCATCTGGAAGTTGGTGGGTCAAATACCTTACCGAGCATGCAGGACGGGGATGAGGATGGGATATCATTACCTGCCTTACCCATGAATTGAAGTACTTACATGTGGTCTTTGAAATTAGTAGCCCCCACGTAATTTGTGGCCTCGGTCACCCAAATTTACACACATCCCACCCCTTTGGCCCAAAATTCCCTAAGAAATCCAAAACCTAGGCACAACATATTGTTTATTGCATTGAAATACTATTTTTTTCTACTGAAATACGCGAAGGTTGTTCTTAAATGCATGTGTGAGTTTCCCCACGACAATAAAGAACTCGGTGGGGACGTGGATGGGAAACTTTTTATCCCCACGCACGGGTACGTTTACAGGGACGGGGATGGGAGGGCGGTGATGGGGACGGAGATGTGACTCTACTTGCCTAAGAAATCCCCAGCTTTAGACACAAGCCTCTCACAAACCGGAGCATCACACGAAGGCGCGTGGTTCCACGAGGGAACGTGGGGCCATGTGTGATGATGAACCGCCAATCGCTGTGTCATTCGACCTAGTTCTTTTTTCATCGATACAATGCGCGAATATGACCGGCATCCTATTTTTTTTTAAAAATGGCGTTCATTGGCATTTTTATACATTAAGTTAGTTTATAGAAATTTAATGGCCATAGTTCAAAACTGAAACACATGAACAAGCCAGATGAAGCAAAAACCGCTGGAAAATCATATTATGTACTACTTGCTTCCCTATATATGCCGCTTGCAATAAATTCGAAGGAGTTCCAAACTTCTTGAGGACACAAAAGCATTGAGAATCTAGGTTGTAAATTCAAAAAAAAAATGAAAAAATGCTTTGAATTCTGAAGTACATGAAAATATGCATGATTTCCCGCCATGGGGCCAAGATGTCGTGGTTACTGCTCTCGGACTTGCTTCCGTAACACAAATGGCACGCATACATTACATTTGGATAGAAAATGTAAATATTTGGCAAAACAAATGGGTCGCACATGATTGGCGCCCTGTTTCGCATTTTGAGTTTTGCAAGCCAATTTTCGCGGGCTATTAATCACATGCGGTCATGCATTGGGAACCGTCGGTGATGTTAATTCACACACGGCCGTTGACTAGGAAATCGTGTGCAATCACTACTGGCGTCAATCAAGATTCCAGCCACCTATAAATGCTGCCCCTCGAGACGTCATCCCGTCTGCATTATCTCATCTCTCCATCCCAACCCTCGCACAAAACTCTGCCATGGTGCGGCCGGTCTGTGCACAAGCAGAGGAGGAGGCGCCACCCCTTGAGGACATGGCGAAATGCAGTGACGAGGAGGACCCCTTCACACCCCAAGACGAGGTCACGCCAGACCCCCCAACTGAAGATTGGTTTTAGGTCCAGTACAATCTGGCTTTGTGGAAGGCGTTGCCGCCGGTTGAGAGATCCAGGCAGGTGGCGTTCAAGAAGGAGCGGGCTGAGGAGCGCGCCAGGAACCTCGCGGCCTGGAATGCCCTTAGTGCCGCAAGGGAAAAGGAGGTGCTGGAGCTTTGGCGGCGGACGAGTCGACGAGCGGTGGAGGTGTACGAAGACGGCCGGTACCACGCAATGAAAGCCAGAGGCGCTAGGCGCCTCACCGCTGCGTAGGCGTGGGCCGATAAGCTAGAGCGTGCCACCGCCAAAGAGTTCCTGTGGGCGCCCAGTGAACTGTCCTGCATGGTCGCGCATCTCCGCCAGCAAGAGGCTGATCGGCACGTCGAGCGCTGCAAGGCGGAGCAGGCGACGAACTGCCTCCACGTTGGGAAGCCACCATGCACGAGGGAGCTGCTGGTGAGAGGCTGCCATTTTACTGCTCCCCGCTCAAGGAGGGGTTATTTTTAGTTTAGTTTTTATTCATTGTACATATTAGTTAAGTACTATTATCACGTATATGTGATGATATATACTGTATATGTATCATGTGTTCAATGAGCTATTCAACAATTAATATATATTATTAGTTTCACATTTCTATCTGTTTTCATACTGATTTTCTGGCTCTAACTGTTAGCCTTTTACACATATTGAAACATAACAATAGAACATAAATCATTCATACATCAAAATATATCAATATTGTGATTGTTGTCCAGACATTGGGATTGACATCTAAACGATTCAACAAAATAAAACGCGTCCATGACTACACCCTAACCTATGGAAGCTCTTGGCTGTGCCTGAACTCGATCAGGCGTTCGTCCATGCGGTTTACACGCTTACGGTACAGCTGTAGCACGATCTCGAGCTCCAAGCTGGCTATTTCGTCGGAGATTACCATCTCGAGGATGCGACAGCCATTTTCTTCTACTGCTCCCCGCTGGACACCTGGGCCAAGGAGGCTCTCGAGCCTACCGATGAGCCCGTTAGCATCGAGGGGACCGCGGACAAGGCGAATGGCGCGACCCATGCGAACAGCACGGCCGGCGTCTGGTGCAAGGACGGTGCGGCCGGGCTCTGGTGCAAGTACGGCGCAGACGGCCGCTGCCCATTCCTGGCGAGAAATAGGGCTACTCACGTGCCTTGGACACAGCTGCAACATCATGTCGGGTGGGATAGCAGGCAAGCGGGGATGGACCCGCTCTTGCTCTGCCGCACGCCGCGTCTCTCGCTCTGCGGCCCTCCATCGGTCTTGCTGTGCGGTGCGCCTTGCCCTCTCGGTGCGGACGCACATGTTTTGCTCTACGGAGCACCACCGATGATCTTCTTGTGCGGCGCACAGCAGCCTCTCGGTGGTGAGGCGACTATGTAGCTTCGCGGAGCTGCCGCTCCCTGCAACAAGGGTCTGCTCAACCCTTGCGATGACGCGCAGCACAACGGTGTCCGGCGCGTCGCTGAACACGCCATCGTCCTTGACATGCCATTGCGCCTGCACCGGATCGTTTTCGTCATCGAGGAGGTTGATGGCAGAGGCGGCGCTTGGTCGGGTTGGCATGCTTCATAGATGGGCTAGGCTGCACTAGGTATGCATCCACATGTGACGCACGCATGCTCTTATGCTCATTCGCTTCTGGCGGAAAACCGATGAGGAAGCTTGCATGGGAACATGCGCGGTTCCGCGCGGGAACGTGGCCAAAAGAAACGCCGGTGCGGTGCCGAAGCGTGCACTGGAATCCTTAGGCGAAAACGCGGTGACAAGATGTGAGAGAGGAAGAAGAGGTGATGCGCAATCACACTGGTAATAATAATAAAACGTCTGCGATATTAATACGGGCAAACGACACTTCCGTACGTACCGTCGGTAATGTTTTCATCAATTGCCGACAATTGTTTGGCAACAACCGTCTGCCTACAACACACACAACTTGTCCAGATGAATCGTTTCGGTTATTATTGGTCTTCCCACACAATTCTGATGAATGAACCGATTGCTGCGTATCACACACACCTTCTTACGCTAACCCGTTTGTGTTCTGCTGGATTAGCGCAAATAGTTTATCTGAGTGAACTGTGTGTCGTACTTGACACACGTACGTAGTTTTGTTAACTGTTTTTGTTATCTTAGCTAATCCCAAACAGTTCATAAGAATAACTGCCTGCCGTGGATCGCACATGCAACTATTTTCTGAATCGTATTTGATGGATCCACCATCGCACACGGTTCGTGCCATTTGCAATGGAGCTTGAACAATACCGTTTGCGATTGGTGGATCGCACACGTTTCATCGAAGGGTCTCTGATTGATGTGTCGTCTTTGGACCATCCTGCAGCAGTGTTTGCCGCATGGCAAGAGGTAATGACGATGTATCATCTTATCTTCGTGATAATGATGATATTTTAATGAGGATGATGATGATAACCTGACTGGAAATCTCTATGTAATTGGGAAAACTCTTCATAGAGCTAAAAATAACGCTTATAAGAGGTTACAAGATGTTCTTGCTTGCTTTGAAAAACGTAATGATTTATTTCTGAACGAGCAAGGCTAAACTGAACAACTTGAACATGAACTTGCTAAGGCTCATCAAATGTTTCGAGACTTAAGATCTTCAGAAGGAGAGATTGAAATTGCTCAAGGTAAACTTAAAGAGGATTTTGAGCTCCTTCTCCTTGAATGCAATAATGTCAAGGGAGAGATCATCAAAATCTCTAAGACTCATGAGGAGCTTCAATCAACTCATGGGAAGTCTCTAACTGCTACTCGCTCCTCTCATATTGTCAATGATACTTGTGCAACTAACTCTACTTCATGTGAAGCGTCAACTTTGATGGAGAATGTTGAACTATGTGCTCAACTTTCAATGCTAACAAGCAATTATGGGAAATTGGAAGAAAGTAATGAAAAGCTCTCGAGCATTAATGAGGATCTTATAATCTCTCATAGTACCCTAAAGTTATCTCATGAGACTATGGTCACCAAGGTAAAATCTGGTGAGTCTCATGTGAATGTTAACAAATCTACTCTAAATGCCTTATATCCATGTGTTAATCCTTGCAATTCATCTACCTCTCATATTATTACCACTCATGATGAATTGCTCACCTTTTCTTGTTTCCCTAACCATGAAGTTTGTACTTCCACTAGTCTCTTGTTTCTAGTGTTGAAACTAACCATGTAGAAGAAATTAATGAGCTCAAGGCCCAAGTCACTAGTTTGAAGAAAGACTTGGAAAAGCGCAATGATGGAAATAGTTTTCACTCCAACAAGAAGAAGTCCAAGAACAAGAAAAGGGGAGAAGACCAAGCCAAGAGATAGTCCAACATTTCTTGTTTTAAGTGCAAAAAGGTTGGACATCATGTGAGATCTTTTCCATTGAAGAAAATGGCTTATAAAGATAAGATACAAGGGAAGCGGCCTCAAGCTCAATCTCAAGTTCAACCTCAAGTTGAAGAACGACCACTATCCATGATGTACCATGTTATTGCTCCCCAAGTTGAGAAAGTAAAGAATAAAATAAGGGGGAGTACATGTTGCTATATTTGTCGTAAGAAGGGACACATAGCTTCATCATGTACCAACGGTAACATATCCAAGCCTCCAGTTATCAATGATCATTATTCACTTAGGAAGGATAATTTTGGCAATTTGTTTGCCAAGTATGTTGGTGCCCAAAGTGGTTTGGAAGTGGATAAGACCATTTGGGTTGCCAATCATATTGTTACAAACTTCTTAGGACCCAACTTGGTTGGGAACCATCAAGCTCAAACTTGATCGATAGGTGTTTGGAGGGCATTGGAGACTTGGCTAGTTCATGAAGAAAAATGATTTCAGCCATTTATTATGATTCAAGCCAAGTCAAGAAGATTATCATCATATTTGTCATTCCAATGCTTCTCTTGGCGGTAACTTGTATATATTCTCTACATTGAAAGTTACTAGCCCCTCTCATGTTTAGGTTTTGTACCTAGCATGTGTTTGTATATGTTGTGCTGATACATCTCCAATGTATCTATAATTTTTTATTGTTCCATGCTATTATATTATGATTCTAGGATACTTTTTGAGTAATAATTTACCAATTTATATTATTTTTAGCACTAATCTATTGACCCAGGGCCCACTGCCAGTTGTTGTTTTCTGTTTTTTACTTTTTAGGTTTACATTACCAAACGAAGTCCAATTGCCCCAAAACCTTTTTATGATTTTTTCTGGACCAGAAGAAGACCTGGAAGCTTCGGGAGAAGACCAGAGGCTGCACGAGGGAGGCACAAGCCAACGGGGCGCACCTAGGGGGGTCAGCGCGCCCTGATAGCTTGTCCCTCCCTGGTAGCCCTCCTACCCCCGTTCTCTGGCCTATAAATTTACATATATTCCAAACACCCTAGAGGGCATCCCGAAACACTTTTTCTGCCGCCGCAAGTCTCTGTTTCGCCGCGATCTCATCTGGAGCTCTGTTCCGGCACCCTTCCGGAGGGGCGATCGATCACAGAGGGCCTCTTCATCAACCTTGCTGCCCTCATGATGATGTGTGAGTAGTTCACCACAGACCTACGGGTCCGTAATTAGTACCTAGATGGCTATCTCTCTCTCTTTTGATCTTCAATACAATGATCATCACATCTTCGCTTTGATCTATCCGATGTAATTCTTTTGTACGGTGCATTTGTTGGGATCCGATGAATTGTGGGTTTATAATCAGATTATTAATGAAAAGTATTTGAGTCACCTTTGATTTATATTATGATTCTTAATTGCATGATCATTATAGCTTCGTATATCTCTCCGATCTATTGAAATAGTTTGGCCAACTAGATTGATATTTCTTCAGTGAGAGGGGTGCATTGTAGTGGGTTAATTCTGGTGGTGCTCTATATCCCAGTGACAGAAAGGGACAAGACACGACTTTGTATTGTTGCCACTAAGGATAAAACGATGGGGGTTAGTTCATATTAATTGAATTCTCTTTGTCGTGATATTTCTGCAATAGATGCCAGGGGTGGCTTAGATCGTGGTTTGGGGCCGACGGGCACCAGCGGCGTCCGAAAATGGGTGGAGGCGCAAGACACATGACGTCTATCTACCCAGGTGAAGGGCCCTCCGATGGAGCTAAAACCCCTAGTCCTGCCGGAGTGACTTTAGGTGGTCACAATATAGGGTGCTCCTTGAGCTATTCCTAAGGTAGAAGACGGAGCTCTCGTTGTCGGCCCTACTACCTCTATGTGTGTGTGTGTGTGTGTGTGTGTGTGTGTGTTGATTCTACGTCTGCTCGCCCCCCCTCACAAGGGGGTTGGGGGTCGGCTTTATAGTCCAGCCGGAGGATTACAATAAGGGGTGAAAAGGTGGCGCGGGGCCCGACTGCCAGCCTCTTGGGTCAGTTGCGGGGCCCGTCGGCTGTCGAGGCTTGTCGGGTGCGAGGCACGCCGGCCGCACGCCACTATAGCCGGCACGTCCGTTGCCAGGGAGTAGGTAGGCGCACGCCTGCTACAGGGCCGCCCCACCCGGTCAAGTCCGGCGGTCCTGTGGCCTTGCCCTGCTCGCGTCAGGGGGTCCTGTAGCCACGCGAGCCCTGTCAACGCGTCCTGTAGCCACGCGTGCCCCTCGTATGGGTCTCATCTTGTCATCATATGCCGGTACGGGCAGATGGGATGGGCACTGACCCGCCGACTATCGTTGTGGCCGGCCGAATGGGCCGGCTGTCACCAGTCGGCCGGTAGTAAAGCGACCAGACGGGCCGCTTATCGCTAGCCGGCCCGCCTAAATTTCTTGGAGTGGGGTTTCCTCCGCCTTGGTATACCCAGGGGTCATATCCCAATCAGTAGCCCCCGAAGCCGTTGGGGTCCAGAGGCCTCCGGGAGAGGGGGGGCTAGCGGTTCCCACCCGGAGATCGAAGTTTGTCGGAGATGCGGATCCTTGGGCGCTGAATGGTGGTTTGTCAGGCATGATCGGCCGGCATGGCCGGCTGACGTGGCTTGAGACTGCGTCGGTATTTCCCCAAAGAGGAAGGGATGATGCAGCACAGCGACGGTAAGTATTTCCCTCAGTTATGAAACCAATGTTATCAAACCAGTAGGAGGATCACCACCACCAAATAAGCAGCACCTGCACACAAACAACAAATACTTGCAACCCGACGCGAAAGAGAAGTTGTCAATCTCTCTACGGTAATAAGATAGATAAGGTAGTGATAGATAGGAGAGATAGATCTCTCAAGAACACAAATAAAAAGAGTAAATATGCAGCAATATATTTTTGGGTTTTTGGTTTTGTAGATCTGAAAACAAAGATTGCAAAAATGTAGATCGGAAAGCAATATGATGGAAAAGTAGACCCGGGGGCCGTAGGGTTCACTAGTGGCTTCTCTCATGAGTACAACGCACGGTGGGTGAACAAATTACTGTTGGGCAATTGATAGAAAATCGAATAGTCATGACGATATCCAAGGCGATGATCATTATATAGGCATCACGTCCAAGATAGATAGACCGACTCCTGCCTGCATCTACCTCTATTACTCCACACATCGACTGCTATCCAACATGCATCTAGTGTATTAAGTTCATAGAAAAATGGAGTAATGCAATAAGAACGATGGCATAATGTAGACAAGATCTATTCATGTAGGAATAGACCCCATCTTGATATCCTTAATAGCAACGATACATGCGTGTCTTGCTGCCCCTTCTGTCACTGGGAAAGAACACCGCAAGATCGAACCCATCACAAAGCACCTCTTCCCATGGCAAGAAAAATCGATCTAGTCGGCCTAACTAAACCAAATATTCGGAGAAGAAATACGAGGCTATAAGTAATCATGCATATAAGAGATCAAAGAAGATTCAAATAATATTCATGGATAGAAACTGATCATGAACTCAAAATTCATCGGATCCCAACAAACACACCGCAAAAGTTTACATCAAATAGATCTCCAAGAGACAATTGTATTGAGAATCATAAGAGAGAGAGAAGAAGCCATCTAGCTACTGCCTACGGCCCCGTAGGTCTATGGTGGACTACTCACGCATCATCGGAGAGGCACCTATGAGGAAGATGAACCCCTCCGTGATGGTGTTTAGATTGGATCTCGAGGTTCTGGAACTTGCGGTGGCTGGAATTGTGTTTCGTCGACTCCCCTAGGGTTTTTCGAATATTTAGGAATTTATAGGCATCAGAGGCGGTACGGAGGGGCCCCGTGGAGGGCACAACCCATCAGGGCGCGCCGGGGGCCCCCTAGCGCGCCCTGATGGGTTTTGCTCCCCACAACCCACCTTCCCGGCTCTTGTTTGGCCCACTGGGTCTCATCTGGTCCAGAAAATCTCCAAAAAGTTTTGTCGTGATTGGACTCCGTTTGGTATTGATTTTCTGCGAAGTAAAAAACAAGCAAAAACAGCAACTGGCACTTTGGCACTGTGTCAATAGGTTAGTCCCAAAAAATGATATAAAGTTGTTATAAAATGATTGTAAAACATCCAAGATTGATAATATAACAGCATGGAACAAGCAAAAATTATAGATACGTTGGAGACGTATCAGTATCCCCAAGCTTAATTCCTACTCGTCCTCGAGTAGGTAAATGATAAAAACAGAATTTTTGATGTGTAATGCTGCCTAACATGTTCATCATATTCTTTTCTTTTGTATAGCATGGAAATTTGGACTTATAATGATTCAAAGCAATAGTCTAGTTTTGACATAATGACTTCAATACTCAAGCATGTCAACAAGCAACCATGTCTTTCAAAATATCAACACTAAAGAAAGTTATCCCTAGCCCATCATGCTCAATCATTGATCCATTCATGAAACACACTCAAATATTAGCTTTGCCCAATGCTCAAGTACGATCATAGTGCCCCCTAGTTGGTGCTTATAAGAGAAGATGGAGACTCAAAGCAAAAATAAAAATTGCATAAAGTAAAAGATAGGCCCTTCGCAGAGGGAAGTAGGGATTAGTAGAGGTGCCAAAGCTCAAGGTTTAAACTGGGAGAGTAAAAATATTTTGGGTGGCATGCTTTTCCTGTCAACGAAAACGACAAAGTAGCTCACAATACTTTCCATGCTAGATATATCATAGGCGGTTCCCAAACAGAAAATAAAGTTTATTCCTTTTTCCACCAAACTTTCACTTTCCTTGGCGGGCCGTATCCACGGTTGCCTTCCATACCAACACTTTCCAAGGAATTTATTATTTGACAACATAAAGTAAATATTTTTTCTTTTTCATTTCGGGAATGGGCATCCCTATTACCGCCGCACTCTCGTGCAATGACAAGTGAATAAACCCTCATCTTGAGAATAACACATCTAGCATGGAAAAATATTGGACACTCCCCACCGTTTCATGAGCGGTACGGGCACACAAAAGAGAAAATTTATTTTGAAAATTTAGAGGTGGCACATACAAATTTTCTTGGAACGGCACGGAAATACCGCATATAGGTAGGTATGGTGGACTCATAAGGCAAAACTTGGTTTAAGGATTTTGGATGCACAAGTAGTATTTCTACTTAGTACAAATGGAGGCTAATAAATAGATTGGGAAGCAAGCAATCCAAGATACGAAAATTCACATAAGTGAGCATTGAACATAACTAACACCGAATAATGCACCACAAGTAGGATGTAACTTCATTGCATAACTATTGACTTTCGTGCATGCATAGGGAATCACAAACCTTAACACCAATATTCCTACAAAGCATAATTACTCACTAACATGACTCACATATTACTATCATCATGTTTCAAAACTATTACAAGGAATCAAGTTTAATTTGTCCAATGATCTTCATGAAAGTTTTTATTATATCCTCCTTCGATATCTATCACTTTGGGACTAGTTTCATATATTGCCATTGCTTTTTGGCAAGCTCAAACAAATTTAAGCGAGCCACATGAGCATAAAGATTTCATCTCTCAGAAAGGTATAAGTGAAGCACGAGAGGATTTCTTCAAAATTTACCTACTCTAAAATTAATCTAAGTGAAGCATGAGAGTATCACTACTGGAATCAGGTTCTTTGCCATCTGCCAGGTCTTTGCCGTCTGCTGGCAGATGGCAAACAGGTTGTTTGCCGTCTGCTTTCAGAAAGCAGACGACAAAGAGCTGGCTGATGGCAAAGGCACTGTTTGCCATCAACCATCTCTTTGCCGTCTGCCAGCGGACGGCAAAGTTTCTTTGCCGTCCGCTCGCAGACGGCAAAGAGCTGGGGTGGGGCCCTGTGGAGGCCAGTTAACTGCAACGGCCCACCCCACCTCTTTGCCGTCTGCTAGCGGACGGCAAAGAAACTTTGCCGTCCGCTGGCAGACGGCAAAGAAAATACCCCCCTAACGACCGTTACCCTCCCACCTCCTCTCTCTTCTCTCTCTCCCTGTCTCCTCTCCCCGACCCCCACACCCGCCGGCCGCCGCCCCCGACCCCCACCGCTCACGTCGCCCCTGACCCCCACCGCACATGCCGGCCGCCCAGGCCGCCCGCCGCCCCGGTGCCCCTCCGCCCACGACGCCCGCCGCTCCGCCCAGGCCAGAGATCTGCGGCCACCCCCGCCGTCCCGGCGCCCCTCCGTCCAGCCGCCCAGGCCGCCCGCCGCCCCGGCGCCCCTCCGTCCAACCGCCCCCCTCGGTGAGTTTCTTTATTTTTTTCTTGCTTTTAGGTTGTACTGTTAGTGCATTTTAGGTTAGTAGATTTTAGGTTATTAGATTTTAGGTTAGTTGTTTTTTGGTTAGTACATTTTATGATGAAAAAAAAAGAAGAAGAAAAAGTAGAGGAGAAGAAGAAGAAGAAGAAGAAGAGAAGGAGGAGGAGGAGGGAAGAGGAGGAGGAGGAGAAGAAGAAAAGAAGAAGAAGAAGAAGGAGGAAGAAGAAGAAGAAAAGAAGGAAGAAGAAGATGAAAAAGAAGGAAGAAGAAGATGAAAAAAGTAGAAAAAGAGAGAAAAGAAGGAAAAGAATCTCCGAGGGGTCGAGGGTCGAGGGGTCGAGGGGTCGAGTGGTCGAGGGAAGAAGAAGAAGAGGAAGAAGAAGAAGAAGAAGAAGAAGATGATGATGATGAAAAAAAGAAGAAGAAGAAGAAGAAGAGGTCGAGGGGTCGATGGTCGCCGAGGGGTTGAGGAGCGCCGAGGGGTCGAGGATCGAGGTGTCGAGGGGTCGAGGGTCGAGGGGTCGAGGGTCGAGGGGTGAGCATGGCCAAGGTGTTCGACCGCCATCGGCCCCGAGAACTGTTGCTGCGGGAGGCTGGGCGCCGGCGTCGCTTGTGGGACGTGGATGTAGTGTTCGATGCCGATGGCCACATGTATCTCGCGCACGGATGGAAGCAGTTTGCCCGCGCTGATGACCTTCAGCACGGGCACGTCCGTATCTTAAGCTACGACAGCAGCCGCACCATGCTCATAGTGCTACGTTACTCATCTTTGGATTTCAATGTGCAGTTGTTTCATCGCTGCGAGGGTCTGGTGTTCGACGAGCTCCGCCCCTGCGTTCGTGGGTGAGCACAAATGACATCTCCTCCTCCCCTTTCATTTGCTCTGTTCCGGTCTTCGTGCCGATGAAACTTGCTAGCTGTAGGTAGATTGAATCATCAGTATGCGTGACCACTATGCGGCTCCCGTTCGAAAGGGTTACATCTATAAATATGCATGCATTTGCATATTTATAACCGTGATTCTTTCGAATTGTCCAACGTTATCCATGGACAGCCCGAGTATGTGTAGATTGGGTTCGTTTTCCCATATGCTCTGCTCCGGATCCGATGCAGAATTTCGTCAGTGCCTCCCTATTGTTCTCCGGGTACACATCCTCTCTGCTTATTGCCGAGACGTGTATCAGGAGAACAGCGGGGAGGTGCTGCCAAAATTTTGCGTCGGATCCGGAGCAGAGCATGGGAAAACGAACCCAATCTACACATACTCGGGTGGGATTAGGACCTATCTTTACCTACTAGCGTCTAGGTTGCATGGACGTAATAAAACTGACAAACTCTATTAACTGATGAATATGGTTTGCTAAATTATGTATATATTTCTTGTGTGTCCAGTAGCTAGGCAAGATGAGTGATCGTGCGTGGATGTACACCGGTCACACTAGTCAGAAAGACATGACCATTGAATGGTTAACAAAAACCAAGGGGTTTCTGAGCGCCGCATTTGCAAATGGCCAGGAAAATACCTGGTGCCCCTGTGTCCGGTGTGACAACCATAAAAAGTGGACACATGATGAAATGGGTAAACACTTGCAGAAGTGGGGTTTTACGCCGGATTATTCGGTGTGGAGATTTCATGGTGAGTCTGCCCAACGTGCCAGAGCTGAGGTGGTTCGTCGTCGCACCGACGAGCATGGTACCGGGATTGAAGACATGGTGCAAGACTTTGATGATGCTCAGGATTCGGACGATGAGATGGAGGAATCTGCAAAGGCCTTCTATGAAATGTTGGAGTCTTCAAAACATCCTCTCCACGAGCACACTGAGCTTTGTCAGCTGGATGCCATCGCGCAAGTAATGGCTCTCAAGGCTCAGTTCAACCTGGGCAGAGAATGCTACGACGCGATGATGATGATATTTGGACGCTTTCTACCCAAAGGCCATGTATTGCCAGCAAACCTGTACCAGTCGGACAAATTGTTGTGTCTCCGCTGTCGGCGAAGGAGGGGTCGAGTATTATGGAAGAGTTGAAGCAATTTATGAACTTACATTCTTTGGTGAAAACCCACCAAACGTCGTAGTCTTCAAATGTTATTGGTTCCGGCCAAAGGAGACTAGAAGGACTCATGAACATATAGGGCTAGTCGAAATCAAACAAAACACCCATTTAGATGTTCCCGATGTCTATATTACGGCTCAACAGGCGACCCAAGTTTTCTATCTACCGTGGGCCTGCCAAACTGATCCAAATCTAAATGGTTGGGATGTCGTTTATGATGTGCCGCCACATTTTAGACCACCTCCCCTCAATGAAGATGATTATGACCCTCACATTAACCCAGACACATATGAAGGAGAATTCTTCCAAGAAACACGTGTTTCCAAAAAACGTTTCAAGAACCGCTCTACTTCACCCCAGAACATTGATGTAGACAGCGACAGTGAATCCGACTTCACCCCTGAGCCGGAACAAGAAGAGACGGAAGAAGAAGAGGTTACTGCTGCGGATGACCTGTCAATGCTTGACCGATTACATAAAGGAGGCCTTCCACATGTTGATGCATTTATTGATGATGCTGATGAGCACGTCATTACTGATAGTGATGATGATTCTGCATTTATTGATCCCGGAGCATATATAGACGATGAAGATTAATATTAGTAATGTCAGGTATTCAATTATTATTATGTACATATATATTATTAATTAGTTCATGTTATTAGGTATTCAACAAAATGACATTGACTTAGCTTATTTTCCTCGAAAATGACATAATAACCTTACTTAGCTCCAAACTGACATACTTTACCTAGGATAGCTATAAAATGACTTGTACTTAGCATTTTTCCTCCTAAATGACTTAATATGCTTAGTTAGCTAAAAAATGGCATAACTACCTAGGATAGCTCCAAAATGACCTATACTTAGCTTCTTTAGTTCATTTATGACATACTTAGCATACTTAGGTAAAAAATGGCATGATAACCTTGGTTTAGCTCCGAAATGACATTGACTTAG
The DNA here is from genome assembly GCA_039707655.1 of Elymus sibiricus. NCBI lineage: Eukaryota > Viridiplantae > Streptophyta > Magnoliopsida > Poales > Poaceae > Elymus > Elymus sibiricus. Next base: position 371,806,771 of record CM077675.1, on the reverse strand, counting down.
ATTATTTTCCTCCAAAATGACAAAATAACCTTACCTACCTCCAAAATGACCGATTTTAACTAGGATAGCTCTAAAATGACCTACACTTGCCATTTTCTTGTATGATTGTATGATTTATATAGTTACTTGTATAATTTTCTTACTTTGTATGATTGTTTCTTATACATAGTGCCATGGTCTTGAAATCCGTCCCCGTCGGCCCTCGCCCGCTTTATGATTCGGATGTGGTAAATTCTCTTTTATAACTATTTGTTGCACTTCGCATTTATGACAATTATGGCCATCAAGTTGACATAGAGATATTTTAATCTAGGAGGTATGTGAACCGGAATTTGCAACCGACCCTCTTGTCGAGAAGTTAAATTTAGTTGAAAAAGAAAATGAGTATTTGAAAGAAAAAATTAAAAGAATTGAAAAAGAGAAGATGACATTGGAGTTGTATGTTGCCGATGTCGTCGATGATCACAAGATGAAGATGAATGCAATGCGCTTGAAGATGGATGCAATGCGCTTGAAGATTAAGAAGATTAGAAAATATGCCATTGATAATGAGGCTTGGTATCATTATGCCGTTGGATCAATTGTTACCTTAGTTGCGATCTTCATCGCATTTGTTGTGATGAGGGTACGTTTTCTCTATACTTAGCTTATTTTCCTCCTAAATGGCATAATTACCTAAGTTAGATAAAAAATGAGCTATACTTACGTAAGTTGGCTAAAAAATGGCATCATCCTCGAAAATGACATGATAACCTTACTAAGCTCCAAAATGACCTATTTACCTAGCTTAGCTCTAAAATGACCTACACTTAGCATTTTTTCCTAGCTTAGCTAAAAAATGGCATTTTTACCTACCTTAGTTAGAAGAAGAAGAAGATAAAGAAGAGGAGAGGAGAAAAAGAAAGAGAAGAAAAATTCTTCTTCTTCTTCTTCTAGTCTTCTTCTTCTTCTTCTTCTTCTTCTAGCTACTCTTTTTCTTCTAGTCTTCTTCTTCTTCTTCTTCTTCTAACTTTCTTCTTTCCCAATTTGCAGATTTGCTTTCGATGAGGAAGCTTGCGTTGATGGAGTCTACTCTTCTTCTTGTGCTTCCTTTTTGTTTTGATTTTGTAGGATGAACAATGTGAAACTTGCTACCTATATATGTATCTATGGATGAAACTATATGGACCTTTTGCTTAATTGTTGGATATGTTGGACTTTTCATTTGGTGTATATATGTGTTGGATGATCATATCCATATGGCAGGCATATGTTGGCTATATGTACTTGTTGAAATATTTTGAAATGAATATATATATATATATATATGTGAAATTGATTGAATTTAAGAAAAAAAAACAGTGGCAATATAGCCACTTTGCCGTCTGCTAGCAGACGGCAATGATCTTTGCCGTCAGCTAGCAGACGGCAAAGAGGCCACGTGGCAGCAGCCTGTGCAACCTGGGCTGGCCTATTTGGCCTCTTTGCCGTCTGCTGGCAGACGGCGAAGACCTTTGCTTCTTTGCCGTCTGCTGGCAGACGGCAAAGAGCCTGCGTTAGCCCAACTGACGCCTGACGTCAGCTGACGTCAGCTGCAGCTCGTTGCCGTCTGCTGACAGACGGCAAAGAGCGCCGTTAGCCCCCTAATGGGGCTGGTACCTTTTCTCTGCCGTCCATATGCTTTGCCGTCTGCTAGCAGATGGCAAAGAACTTTGCTTCTTTGCCGTCTGCCAGCAGACGGCAAAGTGGCCTTTACTGGCAGCTGTTCAGCCGGAGTGTTTGCCGTCTGCTGGCAGACGGCAAAGGCTTTGCCGTCCGCCAAGCATGCCTTTGCCGTCTGCTATGGCAGACGGCAAAGCAGCTGATTCCTGTAGTGTATTTCTACAAAAATTTCCAAGCACACCGTGCTCAAAAAGATATAAGTAAAGCACTAGAGCAATTCTATAGCTCAAAAAGTTTAAGTGAAGCACGTAGAGCAATTCTAACAAATCATAGCATGATTTTGGCTTTCTCAAATAGGTGTGTCCAGCAAGGATACAAAGGAAAAACTAACAAACAAAGCAAGCAAAGATACAAGACGCTCCAAGCAAAACTCATGATATGTGACGAATAAAAATAAAGCTCCAAGTAAAATACCGATGGTCGTTAGAAGAAAGAGGGGATGCCACTCGGGGGCATCCCCAAGCTTAGTTTCTTGTTTCTATTTGGATATATCTTGGGGGTGCGGTAGCATCCCCAAGCTTAGGCTTTTATCACTCCTTATTCCTTCATCCATCGTGATCTCACCCAAAACTTGTGAACTTCAATCACACAAAACTCAAGAAAATCTTCGTGAGATCTGTTAGTATAATAAAGCAAATCACTACTTTAGGTACAGTTGCAAACCCATTCATATTATACTATTGCATTATACCTACTGTATTTTAAATTTACCATGGCTCATACCCTTCAATATAACCCATAGATTCATCAAAACAAGCACACAATGTAACGAAAACAGAATATGTCTTAAACAGAACAGTATGTAGTAATCTGTACTGTACCCATACTTCTGTAACTCTAAAAATTCTGAAAAATTAGGAAAACGTAAGGAATTTGTATAGAAACACTGTGTTAGAATTGCAGCTCAAGATCACGTTCCAGTAAAAAAATGAAAATTCATATACTGGATGCAAAGTTTCTGTTTCAGATTCAGCATCACTTCTACTCATCCTATGAATCATCCTAAAGGCTTTACTTGGCACAAACACTAAATAAACCATAAAAACACAATCATAACATAGTTATAATTGTGTGAACACACAAAAATAGAAAGAAAAAAGCAAAAAATTATTTATTCATTGGGTTGCCTCCCAACAAGCGCTATCGTTTTACGCTTTTACGCCCCTAGCTAGGCATAATGGATAGATTCAAGTATTATCATCCTTAGTTTTCAACTCTTCAATCACACAACTAGATTTCTTCAAAGATTTAGTATGCATATTCTTGATGACAACACTCCTAGGAAGAAAACCAAAAAAATCACTCTTGTAAATAGGGTCCCTTATGATTTCAACAAAGTCAGGATGAATACTAATCATTTTAAGATCCCCCTTGTGACTACTAGGTGTAGCAACTTTGTTCTTAGTGACTTGCGCGGCCTTGCCAATTTTTACGGGAGTTTTTTCAATAGTTTTGATAGAAGAAAAAGATGAACCTAAATTACTAAAAATCTCTTCCAACTTATCAATCTGGTAAGGGCTCTCTTCTACCCTTTCGTTAACTACGGTTTCTTTTTCTTTAAGCAATTTAAAAGCATCTCCCGCCTTAGACCCAATTTTATTAGCAAGATTATGCAGTTTTTTATCTAGATCATCAAGATGTTCTTTAGTAATCATCTTCTTTTCAATAGCATCTAATCTCTCCATAACGTGTTCGAGAGTTAAATTGTCTCATTGATCATGATAGGTGGTGATCCCACTAAACTTCCCAAAGCATTAAAAGCATATAAAGATGGACACATCAAGAAATTCCCACCGGTAATCGTATCAAGGATGAATCTATACCAAGTGGTGAGGCCAACGTAAAAACTGCGAAGAAGAACAACGGTAGATTGCTTATGGATAGATCTATTATGAGCACTGCAAATCCTATACCAAGCATATTTTAGGTTCTCCCCTCCCTTTGCTTAAAATTAAGAACCTCATTATCGGGAGTACACGCAATAAAGGAAAACTAGCCATAATGACTAGGTAAGAGATCTGACGGGAAAAAGGCAAACGAAAAAGAGGGCGCATAAAATGGCAAATTGGTGAAGTGGGGGAGAGGAAAACGAGAGGCAAATGGCAAATAATGTAATTGCAAGGAGACGAGATTTGTGATTAGGAACCTGGTAGATGATGGTGGTGTCCCATCGGTGCCTATGATAGGCATGTAGAAGAGACCGCTTCCTCCTCGGCAACGGCGCCAGAAATTCCTTTGACGTGGCTTGAGACTGCGTCGGTATTTCCCCAAAGAGGAAGGGATGATGCAGCACATCGACGGTAAGTATTTCCCGCAGTTATGAAACCAAGGTTATCGAACCAGTAGGAGGATCACCACCACCCAATAAGCAGCACCTGCACACAAACAACAAATACTTGCAACCCGACGCGAAAGAGAGGTTGTCAATCTCTCTACGGTAATAAGATAGATTAGATAGTGATAGATAGGAGAGATAGATCTCTCAAGAACACAAATAAAAAGAGTAAATATGCAGCAATATATTTTTGGGTTTTTGGTTTTGCAGATCTGAAAACAAAGATTGCAAAAACGTAGATCGGAAAGCAATATGATGGAAAAGTAGACACGGGGGCCGTAGGGTTCACTAGTGGCTTCTGTCATGAGTATAGCGCACGGTGGGTGAACAAATTACTGTTGGGCAATTGATAGAAAATCGAATAGTCATGACGATATCGACCGCTATCCAGCATGCATCTAGTGTATTAAGTTCATGAAAAAACGGAGTAATGCAATAAGAACGATGACATGATGTAGACAAGATCTATTCATGTAGGAATATACCCCATCTTGTTATCCTTAATAGCAATGATACATGCGTGTCTTGCTGCCCCTTCTGTCACTGGGAAAGAATACCGCAAGATCGAACCCATCACAAAGCACCTCTTCCCATGGCAAGAAAAATCGATCTAGTCGGCCTAACTAAACCAAAGATTTGGAGAAGAAATATGAGGCTATAAGTAATCATGCATATAAGAGATCAAAGAAGACTCAAATAATATTCATGGATAGAAGCTGATCATGAACTCAAAATTCATCGGATCCCAACAAACACACCGCAAAAGTTTACATCAAATAGATCTCCAAGAGACCATTGTATTGAGAATCATAAGAGAGAGAGAAGAAGCCATCTAGCTACTGCCTACGGACCCGTAGGTCTTTGGTGGACTACTCACGCATCATCGGAGAGGCACCTATGAGGAAGATGAACCCCTCCGTGATGGTGTTTAGATTGGATCTCGAGGTTCTGCAACCTGTGGTGGCTGGAATTGTGTTTCGTCGACTCCTCTATGGTTTTTGGAATATTTGGGAATTTATAGGCATTCGAGGTGGTGCGGAGGGGCCCCGTGGAGGGCACAACACATCAGGGCGCGCCGGGGTCCCCTGGCGCGCCCTGGTGGGTTGTGCTCCCCACAGCCCACCTTCCTGGCTCTTATTTGGCCCAGTGGGTGTCTTCTGGTCCAGAAAAAATCTCCAAAAAGTTTCGTCGTGATTGGACTCCGTTTAGTATTGATTTTCTGTGAAGTAAAAAACAAGCAAAAACAGCAACTGACACTTTGGCACTATGTCAATAGGTTAGTCCCAAAAAATGATATAAAGTTGTTATAAAATGATTGTAAAACATCCAAGAATGATAATATAACAGCATGGAACAAGAAAAAATTATAGATACGTTGGAGACGTATCACCGGCCGACTGGAGCTCAGCCGGCTACGCCCCAACGCCTAGGGCCCCGCGACGATGCCTCGGGCCCGACTCCCGTTGGCGCGCAACACGTGCCGACAGGTCGGGGTGGGGCGGGCCCACCACTATGCGTGCGTCGGAACGTCGCTTCAGGTCTAGCCCGCTAGGCCTCAGCCCACGGGAGGGATCTTCTGCGGCGCGGGCCGTCTGTTGGGGTTCTGTGCGCATTTAATGCGCCCGCACGCCACGGGTTAGTGGGGGACTTGGGCGTAACTGACCCCACGCCCCCATGTCTTCTTGGCCCTTATAAATGGGGAGGGGGAGGAGGAGACGAGGCCATTAGCACCTTTCCCTCGCCCCTCGTCCCCCACCTCACGCCATTGCCTTAGCTCATCATCTCTCGTCGCCACCCTCTCTCTTCCTCCTCGTGCCCACATCGCACACCGTCAGCGACCCGCTGGGTGGTCGCGTCTCCTTCCCCCGCCTCTTCTCCGTATTGTCGCCGTCGCCGGACATGTCGATGGCCGCACCGGTGTCTGGGTCCTGGGAGGGCTCGGTGGTCACCGCAGAACACATCAAGCACCTTCACCAGGAGCGCAAGATCCCGGTGGCAGAGCTGGTGGAGGCTCGCGCCCCGGGGAGCGAGCGCGTGCCGGTGCCTCGTGCGGGTTAGCGGGTGGTTTTCGCCTCGCACTTCAATCTTGGGTTCGGGCTGTCGGCCAGTCGCTTCATGCAGTAGTTCCTGGAGTTCTACGGCCTCCAGATCCACTATCTGGAGCCAAACTCGATCCTGTACCTCGCCTGCTTCACGACGTTGTGCGAAAGCTACTTCGGCTTCTGGCCCTTCTGCAATCTCTTTCGTACTTTCTTTCATTTCCGCTCCCAAAAGAATGACGATGTGCCGTACTCTTGTGAGGGCGCGGTGGTGTACGCGCGTATTCTTCTATGCCTGCAGCGTCGGGGAGGGGCACGACTGGTCAACCACCCGACGTTCGTCGACGCACCGCCAGCCGCCAACAACTGGGACCTTGAGCCGCAGAGCGACGAAATCATGACGATTCTGAGCCAGTTGCAGCAGCTCAAGGCCTTGGAGGGGCTGATGCCCACGGACCTAGTGGCGGCCTTCATTACCCGCCGGGTACTGCCGCTACAGGAGCGGCCGCACCGAATCTGCAACATGAGCTTCCGGAAGGACCCGTGCCGGCTGTCGTCCATCGACCTACAGGCGGTCAAGATAGCCTACCGGGTCAACGCCATCACCAACTTCAAGTTGCGGATGGATGACTGGTGGTTCGGCAAGGAGCCGTACTGCCGCAACTTCCCCGCGCCGGCGGTTAGTCCCGGTACTCTTTCTTTCCCTTAGTTTTTTCGGCATGGTTTTGACGTGCAGCCGGCTACCGCTTCAGCTCTTCAGCCAGCAGCTGACGACAGACGGCCCGCAACCACTGATCCATGTGGCTGACCGCACGGACTCCGACCTCGTCGACTACGAGACGGAGGAGGACGGCTCCGACGCCTCCGGGGCGAGGACGTGCCAGAGGTGGAGGAGGAGGACGAGGAGGTGGCACCGACCAACACCGGTGCTAGCGGGCCCGGGGAGCCGGTGAGTCCTGCCCCAATGTCTCTTTGAAGGAATGGACGGATGATGATGATGACGACGTCCAAATACTGGATGCGCCATTGTCACAGCGGCGGCGCCCCGGAGTCGCCATCAAGGAGGGAGCGAGGAGCTTCCGGCTGGGCGCCAGTCGGCGACGGGGCAGCCGACCCATCGGCAGACGGCGGAGGAATGACGGAGGGAGAAATGGGCGGTCGAGGGGCCGTCGGCCGGTTTCCAAGAAGGCACGTTCATCTGTGCTGCCACCGGGAAGAGCTTTCCAGCGGGGGCGCGCTAGCGCACCCACTTGGTAGCTGGGACAGATCTTCATTTGTTTGTCTCAACTTACTTCACTATTCCCTTCGCAGGCTGAGCTCGCGCAGCGCGAGACGCTTTTCAAGGAGGCCACCACGTTGTGTCGCGTCTGCAAAAATGCCTACTTCAAGATGAAGAAGGAGCTTGAGACCTGTACGGCCGAGCTGCAAAAAGCCCGAGGTAGGTCTTCAAGTGGTGGGTGCGCGCCCACTGGGTGTAGTCCCCGAGATTTGGGCCGGCTGTGCGGATTCGTGGTAGCCGGGCCAAATCTTCTCGTATTTTTCCTGTTTGATAGCTTTTGTCATGCCGTTTGCTGACCGGCTTTCTTGATACAAAGGGGGCCATCCCTGAAGCCGAGGCAGCGGAGCTGTGCCGCGCGCTCGCGGACGTCCGTGGGAGGCGCGACGAGATCGCCGGTGACCATGACCGGCTGGGGGAAGAACTTCGGGCCGAGCGGGCGGCGGTGGAGCGGCTGAAGTCCGCCCATGCGGCGGAGTTGGAGCGACTCGCCGCGGCGTCCCAGAAGGAGGAGGCGGAGAAGAAGGAGGCGGCAAAGGCATCGACTGCAAGGCAGCAGGAGGCGGTGACCCTCCGCGCCGAGGTGGCTCGGCTCGGGGAAGAGCTTCCCAAGGCGGATGCGGCCAAGGCGACTACGGAGAGAGAGGTGGATGGCGCGCTCAATCTCTTGGTCGACGAGGCTTTCTCCAGTAAGTGTCCCGGTCCTCCATCGGCTGTGTCCGGTCAGCATCCGTTGCCGGCCAGTGCTGTGCTTGTCTTATTTTGTTATCATCTTCCTTGGTTCAGAGCACTTTCGGGAGACTAAGCAGCGGGTGGAGCGAGCCATCGCGCAGTACCGGCGGAGCTCCTCTGATGAGGCGGGGAAGTGGACGAGAGCGCCGGCTGGGCGATGGAGGAGGTGGCCCTCGCCTGCAAGGTTCAGTTGACCCATAGGAAGGCGTTCATCGAGCGGCTTCGGATGGCGGGCGAGGACCTGATCGAGGCTCTCTGGCCGGGCCGGACGATGACGATCCTCACCGGCGGGGTGTCCAGGTGGCTTGAGCATGTCGTGGGGCGCTTCGATGTGTGGAGGGCGTCTGCGGCGCGGGACGGCGCCCGGATTGCGCTGTCCTTCGCCCTCTCTTGGTATCCGGGCATCGATCTGGACCGGCTGGCGACCATGCGGGCGGAGGCACCGAATGACTTGGCACAATGCGAAGAGGCCATCGCCCTTCGGGCCAATGAGTTGGCCAGCTACGCGTCGCTGGAGGCTTACTTCCCGGAGCTGGGGGAGGACGGCGCGCCCGTCCCCAAAGATCAATTCGGCATCCCGCTTGGCTACGATGACGAGGAGGTCGGCTCCAGCTTGGGGGAGACTGCTAGTGAAGATGTGGTGAAGGAGGTGGACGCTGGTGGGATGGCCGCGTCCTCTGCGGCGCTGACTGGCGCCACAGAAGCGAGCCAGCAGCCTCCGTCGGCGAGCGGCGCGGATGCGGGTTAGCAGCCCCCGCTGGCAGGTGACACAGACTTGGGCAAGGATCCTCCGCCAGCCGTCTAGGGCCTTTCTTTTCCTGCTTTCTTTGTTTAACTTTGTCATGAACAAGTCCACCCAATGGGGGTGTATGGTTGTAATGCACTCTCGTCCTTGTGCCGCTATCTTTATTTATGCCTGTTTTTAGTTATGAAATGGTTGGTTGCCGGCTGCCGGCCCGTTCATCACTTTTACTTGCCTTAGTCGTTTTTCCCATTCGTCCCACTCCCTTTGCCTTTGTTCTTGTCGGCCGGACAGCCAGGTTGCGGTCTGTGACCGGGTCGAGGAGTGGGCTGGGGGAGGGTGGGGGCATGGTACTTTGTCTTTTTTTGCAAGTCTTGGATCGGAACGGATGCTCAGCTCAGCCGGACCCGACCTGCCCCTTTGTCATTTTCCTATTCGCACCCGCCCCTTTGCTTGTGCTCCCGTCGGTTGAACAACCAGGTTGTGGTCTGCAGCCGGGCAAGGATTGGGCTGCGGGGGTGTGGGGATAGTACTTAGCCTAACCGGGGAGGGTCGGAGCGAGCCAGCCAGTCCTTGAGCCGAAAAGGCCGGTCCGGGGGCAGACGGTGGGAAAGAAGCTTGCCAGAGGTGTGAACGGAAAAGGCAGTCCCCAGGACCTACTCGGGGACGTCGGCTGCTCACTAACTGTGCAAAAGGGAATGGCATGTACATACACTTGCTCTAACTGTAAAACGGGGCGAAGGAGCTCCGCGTTCCATGGGCGCTCCGTCTCCGTGCCAGAGGCATCCTTCTTGTTCTTTCTCTTCTTTTCGCGCCTATTAGGTAGTACGTGTTGTTGCTCATTGCCTTGCTGACGATGAACGGGCCCTCCCATGGGGTTAATAGCTTGTGCTGGCCGGTTGTTCACTGGATCAGCCGAAGCACCAGATTGCCCTCCCGCAATGATAGGGGCTTGACCCGCCGGCTGTGATAGCGGTGCAGGCCCTGCTGGTAGATGGCCGATCTAGATAGTGCCAGCTCGCATGCCTCCTCGAGGAGATCGACGCCGTCTTCTCGTGCTTCCTTTGTGTCAGCCTCTGTGTAGAGGGTGACACGCGGCGAGTCGACCTCGATGTCGGTTGGGATAATCGCCTCCGCCCCGTACACCAAGAAGAAGGGAGTGAAACAGGTCGAGCGGTTAGGCATGGTCCGTAGGCTCCATAGTACTGTTGGCAGCTCCTGGACCCAAGCGCTAGCCGAGCGCTCCAGCAGTTCGATCAACCATGGCTTGAGGCCGGCCAAGATTAGGCCGTTGGCCTGCTCCTCCTGGCCGTTGGACTGTGGGTGGGCCACAGACGTGAGGTCCAGCTAGATCCCTTGTGCCTCGCAGTAGCGAGCCAGCGCGCCTTTGGCAAAGTTAGTGCATTGTCGGTGATGATGTTGTGCGGCACGCCATAGCGGACAACGATATCCTTGATGAACGTGACCGCGGTCGTGCCATCGAGCTTCTCGATTCACCTAGCCTCAAGCCACTTTGTGAATTTGTCGACGGCCACCAACAAATGTGGCAGGCTGTTCTGGGTGGTCCTGAATGGGCCCACCATGTCCAGGCCCGAGACGGCGAAGGGCCATGTGAGCGGGATGGTCTGGAGGGCGGCAGCCGACTGGGGACTTCGCGCCTTGAAGCGCTTGCACCAGTTGCACTTGTCGACCAGATCCTTGGCATCCTCTTGGGCGGTCAGCCAGTAGAACCCATGGCGGAAGGCTTTGGCCACCAAGGCACGCGCGGCGGCGTGATGGCCACACTCGCTCTGGTGGATGTCCCGGAGGATCTTACGGCCTTTCACTGGCTCGCCGCAGCGCTGGAACACCCCCGTCACGCTGCGCTTGACGAGTTCGTTGTTAATGATGGTGTAGGCGGCTGACCGCCGTTGGATTTGGCGGGCCTCAACCTCGTCGGCGGGCAGCTCGCCATTCAGGATGTAGTTGAGGAAGGGTTGTGCCCAGGACGGGGCCGTGACCACCGTCAGGACGGCTGCCGCCTTCGGGGCGACGGGGGCTGGGTCGGCAACCTCCGGGTCGGCTGGCACAGCCTGGAGCTGGACGGGGCAGTACTCGAGCTGGTGCTGGCAGCCCCCAGGTCGGGCGGCACGGTCCCTGGGCCAGAGCCGGCAGCCCTCGGGCCAGGCGGGGCAGTCGCCGGGTCGGCTGGCGCAGCCCTCGAGCCGGACGAAGCAGTCCCCAGGCCGGCTGGCGCAGCCCCTGAGTCAGACGGAGCAGTCGGCATGGCCAGATCCCTGGGGTCAGCCGGAATGAAGATGGACTCGGAGTCCGATAACGACGTGATGGAAGGCTTGCGCAGGTGCTCGAGGGACACGCCGGTTGGGATAGGTTGCCGGGTGGAGCCGATTTTGGCGAGAGTGTCGGCGGCCTCGTTACCGGCTCGTAGGACATGGTGGAATTCACAGCCTTTGAATCCACCCGTCAGTTGCTGGACTAGGAAGCGGTACCTGGCCATGTTTGCGTCCTTGGCGTCCCATTCGCCAGAGACTTGTTGTACCACTAGGTCGGAGTCACCGAAGCACAGTATGCGTCGGGCGCCGATTTCCCTGGCCAGTCGGAGGCCATGGGTGAGCGCCTCGTATTCTGCCACATTGTTTGAGGCGGCGAAGTGGATCTACAGGATGTACTACAGCCGGTCCCCTTTGTAGAGGTGAGGACGATGCCGGCTCCGAGGCTAGTGCGCATCTTCGATCCGTCGAAGTGCATGCGCCAATGGGTGGAGTCGGGAGGCAGCGGCAGGTATTCTGTTTCTGCCCAGTCGACGAGGAAGTCTGCCAATGCTTGGGATTTGACGGTGGTGCGAGACTCGTAGGTGATGTGGTGGTCGGCTAGTTGAATGGCCCACTTGGCGATCTGGCCAGCTGCGTCCCGGTTGCCCATGATCTCCTCGAGGGGAGCGGTGCTCACCACCGTGACGGGATGCTCCTAGAATTAGGGTTTGAGCTTCCTAGCCGCCAGGAACATGCCGTAGCACATCTTCTGGTAGTGCGGGTAGTTCTGCTCTAAGGCGGACAAAACCTCGCTCTGGTAGTAGACCGGCCGTTGGACCGGCTGGGCTCCGTTTGGCTCCGGCCGCTCGACGGCCATGAGGACACTGACCACCCGGCTGGTTGCCGCGATGTAAAGCAGCATCGGCTCCTTGTCGGCCGGCGCAGCCAGGACGGGTGCGGTGGAGAGTGCTTGCTTGAGGCTGCGGAGCACCTCGTCTGCCTGGTCGTAGCAGGCGAAACTGTCTGTCTTCTTGAGCAGGCAGTAGAGGGGGATGGCTTTTCCCCTCCAGCCGGCTGATGAAGCGGCTGAGCGAGGCTAGGCAGCCGATGATCTTCTAGACGCCAGTCAGGGTAGCCGGCCGGGCCATGCGCTCGATGGCCCAAAATTTCTTTGGGTTGGCCTCTATCCCTCGCTCGGAAATGAGGAAGCCGAGGAGCTACCCAGCCGGGACGCTTAACACACACTTCTCCAGATTCAGCCGGATATCGAACTCGCGCAGGATCGCGATCGTCTCTCTAAGATCGTCCAGGAGCGTGCGGCTCTCTTTGGTCTTGACCACAACGTCGTCCATGTAGACGTGTATGTTGCGACCAAGCTTCCTATAGAGGCATCGCTGCATGCAGCACTGGAAGGTGGCGCCAACGTTTTTCAGCCCGAATGCCATGGTGATATAGCAGAACGCCCCGAAGGGGTGACGAAAGTTGTCTTGATCCAATCAGCCAGATTTAGCTTGATCTGGTGATGGCCTGAGTAGGCATCCAGGAAGGACAACAGCTCACAGCCGACCGTGGAATCGATCACTTGATCGATATGGGGCAGAGCAAATGGGTCCTTGGGGCATGCCTTGTTCAGGCTCGTGTAGTCGATACACATGCGCCAAGTCTTGTTCTTCTTCGGCACCAGGGCCGGGTCTGCCAACCAGTCTGGGTGGAAGACTTCCATGATGAAGCCGGCTACTAGCAGCCGGGCGATCTCTTCACTGATGGTTTTCCGCTTCTCCTTGGAGAAGTGGCGAAGCGGTTGCTTGGTCGGTTTTACATCCGGGCAGACGTGCAGGAAGTGCTCGACAAACTTCCTCGTAACTCTAGGCATGTCCTTTGTGGACAATGCGAAGATATCCCAATTCTCACGGAGGAAGTAAACGAGCTTGCTTTCCTATTTGTCGTCGAGGGTGGCCCCGACCACGACGTACTCGCTTGGGTCAGCCGGGTCGAGCGGGATCCTCTTGGTGTCCTAGCCGATGGACGGATGGAACTAGGTCTCCCCAGGCGGCTGCTTTAGCTTGGGCTCGGCCATGGCCGGCTGTTCGCGGGCGAGGGCCACGAGCCAGTCGATCTAGGGTTGCTCCTTGGCTATGACGAGGGATTCGACCAACTTGGAGCCGGCCAGAGCGCACTCGGTCGACTTCTTGTAGTCACCGATGATGGTCATGATGCCGTTGGGGCCCGACAGCTTCATCTTCAGGTAGGCGTAGTGAGGAATCGCTAAGAATTTGGCTAGGATGGGCCGGCCCAGGAGCACCTGGTAGGGGCTGGATAGGTCCACCACTTCGAACCAGATGGGCTCGCGACGGAATTTGTTTGCCGTGTGATACGTCTCGAACGTATCTACTTTTCCAAACCCTTTTGCCCTTGTTTTGGACTCTAATTTGCATGATTTGAATGGAACTAACCCGGACTGACGCTGTTTTCAGCAGAATTGCCTTGGTGTTATTTTTGTGCAGAAATAAAAGTTCTCGGATTGACCTGAACTAATAGAAAATACTGGCGAAAGAATCAACCGGAGGAGGTCCACCACCTGGCCACAAGCAAGGGGGGCGCGGCCCCCCTAGGGCGCGTCCCCCTGTCTTGTGGGTCCCACGGAGCTCCGCCGACCTCAACTCCAACTCTATATATTCCAATTCGGCGAGAAAAAAATGAGAGAGAAGAGTTCATCGCATTTTACGATACGGAGCCGCCGCCACCTCCTGTTCTTCCTTGGGAGGGCAGATCTGGAGTCTGATTTGGGCTCCGGAGAGGGGAAATCGACGCCGTCGTCATCACCAACCATCCTTCATCACCAATTTCATTATGCTCTCCGCCGTTCGTGATTAATTCCATCGTAGGCTTGCTGGACGGTGATGGGTTGGATGAGATCTACCATGTAATCGAGTTAGTTTTGTTAGGGTTTGATCCCTAGTATCCACTATGTTCTGAGATTGATGTTGCTATGACTTTGCTATGCTTAATGCTTGTCACTAGGGCCCGAGTGCCATGATTTCAGATCTGAACCTATTATGTTTTCATGAATATATATGTGTTCTTGATCCTATCTTGCAAGTTGTAGACACCTATTATGAGTTATGATCCGCATCCCCCAGGGTGACAATAACTGGGATTCTTTCCGGTGATTACCGTAGTTTGAGGAGTTCATGTATTCACTAAGTGCTAATGCTTTGGTCCAGTTCTCTATTAAAAGGAGGCCTGAATATCCCTTAGTTTCCATTAGGACCCCGCTTCCACGAGAGGGTCGGACAAAAGATGTCATGCAAGTTCTTTTCCATAAGCACGTATGACTATATATGGATTACATGCCTACATTACATTGATGAATTGGAGCTAGCTCTGTATCACCCTATGTTATAACCGTTGCATGATGAATGCCATCTGACATAATTATCCATCACTGATCCATTGCCTACGAGCTTTCCCATATTGATCTTTGCTAAGTTACTTTTCTGTTGCTACTGTCACAATCACTACAAAACTGCTACTGTCACTTTTGCCACCGTTACCATTACTTCCATACTACTTTGCTACTAAATACTTTTCTGCAGATATTAAGTCTTTCAGGTGTGGTTGAATTGACAACTCAGCTGCTAATACTCGAGAATATTCTTTGGATCCCCTTGTGTCGAATCAATAAATTTGGGTTGAATACTCTACCCTCGAAAACTATTGCGATCCCCTATACTTGTGGGTTATCAAGACCTTTTTCTGGCGCCGTTGCCGGGGAGCATAGCTCTATTCTCTGAGTCACTTGGGATTTATATCTGTTGATCACTATGAAGAATCTGAAAGACCCAAAAACCAAGATCTATCCCTCTACTACGAGGGGAGGTAAGGAACTGCCATCTAGCTCTGCACTTGATTCACCTTCTGTTATCATTAAACTTGCGACACCACCACCTGCTAGTAATTCTGATATGTCGCAAGTAATTGATGATGCCACTTCTGCTATGCATGATGCTTATGATGATACTTTGCTTGATAATATTGTGCCACTGGGTGAATTTCTTGATGAACAAATTGCTAGAGTCAATGCTGAAACTGATGAAATTATTGAAACTGAACACTATGAGACACCTGCTAGACCTAGCTCTCCTAGATATGAGTTGCCTAATATACCTAAGGGTTATGTTATGGAAGGAGAGGTAGCTAGGGACTTTCTTGCTTGTAAGGATAGAGATGATCTTAAAAAGTTGCTATGCAAGTGGAAGGAAAAATCTTTGAATGCTAGAATGCAATATGATCCTAAGTTTGCTACTTCACCTATCTTTGTTACTGATAAGGATTATGAATTCTCTATCGATCCTGAGTTAATTACTTTGGTTGAATCTGATCCTTTCCATGGATATGAATCTAAAACTATTGTGGCACATCTTACTAAATTGAATGATATAGCCACCCTATTCAGTCATGAGGAAAAAAGTCGCTATTACTATATTCTTAAGTTGTTTCCTTTCTCATTAAAGGGTGATGCTAAGATATGGTTTAATTCTCTTGCTCCTGGTTGTGTGCGTAGTCCCCAGGATATGATATATTATTTCTCTGAAAAATATTTTCCTGCCCATAAGAAACAAGCTACCTTGCAGGAAATATTTAACTTTGTGCAAATTGAAGAAGAGACTCTCCCACAAGCTTGGGGGAGGCTTCTCCAATTACTTAATGCTTTGCCTGATTATCCTCTAAAGAAAAACGAAATACTTGATATCCTTTATAATGGACTAACCGATGCTTCTAGGGACCACCTAGATAGTTGTGCTGGTTGTGTTTTCAGGGAACGAACTGTTGAACAAGCTGAACTACTATTGAATAATATATTGAGCAATGATAATGATTGGACTATTCCCGAACCACCTCCAAAGCCAACTCCGAAGAAAAGAGGTATTCTATTTCTCAGTCCTGAAGATATGCAAGAGGCAAAGAAATCTATGAAAGAAAAAGGTATTAAAGCCGAAGATATCAAGAATCTACCACCTATTGAAGAAATACATGGTCTTGATACCCCGACGCAGGTAGTAGAGGTAAATTCTCTCCGTAGATTTGTTGAAGGTGATATTCCTTATAATAAGTCTGCTAGCCAATGCTTGGATGAGTTTGATAACTTTATTGTCAAGCAAGAAAATTTCAATGCTTATGTTAGTAGACAAATGAAACATAATGCTTACATGCTTGATCGCTTAGGTGATTATATGAGTAGAACTATCAATGATCTTAAGCTTATTAGTAAACACGCTTCCATGGTAACTACTCAAGTAGAACAAGTACTTAAGGCACAAAATGATTTGCTTAGTGAGATGAATGGTAAGAACAATGATCATTCTGTTAGAGTTGTGACTAGAGGTGGTAAAATGACTCAGGAACCTTTGTATCCTGAGGGCCATCCTAAGAGAATTGAGCAAGATTCTCAGAAAATTAATTCTGATGCACCTAGTCATTGTAGCAAAAGAGGGAAAAAGAATGACGATAGGACTTTGCATGCTGCTAGCGAACCTGTTATAGGTACTCATGAAAACCCAAATGATATTTCTATTTCTGATGCTGAGACACAATCTGGTAATGAACATGAGCCTGGTGATAATATTAATGATGATGATGTTCATGTTGATGCTCAACCTAGTAATGGTAATGATGTGGAGATTGAACCTGCTGTTGATCTTGATAACCCACAACCTAAGAATAAAAGATATGATAAAAGAGACTTTGTTGCTAGGAAGCATGGTAAAGAAACCCATGCCCTTTCGTCCTAAGCCATCCAAGAAAAAGGATGATGAGGACTTTGAGCGCTTTGTTGAAATGCTTAGACCTGTCTTTTTGCGTATGCGCTTGACTGATATTCTGAAAATGTCTCCTTATGCTAAGTATATGAAAGATATTGTGACAAATAAGAGGAAGATACCGAAAGCTGAGATTTCCACCATGCTTGCTAATTATACTTTTAAGGGTGGAATACCAAAGAAACTAGGAGATCCCGGAGTACCTACTATACCGTGCTCTATTAAAAGAAATTATGTTAAAACTGCTTTATGTGATCTTGGAGCTGGTGTTAGTGTTATGTCTTTCTCTTTATATCATAGACTTGATTTGAATAAGTTGACACCTACTGAAATCTCTTTGCAAATGGCTGATAAATCAACTGCTTTACCCATTGGTATTTGCGAGGATGTGCCTGTCGTAGTTGCAAATGTTACTATTCTAACGGACTTTGTTATTCTTGATATTCCCGAGGACGACAATATGTCGATCATCCTTGGTAGACCTTTTTTGAATACCGTAGGGGATGTTATTGATTGCAACAAGGGCAATGTCACTTTTCATGTTAATGGTAATGAGCATACGGTACACTTTCCGAAGAAACAACCTCAAGTTCATAGTATCAACTCTATTGAAAAAATTTCAACGATTATTATTGGAGGTTTTGAATTCCCTCTCCCTACTATCAAAAGGAAATATGATATACTTATTGTTGGGGACATGCATATCCCCATTGAGGTAACCTAGTGTTATTCGAAAATTCTTCAGTTCCGTGTCATTCGAAAAAAGTTTGTCAATAAGACTTGATCAACCTTATTGATGGATTGTTTTTGACGGGCATGAGATGGATGAGTCTAGAAAGCACAACCTTCTGTACCCAACTTTTACTTTCTGTTATTTAGAGTTAATTACAGTAAAAATGCTATTATTTTTCTATTTTCTGTTTTATCCGTGCAATAAAAAGTGACCTGAAAATAAAAGTTCCCCAAATGCCCTGAAAATGTAGTATGATTTTTTCTGGAATATTTAAGAATTTTTGGCACTGAGAACACATCAGGGGGCTGCACCAGTGGGCCACAAGCTAGCAGGGCGTGCCCACCCCCCTAGGCGCGCCCCCTGGCTTGTGGGTCCCACGTAGGCCCCCCTCACTTATTCCAGCCACCATCCACTTCGTCTTCCTCCAGAAAAAATCCCACCATTGCTCAAACCCGTGTTCTAGCTCATTTTGTAGCCATAGTGACCCTCACAAAACTGAATATAATGATTTCCTTGCTAGCATCACTGTGGGAGAAACTAGAAACATTACACAGGACACCTTGGGGAGCATTCACTTTCCTACCATACACTATTTTGCTCTCTTCATAGGTAGATGTATTAACGGTAAACATGAACATAGCCACCTTTGTGTACCTGATCTTAGTATTCTTAAGAGTGCGGTAATGGGAGATAGACGATATAACTTGGGAGCTATTATTGCTAGGAGGCTACATAAAAATGCTAAGGATGGAGATTTCTTTGGCGGGATTTACGCCACCCGTGTAGCTAATTATCTTGGGGTACCCATAAAGGGATGTGATATTGAACTACCACCTGCTTTTCTTGATTATGAGGCTATGGTGCGCTACCAGTTTCTTGAGAGGAACGAGCAGTCCCTCCTATACCGACTAATTTTTGACAGACAGCGTGCTGTCCATATTACCCTTCCTGCTCCTGCCTTCTTTAACTTTCAGGAAAAACAGAGACACTTTATAACCAAAGAGGAGGAAAACGAGTACGAGAGAGAGGCGAAAGCCACCCGCCTCCGCGTTGCAGCCGTTCAAGCGGTAGCCGCTGCAGCCCAGTACAACCCCAACTATGACTTTGGATATTATCAGGGCCAGCCATGGCCCTAGACCAACTTAGGCCAAAAGCCTAAGCTTGGGGGAGTACGTATTTCTCACCGACATTACATTCATGTTCACACACTCATTCCAGTAGTCAGTGCTTATACTTTTTCATTGTATCATCCATGGTATTTTAATTCTTCTTTCCGCTTTCTTCTTGTGTGCTTGATTAAACTTGAGAAAAATCGAAAAAAATAGTTCTAGCTTTACCTTTTAGTTTGTTTAGTTGTATCATTAAAATAAAACCCAAAAAGATTTCTCGTTCTTCTTTTGCTTGTTGGGAGCTTTCCCGTGTAAATAGTTTTTCTCGTTCTTGTTTGGAAATTTCTTTTCTTCGGGTCGTAAGGAGACGGCCATGATGAAAATATTGAGTGGCTCTCATATGCATCATTGTTTATCTTACAGAGAGCCCATATTACCTTGCCTTCTCCTTTGAGTTATTGTTTGCAGATTCCAGCTTAGTCCAATGCACGTGCACTCTTATTATTATTCACACCGTTCGGTCGTGCAAGTGAAAGGCAATAATGACGATTTATGATGAAGTGATTGAGATGGAGAAAAGCTGGTATGAACTCGACCTATTTTGTTTTTGTAAATATGATTAGCTCATCGTTCTGGATTCGGCTCATTATAGATGAAACATGTTTGTAATGACAATTAGAGATTATAGTTACTCATGCCATGCTTAATTAGCTAAGAGTGCATAATAGTTTGTCTTGAGTGCCAACATGCATTTTAAAATGGTTGTGATGTAGTATGATAGGATGGTATCCTCCTCTGAATGATTCAAGTGGCTTGACTTGGCACATGTTCACGCATGTAGTTGAAACAAAATCGACATAGCCTCCACGATATTTATGTTCATGGTGATTTAGATCCTACTCATGCTTGCATTCAATGTTGGTTAATCTCAAGGCATGTTCATGACTGTTGTCGCTCTCTAGTTGGTCACTCCCCAGTCTCTTGCTAGCCTTCACTTGTACTAAGCGGGAATACTGCTTGTGCATCCACTTCCATAAACCCAAAGTTGTTCCATACGAGTCCACCATACCTACCTATATGCGGTATTTACCTGCCGTTCCAAGTAAATTTGCATGTGCCAAACTCTAAACCTTCAAATAATATTCTGTTTTGCATGCCCGAATTGCTCATGTAGTAACTAGGGGCTGTCAGTATCTTCCATGCTAGGTGGGTTATTCTCACGATATGTGTTGATTCACTATCATTCACGAGAAAGTGGCTGGTATTCGGAATGCCCAGTTCCATGCTCAAAATCAAATCAAAATATAATGAAACAAAACTCCCCCAGGATTGTTGTTTGTATGGACGGTACCCGTGGATTCGACTCGCCGTGGAGTGTGATTGATTGGTGGAGGGGGAGTAAAAACTTTACTGTTCTGTTTGGGAACCGCCTATAATGTATCTAGCATGGAAGATACCGAGATCTCTCGGTTGTTATGTTGACAATGAAAGCATACCGCTCAAAATTATTATTCATCCCTGTTTTAAAAGCTCGAGCTCTGGCACCTCTGCAAATCAATGCTTCCCTCTGCGAAGGGCCTATCTATTTTACTTTACTGTTGAGTCATCATCCTCTTCTTATAAGAGGCACCAGTTAGAGAGCACCACCGTCATTTGTATGCTTTGTTATTAATTGATACTGAGTATGAGTGTGACTGGATCTCTTTTACCATGAATTACAATGTCTAGTCGGTCCTTGTTCTTTGGAGGTGCTCTGCATTTATGTTTTGCGGTCTCAGAAAGGGCTAGCGAGATACCATTATATCATATTGTATCATGATTGTTTTGATAAAATTGTTGTCATCCGAGATTTATTATTATTGCTCGCTAGTTGGTTATGCCATTGATATGAGTAAATGTGAGACCTAAATGTTATTGTGAATGTGGTTAGTCTATAATCCTTGCTGAAAATCTGAACATCAGTTAGACATATTAACAACAACAAGATCAAACAGAGTTTGTAAAAATTTCTCTTTATCACTTTCAGTTTGTCAACTGAATTGCTTGAGGACAAGCAATGGGTTAAGCTTGGGGGAGTTAATACGTCTCCAACGTATCTACTTTTCCAAACTCTTTTGCCCTTGTTTTGGACTCTAATTTGCATGATTTGAATGGAACTAACCCGGACTGACGCTCTTTTTAGCAGAATTGCCTTGGTGTTATTTTTGTGCAGAAATAAAAGTTCTCGGATTAACCTGAAAATTTACAGAGAATATTTTTGGAATTAATAAAAAATAATTTCGAAAGAATCAACCGGAGGAGGTCCACCACCTGGCCACAAGCCAGGGGGCGCGACCCCCCCTAGGGCCCGCCCCCCTGTCTTGTGGGTCCCACGGAGCTCCGCCGACCTCAACTCCACCTCTATATATTCCTATTCGGGGAGAAAAAATCAGAGAGAAGAGTTCATCGCGTTTTACGATACGGAGCCGCCGCCACCTCCTGTTCTTCCTCGGGAGGGCAGATCTAGAGTCTGATTTGGGCTTCGGAGAGGGGAAATCGACGCCGTCGTCATCACCAACCATCCTTCATCACCAATTTCATGATGCTCTCCACTGTTCGTGAGTAATTCCATCATAGGCTTGCTGGACGGTGATGGGTTGGATGAGATCTACCATGTAATCGAGTTAGTTTTGTTAGGGTTTGATCCCTAGTATCCACTATGTTCTGAGATTGATGTTGCTATGACTTTGCTATGCTTAATGCTTGTCACTAGGGCCCGAGTGCCATGATTTCAGATCTGAACCTATTATGTTTTCATGAATATATATGTGTTCTTGATCCTATCTTGCAAGTTGAAGACACCTATTACGAGTTATGATCCGCATCCCCCAGGGTGACAATAACTGGGATTCTTTCCGGTGATTACCGTAGTTTGAGGAGTTCATGTATTCACTAAGTGCTAATGCTTTGGTCCGGTTCTCTATTAAAAGGAGGCCTTAATATCCCTTAGTTTCCATTAGGACCCTGCTGCCACGGGAGGGTAGGACAAAAGATGTCATGCAAGTTCTTTTCCATAAGCACGTATGACTATATATGGAATACATGCCTACATTACATTGATGAATTGGAGCTAGTTCTGTATCACCCTATGTTATAACCGTTGCATGATGAATGCCATCCGACATAATTATCCATCACTGATCCATTGCCTACGAGCTTTTCCATATTGATCTTTGCTAAGTTACTTTTCCGTTGCTACTGTCACAATCACTACAAAACTGCTACTGTCACTTTTGCCACTGTTACCGTTACTTCCATACTACTTTGCTACTAAATACTTTGCTGCAGATATTAAGTCTTTCAGGTGTGGTTGAATTGACAACTCAGGTGCTAATACTCAAGAATATTCTTTGGTTCCCCTTGTGTCGAATCAATAAATTTGGGTTGAATACTCTACCCTCGAAAACTGTTGCGATCCCCTATACTTGTGGGTTATCACCATGCCAAACAACATGTCCAGCCGGACCTTGCCAGTCGGAGAGCACGAGAGGCCTGGCACGATGCCATGGAACTCCATGTGGGTCGACTGGAGCTCGGACTACCGGATGCCCAGCTTGTCCATGGTGTCACGATAGAAGATGCTGATGTTGCTACCGCCGTCGACGAGAACCCGCGTGAAGCGATAGGTGCTTCGCTCGGAGAAGAAGGTGGGGTCAAGGACCAGCGCGTAGCCGCCCGGCATGGGCATCACGGCCGGGTGGTCCTCGCGTTCCCAGGTGATGGGTTTGTCCGACCAGTGCATGTACTGGGGGACCGGAGGGATGATGCGTTGACCTCCTACGCACGCCTGCGCTGGCTATGTTGTCGTAGTCCTCTAAGGTGAAGATGACGTAGGTCGAGTACTGGTGTGGGTAGACATCCCGGGCGCCGCCGGCTCCCGGGGCAGGCGGTGGCGGCAGCGCGGACGGCAGCGCATCGCTCCGAGCAATCTTGGTGAACCAGCTGCACTAGCGGGCCGTGTAAGTGGCTGGCTTGGCCATGCTGTGGAACTTGCAGGGCCCGTCGAGCATCTCCTTGAAAGTGTACTTGGATTGCTAGGGCTGTTTGCCCTCGTTGGTGCGCTGGCACCGACTGAAGGCCGGGCCGTCTGCCATTTTGACGTCATCCACGGCGGCGACCTACCGGCTGTAGTAAGGGCTATCCAGCTGGTCGGACTTGCGCTTGGTCTGGTCCGGCGGCGACCTGCCGGCCGCGGGAGTGGCATCCGGCTTGGCCAGCACTACTAGGAAAAGGGCTATAGATGATATGGCCACTAATGGCGCACCAGACACTTGGTGCGCCACTACTATATAGTAATGGCGCACCATGAGTTGGTGCGCCATTAGTGTGGTAGACACTAATGGCGCACCGGACCCACGGTGCGCCATTAGTAACAATTTTTTTTCTTCCAAAAATACTAATGGCGCACCATGGCAGAGTGCGCCATTACTAGTTTAACTAGTAATGGCGCACCTCCAACACAGTGCGCCATTACTATATATCTACTATATATATATATATAATTTTTTTTTTGCAAAACTACTAATGGCGCACCTCAAGCTGGTGCGCCATTAGTAACCAGGGTTACTAATGGCGCATTTGTGGGTGGTGCGCCATTAGTAACCCTGGTTCACCAAATGCACACCCCCCCCGTGGACCGCCTTTTCAGTTTAAAAAAAATAAAAGAAAATGATAGAAATGTCAAAAAAAAAAAATAAGATTCCCATATGATTTGTGGTCTAGTTGTTAGCAAAATTTACAAACATGAATTTCGACTTTTTTTGCAAAATCTCTTGAGAATTTGTAAAATGGGCATAACTTTTGCATACGAACTCGGAACCCCGTTGAAGATTTTTACAATCCTCAAAAACCTAACAGAAAAAAAGTTACGGTGCTTTCAAAATCTGGAGAGGCAAAAAAAATAAATTAAAAAAAAAATTGAAAAAAATGTTCAAAATATCATACGTAATATGACCGGGAAGTTTGAAATATTTTTTCAAAATTTCATCACACTCATGAACATGAACAAAGTCCTACACATCAACAAGGTTTAATAGGATTGATATGATAGATATATCAACAAGTTCCTGCTAAGTGAGCTGGTGCTGGGGTTGGATAGAACTCAGAAGTTAAGCGTGCTTGGGTTGGAGTAGTGTAGGATGGGTGACCTTCCGGGAAGTTTGACCACGGAGTGCGATTTGACTTGAGATTAAGCATGTTGACCCAAAATTAAGCCATAGTGACCCGAGATTAAGAAAAAAACGAAAAAAATAATTTCCCGCCAAATTTGAAAGAAAAAAAATTTGAAAAAAATAATTTGAAAAAAAATAATTTCCTGGGAGGCATACTAATGGCGCACCGTGGGCTATACTAATGGCGCACTGCATGGTGCGCCATTAGTATACCAGATACTAATGGCGCACCAGTGGTGCGCCATTAGTAAAAAATTCTAATGGCGTGGTGCTAGTGGCGCACCTGTAGTGCGCCATTAGTAGCGAAAACAGGTGCGCCACTAGCAGCCCTTTTCCTAGTAGTGCAGGGTCGTCTTGCCGGCGGCATCTGATATGTCTCCAACGTATCTATAATTTTTGCTTGTTCTATGTTGTTATATTATCATTCTTGGATGTTTTACAATCATTTTATAATAACTTTAGATCATTTTTTGGGACTAACCTATTGACATAGTGCTAAAGTGCCAGTTGCTGTTTTTGCTAGTTTTTTACTTCGCAGAAAATCAATACCAAACGGAGTCCAATCATGACGAAACTTTTTGGAGATTTTTTCTGGACTAGAAGATGCCCAGTGGGCCAAAGAACTGCCGGAGAGATGGGCCGTGGAGACCACAACCCACCAGGGCACGCCAGGGGGGCCCCGGCGCGCCCTGATGGGTTGTGCCCCCCTCGACCCCCCTCCGCACCGCCTCTGATGCCTATAAATTCCCAAATATTCCAAAAACCCTAGGGGAGTCGACGAAACACAATTCCAGCCACCGCAAGTTCCAGAACCTCAAGATCCAATCTAAAAACCATCACAGAGGGGTTCATCTTCCTCATAGGTGCCTCTCCGATGATGCGTGAGTAGTCCACCATAGACCTAGGGGTCCGTAGGCAGTAGCTAGATGGCTTCTTCTCTCTCTCTTATGATTCTCAACACAATGGTCTCTTGGAGATCTATTTGATGTAAACTTTTGTGGTGTGTTTGTTGGGATCCGATGAATTTTGAGTTCATGATCAGTTTCTATCCATGAATATTATTTGAGTCTTCTTTGATATCTTATATGCATGATTACTTATAGCCTCGTATTTCTGTCGGATTTCGGGCTCCGCAAAACCCAAAGAAGTTTGAACCTAGGGGCGTGTGCGAAGATCTGCACAACTTCGACCTCAAGGTCGCTGCTCGATAGCCTCGCCTGACGGACTCACTCAATCGCGGGGAAGAAGACTAGCACACGAGGATTTACCCAGGTTCGGGCCGCTGCGAAGCGTAAAACCCTACTCCTGGTTTTGGTGGATTGCCTCACGAGGAGGTTTGTGGATGAGCTAGTATAGTGGTGAGTAGCCTCGCGAGGGTGCTCGAGTGTTGATTTGTTCTCCGTCCCCTTCTACAGTGTAGCCTAGCCTCTATTTATAGTTACCCGGGTCCTCTTCCCTTATCGCAATGGCGGGAAGGGATCCCACAACGGCCAGATTCGAAGGGGACAAGGAGTACATCTTATCCCGACGAAAGGTGGTCTTCACCTGCAAAGTAGCCGGTGGTGATGTAGAGGTGGGCTCAGTGATGACGTCCGTCCTGCTGGGCCCATGGTCTTGGTCTCATTGCACCGCAGTGGAAACCTTTGGGGGTGCTTTGGGAACCTGCGTACGCCTTTGCCTCCTTTGCACCGAAGAGGAAACTGTCTCCTCTGCGCGCACTGGTGCCTGCCTGGCCCAGCTTGCATCATCCATGACCTCCCGAGGCCAAGTGTTGCTTGGAGATCTCCGCCGCTCAGGAGGGGGCCTGGGGAGGCCTCTTCCCTCCGAGGGTCTTGGCGTCGTCCTCCTCGCGAGCGCGGGGCTCTCGCGAGGGCCTTGTCTTGAGTGAGAACGTGCCGGGCCGTATCGGGCCTTGGTAGTGGGCCACGCCCTGGGCCGCAGGCAGGCAGTCCTGGGTACCCCCATTCCCAGGGCGCCGACAATAGCCCCCGGGCCCAAGGCGCGCTCGGGCTGGCTTCGGGGCGAAGTCGGAGAAGATGGCCCGAAGCGCCGCGGGCCCCAAATGCCTGCAAGCCCAGTCTGTCGCATGGCAAATAACGAGGCGCGAACGCCTCCACTTCCCCATGGTGCCTCGATGTGACGCCCCCATTCTCGTCCGTACGCTAATCATGCACACAAGGCGTACGACCAAGATTAGGGACTCACTGATTGATACCACAACACGACAAAAGACACAAATACAAAGTCATACAACTTCATATTACAAGCCAGGGGCCTCGAGGGCTCGAATACAAAGCTCGACATAAACACGAGTTAGCGGAAGCAAATATATCTGAGTACAGACATAAGTTAGACAAGTTTTGCCTTAAGAAGGCTAGCACAAACATAAGCACGGATCGAAAGAGGCGAGGCCTCCTGCCTGGGAACCTCCTAACTATTCCTGGACGTCAGAGAAGTCTACGTCGTAGTAAGCTCCATCCTGCTGGTAGGGGTCTCCGTCGGGCTAGTAGTAGTCGACGTCTCCAGCGTACTCCAACTCTTGGGCTCCATCAACTGAACGCAGCAACGTATCGAGGGGGAAAAGAGAAGGCATAGCAGCGTGAGTACTCATCCAAAGTACTCGCAAGACTTACATCAGAATTATGCTAAATATGCACCATTTTCAAGGGGAGGGGTTATATCTGGACTGACTGCAGCAAGCAAGAATAAGGGGAAGGCCTAGTCCTATCGAAGACTAGCATCTTCAGCGTCTTGCAGCATGAGAAGAGAGTAGACCTGCAGCTCATATATATAGTCATATTGTTGTAACAATTTTAATTGAGTAAACATGCCCAGAGATCCTTCCTCGACTCCCTGCGAGGAAGCAATCTCGGAGCTACAATTCATTTTAATTAAATTACAATTATAGTTGTATAAGGTCAAAGCACATCTCCAAGTCGTCCTGTTACCGTGGACATGGCTATTCGAATAGTTTACTTCCCTACAGGGGTGCACCACATTCCCCAACACGCTCGATAAGCTCCGGCCGGATACAATTTTCTGGTCATACCCGGCCTCGGCCGATCCACACGACGTAGTCCTACCTAGGATCAACAGAGAGGCCAGCACGCCGGTCTACATCCTAATGGCTCGAGGTCTTGGGCCATCGCCCTCGCCATCCTGCACGTTACGCCCTCGGCCGGGACCAGTCCTAGCACGCCTTCCGTCAAGTTCCCGGCGTTCCAGACCACCCGGGCGCGAGTCGAAAAATGTGGCATCTGAAGAGCTTTCGGGAGAATGTACGCCGCCGAGCAGCCCATACTGATTACCCCGCGTGGTGGTTAGTGCGTATTAGGCCAACGACCTAACTCAGATCAAGTACCCAACCCATTAGCAATTCTATTAGTGATCAATAACACTCGGGTGCCTTACCGGCGCACCCCACCAAATCTCCGGATGCCTTGCGGCGCATCCCACCAAAGCTTTCTCTCGCGGGTACACTTGGGGCCGACCCGTCTTAAACAAGTAGCTGTAACCAGGTCATAGTAACTGTGTGTCTATACATCAAGTGGATATCCGAGGAATCACCCTCGATGGATCCCACTCGAGGTATGAGTAAGGCAAGAGTCGCTACCGGTAATGGGAAGGAGGAATCACTCTCGATACCCATGACCGTTAGCTACGCTACAGAATGAACACCGGGAGTGCTAAGTGAGGTATCACCCTCGGCACTCGGTAGTAGCTCTGCAGTGCCATACTAAAGGGGTGTGCGGTGATGTGTCGGTAACGGCTTGTCAGTCATGACGACTGAGTCTTCTGTCTTCAAGTCCTTCCTCGGGGTCGTCGATGAAAGCAGGGGCAACTGGGACTAAGGGGTCTCAGGGGGTTCTCTGACCAACCTATTCTAGGCAGTTGATATAAAAGCAGGTGTAGTAGCAGTTCATCAAAACAGGCTATGCATCAGAATAGGAGCTATCTAATACAGTAGCAAAAATCTAATGCAAGCATAAGAGGGAGAGAGATGGGTGATATCGGAATGCTCAAGGGGGTTTTGCTTGCCTTGCTGCTCTGCGGCAAAAGGCTGAACGTCCGGGGCGTAGCCGATCACGGCAGCTCCGTCAGCCTCGGGGTCTACCGGAGAGAAGAGGGGAAGAAACAATAAATACAAAGCACACAGATGCAACATGATGCATGGCAATACGCAGGTCTAGGGGTGTTTACGGCCTATCCAGGTGCGATAGTTAATTTAGAGATTTAATTGAATTTATTTTAATAATGTCATGCACTATTCACTTACCTGAAACAGGCAAAAACTTGCATGTTCAGATAGCTAGAGACATGTGACAGATGAATGGATGGCACAATTGGATTCGTGGGATTTTTTTGATCAACTTTCATGTATAAAGTTTTTTGATCTGAGCTACAGATTATTTTCTATGATTTTCTAAAGTTTTAATTATTTTCTGGAATTATATCTATTTATTAAATCCAACATTATCCAAAACAGTGCCAGTGATGACGCCAGCATGACATCAGGATGACATCAGCAGTCAACAGTGGCTGTTACTATTTGAACCTGACATGTGGGGTCCATATGTCATAGACACGGACATTTTCCAGTTTATTAAATTAAACTAATCAGGATTAATTAGTAGTGGGGCCCATCTGTCATAGACTGATTAGGAAAATTAATTAGTTTTAATTAAGCATCTGACAAGAGGGGCCCATGTGTCATAGACACAGGGGGTGTAGGGACCCACTGTCAGTGACTGGGGCCAGCCCAGTCAGCAGTTGACCGTAGTCAACGGGTCAACTGGGGCCTGGGGACCCACCTGACAGTGACACTGAGAGTGGCCCCAGGTCAACCTCGCCGGCGGCGGCCGCGTTTGGTCGCCGGAGGAGCTCCGGCGAGCACCCAAAAGCACGGCGAGGGTCGGGTTTCGCGCACAGGGCACCATTTGCGGTGCGGTCGGTCGCGTTCGAATGGGGAGACGATGCCGCGTCGAACTGCGGTGGTGGCGCAGCCGGAGGGGCACCGTAGCGACGGCTACGAGCTCGCCGGCGGACGGTGGCGTTCGGCCAAATTGGGCGCGCGCGTTCCAGGGGTCAAGAGCAACGGGGCTAGCGAGAAATGGGATCTACGGGCCACGCGGAGCTGAATGGCAGCGGCGGCCAGACCATTTGGTCACCGGAGAGGCGCCGGCGACGAACTCGAGCGGCAGCGGGTTCGGGCTCCGGTGAAACTACGGCTAGGAGCAACGGCTCGTCGTGAGGAGGACAGGGGGAGGTAGCCGGAGCTCACCGCGGGGTGTGGCCATTCAACGCGTGCTCGGGGAGGACTCGACGGCGACGAATTCGACGGCAGCTAGCTTCGGGTCCCAAGGTTGAAGACGACGGAGAGCGGGCGATGCAGGGGCGCAGGAGCTCGGCTTCGTGTTCGAGGAGGAAGAGGAGGTCGTGGCGGAGCGAAAGGGGGCGACGGCGAGGCGCGGGAGGCACGGTGGCCGTGCTAACCCGCGGCCATGGCGATGGCGGCGCGGGCGAGATCTGGAGGAGGAGGAGAGAGCGAGGGAGAGGGGAAGAATGGGGAGGAGGGCGTCCAGGGGAGGCCTGGGCGCTCGGCCTTATCCTCGCCCACCTGCTCCGTCGCCATGGCGGCCAGTGGCCGGAGCGAGGCGCGCTCGGCCACGGCGGCGTCGACACGCAGGGGGGAGCAGGTAGGGAACGGTCTGGGTGGGCTCGGCCGCACTGTGCCTGCGGCCCAGTGGCCAGGTAAGTGGGCTTTGCCCCTTTTCTCCTTTTCTCTCTTTTCTTTTCTGTTTTTCATTTTTAGTTTCTGTTTTAATTTATTTTAGGCCATATCACTTATTGCAAAAATGTGCCTCTGGTTCCAATTAATATATTGCAATATTCCAAAGGTCCACAACAAGTTTGGGGGTATTTAGAAACTGTTTGTATTTTCATAATTGATTTAAATGCATTTTAAAATGCATTTAGTTACTGTTATTGATGGTGGGGTCCACACCAGAAGTTTGGTGATGTTGTTTTCCTCAACATTATTTGTTTTGGAATATTCCACAACTTTGGAACATTTTATCTTGGATGTTTGAAAATTTAATTTCATCAGATAAAACCACAGGGCATTTGCATTGGAATTTGAATTGGATTTTTGAACTTCAACTTGATCAAGCTTCACTTAGCAAAATAAATAGGCATTGTTCATGATCATTACTGTAGCTTAATTACAATGATCACTGTAGCATAACAGCAGGGTGTCACACTCGACAACCGCTTCGTCTGACCCGCAACCGGCACACGTCGCTGGGCCATCATTGCCCGGGATGGGGAGAGATGCCAGTTGGCCTCCACCCGGCTATAAATGGGCGGAGGGAACGGAGCCCCCAGCCCATTCCTAGTTCTGGCTCCCCCGCCTTCGTCCTCCGCCTCCTTGATCATGACCCCGGTGAGGAGGTTTTCTCCTGCCGAGAAGGGGAAATCCTGCAAGGAAGGGCCGGACCAACAGCCTTCCAAGAGGAGCCGGGGTCGTCCTCGCAAGTATGCCGAGGCGTCGACAGCGGCACCCCGTGGGCGCGGCCGCGCCTCGGCGATGGCCGGTGCCTCTGCTGGCGCAGTCGGAGGCGGCGGGCGCGGCGGCAGTGGCCGAGGAGGGAGACCCGCAGTTGGTGCTCGGCCACCGCGCCCGCGGGCCCGCATGGCCGATACGGGCCAGGAGTTCCTGGTGCTGGTGGAGAGGGCGGCGATCACCTGGTTGCAGCTCCTGCGCTTCCAGGTCTGTGGCTGCAGGCCGATGGTTGCTGCAACGGCGCGTTGTGGGTGGCGGTCGAGGTTACCCCTGCAGACAACGCCTTCTTGAGCCATGGGTGGCAGACCTTCGCCCATGCCCACGGCCTGGAGGGGAGGCTCATGCTCCACTTTAAGCACGACGGCGCCGCGACGCTTTTCGTTAAGGTCTTTGGGGAGGACGGTAGGCGCTTGGGGTGCTGCCCGGAGGGCGGCAGCGGCGGCCACTTTGGAGGTGAGCTTGCCCTTGGCGACGGCCGCCATGCTTCCAGCAGCAGCAACACCTCCTCCGAGGAGAGTCCGAGCAATGACAGCTATGACGCACCGCCGTGTCGGCGCGCTCGGACTTCGGGGGGTAGCCAGCCGTGACGGCGCCACTCCCCCACCCGGGAAGCGACTATGCCGGCGTGCCACCATGGCCCCGTCAAGGAGGAGGACTCCGACTGAGCGCTGGCGCGCCGGAGCCGGGGTCTCAGGAGTGGTAGTCCCCGGGGGGGCTCCTTCGCCATCTTCTTCCTTTCCTTTCCCTGTAACCAAAAAGAAATCATGGGGGGCCCTTCTGGGCGTGTGATGAACTTTGGCGCTTGCGCCCCTATATTAGCACTCTCATCATGTATTCCGGTCCCTGTGTTACTATTAATCGAGACTTCCTGTTGGTCGTGGTTAGGGTACTTAGCTCGATGCGCCCGCGGCGGGTTTCTGCGTCGTGAGATCTGGCAGTGGCACCTGGGGAGCTTGGGGGGTTCCTCCTTCCTACGAGTGAGGCGGTTTGGGGGCCCTTTCGGCACTCTACGTCTGTGGGGCCCAATCCCGTGCATGCCCTGACTGCAGTTGGGGCGTCCGGATCACCAGGACGAGACCAAGGGGCGAGGCCTCGACCGCCGTTGGGGTGTCCGGATCACCAGGACGAGACCAAGGGGCGAGGGGCTACGCGATCAGTGAGGCTCCTAAGGCGCGTTGCTCAGGAGCCCCCCTTGACGCTCAAGCGGCGCTCTACGTTGGCGGGGCCGAATCCCGCGCATGATTCAACCGCCGTTGGGGCGTCCGGATCACCAGGACGAGACCAAGGGGCAAGGCCTCGACCACCGTTGGGGCGTCCGGATCACCAGGACGAGACCAAGGGGCGAGAAGCTACGTGATCAGTGAGGCTCCTGAGGCGCGTTGCTCAGGAGCCCCCCTTGATGCTCAAGCTGCAACCATACCTTTTCGCCAGTTCCTGCCCCAGGAGGCGTGGGCCTCCAGAGGCTCTAAGATAGCGCGTCGGGCCGCGACGGAGCCCCCGAGCGAAGGTGAGGCGGCACACAACTGCTAGCTCACTCGAGAGCGCCACGCGAGGACCAGGATGCCAAGGCCACGCAGGGACCAGGACACCAAGGCCTTGGCGAGGTGTGCGCACCGTGCCCGTAGCCCCCGCTCGCGGGGCGCGAGAAGGAGAGGCTGGCAGGTGTCAACCCAGAGAAAGGAACTTCAAGATAGAAATCTTCAAGGAGAAAAATCCCCGCCCCTTTTTCCTTAAATATAGTTGAAAAGCCTCGAGTTTCATTCCAGAAAAATGGCAAATTCGAATACAAGAAAAGCAAAGAACAACCGCGTCCGGCACCTAGGCTAGTCTTCGTCTTCCCCCAGCACGGAGCATAGGGCATAGTCATTGGAGGACAGTGTTGTCCGCCAGCGCGGAGCATGGGGCTTCCACTTAGGCGTGGGTGGGAACCCTTCCGCGTCCTTGGGGGGCTCCCAGCGTATACAACCCACTCATTATTACGTGAGAGTGTCACGGGTTGAGTCTGAGGGTGCGCTGGGAGCTCCATGCCTCCTGGGCCTGGAGCCCACTTCCAGCCCCCAAGCATGATGTGGCGAAGTGGGGTTAGCTCCGAACGGGCCCTCGAGCGTGGGAGGAGCCCCCCAAGCTCTCCACAGGGAAGGCCCATCTCAGAACAGGGCCTCGGGCACTCCAAAGCCCGGGGATAGATGTCGTCGTTGCAGTAGGGCCGCAGCCCCTTGCGCTGCGGGCGGCGCTCGGCTCTTGGCTCTTCCGTCGCGCGTGAGGCCGATGCCTAAGGCGATGCCCCATCGCGCCTCGCTGGGGTGCCCGGGAGCCTCACACGGGTACCCAATCCCCCGTCCCCAGGCGGACCGAGCCGTACCCGGAGACATGGGCGAGAACGTGATCCCCTGCCGCTGGTCGAGCGAGGCCTGGCCTGGAGACATGGGCGTGTGTTCCACCCTCCGTCTATGAGCAGGCGACGCCCGTCCTGGAGACATGGGCGTGTGCTCCTGTTGGAAATATTCCCTAGAGGCAATAATAAAGTGATTATTATTATATTTCCTTGTTCATGATAATCGTTTATTATGCATGCTATAATTGTATTGATCTGGAAACACTAATACATGTGTGGATACATAGACAACAATGTGTCCGTAGTATGCCTCTAGTAGACTAGCTTGTTGATCAAAGATGGTCAAGGTTTCCTAGCCATAGACATGAGATGTCATTTGATAACGGGATCACATCATTAGGAGAATGATGTGATGGACAAGACCCAAACTATGAATGTAGCATATGATCGTGTCAGTTTATTGCTATAGTTTTCTGCATGTCAAGTATCTGTTCCTATGACCATGAGATCATGCAACTCACTGACACCGGAGGAATACCTTGTGTGTATCAAACGTTGCAACGTAACTGGGTGACTATAAAGATGCTCTACAGGTATCTCCGAAGGTGTCTGTTAAGTTGGTATGGATCAAGACAAGGATTTGTTAATCCATGTGACGGAGAGGTATCTCAGGGCTCACTCGGTAATACAACATCACAATAAGCCTTGCAAGGAAAGTGACTAAAGAGTTAGCCACGGGATCTTGTATTACGAAACGAGTAAAGAGACTTGCCGGTAACGAGATTGAAATAGGTATAGAGATACCGACGATCGAATCTCGGGCAAGTAACATACCGGAGAACAAAGGGAACATCATACGGGATTAACTGAATCCTTAACATAGAGGTTCAACCGATAAAGTTCTTCATAGAATATGTAGGAACCAATATGGGCATCCAGGTCCCGCTATTGGTTATTGACCGCAGAGGTGTCTCGGTCATGTCTACATAGTTCTCGAACCCGCAGGGTCTGCACACTTAACGTTCGGTGACGTTTCGGTATTATTGAGATATATGTGTTGGTAACCGAAGGTTGTTCGGAGTCCCGGATGAGATCCCGGACGTCACGAGGAGCTCTGGAATGGTCCGGAGGTAAAGATTTATATATAGGAAGTTGGTATTTGACTTCCGAAAAAGTTCCGGAATTTACCGGGGTTACCGGAAGGGTTCCGGGAGTCCACCGGGTGGGCCCACCCACCCAAAGGGTCCCATGGGCTGTGGGAGGAGACAGACAAGCCCCTGGTGGGCTGGCTAACCCCTCCACCAAGGCCCATGCGGCTAGGGAAGTGGGAAAAGAAAACCCCAAAGTGGGGGAAGGAAATTCCAAGTAGGAAAGGGAATCCTACTTGGAGTAGGATTGGTGGGAGGCTTGGCCTCCACCTCCTTCGGCCAAACCCCTAGGGGGAACCCTAGGGAGGCTGCCTCCTCCCCCCTCCCTCCTATATATACTAGAGGAATAGAGCCCCCAAAGACACAAGGCCACGTGCTAGTTCTCTATTCTCTAGTTCCTCCACCAAATAGATTCTGGTAATGCTTAGGCGAAGCCCTGCCGGGATAACTCCACCACCACCACCACCACGTCGTCGTGCTGCTGGGGATCTCATCTACCTCTCTGCCCCCTCTTGGTGGATCAAGAAGGCAGAGATCGTCATCGAGCTGTACGTGTGCTGAACGCGGAGGTGCCATCCGTTCGGCGCTAGATCGGGACGGATCGTGATTGGATCGTGGGACGGCTTGCGATTTGGATCGCGAAGACGTTCGACTACATCAACCGCCTTTCTTAATGCTTCCCTCTTAGCGATCTACAAGGGTACATAGATCCACTCTCGCTCTCATAGATGCTCATCACCATGAATAGATCTTGTGTGTGCGTAGGAAATTTTTTGTTTCCCATGCAACGTTCCCCAACAGCTCCACCCTCCATCTCCAGGTTGGAAGCACCTGGCCTGGGGACATGGGCATGTGTTCCACCCTCCGTCTCCAGGTTGGAAGCACCTGGCCTGGGGACATGGGCGTATGTTCCACCCTCCGTCTCCAGGCTGGGGTCGCCCGGCCTGGGGACATGGGCGTGTCTTCCACCCTCCGTCTCCAGGCAGGTGACCCCCGGTCCACGAACTCAGGCGCCTGCTCAGGGAAGCTCCCCACCAGCGGGTGCGCCTCATGAGGCTGCCAGCACCAGGCACCCTCGCGAGGCCGACTCCGCCAGCCGCCCTCGTGAGGCTGTGCATACCAGCCCCGACGAAAGCCGCTCGCGAGGTCGCGTATGCTCCTCATGTTGTCCTGGTGGCCGGCGTTGCTCCCATCGCAGCCCGGGCGCTCGTCAACATGGTCATTGTGGAGTTGTTCGAGCGCCCGGGCATGGGCGTTGTCAAGTCATCGGGCGTCCGCCCTAGAGGCGACGGGCGTGCTGGGAGGTGCAAGGCGGCATCCACCCCGCGCGGCCAGCATCCCCCACCGGTCTTCACCCGTGCCAGGGGTTAACTCCTATGTTCCTGACGAACTGGGCCGCACCCCCAGCGGGTGCGGGTCGCAGCGCCCTTCCCAAGGGCATTCGCGCATCCTCATCGCCGTGCCAGTTGGTTGAGTGACTTTATGGACGCGAGCCCCCTGGCCCGTCCCGTAGGGAAGCACCTGGACCTCGCCGGCAGTGGTGGCGCTCCTGGCCGCGCGACATATCCAGTCGTTGTAGCGGCCGCGAGCAGCGTGTAAATGCTGCAGTTCGCGGGCCACGAGGAGCACGACTCGTCTGCGTGTCGGGTCGTGATGGGCTCGGGAGCATGATGCCGTGACGCGGACGCGGGGGAGGGTCGGGGCGATGAGGAAGTGCTGCGTGGTTGATGAGGGCAGCAGCCCCCGGCGTCTGTCGAAGGCCGGGCTGGCGATGGCATCCGCCAACGGGGGGCAAGGCGACGCGGGATGCTGAGGTCTGCAGGCGTCGCCCGAGCAACTCGAGCAGCCCGTCGTTCGACGCGGGCTCGGTGTCCCTTGGCCATGGAAATGGCAAGCGGAGGCGAGGTGAAGCTTGTGCTAGGATTCCGACACGCCCCCTACCTGGCGCGCCAAATGTCGGACTTCGGGCTCCGCAAAACCCAAAGAAGTTCGAACCCAGGGGCATGTTCGAAGATCTGCACAGCTTCAACCTCAAGCTCGCCGCTCGACAGCCTCGCCTGACGGACTCACTCAATCACGAGGAAGAAGACTAGCACACGACGATTTACCTAGGTTCGGGCCGCTGCGAAGCGTAAAACCCAACTCTTGCTTTTGGTGGATTACCTCACGAGGAGGTTTGTGGATGAGCTAGTACAGTGGTGAGTAGCCTCGCGAGGGTGCTCGGGTGTTGATTTGTTCGCCGTCCCATTCTATGGTGCAGCCTAGCCTCTATTTATAGTGACCTGGGTCCTCTTCCCTTATCGCAATGGCGGGAAGGGATCCCACAACGGCCAGATTCGAAGGGGGACAAGGAGTACATATTATCCTGACGAATGGTGGTCTTTGCCTGCAAAGTAGCCGGTGGTGATACAGAGGTGGGCTCGGTGATGACGTTCGTCCTGCTGGCCCGTGGTCTTGGTCTCGTTGCACCGGAGTGGAAACCTTCGGGGGGGGTGCTTTGGGAACCTGCGTACGCCTTTGCCTCCTTTGCACCAAAGAGGAACTGTCTCCTCTGCGCGCGCTGGTGCCCGCCTGGCCCGGCTTGCGTCATCCTTGATCTCCCGAGGCCAAGTGTTGCTTGGAGATCTCCGCCGCTCAGGAGGGGGCCTGGGGAGGCCTCTTCCCTCCGAGGGTCTTGGCGCTGTCCTCCTCGCAAGCACGGGGCTCTCGCGAGGGCCTTGTCTTGAGTGAGGCCGTGCCGGGCCATACCGGGCCTTGGTAGTGGGCAGTCCTGGGTACCCCCGTTCCCAGGGCGCTGACAATTTCTTCTCCAAATCTTTGGTTTAGTTTGGCCGACTAGATCGATTTTTCTTGCCATGGGAAGAGGTGCTTTGTGATGGGTTCGATCTTGCGGTGTTCTTTCCCAGTGACAGAAGGGGCAGCAAGACACGCATGTATCGTTGCTATTAAGGATAACAAGATGGGGTCTATTCCTACATGAATAGATCTTGTTAACATCATGTCATTCTTCTTATTGCATTACTCCGTTTTTCCATGAACTTAATACACTAGATGCTTGCTGGATAGCGGTCGATGTGTGGAGTAATAGAGGTAGATGCAGGCAGGAGTCGGTCTATCTATCTTGGACGTGATGCCTATATAATGATCATCGCCTTGGATATCATCATGACTATTCGATTTTCTATCAATTGCCCAACAGTAATTTGTTCACCCACCGTGCGCTATACTCATGAGAGAAGCCACTAGTGAACCCTACGCCCCCCGGGTCTACTTTTCCATCATATTGCTTTCCGATCTACGTTTTTGCAATCTTTGTTTTCAGATCTATGAAACCAAAAACCCAAAAATATATTGCTGCATATTTACTCTTTTTATTTGTGTTCTTGAGAGATCTATCTTTCCTATCTATCACTACCTAATCTATCTTATTACCGTAGAGAGATTGACAACCTCTCTTTCGCGTCGGGTTGCAAGTATTTGTTGTTTGTGTGCAGGTGCTGCTTAATGGGTGGTGGTGATCCTCCTACTGGTTCGATAACCATGGTTTCATAACTGAGGGAAATACTTACCGTCGCTGTGTTGCATCATCCCTTCCTCTTTGGGGAAATACCGACGCAGTCTCAAGCCACGTGAAAGGAATTTCTGGCGCAGTTGCCGGGGAGGAAGCGGTCTCTTCTACGTGCCTATCGTAGGCGCCGAGGGGACTCCACCATCATCTACCAGGTTCCTAATCACAAATCTCATCTCCTTGCAATTACATTATTTGCCATTTGCCTCTCATTTTCCTCTCCCCCACTTCACCAATTTGCTGTTTTATTCGCCCTCTTTTCCGTTTGCCTTTTTGCTTGTTACATATATTTTCTTGTGTTGCCATGTGCCTTCTATTTGCTTGCATCTTTGCTTGCTAAAAATCTATTGATATGGATCCTCATCCACTTGCTAATCTTTTCAAAAGGCCAAATTATGATGAAACAATTGCTAGTGAGTTGAGTGGACTTGATTATCTCTATGAAGGTCTGTTTGAAAATCATGAATCTAAATTTTTTGATGAAGAGTTGAAAGAAGAAATTTATAAGGTGATTCATGATAGCTCCTTGATTGAAAAGCATGATTTCAATGTTGCTAGTATGAATTCTCTAAATACCCATGATGCTAATGATATGCAAAGCCACAAGCTTGGGGATGCTATGTTACATGAAGATGATATTTTTTAGTCCCCCAAGTTTTGATGAGAAAATTTATTATGATGATTGCATGCCTCCTATTGTTGATGGTGATGACACGTATGCTATAATGAGTAATGATAACCATGAAACTTATCATCATGATTTTAATTTGCAATGTGGTTATGTCAATCAAGTGTCTCATGGTAGTTATTTTGTTGAGTTTGCTCCCACTACCATGGATGAAAAGGAATTTGCTTATGTGGAGAGTAATGAAAATTCTATGCTTGTGCATCATGAAAAGAATGATTTCTGTGATAGTTATATTGTTAAATTCCTTCATGATGCTACTGAAATTTATTATGAGGGAGGAACATATGCTTGTAGGAATTGCAATAATATCAAGTTTCCTCTCTATGTGTTCAAAGTTTTGAAGTTATGCTTGTTTTGCCTTCCTATGCTAGTTGATCCTTGTTCCCATAAATTGTTTACTCACAAAATCCCTATGCATAGGAAGTGGGTGTCATTGAAATCATTATGCCTAGCTAGGGGCGTAAAACGATAGCGCTTGTTGGGAGGCAACCCAATGAATAAATAAATTTTTGCTTTTTCCTTTCCGTTTTTGAGTGTTCACACAATTATGCCTCTGTTATGATTGTTTTTTATGGTTTATTTAGTGTTTTTCCAAGTAAAGCCTTTAGGATGATTCATAGGATGAGTAGAAGTGATGCTGAATCTGAAACAGAAACTTTGCGTCCAGTATATGAATTTTCATTTTTTGCTGGAACGTGATCTTGAGCTGACATTTTAACACAGTGTTTCTATACAACTTCCTTACGTTGTCCTAATGTTTCAGAATTTTTAGAGTTACAGAAGTATGGGTAGATTACAGATTACTACAGACTGTTCTGTTTAAGACATATTCTGTTTTCGTTGCATTGTGTGCTTGTTTTGATGAATCTATGGGTTATATTGAAGGGTATGAGCTATGGTAAAGTTAAAATACAGTAGGTATAATGCAATAATAAAATATGAATGGGTTTGCAACAGTACCTAAAGTAGTGATTTGCTTTATTATACTAACGGATCTCACGAAGATTTTGTTGAGTTTTGTGTGATTGAAGTTTTCAAGTTTTGGGTGAGATCACGATGGATGAAGGAATACGGAGTGATAAAAGCCTAAGCTTGGGGATGCTACCGAACCCCCAAGATATATCCAAAGAGAAACAAGCAACTAAGCTTGGGGATGCCCCCGAGTGGCATCCCTTCTTTCTTCTAACGACCATCTGTATTTTACTTGGAGCTATATTTTGATTCATCACATATCATGAGTTTTGCTTGGAGCATCTTGTATCTTTTCTTGCTTTGTTTGTTAGTTTTCCTTTGTATCCTTTCTGTACACACCTATTTGAGAAAGCTAAAATCATGCTATGATTTGTTAGAATTGCTCTATGTGCTTCACTTAAACATTCTGCGCTATAGAATTGCTCTAGTGCTTCACTTATATATTTTTGAGCACGGTGTGCTTGGAAATTTTTATGGAAATACTCTCATGCTTCACTTAGATTAATTTGATAGTAGGTAAATTTTGAAGAAATTCTCTCATGCTTCACTTATACCTTTTTGAGAGATGAAATCTTTATGCTCATGTGCTTCACTTAAATTTGTTTGAGCTTGCCAAAAAGAAATGGCAATATATGAAACTAGTCCCAAAGTGATAGACATACAAGGAGGATATAATAAAAACATTCATGAATATCATTGGACAAATTAAACTTGATTCCTTGTAATAGTTTCGAAACATGATGATAGTAATATGCGAGTCATGTTAGTGAGTAATTATTCTTAGTAGGAATATTGGTGTTAAGGTTTGTGATTCCCTATGCATGCACAAATGTCAATAGTTATGCAATGAAGTTACATCCTACTTGTGGTGAATTATTCGGTGTTAGTTATGTTCAATGCTCACTTATGTGAATTTTTGTTTCTTAGTTTGGTTGCTTCCCAATCTATTTGCTAGCCTCCATTTGTACTAAGTAGAAATACTACTTGTGCATCCAAAATCCTTAAACCAAGTTTTGCCTTATGAGTCCACCATACCTACATATATGTGGTATTTCCATGCCGTTCCAAGCAAATTTGTATGTGCCATCTCTAAATTTTAAAACTAAATTTTCCCTTTTGTGTGCCCGTACCGCTCATGAAATGGTGGGGAGTGTCCAATATTTTTCCATGCTAGATGTGTTATTCTCAAGATGAGTGTTTATTCACTTGTCATTGCACGAGAGTGCGGAGGTAATAGGGATGCCCATTCCCGAAATGAAAAAGAAAAAAATATTTACTTTATGTTGTCTAATATAAATTCCTTGGAAAGTGCTGGTATGGAAGGCAACCGTGGATACGGCCCGCCATGGAAAGTGAAAGTTTGGTGGAAAAAGGAATAAACTTTATTTTCTGTTTGGGAACCGCCTATGATATATCTAGCATGGAAAGTATTGTAAACTACTTTGTCGTTTTCATTGACAGGAAAAGCATGCCACCCAAAATATATTTTCTCTCTCAATTTAAACCTTGAGCTCTGGCACCTCTACAAATCCCTACTTCCCTCTGTGAAGGGCCAATCTATTTACTTTATGCAATTTTTATTTTTGCTTTGAGTCTCCATCTTCTCTTATAAGCATGAACTAGGGGGCACTATTATCGTACTTGAGCATTGGGCATAGCTAATATTTGAGTGTGTTTCATGAATGGATCAATGATTGAGCATGATGGGCTAGGGATAACTTTCTTTAGTGTTGATATTTTGAAAGACATGGTTGCTTGTTGACATGCTTGAGTATTGAAGTCATTATGTTAAAACTGGACTATTGCTTTGAATCACTATAAGTCCAAATGTCCATGCTATGCAAAAGAAAAGAATATGATTAACATGTTAGGCAGCATTCCACATCAAAAATTCAGTTTTTATCATTTACCTACTCGAGGACGAGTAGGAATTAAGCTTGGGGATGCTGATACGTCTCCAACGTATCTATAATGTTTGCTTGTTCCATGCTGTTATATTATCATTATTGGATGTTTTACAATCATTTTATATCAACTTTATATCATTTTTTGGGACTAACCTATTGCCATAGTCCCAAAGTGTCAGTTGTTGTTTTTGCTTGTTTTTTACTTCGCAGAAAATCAATACCAAACGGAGTCCAATCGCGACGAAACTTTTTGGAGATTTTTTCTGGACCAGAAGACACCCAGTGGGCCAAAGAACTTCTAGAGAGGTGGGCCGTGGAGACCACAACCCACCAGGGCGTGCCAAGGGGGGCCCTGCGCGCCCTGATGGGTTGTGCCCTCCTCGACCGCCCTCCACACCGCCTCTGATGCCTATAAATTCCCAAATATTCCAAAAACCCTAGGGGAGTCGGCGAAACATAATTCCAGCCGCCGCAAATTCCAGAACCTCGAGATCCAATCTAAACACCATCACGGAGGGGTTCATCTTCCTCATAGGTGCCTCTCCGATGATGCGTGAGTAGTCCACCATAGACCTACGGGTCTGTAGGCAGTAGCTAGATGGCTTCTTCTCTCTCTCTTATGATTCTCAATACAATGGTCTCTTGGAGATCTATTTGATGTAAACTTTTGTGGTGTGTTTGTTGGGATCCGATGAATTTTGAGTTCATGATACGTTTCTATTAATGAATATTATTTGAGTCTTCTTTGATCTCTTATATGCATGATTATTTATAGCCTCGTATTTCTTCTCCGAATCTTTGGTTCAGTTAGGCCGACTAGATCGATTTTTCTTGCCATGGTAAGAGGTGCTTTGTGATGGGT
This sequence comes from Elymus sibiricus, assembly GCA_039707655.1. NCBI lineage: Eukaryota > Viridiplantae > Streptophyta > Magnoliopsida > Poales > Poaceae > Elymus > Elymus sibiricus. The sequence goes on along the minus strand of CM077675.1, from coordinate 371,764,781 downwards.
TTGATCTTGCGGTGTTCTTTCCCAGTGACAGAAGGGGTAGCAAGACACGCATGTATCGTTGCTATTAAGGATAACAAGATGGGGTGTATTCCTACATGAACAGATCTTGTCTACATCATGTCATTGTTCTTATTGCATTACTCTATTTTTCCATGAGTTTAATACACTAGATGCATGCTGGATAGCGGTCGATGTGTGGAGTAATAGAGGTAGACGCAGGCAGGAGTCGGTCTATCTATCTTGGACGTGATGCCTATATAATGATCATCGCCTTGGATATCGTCATGACTATTCGATTTTCTATCAATTGCCCAACAGTAATTTGTTCACCCACCGTGCGCTATACTCATGAGAGAAGCCACTAGTGAACCCTACGGCCCCCGGGTCTACTTTTCCATCATATTGCTTTCCGATCTACGTTTTTGCAATCTTTGTTTTCAGATCTACAAAACCAAAACCCAAAAATATATTGCTGCATATTTACTATTTTTATTATTGTTCTTGAGAGATCTATCTCTCCTATCTATCACTACGTAATCTATCTTATTACCGTAGAGAGATTGACAACCTCTCTTTCGCGTCGGGTTGCAAGTATTTTTTGTTTGTGTGCAGATGCTTCTTATTGGGTGGCGGTGATCCTCCTACTGGTTCAATAACCTTGGTTTCATAACTGAGGGAAATACTTACCGTCGATGTGCTGCATCATCCCTTCCTCTTTGGGGAAATACCGACGCAGTCTCAAGCCACGTCAGCATCGACCATGACCGGGAGCTTCATGGAGGACTCGGCCACGGCGTATTCGTCCACAATGGCCATGAGCTGCGCCAGGGTTGCCGGCTCCCGGCACATGAGCTTGTGCTTGAGGAGGGTGTCGTCTCGGCAGCCATTGATGAAGTACTGGATCACCTGCACCTCATGGACGCCCTCGCAGAAGTTGCGGAGCTCGGTCCACCGCATGAGGTAGTCGCGGAGGAGCTCGGTCGGCCCCTGGAAGGAGAGGGCCAGCTTGGACGCTTGTACGTGCCGGTGAAGTTGTGCACAGACACCTCCTGGAAGTCCAGCCAGCCGTTGGCGCTGCCAGCTGGGAGGCTGTTGAGCCAGGTCCGGGCTGAGCCAAGCAGCATGAGGGCCGCATAGCGCACCTCCATGCGCTTGTTGCCGTCGGCAATGCCAACGGCGGTGGTGTAATCGGTCAACCAATCTTCACGCTTGGTCGAGCCGTTGTACTTGGGGGTATCATGTGCTAGGGTGAAGCCCTTTGTGAACGGTTCCCTCAGGATGCGCGACCCGAAGTAGGGCGGGCTGGCAATGCTTTCTTCCTCAGCGGCTTGGCATTCCGCAAGTCGCTCGAGGTGGAACCGGGCATCCTGCTCGTCTAGGAGGCGCGCGCCGACGTGTTCGGCTATGGGGCACCAGGCCGGCCGGCGGTTGCCCCGGCCAGCCGGCTCGTTCGCGCGGCTGTCCATGACCGATGGGTTGCGGTCTCGCCGACCCCGGCTGTCCGCCGACCAGCTGTCGCGATGATGGTTTCCGTCCGAACGCGAAGATGCCTGGTACGTGTCCCGCCGGCCGCCTGCTGGCCGGCGTGGGTCGATGGTGTTGGCGTTGGTTTTTTGAGCGGGCGCCGGCCGGGTCTCGAGACGACTGGGCCGGCTGCTCCTGCTGCACATTTGCAGCTTCCACGAGAGCACGGATGCGCTCCTGCTGCGCCTCGTGCAACGGGCCGTCGAGCTCTTGCGGCTCGTTGAGGTGGGCCTGCGCGACCGTCATGTTCTTGACAGGCGTGCTGTAGATGGGGCGGGCGCCGGCCAGCTCCTGGCCGACGAGGCCGCCGCGGTGTCGTACCTCTGCCAGCCGGCTGGGAGCAACGTCCGCTGGTGTAAGGCTATGAGCCGCGTTATACTCATGTTGCGCGGCCTCGAACTCACGTTGTGTGGCCTCCAGCGCCTCCGCCTCCACGAGCAGGCGCTGGTGGTCGACGTCTAGCTCCGCGATCGTGGCTGTCGGGTCAGCTATAGGCGGGATGGGCGCGCGCAGTGTGTTCACTGCCGTGCGCAGTGGGGTCTGCCATGTCGACCCGCTGCCTAGAGAGGCAGTGGTCATTACCTCCATGCGGGTGCTGAGGACATTGATGTCACCGGGAAGGACACCATTACCAGACGGCGGTATCTCATCGCAGCTGAGCACCTCGGCGGGGTACTCGTTGGGGACGACCGTGACGTAGACGCGATGGTCGCCGAAGGGGATGATGGAGCCGTCCTCGGGGAAGTCCATGTCCTCGAGGCGGCGAGCGTTGTCGTTGACGCAGTCGAGCACACCGTAGCGCACGACCAAGCCATGCGCGATGCGCGTGCCAGAGGCGGTGAAGGGTCCCGCCCGGAACGTAACTCCGGCCGGCCTTGCTGCCGGCCCCACGGTGGGCGCCAACTGTCGTGGTATTTCTGTGATAGATGCCAAGTGGTGGCTTAGATCGTGGTTTGGGGCCGACGGGCGCCGGCGGCGTCCAGAAACGGGTGGAGGCGCAAGACACATGACGCCGATCTACCTAAGTTCAGGGTCCTCCGATGGAGGTAAAACCCCTAGTCCTATCGGAGTGACTATAGGTGGTCACAATACAGGGAGCTCCTTGAGCTGTTCGTGAGGGAGAAGACGGAGCTCGCGCTGCCGGCCTTACTACCTCTATGTGTGTGTGTGTGTGTGTGTGTTGATTCTACGTGTGCTCGCCCCCTCTCATAAGGGGGCTAGGGGTCGGCTTTATAGTCCAGCCGGAGGATTACAATAAGGGGCGAAAAGGGGGCGCGGGGCCCGGGTGCCAGCCTCTTGGGTCAACTGCGGGGCCCGCCGGCTGTCGAGTCTTGTCGGGCGTGGGGACCGCCGGCCGCGCGCCACTGTGGCCGGCACGCCCGTCACTAGGGAGTAGGTAGGCGCATGCCTGCTACACGGCCGCTCCGCCCGGTCAGGTCCAGCGGTCCTGTAGCCTCGCCCTACTCGTGTCAGGGGGTCCTGTAGCCACGCGAGCCCTGTCAACGCGTTCTGTAGCCACGCGTGCCCCTCATATGGGTATCATCTTGTCTTCGTATGCCGGTACGGGCAGATGGGACAGGCGCTGACCCGCCGGCTGTCGTTGTGGCTAGCTGAACGGACCAGCTGTCGCCAGCCGGCCGGCAGTAAAGCGACCGAACGGGCCACCTGCCGCCAGACGTCGTAGGGTCCAGCCGGCCTCCGTAAATGTCTTGGAGTGGGGTTTCTTCTGCCTTCGTATACCCAGGGTTCATATCCCCATCACTCTTTGTCTACATCATGTCAATGTTCTCCAAGCATTACTCTGTTTTACTTAATACTCTAGATGCATGCTGGATAGCGGACGATGGGTGGAGTAATAGTAATAGGTGCAAGAAGGAGTCGGCCTATTTTCTTATGGACATGATGCCTATATATACATGATCATTGCTATGAATATCACATAACTATGCGCTTTTGTATCAACTGCCCACCGTATGTTGCCTACATGAGAGATGCCGCTAGGGAAAACTATGCCCCCCGGGTCTATTCACTTATATATTTACAAAACCGATCTTTACCTTGATGTCATTATTTACTTTTTATTTTATTTTGCAATTTACAATTATCTACTATTATCTACACACTTCACTTGCTTGTAAGTAACGAGATCAAGGGGATTGACAACCCTCTTGCCGCGTTGGGTGCAAGTGTTTGCTCTTTTGTATGCAACCGCTGAAGACAGTTGTGGATTGATATTCCTATTGGTTCGATAAACCTTGGTTTCTTAACTCCGTATTGTGCTGCAATTACCTGTTCCTCTTCACGGAAAACCCAACACACATCACAAGTATCAGGAAGGATTTCTGGCGCCATTACCGGGGAATGTCATCACCAACTATCAAGTAACTTCACACAAATTATCATTCGCTTGTTCTTCTTTTCATTTTCTGTTATATTTAGTTTGATTCATAGAAAACAAAAATGCAAAATATTTATCTTTGCTCGTTACTAGTTTACTTCTATGCTTGTAGTTTACTTGTCCTGCTTGTTACTTTGCTTGCTCAGTCACCATGTCTCAAGATACTACTAAGTTGTGTGACTTCTCAAATACTAATAACAATGATTTTATTAGTACTCCTATACCACCCACCACTAGTGCGGAATCTTTTGATATTAATGCTGTATTGCTGAATCTTGTGATGAAAGATCAATTTTCAGAAAGTCCTAATGAGGATCCAACTACTCAACTTAATACTTTTGTTGAACTTTGTGATATGCAAAATAAAAGGATATGGATAATGATGTTGTGAGATTAAAATTATTTCCATTTTCACTAAGAGATAAACTTAAGGCTTGGTTTTCATCTTTACCACGTAATAGTATTGGAACATGGGATAAGTGTAAAGATGCTTTTATTTCCATGTACTTTCCTCCTACTAAGATCATCTCCCTTAGGAATCAAATTACAAATTTTAAACAACATGATCAAGAACTTGTTGCACAAGCTTGGGAGAGGATGAAATTGATGATTATAAATTGCCCTACTCATGGTTTAAACTTGTGGAGGATTATCCAAAACTCTTATGCTGGACTAAACTTTGTGTCTAGAAATCTTCTAGATTCTGCTGTAGGTGGTGCCTTTATGGATGTGACCTTATGAGAGTCCACAAAACTTCTGGACAACATCATGAGAAATTATTCTCAATGGCATACCGAAAGAGCTCCAACTGGTAAGAAGGTAAATTCTGTCGAAGAAATTGCTACTTTGAGTGAAAAAGTGGATGCTGTTATGAATATGGTTGCCAGCAAAAATACTCATGTTGATCCAAATGATATTCCTTTGTCTACTTTGATTGAGCAAAATAATGATGCTATTGATGTGAACTTTATCTCGCGAAACAATTTCAACAACAATGCTTATAGAGGAAATTTCAATGTTAGGCCGTATCCCGGTAATTCCTCTAATAACTATGGAAACTCTTATGGTAATTCCTATGGAAATTATTCTACAAATGCTAATAGGATACCCTCTGATACTAAGTACACAATTAAACAATTTATTAGTTCTCAAAAGGTTTTTAATACTATGGTAGAAGAAAAGTTGCATACGATTGATACTTTGGCTAAAAACATGGATATAATTGCTCTTGATGTAGAAACTCTTAAAAGTAAAACTTTGCTACCAAAGCATGATTTTAATGAGACTATTAAATCTATCCAAATATCTGTTAATGAAAGTAAGGAGAGGAACGGTAAGTTGAAAGCTAAGCGGGAATTCCTAGAAAAAGCTCTCCCGCCCGGTTTTTACAGGAATCATGATGAAGATCTTAAAAAGATTGGTACTTCTCCTATTGAATCTTTGTTTACTTCTCTGAATATAAATGATAACTAGAGATGAGTGAACTCTAGCTAGAGAGCGCCCCGTTTGCTTGGAGGGTGATGATTCTAATGCTAAAACTGTAAAAAGTGGGTTTGGAGAGGTTAAAACTTTAACTAGTGATGTGCCCACTATCTTGGATTACATGGACTTTAATTATGATAATTGCTCGTTAGTAGAACGTATTTCCTTGTTGCAAACTATTATTAGCTCACCCAATGATTATGAACAAAACAAGGCTTTCACTAATCATATAGTGGAAGCGATGATAAAAGCTTATGGTGAGAAACTTGAGCTTGAAGTTTCTATTCCTAGAAAATTGCATGATGAGTGGGAACGTATTATTAAAATAAGGGTAAATAAATATGAATGCAATTCTTTGTGTGACCTTGGTGCTAGTGTTTCAACCATACCTAAAACTCTTTGGGATGTGCTTGGTCTCACCAATATTCAAGATTGTTCCCTAAACTTGCGTCTTGCGGATTCTACCATTAAAAAACCTTTAGGCAGAATAAATGATGTTCTCATTGTTGAAAATAAGAATTATGTGCCTGTAGATTTCATTGTGCTTGATATTGATTATGATCCTACTTGTCCAATAATACTTGGAAGACCTTTCTTATGAACTATAGGTGCAATTATTGATATGAAAGAGGGAAACATAAGGTTCCAATTCACAGAAAGGTATGGAACACTTCCCTAGGAAGATAATTAAACCATCTTATGAGTCAATCATGAGAGCTACTTATGGGTGGAGAGTCAAAGATGGCAACACTTGAAACTATGCATTATGCCTAGCTAGGGGCATAAAACGATAGCGCTTGTTGGGAGGCAACCCAATAGTTATCTTTATTTTTACTTTTTCATTTCTGATTGTGTGTCATAACATTATTATTGCCTCTATAATGATTGTGTTTTTATGTTTTAATTAGTGTTTGTGCCAAGTAAAGCCTTTGGGATGACTCACGAGATGAGTAGAATTGATACAGTGCAAAAACAGAAACTTTAGCGTCCATGGAAGAATTTCTTTGATTTTACTGGAATTTATTTTTGATATGATATTTTTACAAAGTATTGATATACAAATTCTTCAGGTTTTCCTAATATTTCAGAATTTTTAGAGTTACAGAAGTATGGGTTCTTTACAGATCTTTACATACTGTTCTGGTTTAGACAGATTCTGTTTTTGCTTGCATAGTTTGCTTGTTTTGATGATGCAATGGGTTTTATCGGGGGTATAAGCCATGGAGAAGTCAGAATAGCTATTATGCAATAATTAAATATGAATCAATTTATAACAGTACCTAAAGTATTTGATATGTTGCTTATACTAACGAATCTCACGAAGTTTAGTTTAGTTTTGTGTGATTGAAGTTTTCAAGTTTTGGGTGTTATGACGATGGACTAGGGAATAAGGAGCGGCAAGAGCCTAAGCTTGGGGATGCCCAAGGCAACCCAAGGTAATATTCTAGGAAGACTCATGCGTCTAAGCTTGGGGATGCCCCAGAAAGCATCCTGTCATGGTTTTGTCACGGCAGATGTTCTCTTAGGAGAACTTAAGTGTGAGGCCATCGCCGCTAGGTGGCGACTCAAAGGGGTTAAACGGGAACAGGAGACCAGTTTACCCAGGTTTGGCCCCTCCAATGGAGGTAATAGCCTACGTCCTACTTTGTGTCTATATTGATGATGATCTCGATTACAAGGGTGCCAAATCGCTAACCTAGCTTTCGAGGGTGTGTAACATAAGTCTTTTGGTCCTAGGGGCTTGCCTTTATATATAGGTCAAGACCCTAGGTTTTACAAGAGTCCAAGTCATGCTATGACTCGAGAACTATCATGTCTCTAACTCACCTTGTCTCTCAAGGAAGGAAACACCTGGCGTCTTCTGCCTCTTGGGCCTTGAGTCGCCGTCTTCATGTGCTAGGCCGCCAGGCGGCTTATCAGGCAAGCCCCCTTGCCTGTCTTGTTTTCAACGATACGGCCCATCTTGAGTACAATCCATAAGCCTCCAATTATGATGACCCGACCCAATAGGGTGGGTTAAACCGCGGGGTTATATCCCCGGCATTAGGCCCCAGATTGAGTTGAACTTGTTCATGTCAATCTTCATTATTTATCTTGGCTGCTTATCTTCGTCATCATCCATTGTCTTCTCCGAGTCAAAAAACGCTGGTTTAAAGTATTTCCAGGCTTTGTAATTTCCTTATCTTCCTGTGGATAACATCACTCGCCTAGAAAATTCGTAATTTACTGATGACGTCACTCGCCGGAAATCCAGGGATTTAATGATGACATCACAATGGATCTTTTGTGCATATCTATTGGACCCAAGAATCGAGGCACCATTTATCCCGAAAATTGAGGCGTCTCTTGCTCCGAAATTTTTACTGTGTCTCCTCTTTTCTCGCGCCGGCCTTTATTTATCTGCCTTATAAATTACCACAGAAGATCCTCAGACTCACTTTTTACCTCGCCTCTTCACTTCTTCTTCCTCCTCGAGCTCGAGCATCGTTGCACTGCCGCTGCAGTCTACTCATCGCCTGTCGTCCTCTGCTAGGAGTGCAACACCTCTCCAGCTCTGTTAGGACCCGACAGGCCACCTTCGCCGTCTTCCGCAACCGTTAGGTAAGTCATTCGCTTCCTCCTAGATCTGTTCAAGCTCGCCGTGGTTTGTCAGAGTTCGCCGGAGTTCATAGTTCCTCCATTATTACTGCTAGTTTAGGCATAGTTTTAATGGGCTTCCTCCATAGAAACAAAGCGGCTTGATCCATGGCACCATTCAATACTTGATGTATTTAGATCTCTGTCTAGAAATTATGATCTAAGTCACCATTGTTCCGATTCTCCATGGCAAGGTTTAGCAATTATTTCTCTTTTTTTAACCTTTTGTAGATCCATAACCGCAATTGCTCTGGTAGAAACTTGTTTGTTTTTAGACTTAGCAAAAATCAAAGATCCCTGATCACCATGAGCCGCCCTTACATCTAACGGCTCATTTGTATAGCAGTAATTCGCCATGTGATAAATTTCTGTATTAAGACGCCGGCTCCTCATAAGGCGGCTTATCCATTGTAACTAATTAGGTCATCTTTATTTTTAACCATATGCTTAAGCCATCCCTTTTACTTTATTTAGGCGACTAATTATGTGAAAATCCACCACTTGCAACTGGGTGCCTTCCCAAGTTTCCAAACTTGTGGTTAAAGATTACCAAGATCAAGGATTTCTACCATCTAAGGAAGTAATCGGCTGGCGGGTTGCCCTTGGAGAAGAAATCCCAAACCCTCATGAGGGAGAAGTAGTAGTGTTTTTGGACCATCTTCTCAGAGGCTTCTCTCCCCCCGGGTCAAAATTCTTTCGAGATGTTTTACACTTTTTCCATCTTCATCCTCAAGATCTTGGTCCCAACTCTATATCCAATCTTTGTCGGTTTCAAGATCTTGCCTTTCCTGCTGCCATTCTGCCAAGCCACCCTAAAGTATGGAATAAAACTTGGTTTTATTGCCGGAATACGGCCCCAGCTGATGAGAACCCTTTGTCGGGTTACAGACCAAGTCGTCTTCCCATGGATCTCGAAGTTCCTGGCTGGGCTCCTCAAGAAGAACGTTCTCAACACGCTCCTATATATCCGAGGTAGAGGGTCTTAATAGCCAATGGGTTAAGTGGAGTCGATTTGCCTCGGTGCTGGGTATCTTGGAGTATTTTGCTACTAAGCTGTCGTGACAGTCTAATGTGTACTTACTCCGGCGACTTAGACGATGCCCAAAGATATAACAATATAACTTTGGACGCTGAAATAAACCGGATCGTGAAGAAGTTATTGGGTGAAAGTCAAGCTGCTTGCAGCAAAGGTGGATTGAAGCCCTTTTATGCTCTTAACCCGCCTCCTCCAGTAAGAATCTTAGATATCTCTTTATCCGACTTGTATAAATCTCCTTTTCTTTTTAAATTCCAAATCCTTACCTGTTAGTTCTGGTTGTCAACTTTGCAGGCTAAGTCTTCATTTTGGGGCAAGAAGCGAGGGAAAACTCCAGCTACCAAGCCTAAGGCTATTCCACGTGGAAAGAAAGATAAGGCGGTTGTAAAAGAGCCGTCACTTATGGACGAATCACTGCAACTGATGTTCAATCGGAGGTAGAAATATATTTTCTTAACCATATTTAATTGAACTTGCTGACACCCTTTTTCTTAGGGCGATGTCGAGATGACCCGGGCTGACGATGTTGAGGTAATTTCTATCTATTCCAGCTCAGAATCTTTACCCCCAAGGAAAACAAGGCGGGTTGTTACGAATGTAAGATTTTCTCACCCGGATGCTCATTTGGATCCCAATTTTTTTTGATGAGGGCTTAGCTTAAATCAAGGTGTCATACTCGAAGCAGCTCTGGTGGTCTTGTGTCCGACTTACCACGCAAGTCAGCCGCCCGCAAGCGACAAAACGAGGTGCCTCATATACCAACCTTGTCTTACCCAAAAGCTGGCCTTATCCGGCAACGTCTTAACCCTTCCGACTCGAATTATCTGGAATCACCACCTTCGTCGGGCGACTCAACCGCCTCCAAGCTGCCACCCCGAGTTATCAACCAGGTGTAAGTTTCTTATCTTTAGCAATATATTTTCTTTTCTAAACTTTAACCTTGCATATGCTTTATTCTGCTTGCTTATTTTGCAGGGCCCAAGCCAAGGCTAAGAAGAGGAAAATTGGCGAGCCATCAGTAAATCCGGAGGTTGCTGACCAGGAAGATCCAGCTCTGGAGATTCCTGAAGCTCATGTCAAAAATCCTGAATATCATCAGGATGACCAGGGTGAACCGGCTCATCATGTTGAAACGACTAACACCGAGGCTGTTGACGCTGAAGCTGACCCGACAGACAAGCTTAAACCACCCAGTCCTCCTGAAGCAGCTGAAGATGCCCCTCATGAGCAGGATGATGATGACATTACTGTTACTCGGACGAGTTATACAGCTCTGGGGGTCTCCAAAGTATTGACCAAGCATACTGCCAAGGAGGAAATGCCATTAAGTGACAAAGGGAAAGCTAAACTTGAGCTTCCCATTTATGAAGACCTCAGAGCCGAAGAGTTACACACCGGCTATGATAACCGCCTCACTACCAGCCGGGAAAAGGAAATCAACCTAGTTGGCATGATGAAGGGGAAATATGAGGTATGGCTGATATTGTTTTGCACTCTTATATATTCTTATGTAGCCCCCAAGGGCCGACTTATCTTCGTAAGATGAGTCGGGTCTTTGATAATATAGAGCACTCAAAGATTCATCCTGTTGCCCCCAAGGGCCGGCTCATCTTCGTAAGATGAGTCGGGTCTTTGATAATATAGAGCACTCAAAGATTCATCCTGTAGCCCCCAAGGGCTGGCTCATCTTTTTGAGATGAGTCTTGTCTTCTTAGTAATTTGAAGAAATCGACCTGTAGCCCCCAAGGGCCGGCTCATCTTCTTGTGACGAGTCTGGTCTTCTTAGCAATTTGAAGAAATCGACCTGTAGCCCCCAAGGGCCGGCTCATCTTCTTGAGATGAGTCGGGTCTTCTTAGCAATTTGAAGAAATTGACCTGTAGCCCCCAAGGACCGGCTCATCTTCTTGAGATGAGTCGGGTCTTCTTCATATCCTTGCTTGGAAGAACTGACATGCATTAGATTAGCCCCCAAGTGTCAAGTATATTGCTTGCAATCTGCTTGAGAGTTGTTATAACTTTTCCTTGTCATATCATGCTGCATCTTGCTACCGGCTTATGACCATTAAATATGATGACTCCTATTGTGCAGGAAGCTCTAAAATAAGCCGAGTCAAATGTGATCGGCTTAAAAAAAATCTTGAAGCAGGGCAAAATGCCCGAGCGGCGGCTGAGGAGAAACTTCGACTTGCCATGGAGGAATTGGAGAAAGCCAAGGCACACTTTGAAGAACAAAATAAATCCTTTGAAGCTGAAAAAGCCACTTTGTTGAAGCATGCAGAAAATGCCGAGGGCCAGCTGAAGCCCATCATAGAAGAGCTATCTGGGTTAAAGCGACATATTGCCCACATGATCCATGCTATCTTTGGTAAGTACCTTTAGGAGTTCTTGCTAACTCGCGAAAATACTTATGTATGCAGATAAACCGCCTGGCAACTTATGTGCTTAAACTGCTTTGTAGGCCCTCGAACTTGCAACCTCCAAGATAACAACTTGCTTAAGCTTAAGGCTATGTATACACTGACTGAACAACTCTATGCTGGAAGCCATCTCGCAATCAAGGCCATTATGGGAAACAAAGAGCTGGTGAGGCTCATCAAGGATGTGCTAAGGTTTCTCTCGATGATCCCAAAAAAAATTGAATAGTTGAAAAGATCATCCGCCGGAGCCGGTGCAACGTCTTCTTTGAGCCGGGCTTTAGCTTACTCAGAGGAGCTTGATCTGGCAAAAATGACCAAAGGGTTTCCTGAATTTAAGGATGACGGCTCGACATTCAGTGATGCTGACTATGTTAAGTGCGTCAAAACATCTCGTGTGTTGGCCACACAACTTGTCGCTGAAATGGAGTTGAAGAATTATCAGGCGGCGTACGATGCTAATAACTCACGAGTTTGACCGCCCTCCTTTGTTCTGGTGGACCTGAATCCTCAACGTCGTAAGCATATTTTTGCCCCTGACAACCTTCAGATCCAAGAACCAGAAGATCCCGTGGAGGGTGACCCGGAGGCGTCTCAAGCGAGAGGTCAGCCTGTGGTTAATCCGGATGGCACAGAAGGCGGATCACATAAGTGATATGTAAAACAATTTAAGTCGCCTGGAGGTTCTAGCCCCCAAGGGTTGGGCAGAATATGAATATTTTGTGGCGCCTGAGATGAGTCTATAATAGGAGTAGTTTGAAAACTTTTTGAAAATCTCTTACCTGCCTTCTTGTATGTGTGCATTCATGAAGGTACCAAGAAACTTTGATCCATTGATCTATTTCAACAATTGATGATTGTGCTGCTCTTTTGCCTGTCTTTGAATATCCCTACTGTGCTTGATGAGTCTTTTGACTGAAACAAAGAGGACAGGTCAAAAAAATGAGCCGGTAAAGAAACTTGGCTTTCGAAGCTCAATTCTTGATTCAATCTTTCCATAATAATATTGAAGAAGATAGTGATTGAACCAGTCATAATATGACTGCGGTTGGTGACCCGGACGTTCATGTATGAGCCGGAAATAGAAACAATGTTGTACCTACAAATTTTGAGGTAGTAATCATAATTTTATAATAATATAAAATATTGTTAATAAGCCGGCTCGGTGAGACTCGGCAAAAGGGACTGGCTTTCGAGGTGCAAGTTTTGCTTCAATGAAGCGGGTATGATAACCCATAGTTTATCCTAGCTTTCCGTAGGCCGGCTCTCACGTGACTCAAGCCAGTGTTTTAACCTTAATAAGTTCAGGGACCAAAATGGATTGACTTGTCAAGAGTACACGGGGTCACCTGATCGGAGTCGCATCAAGCATACAGGCAGGTTTAACCATATATTGTGGCGTTTTTGCTGGCTCAAGAGGGTGAGAAAGCTAAACTCGATGAGTCGGAAGCCCTCAAGTGACCTATGTTTCAGAAAATAAAGACTCATGCTTAATTTTAGGCTGAAACGACAGAGACCCCGAGTTTCGGGGGTGACGGCTTTATTATATGTGAAACATAAAGAAGTATGTACATAATTTGCAGAGGGGGGGGGGGGAGTTACAAAAAGGAAAAGAAGCCGATGGCTCTTAAGTATAATAAGGCCGCAGGTGAGGAATGTTCTAGGACGAGGTTGCCTCTTCTTCAGAAGTGTATGATTCTGGCCTTAAGTCTGTCGGATTTCGGGCTCCACAAAACCCTAAGAAGTTCGAACCCAGGGGCATGTGCGAAGATCCCCAATAGCTTCACCCCCACCGAGCCCACAACATGATAACCCCGCTCGATGGCAAGGAAGAGGATAGCGCACGAGAGTTTACCCAGGTTCAGGCCGCTGCGAAGTGTAAAACCCTACTCCTGCCTTTGGTGGATTGCCTCACGAGGAGGTTCGTGGATGAACTAGTACAGTGGTGAGTTGCCTCGCGGTGTGTTCGCAGGTGGTTGTCTCGTCCCCCTCTTCCGAGCTGCCTAGCCTCTATTTATAGTGGCCCGAGTCCTCTTCCGTTATCCTGACGAAAGGTGGTCTTCGCCTGCAAAGTAGTCGACAGTGATGCAGAGGTGGGCTCGGTGATGACGTCCGTCCTGCGGGGCTTGGGGTCTTGGTCTTGTTGCACCGAAGTGGAAACTTTTGGGGGCGCTTTGGGAACTCGCGTGCGCCCCTGCCTCCTTTGCACCAAAGGGGAAACTGGCCCCTCTGGCGCGCTGGCGCCCGCCTGGCCTGGCTGGCATCACCCTTGGCCTCCTGAGGTTGTGCGTTGCATAGAAGTCTCCGCCGCTCGGGAGGAGGCCTGGGGAGGCCTACCTCTGCGCGGGTCTAGGCGTTGTTTCCCCCGCGAGCTCGGGGCCTCGCGAGGGCCTTGTGTTGAGTGAGGCCGTGCCGGGCCGTACTTGGTCGTCGAGGTGGGCCATGCCTTGGGCCGCAGGCAGGCAAGTCTGGGTACCCCCGTTCCCAGGACGCCGACTGTAGCCCCCGGGCCCGAGGCGCGCTCGGGTTAGCTTCTGGGTGAAGCCACGGAGGATGGCCCGAAGCGCCATGGGCCCCAACGCCTGCGGGCCCATCATGTCGCGTGGCACACGATGAGACGTGGGCGTCTCGACTCCCCGAAAATGTCGGGAACCGCCCTGAGCCAAGCTGACGCGAGGCATGCGCGCCTCCCCGGCCATCATTGCCCTCCTTGAATGCAGCTGTGTCTTCGCGTCCTCCCCCCCCCCTTGCTACTTCTTGAGCTTGCGTTGGTTTTCCCTTGAAGAGGAAAGGGTGATGCAGCAAAGTAGATAAGTATTTCCCTCAGTTGTTGAGAACCAAGGTATCAATCCAGTAGGAGGTACAAGCAAGGCCCCAATCTTTGCACCTACACAAACAATCAAACACTTGGACCCAACGCTATAAAGGGGTTGTCAATCCCTTCACGGTTACTTGCAAGGATGAGATCTAATAGAGATAGATATAAAAGATTACTAAAACGAAAAATAAAATAAAAGTAAATAGATTTCAGCAAATTATTTTTGGTATTTTTTGTTTATAGATCTGAAAATATAATATGGAAAATAGACCCGGGGGCCATAGGTTTCACTAGAGGCTTCTCTCTTGAAGGAAAATAATACGGTGGGTGAACAAATTACTGTCGAGCAATTGATAGAAAAGTGCATTGTTATGACGATATCCAAGGCAATGATTATGCATATAGGCATCACGTCCGTATCAAGTAGACCGAAACGATTCTGCATCTACTACTATTACTCCACACATCGACCGACTGCTGCCTGCATCTAGAGTATTAAGTTCATGAAGAACAGAGTAACGCATTAAGTAAGATGACATGATGTAGAGGGATAAACTCAAGCAATATGATGAAAACCCCATCTTTTTACCCTTGATGGCAACAATACAAATACGTGCCTCGCTACCCCTACTTTGTCACTGGGTGAGGACACTTCAAGATTGAACCCAAAACTAAGCACTTCTCCCATTGCAAGAATTACCAATCTAGTTGGCCAAACCAAACCAATAACTCGAAGAGACTTGCAAAGATACGAAATCATGCATATAAGAATTCATAGAAGATTCAAATGATATTCATAGATAATCTGATCATAAACCCACAATTCATCGGATCTCGACAAACACACCGCAAAAGAGTATTACATCGGATATATCTCCATGAAGATCATGGAGAACATGGTATTGAAGAACATAGAGAGAGAAGAAGCCATCTAGCTACTAGCTATGGACCCAAAGGTCTGAGGTGAACTACGCACGCATCATCGGAGGGGCAATGGAGTTGATGTAGATGCCCACCGTGATCGAATCCCCCTCCGACAGATTACGAGAAAAGACCCCAAGATGGGATCTCACGGGAACAGAGGCTTGCGGCGGCGGAAAAGTATTATCGTGGCTCTTTGTGGTATTGGGGGAATATTTCTGAATTTATAGGCGGAGAATTAGGGTTGGAGGAGCTACGGGGGGCCCACAAGCCAGGGGGCAGCCCCCCTACCAGGGGCGCGCCCAGGTAGCTTGTGGCCCACCCGTGGGTCTTCTGGCCTCTTCTCCAAGTCTCCTGGGTTCCTTCTGGTCCAAGAAAAATCATCGTAGAATTTTATTCCGTTTGGACTCCGTTTGATATTCCTTTTCTGCAATACTCAAAAACAAGGAAAAAACAGAAACTGGCACTGGGCACTAGGTTAATAGGTTAGTCCCAAAAATAATATAAAATAGCATATTAATGCATATAAAACATCCAAAACAGATAATATAATAGCATGGAACAATCAAAAATTATAGATACGTTGGAGACGTATCAACATCCCCAAGATTAATTCCTGCTCGTCCTCGAGTAGGTAAATGATAAAAACAGAATTTTTGATGTGGAATGCTACCTAACATATTTATCCATGTAATATTATTTATTGTGGCATGAATGTTCAAATCCATAAGATTCAAAACAAAAGCTTAATATTGACATAAAAACAATAATACTTCAAGCATACTAACAAAGCAATTGTGTCCTTTCAAAATAACATGGCCAAAGAAAGTTATCCCTACAAAATCATATGGTCTGGCTATGCTCCATCTTCCCCACACAAAGTATTTAAATCATGCACAACCCCGATGACAAGTCAAGCAATTGTTTCACACCTTTTATGTTCTCAAACCTTTTCAACTTTCACGCAATACATGAGCGTGAGCCATGGATATAGCACTATAGGTGGAATAGAATATGGTGGAGGTTTGTGAGGAAAAGGAAAAGATAGTCTCACATCAACTAGGCGTATCAACGGGCTATGGAGATGCTCATCAATAGATATCAACGTGAGTGAGTATGGATTGCCATGCAAGGGATGCACTAGAGCTATAAGTGTATGAAAGCTCAAAAAGAAACTAAGTGGGTGTGCAGTATAATGAAAAATTCCCACTAGTATATGAAAGTGACAAAATAGGAGACTCTCTATCATGAAGATCATGGTGCTACTTTGAAGCACAAATGTGGAAAAAAAGATAGTAGCATTGTCCCTTCTCTCTTTTCTCTCATTTTTTTTGGTGGGCATCTTTGGCCTCTTTTTTTTATTTGGGCTTCATTGGCCTCTTTTATTATTTGTAAAGTCCGGAGACTCATCCCAACTTGTGAGGGAATCATAGCTTCCATCATCCTTTCCTCTCATGGGACAATGCTCTAATAATGATGATCATCACACTTTTATTTACTTACAACTCAAGAATTACAACTCGATACCTAGAAAAAAATATGACTCTATATGAATGCCTCCGGCGGTGTACCGGGATGTGCAACGATCTAGCATAGCAAATGACATAAAAAAATGGACAAGCCATGAAAACATCATGCTAGCTGTCTTACGATCATGCAAATCAATATGAAAATGATGGTGTGCGTCATAATAAACGGAATGGTGGAAGTTGCATGGCAATATATCTCGGAATGGCTATGGAAATGCCATAATAGGTAGGTATGGTGGCTGTTTTGTGGAAGGGTATATGGTCGGTTTAATGTACCGGCGAAAGTTGCGCGGTACTAGAGAGGCTAGCAATGGTGGAAGGGTGAGAGTGCGTATAATCCATGGACTCACATTAGTCATAAAGAACTCACATACTTATTGCAAAAGTCTATTAGTTATCGAAGCAAAGTATTACATGCATGCTCCTAGGGGATAGGTTGGTAGGATTTAACCATCGCGCGCTCCCGACCCTCACACAAAGGATGACAATCAATAAACAAATCATGCTCCGACTTCGTTACATAACGGTTCACCATACGTGCATGCTACGGGAATCACAAAATTTTAACACAAGTATTTCTACCAATCCACAATTACTCACTAGCATGACTCTCATATCACCATCTGTATATCTCAAAACTATATGCAAGGAATCAAAATTTTCATAGTATTGAATGCACTTTATATGAAAGTTTTTATTATATCCCACTTGGATGCCCATTATATTAGGACTAAATTCATAACCTAAACCAATTATCATGCTGTTTAAAGACTCTCAAAATAATATAAATGAGGTACGAGAGTTCAATTATTTCTATAAAATAAAACACCACCGTGCTCTGAAAAGATATAAGTGAAGCACTAGAGCAAAATTGGCTAGCTCAAAAGATATAAGTGAAGCACATAGAGTATTCTAATAAATTCACGATTCATGTGTGTACCTCTCAAAATATGTGTGCAGCAAGGATGACTGTGGCAAACTAAAAATCAAACACTCATATCATACAAGACGTTCCAAGCAAAACACATATCATGTGGTGAATAAAAATATAGCCTCAAGTAAATTTACCGATGGATTGAAGACGAAAGAGGGGATGCCTTCCAGGGCATCGCCAAGCTTAGGCTCTTTGGTATCCTTGAATATGGCTTGGGCTGCCTTGGGCATCCCCAAGCTTAGGCTCTTGCCACTCCTTATTCCATAGTCCATCAAATCTTTACCCAAAACTTGAAAACTTCACAACACAAAACTCAACAGAAAACTCGTGAGATCCGTTAGTATAAGAAAAATAAATCACCACTTTAGGTACTGTTGTGAACTCATTCTTTATTTAAATTGGTGTAATATATAGTGTATTACAACTTCTCCATGGTTCATACCCCCCGATACAACCCATAGATACATCAAAATAAGCAAACAACACAAAGAAAACAGAATCTGTCAAAAAAAGAACAGTCTGTAGCAATCTGTAAACTTCGAATACTTATGTAACTCCAAAAATTCTGAAAAATTAGGAAAATCTGTGAAATTTGTATATCAATCTAGTGTAAAAATTTCAGACTCATTCGACGCTCTGGTGAATTTATAAATTAATGGAGTGAGCGCAAAAGTTTCTGTTTTTCAGCAAAATCAAATCAACAATCACCGTAGACCATCCCAAAGGTCTTACTTGGCTCAAACACTAATTAAAACACTAAAACACAATTACTACGGAGGTAATAATGTGTAAAGCACTCAAAAACAGAAACATAAACAAAAAACATAAAATAAAATTGGGTTGTCTCCCAACAAGCGCTATTGTTTAACGCCCCTAGCTAGGCATAACGCAATAGATCTAGGTATTGTCATCTTTGGTATGCAATCCATAAGTAGCTCTCATAATAGATTCATAAGGTAATTTAATTATCTTTCTAGGAAAGTGTTCCATGCCTTTCCTTAATGGAAATTGGAATCTAATGTTTCCTTCTTTCATATCAATAATTGCACCGATCGTTCTAAGGAAAGGTCTACCAAGAATAATAGGACATGTAGGATTGCAATCTATATCAAGAACAATGAAATATATGGGCACATAATTCCTATTTGAAACAATAAGAACATCATTAATCCTTCCTATAGGTTTCTTAATAGTGGAATCCGCTAGATTCAAATTTAAAGAGCAATCATCAAGTTCATGGAAACCTAGCACATCACATAAAGTTTTCGGAATCGTGGAAACGCTAGCACCCAAATCACACAAAGCATGGCACTATTAATCTTTAATTTTAATCTTAATAGTAGGTTCCCACTCATCATAAATCTTTCTATGTATAGAAACTTCCAACTCAAGTTTTTCTTCAAAAGATTTCATAATAGCATCAACGATATGTTTAGTAAAAGCTTTATTTTGATCATAAGCATGCGGAGAATTCAACATGGATTGCAACAAGTAAATACAATTAATCAAAGAACAACTATCATAATTAAAGTCCTTGAAATCCAAAAGAGTGGGTTCATTGCTATTTAAAGTTTTGACCTCTTCAATCCCACTTTTATCAATCTTAGCATTAAGATCTATAAACTCCGAATCATTGGGACAACTTTTAACTAAAGTTGATTTATCTCCAGTCCCATCTTTATCAAGATTTGTATTAGAAAACAAAGATTCAATAGGAGTCACATCAATCCCTTTAAGATCTTCTTCATTATTATCACGAGAACACATTTTTTCAAGCCATTCACGCTTAGCATGCATTCTAGCGGTTCTTTCCTTACACTCATCAATAGAAGTTCTCATATCTTTTAAAGACTCATTAATATCACGCTTGGGTGGAGTAGATCTAATTTTCAAAGAATCAATTTCAAGCGAAATTCTATCAACGTTCCTAGCCAAATCATCAATCCTGAGCAATTTTTCTTCAATCGTAGCATTGAAAACCTTTTGCGAACTAATAAATTCTTTAATATTATTCTCAAGATCAAAGGGCATATTATTATAATTTCCATAAGTATTGTTGTAGGAATTACCATAATTATTAGAGGAATTACTAGGAAACAGCCTAGGGTTGAAATTACCTATATACGCGTTATGACCAAAATTGTTCCTACCAACAAAATTCACATCCATAGATTCATTATTATTCCCAATCAAAGAAGACAAAGGCATATCATTAGGATCAATAGGAGCACTCTTACTAGCAAAAAATTTCATTAATTCCTCCATCTTTTCACTCAAAGTATTTATTTCTTCAATAGCATGCACTTTTTTACTAGTAGGAGATCTTTCGGTATGCCATTGAGAGTAATTTGCCATAATATTATCTAGGAGTTTAGTAGCTTCTCCTAATGTGATTTCCATCAAAATACCACCCGCGGCGGAATTAAAAGATTTCTAGATGCAAAATTCAATACCGTATAATTTTTTTGTATAATCATCCATAAACTCAAACCATGTGCGGGGCAATTTCTAATCATTAATTTCATCCTCTCCCAAGATTGTGCAACATGCTCATAATCAAGTTGCTTAAAATTCATTATATCGTTCCTAAGGGAGATGATCTTAGTGGGCGGAAAGTACTTGGAAATAAAAGCATCTTTACCCTTATTCCATGAATCAATACTATTTTTAGGCAAAGATGAAAACCAAGTTTTAGCACGATCTCGTAGTGAGAACGGAAATAGCTTCAATTTAACAATATCATTATCCACATCTTTCTTATTTTGCATATCACACAACTCAACGAAAGTATTTGGATGGGATGCGGCATCTTCACTAGGAAGGCCGGAAAATTGTTCTTTCATAACAAGATTAAGCAAAGCGGCATTAATTTCATAAGATTCCACACTAGTGGCGGGAGCAATCGGAGTACTAATAAAATCATTATTATTAGTATTGGAGAAGTCACACAACTTGGTATTCTCTTGAGTCGTCGTGACAAAGCAAGCAATCTAGCACACAAGCAAACAAAAAGCAAACGAAAAGACGAACGGAAAAAGGGCGAATAAAAAGGCAAATCTTTTTGGTTTTTTCTGAAAATCATTTTAGAAGTGGGGGAGAGGAAAATGAGAGGCAAATGGCAAATAATGTAAATGCAAGAGATGAGTTTGTGATGGGTACTTGGTAGACTTGATGTCTTGACTTGCTATGTATCCTCCCCGGCAACGGCGCCAGAAATCCTTCTTGCTACTTCTTGAGCTTGCGTTGGTTTTCCCTTGAAGAGGAAAGGGTGATGCAGCAAAGTAGATAAGTATTTCCCTCAGTTGTTGAGAACCAAGGTATCAATGCAGTAGGAGGTACAAGCAAGGCCCCAATCTTTGCACCTACACAAACAATCAAACACTTGCACCCAACGCTATAAAGGGGTTGTCAATCCCTTCACGGTTACTTGCAAGGATGAGATCTGATAGAGATAGATATAAAAGATTACTAAAATGAAAAGTAAAATAAAAGTAAATAGATTGCAGCAAAGTATTTTCGGTATTTTTGGTTTATAGATCTGAAAATATAATATGGAAAATAGACCCGGGGGCCATAGGTTTCACTAGAGGCTTCTCTCTTGAAGGAAAATAATACAGTGGGTGAAAAAATTACTGTCGAGCAATTGATAGAAAAGCGCATAGTTATGACGATATCCAAGGCAATGATTATGCATATAGGCATCACATCCGTATCAAGTAGACTGAAACGATTCTGCATCTACTACTATTACTCCACACATCGACCGACTCCTGCCTGCATCTAGAGTATTAGGTTCATGAAGAACAGAGTAACGCATTAAGTAAGATAACATGATGTAGAGGGATAAACTCAAGCAATATGATGAAAACCCCATATTTTTACCCTTGATGACAACAATACAAATACGTGCCTCGCTACCCCTACTTTGTCACTGGGTGAGGACACCGCAAGATTGAACCCAAAACCAAGCACTTCTCCCATTGCAAGAATTACCAATCTAGTTGGCCAAACCAATCCAATAACTCGAAGAGACATGCAAAGATATGAAATCATGCATATAAGAATTCAGAGAAGATTCAAATAATATTCATAGATAATCTGATCATAAACCCACAATTCATCGGATCTCGACAAACACACCGCAAAAGAGTATTACATCGGATAGATCTCCATGAAGATCATGGAGAACATGGTATTGAAGAACATAGAGAGAGAAGAAGCCATCTAGCTACTAGCTATGGACCCGAAGGTCTGAGGTGAACTACTCACGCATCATCGGAGGGGCAATGGAGTTGACGTAGATGCCCTTCGTGATCGAATCCCCCTCCGGCAGATTACTGGAAAAGGCCCCAAGATGGGATCTCACGGGAACAGAGGCTTGCGGCGGAAGAAAAGTATTATCGTGGCTCTTTTTGATATTGGGGGAATATTTCTGAATTTATAGGCGGAGAATTAGGGTTGGAGGAGCTACGGGGGGCCCACAAGCCAGGGGGCACGCCCAGGTGGCTTGTGGCCCACCCGTGGGTCTTCTGGCCTCTTCTCCAAGTCTCTTGGGTTCCTTCTGGTCCATGAAAAATCATCGTAGAATTTTATTCCGTTTGGACTCCATTTGATATTCCTTTTCTGCAATACTCAAAAACAAGGAAAAAACAGAAACTGGCACTGGGCACTAGGTTAATAGGTTAGTCCCAAAAATAATATAAAATAGCATATTAATACATATAAAACATCCAAAACAGATAATATAATAGCATGGAACAATCAAAAATTATAGATATGTTAGAGACGTATCACCCCTCGGGCCATGATACGTCTCCAACGTATTTATAATTTATGAAGTATTCATGCCATGTTTACAATAATTCTATATGATTTTGGTATGATTTTATTAGAACTAACCCGGACTGACGCTGTTTTCAGCAGAACTACCATGGTGTTGTTTTTGTGCAGAAATAAAAGTTCTCGGAATGGGCTGAAAATTTACGGAAAATATTTTTGGAAAATATAAATAATACTGGAGCAAAAAGATACCGGAGAGGAGTCCCGAGGCAGCCACAAGCCTAGGGGGCGCACCCCCCTGGCTTGTGGGCCCCTCGGGAACCCCCTTGACGTGATTCCAACGCCAAGTATTCCTATAAATACCAAAACCCCCAGAAAGAAACCTAGATCGGGAGTTCCGCCGCCGCAAGCCTCTGTAGCCAGAAAAAACCAATCGGAAGCCCGTTCCGGCACCCTGCCGGAGGGGGAAACCATCACTAGAGGCCATCTTCATCATCCCGGCGGTCTCCATGACGAGGAGGGAGTAGTTCACCCTCGGGGCTGAGCGTATGTACCAGTAGCTATGTGTTTGATCTCTCTCTCTCGTGTTCTTGAGATGACATGATCTTGATGTACCACGAGCTTTATTATTATAGATGAATCACATGGAGTTTTCCCCTCTCTTCTTCTTGTGATGAATTGAGTCTTCCCTTTGAAGTTTTCTTATCAGATTGAGTCTTTAAGGATTTGAAAACACTTGATGTATGTCTTGCGATGGGATATCCGTGGTGACAATGGGATGTTCTATTGATCCACTTGATGTATGTTTTGGTGATCAACTTGCGGGTTCCGTGACCTTGGGAATCTATGCATAAGGGTTGGCACATGTTTTCGTCTTGACTCTCCGGTAGAAACTTTGGGGCACTCTTTGAAGTTCTTTGTGTTGGATTGAACATGATGAATCTGAAATTGTGTGATGCATATCGTATAATCAAGCCCATGGGTACTTGTGGTGACATTGGAGTATCTAGGTAACATTAGGGTTTTGGTTGATGTGTATCTTAAGGTGTTATTTTAGTACAAACTCTAGGGCTGTTCGTGACACTTATAGGGATAGCTCATAAGTGTAACGCCCCCAGCCTCGACCGTACGCTAAACAATCACGCAATGCGTACGACCAAGATTAGGGACTCACTAATCAATATCACAACACAACTCTAGACACAAATTAAAAGTCATACAGCTTCATATTACAAGCCAGGGGCCTCGAGGGCTCGAATACAAAGCTCGACGAGCATAAGTCAGTGGAAGCAAATGATATCTGAGTACAGACATAAAGGTACACAAGTCTTTGCCTTAAGAAGGCTAGCACAAACATAACATCGGATCGAAAGAGGTGAGGCCTCCTGCCTGGGAACCTCCTAACTACTCCTGAACGTCAGAGAAGTCCATGTCATAGTAGGCTCCATCCTGGTAGTAGTGGCCTCCGTCGGGGTAACTGTAGTTGTCCACCGGGTAAGCTGGATCCTGGGTCTCCTGGGCGCCGTCATCTGGTCGCGGCATCGTATCAAGGGAAAGGGGGATCAAAGCAACGGTGAGTACTCATCCAAAGTACTCGCAAGACTTACATCAGAACTATGCTAGATATGCACCAGTATCAAAGGAATGGGGCTATATCTTTGGACTAGACTGCAGAAATGCCAGAAGAGGGAAGAAGGCCTAGTCCTATCGAAGACTAGCATCTTCAGCGTCTTGCGGCATAAGACGAGAGTAGACTGGTATCACATATATATAGTCATATTGTTGCAGCAATTTTATTAAGTAACCACGCCCAGAGATCTTTCCCCGACTCCCTGCGAGGAAGCAACCTCGGAGCCACAATTCATTTTAATTAGTTTATGATTATAGTTGTAGTAGGCCAAAGCACAACTCCAAGTCGTCCTGTTACCGTGGACACGGCTATTCGAATAGTTTACTTCCCTGCAGGGGTGCACCAAATTACCCAACACGCTCGATAAGCTCCGGCCGGATACAATTTTCTGGTCATACCCGGGCTCGGCCGATCGACACGACGTAGTCCTACCTAGGCTCAACAGAGAGGCCAGCACGCCGGTCTACATCCTAATGACTCGGGGTCTTGGGCCATCGCCCTCGCCATCCTGCACGTTACGCCCTTGGCCGGGATCAGTCCTAGCATGCCTTAACTCACAAGCGCCATGCGTCATCGCGGACCACCCGGGCGCGAGTCGAATCTTGTGGCATCTGAAGAGCTTTCAGGAGAATGTACGGCGTAGAGCAGCCCATACTGATTACCCCGTGTGGTGGTTAGTGCGACAAAGACCCGTAGGCCCGCTCAGATTAAATACTCAACCCATTAGCAATTTATTAGTGCGGGGCAAGCGCGAACCATAAAGTGCAGTCCGTCGCCCCGTCATTAACACTCGGGTGCCTTACCGGCGCACCCCACCAATATCTCTCGGGTGCCTTAGCGGCGCACCCCACCACATATCACTCTCGCGGGTACCCTTGGGGCCGACCCGTCTTAAACATGTTTCTGTAACCAGGTCTTAGTAACTGTGTGACTAGACATCAAGTGGAAATCCGAGGAATCACCCTCGATGGATCCCGCTCGAGGTATGAGTAAGGCAAGAGTCGCTACCGGTAAATGGAAAGGAGGAATCACCCTCGATAGCCATGACCGATAGCTACGCTAGAGAATTAACATCGGGAGTGCTAAGTGAGGTATCACCCTCGGCACTCGGTAGTAGCTCTGCAGTGCCATACTTAAGGGGTGTGTGGTGATGTGTCGGTAACGGCTTGTTAGTCATGACGACTGAGTCTTCTGTCTTCAAGTCCTTGGTGTCGTCGATGAAAGCAGGGGCAACTGGATCTAAGGGGGTCTCAGGGGTTCACTGATCAACCTATGCTAAGCAATCGATATGATAACAGGTGTAGTAGCAGTTCATCAAAAACAGGCTATGCATCAGAATAGGAGCTAACTAATACAATAGCAAAATCTAATGCAAGAATAAGAGGGAGAGAGATGGGTGATATCAGAATGCTCAAGGGGGTTTGCTTGCCTTGTTGCTCTGCTGCAAAAGGCTGGTCGTCAGGGGCGTAGTCGGGCTCGACAGCACCGTCAGTCTCAGAAACTACCAGAGAGAAGAGGGGGAAGAAACAATAAATACAAGCAACAGATGCAACACGATGCATGACATGGCAGTACGCAGTGCTAGGGGTAGTCTAACGCAGTACTACACGTATCAGACGAAGCGGGAGAATATCTGACGATATTTCCCGGGTCTTTGGATTTTTCGGACAGTTAAAAACGATGGAAAAGTTCCATGTTTGCTATGCTAGAGGCGTGTGACAGACTAACGGACTGCGTAGATGGAACCGTAGAATTATTCTGAGCAACTTTCATGTTCAAAACTTTTTAATCCGGGCTACGGTTTATTTTATATTAATTTCTAAAGTTTTAATAATATTCTGAAATTAATTTAATTAATAAATTCGAATTATCCAAAACAGTAATAATACTGTTTAGATTAATTAATTAATTAACAGATTAATTAATTAACAGATTAATTAATTAACAGATTAATTAATTAATCTAATTAATCTTGATCACCTAATTAATTAATTAATTACCTAATTAATTAATTAATTAATTAATTTAACTATTAAATTAATCTAATTAATTAATTATTACTAATATTTATTTAATATTTATAAAATCATTTTTATTTATTTATTTATAATTTTATTATAACCGGGGCACTAGGCCCGTTAGTCATTGGGACAGGCCGGACAATGTCCGGGGGCGCCCATTCGGGCGCCGGACACGTCCGGCCGCTCGGACGCACGCACGCATAGATACACGCACGCACGTCCGCTCGCCGGCCGGTCCGGGCCGGCGGCGGCTACGGTCGTCCGGGGGGGGGGAAGAACGGGGCCGGCGGCGGCGCTTACGGCGGGGCGACGACCGGCAGGCGGGGTGGCGGCGACGAGGTGGCGAGAGGCGTCGGCGGCGGGGGTGGGTCCGGCGGCGGCGGTGGCGACGCAGGGGCGAGGCGGTGGCGGCGCGGACTGGTCGGGCCGAGCCCGTCGTCGGCGGGGGGGAAGGAGAGTGGACGGGGCCGGCGGGTTCGGGCGCAGCCGGGGCCTGGCCCGGTCGGCGGGTGGGGGGGACGGGTGGACGGGCGCGGGCGCTCACGAGCGGCGCGGGGGGGGGGGGAATTGGGGCGGCTGGGGCGACGGGGCTAGGGTTCGCCCGCCCCTGGCACCTTATAGGGACCGGCTGGGCCGGTCTAATTCGGCCGAGTTAGGGGCCTTTTCTCCTATTTTCAAAAAGGCAATTAACGCACGTTTTTAAAACATTTGGGGCATTAAAACAATTTCAAAAATACCAGTTTTAATTTTATAAAACATTATGGAATATTTGCAATCCATCCAATATTTTTAATTCCAGTTTTGCACAACTTTTAAAACCACATTTCAGACGAAATTTTAAAATGCAACGGAATTAAATTACGGGCCGATTCCAACGGTGATCAAACTTAGATTAACCAAGGCATTAGCATATCCTCAGTCATCATCGTAGCTTAATTACAACAACCACTGTGGCACAGATCCAGGGGCGTTACAACTCTCCTCTACTAACAAGAATTCTCGTCCCGAGAATTAAGAAGTAGAAGGGAACAGCTCGGGGTATTCTTCGCGAAGATGATCCTCGCGTTCCCAGGTGGCTTCATCTTCAGAATGATTTGCCCACTGCACTTTGAAGAACTTGGTAACCTTCTGACGAGTCCGGCGTTCAGTTTCATCGAGAATGCGGACTGGTTGCTCCTTGTAAGAAAGGTCTTGCTGCAGCTCCAGCATTTCATGGTCCACTGCTCGGATAGGATCCTTGAAGCAGCGACGAAGTTGCGACACATGGAACACATCGTGAACCTGAGAAAGGTTTGGCGGAAGTTCCAGTTGATATGCCACTTTACCACGCCTTTCAAGAACAGTGAAAGGACCAATGTATCGAGGAGCCAGCTTGCCCTTGATCCCAAAGCGGTGTGTACCTCTCATTGGCGTGACTCGAAGATAAGCCTTTTCGCCAGGTTGATAGACCATATCTTTGTGATGACGGTCATACTGACTCTTCTGACGAGACTGAGCAGCCTTAAGATTTGCTTCAATAATGCAGACTTGATCTTCGGCATGTTGGACAATATCCGGACCAATAAGTGTACGTTCCCCAGTTTCTGACCAATTCAGAGGAGTTCGACACTTACGTCCATACAACACTTCAAAAGGAGCCATCTTCAAACTAGCTTGGTAGCCAGTGTTGTAGGAGAACTCAGCAAACGGAAGAGATTCCTCCCATTTCTTGCCGAAAGAAAGTACACAAGCTCGAAGCATGTCTTCGAGAATCTGGTTGACTCTTTCAACTTGTCCCTGAGATTGAGGGTGAAAAGCGGTGCTGAACTTCAAATGAGTTCCCATAGCTTCTTGAAAACTTGTCCAGAACCTTGAAGTGAACAAGCTGCCACGGTCTGAACTGATAACCAGGGGAATACCATGAAGTGAAACAATTCTGGACATATAGAGAGCTGCCAGTTGAGCAGCAGTGATTGTCTCTTTGACGGCTAGAAAATGTGCAACTTTGGAAAGTCGGTCAATGACGACAAGAATAGCATCATTACCTTTCTGGGACTTGGGAAAACCAGTGATGAAGTCCATTTCAACATGATCCCATTTCCATTCAGGAATAGCAATAGGTTGCAGAATTCCGGCAGGCTTTTGATGTTCTGCTTTGACACGATGGCAAACATCACATTCAGCAACATAGCGAGCAATGTCTTGCTTCATGTTAGACCACCAGTATCTTTGACGAATGTCTTGGTACATCTTGGTACTACCAGGATGAATAGAGAGCGGAGTGTCATGTGCTTCCTTCATGACCTCCGGAATCACATCTCTTGATACCACTAGTCGGTTATTGTAGTACAAAGTGCCATCTCCAGCAATGGTGAAGGGTGAGGGCTTTCCTTCTGCGAGATCGAGTTTAATCCTCGCGACTTCATCGTCACACTTCTGGTTCCACTTGACGACGTCCTCAAGATCTGGTTTAGCAATCAGGTTATTAAGAGAACCCTGGGCAACAACGTGGAGGTTCATCCTGTATAACTCCTCAGGAGGGGGGGCGAGATAACCCTGAGGAACTATATGGAGGTTCAGCTTGCGAAACTCTTCTTGAAGTAGGGGGTGAACCTTGTGAACCAGAAGGTGGTTGCAGTATGACTTGCGGCTCAAGGCGTCAGCCATTACATTAGCCTTGCCAGGGGTATATGAAATACCGAAATCATAGTCTGTGAGGGATTCCATCCATCTTCGCTGGCGGAGATTCAAGTCCGGTTGAGTAAACAAGTACTTTAGACTTTGGTGGTTGGTATAGATCTCGCAACGATTACCAACAAGGTAATGTCGCCAATTCAATAGAGCATAAACCACTGCAGCTAACTCGAGATCATGAACTGGATAGTTCTCTTCATGAGGACGCAACTGTCTTGAGGCATAAGCGATTACTCTACGCTCTTGCATTAGGACACAGCCTAATCCTTGACGAGAAGCGTCGCAATAAATGGCAAAGTCCTTTCGAGAATCTGGAGGAGCAAGCACTGGTGCTGTTGTAAGCTTGTCCTTGAGAGTCTGGAAACTTTCCTGACATTTGTCTGTCCATCCAAACTTAACACCTTTGTGAAGCAGAATGGTCAAGGGCTTTTCAATCTTGGAGAAGTTCTCGACAAAGCGACGGCAATAGCTGGCAAGTCCAAGAAAACTTCTGACTTGCTTAACATTCTTCGGAGGAGTCCAGTCAAGAACAGCCTGAACTCGTTCAGGGTTGACGGCAATACCATCCTGGGATGACATGACCAAGGTAAGTCACTTCATTTAGCCAGAACTCACACTTAGAGAACTTTGCATACAGTTGATGTTCTCGAAGCCTTTCGAGCACAAGACGAAGATGTTCGGCATGTTCTTCTTCATTCTTGGAGTATATCAGTATGTCATCCAGATATACCATGACAAACTTGTCGAGATAATCCATGAAGATATAATTCATCAACCGAGAGAAGGTTGCTGGGGCATTAGTTAAGCCGAAAGACATGACGGTGTACTCATATGAACCATAGCGAGTAACAAATGTTGTCTTTGGAATATCTTCTTCACGAACATGGATTTGATGATAACCCAACCTCAAGTCAAGTTTAGAGAACACTGATGATCCAGCAAGCTGATCATACAGGTCATTGATTCGGGGAAGTGGATATTTGTTCTGAATTGTTGCTTGGTTGATAGGCCGGTAATCTTGAACTAGCCGATTAGTACCATCTTTCTTCTTGACAAAGAGTGAAGGTGCTCCCCAAGCTGAGGAACTGGGACGAATAAATCCCTTGCGAAGCGATTTGTCAATTTCTTCCTTAAGCTCAAGAAGTTCATGAGGAGGCATTTTATAAGGCCGCTTAGCAATAGGGGTGGTGCCTGGTTTCAAGTCGATGACGAACTCGACTACACTAGCAGGGGGTATGCCTGGAAGCTCTTCTGGAAATACATCTGGGAAGTCTCGAACCACTGGAATGCTCTCAATCCCCTCGAGAGGTGAAGCATTCAATGTGTTCATGAAATGAATCTGGGTCTCAGCATTTCGAACGAGACGAGCGGTATGAACCACTAGCTCGTTGGATGGGTGCAAAAGATGCACGGTCTTAGTGGCACAAACGATTGAAGCACTATGTGCTATCATCCATTCCATGCCCAGAAGTAAATCAATGTTGGAAGATGCCAACACAATGGGCGAGACGAGGAATTCTAGTCCTTCGATCTCAACGGTGACGTTGGGATATATCAAGGAGGTCTGACAATTTCCCGCGGGTGTGGATACCATTATTTGAACGTCCATGTTCTCGCACTTAAGGTTATGCTTAGATGCAAAGTCTTCCGACATGAATGAATGCGATGATCCAGAATCAAATAATACGGATGCGGGTATTGAGTTAACAAGAAGTGTACCCATCACAGTAGAAGGCTGGCCTTCAGTTTCAGCCATATCAGTATGGTTGACTTGAGCACGAGTATAGGGAACTCTGGTGTTGCTGTTGCGAGGCTGGTTGTTTGGCACCGCAAGTTGTTTCTGACCCTGCCTGCAATCTCTAGGACGGTGACGTGGACGGCCACACTTGAAACACAGTCCATCCTCAGGACGGTAGGGCAGAGGCTGAGGTGCTCTTGGCGGTATTGCTCTTAGCTGTCTTGGCGGCGGAGGGGGCAGACGAGGCGCCACATAGGATGGCCTCGGTGCATAAGCAGGTGGATGGCAGCTGTTGGGGATCCAGATCCTTTGCTTCTGAGGACGTGGGCCCAAAGATGAACCCACGTCAGTCTTGCGCTTGGTGTGATCCTTGTACCTCTGCAGACCTGTCTCTATCTGGATAGCCTTATTCACCAAGGTGGCGAAATTTGGGAAGTCGTGAGCCAGGAGAGCTAGGTGAACATCTGGGTGAAGTCCTTCACGGAATTTCTCCTGTTTGCGAGCATCAGTTGGTATTTCCTCTTCAGCATAACGGGACAAATCCAGAAAGTCCCGCTAATAAGCATCCACGGTCTTGCTGCCTTGGGTAAGGTTGCGGAATTCTTGTTTCTTCCGGTCCATCATCCCTTGGGGAATGTGGCGAGCACGGAAAACAGCTTCGAACTCTGGCCAGGTAACGATGGCGTCTGCTGGCATAGCATGCTTGTGGCTGGTCCACCATTGAGCAGCGGGACCTCTCAGAAGGTAGGCCGCATAGTTGACATGGTTGGCAGGGGGAACCATAGCAGACTCCAGTATGTGGATGGTGTCGCGCAGCCAGTCATCAGCATCTAGTGGCTTGGTTGAGTTGTGGTACCTTGGCGGGTTGAGATGCACAAAGTTCTGTAGCGACATTGCAGCTTGCTGCTGGTACATAGGGGGCGGCCTCTGGAGTTGGTCCACTAGTCCTTGCATGAACTGACGTTGAACTTCCATCTGCTGAATCATCCCAGTCATGTATTCAGGTGGCGGTGGTGCATTGTCAGCACGGGGACGTCCTGCTGGTCTAACCATCCTGCTAATTTATAACAATGGTAGTTTAGTATTTGGGCAATAGCAAGACAAGGATCTATTCATGAAGTAATCATGCACAACAAAGGAAGTGCAATAAAATACATCATAGTAGCCAAACATGACTTAAAGATCCATACATATGTCTGTTACAAACCATAAGTCTGTTACAATTAGACGATTGGTCCGGCATGAAAATACCCTAGACAAGTAGGCGGTACGCAAGCACGCGATGGAGGGATACAACAACGCATCAGCGTCGGGGACAACGAAAGTAGCCTCGGAACTGCAGATGACCCTGGTTGTGAAACCCGGTGGCAGGGTCCTGCATCCCGTGTACACTCCGATGCAGAACCTGCATACCAAGCGGAAGTGCAGGTCCACGTGCCGGAGTACGGCCTCCAACCTCAGGCCATCCAAGACTTGGGGGAAACTCAGTCCGAGGCGGGTAAAGGATGTGCTCCGGATGTATCCTCGCACGGACTGCTGGCAACAAGTGCTCCATAGTGTGGTATAGACGAGCATGGGTGGCGTACAACTCGACGTTAAGAGCCCTGACAGTGCGATCCAGAGCCTCAGTGTACTGAACTAGAACATGTGGGTCGTAACGACGACTCACGTAGGGGGCGCAGATAACAGTGTAGGATCGATCGGTACACTGCCGCGCGAAAGGGGTCAAGACTTCAGTGTCGGCTGCCGTATCAACTCTAGCAGGGACATACGGGATGTATCTGTATGCCGTCTCCTCCAAACAAGGGTTCGCTGCACGGAGACGAACAATAGCAGCATAGGCAGCATCCTGTACTGCCATCTCAACAGTCACTCCAATGCCACGGAAGGTGTGCAGCTCAGTGATGGAGCGGTCCTGTCGATCCCAGATAACCATCACACCCTCATACTGTTCCTGGTTGAACTCGCGGTAGTCCTCGTAAACAGTGTACTCGGGGTACCAGCGATATCCCAGTTTCTTCAAGAGGCCGACCAGAATGGCCGGGAACCCAGTCGTATCGTGCGCGTAGGTCAGACGAACGATCTGCCTAGTGGGACGCATCTGTAACAAGGCGATTCAAGATGTCAAATGACGGTGCGTGTATCATAACTTCAAAGAGAAAGCAGTTGTCGACAAAACTATTCTCCGGTGGATGTGATCACGAGAACCTAATGTTAGAGTTAGGAAATCTTTAACCCGAAAGAGAAGAGAGATCAGAACCCAGAGTATAGACGAGGAATAAAAGATCCTAATACCACCCGATTAAGATGTGGGCCCGTAACCCACAACATCTTTGTTATTAAAAGTTTTTCAATGACTAGACTCAACTTCGGCCAAGGATGTGGAAAGGGGGTTACCTACAGGCAATCGGCTCTGATACCAACTTGTGACGCCCCCAGCCTCGACCGTACGCTAAACAATCACGCAATGCGTACGACCAAGATTATGGACTCACTAATCAATATCACAACACAACTCTAGACACAAATTAAAAGTCATACAGCTTCATGTTACAAGCCAGGGCCCTCGAGGGCTTGAATACAAAGCTCGACGAGCATAAGTCAGTGGAAGAAAATGATATCTGAGTACAGACATAAAGGTACACAAGTCTTTGCCATAAGAAGGCTAGCACAAACATAACATCGGATCGAAAGAGGCGAGGCCTCCTGCCTGGGAACCTCCTAACTACTCCTGAATGTCAGAGAAGTCCACGTCGTAGTAGGCTCCATCCTGGTAGTAGTGGCCTCCGTCGGGGTAACTGTAGTCGTCCACCGGGTAAGCTGGATCCTGGGTCTCCTGGGCGTCGTCATCTGGTCGCGGCATCGTATCAAGGGAAAGGGGGAGCAAAGCAACGGTGAGTACTCATCCAAAGTACTCGCAAGACTTACATCAGAAGTATGCTAGATATGCACCAGTATCAAAGGAATGGGGCTATATCTTTGGACTAGACTGCAGAAATGCCAGAAGAGGGAAGGAGGCCTAGTCCTATCGAAGACTAGCATCTTCAGCGTCTTGCAGCATAAGACGAGAGTAGACTGGTATCACATATATATAGTCATATTGTTGCAGCAATTTTATTAAGTAACCACGCCCTGAGATCCTTCCCCGACTCCCTGCGAGGAAGCAACCTCGGAGCCACAATTCATTTTAATTAGTTTATGATTATAGTTGTAGTAGGCCAAAGCACAACTCCAAGTCGTCCTGTTATCGTGGACATGGCTATTCGAATAGTTTACTTCCCTGCAGGGGTGCACCAAATTACCCAACACGCTCGATAAGCTCCGGCCGGATACAATTTTCTGGTCATACCCGGGCTCGGCCGATCGACACAACGTAGTCCTACCTAGGCTCAACAGAGAGGCCAGCATGCCGGTCTACATCCTAATGACTCGGGGTCTTGGGCCATCGCCATCGCCATCCTGCATGTTATGCCCTCGGCCGGGATCAGTCCTAGCATGCCTTAACTCACAAGCGCCATGCGTCATCGCGGACCACCCGGGCGCGAGTCGAATCTTGTGGCATCTGAAGAGCTTTCGGGAGAATGTACGGCGTAGAGCAGCCCATACTGATTACCCCGCGTGGTGGTTAGTGCGACAAAGACCCGTAGGCCCGCTCAGATTAAATACTCAACCCATTAGCAATTTATTAGTGCGGGGCAAGCGCGAACCATAAAGTGCAGTCCATCGCCCCGCCATTAACACTCGGGTGCCTTACCGGCGCACCCCACCAATATCTCTCGGGTGCCTTAGCGGCGCACCCCACCACATATCACTCTCGCGGGTACCCTTGGGGCCGACCCGTCTTAAACATGTTTCTGTAACCAGGTCTTAGTAACTATGTGACTATACCCCAAGTGGAAATCCGAGGAATCACCCTCGATGGATCCCACTCGAGGTATGAGTAAGGCAAGAGTCGCTACCGGTAAATGGAAAGGAGGAATCACCCTCGATAGCCATGACCGATAGCTACGCTAAAGAATTAACACCGGGAGTGCTAAGTGAGGTATCACCCCCGGCACTCGGTAGTAGCTCTACAATGCCATACTTAAGGGGTGTGTGGTGATGTGTCGGTAACGGCTTGTCAGTCATGACGACTGAGTCTTCTGTCTTCAAGTCCTCGGTGTCATCGATGAAAGCATGGGCAACTGGGTCTATGGGGGTCTCAGGGGTTCACTAATCAACCTATGCTAAGCAGTCGAGAGAAGAGGGGGAAGAAACAATAAATACAAGGAACAGATGCAACACGATGCATGACATGGCAGTACGCAGTGCTAGGGGTAGTCTAACGCAGTACTACACGTATCAGACGAAGCGGGAGAATATCTGACGATATTTCCCGGGTCTTTGGATTTTTCGGACAATTGAAAACAATGGAAAAGTTCCATGTTTGCTATGCTAGAGGCGTGTGACAGACTAACGGACTGCGTAGATGGAACCGTAGAATTATTCTGAGCAACTTTCATGTTCAAAACTTTTTAATTCGGGCTACGGTTTATTTTATATTAATTTCTAAAGTTTTAATAATATTCTGAAATTAATTTAATTAATAAATTCGAATTATCCAAAACAGTAATAATACTATTTAGATTAATTAATTAATTAACAGATTAATTAATTAATCTAATTAATCTTGATCACCTAATTAATTACCTAATTAATTAATTACCTAATTAATTAATTACCTAATTAATTAATTAATTAATTAATTAATTAATTTAACTATTAAATTAATCTAATTAATTAATTATTACTAATATTTATTTAATATTTATAAAATCATTTTTATTTATTTATGTATAATTTTATTATAACAGGGGCACTGGGCCCGTTAGTCATTGGGACAGGCCGAACAATGTCCGGGGGCGCCCATTCGGGCGCTGGACACGTCCGGCCACTCGGACGCACGGACGCACAGATACACGCACGCACGCACGTCCGCTCGCCGGCCGGTCCGGGCCGGCGGCGGCGCTTACGGCGGGGCGACGACCGGCAGGCGGGGAGGCGGGCCGGAGGCGGCGGCGAGGTGGCGGGAGGCGTCGGCGGCGGGGGCGGGTCCGGCGGCGGCGGTGGCGACGCGAGGGCGAGGCGGCGGCGGCGCGGGCTGGTCGGGCTGAGCCCGTCGTCGGGGGGGTGGGGAAGGAGAGCGGACGGGGCCGGCGGGTTCGGGCGCGGCCGGGGCCTGGCTTGGTCGGCGGGGGGGACGGGCGGACGGGCGCGGGGGGGGGGGGGGGGGGCAATCGGGGCGGCTGGGGCGACGGGGCTAGGGTTCGCCCGCCCCTGGCACCTTATAGGGACCGGCTGGGCCGGTCTAATTCGGCCCAGTTAGGGGCCTTTTCTCCTATTTTCAAAAAGGCAATTAATGCACATTTTTAAAACATTTAGGGCATTAAAACAATTTCAAAAATACCAGTTTTAATTTTATAAGACATTATGGAATATTTGCAATCCATCCAACATTTTTAATTCTAGTTTTGCACAACTTTTAAAACCACATTTCAGACGAAATTTTAAAATGCAACGGAATTAAATTACAACAACCACTGTGGCACAGATCCAGGGGCGTTACAATAAGATTGATCGGAAAAGATAACTTTGAGGTGGTTTCGTACCCTACAATAATTTCTTCGTTTGTTCTCTGCTATTTGTGACTTTGGAGTGAACTCTTTGTCGCACGTGAGGGATTTACATATGATTCAACTATGTTAGTATTGTTGAGAGAACTTGCACTAGTGAAAGTATGAACCCTAGGCCTTGTTTCCAAGCATTGCAATACCGTTTTTGCTCACTTTTGTTACTTGCTACCTTGCTGTTTTTATATTTTCAGATTACAAAAACCTATATCTACCATCCATATTACACTTGTATCACCATCTCTTCGCCGAACTAGTGCACCTATACAATTTAGCATTGTATTGGGTGTGTTGGGGACACAAGAGACTCTTTGTTATTTGATTGCAGGGTTGCTTGAGAGAGACCATCTTCATCCTACGCCTCCCATGGATTGATAAACCTTAGGTCATCCACTTGAGGGAAATTTGCTACTGTCCTACAAAACTCTGCGCTTGGAGGCCCAACACGAGTCTACAAGAAGAAGGTTGCGTAGTAGACATCAAGCTCTTTTCTGGCGCCGTTGCCGGGGAGGTGAGTGCTTGAAGGTATATCTTGAGATCTTGCAATTAAATCTTTTATTTTCTTGTTTTCACTAGTTTAGTCTATAAAAGAAAACTACAAAAAATGGAATTGAGGTTGCCTCATATGCTTCATCTTTTTAATGTCTTTCGTGAAAATGATGGAATGGAAAATTGTGCTCAAGTGTTAGAAGAAGAAGTTATTAAAATGTTTGACACTAAATCTTTGAGTGATGAGCATGATTGCAATATTGCTAGTATGAATTCTCTGAATATCCATGATGCTAATTATATGCAAAGCCACAAGCTTGGGGATGCTATGTTTGATGAAGATGATATTTTTAGTCCCCCAAGTTTTGATGAGCAAATTTGTTATGATAATGACATGCCTACCTTTCCTAAACTGAATGAACTAATTAAGAATTCTTCCCACTATCTATGATGATTATGATGATGACATGTATGCTATAAAGTGTGATAGTAACCATGAAACTTGTCATCATGATTTTAATATTCAAAGTGATTATGTCAATCAAGTATCTCATGATAGTTATTTTGTTGAGTTTGCTCCCACTATTATGAATGAGAAGAAAATTGCTTATGTGGAGAGGGACAAATTTTCTATACTTGTGGATCATGAAGATAATGCTTTATGTGATATTTATGTTGTGAAATTCCTTTATGATGTTACTGAAAATTATTATGAGGGAGGAACATATGCTTGTAGGAATTGCAATAATATCAAGTTTCCTCTCTATGTGTTCAAAGTTTTGAAGTTATGCTTGGTTTGCCTTCCTATGCTAGTTGATTCTTGCTCCCATAAACTGTTTGCTCACAAAATCCCTATGCATAGGAAGTGGGTTAGACTTAAATATGCTTGTCATGAGATTCATGATGCTCAGTAACATGTTTCAAATACTATTCCTATGTGAGCATCATTGAAATCATCATGCCTAGCTAAAAAGGCATTAAAGAAAAGCGCTTGTTGGGAGACAACCCAATATTTATACCTACTGTTTTTGTGTGTTCACATGATTAAGCTACTGTAGTAATCATGTTCTATAGCTTTTGTTTCAATAAAGTGCCAAGTAAAGCCTTTGGGGTGACTCACAAGATGAGTAGAATTGATGCTGAACCAAAACAGAAACTTTTGACTCCAGTACAGGAATTTTCATTTTTTACTGGAGCGTGATAATGATCTGAAATTTTTACATAGTCTTGATACACAAATTCTTCAGGTTTTCCTAATCTTTCAGAATTTTTAGAGACAGGGAAGTATGGTTACACTAAAGATCTTCACAGACTGTTCTATTTTTGACAGATTCTGTTTTGCATGCATATTTTGCTTGTTTTAGTGTTTCCATAGCTTATATTTAGCGGTATAAATTATGGGAATGATAGAATACAGTAGGTATCATGTGGGAACAATTATGAATCTTGTCTTGACAGTACCTAAGTGAATTATCTTTATTTATTATACTAACCCTTCTCACGAAGTTTCGTTAAGTTTTGTGTGATTGAAGTTTTCAAGTTTTGGGTGAGACACTGATATGAGGAGAATAAGGAGTGACAAGAACCTAAGATTGGGGATGCCCAAGGCACCCCCAAGGTAATATTCAAGGAAGACTCAAGCGTCTAAGCTTGGGGATGCCCCGGAAGGCATCCCCTCTTTCATCTTCAACACTATCGGTATATCTTACTTAGAGCTATATTTTTATTCATCACATAATATGTGCTTTGCTTGGATAGTCATTATATTTTGTTATTTTATGTTAGGTGTTATTCATAATCTTGTTTTTCAATAAAAAGTTCCAAGAATTGCCTTTTAGGATGCTTGCATTGCATGTTTTGATGAGTGCTGTGTAAAAACAGAAACTTTGGCTGTAGTGCTTGAATTTTCATATTTTACTGGAACATGGAACGTTTCTGAAATTTTTACACAGTGTTGTCATATAAATTAGTTAGCATTTCCTAAATTTTCATAATTTTTTGAGTTACATAAGTACACTGGTTTAATAGATTGCTACAGACTGTTCTGTTTGGACAGATTGCTGTCATAGTTTTGTTATCTACTTATCCTATAGTTTCCATAGCCTATATTGGTAGATATAAATTGTGGAGATGATAGTAAACAGTATATGATGTTTGAAAATTATTGTGCAACTTGTCTTGGCAGTACATGAAGTGTTGATTTATTCTTATGTGTACTAACCTATCTCACGAGTTCTTTTCGAGTTTTGTGTGGATGAAGTTTTTGAGAATAGGTGAAACCATGATATGAGAGGATTGAACGAGATAAAAAAGCTCAAGCTTGGGGATGCCCAAGGCAACCCAAGCAAATATTTAAAGAAGTCTCAAGCATCTAAGCTTGGGGATGCTACGCATCCCACCACTCTTCATCAACAATTATCGGTTAGCCTATGTTGAGCCTAAATTTTTATTCATTCGCATGATGCGTGCTATTCTTGGAGTGCTATTTTTCTTTTGCTTGCTGTTTAATAAAATGCTTAAGATCTGAAATTCTTAGATGAGATAGTCTTCACATAGTTATTTAATTGTTGACTACGCATTGATCTTCACTTATATCTTTTTGGAGTAGTTTGTCATTCACTCTCGTGCTTCACTTATATCCTATGAATAAATGGTTGAATGAATTGAATATCATAAATCTGAAATTAAATATGCTTCATATACTTATACCATGGGGAGTAATGACTTCACACATAATAAGTATAGGTGGTAAAATTTATTGAAAGTTAGCAAACACCGCATTGGTCACTTGAACAATTCATGAAAGAATATTGAAGGAAGAGAGATTCCACATATAAATATACTATCTTGGACATCTTCTATGATTTTGAGCCCATTAATTGTTTTCAAACTCGAGCAAATTAGTTAAAATTGGACAAGGAAGACAACTTAATGAGTTATGTTTGGGTATATTTTTATAGAAGTTATATTGTTATGGATCCTCCAACATGTGGTGCTTGCTTCCACCTCATACTAACCAAAACTTCCGCACAAAGTAGAAATACTACTTGTGCATCCAAACACCCTTAAACCCAAAGTTGTTCCATATGAGTCCACCATACCTACCTATATGTGGTATTTACCTGCCGTTCCAAGTAAATTTGCATGTGCTAAACTCTAAACCTTCAAATAATATTCTGTTTTGTATGCCCGAATCGCTCATATAGTGACTAGGGGCTGTTAGTATCTTCCATGCTAGGTGGGTTATTCTCACGATATGTGTTGATTCACTATCATTCACGAGAAAGTGGCTGGTATTCGGGATGCCCAGTTCCATGCTCAAAAATCAAATCAAAATATAATGAAACAAAACTCCCCCAGGATTGTTGTTTGTATGGACGGTACCCGTGGATTCGGCTCGCCGTGGAGTGTGATTGATTGGTGGAGGGGGAGTAAAAACTTTACCATTCTGTTTGGGAACCGCCTATAATGTATCTAGCATGGAAGATACCGAGATCTCTTGCTTGTTATGTTGACAATGAAAGCATACCACTAAAAAATATTATTCATCTCTGTTTGAAAAGCTCGAGCGCTGGCACCTTTGCACATCAATGCTTCCCTCTGTGAAGGGCCTATCTTTTACTTTCTAGTACTTACCTTTATTCAAGAGTCATGGTGATCTTCACCACTCCCTATATTTCGCCTTTTTCTCTTGGCAAGCGTCATGTGTTGGGGAATTATCTAGGCATATATATCCACACAAATATATTTGATCATGAATTATTATTGTTGACAATTATCTATATGATAAATAAGTTGGGAGGCAAAACATTAAGCCCCTATCTTTCTCTGTGTTCGATGGATCCTATTTGTTCTAAAAATATGCTTTTCTGTCAATAATCATGGAAGACTATATGATAGTTGAGTATGTGGAATTTGCTAAATCAAAGCTCTTTCATAGACCCTTCCCGAAAATAAGATGAATTGCAATTGTCCGATGACTAGGAATATGGTTTGTTAGTTTTCAAGAAACTTTCTGCCCTATACTTTAACATGTGAATAGCTTGTTACTTGATCATGAGAAGTTTTATGAGATGAGCTACTGTTTATGGTTTATATTGATGCTAGAAAAAGTGATTGGAATTATCATTGATCTTAACTTGTGCACTTGCTAGCATTCACACTTCATAAATTATTTCTTTTATCATTTACCTACTCGAGGACGAGCAGGAATTAAGCTTGGGGATGCTGATACGTCTCCAATGTATCTATAATTTATGAAGTATACATGCCATGTTTACAATAATTCTATATGATTTTGGTATGATTTTATTAGAACTAACCCGGACTGACGCTGTTTTCAGCAAAACTACCATGGTGTTGTTTTTGTGTAGAAATAAAAGTTCTCGGAATGGGCTGAAAATTTACGGAGAATATTTTTGGAAAATATAAAAAATACTGGAGCAAAAATATACTGGAGAGGAGTCCCGAGGCAGCCACAAGCCTAGGGGCGCCCCCCTAGGGCGCGCCCCCCTAGCTTGTGGGCCCCTCGGGAATCCCCTTGATGTGATTCCAACGCCAAGTATTCCTATAAATAACAAAACCCCCAGAAAGAAACCTAGATCGGGAGTTTCGCCGCCGCAAGCCTCTATAGCCACAAAAAACCAATCGGGAGCCCGTTCCGGCACCCTGCCGGAGGGGGAAACCATCACCGGAGGCCATCTTCATCATCCTGGCGGTCTCCATGACGAGGAGGGAGTAGTTCACCCTCGGGGCTGAGAGTATGTACTAGTAGCTATGTGTTTGATCTCTCTCTCTCATGTTCTTGAGATGACACGATCTTGATGTACCGCGAGCTTTATTAATATAGATGAATCATATGGGGTTTTCCCCTCTCTATCTTCTTGTGATGAATTGAGTTTTCCCTTTGAAGTTTTCTTATCGGATTGAGTCTTTAAGGATTTGAGAACACTTGATGTATATCTTGCGATGGGATATCCGTGGTGACAATGGGATGTTCTATTGATCCACTTGATGTATGTTTTGGTGATCAACTTGCGGGTTCCGTGACCTTGGGAATCTATGCATAGGGGTTGGCACATGTTTTCGTCTTGACTCTCCGGTAGAAACTTTGGGGCACTCTTTGAAGTTCTTTGTGTTGGATTGAACATGATGAATCTGAAATTGTGTGATGCATATCGTATAATCAAGCCCATGGGTACTTGTGGTGACATTGGAGTATCTAGGTGACATTAGGGTTTTGGTTGATGTGTATCTTAAGGTGTTATTTTAGTACGAACTCTAGGGCTGTTCGTGACACTTATAGGGATAGCTCATAAGATTGATCGGAAAAGATAACTTTGAGGTGGTTTCGTACCCTACAGTAATTTCTTCGTTTGTTCTCCGCTATTTGTGACTTTGGAGTGAACTCTTTGTCGCACGTGAGGGATTTACATATGATTCAACTATGTTAGTATTGTTGAGAGAACTTGCACTAGTGAAAGTATGAACCCTAGGCCTTGTTTCCAAGCATTGCAATACCGTTTTTGCTCACTTTTGTTACTTGCTACCTTGCTGTTTTTATATTTTCAGATTACAAAAACCTATATCTACCATCCATATTACACTTGTATCACCATCTCTTCGCCGAACTAGTGCACCTATACAATTTAGCATTGTATTGGGTGTGTTGGGGACACAAGAGACTCTTTGTTATTTGATTGCAGGGTTGCTTGAGAGAGACCATCTTCATCCTACGCCTCCCACGAATTGATAAACCTTAGGTCATCCACTTGAGGGAAATTTGCTACTGTCCTACAAAACTCTGCGCTTGGAGGCCCACCACGAGTCTACAAGAAGAAGGTTGCGTAGTAGACATCAGGCCACGCGGATGTGACCCGACAGGAGCAGAGGAAAGGACGTGAGGCAGGGCAGCACGCCGATCGAGTCTGGCACGCGTCGCCCGAGGAGTGCATGGCGACTCCACTCCCCGCGACGCCCCATGGGCAGCGGTTGCGCCTATAAACCCGCCTCGCCTGGGGGTTCTTGCCCTCTTGACATGTCCTCCCACTTTTCTTCCTTCCAAGTTATCTTCCCTGTCCTCCTCCTTTCCTTTGCTCCTCCATGGCGTCCAGTGAAAGTGAGGCAGGTGCGGGGAAGCGCTCCGGGTCCCCGGCTCCACCGGCGGCCCCCGGAGGCAATGGCAGGGGACCCTCTAGGCCAGCCCAAGCTCGCCGGTGCTAGGCCATTATTGATGAGTAAGTGTCTTGTCCCCCGCCTCCTTCGCTTACAATCACATCCGCAGCGCCAGTCTTGATCGCCCCCTCTTCCCAGGGCGCCCGCGCCCAAGAGGCGCAGGCTCGACGAGCTCTAGGAGGAGGTGGACGCGCTGAGGGTCCAGCTGGCGGACGCTGAGGCTGCCCTCTAGGCCGTGCTCAAGGGTGAGGCAGAGGCCTAGGCGGAGCTGGCGTCGCTCCAGACCCAGGTCAAAGGGGCTGTCGACGCCATGCAGGCCGCCCAGGACGAGGTGGCCCACGCGAAGATGCTGGAGGCGCAGGAGAAAAAGCAGTATCTGGTCATCGCCCACCGCGCGGTCGGCGGGGTGAGCCGGTTCATCGGGGAGGCCCCTGCGCTGCTGTGCATGCACGGCGACGGGGGCTACCTCAACTTCTTCGACAAGGTGGTGGAGGCACTGGAAACTGGCGTCTCCCGGATTGACGAGGACAATGTGTCCAGCGCGCGTGACCTCCTGGACCTCGCGCTGACACGCGTCTTCTCCAACCTTCGCTGACTCGTCCCGGAGCTCGATCTCCTCCGCGTCATGGAGCCGGTGCCCGAGGAGCTCCAGAGGACACTTAGGGATGAGGTGCGCCCGCACGTGGAGCGGTTCGCCCAAGAGCCTTTCTCCGACGAGGGTGACGACTCCGGCGCCGCGGCGGGCGACGGTCCGGGCGGCGACAGCGGCTCCTCCGCCTAGGCCTCTCCTATTTTCTCTTCCCAGTTCCTGTCATGTCAAGCAACACCTAGCCCCTGTGGGCGTTAACTTTTGTGTTTTTACCTTCGTCTTCCTCCTCCTTCTTTAAGCTGTCGATTGTTTTTTTCCGTGGTGCGACCCCGCGTCTCCCGCGGGGCCTTGTGTTATTTCCGATGCGCCCCGGCACCCCTCGAGAGGTCCGCGAGGGTATCGCGTTAAGACCGGCAACGGCATCCGGTCGGGCCATCGCGGGGTGGGCCCTCCTGAGAGGGAATGTGCCGCCCCCAAGGTCAGACTCTTAGCCACGTCGCCTAGAGTGGCCGGACTCCTTCCCTCGCGCTACCCTTCCTTGCTCCTGGAACCACAAGAATCCTAATGGGGTTACATAGCGGACCGTAACACCTGTATTTTTACGTTAGCGCTCATGCCTCTTGCCCGGCATTCAGGCTATCATCTGTTTAGAAGGTTCTGCCCTTATTTGGCGGGTGTACTTAGTTCATCGGGTCGTGGCGGGCTCGAGCATCGTGAGGCGTAGGCGGAGCATCCAGGGAGGTCAAGGATCCCATTAGGGAGGGCTTCTTCCTTGATTGCGGGGTGCTTCGGGAGCGCTTTCGGCACTCTGTGTCGACGGGGCCCGATCACGAGCAGACCTCGACCACCATTGGGGCGTCTGGATCACCAGGACAAGACCAAAGGGGCGAGGCCTCGGCCACAATTGGGGCGTCCGGATCACCAGGACGAGACCAAGGGGCGCGGAGCTACACGATCGGTGAGGTTCACGAGGCGCATTACCTGGGAACCCCCCCTTGATGCTCAAGCGGCGCTCTGCGTCTGCGGAGCCCAATCTCGCGCATACCTTGACTGCCGTTGGGGCGTCCAGATCACCAGGATGAGACCAAGGGGCGAGGGGCTACGTGACCAGTGTGGCTCCTGAGGCGCGTTGCTCAGGAGTCCCCCTTGACGCTCAAGCGGTTCCCATTCCTTCCCGCCGGTTGCTACTCCGGGAGGTGTCTGAACCTCCCGAGGTTCTGTGATGTCGCGCTGGGCGGCGGCCGGAGCCCCCGAGGGGGAATCGACCGCTAAAAGATGCGTGCTTTTGAGGCAACAGGTCCTTGCCGGCCTGCTCT
The DNA here is from genome assembly GCA_039707655.1 of Elymus sibiricus. Classification (NCBI taxonomy): domain Eukaryota; kingdom Viridiplantae; phylum Streptophyta; class Magnoliopsida; order Poales; family Poaceae; genus Elymus; species Elymus sibiricus. The sequence continues at coordinate 371,720,010 of CM077675.1, read as the reverse complement.
GAAGGGCCACGAGGGGAGGCCAAGGTGCATGGGCCTCGGCAAGGTGCCAATCCAAAAGAAAAGAGACTTCAAGGCTAGAAAGAGGAATCGCGAAGAGAGAAAAGGTCCCGCCCCTTTTGAAATAGAGTTACAAAATCTTCAACTTCATTTCAAAATGTGGCAATATGAACACAAAAAGAAGCAAGCAACAGCCGCGTCCGGCACCTAGGCTAGTCTTCGCCTACGTCTTCCCCCAGCGTGGAGCGTAGGGCATCCACGTTGCGTGGGCATAGACATTGGAGGGAAGTGTTGTCCGCCAGCGCGGAGCATGGGGCTTCCACTTGGGCGTGGGATGGAACCCCTTCGCGTCCTTGGGGGGCTCCGGGCATATACAGCCCACTCATTATTACGTGAGAGTGTCAAGGCCGGAGATAGCTGGGCAAGCCCCCAGGCGCATGGCCCAGGTGCTCCCAACTTTGTTAAGAGCCATCCCACACATTTCTGCGCGGTTGCGTGCCTCTACATCCCAAACCTAAGTGCACTGCTCCCCGCGTAGCCGCAGGATTGCGCTCCCGCGGCCCAAACATGAGTGCAACGCACCCAGCGCAGCCATAGAGGTGTTGTGTCGGTGAAGCTGCCTCGTGAAGCGTCGGGGCGCCGGTCGGGCCGCGGCTTAAGGACCTCGCGAGGCCCTGCCTCCCGAGGGCTGCTCCGGTGCTCCCATTTCTGCGGGTGGCCCGCGTTGCTTGTACCCTGCTGATCCCCCAGGCGGTCGCTCCTGGGGCCCTGGGCTTGGCTGCACGCTGCTTGCTCGCGGGGGCGGCGGCTGCCTCACGCCCCCGCGCATCCCGGGACGCCCCCCTTCCTTGCATCAGCCTGGCCCGGTATGCCCTCTGTGGGAGCCCCCAGGCCCGGCTTGGGAAGGGCGTTTGGGACATCTCCCTACTTCGGGAGGGTGTTGGCACTTGCGGGGGGCGTCTGATACTCCGCGCCCTCCGCAGGAATCACGTAGCACGGAACGTAGGCCTCTGTATAGAGGCCTTGGCTCCCTACTGAGCCATCCCTGCGCACATCAAGGGCAGCCTCCCCGGGTGGCGAGATGATGCCTCCTGGGGCGCGCGGCCCACAGACCCTCCTGCGGCGGGCCTACGCCCAAAGTTGCTTACCTCTGCCACCGCCGCGGGGTGGGCCGCGCGTGCCTTGACGTGGGTTGCCTCCCTGGTTGTCCACTGTGCCTTCATTACGGTTATCTCCCTGACCAGAAGCGTGAGCCACCTGCTCCCTGCGCCGGTTGGTGCGCTCCCATCGGGATGACCCGGGCTATTGATGCTCCGTCTGGGTATGGGCGCACGCGTCGGGGTGCGCGCGGAGCGCCCCGTCACCTTCTTCAAAGGCGCCACCGACGTGGCCAGGCGACGCCCCGAAGCCTGTCACCGGGATCCGAAGGATAAGAAGTACGGCATGTGGCGGGCCCTGCTCGGGCTCACCCGGGAGCGAAGCGGGCGCGCCGCCCGCAGGCGAGGCGGCGGGCACGGCGAACGAGTCCCCGGTGCCCCGCGCCGGTGGTCGCGAAGAGGGGCGGTGGAGCCAGGCCCTCCTTGCGACGTTAACCAACTCGGCGATGTGTTCGGCCCAGGCGTCGAAGCCCCCATGCGCCGGGCGGTGGCGAAGCTTCTCACTTGCCATCAGAACTGCATCATGTGCGTTGAGGTCTCCCACATGGGTGCAGTGCGATGTTGGTCCCGTGGGCAATGTTCGCTCGCCCTGCGTCTGGTCGGCACGAGCTGCGACGGTGGCGGAAACGACGCCGGTGGCCTGGTAACGGCCACCCTGCATCGCGCTACTGAGGCACGAGTCTTGGACGGCAGTGGCGAGGTTGGTGAAGGCAGACCCACCGAGGCCGAAAGGAGCTTGTCGGTCGTCGGCCATCACGTGACGGGGCGAAGAGGAAGCGAAGCTTACTGAAGACTCCGACACGCCCCCTACCTGGCGCGCCAAATGTCGGATTTCGGGCTCTGCAAAACCCTAAGAAGTTCAAACCCAGGGGCGTGTGCAAAGATCCCCAACAGCTTCACCCCACCGAGCCCACAACACGATAACCCTGCTCGATGGCAAGGAAGAGGATAGTGCATGAGAGTTTATCCAGGTTCGGGCCGCTGCGAAGCGTAAAACTCTACTCCTGCCTTTGGTGGATTGCCTCATGAGGAGGTTCATGGATGATCTAGTACAGTGGTGAGTTGCCTCGCGATGTGTTCGCGGGTGGTTGTCTCGTCCCCCTCTTCCGAGCTGCCTAGCCTCTATTTATAGCGGCCCGGGTCCTCTTCCCTTATCACAAAGGCGGGAAGGAATCCTACAACGGCCAAATTCAAAGGGGGACAGGAGGTACACCCTGTCCTGACGAAAGGTGGTCTTCGCCTACAAAGTAGTCGACGGTGATGCAGAGGTAGGCTCGGGGTGTTGGGGAACGTTGCATGGGAAACAAAATTTTTCCTACGCACACACAAGATCTATCCATGGTGATGAGCATCTACGAGAGGGAGAGTGAATCTACATACCCTTGTAGATCGCTAAGCGGAAGCGTTAAGAAACGCGGTTGATGTAGTCGAACGTCTCCGCGATCCAAATCGCAAGTCGTCCCTCGATCCGATCACGAACTAGTGCCGAACGGACGGCACCTCCGCGTTCAACACACGTACGGCTTGATGACGCCTTCACCTCCTCGATCCAGCGAGCGATGGTGAAGTAGTAGATGAGTTCTGGCAGCATGACGGCGTGGTGATGGTGGTGAGGAACAATCTCTGCAGGGCTTCGCCAAGCACTACGGAGATTATGATGGGAGAACTAGAGGGTTAGGGTTGCCGACACACGGCTTGGGAAATCTTGATGTATCACGTGTGCTAGCCCTTCCCCTCTATTTATATGTTGAGCCTTGGGGTCTAAACTTGGAGTAAAAGCCTCCTCCAGGTCGGTTTTCCCCGCACAAGGTCGGTTTGGCCCGCAGGGAAAGAGTCCAACTCGGATTCCAGCAGTATCGTGCACAAGCGGTAGTACCGCTCATGAGCGGTAGTACCGCTTCACAGCGGTAGTACCGCTTACGCGGTAGTACTGCCTTACCAGCGGTAGTACCGCTTAAGGCAGCAGCAAAACTTCCTTTTGCACTTTCCAATACCTCGTGGGCTTTACCCCTTTGGCTCATATAAAGTGTTGCTGCACCCGAACACTTCGGTAAACATTCGGAACCCCTTCCGGTGAATTCCGGAACCCTTCCGGAGATCAAAACACTATTATCACATATATCAATCTTTACCTCCGGACTCTTCCGGAGATCCTCGTCATGTCCGGGATCTTATCCGGGACTCCGAACAACCTTCGGTCACCAACAAAATAACTCAACTATACTAATCGTCACCAAACGTTAAGTGTGTAGACCCTGCGGGTTCGAGAACTATGTAGACATGACCGAGACACCTCTACGATCAATAACCAATAGCGGGACCTGGATGCCCATATTGGCTCCTACATATTCTACGAAGATCTTTATCGGTCGAACCTCTATGTCAAGGATTCAGTTAATCCCGAATGTTGTCCCTTTGTTCTTCGGTATGTTACTTGCCCGAGATTCGATCGTCGGTATCTCTATACCTAGTTCAATCTCGTTACCGGCAAGTCTCTTTACTCGTTCCGTAATACAAGATCTCATGGCTAACACTTTAGTCACATTGCTTGCAAGGCTCATTGTGATGTTGTATTACCGAGTGGGCCCTGAGATACCTCTCCGTCACACGGAGTAAAAAATCCCAGTCTTGATCCATGCCAACCCAACAGACAGCCTCGGAGATACCTGTAGAGCACCTTTATAGTCACCCAGTTACTTTGCGACGTTTGATACACACAAGGTACTCCTCCGATGTCAGCGAGTTGTATGATCTCATGGTCATAGGAACAGGTACTTGACATGCAAAAAACAATAGCAATAAACTGACACGATCATATGCTACGTTTATAGTTTGGGTCTTGTCCATCACATCATTCTCCTAATGATGTGATCCCGTTATCAAATGACATCTCATGTCCATGGCTAGGAAACCTTCACCATCTTTTGATCAACGAGCTAGTCAACTAGAGGCTTACTAGGGACACAGTGTTGTCTATGTACCCACACATGTATTTAAGTTTCCAATCAATACAATTATAGCATGGATAATAAACGATTATCATGAACAAGGAAATATAATAATAACCAATTTATTATTGCCTCTAGGGCATATTTCCAACACGGGGATGACGTCCATCCTGCGGGGCTTGGGGTCTTGGTCTTGTTGCACCAAAGTGGAAACTTTTGGGGGGCTCTTTGGGAACTCGCGTGCGCCCCTGCGTCCTTTGCACCAAAGGGGAAACTGCCCCCTCTGGCGCGCTGGCGTTCGCCTGGCCTGGCTGGCGTCACCCTTGGTCTCCTGAGGTCATGCGTTGCATAGAAGTCTCCGCCACTCAGGAGGAGGCCTGGGGAGGCCTACCTCCCCGCGGGTCTAGGCGCTATTTCCCCTGTGAGCTCGGGGCCTCGCGAGGGCCTTGTGTTGAGTGTGGCCACGCCGGGCCGTACTTGGTCGTCGAGGTGGGCCACGCCTTGGGCCGCAGGCAGGCAAGTCTGGGTACCCCCGTTCCCAGGACGCCGACAAAGTCAATCAGGTAGTATGAACCATTGTTGAGGTTTTTACTAATGACGAAAGGACCCTCCCAAGGTGGGGAAAGCTTGTGCATCCCAGTTTGATCCTGAATCAAACGGAGCACTAAGTCGCCTTCTTGAAAAGTACGGCTTCAGACTCTACGGCTGTGATAGCGATGTAGGTCTTGCTAATATATGGAGGATCTGGCTGCTGCTAAGTCACGTTCTTCTTCCAAGGCGTCCAAAGAATCTTGACGTGCTTGCTCATTATCTGCCTCAACGTAAGTAGTGACTCGAGGCGAGTCATGGCAAATATCGCTTGGTAAAACCGTGTATCTAGTGGATCTGTTTGGAGTTGTTCTGATACTCTAAAGTACTGCGGGGAGCTCCTCAACCCAACAGCCTGGAGTACGCTGTAGTGGAACCATGAGCCGGGGTTTGATCCCTCTCAAAATCTCTTGATTAGCTCGTTCAAGCTTGCCCATTGGACTGTGGATGCGCCACCGTTGCCAAATCAAGCCGGATATGCTCACGCTGACAAAACTGTTCTATAGCTCCTTTGGATAGATTGGTACCATTGTCAGTAGTAATGCTATGAGGGTAGCCAAAACGGAAGATCAACTTTTTCAAAAATTTGACTACTGTCTCCACGTCACAGTTGCTGACAGGTTCTGCTTCAACCCACTTGGTGAATTTATCAACCGCCACCAAAAGGTGGGTCTTCTTGTCAGAGCACGGCTTGAACGGGCCAACCATGTCAAGCCCCCAGACCGCAAACAGCCAAGTGATTGGGATCATACGCAATTCTTGAGCCGACACATGAGCCCGTCGACCGAACTTTTGACACCCATCGCACTTGCTCACAATGTCTTCTACATCTGCGTGAGCCATCAACCAGTAAAACCCGTGACGAAAAGCCTTTACCACCAGGGACCGTGAGCTGGCATGGTGTCCACAATCACCAGCATGGATCTCATTGAGAATCTCCTAGCCTTCCTCAGGGAAAACACAGCGCTGAAACACGCCAGTGCTGCTTCGCCGATGTAACTCGCCATGGATGATAGTCATTGATTTGGACTGCCTAACTATCTGTCGAGCGATGATTTCCTCAGCTAGGAGCTCGCCTCGAGTCAGATAAGCCAGATATGGTATGGTCCAGTCAGGAATAGCATGAAGAGCCGCCACCAAGTGTGCCTCCGGGTCAGGAATAGCCAAGTCTTCCTCTGATGGCAACTTGGCCGAAGGATTGTGAAGGATGTCTAAAAAGACGTTAGGGGGAACCGGCTTCTATTAAGAGCCAAGTCGCGATAGGGCATCAGCCGCCTCATTGAGCCGGCGATCAATATGATCGACTTGATAGCATTGGAAATAACCTGCCACGTCAGAGACTGCCCGCCGATAAACCGCCATCAAGGGGTCCTTTGAATCCCAAGTCCCTGAAACTTGCTGAGCCACCAAATCTGAGTCACCAAGACACCTGACCCAGCTAAGATTCATCTCTTTAGCCATTCTGAGTCCATGTAGGAGGGCCTCGTACTCAGCTGTATTGTTAGTGCAAGGGAACATGAGCCGTAAAACATAACAAAATTTGTCACCTCATGGAGAAGACAATATAACTCCAGCCCCCAAGCCTTCCAATTGCCTGGACCCATCAAAGTGTATAGTCCAATACGTGTTAGCTGTCCTATCCTCTGGAGTTTGCATCTCTGTGCAATCATTAATGAAATCCACCAATGCGTGAGATTTGACGGCGGTTCTAGGCACATATCTCACATGGTGGGTTCCATGCTGTATTGCTCACTTGGCGATTCGACCAATGGCCTCTCAATTTTGTATGATATCTCCAAGGGGTGCTGAGATGACCATGGTGATTGGATGCTCCTGAAAATAGTGCTTCAACTTCCGGCTTGCCATAAAAACTCCAAAAACCAACTTTTGCCAATGTGGATATCGTTGCTTGGACAAGGTTAAGACCTTGCTAACGAAATAAACCGGCCGCTGAACCGGATACTCCTTACCTGCCTCCTTTCGCTCAATGACGACTGCAACACTCACCGCCTTGGAGTTGGCAGCAATCTACATGAGCATGGGCTCTTTGTCGATAGGGGCAGCTAAAACAGGCGGCTCAGCGAGCTGCCTCTTGACGGCTTCAAAAGCTTCATTAGCTGCATCAATCCAGACGAAGTCGTCTGTCTTCTCGAAAACAATTGATAAAGAGGGATTGCCTTCTCTCCAAGGCGGCTTATAAACCGGCTTAATGCCGAGATACGGCCAGCCATGCGCTGGACCTGATTTATATTTGCCGGCATACCAAGTGAAGTCACCACCTTGATTTTGTATGGGTTGGCTTTGATACCTCGCTCAGAAACTAGGAACACCGAGAGCTTGCCTGCAGGAACACCAAAGACACACTTTGCCAGGTTAAGTTTCATCTGGTACACTCGAAGATTGTCAAACATCTCCTTGAGGTCGTCCAAGAGCGTCTCTTTCTTTTGAGATTTCACCATGATGTTGTCGACATAAGCATGAACATTGCGCCCAATCTGTGGATGAAGGCAATTCTAAACACAACGCTGGTAAGTTGCCCCTGCGCTCTTAAGCCCGAAAGGCATGGAGACATAGTAGAAAGCACCAAAAGGAGTTATGAAAGCCGTCTTCTCTTGAACATCAACAGCCATCTTGATCTGGTGATAGCCGGAGTATGCATCTAGGAAGCATAGACGCTCAAAACTCGCTATAGAGTCAATGATCTGATCGATACATGGGAGAGTAAAAGGATCGTTTGGACAAGCTTTGTTGAGATCTATGTAATCTACACACATGCGCCAAGTGTCGTTCTTTTTCAGAACAAGCACCGAGTTAGCCAACCACTCAGGGTGAAAAACTTCAACGATAAACCCGGCAGCTAGGAGCCGGGCTACCTCTTCCCCAATAGCCTTGCGTCTCTCCTCGTTAAAACGACGGAGGTATTGGCATACTGGTTTCATCTTTGGATCCACATTAAAAGTGGTGCTCAGCAATTTCCCTCGGGACTCCAGGCATGTCAGAAGGTTTCCATGCAAAGATGTCTCAATTCTCATAGATGAACTTGATGAGCGCGCTTTCCTATTTGGGATCCAAGCCGGTCCCAATAGTGAACTGTTGGGATGAGTCGCCCGGTGTGAAGTCAATCTGCTTTGTATCCTCAGCCGGCTTAAACTTGAGCAAGGAATCAGACTCGGTAGTGGGCTTCTTGAGAGGTCTCATATCAGCGGGATCAACATTGGATATATAGAACTTTAATTCCTCCGCCGCGCAAGACGACTCAGCATAGTCTGCATCACCTTCCTCTCACTCCTGGGCTATCTTCCAGCTGCCACTCATAGTTATGGTGCCCTCCGGACCCGGCATCTTGAGCTTGAGATAAACATAACAGGGGCGAGCCATGAAACGAGCATAAGCCGGCCGCCCAAAAAGGGCATGATAAGGGTTCTTATTCTTAACCACCTCAAAGGTCAAGGACTCACATCGGTAGTTGAATTCATCACCGAAAGCAACGTCTAGCTTAATACGCCCGATTGGGTACGCCAACTTCCCTGGCACAATACCATGAAAAACCGTAGTTGAAGGTTGCAGTCTGTTATCAGCAAGGTTCATCCGCCGGAAGGTGTCATAATAAAGGATGTTAATGCTACTTCCACCATCCATGAGAACCATTGTTAAGGTATACAAGCCAACCTGCGGTGCCACAACCAAAGCAAGCCACCCGGGTTATCAACCTGCGGGGGATGATCTTCCCGGCTCTTGGTGATCGGCTGCTCGGACCAGTTTAAATACCTTGGGACTACTGGGTCAACCAAGTTAATGGCCCTTTGCTTCCGCTTGCGATCCTTATTGCAAGTGGTAGTGGTGAAGACATGATATTGCCCACTCCTCAATTGCTTGGGATTGCTCTAAAAACTAGTTTGATTGTTATGCTGCTGATTGCCTTGGCCGGAGCGCTACCCATTGCTATTGTTCCCTGGATGCTAAAAACCTGTTCCTGAGCCGCCTTGGCCAGGAAAGCCTAATCCCGCAAATCCGCCGGAAGAGCCGCCGTGTGAGCCGCCCTGACCAAGCTAACTCGGATGTCCCCCATCATTGCCTCCTTGGTGATTCTGGAAAGCCTGGTTGCGGAAGTCCTGCATGATATAACAGTTTTCCCATGAGTGCGTGGACGACTTATCCGGGGTACTATGTTTGGGACAAGGTGCCTTGAGAGCCTCCTCATAGTGGCGCGGCTTGTTCCCGTTGTAAGCCCCTCCTGGGTGGTTGTTGCGACACTGGTTCTTGAAACCGATGTTGGTATTAGCGACGAACTCTGACCCGGCATCATGCTGCTTTCGCTTACTGTTATTGCCTTGTCCCCCTGGGTTCCCACTGTTCCCCTGGTTTTGCTGACCCTTGCCATCGTCGCCCTTCTTGTTCTTACCAGTTTTTTCCTCGTCTGAGCCGGGATCCTTCGTACTGTCTGACTCGGTGTATCTGGTAAGAACATTCATCAAGTCGCCCATATCCTGCACCTTTCGCTTAAGATGACCAAGCTTTTGAACCAGTGGTTGAAAGTGGCAGTTTTTCTCCAAGATTAGGAAGGCTTGAGCCACCGTGATACTGTCCAACGAATGAATAGTTTCGGCAACCCGCCGAGTCCAATGGTGAGCTGACTCAGCCCCGCGCTGGACACAATGTTGAAGATCAACAATCGTCATTGGTCGCTTGCATGTTCCCTAGAAGTTCTTGATGAATCGCTCCTTCAGCTCTATCCAAGTGTTGATAGAGTTGGGTGGCAAGTTCTTCAGCCATGTTCGAGCCGGTCCTTCCAGCATCATGGTCAGGTACTTTGCGCACATGGCGTCGTTGACGTCGAGCATGTCCATGGCTAACTCGTAACTCTCAATCCATGCTGCCGGCTCAAGGTCTGCTGTGTAGTTTGGTACCTTATGAGGCCCCTTGAAGTCCTTGGGCATACGCTTGGTATGGAGCGCCGGGGATAAACAAGGGATTCCAATCGTCCTACCATTCATCCCAGCCCCCGTAGTCATCAGTTGAGGATGAAACTGCTGAGGCGCCCGTGATGCCGCCGCTTTCGCCTCCGCCTGTCGTGCAGCCCTGGCCGCATCTATGACCGCCTGGGCGTCTGACGTCACAATCCGGGTTGGGGAGACTCGAAGGTGCTGCCTGCGTCCACTGCTAGAAATAGCTAGAGATTCTACATGGCGACTCTTCCTGCGGCTGGCATACGGGGTGGAGTGCATCCGTTCATGGCTATAAGAATATTGCGCTTGCTACACCACCGCTGTCTTCAACATCTCTATGGCATTCGTGGCCTCTATCTCGACAGGGGTATTCCCGTGGATGGGAAGCACCACCAGATTGTGAGTCGCCGCTAGCACGTTATCAACGGGTTGGAGAAGTGACCCTGCGGCGTCTGGAACCGCGATGGCAAAGGCTGATCCGGCGATGGTTGAGCCGGATCCGTTTGTCGGGCCGTCTGACAAGGAGGATCCTCACGTGCTAGTTCAGTCCCTGGCGTTTGATGCGGAGTGGGGAACAAACGAGTCGGCTCGAGATTTAATGCCAGGCGGCTATGGTGTCTCCTTTGGTGAACGGCCTCCAAGGCATCTTGACGAAGCCCTAACTGCCAAGCCTCGGCCTTCAGATGCTCCGACTCATTATGGATATGGGCTTGTATTTCTGCCATCCAGGTGTTTTCGGCATCAATTTCTCTCTGCACCTGAGTCATCTGCTCGCGGAGTTTTACTAACTCCGTGTTGCGTTCCTCTTGGTTTTCCGCAGTGATGGGTATGTCTACCAGCTTCACCATCTCGGCCATCAGATCTATCATCGCTTGAGCCGGCGCTTTGACTGATCCGCCAGAGCCGGCCTGCTACGCCTGCTGACGACGGGTCTTGAGCTGCCGATGTTCCTGCCACATAGACAGTAATCTGACGAGGCGGCTCAAGTGTCTCCTTGAGAGCTTCCACTTCTACAGAACCCCCAAGTCCACCATCATAAAGAGGACAGATTGATTCGGTGTCTCCCATGGAAGATTCACCATCATAATTAACGGGGGTGTCCCTGTTTCCCGCCAGCTCATCCGAGAGGCAAACTCATTGGGTGAAACCGACGAAGGCCCGACGCCGGCCGGCTTCTTACCAGGCGGCTTGGGCGCGCCGAGCCGGCTCGACGAGGTTGGTCCAGATGTCCGACTCAGGCAGTGACGCGCTGATTTTGCCAATGAAGACATGGATTTTGCCAAAGGGGACCCGGTACCCATACTCGTTTGAGTCGGCCTTAGGGCCCCAGCCTGCATCGTCGATGTAGAGCTTGCCGCGGCGGCTTTTGGTCATCTGACCAACCGTGAATCTCCCGAACCCTGGAAGGGCTTTGATGACCCACAAGTATAGGGGATCAATCGTAGTCCTTTCGATAAGTAAGAGTGTCGAACCCAACGAGGAGCAAAAGGAAATGACAAGCGGTTTTCAGCAAGGTTATTTCTGCAAGCACTGAAATTGTAGGTAACAGATAGTTTGATAGCAAGATAATTGGTAGCAAGCAAGTAACGGTAACGGTAAACAAGGTGCAGCAAGGTAGCCCAATCCTTTTGACGCCAAGGACAGGCCAGAACAGTCACTAGTAATAGGCAAAGTGTTCTTGAGGGTACATGGGAATTTCGTCTAGTCACTTTTATCATGTTGGTTTGATTCGTGTTCGCTACTTTGATAATTTGATATGTGGGTGGACCGGTGCTTGGGTGCTGTTCTTACATGAACAACCTCCCACTTATGATTAACCCCCTAGCAAGCATCCGCAAATACGAGAAAAGTATTAAGATAAAATCTAACCATAGCATTAAACGTTTGGAACCAAATCAGCCCTTTACGAAGTAGCGCATAAACTAGGGTTTAAGCTTCTGTCACTCTAGCAACACATCATCTAATAACTACTCCACAATGCATCCCCTTAGGCCCATGAATGGTGAAGTGTCATGTAGTCGACGTTCACATGACACCACCAAGGGAATCACAACATACATATCATCAAAATATCGAACACATATCAAATTCACATGATTACTTGCAACATGACTTCTCCTTTGACCTCAAGAACAAAGGTAACTACTCACAAATAATAAACATGCTCAATATTAGAGAGGTATTGAATAGCATAATGGATCTGAACATATAATATTCCACCAAATAAACCATATAGTAATCAACTATGCAAGGTAATCGACACTACTAGTCACCCACAGGTACCAATCTGAGGTTTCGATACAAAGATTGAACACAAGAGATGAACTAGGGTTTGAGAGGAGATGGTGCTGTTGAAGATGTTGATGAAAATTGGCCTCCCAAATATGAGAGGGGTGTCGGTGATGACGATAGCTTCGATTTCCCCCTCCGGGAGGGAAGTTCCCTCGGCGGAATCGCTCCGCCGGAGGGCAAAAGTGCTCCTGCCCAAGTTCCGCCTCGAGGCGGCGGCGCTTCGTTCCGAAAGTCCTCCTCTGATTTTTTCTAGGTCAAATGTGACTATATACCAGAATATGGGCACCGGAGGTGGGCCGAGGTGCCCACAACCCATCAGGGCGTGCCCAGGGGGGCCTGGCGCGCCCTGGTGGGTTGTGCCCACCTGGAAGACCCCCTCCGGTAGTTTTCTGCTCCAGTATTTTTTTATTAAATGCAAAAATAATCTCCGTAAAATTTCAGCTTCATTGGAGTTGTGCAGAATAGGTATCTCTGATGTGCTTTTCTTTGGTCCAGAATTCCAGCTGCCGGTATTCTCCCTCTTTGTGTAAACCTTGCATATTATGAGAGAAAATGCATTAGAATCACTCCCCAAAGCATTATTATTCAACAAAACAAAGTAAATAACAGTAGGAAATCATGATGCAAAATGGACGTATCAGGCTCCCTTTGAGAACTCAACTCCACCGGGCAAGAGCCCCACGGTGGGCGCCAACTGTCATGGTTTTGTCACGGCAGATGTTCTCTTAGGAGAACTTAAGTGTGAGGCCATCGCCGCTAGGTGGCGACTCAATGAGGTTAAACGGCAATAGGAGACCAGTTTACCTAGGTTTGGCCCCTCCAATGGAGGTAATAGCCTACGTCCTGCTTTGTGTATATATTGATGATGATCTCGATTACAAGGGTGCGGAATCGCTAACCTAGATTTCGAGGGTGTGTAACTTAAGTCTTTCGGTCCTAGGGGCTTGCCTTTATATAAAGGTTAAGACCCTAGGTTTTACAAGAGCCCAAGTCATGCTATGACTCGTGACCTATCATGTCTCTAACTCGCCTTGTCTCTCAAGCAAGGAAACTCCTGGCGTCTTCTGCCACTCGGGCCTTGAGTCGCCGTCTTCACGTGCTGGGCTGCCAGGCGGCTTATCAGGCAAGCCCCCTTGCCTATCTTGTTTTCAACAATACGGCCCATCTTGAGTACAATCCATAAGCCGCCAATTATGATGACCCGGCCCAATAGGGCAGGTTAAACCGCGGGGTCATATCCCCGACACATCCCCTCTTCCGTCTCAATCCATCACTATGTCACTTGGAGCTATATTTTTATTCGTCACATGATATGAGTTTTGCTTGGAGAGTCGTTTGCTTTTGTTTTTAGTATGCCACAATCATCATTTTTATGGACACACCTATTTTAGAGAGACACACCTTCCTCATAATTTATTAGAATACTTTATGTGCTTCACTTATATCTTTTGAGCTTAGCAGTTGCTCTAGTGCTTCAATTATATCTTTTTGAGCACGGTGGCGTATAGATTTTATAGGAATAATTGCACTCTCGTTCTTCACTTATATTTGTTTGAGAGTTAATAAATAGTGACGGTAATTTGCATGGGTAATAAGACTAGCCCAAAAATAATAGGTATTCAATGAGTGATAATCAAAACCATCATGTAGCACACAAAAGAGAAATTGTTGGTTAATGATATTGCTGTGGTAATGTGAAAAAGGTGTGAGTGCATCATTTTTGATTCGTAGAAGTATCGGTACTAAGAGGTGTTAATTTCCCGTATGTCTAAATATTAAAAAGGCATGGTGGGGATGTGTGTGCATTTCTATTCCTCGTTAAAATCCTAGTGTTGTTTCGGCTCAGAGGCGCGCGATGGTTAACTCCTCCCAACCTCCTCCCTCGGGGCATGCGAGTAGTACTTTGATTTGTTATAAAACTAATAAAACTTTGCAATAAGTATATTAGTTCTTTACGACTAATGTGAACCCGTGGACATACGCAATCTCACCACCTCATATTTTCCTAGCCTCTTCAGTACCGTGCATTGCCCATTCTCACCCCAAGGATCGGTGCAAACTTCGCCGGTGCATCCAAACCCCGTGATATGATACGCTCTATCACACATAAGGCTTCTTATATCTTCCTCAAAACAGCCACCATACATACCTATTATGGCATTTCCATAGCCATTCTGAGATATATTGCCATGCAAATTCCACCGTTACATCATATGACTAGTTCGTTCATCATCATATTGCTTTGCATGATCAGGTAGAGCTGACATAGTATCTGTGGCAAAGCCACCGTTCATCATATTTTTGATACATGTCACGCTAGATCATTGCACATCCTGGTATACTCCAGCGGCATTCATATTGAGTCATATTGTCTCATAGTTCTTCATATCGAGTTTTCATATTGAGTTTTAAGTAAATAAAAGTGTGATGATCAACATTATTAGATCATTGTCCCAGTGAGGAAATAAAAATGGGGGAGGCCAAATGATCCCACCATAATAATAATAAATGAAATGAAAAAAATGAAAATTAGAAAAAAAGAGAGACGGGACTTTGTTACTATACTTTACCACACTTGTGCCTCAAAGTGGCACCTAGTTTTTCATATAGAGAGTCTCATGTTATGTCATTTTCACATCCTAGTGGGAATTACGTTTTCATTATTATAGCCTTGGCTTGTATATTCCGATGACAGGCTTCCTCAAATGCCCAAGGTCTTCATGAGCAAGCAAGTTGGATGCACACCCCAGTTAGCTTCAGTTGAGATTCCATACACTTATAGCTCTTGTGCATCATTTGCATGGCAATCCCTACTCCCTGCATTGACATCTATTGATGGGCATCTCCATATCCCGTTTAATTATACGCCTAGTTGATGCGAGACTTTCTTCTCCACCTTTTACCCCTTTGATATCTATCACCATATTCTATTCCATCTTTATGCTATGTCCATGGTTCACGCTCATGTATTCCATGAAGAATAAAAAGTTGATGCACATTGAAAAAGTACGATCCAATTGCCTGACTTGGACACTGTGGTTCTTGACATTTGTATTAATGTGGTGAAGAAGGAGACATGCCTTGCTAATATGATAAAATGAATTGGGGTAAACATTCTTTTAGGATCATATACTTTGAAAGATTGATGATTTTGTTTCTTGTGCCTATAAATATTACTATGTTGATGTTTGCTAATTCATTGTTTCTCAATGAGCATACATGCAAAAGATTACATATTGGGTAGCATGTCACATCAAATATTCCGTTTTTATCATTTACCTACTCGAGGATGAGGAGGAATTAATTTTGGGGATGCTGATACATCTCCAACGTATCTATAATTTTTGATTATTCCATGCTATTATATTATCATTCTAGGATGCTTTTTGTGTAATATTTACCAATTTATATTATTTTTGAGCACTAACCTATTGACCCAGTGCCTAGTGCCAGTTGTTGTTTTCTGCATGTTTTGTACTTTTTAGGTTTACAGTACCAAACGAAGTCCAATTGCCCCGAAACTTTTTTATGATTTTTTCTAGACCAAAAGAAGACTTGGAAGCTTCGGCACGCCCTGATGGCTTATCCCTCCCTGGTGGCCCTCCTACCCCCGTTCTCTAGCCTATAAATTCACATATATTCCAAAAACCCTAGAGGGCATCCCGAAACACTTTTTCCGCCATCGCAAGTCTCTGTTCCGCCGTAATTTAATCTGGAGCTCCGTTCCGGCACCCTACGGGAGGGAGGATCGATCATGGAGGGCCTCTTCATCAACATTGCTGCCCTCATGATGATGTGTGAGTGGTTCACCACAGACCTACGAGTCCGTAGTTAGTACCTAGATGGCTATCTATCTCTCTCTCTCTCTTTTGATCTCCAATACAATGATCATCACATCTTTGCTTTGATCTATCCGATGTAATTCGTTTGTACGGTGCGTTTGTTGGGATCCGATGAATTGTGGGTTTATGTTCAGATTATTCATGAAAAGTATTTGAGTCACCTCTGATATATATTATGATTCTTAATTGCATGATCATTAGAGCTTTGTAAATCTCTCTGATCTATTGAAATAGTTTGGCCAACTAGATTGATATTTCTTCACTGAGGGGGGTGCGTTGTAGTGGGTTCAATATGGCGGTGCTCTATATCCTAGTGATAGAAAGGGGCAATACATGTCTTTGTATTGTTGCCACTAAGGATAAAACGATGGGGTTAGTTCATATTAATTGAATTCTCTTTGTCTACATCATGTCAATGTTCTCCAAGCATTACTCTGTTTTACTTAATACTCTAGATGCATGTTGGATAGCGGTCGATGGGTGGAGTAATAGTAATAGGTGCAGGCAGGAGTCGGCCTATTTGCTTATGGACATGATGCATATATATACATGATCATTGCCATGAATATCACATCTATGTGCTTTCTATCAATTGCCCAACAGTAAATTGTTTACCCACCGTATGTTGCCTACATGAGAGATGCCGCTCGGGAAAACTATCTCCCCCGGGTCTATTGATGTATATATTTACAAAACCTATCTTTACCTTGCTGCCATTATTTAATTTTTATTTTATTTTGCCATTTACAATTATCTACTATTATCTACACACTTCACTTGCTTGCAAATAACGAGATCAAGGGGAGTGACAACCCTCTTGCCGCGTAGGGTGCAAGTGTTTGCTCTTTTGTGTGCAGCCGCTGAAGACGGTTGTGGATTAATATTCCTATTGGTTCGATAAACCTTGGTTTCTTAACTGAGGGAAATACTTATCCATGTTGTGCTGCAATTACCCGTTCCTCTTCATGGAAAACCCAACGCAGATCACAAGTATCATGTGCCTCCTTGTATGCTTGATTTGTGTTGTCTAGGATGTGTAGGTTGTTATGCACGTCATATAGTTGTGTGTGTATTCTCGAGCCTTCATTGCATCTTAGTTGCATCTTATTGGGGTCTTTTGAGATATTAATGGATCATCACGTTATGGGGGAGTGTTATGCTCTACACACATCACAAAGCTAAAATGTGTGTGTGTTGATACCACCTAGTATTTATAGTGCAAGATTATCTAGTTACTATGTGGTATGTCAATTTCATTTGAAATTCAAATTCTCATCCATTGATTATCTTTAGTTGGATTTCTATTGCCTCGTGTGGATAATACATGGATTATCACATTATGGGGGAGTGATATGCTTTGTGCATATCACAATCCTTGTTAATGTGAATAATTGAGGAATGACACTTAGAATTTTTATTTGAGATTATCTCATACCTTTGTGGCATGCAGTGCTTTGGTTGAGTGATATTTTTGTGTAGTGTTCCATGGTTTATCTTATAGACCTTTCTTGGAAAATCTATGATTCAAGCCATTCTAATTGTTGCTTTACATGATTATCTATCTAATTGGAATATTAAAAATATGATATCCAATCATTGTGTTTATTGCAAAACTATCATGTCATGCTTGTGTTAGAATAAATTATCATGTGCTTATTTGAATCTACTACCGAGCGATAACTCGAAATAGCATTTTGTTCAGACATTGGGTATTCTTTAACTGGTAGACCTTGATGATCATCGTCACCCCGGCTTTTGCTTCAACTTGCATTTTATATATAGCCAAGAAATTCATTTGCCTCCCTGTGTTCTCGGTTACCTTTGTTCGTTCATCTTCTAGTGTAAGTGGCTAAGCCGAGCCGGACATCTGGGAAATGGTTGGACATCCAGATGTGATACAGCCACTCGTTTTGCACTGGGAAGAGTGTGAAACAGAGTGCCTGGATGTCCGACAGGGATCCCAGACATCCGCCGGTCAAGCACCATGTATGCCATACAGTTCTGGCCCCGGGGTGCCAGATTTCCGGGGAAGACCCACACATCCGACAGTGTGCTAAATGAGTTTGTTATTTGGATTTAAGGGAGTTCTTTATCTCATTGCTTTTACTATCTTATATCCACTTAATGAGATATGACTATGAGAGGTTTGTTGGTTTTGCTTAGTTCATATGTAGAACTATGTCTGATATCATGTGTTGATTCGTCACTTCGATGCAATTTGGACAATAGGAATGTTTACGATGTTATTGTAATATTCATGGTTTATGTGTTCTTTGGTCCAATATTGTATCTCCTTGGATTTTAGTAGGCTTATGCATGCATATTTGTTGTGTGTATAACTACATGCCTTGTTTGCTTTATTTGATCCAATTTATAAGGTAGATCCATCAAATCATTAACCATTAAGATGTGCATGAAACTCAAAATGCATATCAATATGCACATATTTAATTGGTTTTGCCTTATTTTTTGTAGTTATGCTAACTACTTTGGACCCAATAAGTTTTGGGACCATATTGTACTTAAATTGTTTTTGGAACATTGGAAAAGCATTGGGCGCTTGGCTTATTCATGAATGTGGTGGCACTATGAGTAAATTAGATCCAAGCTTGGATATTTTATTGATCTACGACTTCATACCAATGCTATCTCGGTGACAAGTATTTACTTCATGCATATTTATAGAAATGGGGTCAACCTTGTGTAGGTTGCATCCACGAGTAGAAAACAGGCCTTTGGATCGATGCACTAGTCCCGGTTGGCTTCTGGACCGGGACTAATGCTACCACTAGTCCCGGTTCATTAGGCTAGGCATTAGTCCCAGTTCGTGAGGAACCTCTAGTCCCGGTTGGTGTTACCAACCGGGACTAAAGGGGTGGTGGCAGGCTGGTGTCAGGCTAGGGCCCCTGCGAGCCACTTTAGTCCTCATTGCTAACACAAACTGGGACTAGAGATGGAACCTCTAGTCCCGGTTGGTGTTACCAACCGGGACTAAAGGGGTGGTGGCAGGCTGGTGGCAGGCTGGGGCCCTGCGAGCCCCTTTAGTCTCGGTTGGTAACACCAACTGGGACTAGAGATGGACCACTAGTCCCGGTTTGTAGGACCAACCGGGACTAAATATATCCCTATATATAGATGCTTCTTCTAGCGCGAGCTCATCATCTCCATTTCTCTATTTTCTCTTCCTCTTCTCGAGCTCAACCCTCCATTTTCCCAAATTTTTTCAAGATTTGAGGCACCGCACTTATTCAAGTGTTCACAAAGGTTAGCAACTTTGTCCTTTCATCTCTCATTGCTAGATTAGCTCGTCCAATGCTCTATAAGTATAGTGATTTGTGGGTTCTACTTTGGGAGTAATTATGTGGGAGTTTATTTGATTTATATGCAATTTGAGATCAAATTAACTTCTTAGTTTGCATGTGTAGGTGTGCTTTATTTAGTGCCTTCCCGTCCCCGTCCTAACCACCGTCGATCGCCTGCACCGTCCCGTCGCCGGCACCACCTTGGTGAGCCTCTTCTTGTTCTTATCCTTTTTATAAAAAAAATCTTATTTGTATGATTTAGATAGTGACTTGCATAATTTTCTTACTTGTATGATTGTTTGTTATACATATATAGTGCCATGGTTTTGATATCTGTGCCCGTCGGCCCTCGTCCGGTTTATGATTCGGATGTGGTATATTCTCTTTTATAACTATTTGTTGCATTTCGTGTTTATGACAATTATGCTCATCAAGTTGACATAGATGTTTTTATCTAGGCGGTATGTGAACCGGAAATTCCAACCGACCCTCTTGTCGAGAAGTTAAATTTTGTTGAAAACGAAAATGAGAATTTGAAAGAAAAATTGAAAAGAATTGAAGAAGAGAAGATGAAATTGGAGTTGTATGTTGCCGATGTCGTCGATGATCACAATATCAAGATGGATGCAATGCGCTTGAAGATTAGAAAGATTAGAAAATAGGCCGTTGATAAAGAGGCTTGATATCATTATGCTGTTGGATCAATTGTTACCTTAGTTGCAATTTTGATCGCATTTGTTGTTGCATTTAAATGCTTTAGCTAGATAGTTTTATGTTGTTTTTATGAGAATAAGTGTGCATGAACTTTATGTATGAACTTGTATTAATTTGGTCTTTTCGGTGTTGTGTAATGAAGATGAGTCGGCAATGGATGTACGATGGCCGACGCTCTCCCCAGTTCATTGATGGCGTGCATAGTTTTCTGCGTGCGGCTGAGGCAAACAAGCGGGGTGGTTTTATGTGTTGTCCATGCTCCAACTGTAAGAATGATAGGAATTACTCTTGCTCAAAAGTCATTCACGTCCACCTGTATACGTCCGGTTTCATGTCCGACTATAACTGTTGGACCAAGCACGGAGAAAGAGGGGTTCTAATGGAAGAGAATGAAGAAGAAGAGGATGCTGACAACTATCCTGGGTTCCCTGAATACGATGATACTACAATGGGGGAAGAGAATGAAGAAGCTGAAGAAGAGGCATCAGATGAGCCCGCTGATGATCTTGGTCGGGCCATTGCTGATGCAAAGAGAAACTGCGAAAGTGAAAAGGAGAAGTTGAAGTTGCAGCGCATGTTAGAGGATCACATAAAAGGGTTGTACCCAAATTGCGAAGATGACAACACAAAGCTCGGTACCACACTGGAATTGCGGCAATGGAAGGCAGAGAATGGTGTATCTGACAAGGGATTTGAAAAGTTGCTGAAAATAATGAAGAAGAAGCTTCCAATGGACAACAAATTGTCTGACAGTACATACGAAGCAAAGAAGGTTGTCTGCCCTCTAGGATTAGAGGTGCAGAAGTTACATGCATGCCCTAATGACTGCATCCTCTACCGCGGTGAGGAGTACGAGAATTTGAATGCATGCCCGGTATGCGGTGCATTGCGATATAAGATCGGTCGCGATGACCCTGGTGATGATGTTGAGGGCGAGCGCCCCAGGAAGAGGATTCCTGCGAAGGTGATGTGGTATGCTCCTATAATACCACGGTTGAAACGTTTGTTCCTAAACAAAGAGCATGCCAAGTTGTTGCGATGGCACAAAGAAGACCGTAAGAAAGACGGGAAGTTGAGAGTACCCGCTGATGTGTCGTAATGGAGAAAAATCGAGAGGAAGTGGCTGGACTTTGCAGATGACCCAAGGAACTTATGGTTTGGTTTAAGTGCAGATGGCATTAATCCTTTTGTGGAGAAGAGCAGCAAGCATAGCACATGGCCTGTGACTCTATGTATCTATAACCTTCCTACTTGGTTGTGCATGAAGCGGAAGTTCATTATGATGCCAGTGCTCATCCAAGGCCCTAAGCAAATCGGCAAAGACATTGATGTGTACCTAAGGCCATTAGTTGATGAACTTTTAGAGCTGTGGAATAAAAAAGGTGTACGTGTGTGGGATGAGCACAAACAGCAAGAATTTGACCTACGAGCGTTGCTGTTTGTAACCATCAATGATTGGCCTGCTCTTAGTAACCTTTGAGGACAGACAAACAAGGGATACCATGCATGCACGCACTATTTAGATGAGACTAAAAGTATATATTTGGACAAATGCAAGAAGAATGTGTACCTGGGACATCGTCGATTTCTTCCGACCAAGCATGCCTTAAGAAAGAAAGGCAAGCATTTCAAAGGTGAGGCAGATCACCGAAAGAAGCCTGTCCTCCGTACTGGTGATGATATACTTGATATGGTCAAGGATTTACAAGTAATCTTTGGAAAGGGTCTTGGCGGACAATCTGTTCCGATTAACGCTGACGGACACGCCCCCATGTGGAAAAAAAATCTTTTTTTTTGGGAGCTAAAATATTGGAAAGTCCTAGATGTCCGCTCTGCAATCGATGTGATGCACGTCACGAAGAATCTTTGCGTGAACCTGCTAGGCTTCCTGGGCGTGTATGGGAAGACAAAAGATACACCAGAGGCATGGCAGGACCAGCAACGTATGAACGAAAAAGACGGCATGCATCCAAAGCACTATGAAGGTCCTGCCAGCTATGCTCTTACCAAAGCAGAGAAGGAAATATTTTTTGAATGCCTGCTCAGTATGAAGGTCCCGTCTGGCTTCTCGTCGAATATAAAGGGAATAAAAAATATGGCAGAGAAAAAATTCTAGAACCTAAAGTCTCATGACTGCCACGTGATCATGACGCAATTGCTTCTGGTTGCATTGAGGGGGCTTCTACGAGAAAATGTTCGATTAGCCATTGTGAAGCTATGTGCATTCCTCAATGCAATTTCTCAGAAGGTAATCGATCCAGAAATCCTACCAAGGTTACAGAATGATTTGGTCCAATGTCTTGTCAGTTTCGAGTTGGTGTTCCCACCATCCTTCTTCAATATTATGACACACGTCCTAGTTCACCTAGTCGAAGAGATTGCCATTTTGGGTCCTGTATTTCTACACAATATGTTCCCATTTGAGAGGTTCATGGGAGTCTTAAAGAAATATGTTCGTAACCGTGCTAGGCCAGAAGGAAGCATCTCCAAGGGCCATGAAACAGAGGAGGTTATTGAGTTTTGTGTTGACTTTATTCCTAACCTTAAGTCGATTGGTGTTCCTCAATCGCGGCTTGAGGGGAGACTGCGTGGAAAAGGCACGATTGGACCAAAATCAATAATATGTATGGACGGGCATTATTGGGCGCAAGCACACTACACAGTTCTACAAAATTCTACCTTGGTGACCCCGTATATCGAGAAACACATGGATATTATACGCTCCAAGAACCCGGAGCAGTCTGACCCCTGGATTAAATGTACACACATTGCGGCTTTCGGCGGTTGGTTGCAAACACATCTCATGAATGACGACATTGTTGAAGATGAGTTGTACTTGTTGGCCAAGAGACCATCTTTGACTGTATTGACTTTCCAAGGATACGAGATAAATGGGAATACATTTTACACGCTCGCACAAGATAAAAAGAGCACCAACCAAAACAGTGGTATCCGCTTTGACGATGCAGCAAACACCAATAGGTAAAAGGACACATATTATGGTTACATAGAGGAGATATGGGAACTTGACTATGAATGTGATTTGAAGGTCCCTTTGTTCCGGTGCAAATGGGTCAATCTTGGGTACACAGAGGTAATGGTAGACCCGCAGTACGGAATGACAACAGTGGATCTCAACAATCTTAGGTACACAGAGGAACCATTCGTCCTAGCCAATGATGTGGCGCCGGTTTTCTATGTGAAGGACATGTCTACCAAACCGAGAAAAAGAAAAGATGAGAAAGCGGATACATCATACGATGAGCCAAAGTGCCACATAGTTCTTTCAGGAAAAAGAAACATCGTGGGAGTGGAGGACAAGACAGACATGTCAACAGATTATGAAAAGTTTGATGAAATTCCTCCCTTCACAGTGAAGACTGACCCAAGCATCCTTTTAAATGATGAAGATTGTCCATGGTTACGGCGCAATAAGCAAGGGACACACGAGAAGAAAAAGTTTTATACCCCAAGATCTCACTCTAGGATGTGATTGGCTTACCGTCATCACTTTTCTTCTCTAGTGAGTAGCCGAGATGGTCCAGTTTGTACACGAAGTGCATCCAGTTTTTGCTGTATCCCTCTCAACTTTTTAGCACATGCTATGTGGGTGAAATGATGATACCATGGCAAGTTTCAACCTTTTCAGAGTTCATTTGTAGTGCTTTTTAATTTCAGGGTCGTTTAGCTCCAAAAATCATTAAATGCATGAAAAATAGCGAATGAAGTTAGAAAGGGTTGAAATTTTGAAGATGTGGCTTAGAATGGTGCATATTGAATGCACAAAAAGTCTGGAGTTGAAATAAGTTTAAAAAATGAAATGCCTTTCTAACAGATGAGTTTTCGTCGGAAACCCTCATACTTCGAAGGAGATGGTCCAGTTTGTACACGAAGTGCATCCAGTTTTTGTTGTATCCCTCTTAACTTTTTAGCACATGCTATGTGGATGAAATGATGATATCATGCCAAGTTTCAACCTTTTCAGAGTTCATTTGTAGTGCTTTTTAATTTCAGGGTCGTTTAGCTCAAAAAAATCATTAAATGCATGAAAAATAGCAAATGAAGTTAGAAAGGGTTGAAATTTAAAGATGTGGCTTAGAATGGTGTATATTGAATGCACAAAAAAATTGGATTTGAGATAAGTTTAAAAAAATGAAATGCCTTTGTAACAGATGAGTTTTCGTCCGAAACCCTCATACTTCGAAGGAGATGGTCCAGTTTGTACATGAAGTGCATCCAGTTTTTACGGTATCCCTCTCAACTTTTTAGCACATGCTATGTGGGTGAAATGATGATACCATGGCAAGTTTCAACCTTTTGAGAGCATTTATAGTGCTTTTTAATTTCAGGGTCGTTTAGCTAAAAAAATAATTAAATGCATGAAAAATAGCAAATGAAGTTAGAAAGGGTTGAAATTTGAAGATGTGGCTTAGAATGGTGCACAAAAAGTCTGGAGTTGAAATAAGTTAAAAAAAATGAAATGCCTTTATAACAGATGAGTTTTCGTCCGAAACCATCATACTTCGAAGGAGATGGTCCAGTTTGTACATGAAGTGCATCCAGTTTTGGCCCTAACCCTCTCATCTTTTTAGCACATGCTATGTGGGTGAAATTATGATACCATGCCAAGTTCCAACATTTTCAGAGTTCATTTGTAGTGATTTTGATTAAAACAAATGAAGGTATAAACTAAAAGCGTTAAACAGAATCTGGTTTTGATTAAAACACCTATTTACAATATCCTAAAAATTACCAAATCTTCTATTATCTACTAAAAGGAAAATAGGGAGGAGAATTAGAGAGTTCGCTAGAAAATCCCATGATAAACAGAAAATAATGACCCTTCATCTTGTGGAGAACGTATTGTAACCGTTAGATCTTCGTAACATGATCTTTTGTCAAAAGGAATATGTACGTGACGATCAAAAACAGAACGTGCACAAACCAGCCCCCAGCCGCCTTCCCTTAAAAAAAAAGAGAGATCAATCTAAAAAAACTGCACGTGACAATCCATTTAAAAAACAGAACGTGCACAATGCATCCAACGAGATCCATCCAAAAAAAGTGGGACACGCCTTTTTCTCTTAGCCTAGCACGGGAAATCGAAAGACTGAAATAGCTTATGTAAAAAAAACAATGCCAATCACGAAAGAAAAAAGCCAGCGCATCCTCCTAAAAAAAAGAGAGCCAGCATAGATATAACGACTCGGCCGTACCTGTATGGCACATGGTGTTTTTTTCTTTTTTTGAGAATGACACATCAATGTGTTGGATGAGTGTGTTGGATTTTTATCTTCTTTGCTTGGATTCTGATGAAATTAATAAGGTGTCATTTACTCAAAGCAACAATAAGCCAAAAAGCGAACCAACATGTGGTCGTTGGTTCAGAGGACAGTGATATCACCAGCACACCAGGATTTAAGTCTTGGTTTTCTTATTTTCTTAGATTTGTATTTTCGGCGAATCACGTTCAGCGGAAGGAGACGTGCCCGTCGACTACGAGGTGCTATATCCAAAGCAAAGAAAAGAAATGGGGCGCTTTATCTGTTCTTTTTTTAAATGCGCTATATTTGTTTCCTGGAATAAGATGCGTCATCCATGGTACTTTTCCGTGTATGGCTATGGTTACTTATTATACTTTTTTTATAAGTGAGTGGCGTTCAAACTCCAAACATTTCGTCTAGACTAGAGAAGATGGATAGTTGGCAGATCATATATTATACAAAAGAACTTCTCAATATTTCAACGACGTCCACTCTTTTCATTTTGTATTATTCCCTTAATTGTCTGATTTTACCATTAATTAAGGATGATCAAGAATACAAAAAGGAAAATGCACAACAAAAGGAAAAAAAATCACCGGTTATGTTTGTAGTGTGTATTTCGCTTCCTACCATGAACAAACATGATTTCTCAAAAAAAGAAAAAATGTGAACAAGCAGGACACCAAGACCCACATGCATATCTCAATGAATACGTACATCACGTGAACAACCGGGACATAAGAGACCCTCTGATACAAGTATACAAGAACCACACATATTACAGTTCACTATATATGCACTTATCCTTCATAGGTTTAGGCCACGCTCAAGTAACCTTCATTGCTTAATATAGTAGTACTGTTGTAGCATCAGCCATATTCTAATATGGCAAATCCCGGCTCTACGAAGATCGGTACAACTCATCTTTTCGATCTCAGAGACAATCAAAAAGCATAACAGATAGGAAGAACTCAGTTTTTTGATCTAAGAGACAATCAGGAACCACACACAGGCTGCACATAATCTTTCAATCTAAATTGATAGGTAATCAGCAATCTAGACCCTCACAAATCTTACCTAATTTAATAAGAACTCACCAATCTAGACCCTCACAGTTTTATCTAATCTAATTTAATAAGCACTCAGCAATCTAGCTTGGATACAACAATGATGAGTCTTCATTCTGCGTTTCTGAAAGACAACACCATCACCTTCCTACGGGAGACAAGATCCACAACCGAATCGCCACCAAGGATGCCCGTGGCGGCGCCATAATTGAGAGCTACGAGGTCGACTCTGTGCTTGCGCAGATACTCCTCAGTCCTGGCTACCCCACCCAATCAAAATGAGGAAACAAAAGGAAATGCTCATTTGGTGGACTCGATTGTGGCCTTGTGGGGGCGAGCTAAGAGAAGCAAATGAGACTGGGGATCGAGCGACCACTCAGTCTTCTTTCTCCAGTGAAGAAAACATGTGTGAGTGAGATAGAAAAAGATTTTTGCAAATTCTATATAACTAAGTGAACCTGTTGGGCTAAAACCCAACTAATCTTTCCCACATAAATAAATTAATAATTTTATAATAAAAAGCTCATACTAATCAGCTACTATTACATATGGTGAGAACCAAATAAAAGAACTTATATGCCACACATGCATGAGCCTAAATTACATGTTTTTATATCCTGCAAATTATTTCAAAAAACATCCATTAATATAGTACATGATCAGGGAAAAAAAACTCTAACATGTTCAAAACATTTATATTTGGACTATAACATATGAAAATACCATTTCGTATCAAACAGACAACACAACAATAATACTATGATGCAGCTGCATAAGTTAAATTCACACATGTTAGAGTGAAACCCCGCATATCCAATGAAAGAGTAATTACTCATATCAAGAAAATAAATACCATGTCTAAGAGTACCAACAGCTATAAATATTTACTATGATAGTAGTAGCCCTCGCATTTGCGAGGACCACCTTGCTAGTTTAACATAATGATAAAACATACTAATATTAAACAATAGCAAAAACAATCACTCAAAAATCTATTTTTAAACTAAAGTTATTCACAAACTAGTGATTCACACAAATTTCAAAAGAATTCAAATTTAAACTATTTAAATTTGAAAACTACTGGCACTAACAGAAAGTTTGTAATTGTTTTGACCTAAAGCAAATAGATTCATTCAAAAACTATAAATATTCTAACAGTTATTCCAAATCTAAAAACAGAAATTAGAAAAACAAAACAAAATAAAAAAGAGAAAATACACCTTTAGTCCTTTAGTCCCGGTTGGTGGCTCCAACCGGGACTAAAGACCTTTAGTCCCGTTTGGAGCCACCAACCGGGACTTTCTCCCTCCTTAATTTCACCCCCGACGCCGAATCGCACCACTACGCCGCGAGGCTGCCGGATCGTCCCGTCGCCCTCAGCTCCACCGCGCTCCTCTGTGTCCCCCAGCTCCGCCGGCGTCGGTCCTCCCCACCGGCCGTCCGCGCAATCCCCGACCCCCTCTCCCTCCGTGCGCGCCCGCCTTGATCTGGCCCGCCCGCTCCTCCAAGCACAGCCGTCGATCGCCCTCAGCTCCGCCGGCGCCGCTCCTCCCCGTCTCCGGCGCTCCTCCGTCGCCCTCAGCTCCGCTGTCGCCCAGATCTCCGCCGGCGCCGCTCCTGGTGAGGGTTTGTATTTGTTGTATGTACTGTATTTGTTGTGCATGTTTTTTTTCATATTTGTATTGTATTTGTATTTGTTGTACATTTGTATTGTTGTATTGTTGTATTGTTATGCAAAATAATAGAATATTTGGAGTTAGGGTTTGTATTTGTTGTATCTATTGTATTGTTGTGCATGTTTTTTTTCATATTTGTATTGTATTTGTATTTGTTGTACATTTGTATTGTTCTATTGTTGTGTAAAATAATAGAATATTTGAAATCTTCATATTTTTCTGAGCGGTTTTTATATATAATATGTTAGATTTGGAGTTAGGGTTTAAATGATATGAATATTCTAAAAAGCATTTGAATTTACAAAAAAAGAAAGAAATAAAAGATATGAATATTCTAAAAAGCATTTGAATTTATATAAAATGCATATTATATTGTTGCATTGATGTATGTTTTATATTGATATATGTTTTATATTAGATAAAATGCCTCTCCTCGAATTTTGTTCATTTTTAGATGTTTAGATACATGTTTAAATGTTTAGATGTTGCTGATTTGCTAATGGAGATATTGAATATAAAGCATCTTGCGTAGCCGTCGAATCGATTGCATAGCGTAGCCGTCGAGTCGACGATGCCCGACCCGCATCCTCGTCGTCGACTCGGCGGCGACAACCTGCTTGAGAGGCGCAATGTCCGGGACTGGGCTCCGCCGGGCTGGCACTGGGAGGTGCTACCTTCCGGGGCGCGCACCTTGGTGAGGAATCAGGTTCCCTTCATCAACCCGGAGGTTCTTTGGTGGCGGTCGCATGGACCACTATCGGTGCAGAGGGAGCCGGCCCCCGCGGAGGTGGTACGTCGCCGTACCAGGGAGGAGGACAAGCACGTCCGTCGCTACATGGCTGTGTTGGACGCCAGATTCTCCAATACCTGGCAGGTTCTTCAGGGATCTCACCCGAGCTATGATCCTGTGATTGTTCCTTCTCTTTGGGTGTCCACCGCCTGCGCCGCGAGACGTCAACTAGATCTGTATTAGTGATATTATATAATTAATAATATTCGAGATGTATTAGCGATGATATTCGATGATGTATTAGTGATATTATATGATAATAATATATATGATCATATTGTTGCATTGCCTTGTATTGATTGCATATCTCCGGTTTTGCTTATTGAATGCATTCTAATTGTTTTATATTTGTTCTGGGTTAGTTAAGCTATGGACGGTATAGATAGAGACCATGATCAAGAGAATGTCATGTACGACATGATACGCTCCGGAAACGAAGAGAATGAAGAAGTAGATTATGGCTCACAATATCTTAACCCATCCAGTGAGGGAATTGAGGAAAAACAACCAAGACACGAAGGGGAACCAGCTGCCAATGATGGCGAAGAAATTTTTCTCCAATTAAGAAAGTCCGACAAGGTATTAATTTGGTCTCTGGTGATCATCAGATGTATTAATTGATTAGTATATATATATATATGTATTAATGAATCTTTCTTATTTTAGCCCATCAGATCGAGCAAATCTTCTACAAGGGTAGTATGAGGCCCGGCCAAAAAGTTGCAAGCTGGCATAAAGTACAACATCGATCAAATCAGAGCAGATGGCGAACCGATTGCTCCTAAAAAGAATACGGACAAATTTATACGTCAATGCGGAGTTATTGTTAGGGACCAAATCCCAATCACCGTTCAAGAATGGAATCAGCCAAAAGGTCGCGGAGTTCCTTTTGTCAAGGAAAGAGCAAAAAATACACTTTGGGAGACGCTCATGTCACATTTTACCCTACCAGAGGGTCTCACAGGTATCCAATGGGAGAAAGTCAAGAAGTCTGCTCTTAAGAAGATGGCCACACAATTCCAGACTTCGAAGAAAAGATTATGGAACAAGTACATGAAAGGAGGAAAGAAGACTCCAGAATTCAAAGGAGAACTAGTGAAGTTAAAAGATGACTGGGACAAATTTGTGGAGTTCAAGGAATCAGAAGCAGCTAAGGAACGGTCGAGAGTAAACAAGATAAATGCTGAGAAAAAAACGTTGCACCATCATCTGGGGCTAGGTGGCTACAAGTCTGGGTGATCTAAGTGGGATGAATCCGAGGCTAAGATGATTGCTGAAGGGGTCACTCCAAAAACAATGGGTTGGCCCGACAGGTGCAGGACTTGGTTTTATGCGCATGGGGGAAATTTGGACCCAAAGACAGGGGAGATTATTGAACAGGCAAGTCTTAAAGAAGCCTGTGAAGCTTTAATTAAGACAATCGAAGCTGCTCGATCGGGTGCGTTCCAGCCCGAGAGAGAGAACGACGAGCTTACACGCGCCCTCAAGAATCCTGAACACCCGGGACGAACATGAGGCAAAGGCCTTGTTCCGTGGCTTGAGGGGTTTGCGGATTGGAATGACAGTTACATAAGCCATGCGAGAAAGAAGAAGCATGAACTAGACCAGATTCAAATGGTAGAATCAAAGAACGCGGACTTGGAACGCAAATACATGCTGCATCAGGAGCAAATCAACAAACTTAGCCACCAAAGCGCGTCTTAGCGGCAGGAGCAACCAGATCCAACATTGGATGATACCATTCCATCATCTATGCCGAAAAGCAGCATGGGTTCCACGGGGGTCCCGGCCGATGATGCACTGCTGGCTCACTACCCAATGGATGATATGCAAGTGTCGACAGTCTGTGAGCTACACATGAAACTGAAGAACATATCCGTGAAGGTGGCGGATGACATTGCTTTACCGAATGCACCTGAAGCACTCCTCCACGGCAATCCGATTCCACCTGGCTATGCTTGTGTCAGGGTGGATGAAGTTTTGACGGGATATGAATCACTAGATCTTGACTACCTTGGAGGTCAAGGGGAGCAGATACTGGGAGAAGCCATACGTGGTATCATTGTATGGAAAAAGGAATGCATCTTGTTTCCAAAATCGGTGCCAAGGTGTGACACCCTGGGCTTATGCTACAGTGATCATTGTAATTAAGCTACAGTAATGATCATGAACAGTGCCTAATTATTTTGCTAAGCGAAGCTTGATCAAGTTGGAGTTCAAATTCCAGTTCAAATTCCAATGCAAATGCCCTGTGGTTTTATGTGGTGAAATTAAATTTTCAAACATCAAAGATAAAATGTTCCAAAATTTTGGAATATTCTAAAACTAATATTGTTAAGGGAAACAACATCACCAAGTTTCTGGTGTGGACCCCACCATCAATAACAGTAGCAAAAATGCATTAAAATGATATTAAATCCATTTGGAAAATGCAATCATATTCTAAAATTCACCAAATTTGTTGCAGGCCCAAGTAATATTGCAAGGTAATATTTGGGCCATAGGGCACATTTTTGCAATAAAGAAAAGTTGACTAAAATAAATAAAACAGAGAGATTTAAAATGAAAAACAGAAAAGAAAACAGAAAAGGGAAAGGGGGGAAAAGGCCCTGGCCAACTGGGCCGAACCGGCCAGGCCCAGCCCAGCTCACCTACTCCCCCTCTCGTGTCATCATCCCCGTGGCCGAGCTCGCCCGCGCCGGCCACCGCTCGCCACGGCGACGGGGGCAGTTGGGGCGAGGGGATAAGGCTCGCCCCCAAGCCACTCCCTCGGGCGCCCTGTCCATTCCCCCCCTCGTTCTCCCTCGCTCGCCCCCTCCAGATCCGCCGCGTCCGAGCGCCGCCGCCGCCATGGCTCCGGCGTAGCCGCGGCTACCGTGCCTCCCGCGCCTCACCGACGCACCCTTCCGCTCCGCCGTGAGCTCCTCGTCCTCCTCGACCTCGAGCTGGACCCCCGGACCCCCTGGAACGCCCGCACCCCGTCGTCTTCAACCTCGGGCAACCGAACCTCGCCGCCGACGATTCGCTCCACCGCGCCCTCCCCGAGCCCACTTTGCACGGCTACAACTCCCTGTGAGCTCCGCCTCCCTTCCCCGTGCCTTCTCCCGGTCGCTAGCTCGCCATAGGCCTCGTTTCCGCTCAGACCCGAACGCGCCGCCGCGGTTGCTCGTCGCCGGCGCCACTCCGGTGACCAAATGGTCACGGACTGGCCGCCATCGGGCTCGCCGCAACGCGTAGTGTCCATTTCGCGCTAGCCCCGCCTCAATTGCTCGCTAAATGAACACGCCGTGCTCGAACCCGAGAAGCTTGCCTCCGGCGAGGTCGTGCCGCTCGTCTCCGGCCATTTCAGCTCGCGCTGGGGGCTGGGATCGATGCGGCCTTCCTCCCCCGTTCGAACGCGCCCGCTTGCGCGCCAAAAGACCCTCGGACGGCAATTTCCGAGACGGTCCCGTGAGCGCCGCCGTGCGGAATGGTCGCCGGCGGCTAACCGCCGGTCTCCGCCGACGTGGACGGCTGGGGCCCG
The DNA here is from genome assembly GCA_039707655.1 of Elymus sibiricus. Lineage (NCBI taxonomy): Eukaryota > Viridiplantae > Streptophyta > Magnoliopsida > Poales > Poaceae > Elymus > Elymus sibiricus. The sequence continues at coordinate 371,687,904 of CM077675.1, read as the reverse complement.
TCCCCAGGGTCACTGCCAGTGGGTCCCCTGGCCCCGTTGACTGGGTTGACCAGTCAACGTGCTGGCTGGGCTGACCCAGTGACACTGACAGTGGGCCCCAACCCCACTGTGTCCATGACATATGGGTCCCACATGTCAGATGCTTAATTAGAGGAACAGTTAGTTAAAACTAATTAAATTGCCTAAGTGTCTCACTGACAGATGGGCCCCACTGCTAATTAAAACTGTTTAGTTTAATTTAATAAACTGGAATTAGCCTGTGTCTATGACATATGGGTCCCACCTGTCAGGTTCAAATAGTAACAGCCACTGTTGACTGCTGATGTCATCCTGATGTCATGCTGGCGTCATCATTGCACTGTTCTGGATAATGTTGATTTAATTAATAGATTTAATTCCAGAAATTGATTAAAACTTTGAAAAATCATAGAAAATAATCTGTAGCTCAGATCAAAAAACTTTATACATGAAAGTTGATCAGAAAAATCCCGCGAATCCAAATATGCCATCCATTCATCGGTCACATGCCCCTAGCTATCTGAACATGCAACTTTTTGCCTGTTTCGGATAAATGAATAGTGCATGTCTGCCGATTAATAATTCCAAATGAAATTCTAAAAACAACTAGTATGACTTAGACATGAATTTAGGCAACCCTGCACTGCATCCCAGCTATCACATGCCTCTAACACCGCAAACCTGAAACACCCCCCCCTCCGGATCGTCTGTCCGATAAATCCAAAGACCCGGGAAATATCGTCAGATATTCTCCCGCTTCGTCTGCAACGCGTAGTACTGCGTTAGTGCATGCCTAGCTAAGCATATTGCCATGTCATGCATCATGTTGCATCTGTGTGCTTTATATTTATTGTTTCTTCCCCCTCTTCTCTTCGGTAGACCCCGAGGCTGACGGAGCTGCCGAGATCGACTACACCGTTGACGTTCAGCCTTTTGCCGCAGAGCAACAAGGCAAGCAAAACCCCCTTGAGCATTCCGATATCACCCATCTCTCTCCCTCTTATGCTTGCATTAGAATTTTGCTACTGTATTAGATAGCTCCTATTCTGATGCATAGCCTGTCTTTGATGAACTGTTACTTTACCTGCAATCATACCAACTGTTTAGTATAGGTGGATCAGTGGACCCCTGAGACCCTTTAGTCCCAGTTGCCCCTGCTTTCATCGACGACACCGAGGACTTGAAGACAGAAGACTCAGTCGTCATGACTGACAAGCCGTTACCGACACATCACCACACACCCTTTAAGTATGGCACTGCAGAGCTACTATCGAGTGCCGAGGGTGATACCTCACTTAGCACTCCCGATGTTAATTCTGTAGCGTAGTTATCGGTCATGGTTATCGAGGGTGATTCCTCCTTCCCATTTACCGGTAGCGACTCTTGCCTTACTCTTACCTCGAGTGGGATCCATCGAGGGTGATTCCTCGGATCTCCACTTGATGTATAGACACACAGTTACTATGACCTGGTTACAGATACTTGATTAAAGACGGGTCGGCCCCAAGGGTACCCGCGAGAGATATTGGTGGGATGCGCCGCAAGGCATCCGAAGACTTGGTGGGATGCGCCGCAAGGCATCCAAAGACTTGGTGGGGTGCGCCGGAAGGCACCCGAGTGTTGTTGATCACTAATAAATTGCTAATGGGTTGAGTATTTAATCTGAGTTAGGTCGTTGGCCTAATACGCACTAACCACCACGCGGGGTAATCAGTATGGGTTGCTCGGCGGCGTACATTCCCCCGAAAGCTCTACAGATGCCACGAGATTCGACTCGCGCCCGGGTGGTCTGGAACGCATGGCGCTTGTTATTAAGGCATGCTAGGACTGGTCCCGGCCGAGGGCGTAACGTGCAGGATGGTGAGGGCGATGGCCCAAGACCCCGAGCCATTAGGATGTAGACCGGCGTGCTGGCCTCTCTGTTGAGCCTAGGTAGGACTACGTCGTGTCGATAGGCCGCGGCCGGGTATGACCAGAAAATTGTATCCGGCCGGAGCTTATCGAGCGTGTTGGGGAATGTGGTGCACCCCTGCAGGGAAGTAAACTATTCGAATAGCCGTGTCCACGGTAACAGGACGACTTGGAGTTGTGCTTTGACCTACTATAACTATAATCATAAACTAATTAAAATGAATTGTGGCTCCGGGATTGCTTCCTAGCAGGGAGTCGAGGAAGGATCTCTGGGCGTGTTTACTTAATTAAAATTGTTACAACAATATGACTATATATATATGAGCTGCAGGTCTACTCTCTTCTAATGCTGCAAGATGCTGAAGATGCTAGTCTTCAATAGGACTAGGCCTTCTCCCTATTCTTGCTTTCTGCAGTCAGTCCAGATATAACCCCTTCCCTTGATAACGATGCATATCTAGCATAGTTCTGATGTAAGTCTTGCGAGTACTTTGGATGAGTACTCACAGCTGCTTTGCTTCCCTTTTCCCCTTCGATACATGGCTGTGTTCAGACGATGGAGCCCAGGAGTCGGACTACACTGGAGATGACGACTACTACTACCCCGACGGAGGCCCCTACCAGCAGGATGGAGCGTACTACGACGTAGACTTCTCCGACGTCCAGGAGTAGTTAGGAGGTTCCCAGGCAGGAGGCCTCGCCTCTTTCGATCCGCTGTTTATGTTTGTGCTAGCCTTCTTAAGGCAAAACTTGTCTAACTTATGTCTGTACTCAGATATATTTGCTTCCGCTGACTCGTGTTTATGTCGAGCTTTGTATTCGAGCCCTCGAGGCCCCTGGCTTGTAATATGAAGTTGTATGACTTTGTATTTGGGTCTTTTGTCGTGTTGTGGTATCAATCAGTGAGTCCCTAATCTTGGTCGTACGCCTTGTGTGCATGATTAGCGTACGGACGAGAATGGGGGCGTCACAAGTTGGTATCAGAGCCGACTGCCTGTAGGTAGCCCCCTTTCCAACTCGTTGGCCGAAGTTGAGTCTAGTCATTGAAAAACTTTTACTAACACTGATGCTGTGGCTTATGGGCCCACATCTCAATCGGGTGGTATTAGGATCTTTTATTCCTCGTCTATACTCTGGGTTCTGATCTCTCTTCTCTTTCGGGTTAAAGATTTTGCTAAAATCTAACATTAGGTTCTCGTGATCACATCCACCGGAGAATTGTTTCATCAAAAATTTTCTTCTTTGAAGTTATGATGCACACACTGTCATTTGACATCTTGAATCTCCTTGTTATAGATGCGTCCCGCTAGGCAGATCGTCCTTCTTACCTACGCACACGAGACGACTGTGTTCCCGGCCATTCTGAACGGCCTCTTGAAGACACTGGGTTACCGTTGGTACCCCGAGTACACTATTTACGAGGACTACCATGAGTTCAACCAGGAACAGTATGAGGCTGTGATGGTTATCTAGGATCGATGGGATCGCTCCATCACTGAGCTGCACACCTTCCGTGGTATTGGAGTGACTATCGAGATGGCAGTACAGGATGCTGCTTATGCTGCTATTGTTCGTCTCCGTGCAGCGAACCCCAGTTTGGTGGACACGACATACAGATACATCCCGTATGTCCCTACTGGAGTTGATATGCCAGCCGACACTGAGGCCTTGATCCCTTTCGCTCGACAGCGTACCGACCGATCCTACACTGCTATCTGCGCCCCCTATGTGAGTCGTCGCTACAACCCACAGGTTCTGGTTCAGTACACTGAGGCTCTGGATCGCACTGTCAGGGCTCTTAACTTTGAGTTGTACGCCACCCGTGCTCGTCTTTACCGGGCTTTGGAGCAGTTGAGACCAGCAGTCATTGCGGGAATGCATACGGAGTTTGTTCTTCACCCGTGTCCGACTGAGTTTCCTCCAGGTCTTGAGTGGCCTGCTGTTGGAGGTCGTGCTCCCGCACTTGGGCCTAGGCTCCTGGTTGATATGCAGATTCTGCATCAGGGTGTGCACGGGATGCAGTACTCCTTCACCAGATTTCAGGGTCACCTGCAGTTTCCTGGCTATTTTCATTGTCCCCGACGCAGATGCGTTGTTGTATCCCTCCACCGCGTGCCTGCGTGCCGCCTAGTTGTCTAGGTTAATTTCATGCCGAATCTATCGTCTATTTTGTAACGAACTTATGGTTTGTAATAGACTCATGTATGGATCTGTATGATGAAGTTTGAACTACTATGTCGTAATTATTGCATTTCCTTCTTTGTGCAATGTACTTCATGAATGATTCACTCGTTTTGCAATCACCAAATGCTAAACTACCACTGTTAATTTGACAGAATGGTTAGGCCAGCTGGTCGTGGTCATGGTACGCCTGAGCCACCACCGCCACCGGACTACATGGCTGCTATGATGCACCAGTTTGAACTGAATCGCCAGTTTATGCAAGGGCTTATGGACCATTTCCCGAGGCCGAATATGAATCAACAGCCAGCCCCGATAACTCTGCAAGACTTCATGCGCCTCAACCCTACGACTTTCCGCAGCTCAACTAAGCCGCTGACGCTGATGACTGGCTCCGTGACATCACTTATGAGCTGGAATCTTCAGGCGCCCCAGAGGCTAGCTATGTCACTTTCGCCTCGTACTTTCTGAAGGGTCCCGCTGCTTAATGGTGGGACAGCCACAGACGCTCCCAGCCTGTTGGAACAATCATCACCTGGCCAGAGTTCCAAACTGCGTTTCGTGCTCGCCATATTCCCGAGGGAACAATGGACAAAAAGAAGCGTGAATTCCGCAACTTAGTCCAGGGCAGCAAGACTGTGGATGCTTATCAGCGGGAATTTCTGGACTTATCTCGCTATGCTGAGGAAGACATTGCAACTGATGCTCGTAGACAGGAGAAATTCCGTGAAGGTCTTCACCCAGATATTCACCTTGCTCTTCTGGCTCACGACTTCCCTGATTTCGCCACCTTGGTGAATAAGGCTATCCAGATTGAGACAGGTCTGTAGAGGTACAAGGATCACACTAAGCGCAAGATTGACATGGGTTCATCTTCGGGCCCACGTCCTCAGAAGCAAAGGATCTGGATCCCCAACAACTACCGTCCACCTGCATATGCCCCGAGGCCATCCTATGTGGCGCCTCGTCTGCCCCCTCCACCGCCAAGACAGCCAAGAGTTGTACCGCCAACAGCACCTCAGCCTCCACCATCCCGTCCTAAGGATGGACGGTGCTTCAAGTGTGGCCGTCCAGGTCACCGTGCTAGAGACTGCAGGCAGGGTCAGAGTCAACTTGCACTGCCTACCAACCAGCCCCGCAACAACAATGCCAGGCCTGCTCAGGGTCGTGCTCGGGCTAACAATGTTGATCTGAATGAAGTTCAAGATCAGCCTTCTACTGTGATGGGTACACTTCTTGTTAACTCAATACCCGCCTCCGTATTATTTGATACTGGGTCATCGCATTCATTCATGTCAGAAGAATTTGCATGTAAGCATAACCTCAAGTGCGAGAACATGGACATTCAAATAATGGTATCCACGCCCGCGGGAAATTGTCAGACTTCTCTGATATGTCCCAACGTCGCCGTCGAGATCGAAGGACTAGAGTTCCTCGTCTCACCGATAGTGTTGGCGTCTTCCAATATTGACTTACTCTTGGGAATGGAGTGGATGATAGCACATAGTGCTTCAGTCGTTTGTGCCACCAAAACCGTACATCTTTTGCACCCTTCCAACGAGTTAGTGGTTCATACCGCTCGTCTCGTTCGTAATGCCGAAACCCAGATTCATTTCATGAGCGCATTGAATGCTTCACCTCTCGAGGGGATTGAAAGCATTCCAGTGGTTCGAGACTTTCCAGATGTGTTTCCAGAAGAACTTCCGGGCATTCCCCCTGCTAGAGCTGTCGGGTTTGTCATCGACTTGGTACCTGGTACCACTCCTATAGCCAAGCGGCCGTATAAATGCCTCCTCATGAACTTCTTGAGCTTAAGGAAGAAATTGATAAATCACTTCGCAAGGGTTTTATCCGTCCTAGTTCCTCAGCTTGGGGAGCACCTTCTCTCTTTGTCAAGAAGAAGGATGGTACGAATCGATTGGTTCAAGATTACCGGCCTATGAACCAAGCAACAATTCAGAACAAATATCCGCTTCCCCGGATCAATGACCTGTATGATCAGCATGCTGGATCATCAGTGTTCTCTAAACTCGACTTAAGGTTGGGTTATCATCAGATCCGTGTTCGTGAAGAAGATATTCCAAAGACAGCATTTGTTACTCGCTATGGTTCATACGAGTACACCGTCATGTTTTTCGGCTTAACAAATGCCCCAGCAACCTTCTCTCGGTTGATGAATTATATCTTCATGGATTATCTCGACAAGTTTGTAGTGGTATATCTGGATGACAAACTGATATATTCCAAAAATGAAGAAGAACATGCCGAACATCTTCGACTTGTGCTCGAAAGGCTTCGAGAACATCAACTATATGCAAAGTTCTCTAAGTGTGAGTTATGGCTAAGTGAAGTGACTTACCTTGGTCATGTGATCTCCAAGGATGGAATTGCCGTCAACCCTGAACGAGTTCAGGCTATTCTTGACTGGACTCCCCCGAAGAATGTGAAGCAAGTCAGAAGTTTTCTCGGTCTCGCCAACTATTGCCGTCGATTTATCGAGAACTTCTCCAAGATCGCAAAGCCCCTGACCAATCTGCTTCACAAGGGTGTTAAGTTTGAATGGACAGACAAATGTCAGGAGAGTTTCCAGGCTCTCAAGGACAAGCTTACATCAGCACCGGTGCTTGCTCCTCTAGACACTCGTAAGGACTTTGCCATTTATTGCGACGCTTCTCGTCAAGGATTAGGCTGTGTCCTAATGCAAGAGCGCAGAGTAGTTGCTTATGCCTCAAGGCAATTGCGTCCTCATGAAGAGAACTATCCAGTTCATGATCTCGAGTTAGCTGCAGTGGTCTATGCTCTATTGAATTGGCGACATTATCTTGTTGGTAATCGTTGCGAGATCTATACCGACCACCAAAGTCTAAAATACTTGTTCACTCAACCGGACTTGAATCTCCGCCAGCGAAGATGGATGGAATCCCTCACAGACTATGATTTCGGTATTTCTTATACCCCTGGCAAGGCTAATGTAATGGCTGATGCCTTGAGCCGTAAGTCATACTGCAACCACCTTCAGGTTCACAAGGTTCACCCCCTGCTTCAAGAAGAGTTTCGCAAGCTGAACCTCCATATAGTCCCTCAGGGTTATCTCGCTCCTCCTACTGAGGAGTTCTTTAAGATGAACCTCCACGTTGTTGCCCAGGGTTCTCTTAATAACCTGATTGCTAAACCAGATCTTGTGGACGTCATCAAGTGGAACCAGAAGTGTGACGATGAAGTCAGGAGGATTAAGCTCGAGCTCTCAGAAGGAAAGCCCTCACCCTTCACCACTACTGAAGATGGCACTTTGAACTACAAAAACCGGCTGGTGGTACCAAGAGATGCGATTCCAGAAGTCATGAAGGAAGCGCATGACACTCCGCTCTCTATTCATCCTGGTAGTACCAAGATGTACCAAGATATTCGGCAAAGATTCTGGTGGTCTAACATGAAGCAAGACATTGCACGCTATGTTTCGGAATGTGACATTTGTCGTCGGATCAAAGCAGAACATCAAAGGCCTGCTGGAACTCTACAACCTATTTCTATTCCTAAATGGAAATGGGATCATGTTGAAATGGACTTCATTACTGGTTTTCCCAGATCGTAGAAACGTAATGATGCTATACTTGTCGTCATTGACCGGTTGTCCAAAGTTGCACATTTCCTGGCCGTCAAGGAAACTATTACTGCTAGTTAGCTGGCAGATCTATACATGTCCAGAGTTGTTTCACTCCACGGTATTCCACTGGTTATCAGTTCAGACCGTGGTAGTTTATTCACTTCAAGATTTTGGACAAGTTTCCAGGAAGCTATGTGGACTCGTTTGTCCTTCATCACCGCTTTTCACCCTCAATCCCAAGGACAAGTTGAACGAGTCAACCAAATTCTCGAAGACATGCTTCGAGCCTGTGTCATTTCTTTCGGCAAGAAATGGGAGGAATCTCTCCCGTATGCCGAGTTCTCCTATAAAAATAGCTATCAAGCTAGTCTGAAGATGGATCCTTTTGAAGTGTTGTATGGACGTAAGTGTCGGACTCCTCTGAATTGGTCAGAAACTGGGGAACGTACACTTATCGGTCCGGATATTATCCAACATGCCGAAGATCAAGTCCGCATTATTCAGGCAAATCTGAAGGCTGCTCAGTCTCGTCAGAAGAGTCAGTATGACCGTCATCATAAAGATATGGTCTATCAACCTGGCGAAAAGGCTTATCTTCGGGTCACGCCAATGAGAGGTACACGCCGATTTGGAATCAAGGGAAAACTGGCTCCTCGATATATTGGTCCTTTCACTGTTCTCGAAAGGCGTGGTAAAGTGGCGTATAAACTGGAACTACCGCCAAACCTTCCTCAGGTTCACGACGTGTTCCACGTGTCACAACTTCGTCGCTGCTTCAAGGATCCTATCCGAGCAGTGGACCATGAGATGCTGGAACTGCAACAAGACCTCTCTTACAAGGAGCAACCAGTCCACATTCTCGATGAAACTGAACGTCGTACTCGTCAGAAGGTTACCAAGTTCTTCAAGGTGCAGTGGGCAAATCATTCTGAAGATGAAACCACTTGGGAACGCGAAGATCATCTTCGTGCAGAATACCCCGGGCTCTTTCCTTCTACTTCTTAATTCTCGGGACGAGAATTCTTGTTAGTAGGGGAGAATTGTGACACCCTGGGCTTATGCTACAGTGATCATTGTAATTAAGCTACAGTAATGATCATGAACAGTGCCTAATTATTTTGCTAAGTGAAGCTTGATCAAGTTGGAGTTCAAATTCCAGTTCAAATTCCAATGCAAATGCCCTGTGGTTTTATGTGGTGAAATTAAATTTTCAAACATCAAAGATAAAATGTTCCAAAATTTTGGAATATTCTAAAACTAATATTGTTAAGGGAAAGAACATCACCAAGTTTCTGGTGTGGACCCCACCATCAATAACAGTAGCAAAAATGCATTAAAAATGATATTAAATCCATTTGGAAAATGCAATCATATTCTAAAATTCACCAAATTTGTTGCAGGCCCAAGTAATATTGCAAGGTAATATTTGGGCCATAGGGCACATTTTTGCAATAAAGAAAAGTTGACTAAAATAAATAAAACAGAGAGATTTAAAATGAAAAACAGAAAAGAAAACAGAAAAGGGAAAGGGGGAAAAGGCCCTGGCCAACTGGGCCGAACCGGCCAGGCCCAGCCCAGCTCACCTGCTCCCCCTCTCGTGTCATCGTCCCCGTGGCCGAGCTCGCCCGCGCCGGCCACCGCTCGCCACGGCGACGGGGGCAGTTGGGGCGAGGGGATAAGGCTCGCCCCCGAGCCACTCCCTCGGGCGCCCTGTCCATTCCCCCCTCGTTCTCCCTCGCTCGCCCCCTCCAGATCCGCCGCGTCCGAGCGCCGCCGCCGCCATGGCTCCGGCGTAGCCGCGGCTACCGTGCCTCCCGCGCCTCACCGACGCACCCTTCCGCTCCGCCGTGACCTCCTCGTCCTCCTCGACCTTGAGCTGGACCCCCGGACCCCCTGGAACGCCCGCATGACGTCGTCTTCAACCTCGGGCAACCGAACCTCGCCGCCGACGATTCGCTCCACCGCGCCCTCCCCGAGCCCACTTTGCACGGCTACAACTCCCTGTGAGCTCCGCCTCCCTTCCCCGTGCCTTCTCGCGGTCGCTAGCTCGCCATAGGCCTCGTTTCCGCTAGGACCCGAATGCGCCGCCGCGGTTGCTCGTCGTCGGCGCCACTCCGGTGACCAAATGGTCACGGGCTCGCCGCCATCGGGCTCGCCGCAACGCGTAGTGTCGATTTCGCGCTAGCCCCGCCTCAATTGCTCGCTAAATGAACACGCCGTGCTCGAACCCGAGAAGCTTGCCGCCGGCGAGGTCGTGCCGCTTGTCTCCGGCCATTTCAGCTCGCACTAGGGGCTGGGATCGATGCGGCCTTCCTTCCCCGTTCGAACGCGCCCGCTTGCGCGCCAAAAGACCCTCGGACGGCGATTTCTGAGCCGGTCCCGTGCGCGCCGCCGTGCGGAATGGTCGCCGGCGGCTAACCGCCGACCTCCGCCGACGTGGATGGCTGGGGCCCGTCCCCAGGGTCACTGCCAGTGGGTCCCCTGGCCCCGTTGACTGGGTTGACCAGTCAACGTGCTGGCAGGGCTGACCCAGTGACACTGATAGTGGGGCCCAACCCCACTGTGTCCATGACACATGGGTCCCACATGTCAGATGCTTAATTAGAGGAACAGTTAGTTAAAACTAATTAAATTGCCTAAGTGTCTCACTGACAGATGGGCCCCACTGCTAATTAAAACTGTTTAGTTTAATTTAATAAACTGGAATTAGCCTGTGTCTATGACATATGGGTCCCACCTGTCAGGTTCAAATAGTAACAGCCACTGTTGACTGCTGATGTCATCCTGATGTCATGCTGGCGTCATCATTGCACTGTTCTGGATAATGTTGATTTAATAAATAGATTTAATTCCAGAAATTGATTAAAACTTTGAAAAATCATAGAAAATAATCTGTAGCTCAGATCAAAAAACTTTATACATGAAAGTTGATCAGAAAAATCCCGCGAATCCAAATATGCCATCCATTCATCTGTCACATGCCCCTAGCTATCTGAACATGCAACTTTTTGCCTGTTTCGGATAAATGAATAGTGCATGTCTGCCGATTAATAATTCCAAATGAAATTCTAAAAACAACTAGTATGACTTAGACATGAATTTAGGCAACCCTGCACTGCATCCCAGCTATCACATGCCTCTAACACCGCAGACCTGAAACATTCCCCCCCCCCCTCCGGATCGTCTGTCCGATAAATCCAAAGACCCGGGAAATATCGTCAGATATTCTCCCGCTTCGTCTGCAATGCGTAGTACTGCGTTAGTGCATGCCTAGCTAAGCATATTGCCATGTCATGCATCATGTTGCATCTGTGTGCTTTATATTTATTGTTTCTTCCCCCTCTTCTCTTCGGTAGACCCCGAGGCTGACGGAGCTGCCGAGATCGACTACACCGTTGACGTTCAGCCTTTTGCCGCAGAGCAGCAAGGCAAGCAAAACCCCCTTGAGCATTCCGATATCACCCATCTCTCTCCCTCTTATGCTTGCATTAGAATTTTGCTACTGTATTAGATAGCTCCTATTCTGATGCATAGCCTGTCTTTGATGAACTGTTACTTTACCTGCAATCATACCAACTGTTTAGTATAGGTGGATCAGTGAACCCCTGAGACCTTTTAGTCCCAGTTGCCCCTGCTTTCATCGACGACACCGAGGACTTGAAGACAGAAGACTCAGTCGTCATGACTGACAAGCCGTTACCGACACATCACCACACACCCTTTAAGTATGGCACTGCAGAGCTACTATCGAGTGCCGAGGGTGATACCTCACTTAGCACTCCCGATATTAATTCTGTAGCGTAGTTATCGTTCATGGTTATCGAGGGTGATTCCTCCTTCCCATTTACCGGTAGCGACTCTTGCCTTACTCTTACCTCGAGTGGGATCCATCGAGGGTGATTCCTCGGATCTCCACTTGATGTATAGACACACAGTTACTATGACCTGGTTACAGATACTTGATTAAAGGCGGGTCGGCCCCAAGGGTACCCGCGAGAGATATTGGTGGGATGCGCCGCAAGGCATCCGAAGACTTGGTGGGATGCACCGCAAGGCATCCAAAGACTTGGTGGGGTGCGCCGGAAGGCACCCGAGTGTTGTTGATCACTAATAAATTGCTAATGGGTTGAGTATTTAATCTGAGTTAGGTCGTTGGCCTAATACGCACTAACCACCACGCGGGGTAATCAGTATGGGCTGCTCGGCGGCGTACATTCTCCCGAAAGCTCTTCAGATGCCACGAGATTCGACTCGCACCCGGGTGGTCTGGAACGCATGGCGCTTGTTATTAAGGCATGCTAGGACTGGTCCCGGCTGAGGGCGTAACGTGCAGGATGGTGAGGGCGATGGCCCAAGACCCCGAGCCATTAGGATGTAGACCGGCGTGCTGGCCTCTCTGTTGAGCCTAGGTAGGACTACGTCGTGTCGATAGGCCGCGGCCGGGTATGACCAGAAAATTGTATCCGACCGGAGCTTATCGAGCGTGTTGGGGAATGTGGTGCACCCCTGCAGGGAAGTAAACTATTCGAATAGCCGTGTCCACGGTAACTGGACGACTTGGAGTTGTGCTTTGACCTACTATAACTATAATCATAAACTAATTAAAATGAATTGTGGCTCCGGGATTGCTTCCTAGCAGGGACTCGAAGAAGGATCTCTGGGCGTGTTTACTTAATTAAAATTGTTACAACAATATGACTATATATATATGAGCTGCAGGTCTACTCTTTTCTAATGCTGCAAGATGCTAAAGATGCTAGTCTTCGATAGGACTAGGCCTTCTCCCTATTCTTGCTTTCTGCAGTCAGTCCAGATATAACCCCTTCCCTTGATAACGATGCATATCTAGCATAGTTCTGATGTAAGTCTTGCGAGTACTTTGGATGAGTACTCACAGCTGCTTTGCTTGCCTTTTCCCCTTCGATACGTGGCTGTGTTCAGACGATGGAGCCCAGGAGTCGGACTACGCTGGAGATGACGACTACTACTACCCCGACGGAGGCCCCTACCAGCAGGATGGAGCTTACTACGACGTAGACTTCTCCGACGTCCAGGAGTAGTTAGGAGGTTCCCAGGCAGGAGGCCTCGCCTCTTTCGATCCGCTGTTTATGTTTGTGCTAGCCTTCTTAAGGCAAAACTTGTCTAACTTATGTCTGTACTCAGATATATTTGCTTCCGCTGACTCGTGTTTATGTCGAGCTTTGTATTCGAGCCCTCGAGGCCCCTGGCTTGTAATATGAAGCTGTATGACTTTGTATTTGGGTATTTTGTCGTGTTGTGGTATCAATCAGTGAGTCCCTAATCTTGGTCGTACGCCTTGTGTGCATGATTAGCGTACGAACGAGAATGGGGGCGTCACACAAGGCCACTGACTCCTCCTCCAAGTCCGTCACATTAGCAGACTCCAACCCACCTCGAGATGGAGCACAGGGCGAGTCCGCCATATCGATCTCCGTCGCGTAAGCATAATCCATCCCACCCCGAGACGGAGCCTAGCGCGAGTCTGCGATATCGATCTCCGCCGCCTCCAAAGCAGAAGAGAGAAGAAAAGAAGAAACCTGAGCCTCCTATCAAAAAGAAGTTAGCTTACGAGAAGACTGGCGAGGAAACCGATGAACAAGTGGCTATCGAATTGCATGCCCATTTTGGACCAAAACCGCCCCCGCCGCCAAAGTAGAAAATACCTGAGGAAGTCGTAGAAACTTTTTGGATGCAGCTAAACCGGCGGAGAAAAGGCCGCTATTAGACTATGAATGCTCTATTAGCAAGTCCTATCATAAACCAAAAAAAAAACAGAAGTCGAGCGGTAGTAGTAAATGTGGGAAAACTGTTCCCCAGCTCGGAGAACAGGCAGTGCAATCGACCATCCCACTCAAGATGAGTACCCATAAGGTGGTAATAACCGACGCTGATAGAGAGAAGGCTACAGAGATCGGTATCACTGTTGAATAACTCCTAGAGTTCGAGGAATTCCCACCGACGGATCCGAAGGAACTAGCATGGACATATGTCCCCGGGAACCCTCTGGTGAGTCCTGAAGAGGAGAAGCTTCTATCAACGCAAATGCACAACTTGCATGACTGGTACATGAGAGAAGTAAAGAGCTGGCGACAGAGCCTCATGGTGAAAGTCAAGCGAGAGCATTACATCCATGAAAAAGATTTGTGGATTGAAAATGAAGAATTTTTTCAGTTATTCAATCAAGGCGCACTCGACAAATCTCTCGTCAGTTGCTATTGTCTGTAAGTGATTTCTTTCTGTAATTTAAGTCTCTAGCTCAGCTCGTTCATTGCCTATAATATAATTATCCTCACTATATTCTTTTGTGTGGTATTATGCAGAATGAAGATTTTTGAATTGAAAAGAGATGGAGTCTATGGCATTGGGTTCATTGACCCAAATACCGTTAATGAAACTGTGTTAACTAGTTACTCTAAAGACACAGAGAAAACATTGCTAAGGTTTTTTAAGGCCCTAAATACCAAACTAAAAATACTTTTACCTTACAACTTCAAGTGAGTGTTACTGTCTTGTACTACAAATTCTCTTTTTGCTTATATATATATATACTCGATGTTAAGTGTAGTTGATGAGTTATGCATGCCCGCTTATACAAATCGTGTCCGCAGCTTCCACTGGATCCTACTAATTAATCATTAGAATTGACGATGAAACTATTGAAGTACTGGACTCACTACGTAAAGACCCTGAAGAATACAGAAGCCTGTATTCGATGCTCGACAGGTAATTTCAATCATTAACGCACTATGTCGGCCTCTTTAGTTCGTTTCCTGATATCAAGTAATTAATAACTCATTTATTCATTTTCTTTGTCGGGCAGGGTTTGAAAAAAGTTCATCAAAGAGGTTAGAGGTGAATGGAAACGAGAGCTGAAATGGAGAAAGTCCAAGGTATTTAAGTAGTACTAGCTACATCCGTGCATCTCTTTAATTATAGTTTCAACACCATTATCATGCTTGATTATTATCTGATTGAATTCTATTCTCGTGCATCAGGCAGGAACATGGGACTAATTTATGTGCATTCTACATTTGCGAGAACATTCGCTTTCTGACCGAAAGGACCAAAACTGCAAGAGATCTTTGGGTACGTAAACACCATTCACATTTTTTATCATGATCTAATATATATACACACAACTAACTTATTCATATTGATCTCTTTCTTTAAAGATGAACGAGATGCGGGATAAGCTCCTACCAAAGGACCGCATACGAGCAATTCAAGAGGAAATGGCGGGATTTTTGCTTGAGCAGGTCATATCTCCTGACGGAGAATACCATTACACCTAATGCTTGCATGTAATGATCTGCAAATTGTAGGAGAAATTGTATATAACAAATTGTACATATGTGTATGCATGGTCGTACAAGAAATTCTATGATATATGATTGGTTCTACGAGAAATTCTATTATATATGCATAACGTGTACAGTATGTAGTAGTGTAAAATATGTTTGAAATGAAAAAGAATTAAATAGAAAACACAATATGAAAAGGAAAAATAAACAATAAAACCTAAACCCATAAACCCACAAGCCCCTAAATCTTTAGTCCCGGTTGGTGTTACCAACCGGGACTAAAGGTCCCCATCCCCCGGCGCGCGCTGCCATCCCACGTGGCAGGGATTTAGTCCCGGGTCGTAGCCAACCGGGACTAAAGGCTTGGACCCTTTAGTCTCTATACATTAGTCCCGGTTGGCCAACCGGGACTAAAGAGGCTTCCCAACCGGGACTAATGCTCTGTTTTCTACTAGTGTTATCATGGCATGATTAGTACTTATTTAAAAGTCGTGCTTCTTGCATGTTCTTAAAAAGGGCCACTTTATTGAATTTGTGAGTCATTTGAGTAGAAGCATATAATGGGGATCTGTAAAATCATATTCATTATTCACTTATCCCAAAATAGGCCAATTGAGCAATGCATTGCATATCAATTCCTAAAATGTTCTCTTATGTGTAATTTTTTATGGAATTGCAAAAACACTCTATTTGCTCGTGGTATTTGCTATCCTACTTAGTAATTTATTGTTATGCAAATGAGATCAATTTGTGCCATGTGCTTTGTGCCATGTTCCTTGCTCTTATGCTAGGATCACGAGTGTAGAATAATGGATTCACATGTGCATATCATGTTCTTTAAAATTGTGACTATTTTATGTATGTAAGTTTCTTTATGGATACATAGACTACTATTGTCCACTTAGAAATTTTTGCACATAAGTAAGTTCCCATCTTTCATTGATATCACTTGATCTTTGTCGGTCACTTGGTTGTTTCCTTATTGATTCATTGGTGGTCTCGATAAGAGGTTGTGAAGTGAGTGCTTGTATGTTTTGCATATAATCTTGCACACTCATGTATTTGGATGTATTTTGGACCCATACTTATCATGATGATCTAATTGGATATTCATATTATATCTTGTCCAGAATATGTTATTTGGATCTTTTGAATTTTTTCCTCACATGTCGAATGCTTATTTTCATAGCATACCTATTGCAATCTCTAGATCCTGAGCTCCTCAAATTTCTTGTCATTGGATATGTGCATTTTATTTCACTTACATATTATAATATGCATACTTCAAGGAGGAACTCATTGTCTTCGAGATTTGTCCCATTTTGGCATTTGTTGCCAATGGGGGAGAAGTTTAGAGAATTTAAGATAATTTTAAAGTGCTTATGGCTTATTGTCATTCATGCATATTTAACCTGGTTATATATGTTCTTATTTCTTATTGTCATTCATGCATATTTGACCTAGTTATATATGTTTATTGCAAGAATGAATATATAGAGAAAACTCCACCTAGTGTATGTCAACCAATATATGCAAGGAAATTCAAAGTTCATTCACATATGCATATATTGTGGGGGAGCTTTCTCTATGTATTGTGGTTCTACAATCATAAACTCCTTGTGTAGCGTTTGGATGTTAGTACACCGAGTGTGATAAACTCAAATATGTTTGTGACACTTGATGCCATCAAAACCGTACCATCCCAAGTATTCAATTTATCCTCGGGTAATTGCATACTTGTGTTAAAATTCATTATATAAATCCTCTTGTTGAGATTGTCATCAACTACCAAAATGGGGGAGATTCAAAGTGCATGTAGTCCCCATGTGTGGTTTTGGTAATTGATGACAATCCTAATGGACTAATGTTTGCATCGAGTTATACATTTGAAGGAAAGTTCTATTTGCAATGCATGAAGAATATTGGATTAACTAAAGGATGTTTGTTCCATCGTGATGCAAGAAGGAGATTAAATGAATTCTAAATAAATGTCATATACATATTGTTGTGCATGCATAGAGTATGAGCTCAATGATTGAATAAAATAAGACATGACGAAGGTGAATTCCATGTGATGAACAAGATGCGATCTATGTGGAGTTCAGTGAGGATCTCAGATGTCTCATGCTTTGGCTTATGGGTTTAACCATGATGGATCAATATCTTGAGAGAGTAATTGACGAGAAGAATTCTACATATGTCTTGAAAAAAGGATCATGATGAGCTCATATGTTGAGTCATGAATGATTATGTCTCCAAGCAAGTAAATGAAGTGAAGAATGCATTGTGCCTCTCAATAGACTATGTTGGATCATGAAGACGAGCAAGTTATAGGCAATATGAGATTCGTAGAGAAACTTGATATGGTCATGGTGAATTGGGATATTGGTAATCATGTCTTGAAGCAATGAAGCATAGTGAAGAAATCAATAGGGCCTTCAAGACATCAAGATTAATCATGGATCAAAGATAAATGTTGACCAAGATGAAGATAAAATATTTAACTCAAAGATGGTCATCACACAAAGCAAATGATGTACCACGTGGGATCTTGTGGTATGGTAAGTAATTGTCAATTGCACTTTGTGTACTAACCCATACTATGTGTTGTCTATGTTTATGAGGGTTAGGTCATTCTCATGGGCTCGCATCAAGATAGAGATTCCAAGTGTCTATGAGAGGATGACATCAAGTGTTCATGATCATGGTTGACAATGGCAAGTTCAAGATAACCATCCCGAAGGATTACATGCTTGAAGCTTGTGGATGTTCACATGATGGACAAGTGAAGATGAATACAAAGCAAGGCTTCCCACATTGTGTATGGGCGAGCTACATGAAGAGTGCACCAATGCCTTGCCTTGAAATTGAGCCAAGAAGAAACAAGAACATCAAGGTCATGTGAATGGCTCGAGTCAAAGGTATTAGTTCCTTGGCGTTTGTGTTGTGGAGTGATGACCACCGAACAAACATATACACTCAAGAATGGATTCTCGATAGCTATGTAGTGTAGCTCTTTTATGATTATTGAGTTACAGGGATCCCACACTATTAAGGGGGGATCAAAGGGGTTCAAGATGAATTTTCCCAAGTCAACATCTTGTATAAACAATTCCACTCCTATCCTATAAACCAAAGAAATACATAGCCAACTAGGTTCCCCAAAGTATATGATCTAACCTTTGCATACTTTGCACCCTCCATTTTGGCTTATCTTGGGTGGTTCTCTTTGTGAGAACTTGTAGTTTTTCACTAGCTTCAAAACGAGCCCAAGATCATCAAAATTGGAGTCCGTATGAGAAAGTTATGCATGTTTTACTATTGGGGCGCGTGCAGTTTTTGTGATGGCCGGATGGCCGGGATTTGCCGGATGTCCAGGCTCCCAGGTCGCCCCGGATATGTGGGATCCTCCCGGAAATCCGGCCATCGATGTCGAGAAACCATGTTGAAATGCTGGTTGTTCCCCCGGATGTCCGTTACTTGGCCGGATGTCCGAGGGCCCAACTTTGGCCAGATGTCTGGGCCTTGGCTAGATATCCGGGCCCTGTACATTGACGTTAATTTTCTGTGTTCGTGTGCACACTTCACAGCTGCCGGATGTCCGGCCCTTGGCCCGGATGTCCGCCCCGACACAGCCATGTACATTACAACGACCATATTTTCACCAACACTATATATTCCCCTTCACCACTTCGTGGAGGGGTTGAGCAACACACTCATATAAACCCTAGAACACAAAAAGGCTCCCTCTCACTTCTCCTACACCAAATCTTAGATCCCAGAGAGATTAGTGAGAGTGCTTGAGAGATTTTCCAATCAAAAGATAGACCCACTCCCTCTCCCTATTGTGACCAAAGGAATTCTTTATTTGAGCAAGTCTTGAGCATTTCGCCCTTGATCTTGTTACTCTTGGAGGTTGGAGACTCCTAGGAGGTAGGAGTGCTCCGATGAGGAATTAACTTGTGATTTGTCCCCCGGAAAGTTTGTGAAGGTTTGGAGGCCGCCTCAAGTTCTACCACTAGTGGTTGGGAATTGCCTTCGTGGTGATATCTCAAGGAGAATAGGAAGAGCCTTTGTGGCGTTGGTGTGCCTTCATGGTAACATCCAGCTCTCTAACTATGAGTATCTTCCCTCCAAGGAAGTGAACTTCGGGATACATCCTCATCTCCGTGACTTCGGTTAACCCTAACCCTATCTCCTTATTTGTGATTTACTTTTGTCACTTGATCTTGCATTCACTATATCTTGTTGTCCTCATTATATTGTGTTGGCTATTTCCTCGTAGAGATTATTTAGGCCTACACTTTACATCCCGCAATTCATACTTGCTCTATTGATATATCTTGTGACTAGTGTGAATTTCTAACGTGTGTCATTCACTTCCATATCTTGTGATATTGCTCAAGTAAGTTTTTGTAACTTACTTGTGTTTGTTAGTATCCTTGTTATGCTCATCTTGTTTAGATTAAGTTGTTGGTACACTTAATCGAACCTAGTATAATTAGGATTTGCGCTTGAAAAGTATCCTCTTAGTTTATTTCCGCATTAGCATAAAGCCAAATCCGTAGATGTTTTTAAAACACCAATTCACCCCCTCTAGGATACACCGTGGTCCTTTCAACAGCTAATGCATCAGCTGCAATATCAAAAAGCAGGGGAGAAAGAGCATCTCCTTGTCTTACCCCTTTAAAAGTTTTGAAATAGGGTCCAATCCTATTATTTACTCCAACTCCCACATGCCCTGTCTCATAGTTTTCATAACCTAATCACACCATTTATTTGGGAACCCTTCAAGTTTAAGAAATTGAATAACAAAGGGCCATTCAATTTTATCATATGCTTTTTCAAAATCTAGCTTGAAGACTAAGGCATTTTGCGTTTTGCTACGAATAATTTTAAGGCCTCATTGTCGGTGTCAAAACCGGTAGATCTTGGGTAGGGGGTCCCGAGCTGCAGATCTTGGATCGATGGTTAACATGGAACGTAGACACGGTGTTTACCCAGGTACGGGCCCTCTTGAAAAGGTAAAACCCTACGTCCTGTTTTTGATTGTATTGATGGGTGTATGATGATTAAAGAGTCGATCTACCACGAGATCAGATGAACTAAACCCTAGATGAGTCAGAGTAATGGTTCTTGCCTCTACGAGCTAAACCCTCTAGTTTATATAGACACTAGGGGTACCTAGGGTTACACATGGTCGGTTATCACCAAGGGATAAACCTGCCGATCTTGCCATCTTGACTTCAAGGACACACCAAGACATCTATGCTTTCCTTCCCGAACACGAGGTTGGCTTGTAGTTAGGGCTCCATGCATTGGGCCCAGAGTGGTCCATTCGTTCAGCCTGTGGGAAATAGGTCCACGGCCCGAGGACACCTTATCCCGGACTCCGTCAGTAGCCCCCGAACTAGCCTCCAATGCCGAGGTCTTGATTCCTAGCAGCCCCTTGCACTCATGGTATTCGGTTTGCGGGGCGAGTTCCACTCCTTATTTATATTCAACCGATGATAGTCCGATATCTGAAATCTTCCCCGCCTCCGAGCAATATAGCTGACTTAGCCTTGAAGGCCAACCGTTCGAATCGTGCCTTTGTCTGACAACTTTCGGAGAAGGGCCACGACCAGTCATGACCCCTGACCAGTCAGAAAAACTCGATTCGCTGCTCGAGGCAGCATCTTTACTAGCACAACTCATCAGTAAGGAGATCGTGCCCCTTTTTTACGGGCTATGATCAATGTTTTTGGGTTACCCCATGCGCACATAACTGCACAATTCATCGGGAACCGGCGAGGTCCGTAGCACAATAGAGGGGCTCTTGGTATTACAATGGTTCATAAAAAGAAAACGGCCACCGCAGCCTCCGCACGCTTTTGAGATCTCACATTGCCTTCGCCTTCCCTAATCCTCTGGGCTCCCAGATTCCAAACTCCATCTTCCCCCAATCTCCTCAAACTCCTCTTCAACCCAGCCATGGCTGGTGCGGGCTCTAAGGGCAAGTTAGAGACCTCCTGTGTCACTAATAATGACATTTTGGAGTTGAAGCCCGCAGGCTATTTGTCGGCGGATATTGCTCATCGCGCGCCGGAGAAGGGCCAAGTCATCCCCATGCCAAAAGAAGGCGAGAGGGTGGTGTTCATTCCTCACTTCCTCCGGGGCCTCGGCTTCCCCCTCCATCCCTTCGTGAGGGGTTTGATGTTTTACTACAGGCTGGATTTCCATGACCTTCCCCCCAAACTCTTTCATGCACATTTCTGCTTTCATCACTGCCTGCGAGGCCTTCCTACGGGTGCAACCCCATTTCGGCCTGTGGTTGAAAGTGTTCAACGTTAAGCCGAAGGTAGTCAGCGGCGAGTAGGCAAACTACAGGGGTGTAATGATCAGCAAGCTCCCCTGGTTCAATGGCCGGACAGTTCTTTCATAGATATCGTCAAGGTCTGGCAGCGGGAGTGGTTCTATATCACCGAACCGTGCGACGAGGGGTGGGCAGCATCCCCCGGATTTAAATCCGGACCCCACACCATACTAGTGTCATGGATGAAGAAAGGACTTGATTGGGGGGACGCTGCGGAGGTGAAGACGCTACAAAATTGCATCTTGATTCTAGTGAAGAAGAAGATCGAGCTTCCCAACATAGTTCAGGTCATGCTACACCGCTGCCTCCTCCCCTGTCAATATCGGGCTGCCCCAATGTGGGCCTATAGTTCGGATGACCCGGCCACTTTGCAATACTTCTTCTGCATTACCCACGAAAAGTTGTGGAAGGTGTTGTTCAAGCCGCGAAAGAATTGGCCAGCCGAAGAGGAGGACATCGACGCCACAAACCCTTCCGGAGAGGTAAGATTTCATTATCTTTATTCGGATTTTTCCCTTTCGACAAGGTCCTTATCCCTTTTTCCTCCGTATTTGTAGATTTGGCTGGAGAAATCACAGCGAATCAACTGCCGGCACCGTTACCCGAGGGCCCCAGGGCCATGTTGGTCGAAAAGCCATACGTGGTGCCGACGAATGAAGAAGAGAAGAAAGAGGAGAAGAAAGAAGAGAAGAAGGAAGCCCGAGGAGGTCTTCATTCAAAAAGACCTTCGGACACTATCTCTGAAGATACACACGCTCCTTCTACTCTCGAAGGAGAACTGGAAGAGGGCGGGGAGGAGAGTGATTCCTCCCATACGAAGAAGAGGGCGGCATCCGAAGACACCGAGGGAGATCTAGCTCCTACTGCCCCAAAAAGGCAATGCAGGGCCAAGGTGGCCCTGTTCGATGATGTTCCGAACTCCGAAGAGGAGTCCAAGGGCTTTGAAAGGGTTCCTCGAAGGATTCCCAGAGTCAAGCCCCGGGCTCAAAGGTATGAACCTGAAGATTATAGCGTTTTTCCACTTTGAAGTTTGTTGTTATGAATTGTACATATACTTTTCCCATCATAGTCCACCGCGCGATCTCCCCACCTACCAAGCTTCGGAAGGGGACTCTCCGCCAACTGAACTGGCGGAGAGTGGGACCACATCACATAACTCCCTCCCCCCGGCCATCGAGGAGGTGGTGTCCAGAAGGAGCCTCCCTGAGCCGGATACGAGGGGCGGGGGCGATGATCTCATGGCCGAGGCTAACACCTTGGTCATCGAAGAACAGGAGGGTGAATCTCTCCTGGCAAGCAAAGAGGGAGAGCCCGGTCAATCCGAGCTTTCTCCGAAGCCAGTTCCGGAGGCCTCCAAGCCTCGTGAGTCGTCTACTCCGGTTTCTCCGAGGAGAGAAGCCGCAATGCCGCACCCAGAGTTGTTTGTAATAGAGCGGACTCAAACCGGGTGGATGACCCTGATAGAGGAGGGTTTAAATGATTCCTCCATCGCCGAAGAGCACCGTACCCTTTTGGGTGCGGTTTTGCAAGGCATTCGATCCATTGATAGTGGATTGAAAGAACCTTTCAAAGGCCTCTTGACGGGCTTCAAGGGGAGTGATGTAATACTTCTTTTACAAAGACAATTTACTTTGTATAATCTTTATATACATAGGAGCCCCCGAGCCCTGATTGAGTTAGGAAAACTCGATCGAGGATCGAAAAATAGTGCTAAAAACACTGAATAATAGTAAAATTGAGCCATAGCCCCGGAGTCTTTGGCCGGATTCATGTAAAATCTGGGCAGAGGGTCAAAAATCCGATAACCCAGGAGTCTGAAGCTCATAAATTTCATGTAGGCCTCATCCTCGATTGCGGCCGCCAATGCTATAGAGCTTGCCGAAATGAATCGGAAGCTCAAGAGGTCCGATGAAGAGCTCCACCGCCTTAACAAGCGGTTCGACGAAGCACAAGGTAAATCCGAGCTACACTGTTTGATTTCCTTGAATTTTCTCAATAGATGCAGTGTTTGGATTATCGTCCTTAAGCTTGGGGTGTTTGTTATGACTGCATCTGTCACCACAGAGGTCGAGAGTGCTACTTCTTGAGCATGCGTTGGTTTTCCCTTGAAGAGGAAAGGGTGATGCAGCAAAGTAGATAAGTATTTCCCTCAGTTGTTGAGAACCAAGGTATCAATCCAGTAGGAGATACAAGAAAGTCCCCAATAGATGTACCTACACAAATAATCAAACACTTGCACCCAACGCTATAAAGGGGTTGTCAATCCCTTCACGGTTATTTGCAAGGATGAGATCTGATAGAGATAGATAGATAAGATTGCTAAAACGAAAAGTAAACTAAAAGTAAAAAGATTGCAGTGAAGTATTTTTGGTATTTTTGGTTTATAGATCTGAAAATATATTATGGAAAAAAGACCCGGGGGCCATAGGTTTCACTAGAGGCTTCTCTCATGAAGGAAAATAATAGGGTGGGTGAACAAATTACTATCGAGCAATTGATAAAAAAGCGAATAATTATGAAGATATCCAAGGCAATGATTATGCATATAGGCATCACGTCCGTGTCAAGTAGGCCGAAACGATTCTGCATCTACTACTATTACTCCACACATCGACCGACTCCTGCCCGCATCTAGAGTATAAGTTCATGAAGAACAGAGTAACGCATTAGGTAAGATGACATGATGTAGAGGGATAAACTCAAGCAATATGATGAAAACCCCATCTTTTTATCCTCGATGGCAACAATGCAAATACGTTCCTCGCTACCCCTACTTTGTCACTAGGTGAGGACACCGCAAGTTTGACCCCAAAACTAAGCACTTCTCCCATTGCAAGAATTACCAATCTAGTTGGCCAAACCAAACCAATAACTCGAAGAGACTTGCAAAGATATGAAATCATGCATATAAGAATTCAGAGAAGATTCAAATAATATTCATAGATAAGCTGAACATAAACCCACAATTCATCGGATCTCGTCAAACACACCGCAAAAGAGTATTACATCGGATAGATCTCCATGAAGATCATGAAGAACATGGTATTGAAGAACAAAGAGAGAGAAAAGCCATCTAGCTACTAGCTATGGACCCGAAGGAATGTGGTAAACTACTCACGCATCATCGGAGGGGCAATGGAGTTGATGTAGATGCCCTCCGTAATCGAATCCCCCTCCGGCAGATTACCGGAAAAGGCTCCAAGATGGGATCTCACGGGAACAGAGGCTTCCGGCGGCGGAAAAGTATTTTCGTGGCTCCTTTATGGTATCCAGGGAATATTTGGGAATTTATAGGACGAAGAATAGGGTTAGGAGGGCTGCCGTGGGGACACAAGCCAGGGGGCGCCCCCCCCTAGGGCGCGCCCTGGTGGCTTGTGTCGCCACGGTAGGTCTCCTGCCTTCATCTCACTAGTAGAAAACAGACCTTTCGTCCGACCCATTAGTCCCGGTCTGGTTACGAGCCGGTTCTAAAGAGGCTATTAGTCCCGGTTCGTGCCGGCTCCAACAGCTAGGAGCAGGGCGACCTTTAGTACCGGCTCGTAAGGAACCTTTAGTACCGGTTCGTGTCACGAACCGGTACTAAAGGGGGCTTGGCAGGCTTTTGATCAGACTTGGGCCCCGCGTGCCTCTTTAGTACTGGTTCGTGGCTCGAACCGGTACTAAAGGTTGCCCTTTAGTACCGGTTGGTGACACCAACCGGTACTAAAGACTTGGGCCCCGCGTGGCAGGCTTTTGGTCAGACTTGGGCCCCGTGTGCCTCTTTAGTACCGGTTCGTGGCACGAACCGGTACTAAAGACTCTCATATATATAGTAATAAAGGCCCTCTAGAACCGGTCTGAAATTTGTCTCTACCCCCCCCCCCCCCCCCCCCCGTGTATCGCCATTTCAGTTATGAAAAAAAACAAAAGAAAATGATAAAAACTTCAAAAATTAAAATCCTTCGAGATGTAGTTATGTTAATACATCTATTAGTTAGGAAAATTAAAAAACATAAATTTCAACATGTTTTGCAAAAAAATGTTATGAAAACGTAAAACGGCTGTAACTTTTGCATACGATGTCGGAAAAAAACGTATAATATATCAAAATGTTCAGCACGAAAATCCGCAACCGATTTTGACGGCCTATGGCCGTTTTGCAATTTTTAGAATCCTCAAATTCTAAAAGGAAAAAAAGTTATGCTCAAACTTCAGTTTTTTTGAATTTTGGTTAAATCTGGTCAAACTACTTATTCAAGAATATTAGTGTTACTAAATTAATTATTCAAGAATATTAGTGCTGCTAAATAATTATTTCAGTTTTTTGAATTTTGGTCAAATCTGGTCAAACTGCGGTCAAACTATGGTCAAACTACTTATTCAAGAAATATTAGTGTTACTTAATAATTATTGGTTTTAAGAATAATAGTTTCAAACTCAAACGGTGTAACGTGTGACTTCATGCTCAAGTTCAACTCCTAAGGGTTAATAGGATTGACAGCTTACTATTGTCAGGGAAACAACAAGTGCAGACTTGGAAACAAGGGGGAATAGAACTCGAAAGTTAAGCGTGCTCAGGCTGGAGTAGTGAGAGGATGGGTGACCGGTCGGGAAGTTAGACGATTTGGAATGATGAGGGGTTATTAGAGATTAGAGATCAAATTGAGCAGTGATGAGGGGTAGTTAAAGATTAAATTCAGAAATTTGAAAATCGAAAAAAATTCAATTTTTTTTCCAAAAAAATTAAAAAAAATGAAAAAAATTCCTTTAGTACCGGTTGGTATCACCAACCGGTACTAAAGGTCCTCCACCACCAGCCCACGCAGGCAGCCACGTGGTGGGCCTTTAGTACCGGTCCGTGGTCCAACCGGTACTAAAGGTCTGGACCTTTAGTCCCGTCCCTTTAGTACCGGTTGGGGAACCGGTACTAAAGGCACATCCCGACCGGGACTACTGATCGACATTCTACTAGTGTCTCCAAGTCTGCTGGGTTGCTTCTAGTCCAAGAAAAATCATTCCGAAGATTTTATTCCGTTTGGACTCCGTTTAATGTTCCTTATCTGCAATACTCAAAAAAAAGGAAAAAACAGAAACTGGCACTAGGCTCTAGATTAATAGGTTAGTCCCAAAAATAATATAAAATAGCATATTAATGCATATAAAACATCCAAAACAGATAATACAATAGCATGGAACAATCAAAAATTATAGATACGTTGGAGACGTATCAAGCATCCCCAAGCTTAATTCCTGCTCGTCCTCGAGTAGGTAAATGAAGAAAACAGAATTTTTGATGTGGAATGCTACCTAACATATTTATCCATGTAATATTCTTTATTGTGGCATGAATATTAATATCCATAAGATTCAAAACAAAAGTCTAATATTGACATAAAAACAGTAATACTTCGAGCATACCAACAAGGCAATTGTGTCCTTTCGAAATAACATGGCCTTAGAAAGTTATCCCTACAAAATCATATAGTCTGGCTATGCTCCATCTTCCCCACACAAATTATCTAAATCATGCACAACCCCGATGACAAGTTAAGCAATTGTTTCACACCTTTTATGTTCTCAAACCTTTTCAACTCTCACGCAATACATGAGCGTGAGCCCTGGATATAGCACTATAGGTGGAATAGAATATGGTGGAGGTTGTGAGGAAAAAAAAGGAGAAGATAGTCTCGCATCAACTAGGCGGATCAACAGGCTATGGAGATGCCCATCAATAGATATCAATGTGAGTGAGTAGGGATTGCCATGCAATGGATGCACTAGAGCTATAAGTGTATGAAAGCTCAAAAAAGAAACTACGTGGTCGTGCATATGATGAAAAATTCCACTAGCTATATGAAAGTGACAAAATAGGAGACTCTCTATCATGAAGATCATGGTGCTACTTTGAAGCACAAGTGTGGAAAACATAGTAGCATTGTCCCTTCTCTCTTTCTCTCATTTTTTTCTTTTTTCTTCTTCTTTTTTTATTTTTTTTATTTTGGTGGGCTTCTTTGGCCTCTTTTTTTTATTTGGGCTTCATTGGCCTCTTTTATTATTTATAAAGTCCGGAGACTCATCCCAACTTGTGAGGGATTCATAGTTTCCATCACCCTTTTCTCTCACGGGAAAAATGCTCTAATAATGAAAATCATCACACTTTTATTTACTTACAACTCGATACCTAGAACAAAATATGACTATATGAATGCTTACGAATGCAAGGCAATATGAAAATGATGGTGCATGTCATGAAAAACGGAACGGTGGAAGTTGCATGGCAATATATCTCGGAATGGCTATGGAAATGCCATAATAGGTAGGTATGGTGGCTGTTTTGAGGAAAATATATGGTGTCTGTTTTGACGAAGGTGGGTTTGATGCACCGGCTAAAGTTGCGCGGTACTAGAGAGGCTAGCGAAGGTGGAAGGGTGAGAGTGCGTATAATCCATGGACTCAACATTAGTCATAAAGAACTCACATTCTTATTGTAAAAGTATATTAGTTATCAAAGCAAAGTATTAGACGCATGCTCCTAGGGGAGAGGTTGGTAGGAGTTAACCATCGCTCGCTCCCGACCCTCACACAAAGGTTGACAATCATTAAATAAATCATGCTCCGACTTTGTTACATAACGGTTCACCATACGTGCATGCTACGGGAATCACAAACTTTAACACAAGTATTTCTTCCAATTCACAACTACTGACTCGCATGACTCTCATATTACCATCTCTATATCTCAAAACTATATGCAAGGAATCAAACTTCTCATAGTATTCAATGCACTTTATATGAAAGTTTTTATTATATCCCTCTTGGATGCCCATTACATTAGGACTAAATTCATAACCTAAACCAATTACCATGCTGTTTAAAGACTCTCAAAATAATATAAGTGAGGTACGAGAGTTCAATAATTTCTATAAAATAAAACACCACCGTGCTCTAAAAAGATATAAGTGAAGCACTAGAGCAACATTGACTAGCTCAAAAGATATAAGTAAAGCAGATAGAGTATTCTAATAAATTCATGATTAATGCGTGTCCCCCTCAAAAAGATGTGTACAGAAAGGATGATTGTGGCAAACTAACAAGCAAAGACTCATATCATACAAGACGCTCCAAGCAAGACACATATCATGTGGTGAATAAAAATATAGCCTCAAGTAAATTTACCGATGGATTGAAGACGAAAGAGGGGATGCCTTCCGGGGCATCCCCAAGCTTAGGCTTTTTGGTATCCTTGAATATGGCTTGGGGTTCCTTGGTCAACCCCAAGCTTAGGCTCTTGCCCCTCCTTATTCCATAGTCCATCAAATCTTTACCCAAAACTTGAAAACCTCACAACACAAAACTCAACAGAAAACTCATGAGATCCGTTAGTATAAGAAAAATAAATCACCACTTTAGGTACTGTTGTGAACTCATTCTTTATTTATATTGGTGTAATATCTACTGTATTACAACTTCTCCATGGTTCATACCCCCCGATACAACCCATAGATACATCAAAATAAGCAAACAACACAAAGAAAACAGAATCTGTCTAAAACGGAACAGTCTGTAGCAATCTATAGACTTCGAATACTTCTGTAACTCCAAACATTCTGAAAAATTAGGACAATGAGTAAAATTTGTTTATCAATCTTGTGTAAAAATGTCAGATCAAAAGCACGTTCCAGGTAATTTACAAAATTCCTGGACTGAGAGCAAAAGTTTCTGTTTTTTAGCAAAATCAAATCACAAACACCGTAGACCATCCCAAAGGTCTTACTTGGCTCAAACACTAAATTAAACAAGAAAACACAATTAATACAGAGGTAATAATGTGTGGAAAACTCAAAAACAGAAGCAAAAACAAAAGGATAAAAATAAAATTGGGTTGCCTCCCAACAAGCGCTATTGTTTAACGCCCCTAGCTAGGCATAACGCAATAGATCTAGGTATTGTCATCTTTGGTATGCAATCCATAAGTAGCTCTCATAATAGATTCATAAGGTAATTTAATTATCTTTCTAGGAAAGTGTTCCATGCCTTTCCTTAATGGCAATTGGAATCTAATATTTCCTTCCTTCATATCAATAATTGCATCAATCGTTCTAAGGAAAGGTCTACCAAGAATAATAGGACATGTAGGATTGCAATCTATATCAAGAACAATGAAATCTACGGGCACATAATTCCTATTTGCAACAATAAGAACATCATTAATTCTTCCCATAGGTTTCTTTATAGTGGAATCCACTAGATGCAAATTTAAAGAGCAATCATCAAATTCACGGAAACCTAGCACATCACATAAAGTTTTCGGAATCGTGGAAACGCTAGCACCCAAATCACACAAAGCATGGCACTCATAATATTTAATCTTAATCTTAATAGTAGGTTCCCACTCATCATAAAGCTTCCTAGGTATAGAAACTTCCAACTCAAGTTTTTCTTCAAAAGATTTCATCATAGCATCCACGATATGTTTAGTAAAAGCTTTGTTTTGATTATAAGCATGAGGAGAATTCAACGTGGATTGCAACAAGGAAATACAATCAATCAAATAACAACTATCATAATTAAAGTCTTTGAAATCCAAAAGAGTGGGTTCATTGCTATTTAAAGTTTTGACCTCTTCAATCCCACTTTTATCAATCTTAGCATTAAGATCTATAAACTCCGAATCATTGGGACGCCTTTTAACTAAAGTTGACTTATCTCCAGTCCCATCTTTATCAAGATTTATATTAGAAAACAAAGATTCAATAGGAGTCACATCAATCACTTTAAGATCTTCATCATTATTTAAGGATTCTGGTTTCGCGGCCATTTTATTGACTAGGGTAGCTTGTTTATCAAAAATTTGGCCTACTAAATTTTCAAGATGAACAAACTGAGATTTCAAACCATAAAACTCCTTAGACATATCATCAAGTTCCTTATTCATGTATTCCCACGTAGCCTTTTGTTCTTTAAGCTCGTTTCTTAAGAAACTATTGTGGTCAAATTGGAGTGAAATGAAACCTTTAACATTATCCTCAATATCTTCCAACTTCCTAAGATAAGGATCAAAGCTTTTGGGTTGGGCCATAAAGACGAGCAAACAATTTAACACGAAAGCAAACAAAAAGCAAACAAAAAGACGAACGGAAGAAGTGCGAATAAAAAGGCAAATTTTTCTAAAAATCATTTTAGAAGTGGGGGGGAGGAAAACGAGAGGCAAATGGCAAATAAAGTAAATGCAAGAGATGAGTTTGTGATGGGTACTTGGTAGGCTTGATGTAGATCTCCCCGGCAACGGCACTAGAAATCCTTCTTGCTACTTCTTGAGCATGCGTTGGTTTTCCCTTGAAGAGGAAAGGGTGATGCAGCAAAGTAGATAAGTATTTCCCTCAGTTGTTGAGAACCAAGGTATCAATCCAGTAGGAGATACAAGCAAGTCCCCAATAGATGTACCTACACAAATAATCAAACACTTGCACCCAACGCTATAAAGGGGTTGGCAATCCCTTCACGGTTATTTGCAAGGATGAGATCTGATAGAGATAGATAGATAAGATTGCTAAAACGAAAAGTAAACTAAAAGTAAAAAGAATGCAGCGAAGTATTTTTGGTATTTTTGGTTTATAGATCTGAAAATATATTATGGAAAATTGACCCGGGGGCCATAGGTTTCACTAGAGGCTTCTCTCATGAAGGAAAATAATACGGTGGGTGAACAAATTACTGTCGAGCAATTGATAGAAAAGCGAATAATTATGAAGATATCCCAGGCAATGATTATGCATATAGGCATCACGTCCGTGTCAAGTAGACCGAACGATTCGGCATCTACTACTATTACTCCACACATCGACCGACTGCTGCCAGCATCTAGAGTATTAAGTTCATGAAGAACAGAGTAACGCATTAGGTAAGATGACATGATGTAGAGGGGTAAACTCAAGGAATATGATGAAAACCCCATCTTTTTATCCTCGATGGAAACAATACAAATACGTGCCTCGCTACCCCTACTTTGTCACTGGGTGAGGACACCGCAAGATTGATCCCAAAACTAAGCACTTCTCCCATTGCAAGAATTACCAATCTAGTTGGCCAAACCAAACCAATAACTCGAAGAGACTTGCAAAGATATGAAATCATGCATATAAGAATTCAGAGAAGATTCAAATAATATTCATAGATAAGCTGAACATAAACCCACAATTCATCGGATCTCAACAAACACACCGCAAAAGAGTATTACATCGGATAGATCTCCATGAAGATCATGAAGAACATGGTATTGAAGAACAAAGAGAGAGAAGAAGCCATCTAGATACTAGCTATGGACCCGAAGGTCTGTGGTAAACTACTCACGCATCATCAGAGGGGCAATGGAGTTGATGTAGATGCCCTCCGTGATCGAATCCCCCTCCGGAAGATTACCGGAAAAGGCTCCAAGATTGGATCTCACGGGAACAGAGGCTTCCGGCGGCGGAAAAGTATTTTCGTGGCTCCTTTTTGGTATCCAGGAAATATTTGGGAATTTATAGGCCGAAGAATAGGGTTATGAGGGCTGCCATGGGGACACAAGCCAGGGGCGCCCCCCCCTAGGGGGCGCCCTGGTGGCTTGTGACACCACGGCAGGTCTGCTGCCTTCATCTCCAAGTCTGCTGGGGTTGCTTCTGGTCCAAGAAAAACCATTCCGAAGATTTTATTCCGTTTGGACTCCGTTTAATATTCCTTATCTGCAATACTCAAAAACAAGGAAAAAACAGAAACTGGCACTAGGCTCTATATTAATAGGTTAGTCCCAAAAATAATATAAAATAGCATATTAATGCATATAAAACATCCAAAACAGATAATACAATAGCATGGAACAATAAAAAATTATAGATACGTTGGAGATGTATCAGAGAGCCTCAAGACCGAGCTGTAGAAGTCGAGGCAAGAGCCGAAGATCAGAAGAAGGTGGCCAAACTAGCGGCCGCCAAGCTTATGTCGGTGAGGACAACCAGTGAGAAGCACGAGGCTAGGGTAGCCGAAGTGCAGGAAGAGCTCAAGGATGCCGTCACGAACTGTGAGACCCTTCAATAGAAAAATAAAGAGCAACACTCCGAGCTGTCTGCGGCTAAATCAACAACTCAAGAGGCGCGGATGGAGGTGCAAGGCTACCAGAAGGAGCTCCGTGAGGTCCAACTCATTGCGGAAGGTAAGTCATATTTACTACAATGTCCTTTTGGTAAGAACATGTTCGTATTGCTCACGCGGCAACAACATTCTACATGCGCCTTTTCGGATCTTCCTAAAAGTGTGGCGGATGCCGCGAGGCATTATGCCATTCGAGACGGGGATGTCGAACGGCGGCTGTTCTGGGCGCAATTCCAAGCCGCACGGCATCCTCCCCCCCTTGCCGCCAAAATGAAGCAGTTGATGGAGCTACATCGGATGGCGGTGTTGGGCATGAAGGATCTCTTTATCAGGCTATGGCCTGCAGAGCCGCTGCCGAGCAGCTACTTCGGCCTGGTGCAGAGACTCTATGACACTGTGCCTCAGATCGGTGTCCTGAAGTGCTCCATCTGCATAGAAGGAGCTCGGATGGATTTTGCCAGGACCATGATGCACTGGCCGAAGATTAAGCTGACAGAGATGGCCACCATGCCTCCGTCACTTGGCAAGGAGCACATGCGCCCTGAGCAGTACTTCTCCATTGTTATGGATGGGGCTCTACCTGTAGAGGCCCAATGCTCCAAAGATGTAATATTTGAGTAGGCGTGCCGTCATGTACTGGATATCACTTAGATTTTCACCAATTATAACCCAAGTTCTTTGCATGGTAAATGATGTTCGGTTTTGTTTATTTTGACTCCTGTGCGGCCGTTTTAATCTGAACGTTGCCAGTCTTCGGCTTCAGCCCCCTTGTAGAGGATACAAGGGGTGTTTCGACCTCCATACTGTAACCCTTAGCCGACGTCTCGGTGCCCGTAGGAGGTAGTACTTAAGGGAAATGAGGCAATCCGGACTATATGGCTTGATTACTTTCACTTAGCCATAGGAGCTTGACTGCGCAAGCTAGTGACTAGCCCCCAGTGTTTGTGGTGTTTGGCGGTGCCGAGGTAAATACCATAACCACTTGGTTTGTGTAAATACAAACGTTAACCCCTCGTGTCACATCGGATCGCGGACTGGTCCGTGCTTATTTTGTCAGTCAGTTTTTGGCTTTCTCCCCTGAGGTACTTAACCGAATGAGCTGGAAGTACAATCGCAGTGGTTCTCCCTTTACCCTCCTAGACGAACGCACAGAACATAAGAGGGCAAACACAGGAGCCAGGCAACCCAACTATTGACCCAAGACATAATTTGGGACCGATGCATATAATGCAATATCCGAGATTTCCGGGCACATAAAAACGTGTCGGGATGATGCTTGGGTGCGACTGCAATGACCGAGCCCTCGGTATCCAAGATCGGAGAGGAAAAAAGACTATCCAACACAAATGATCGTGGTAAGAGCGGCAAAAATGGATTTACTGTCCAATGCGCTCGTGACGTCGAACCATACAATCCGCTCTACCGAAGCAACTGTTATGGATACTTTATTATGAAATAAACTTTTATAGAGGAAAGGTTTATACAGGGCTTTTTACAAGTGGTTTGACATCCCTACTACGCCCTATTGCATGTCTGCGCCTTTGCTCTGGAGTGACGTCGCTTGAGACTGTGTCAGTATTTCCCCAAAGAGGAAGGGATGATGCAGCACAGCGACGGTAAGTATTTCCCTCAGTTATGAAACCAAGGTATCGAACCAGTAGGAGGATCACCACCACTACGTAAACAGCACCTGCACACAAAGAACAAATAATTGCAACCCGACGCGAAAGAGAGGTTGTCAATCTCTCTACGGTTAAAAGATAGATTAGGTAGTGATAGATTGGAGAGATAGATCTCTCAAGAACACAAAATAAAAAGGGCAAATAAAAAGTGCAGCAAAGTATTTTTGGGTTTTTGGAATAATAGATCTGAAAATGAAAGAGGCAAAAAGATAGATCGAAAAGCAATATGTTGGAAAAGTAGACCCGGGGTCCGTAGGTTTCACTAGTGGTTTCTCTCATGAGTATAGCACACGATGGGTGAACAAATTACTGTTGGGCATTTGATAGAAGATCAAATAATCATGACGATATCCAAGGCGATGATCATTATACAGGCATCACGTCCAATATTAGTAGACCGAAACGATTCTGCATATACTACTATTACTCCACACATCGACCGCTATCCAGCATGCATCTAGTGTATTAAGTTCATAGAAAAACGGAGTAATGCAATAAGAGTGGTGACATGATGTAGACAAGATCTATTCATCTAGGAATAGACCCCATCTTGTTATCCTTAATAGCAACGATACATGCGTGCCTCGTTGCCCCTTCTGTCACTGGGAGAGGACACCGCAAGATTGAACACATCACAAAGCACCTCTTCCCATGGCAAGAAAAATCGATCTAGTTGGCCTAACTAAACCAAAGATTCGAAGAAGGCTCAAATAATATTCATGGATAGAAACTGATCATGAACTCAAAATTCATCGGTTCTCAACAAACACACCGCAAAAGTTTACATCAAATAGATCTCCAAGAGACCATTGTATTGAGAATCAAAAGAGAGAGAGGAAGCCATCTAGATACTGCCTACGGACCCGTTGGTCTATGGTGGACTACTCATGCATCATCGGAGCGGCACCAATGAGGATGATGAACCCCTCCGTGATAGTGTTAGATTGGATCTCGAGGTTCTAGAACTTGCGGTGGCTGGATGTGTTTTTCGTCGACTCCTCTAGGGTTTTTGGAATATTTGGGACTTTATAGGCGTTAGAGGCGTGGAGAGGGGTCCCGAGGAGGGCACAACCCATCAGGGCGCGCCCAGGGCCTCTGGCGTGCCCTGGTGGGTTGTGGTCTCCTCGACCCTCCCCTCTGGCACTTGTTTAGCCCACTAGATGTCTTCTGGCCCAAAAAAATATCCAAAAAGTTTCATCGCGATTGGACTCCGTTTGGTACTGATATTCTGCGAATTAAAAAACAAGCAAAAACAACAACTGGCACTTTGGTACTATGTCAATAGGTTAGTCCCAAAAATGATATAAAGTTGCTACAAAATGATTGTAAAACATCCAAGATTGATAATATAACAGCATGGAACAAGCAAAAAATATAGATACGTTGGAGACGTATCAGCATCCCCAAGCTTAATTCCTACTCGTCCTCGAGTAGGTAGATGATAAAAACAGAATTTTTGATGTGGAATACTGCCTAACATGTTCATCACATATTCTTTTCTTTTGTAGCATGGACATTTGGACTTTTAGATGGTTCAAAGCAATAGTCTAGTTTTAACATATTGACTTCAACACTCAAGCATGCCAACAAGCAACCATGCCTTTCGAAATATCAACACTAAAGAAAGTTATCCCTAGACCATCATGCTCAATCATTGATCCATTCATGAAACACACTCAAATATTAGCAACACCCAATGCTCAAGTACGATCATAGTGCCCCCTAGTTGGTGCTTTATAAGAGAAGACAGAGACTCAAAGTAAAAATAAAAATTGCATAAAGTAAATAGATAGGCCCTTCGCAGAGGGAAGTAGGGATTTGTAGAGGTGCCAGAGCTCAAAGTTTAAATTGGGAGAGAAAAATATTTTGAGCTCAAAGTTCAGAATACTTTCCATGCTAGATATATCATAGGCGGTTCCCAAACATAAAGTAAAGTTTATTCCTTTTTCCACCATTATTTCACAATCCATGGCTGGCCGTATCCACGGTTGCCTTCCATACCAACACTTTCCAAGGAATTTATTATTTTACAACATGAAGTAATTTTTTTCTTTTTCATTTTGGGACTGGGCATCCCTATTACTGTCGTACTCTCATGCAATGACAAGTGAATAAACACTCATCTTGAGAATAACACATCTAGCATGAAAAAAAATTAGACACCCCCTACCGTTTCATGAGCGGTACGAGCACACAAAAAGGAAATTTATTTTGAAAAGTAGAGATGGCACATACAAATTTGCTTAGAACGGCATGTAACTACTCATAAGGCAAACCTGGTTTTAAGGATTTTGGATGCACAAGTAGTATTTCTACTTAGTAAAAGTGGAGGCTAGCAAATAGATAGAGAAGCAACCAACCAAGAAACGAAAATTCACATAAACGAGCATTGAGCATAACTAACACCGAATAATGCACCATAATTAGGATGTAATTTCATTGCATAACTATTGACTTTCGTACTTGCATAGGGAATCACAAACCTTAACACCAATATTCCTACTAAAGCATAATTACTCACTAACATGACTCACATATTACTATAATCATGTCTAAAAACTATTACAAGGAATCAAGTTTAATTTGTCCAATGATCTTCATGAAAGTTTTTATTATATCCTCCTTGGATATCTATCACTTTGGGACTAGTTACATATATTGCCATTGCTTTTGACAAGCTCAAACAAATTTAAGTGAAGAACATGAGCGTAGAGATTTCATCTCTCAAAATAGTATAGTGAAGCATGAGAGTATTTGTTCAAAATTTACTAACTCTCAAATTAATCTAAGTGAAGCATGAAAGTGTTTCTTCAAAAATTTCCAAGCACACCGTGCTCAAAAAGATATAAGTGAAGCACTAGAGCAATTTTATAGCTCAAAAATGTTTATGTGAAGCATATAGAGCAATTCTAACAAATCATAGCATAATTTTGGCTCTCTCAAATAGGTGTGTCCAGCAAGGATACAACTGACAAACTAAAAATCCAAGCAAGCAAAAGACTCAAATGATACAAGACACTCCAAGCAAAACTCATGATATGTGACGAATAAAAATATAGCTCCAAGTAAAATACCGATGGTCGTTAGAAGAAAGAGGGGATGCCACTCGGGGCATCCCCAAGCTTAGTTGCTTGTTTCTCTTTGGATAAATCTTGGGGGTGCTGTAGCATCCCCAAGCTTGGGCTCTTTTCACTCCTTATTCCTTCAATCGTGATCTCACCCAAAACTTGAAAACTTCAATCACACAAAACTCAACAAAATCTTCCTAAGATCCGTTAGTATAATAAAGCAAATCACTACTTTAGCTGCTGTTGCAAACCCATTCATATTTTATTATTGCATTATACCTACTGTATTTTAACTTTACCATGGCTCATACCCTTCAATATAACCTATAGATTCATCAAAACAAGCACACAATGCAACGAAAACCGAATCTGTCTTAAATAGAACAGCCTCTAGTAATTTGTACTCCAACAATACTTATCTAACTCTAAAAATTCTGAACAATTAGGACAATGTAAATAATTTTTATAGCAATACTTTGTTAAAATTTCAGCTCAATATCACGTTCCAGAAAAAAAAAATGAAAATTCGAACACAGGAGTTAAAGTTTATGTTTCAGATTCACCATTGTTTCTACTCATCTTATGAATCATCCTAAAGGCTCTACTTGGCACAAACACTAAATAAAACATAAAAAAATCATAACAGAGGCATAAATGTGTTAACACTCAAAAACAGAAAGAAAAATACGAAAATAAATTTATTCATTGGGTTGCCTCCCAACAAGCGCTATAGTTTTACGCCCCTAGCTAGGCATAAAGCATAGATTCAAGTATTGTCATCTTTGGTTTTTGCTCCATAGGATGCTCTCATGATTGTTTTATATGGTGGCTTAATTCTTGTTCTAGGGAAGTGTTCCATACCCTTTTTTAGTGGAAACTGAAATCTAATATTGCCCTCTTTCATATCAATCACGACACCTATAGCGCGTAAGAACGGTCTACCAAGTATAATGGGACAAGACGGATTGCAATCAATATCAAGGACAATAAAATCTATGGGCACATAGTTCCTATTTGCAAGCATAAGAACATCATTAATTCTTCCCAAAGGCTTTTTAATAGTAGAATCCGCCAAGTGCAAATTAAGAGAAGATTCTTCAATATCGGTGAGACCAAGCACATCACATAAAAATTTCGGAATCGTCGAAACACTAGCACCCAAATCACATAAAGCAAAGCACTCATAATTTTTGATCTTGACCTTAATGGTAGGTTCCCACTCATCATGTAATTTTCTAGGAATAGAAATCTCCAACTCCAACTTTTCTTCAAAAGATTTCATCATGGCATCAACGATATGTTTAGTGAAAGCTTTATTTTGTTCATGAGCATGGGGTGAATTCAACATGGATTGCAGCAAAGAAATACATTCAATCAAAGAGCAACTATCATAATTAAAGTCTTTGCAATCCAAAATAGTGGGCACATCACTAGTTAAAGTTTTGACCTCTTCAAACCCACTTTCATCAATTTTTTCATCAAGATTTTCACCCTCCAAATTATTGGGACGCCTTCTAGCTAAAATTGACTCTATTTCAGTCCCTTTATTATCAATCTTAATATTACTAAACAAGGAATCAATAGAAGAAACACCAATAACTTTAAGATCTTCATCATTTTTCTGAGAGCAATCACTAGAAAACGCGTTTTCTAAAAATTCTCTTTTAGCTCTAAGCATAGCGGTTCTTTTCTTACTTTCATCAATAGGGACATATAAAGCTTTAATTGATTCATCAATCTTAGGTGCAAACGCTTTCAACTTGAGACTTTCCACATCAAGAGAAATTCTATCAATGCTTCTAGACATATCATCAATCTTATACAACTTTTCTTCTATCGTAGTATTGAAAGCCTTTTGCGCATTGATAAATTCTTTAATATTCTTCTCAAGATCACAAGGGTTCCTATTATTATTGTAAGAAGAATTACCAAAGGAATTGCCATAATTATTAGAGGAATTTCCAGGAAAAGGCCTAGGATTAAAATTACCTCTATAAGCATTGTTATTGAAATTGTTTCGCGAGACAAACTTCACATCTATGAAATCACTATTTTGCTCAATCCAGGTAGACAAAGGCACATCATTAATATCAATAGGAGCATTTTTACTAGCAACCAACTTCATCAAAGCATCAACCTTATCACCCAAAGTACTAATTTCTTCAACCGAATTAACATTTTTACTAGTAGGTACTCTTTCAGTATGCCATTGTGAATAATTTTCCATAATATTATCTAGCAATTCAGTAGCTTAACCCAAAGTAATTTCTATAAAAGTACTACCCGCGGCGGAATCTAAAAGATTTCTAGAGACAAAATTCAATCCCGCATAAAAATTTTGTATGATCATCCAAATATTTAAACCAAGAGTAGGATAATTTCTTAGCATCAATTTCATTCTTTCCCAAGATTGTGCAACATGTTCATGCTCAAGTTGCTTAAAATTCATGATTTGTGTCCTAAGGGAAATAATTTTCGCGGGCGGAAAATACTTAGTGATAAAAGCATCCTTGCACTTATTCCAAGAATCGATACTATTGCGAGGCAAAGAGGAAAACCAAATTTTTGCACGATCCCGCAGGGAAAAAGGAAATAATTTCAACTTCACTATATCATTGTCCACATCTTTTTTCTTTTGCATATCACACAATTCTACGAACGTGTCTAGATGGGACGCAGCATCCTCATTAGGAGTATTGTCAAATTGATCTTTCGTGACAAGATTCAACAAAGCGGCATTAATATCACAAGACTCCGCACTAGTGGCGGCAGGAGCAATTGGAGTACTAACAAAATCATTATTATTAGTGTTGGAAAAATCACGCAACTTGGTGTTTTCTTGAGTCATCGTGACTAGGCAAACAAGATTACAAGCAAGCAAGAGATCTGACGAGAAAAAGGCAAATGAAAAAGAGGGCGAATAAAACGGCAAATTGGGTGAAGTGCGGGAGAGGAAAACGAGAGGCAAATGGCAAATAATGTAATTGCAAGGAGATGAGATTTGTGATTAGGAACCTGGTAGATGATGATGGTGTCTCCTCGGCGCCAGGGATTGGCACGTAGAAGAGACTGTCGGATTTCGGGCTCCGCAAAACCCAAAGAGGTTCGAACTCAGGGGCGTGTGCAAAGATCCCAACCAGCTTCGGCTTCAAAAGCATGGCTCCACAGCTCGGCCAAATCGAACTCACTCAATCGCGGGATAGAAGGCTAACACGCGGATTTACCCAGGTTCGGGACGCTGCGACGCGTAAAACCCTACTCCTGCTTTTGGTGGATTGCCTCACGAGTAGGTTTGTGGATGTACTGGTATAGTGGTGAGCAACCTCGCGAGGGCGCTCGGGTGATTTCGGATCTGTCCCCCTCTACGGCGCAGCCTAGTCTCTATTTATAATGGCCCGGGTCCTCTTCCCTTATCGCACTGGCGGGAAGGGATCCCA
This sequence comes from Elymus sibiricus, assembly GCA_039707655.1. NCBI lineage: Eukaryota > Viridiplantae > Streptophyta > Magnoliopsida > Poales > Poaceae > Elymus > Elymus sibiricus. The sequence continues at coordinate 371,647,220 of CM077675.1, read as the reverse complement.
CAACGGCCAAATTCGAAAGGGGACAGGAGGTACATCTTATCCTGACAAAAGGTGGTCTTCGCCTGCAAAGTAGCTGGTAGTGACGCGGAGGTGGGCTCGGCGGTGACATCTGTCCTGCCGAGCTCGTGGGCTTGGTCTTGTTACACCAGAATGGAAACCTTTGGTGGGACGCCTTGGGAACCTGCGTACGCCCTTGCCTCCTTTGCACCAAAGAGGAAACTGTCTTCTCTGTGCGCGCTGGTGCCCACCTGGCCTGGCTTGCGTCACCCCCAACCTCGCGAGCCCGGGCACTGTATAGAGATCTCCGCCCCTTGGGAGGCAACCTGGGGAGGCCTCCTCCCTTCGGGGGTCTTGGCGTCGTCCTCCTCGCGAGAGTGGGGCTCTCATGAGGGCCTTGTCTTGAGTGATGCCGCGTCGGGCCGTACTAGCTGTCCTAGGCCGCAGGCAGGCAGGTCTGGGTACCCCCATTCCCAGGACGCCAACAGTAGCCCCCGGGCCCAAGGCGCACTTGAGTTGGCTTCGGGGTGAAGCCGAAGAAGACGGCCCGAAGCGCCGCGGGCCCCAATCGCCTGCGGGCAGGGCCTGGTGCGTGGTGCGCAGTTGGATGCGGATGCCTCCGCTCCCGTGTTCCCTCGGCAACTGCCCGAACCGACAAAAGCCTGACGCTGGTGTCGAGCCATTGTTGCTTTCCTTCCCTGTGTTCTTGCTCCTTTGCCCAAATCCCTATCCGCTGTGAGAACTCCTCCAGATCTTAGCGCTGCACCTTCCCCCCTCCTTGCTCTCTTGTTCTCTAGGACCTCTCGATGGCACCCGCCGGCAAGTCGAAGCCCGCAGCTCAAGGCTCGGCCTCTGCTTCCACCTCGCCGGCGCTCTCGGAGTTTGCCATAGCCAATGACGGGGACCTCGCCCTGGTTCTTCCATCGACGGCGGACGGCACCAATGAGTGGGGGCGGACCTTGATATTGTGCGGCTCCGTGGAGCAGCACAACTTGGCAAAGTTAGTCTAGCCTTTCTTCCTCCATAGCATCTTCTTTGGGCTCATTCCGCCCTTCTCAGGGTTCTTCACCGCTATCCTTGAGCACTATGGGATCCAGGCCCTCCATCTCCAACCCAACTCCATCCTGCTTTGTCCGTCTTAGGCGTGAAGCCTTTAGTTACCCTATTTCGCCATTTCTTTAGCTTGCGGCTTCACGACGGCGCTCAGCGGTCGGCATGCGTCTCCTTCGTCGCGGTCCAGAGCAGGAACATGCTCTTGAAGGCCGGGAAGAAGGTGGAGAACTTCAGGCACCACTGGGTCTTCTTGGATGTCCAGGGCCTCAACTCTCGCCTGGAGCTCCTGAAGGGGATGCCGGAGAAGACTCCTACGTGGGGCTCCGCGAAGCTCTCCGACCCCCGGGCTAAGCCCGTCCTGGAGCAGCTCTCCCGAGACATCAGCGCCAGGAAGTTGACCGGGGGGATGATAGTGAAGGAGTTTCTGGTGCAACACCTGGCGCCACTCCAGGCTCACTCGAAGCCCATATGGGACTACCAGGGTGATGGGGATGGCATCAGGCTCCAATCCGCTCGCCTGACCAATCGGGAGCTGAACAGGGTCGTGGCGACCCTGCTCAACGGCGACCCCGGGGACCTCCCCGAGGCCTACGCCCCGCTGTATTGTCGCGGCGACAAGGCCGATCTGGTCGCCACCATGCCCACCTTCGACGAGCTGGGGCTCTCTCCGGCCGAGTGCCCTGGCTCCCCAGTGGCAGTGTCCTCCGGCGACACCACGGGTGAAGAAGACTCGGAGGAGACCGCAAATGACGATCTAGAAGAGGTGTCCCCTCCGTCGCGGAGCGTGCTCCTCCGCGGCTTCGAAGACGACAACGATGCTGGCAAACCCCTGGCTGCAAGTCCTTCGCGATTCGCCAGGGTCCTCAGGGCGTCAGGACCCACTCCTCGGGCCGCGCGGACCGCCGGCCGGGCGACCTCGAGGATGCGCGCGGCTGGGCCTCCTCCGGAGTGTCCCCCTCGTGCCAGTAAGGAGACTGAGGCGCCTGCCTCGCCCCTTCCCGAGCCGCAGCCTGTAGGCGAGGTGGCCGCGGCCGGGGTGGGTACGGCCTCTCCGGCCACGGCCCTTGCGGGCGACGACTCCGCTTCCCCGCACGGTGGTGCCTCCTCGGAGAAGGGCGAGGGCACCCCCACCTTCGCCGTGGTGGAGAAGAAGAGGAAGTGGGTCGACGTCGAAGAGTAAGTAACCCTGCTTTGCTTTGGCCGCCTGTAGGTGGCTCGCGTGCTCATGGTCCCTTCTTCGCTTGGTAACCAGGAGGGCCGCCATGCTGAAGATGAAGAAGAAGAAGGCGGGCGTCAAGCCAAAGGTGCCTTCCGACGCGACGCCCATTCCTGGTGCCCCGCTGACGCCTGATGGGGGGCCGGACGTCGTGGGTGAGGAGGCTCACGGGTCGACTCTCCTTGTCGCGGCCATGGACCCCCGAGGCCAGCGCGTGAGGCTCGTGGGGCGACACTCCCTGTCGCAGCCGCGGAGCCCCCAACACCTGCGGGGGATGCATCGGCACTGCTGCCAGAGAGGCCATCCCCCGAGGGCCGGCTGGCCGAGGGGTCGTCCGTCCTTGCCATGTCCGAGGTGGTGCCGTATCCTCCGGCGCCCTCAGCCCGCAATGCTTCTGCCCCCCTGGGGGCGGCGCCCGCTGCTGCGCAGACGCCACATCCGGGCCAGACCCTGGTGCCTCCGAGTTGTGGCCTTCTAGTCGGTTCAGACACCCTGGAGGGGGCCTACGCCGCTCTGGATCAAGTCCGGGACGATCTCTAGAGCGCCGACGATCGCTTTGCGAGGGAGCACTTGGGGCTCCTTTCTGGGTGGCTCCAGGCCGCCGCCGCCGCCACGACAGTTTTGAACCAAGCCGAGGCCACCGCTGCGAAGAGCAGGAAGGAAGCCGTGTCAGCCAAGGTGGCTCGCGACGCGGCGCTGGCCGTTGCAACGTCTGCTGCGGAGCGCTGCGGTGAAGCGGAGGCCAGCCTGAAGGTTCTTCGGGAGGAGAAAGCTGTGCTCACGGAACAGCTCCGCCAGCGGGAGGAAGACCTCAAGGCCTGCGAGGCCAAGCTTGCCGACCGTGACTCCGCGTTGTCCTAGGCGGTGGCCTACCAATCCAGGGAGCTCGAGCGCCTGGACAAGCTGAAGGAGGAAGTAGCGGCGGAGAAGGCTCGGCTGGACGCCAGGGAGGAGGTCCTTGCTGCGGCTGAGAAGAGAAGGGCTATGGAGCGCGATGCCCTCCCCTCCGTCGAGCTTAGGCTCCGTCGGGTGCTGCACTCCATCTGCCGTGGGGGATTCGCGGAACCCTTGGTAGCTCCTGAGAGCATCTTCGTGGGGCTCTCTTCCAAGCTCACCGAGGTGCTCGAGGGTGCCATTGCCAGGGTGGACACCCCTTGGATAGTGAGTGCCGTGATCTCTTCTTCGCGGCCGCGATGCGCGTCTTCAGTCACCTCTACCTTCGCGAGCCGGGCTTCGACTTCGGGGCCGTGATTCGCCCAGTTGATCCTGGGGTTCGCGCTAATACGGCGACGGCCGTGGAGGCGTTGATGAGGAAGTTCGCCTGTGTTGCCGTTCCTCGCCTCCTGCAGCTGCGAAGGTCAATGATGACGACGACAACGACAGCAATGTCAACGACGAGCTCCCGGCGGTCGGGGCATGCGGCGGTGTCAGCTCCTCCTCCTAGGTTCTTTCCTACAACATCTATCGTGCCTCGCGGAGGCGTTAGACTTGTTTGCGTTTTCGGAGACATTCAATGCTTGTAATGACTGTTTAAATTATGTGGCTTCCTTCCTCGCCTTGCTTCCTTCCTGTTTGCTGTAGCGCTCTACGTCGGTAGGGCCCGATCCCGTGCATACCTCAACCGCCGTTGGGGCGTCCGGATCACCAGGACGAGACCAAGGGGTGAGGGGCTACGTGACCAGTGAGGCCCCTGAGTCGCGATGCTTAGGAGTCCCCCTTGAGGTGCAAGCAGCCCTCATCAAGGGAACATGGTGATGACAGGGTTGATTTGGAGATTTGGAGCGCCTTGAGCTCTGCGTCGGCAGGGCCCGGTCCCGCGCATACCTCAACTGCCGTTGGGGCGTCCGGATCACCTGGACGAGACCAAGGGGTGAGGGGCAACGTGACTAGTGAGGCCCCTGAGTCGCGATGCTCAGGGGTCCCCCTTGACGTACGAGCGTCTCCCATACCTTTCCTCACCAGCTTTTGCCTGGGAGGGACGCGGGAAGACCAGGTATCAGAGACCTGGAGAGGTGGCGCGTGCAAGGCCCAGCCTGAGCGTAGCCCCCGTGTAGCCCCCTCACGCGGGCATCCCAGGGGAATGCTGTGAGATGGGGCTATGAGGGGCCGTCCTAAGGTTGGTGCAGCCGCTAGGGCGCCCTCAGTAGTTTATCCACCAGCGCGAAGCATGGGGCTTCCACGGTTCGTGGTCATAGCCGCTGAGTGACAGTGTCGTCCGCCAGCGCGTAGCATGGGGCTTCTACTTGGGCGTGGGAAGGGGGGCTTGGCTCCGGAGCCCCCGAGCGTGTAGAGCCCATTAAGTTCATACGCGTGGCCTGCACGGAAGAACTGGAGGTGTATTTGGGCACCCGTGAGCCAGCGAGGGTCTCACGAGGCCCTACCTCAAAGGAGGGTTGCGCCTGAGTCTTCCAGTAGGAGGCGCCATTGCAAGTCCTGTATATTTTGGAGAAACCTGCACTGAATGAATTTTCGAGGGCCATCGCATGAGAAGGCCAAACACCAAGGACCCCTGGAGGTGATGTGAGCTGCCCCCCCGCCAGACAGAGCTCAACCATTGGATTTATCGACGCTGCAGGGACGGACCCGAGCACAGACGCCATGCCCAGTCTTCTCATGCGACAAACCCGAGGACAAAACACCCGGCACATGGCTCCCGCGGCAGCGAAACGCCGACTGTGGTTGCAAGAATCGTGCCGCGTGCCCTGACTCACCCACTCTCAATTAGCTCATGCGAGGACGTAGCACCAAGGTCCACGAGCGGTGACGTGCATGGGGTTGGCCCGCGAGACAGAGCTCGACCGCTTGGATTTGTCAATGCTGCAGGGACGGACCCGAGCACAGACGTCGTGCCAGCCCTTAATCACGAGGCGGTCGAAGGCGGGATCGTTAGGGCGCGGCGACATTCATGGTGGCGAAGTACCGAGCATGCAGGTTGGAATACTTAGGAAATTTATCAAGTGCATAAGAGGCTCCGATACATGCGCAAACGACGCGGCTGCAGGGACGGGCCCTAACCGCCTAAGGATAATGCAGCCCGATGGGCGCCCTCAATCCGAACAAGCAAAAAAGTTACCTGGGACGAACCAAAAAGTCACCTGGCAGCGATACCGCTGAAGCGTCGAGGTAGTCGTTGGAGCCTGGCCTTCATGAGCCCGACGCCTCCGGAGGCTCGGGGGCCTCGCTAGGGCCCGATACCTCCTCCAGGACCGCATGGCGCCAGGCCTCATAGGGCGCGAGCATGGCCTGGGCGAGGCGCTGGTATGTGGCACCCGCATTCACCAGGCCAAAGGGCATGCGGATGTAGTTGCACGGATAGCCCCCACTGCGGCCGACGCGCGATGGCCAGAAGAGACCCTGGGATGCGGCCTCGTTGATGCCCGGTATGTCGACGCAGATGTGCATCATGCTGCCCGAGTCGGGGACGGTGGCTGCGCTAGGTGGTGCGGGGCGACACCCGCCTCGCATGGCCTGCGCCTCCTGAAGCTCCTCGATCGCATTGGCGATGAACTCCCGCGAACCTGGCGCCTCGCGCCGTGCTCCTTGCTTGATTGGGCGCACATCGAAGCACGCCTCCATGTGGTGCCCGAGCACCTTCCTTGTCTCATTGGTCAGGTCGGAGGCCTTCCAGATGGAAGCCCCTTAGCCCGACCCGAGGGAGGCGCCGAGAGCGCCTTCCTATGCGAGGGGGGGAAGGAGCCCTGGCTCCGGGCGCGGAGCCTGAGGCGCCGTCCTTGCAGGCCTCCGCCCCCTGATGCCCCCTAGAGAGGAGCTGCTTCTTCTTCCCCGAGACATCCTCAGGAGGCAGGATGCCACCTTCGTGGTCAGAGTTTTCTGCCGCTGCGGCCCAGTAGGCGCGCTCAAGAGAGCAAATGGCGTCCTTCTCATCGCAGGCAACGGTGATGATGCCACCACTCCCTGGCATCTTGAGGATGTTGTAGCCATGGTGAGTCACCGCCATGAACTTGGCAAGGGCAGGGTACCCGAGGATCGCGTTGTACGGGAGGTGGATGTGAGCGACGTTGAAGTCGATGAGCTCGGTGTGGTAGTTGTTACGCCTGCCGAAGGTGACCGGCAGGCGCACTTGCCCGATGGGGACAGTGGAGCCATCGGTGACCCCTGAGAAAGGCTTGGTTAGCATGAGCTGGTCATAGGGCACTTGGAGCATCTCGAACGTTTCGATGGAGAGGACATTGAGCCCAGCGCCACCGTCGATAAGGGTCTTGGTGACGAGGACAATGCTGATGGTCGGCGTGCACAGCATGGGGAGCGCGCCTCCCATGGCCGAGCACCCGAGTTGATCCTTGGAGTCAAAGGTGATGGCGCACTGTGACCACTTGAGGGGACGCATGGCCTCAAGCTTCGGGAGAGCCGTGTTCACCTTCTGCGAGAACTGCTTGAAGATCCGGTTCGACGCAGGGGCCTGAGCGCCACCCAGGATGCAAACGATTGCCCTGACTTCCTGGAAGCCCCCAGCCCCATCATCCAGCATGTCTTATTCCTTCCTCTTGGGTAGCGGTGGCAACGGGGGGAGGCTAGCCTCACGAGTGCGAGCCTCACGAGGCTGGTCACGGCAGGGCCCCTCACGAGGCTCGTCGCGCCAGCAGTCCTCCCGAGGCTGGTCGCGCCAATCCTGACGTGGGTCACGACTGTCCCAACGGCCTCCACCACGGCCTCTACCGCGACCATAGCCATGGTCGCCGTGCCCAGGGCGACGACCGAAATGCTCGTCCCAGAGCGACCTGAGCTCCTGGCAGTCATTGGTGTTGTGGTTGTTGGTGTAGTGGAAAATGCAGAACAGTCGTCCACCCCTGGGGGGCTCCTCATCTCGACTGCGCTTCGCCTCAGGTTCCGCCGCCAGCACCGCGGGGGCCTTGCGCTTCATTTCCTTGGCCATGGTATTCTAGTCTTCGAGGTCCGCCTCCGGAAGCTCGAGGAGGGAGAGGCGGCCCTTCTCGGCCTTTACACACTTGTTGGCCAGGTTGAACATCTCCAGGGCCGTGCACAGGTCGTCGTGGATGGCCAGCTCTTCTTTCATCTTGACGTCCCTGACACCATCGGTAAATGCCGAGATGATGGCCTTGTTTGACACCTTCGGGATCTTGAGGCGAACAGTCGTGAAACGTTGTATGTACTTGTGCAAGGTCTCGCCCGGCTGTTGCTTCACGTGACGCAGGTCAGTCACAGCGAGGGCGTGATCGCGAGTGCCTTGGAAGTTGGCAACGAAGCGCTCGCGAAGTTTGTCCCAGGAGGAGATCGACCCCTCCGGGAGGTTGAGGTGCCAGGAGAGCGCACCACCCTTGAGGGCCATGGGGAACCAGTTTGCCATGACCTTGTTGTCTCCACCAGCCGCCTCAATGCTCAACGAGTAGAGCTGTTGGAACTCTGCGGGGTCAGGGGTGTCGTCGTAGCATGGAGGCAGGTCCGGCTTGAACTTGCTGGGCCAGGCGACCCGACTCAGCTCCGGGGTGAGGGCGTAGCACCCCACTGCACCCACGGGCGCCGCGCGCATGGGAGGGACCCGGTCTTGGTGTTCCTGCGCCGTGGCCTCCAGGGGCGCACGATCGTGACGTTCGCGCAGAGGCGCAGGGAGCGCACGCGTGTCAGCGCGCGGCCGTGGCACCACCTGGCAGCTTACTTCATCCCTCGCCCGCGCTGGTGGCCCGCGCGGCTGGTCGCGCGGGCGCGCTTCACGCCTGGTCTCGGGGTCTGCATCGCGCTGGGGAGGATGGGGTGGCGCACCCTGGGCCATGTCACCCGCCAGAGAGGGCGGGGACGGAGCGAGTAGGAGAGCTCCGGGGCATCGCCGACGGCGCTGACGACCTTCGCGATGCGCCTGAGCCAGTGGTCGTAGCGGTTGGGGCAGGGCGGTAGCGCAGCAGCTCGCGCGCCATGAGCAGTGTGGCTCGCCCGTGCGCCTGCCCGGGGCGAGCGTGGGAGGACGACCCAGTAGCTAGAACACTGGACGGGGTGGCAATACGGCCATCACGCCATACGGTGACCGGCTACGACGAGTCCTGCTGCTCATGGACGTCTGGGCCCGTGGCGGCGTCGGCCGCAGGAGAGGCGGATCGGTGCGCGGCGGAGCGGCCCACTGGCGCTGTCTGGGCGACACGAGCAGCCCGGCGCTCGGCACAGGCTCGGCGGGCGTCACCCATCGGAGCGGCGGAGCGGAGAGGAGGCGAAGCTTGAGGAAAGACTTCGACACGCCCCTACCTGGCGGGACAAATGTCGGATTTTGGGCTCCGCAAAACCCAAAGAGGTTCGAACTCAGGGGCATGTACGAAGATCCAAACCAGCTTCGGCTTCAAGCTCACGGCTCCACAGCCCGGCCGAATCGAACTCACTCAATCGCGGGGAAGAAGGCTAACATGCGGATTTACCCAGGTTCGGGCCGCTGCGAAGCGTAAAACCCTACTCCTGTTTTGGTGGATTGCCTCACGAGGAGGTTTGTGGATGAACTGGTACAGTGGTGAGCAACCTCGCGAGGGCGCTCGGGTGGTTTCGGATCCGTCCCTCTCTACGCCGCAGCCTAGTCTCTATTTATAATGGCCCGGGTTCTCTTCCCTTATCGCACTGGCGGGAAGGGATCCCACAATGGCCAAATTCGAAAGGGGACATGAGGTACATCTTATCCTGACGAAAGGTGGTCTTCGCCTCCAAAGTAGCTGGTAGTGACAGGGAGGTGGGCTCGGTGGTGACATCTGTCCTGCCGAGCTCGTGGGCTTGGTCTTGTTACACCAGAATGGAAACCTTTGGTGGGACGCCTCGGGAACCTGCGTACGCCCTTGCCTCCTTTGCACCAAAGAGGAAACTGTCTTCTCTGCGCGCGCTGGTGCCCGCCTGGCCTGGCTTGCGTCACCCCCAACATCGCGAGGCCGGGCGCTGCATAGAGATCTCCGCCCCTCGAGAGGCATCTTTGGGAGGCCTCCTCCCTCTGGGGGTCTTGGCGTCGTCATCCTCGTGAGGGTGGGGCTCTCATGAGGGCCTTGTCTTGAGTGATGCCGCGTCGGGCTGTACTGGCTATCAAAGGGGGCCATGCCCTGGGCCGCAGGCAGGCAGGTCTGGGTACCCCCGTTCCCAGGACGTCGACAGAGACCGCTTCCTCCCAGGCAACGACGCCAGAAATTCCTTAGACGTCAGTTGAGACTGCATCAGTATTTCCCCAAAGAGGAAGGGATGATGTAGCACAGTGACGGTAAGTATTTCCCTCAGTTATGAAACCAAGGTATCGAACTAGTAGGAGGATCACCACCACTACGTAAACAGCACCTGCACACAAAGAACAAATACTTGCAACCCGATGCGAAAGAGAGGTTGTCAATCTCTCTATCGTAAAAAGGTAGATTAGGTAGTAATAGATTGGAGAGATAGATCTCTCAAGAACAAAAAATAAAAAGGGCAAATAAAAAGTACAGCAAGGTATTTTTGGGTTTTTGGAATAATAGATCTGAAAATAAAAGAGGCAAAAAGATAGATCGGAAAGCAATATGTTGGAAAAGTGGACCCGGGGGCCGTAGGTTTCACTAGTGGCTTCTCTCATGAGTATAGCATACAGTGGGTGAACAAATTACTATTGGGTAATTGATAGAAGATCAAATAATCATGACGATATCCAAAGCGATGATCATTATATAGGCATCACGTCCAAGATTAGTAGACCGAAATGATTCTGCATCTACTACTATTACTCCACACATCGACCGCTATCCAGCATGCATCTAGTGTATTAAGTTCATGGAAAATCGGAGTAATGCAATAAGAACGATGACATGATGTAGACAAGATCTATTCATGTAGGAATAGACCCCATCTTATTATCCTTAATAGCAACGATACATGCGTGCCTCGCTACCCCTTCTGTCACTAGGAGAGGACACCGCAAGATCGAACCCATCACAAAGCACCTCTTCCCATGGCAAGAAAAATCGATCTATTTGGCCTAACTAAACCAAAGATTCAAAGAAGAAATACGAGGCAATAAGTAATCATGCATATAAGAGATCAAAGAAGACTCAAATAATATTCATGGATAGAAACTGATCATGAACTCAAAATTCATCGGATCCCAACAAACACACCGCAAAAAGTCATTGCATCAAATAGATCTCGAAGAGACCATTGTATTGAGAATCAAAAGAGAGAGAGGAAACCATCTAGCTATTGCCTACGGACCCGTAGGTCTATGGTGGACTACTCACGCATCATCGGAGAGGCACCAATGAGGATGATGAACCCCTCCGTGATGGTGTTAGATTGGATCTCGAGGTTCTGGAACTTGCGGCGGCTGGATGTGTTTTTCGTCGACTCCTCTAGGGTTTTTGGAATATTTGGGAATTTATAGGCGTCAGAGGCAGTGGAGAGGGGTCCTGAGGAGGGCACAACCCATCAGGGCACGCCCGGGGCCTCTGGCACGCCCTGGTCGGTTGTGCTCTCCTCGACCCTCCCCTCTGGCACTTCTTTGGCCCACTGGATGTCTTCTGGCCCAAAAAATCTCCAAAAAGTTTCGTCGCGATTGGACTCTTTTTGGTATTGATATTCTGCGAATTAAAAAACAAGCAAAAACAGCAACTGCACTTTGGCACTATGTCAATAGGTTAGTCCCAAAAAATGATATCAAGTTGCTATAAAATGATTGTAAAACATCCAAGATTGATAATATAACAACATGGAACAAGCAAAAATTATAGATACCTTGGAGACGTATCATGGAGCTCCTTTGAGAGGAGGTGGTGATCGGCGAGCCGGCCTTTGGTCTTGAGAGGTCGCCGTGGTACATTAGCTTGATGCTTATCAGGTCATTATTGGTACCTGTTGCGTGTCCGAAGACAAGTTTGCCTCTAGTTCGGTCTATCCGAACACATGACGGGCTCCCCACAACTGCCCATGGTATTTTAAGCGCGAAATTATGCCGCCGAGGTACATGCCTTATGGCTAGCGGGGCCCTGCTGTTGGGAGCATGTTCCTATTTGTCTTGGGTGTGAGAAGGCTTCGGGAGTTGGAACAGGGCCCGGGCTCACTTGCTCACCTTTCGTGCCTTGATGGCGGGCTGGGAGTTCGGCACCTCCTTGCCGGTCTGTATTTCGGCTACTAGGGCCGCTTTGTGTGCCTCAGTCCGGAGGGAGCGCTCCATGTTGCTATTGACCGTGATGACACCCCTGGGTCCAGGCATCTTGAGCTTTAAGTATGCATAGTGGGGAACGACATTGAAGCGAGCGAATGTTGTACGACCAAGGAATGCATGGTAGCCACTACGGAAAGGGACAATGTCGAAGATCAAGTCTATGCTGCAAAAGTTATCGGGCGAACCGAACACTACCTCCAGGGTTAAGTTGCCCGAGCATTGGGCTTCCATGCCTGGTATTACCCCTTTAAAGGTGGCGCTGCTGGTCTTGATCCTTGATGGATCGATACCCATCTTTTTTATCATATCCGAGTAAATCAGATTGAGGCTACTGCCTCCTTCCATGAGGACTCTAGTTAGGTGGTACCCATCGATAATGGGGTCGAGAACCAGGGCCGCGGATCCGCCATGACAGGTACTGATCGGATGGTCCCTACGATCCAAGGTGATCGGGTATGCCGACCATGGGTTAAACTTTGGAGCTACGGGCTCGATGTCGTAGACCTCCCGGAGAGTGCGCTTCCTCTCCTTCTGCAGTATATGCGTGACATAGATCATGTTCACGGATTTCACCTCAGGAGGAAATTTATTTTGTCCCCCGTTGTTCGGACCGCATGTCTCGTCATCGTCCTTGCTGCGGGGGGGCCTTGCCTTGGTCTTCGGCTGCTGACCTGTCGGCATGTTTGAACACCCAACAGTTACTGTTGGTGTGGTTGGCGGGCTTGTCTGAAGTGCCGTGGATCTGGCATGGCCTGTCCAAGATTTTGTCCAACTAAGTAGGTCCATCCCTATTCCCTTTGGTGGGATTCTTTCGTTTTCCTGATTTGGAGTTTCTAAATCCGGCATTAACGGTCGTGTCTTCGGTATCACCACCGTTGTGTCGGCGCTTGTTACTATTGCACTGTGGTTTCCTGTTTCCGTCCCGAGCTTCATAGGTGTCGGAGTGTTCGGGATTGCTGTCTCAGCGAGCGAGCCAACTGTCCTCACCCGCGCAAAAGCGGGTCATGAGTGAGGTTAGGGCCAACATTGTCCTCGGCCTCTCCTGTCCGAGCTGTCGGGCTAGCCATTCATCCCGAATGTTGTGCCTAAAAGAGGCTATTGCCTCGGCGGCCGGATAGTCAATGATTGGTTCTTCTTAGTCAAGAACCGGTTCCAAAATTGTCTAGCTGACTCATCGGGCCGTTGCACGATGTGGCTTAGGTCATCGGAGTCCGGAGGCCGGACATAAGTGCCCTGGAAATTAGCTCGGAAAGTGTCCTCAAGCTCTGCCCAACTCCCGATGGAGTCTTCGGGGAGGCTGTTTAGCCAGCGTCGTGCTGGTCCCTTAAGTTTTAAAGGTAAGTATTTAATGGCATGGAGATCGTCTCCTCGAGTCATATGGATGTGGAGAAGCAAGTCTTCGATCCACACCGCTGGGTCTGTAGTCCCGTCGTATTGTTCGATATTTATGTGTTTAAACCCTTCGGGGAACTGTTGCTGCATCACCTCATCTGTGAAGCACATTGGGTGAGCGGTGCCCCGAACTTGAGCCACATTGCTTCAGAGGTCGGACGCCATCCGGACACGGCACTCCTGCCGAACTCTATTGTTTCGGTCGAGTCAATCTTGATAATTGTCTCGTTTAATGGGGATGTGCTCTCTTGGTCCGTAGATGGAACTTGTCTGGCCTGTTCTAGCGTCCAGGTGATAACCCACAAGCGTAGGGGATCGTTTGTAGCCTTTTTCGATAAATAAGAGTGTTGAACCCAACGAGGAGCTAAAGGTAGAACAAATATTCCATCAAGTTCTATCGACCACCGATACAACTCTACACACTCTTTAAGTTTCCTTTACCTAGAACAAGTATGAAACTATTTTGTAGGTGATAGGATAGTTTGCACGAATAAAACTAGAAGTACTTAGCGGGAATAAAACTATGAGTAAATTGCAAGATAATAAAAGTTAGTTGTTTAGTAGAAAGCTTTTGTCAAACAAGAAGGTTATTTGTCCCGAGGCAATTGATAACTAGACCGGTAATCATTCTTGCAATTTTATATGAGGGAGATGCATGAGCTAACATACTTTCCGTACTTGGATCATATGCACTTATGATTGGAACTCTAGCAAGCATCCGCAACTACCAAATAACATTAAGGTAAAACCCAACCATAGCATTAAGTATCAAGTCTTCTTTACTCCCATATGCAACAACCCACCTTATCAGGTCTGTGTATTCTGTCACTCACGCCACCCACCATAGGCAAATCATGAACACATTCCAACACCCTACAGTGGGGATCCCCCATGTTTGCGCGAGATGGAAGGCACCGTAGGACAGCACCATAATAAAATATACACTCATGCCAACCACGATCATCAATTAGCCCATAGGACAAAACAGATCTACTCAAACATCACAGGATAGCCACATATCATTGGGAAATAATATATGGAGTTGAGCACCATGTTTAAGTAGAGATTACAGCGGGGAAGAGAGGTGTTACACCGCTACATAGAGGGGGAGAGAGTTGGTGTTGACGGCAGTGAAGTTGTTGGTGTAAATCGTCGTCACGATTATTGCCCCGGCGCCGTTCCGGCGCCACCGGGAGAGAGGGGGAGAGAGCCCCCCTCCTCCTTCTTCTTCCTTGGACTCCCCCCTAGATGGGAGGAGATTTCCCCCTCTGTTCCATGGCCTCCATTGCGGCTGAATCTCCCTCTCTGTTCTCTTCTGTTTCACGTTCCTATTTTCTGGCTGAAAACCGTTTCTTATATTCCCGGAGATCCGTAACTCCGATTGCGCTGAGATTTTAACACGATTTTTTTTCCGGGTATAAGATTCATTGAGCCCTAAGTAGAGGTCCAACCGACTTACGAGGTGACCACAACCCACCACGGAGCGCCTGGGCCCTGGGGCGCGCCCTGGTGTATTGTGGGGGCTGTGGGCCTCCTTTTACGTTGATTCCAACTCCCCAAAATCGCATATATTCCAAAATAATTATTGATAAATTTTTATTGCGTTTGGACTTCGTTTGATATGGATATTCTGCGAAACAAAAAAACATGCAACAAACAGGAACTGGCACTGGGCACTGGATCAATATGTTAGTCCAATAAATCATATAAAATGTTGCCAAAAATATGTGAAAGTTGTATAATATTGGCATGAAACAATCAAAAATTATAGATACGATGGAGATGTATCAGCATCCCCAATCTTAATTCCTGCTCGTCCTCGAGTAGGTAAATGATAAAAAAGATAATTTTCGATGTGGAATGCTACCTAGCATAATCTTGATCATATATCTAATCATGACATGAATATTAGGACATGAGTGATTCAAAGCAATAGTCTATAATTTGACATAAAGACATTAATACTCAGGCATCCCAACAAACAATCATGTCTTTCAAAATATCAAGGCTAAAGAACGCTATCCCTACAAAATCATATAACCTTGTCATGCTATGTCTGCATAACACAAAGTATAAATCATGTACTATCCCTATGTCAGCCAAGTAATTGGTTCATACTTTTGAACGCGCTTCAGCATTTTCAACTCTCACGCAATACATGAGCGCAAGCCATGAATATAACCCTATGGGTGGAATAGAATCTGGTGGTAGACATTAATATAGAGAAGACAAAAAGGAAGATAATCTCACATCGAAGCGGCTAATCAACGGGCTATGGAGATGCCCATCAATTGATATCAATGTGAGGAGTAGGGATTGCCATGCAACGGATGCACTAAGAGCTATAAGTGTATGAAAGCTCAATATGATAACTAAGTGGGTGTGTATCTAACTCTATAATGAAAAATTTCCCACTAGTATATGAAAGTGACAACATAGGACACTCTCTATATGAAAAACATGGTGCTACATTGAAGCACAAGTGTGTAATTAGCATGCCTCTTCTCTATTTGTCTCTCTTTTTTTCCTTTTTTTTTTCTTTTCCTTTTTTTTTCTTCTTCTTCTTTTTTTCTCTTTTTTTCTTTTTATATTTGTTCGGAGCCTCATCCCGACTTGTGGGGGAATCATAGTTTCCATAATCCTTTCCTCACTGGGACATGCTCTAATAATGAATAATGATGATCATCACACTTCTATTTACTTACAACTCGATAGTAGAACAAAGTATGACTCTATATGAATGCCTCTCATAGTAGAACAAAGTATGACTCTATATTTGTGCAATGATCTAGTGTAGCAAAGATATCCAAAAATGGACAAGCCATGGAAACATCATGCTAGCTATCTTACGATCATGTAAAGCAATATGACAATGAATGCTCAAGTCATCAAAACAGAAGCGGTGGAAGTTGCATGGCAATATATCTTGGAATGGCTATGGAAATGCCATAATAGGTAGGTACGGTGGCTGTTTTGAGGAAGATATAATAAGGCTTATGTGTCATAGAGTGTATCATATCACAGGGTTTGGATGCACCGACGAAGTTTGCACCGACTCTCGAGGTGAGAAAGGGCAATGCACGGTACCGTAGAGACTAGCAAATTGCAGAAAGGTAAGAGTGCGTATAATCCATGGACGCACATTAGTCATAAAGAACTCACATACTTATTGCAAAAGTTTATTAGCCCTCGAAGCAAAGTATTACTACGCATGCTCCTAGGGGGGAGGTTGGTAGGAGTTAACCATCGCGCGCCCCCGACCTTCACACAAAGATAAACAATCAAGGATAAACTGTTCTCCAACTTCCTAGCATAACGGGAGACTATACGTGCATGTGTCGGGAATCACAAACCTTAACACCAATATCTTACTAAACACGATCCACCACTAGTACCTCCCACATATTATCATCTCTATATCGCAAAACTATTGCAAGGAATCAAACATATCATATTCAGTGATCCATAAGTTTTATGTAGGATTTTATGACTAACCATGCAAATGACCAATTCCTGTTGACTCTTTTAATAGATATAAGTGAAGCAATATAGTTTAATTCTTTCTACAAAATACCATGATATAATAAATATAAGTGAAACAAATAAGACCATTCTACAAATAACGGTTTTCTATGTGAAGAGAAACAGGCAATCCAAACTTCAAATGATATAAGTGAAGCACATGAAGCATTCTATAAAGCCATACTCAAAAGATATAAGTGAAGTGCAATGAGCATTCTATAAATCAACCATGGACTATCTCATACCAGCATGATGCATAAAAGAAAAGTGAAAAGTAAACACAAAAGACGCTCCAAGATTTACACATATCACATGAACGAAACGAAAACGAAAACATACCAATACTTGTTGAAGAAAGATGGGATGCCTTCCGGGGCATCCCCAAGATTAGACACTTGAGTCTACTTGGATATTTACTTGGGGTGCCTTGGGAATCCCTAAGCTTGAATTCTTGCCTCTCCTCCTTCTCCTCATATCGATACCTCCTCGATCTTTGAACACTTCATCCACACAAAACTTAACAGAAGACTGGTGAGATCCGTTAGTATAATAAAGCAAATTACTACTTTAAGTATTGTTGCAAACCCATTCAGATTTTATATTTGCATTATCCCTTCTGTATTATAACTTCTCCATGGCTTATACCACTGATAAAATCGATAGTTTCATCAAAACAAGCAAAACAATGCATCAAAAACAGAATCTGCCTTAAACAGGACAGTCTGTAGTAATCTGAACTTTGACCATACTTCTGTAACTCCAAAAATTCTGAAACATTAGGAAGAAATAAAAAAATTGTATATCAATATTGTGTAAAAATTTCAAAAAAATTGACGTTCCAGTAAAAACTGTAAATTCACGCACTACAGCCAAAGTTTCTCTTTTTACACCACACATGCCAACAAGCAATCTAATCATCCTAAAGGCAAATCTTGGCACATTATTTTTATAATACAATGGATTTGTACAAGGGATAATTATGTTTGTTTAAAAGTTTCTGTGATTCAAGATTCACAAAGTTTCCATGGACATGAACAAAGTTCAAGGCTAGCCCCCACTTCAACGATGCTCATCATCTCTCTCACTTTTACCTTTCTTTCTGTGAAGTTTTAGGTTCCCCTCTATTTTTTTTAAACTTTATAAAAGCAATCACCAGAATAAAATGACTCTCTAAATTTTCCAGGTTGTCTCCCTGGCAGCGCTTTCTTTAAAGCCATTAAGCTAGGCATAAAGTGCTCAAGTAATGGATCCACCCGGATCCCAAGGTATATCAAAACCAATTTTAATTAAAAATGATTTGTAATTTAGTAGTGAGCACCAAGCAACATATATAATGAAATGACGAAGTCTAACTCTCTTCCTATGCATCGGCATGTCATAAAAGAAAAATTCATGCACATCAAGTAAAGGCCAATGCATAGTATAAACAGCTTCTTGCAACTTTATCGTATTGGAAACGTAAAGAGGTGGAGATGCACTTCCTCTCTCATAATAATTGCAAGTAGGAGCAGAAAGCACATGCATATTATATTCATCAAAATCATCATGTGTAGTAGCAAAACGCAACCCATCAATATAATCCTTAATAAGAGCAAACTTCTCCGATATAGTGTAGTTGGGAGAATTCAAAAAGATAATAGGACTATCATGTGTGGGTGCAATAGCAACAATTTCATTCTTAACATAAGGAACTATAGCAAGTTCATCTCCATAAGCATAATTTATATTGGCATCTTGGCCACAGGCATTGCAAGCATCAAGTTCATCAAAAAGGGATATTTCAAAAGAATCCACGGGATCATAGCAATTATCATAGCATTCATCCTTCGGTAAGCACGAAGGGAAATTAAATAATGTATGAGTTGAAGAGTTACTCTCATTAGAAGGTGGGCACGGGTAGCTAATCCGCTCTTCCTCCTTTTGTTCTTCGCTCTCCTCATCATCTTCTTCATCTAATGAGCTCACAGTTTCGACAATTTCTTCTTCCGTAGATTCCTGCAAAATTTTAGTCTCTTCCAAGGCAGTGGACATTCTCTCAATAAATTCAATAATATCATAATTGTATTCATAATTATCATAGCAATATTGAAGTATGGATAAATTTTCAGATTTGTAAGGAACATCATCATACTTTTCAAGCAAAGAAGCAATTTCATAAGCACCTTTAAAAGCAACAAATTCATCTATTCGTTCCACATCATAATAA
Organism: Elymus sibiricus; assembly: GCA_039707655.1. Classification (NCBI taxonomy): domain Eukaryota; kingdom Viridiplantae; phylum Streptophyta; class Magnoliopsida; order Poales; family Poaceae; genus Elymus; species Elymus sibiricus. The sequence goes on along the minus strand of CM077675.1, from coordinate 371,628,713 downwards.
TCATAAATACCTTTAGCATAAGAAGTCAAGGTTTCATTATCGTTAAATTTACATTGAAAGGGAAGGTGTGGAGCCTCTATCATAGAGCAACAAGTAAAATCACATCTCAAGCATGCATCCCAAGCAAACTATTGCAATATTTTAATTTGACCCCATAAGTGTTTTCCTTTTTGAGACAAGCGATAATCCCTAAAGTACTCACGTTGATCCAACATGTCTCCCATTATAAAGTTGAATGAGGATTTCTCAGGATTATCAAAGGAGTAATTAATGCGTCCCACGTAACGAGCATCGAGGGTTTTAGGAGGTTCCCCATCTCCATGAGTAGCAAGTACCACTAATTTGTTTGGTGTTTCATGTTCCATATCCATACCTAAAGATATCAAACAACTAATAACAGAAAATAAAAATTACTTAGTGATAAAGCAAACAAGCACACATGAGAATATTAACCCCATGCTATTGCTCCCCGGCAACGGCGCCAGAAAAAGGTCTTGATGACCCACAAGTGTAGGGGATCGTTTGTAGCCTTTTTTGATAAATAAGAGTGTCAAACCCAACGAGGAGCTAAAGGTAGAAAACATATTCCCTCAAGTTCTATCAACCACCGATATAACTCTACGCACACTTTAACGTTTGCCTTACCTAGAACAAGTATAAACTATTTTGTAGGTGAGAGGACAGTTTGCACGAATAAAACTAGAAGTACTTAGCGGGAATAAAACTACGAGTAAATTGCAAGATAATAAAAGTTAGTTGTTTAGTAGAAAGCTTTTGTCAAACAAGAAGGTTATTTGTCCCTAGGCAATTGATAACTAGACCGGTAATCATTCTTGCAATTTTATATGAGGTAGAGGCATGAGCTAACATACTTTCCGTACTTGGATCATATGAACATATGATTGGAACTCTAGCAAGCATCCGCAACTACCAAAGAACATTAAGGTAAAACCCAATCGTAGCATTAAGTATCAAGTCCTCTTTACTCCCATATGCAACAACCCACCTACTCGGGTCTGTGTATTCTATCACTCACGCCACCCACCATAGGCAAATCATGAACACATTGCAACACCCTACAGCGGGGATCCCCCACGTTTGCGCGAGACGGAGGGCACCGTAGGACAACACCATAATAAAATATACACTCATGCCAACCATGATCATCAATTAGCCCATAGGACAAAACGGATCTACTCAAACATCATAGGATAGCCACATATCATTGGGAAATAATATATGGAGTTGAGCACCATGTTTAAGTAGAGATTACAGCAGCGAAGATAGGTGTTACACCGCTGCATAGAGGGGGAGAAAGTTGGTGTTGACGGCGGCGAAGTTGTTGGTGTATATCGCCATCACGATGATTGCCCCGACGGCGTTCCGGCGCCACCGGGAGAGAGGGGGAGAGAGCCCCCTCCTTCTTCTTCTTCCTTGGCCTGCCCCCTAGATGGGAGGAGAGTTCCCCCTCTGGTCCATGGCCTCCATGGCGGCGAAGGGGCAGGAGCCCCTCCGGGATTGGATCTCCCTCTCTATTCTCTTCTGTTTCACGTTCCCCTTTTCTGGCCGAAAACTGTTTCTTATATTCCCGGAGATCCGTAACTCCGATTGCGCTGAGATTTTAACACCATTTTTTCCAGATATAAGCTTCCTTGCGCCCGAAGTAGAGCTCCAACCGACTTACGAGGTGACCACAACCCACCACGGCGCGCCCTGGTGTATTGTGGGGGCTATGGGCCTCCTTTTGCGTTGATTCTAACTCCCAAAAATCACATATATTCCAAAATAATTCTCCGTAAATTTTTATCGCGTTTGGACTTCGTTTGATATGGATATTCTACAAAACAAAAAACATGCAACAAACAGGAACTGGCACTGGGCACTGGATCAATATGTTAGTCCAATAAATCATATAAAATGTTGCCACAAATATGTGAAAGTTGTATAATATTGGCATGAAACAATCAAAAATTATAGATACGATGGAGACGTATCATCAGGCTGTGTCGTAGGTCGTATGGATCTTCAGGATATGTTGGCTCCCTTCTTCTTCTGTGAGGGGGGTAGGTCTATCCTCAGCCCTTCCAGCCGTCATGTCCCGTCCTCGAGGGGGGTGGTCTGGCAAGTTGTCCTGAGTACGCCTGTGGGTGCGGGCTCAGGGGCATGATCATCAAATTGTGGTAGAAGGCGTCGGCATGGACAGCTATTATTTTGGTCTGGCCGCTCATTGCCGATCCCTTCTTCGGCTGATAGGACCTTCATCCATCTGTCGTTGAGGGTGTCTTGTTCGGCTTTTATCTCTTTTTGTTTCTTCTTCAGGCTCCGGGGAGTAGTTATCAGTTGCCGCTTGAACCTTTCTTGATACAACAGGTCTTCGGGGACAATGAAGTCCTCCGCTCCGAGACTGACCTCATCTTCGGAGTGAGGAAGATAGTTACTATCCTCAGAATCGCTGATGTCTTCGGGGTTGTACTGATCCTCATGTCCCTGTGCGACATCTAGCTGTTGCTCGGGGGTGGCGAGGTTGTCCCGATGTTGCATGTTATCCGGAGTATCCCCCTCTCCGGTGACCGTGTTGCTTTCCTTTCCTTTCGGCCCCTTGGATCGCTTGCATTGGCGCTGGCGCTTGGGAGGCACTGATACTTGTGATCTGCGTTGGGTTTTCCGTGAAGAGGAACGGGTAATTGTAGCACAAAGTGGGTAAGTATTTCCCTCAGTTATGAAACCAAGGTTTATCAAACAAATAGGAATATCAATCCTCAACCGTCTTTAGCGGCTGCACACAAATGAACAAACAACTTGCACCCAATGTGGGCAAGAGGATTGTCAATCACCTTGATCTCGTTATTTGCAAGCAAATGAGTTGTCTAGATAATTGTTGATAAATATAAATTGCAAAATAAATAAAAAGTAAATAAAGGCAGCGAGGTAATAATAGCGTTTGTAAATATATAAGTGAATAGACTCGGGGGCCATAGTGTTCTCTAGTGGCATCTCTCATGTAGGCAGCATACGGTGGGTAAACAAATTACTGTTGGGCAATTTATAGAAAAATGCGGATAGTTATGCGATGTTCACGGCAATGATCATGTATATATAGGCATCACGTCCATAAGAAAATAGACCGACTCCTGCCTGCACCTATTACTATTACTCCACTCATCGACCGCTATCCATCATGCATCTAGAGTATTAAATAAAACAGAGCAATGCTTGGAGAACGACGACATGATGTAGACAAAGTAAACTCAAACAATATGAATGAACCCCATCGTTTTATCCTTAGCAGCAACAACACAAAGACGCATCTTGTCCCCTACTTTGTCACTGGGATATAGAAACTCGCTGATACGTCTCCAACGTATCTATAATTTTTGATTGTTTCATGTTGTTATATTATCATTCTTGGATGTTTTATAATCATTTTATAGCAACTTTATATCATTTTTTGGGACTAACCTATTGACATAGTGCCCAGTGCTAGTTGCTGTTTTTTGCTTGTTTTTTACTTCGCGGAATATCGGTACCAAACGGAGTCCAATCGCCACGAAACTTTTTGGAGATTTTTTTGGACCAGAAGACAACTTGGGAGCCAAGGAAGCACCTGGGATGAGGCCCGTGGGGCCCATGATACACCAGGGCGCGCCAGAAGCCCCCGGCGCGCCCTGATGTATCGTGGGGCCCACGGAGGTCTTTTCCACCGCCTCTCAGCTCTATAAATCCTCAGAAATTCCAGAAACCCTAGAGTAGTCGACGAAACACAATTCCAGCCGCCGCAAGTTCCAGAACCGCGAGATCCAATCTAACACCATCACGGAGGGGTTCATCATCCTCATTGGTGCCTCTCCGATGATGCGTGAGTAGTCCACCATAGACCTACGGGTCCGTAGGCAGTGGCTAGATGGTTTTCTCTCTCTCTTTTGATTCTCAATACAATGGTCTCTTGGAGATCTATTTGATGCAATGACTTTTTGCGGTGTGTTTGTTGGGATCCGATGAATTTTGAGTTCATGATTAGTTTCTATCCATGAATATTATTTGAGTCTTCTTTGATCTCTTATATGCATGATTATTTATAGCCTAGTATTTCTTCTTCGAATCTTTGGTTTAGTTAGGCCAACTAGATCAATTTTTCTTGCCATGGGAAGAGGTGCTTTGTGATGGGTTCGATCTTGTGGTGTCCTCTCCCAGTGACAGAAGGGGCAGCGAGGCATGCATGTATCGTTGCTATTAAGGATAACAAGATGGGGTCTATTCCTACATGAATAGATCTTGTCTACATCATGTCATCATTCTTATTGCATTACTCCATTTCTCCATCAACTTAGTACACTAGATGCATGCTGGATAGTGGTCGATGTGTGGAGTAATAGTAGTAGATGCAGAATCGTTTCGGTCTATTAATTTTCGACATGATGCCTATATATTGATCATTGCCTTGGATATCATCGTGATTATTTGATCTTCTATCAATTTCCCAACATTAATTTGTTTACCCACCATGTGCTATCTTGAGAGAAGCCACTAGTGAAATCAACGGCCCACTGGTCTATTCTTTTAATATATTGCTTTCCGATCTATCTTTTTCCGCATTTGTTTTCAGATCTATTAATACAAAAACCCAAAAATACGTTGCTGCACTTTTTATTTGCATCTTTTATTTTGTGTTCTTGTGTGATCTATTTACCCAATCTAATACAATCTAATCTATATTTTTACCGATGAGAGATTGACAACCTCTCTTACGCGTCGGGTTGCAAGTATTTGTTCTTTGTGTGCACGTACCGTTTACATAGCATTGCGCGGTCCTCCTCCTAGGTTCGATAACCTTGGTTTCATAACTAAGGGAAATACTTACCGTAGTTGTGCTGCATCATCTCTTCCTCTTTGGGGAAATACCGACGCAGTCTCAAGCCACGTCAAAGGAATTTCTAGCGCCGTTGCCGGGGAGGAGGTGCGGAAGTAGTCTCCTCTCAGCTTGCCAATTTCTGGCACCGGGGAGACATCATCAACATCTATCAGGTTCCTAATCACAAATCTCATCTCCTTGCAATTTACATTATTTGCCCTTTGCCTCTCGTTTTCATCTCCCCCACTTCACAAAATTTTCCTTTTTTTTGCCCTCTTTTTGGTTTGCCTTTTTTCTCGTCAGATCTCTTGTTTGCTTGCAATCTTGTTTGCATAGTCACGATGACTCAAGAAAATACCAAATTATGTGATTTTTCCAATATCAATAATGATGATTTTATTAGTACTCCGATTGCTCCTCCCGCCACTAGTGCGGAGTCTTGTGATATTAATGCCGCTTTGTTGAATCTTGTCATGAAAGATCAATTTTCCGGTACTCCTAATGAGGATGTCGCGTCCCATCTAAACACATTCGTAGAATTGTGTGATATGCAAAAGAAAACAGACGTGGACAATGATATAGTGAAGTTAAAAGTATTTCCTTTCTCCTTGCGGGATCGTGGAAAAATTTGGTTTTCTTCTTTGCCTCGCAATAGTATCGATTCTTGGGATAAGTGCAAGGATGCTTTTATTACTAAGTATTTTCCTCCCACGAAAATCATTTCCCTTAGAACTCAATCATGAATTTTAAGCAACTTGAGAATGAACATGTTGCACAATCTTGTAAAAGAATGAAATTGATGGTAAGAAATTGTCCTACTCATGGTTTAAATCTTTGGATGATCATACAAAAAATTTACGCTAGATTGAATATTGTCTCTCGAAATATTTTAGATTCTGCCGCGGGTGGTACTTTTATGGAAATTACTTTGGGTGAAGCTACTAAATTGCTAGATAATATTGTGGCAAATTATTCAAAATGGCATACTGAAAGAGCACCTACTAGTAAAAAGGTTAATTCGTTTGACGAAATTAGTACTTTGAGTGACAAAGTTAATGCTCTTATGAAGTTGGTTGCTAGTAAAAATGCTATTATTCATCTTAATGATGTGCCTTTTTCTACTTTGATTGAGGAAAATAGTGATTCCGTAGATGTGAATTTCATCTCGCGAAACAATTTTAATAACAATGCTTATAGAGGTAATTTTAATCCTAGGACTTTTCCTAGAAATTCCTCTAATTACTATGGTAATTCTTCTTACAATAATAATAGGAACTGATGGGGATATGTACCTAGGGTAGGGTCATAGGCCTGACCTACATACCCTACCTAAGGACACTGCCCCAGAAAGCTTAAGGATAACAAGGAAGTCTCCGACTGAAATCACCAAGACATACAAGTCACTCGACAATATCCACTCGGAAATTACCTCTCACTCGACAGTTATCTTTCACTCGGAAGAACCAGAAGACAGTCGACCGCAGAAGACCAGAAGTCACCCCAGGAAGGCTAACGGACAGGCGTTCGTCTAGATCATAAGTAACATTTATTGTATACGTTACCAGTAACGTTCACCATTATAGCCACGATCGGACCCTTAGATGCCGGACATTATGAGGGGCAGCGTACTCTATATAAGCCGCCCCTCCCCTCTGGCACAGGGATTCGCACCCTCTGTAATGATACTCATATTCCACTCGACAAGAGCTCCCGAGCACCTGAGACGTAGGGCTATTACCTCCACGAGAGGGGCCTGAACTCATACATCCGTGTGTACAACCTCGCCGTAGCTAAGACTCTGCCCTCTCCTTTCGTACCCCTACCTACTGCTGTCAGGCTCGTTCCCACGATAGTTGGCGCCCACCGTGGGGCAGGCGTCTAAGCAACTTCTGGCGAGGTTGCATTTTTTGTCCTTCGTCATGTCTTCCGGTGGTGATTTGTTCATGGGCCACGAGATCCGTCTCGGTGCGCTCACCTTCATCGCCGACGATTCGGCATGGCTCCAGGAAGTGCCTCTGGACGTTGAGGCGCTCCCGATCCGCGGGGCGACGCACTTCTGCGCGAGCTCCTGCGGCGTTCTTCTTCTACAGCCGTCGACTCCGTATTCGTCAGCCCTTCTTGTTGTTCGCCGCCACAAGAGATCCGGTCGTTCGTGGCTACAGCGTTGGGTGAGACATGCGGTGGCTCGCCTAGTTTCGTCCCCGCATATTGTGGCTATCGAGCCCGCCGAGTCACTTCACGGCGTGTTCGACTCGGCGTCAGATCAGTCTGACGTTCCTTCCGAGTGTGAGAGCTGCAATCCTGCGGCTGAAGTTTTTATGGCTGGTTCTCATCAGAGTCCACCGCCTGGCTTCAGCCCTGCCAGGCGTGAGGCTGGAGGACCGTCGAATGAACAGCCCCATCAGGATGAGGATATTCTCCATACTCCCATCGTTGGTGCGACTGCTGAAGCACAGGCCATGGAGGCCACGCGTCTTCGGCTCAAAGAGATGCAGGAAGCACTCGACGAGCGTGCTCGCCAGCGTCCACCGCGTCCCAATCGACATCAGCGACAGTTATTTCCGAGTGGATCCCGGAATAATGTCGAGGTATTCCGTACTCTAGTTTTGAATGTTGCAACTGCTGCTAAGATTGCAGCTTCTATTCAGCCGTCATGGTCAGAGGCTGGTAGAGGTTTGCAGCAGATCAGAGCGTTGCTCGAGGTAGCGCAGTAGCAGAATGCGGCTGTTTCTCAGTCGCAGAACAGGTTACACAGCAATTCTCCCAGGGCAGAAATAGTTCAGTGGGCCCATAGTCTTGGGTCACCTTTGCGCCATAGGGGCAGAGGTTACCACGAAGTTCAGTACGGAGATCAGGGGCGAGATCAGTTTGTTCCCCGTTATCACCGTGATGACCGCCGTCGAGTGCTTACTTCTCCGCGGAGTGGTTCATATGTGCCCCGGCACAATGACGATAGGCGCCCGTTCGGTGATGAGCGGAATCCTGGATTTGACGCAGGGAATGTTCTTGCTCAAAGGCGGATCGACAGAGGCAGAGCCCACAGGGATGGTTATGAAAGAGACTATCCGAGTGGAAGTGGTGCTGTTGTTTCTGGCCCCGAATGTTTTAGCAGAGCCATTCGTTTTGCAGAGATTCCCCCCAACTTCAGGTTGGCGGCTGGAATAAGTAAGTTTTCTGGCGAGTCGAAGCCCGAGACATGGTTAGATGATTACCGAGTGGCTGTGCAGATTGGGGGAGGAAATGATAACATAGCCATGAAGCATTTGTCCTTGATGTTAGATGGTTCTGTCAGAGCCTGGTTGAATCGTTTGGCTCCCTCTAGCATCTATTGCTGGGAGGACCTGGCCCGAGTGTTCATCAGAACGTTTGAGGGCACCTGCAAGCGTCCAGCTGGTTTGATTGATTTGCAGCACTGTGTTTAGAAGCCCAATGAAACCTTGATAGATTACATACAGCATTGGTCCACTCTGCATCACACAGTGGAGAATGTTTCCGAACATCAAGCTGTTTGTGCTTTCAAGGCCGGTGTTAAGTACAGAGAGCTCTATCTAAAGTTCGGTCGCACAGGTGATATATGCCTGAGAAAAATGATGGAGATTGCTACCCGGTACGCCAACGGCGAAGAGGAAGACCGCCTCCACAGCGGTAAAGGAAAATCAGTCGACAATGATGCCGGTGGAAATTCCAGTCGGAAGCAGAAGCGCAAGGCTGATCCCCCTGCTCAGGCACAGGCAGCCGCTCTAGCGGCACAAGGCAAAAATAAGGGAAAAGCCAAAGCTAAGTTCACCCCCAAGAAGTCGAAGAATCAGTCGGGCACAGATGTTCTGGACTTACCGTGTGTAATCCACACGAAGAAAGATGAAGAGGGCAATTTGATATTACCGAAGCATACCACTCGACAGTGCCGTTTGCTGATCCAGCAGTTCAAGGAAAGCCAGTCGAGTGAGAAAGATCCTGAAAAAGAGGATGAAGAAGACAAAGAAGAGTTCCCTGAAGTCAATGCAACTCTGTTGATTTTTGCTGATGTTGAAAGGAAGAGTCGACTGAAAGTTATCAACAGAGAAGTCAACATGGCTGTCCCTGTTACCCCCACGTACCTCAAGTGGTCTCAGACTGCTATCACATTCGATCAGTCAGATCATCCGGCTCATATCCCCACCCCTGGTCGACAAGCACTGGTGGTGGATCCGGTTGTGGGAGGCACTCGACTCTGCAAGGTTTTGATGGATGGAGGGAGTGGTTTGAACATCCTGTATGCAGATACCCTCAAGGGGATGGGCATTCCAATGTCCCGACTCAGCGAAAGCAACATGCAGTTCCATGGCGTCATCCCCGGGAAGAAGGCCAAATCACTCGGCCAGATAGCATTGGATGTGGTATTCGGCACAGATAAAAAAATTCGCAAAGAGAAATTGACATTTGAAGTGGTGGACTTCCAGAGTGCGTACCACGCCATCCTTGGCCGTCCGGCTTATGCTCGTTTCATGGCCCAAGGGTGTGATCACAGTCACTGGCAATCGTCAGAGAGCTAAGGAGTGCCTTCAGCAGGGCTCCAAAATCGCCGATCATCAGATGGCTATGGTCGAATTGGAAGAGTACCAGAAGAATACTGATCCTGCCGACCTGTTGCGAGCTAAGAAGCCCGCTTCTGAGTCAGCTCTCCAGTCGGCAGGCGAAGTGAAGAAGGTGAACATTCACCCGACAGATCCAACTGCTGCCCCGACTAACATTTCAACGACACTCGACTGCAAATAGGAAGCCGAGCTCATCCAGTTCCTCCGTGAGAACTGGGACATCTTCGCATGGAAGCCTGCTGACATGCCGGGTGTACCCAGGGAACTAGCTGAGCACCGACTTAGAGTTGACCCGAAGGCCAAACCTATGAAGGAGCACTTGCGTCGGTCGGCAACAGAAAAGCGAAAAGCAATCGGCGAGGAGGTGGCTCGTCTCGTGACGGCCAAGTTTATACGTGAGATTTACCACTCCGAGTGGTTATCAAACGTCGTCATGGTCCCCAAGAAGGACAAGTCACTCCGCATGTGTATTGATTTCAAACATATCAATCGAGTCTGCCCGAAAGATCAATTTCCGCTCCCCCGCATTGATCAGATTGTCGATTCAACTGCGGGGTGCGAGCGTCTATCTTTTCTTGATGCTTACTCTGGCTACCATCAGATCCGTCTGTTTGGTCCAGATGAAATAAAGACAGCCTTCATCACCCCATTCGGGTGTTACTGTTATATCACCATGCCCTTTGGTTTAAAAATTGCTGGCGCTACTTTCATGCGCATGATTCAGAAATGTTCGCTTGATCAGATCCCTCGAAACGTTGAAGCATATATGGATGATATCGTAGTCAAGTCTCGCAAAGGTTCCGACCTATTGTCTGACTTGGCTGAAACATTCGCCAATCTGAGGAGGTATGATATCAAGCTAAATCCGACTAAGTGCACTTTCGGCATTCCTGGTGGCAAGTTACTCGGTTTTCTCGTTTCCGAACGAGGAATCGACGTCAATCCTGAAAAGATCAGTGCCATCACCCGAATGAAAAGCCCTGAGCGTGTGCATGACGTCCAGAAGCTTACAGGTTGCCTGGCAGCGTTGAGTCAATTCATTTCTCGTCTCGGTGAGAAGGCATTGCCTTTATACCGATTGATGAAGAAATCTGACACATTCGAGTGGACTCCAGAAGCTGAGGCAGCGTTTGTCGAGCTCAAAACCCTGCTTTCCACCCAGCCGGTGCTTGCTGCTCCGCACAACAAAGAGCCTTTGCTCCTGTACATTGCGGCCACTAATCAGGTCGTTAGTATAGTTCTCACTATCGAGAGGGAAGAGGAAGGCAAAGCTTACAAGGTCCAGCGTCCTGTTTACTACATCTCTGAAGTGTTGACTCCTTCAAAGCAAAGGTGTCCACATTGCCAGTAGCTCGTATATGGTATATATCTATCAGCAAAGAAGGTGGCACATTACTTTCAAGATCACTCAATTTCAGTCGTCAGTGATGCTCCGTTGTCTGAGATTCTCAACAATCGAGACGCGACTGGTCGAGTGGCCAAATGGGCTATTGAGCTCCTCTATTTTGATATCAAGTTTGAAGCTAAGAAAGCAATCAAGTCTCAAGCTCTTGTTGATTTCCTTGCCGAGTGGATTGAACAGCAGCCAATCCAAGTTCACTCGGCACACTGGACCATGTTCTTTGACGGCTCTAAAATCCTGAATGGGTCTGGCGCTGGCGTAGTTTTGGTATCCCCAAAAGGCGACAAACTCAGTTATGTCTTACAGATTCACTTTGATTCCTCCAACAATGAAGCTGAATATGAAGCACTCCTGTATGGGTTGCGTATGGCCATTTCACTCGGCGTCCGGCGCCTGATGGTATACGGCGACTCTGATCTGGTGGTCAATCAAGTGATGAAAGAGTGGGACGTCAGGAACCCCGCCATGACTAGATACTGCAGTGCATTAAGGAAGCTTGAGAAGAAATTCGAAGGTCTGGAACTCCATCATGTTCCTCGAGTGAAAAATCAGGCAGCTGATGAGCTAGCAAAGATTGGATCCACTCGGAAACCTGTCCCCAGTAATGTGTTTCTTGAGCACCTACATTCTCCTTCAGTACAAGAAGATCCCTTCACCGAAGAGCCCCCGCAAGCAAAGAGCGATTCTGATCCGACTGAAGTTGAAGTCCCAGCAGTCATAGATCTGGTCATGGAGATTCTGGTGATCACGCCCGACTGGACTGTACCTTATATTCCATATATCCTGAGGCGAGAACTCCCAGATGACGAAGATGAAGCTCGGCAGATAGTCCGCAGGTCCAAGACCTTTACTGTTGTAGATGGACAACTCTACAGAGAAAGCGTAACTGGCGTAGCTCAGTGGTGTATCACTCCTGAAGAAGGTCAAATGATTTTGGAGGAGATTCACTCGGGAAATTGTGGTCATCATGCGTCCTCCAGGACGATTGTTGCCAAAGCATACCGATCTGGTTTCTTCTGGCCGCGCGCCAACGAGATGGCTAAGGAGATTGTTGATCACTGCGAAGGGTGACAGTTCTATTCGAACCTGTCGCACAAGCATGCGTCTACCTTGAAGACTATTCCACTCGTCTGGCCGTTTGCAGTATGGGGTTTAGATATGGTTGGTCCCCTTCGAACAGGCCAGAGTGGGTTTACTCATTTACTGGTAGCAGTCGACAAGTTCAATAAGTGGATTGAAGCCAAACCCATCAAGAAGTTGAACGCCCGCACTGCTATCAAATTCATGAAAGAGATAACTTTCTGGTATGGAGTTCCCCACAGTATCATTACGGACAATGGTTCCAACTTTGACTCGGAAGAGTTCAGATACTTTTGTTCCTCTCAAGGCACTCGGGTGGATTACGCATCCGTTGCGCACCCCCAGTCTAACGGTCAAGCTGAGCGAGCGAATGGCCTTATCCTTCAAGGGCTGAAGCCTCGACTCATGCGAGATCTCGATCATGCAGCTGGAGCTTGGGTCACTGAATTGCCGTCTGTTCTGTGGGGCTTGAGGACAACTCCTAATCGATCGACTGGACGCACTCCGTTCTTTTTGGTATACGGAGCCGAAGCCGTTTTGCCCAGCGACGTCCTTCACAATTCTCCCTGAGTAGATCTTTACTCAGAAGCTGAGGCTGAGCAGGCACGACAAGACGGAGTGGATCTCCTAGAAGAAGAACGCGAGATGGCTTTGATTCGGTCGACTGCGTACCAGCAAGATCTTCGCCGCTTCCATGCGAGACATGTCAAGGGTCGGTCGTTCCACGAAGGTGATCTTGTGCTCCGAGTGGATCAGCAGCGACCTCACAAGCTGGCTCCAGCGTGGGAAGGCCCTTTCACCATCACCAAAGTGTTGAACAATGGAGTGTACCACCTCTTCAACCTGAAGAAGAATATCGATGAACCGCGCGCCTGGAACGCGGATTTGCTTTGACGTTTTTATACTTGACGACTGAATGGTTTTGATGTAATAGGAATTCTCCAGACAATGTCGTGTGTTAAAGTTATGACTCCTGCAGTCTTTTGTCGATTCCGATCGCACAATTTCTTATTCAGAAACTATTCCTAGTGATGAGCGATCCTCGCACTCGGGGGCTTAGCTGCGAACCAGTTTTCGCCTAAGTTAAAAACTTCTCCGAGTGTATAGCATTCCATACACTCGGAAACTTAGCTGCGAACCAGTCTTCGCCTAAGTACAAAACTTCTCCGAGTGATGAGCGATCCTCGCAATCGGGGGCTTAGCTGCGAACCAGTTTTCGCCTAAGTTAAAAACCCTACCGAGTGTATAGCATTCCATACACTCGGAAACTTTGCTGCGAACCAGTCTTCACCTAAGTACAAAACTTCTCCGAGTGATGAGCGATCCTCGCACTCGGGGGCTTAGCTGCGAACCAGTTTTCGCCTAAGTTAAAAACCCTACCGAGTGGATAGCATTCCATTCACTCGGAAACTTAGCTGCGAACCAGTCTTCGCCTAAGTACAAAACTTCTCCGAGTGATGAGCGATCCTCGCAATCGGGGGCTTAGCTGCGAACCAGTTTTCGCCTAAGTTAAAAACCCTACCGAGTGTATAGCATTCCATACACTCGGAAACTTTGCTGCGAACCAGTCTTCACCTAAGTACAAAACTTCTCCGAGTGATGAGCGATCCTCGCACTCGGGGGCTTAGCTGCGAACCAGTTTTCGCCTAAGTTAAAAACCCTACCGAGTGGATAGCATTCCATTCACTCGGAAACTTAGCTGCGAACCAGTCTTCGCCTAAGTACAAAACTTCTCCGAGTGATGAGCGATCCACACACTCGGGGGCTTAGCTGCGAACCAGTTTTCGCCTAAGTTAAAAACTTCTCCGAGTGTATAGCATTCCATACACTCGGAAACTTAGCTGCGAACCAGTCTTCGCCTAAGTACAAAACTTCTCCGAGTGATGAGCGATCCTCGCACTCGGGGGCTTAGCTGCGAACCAGTTTTCGCCTAAGTTAAAAATCCTACCGAGTGTATAGCATTCCATACACTCGGAAACTTAGCTGTGAACCAGTCTTCGCCTAAGTACAAAACTTCTCCGAGTGATGAGCGATCCTCGCAGTCGGGGGCTAAGCTGCGAACCAGTTTTCGCCTAAGTTAAAAACCCTACCGAGTGGATAGCATTCCATTCACTCGGAAACTTAGCTGCGAACCAGTCTTCGCCTAAGTATAAAACTTCTCCGAGTGATGAGCGATCCTCACACTCGGGGGCTTAGCTGCGAACCAGTTTTCGCCTAAGTTAAAAACTTCACCGAGTGGATATCATTCCATTCACTCGGAAACTTAGCTGCGAACCAGTCTTCGCCTAAGTACAAAACTTCTCCGAGTGATGAGCGATCCTCGCACTCGGGGGCTTAGCTGCGAACCAGTTTTCGCCTAAGTTAAAAACTCTACCGAGTGGATAGCATTCCATTCACTCGGAAACTTAGCTGCGAATCAGTCTTCGCCTAAGTTACAAAATCTTTCTGAGTGAATAATATTTCTTTCATTCGGAGACTTAGCTGCGAGCCAATCTTCGCCTAAGTCTGAAATTCTCCCGAATGCTGAACATCCGTTCCTTTTCGGGAGCAAAGCAAATTTAATCAAGCAAGAGGTCTGAGAGCAAAATGCGGATAAGTCCGGAATCTCTAGCGCGGTTAAACACTATTCGCGCAAAGGAAAGTACTCAGGCTTAAGGCCTGAAAGAAGTCTTAATCGGTTACACCATCACTCGGCATACCGAGGCAAATAAAGTGTTAACTGCAAATAAACTGTTTTTTAAGCACCAGTGGGGCTCGCAGGCTCGACGAAGGTGTCCAGATCAATCCCGTCAGCGATCCGAGTGGCTACTTCGATGAAGGTCTCCATGAAGTCTTCAAATTGAAGTTTCTTCGTATTGATCACTCGGAGAGCTTTCAGTTTGTCCTCCCCTGCCTCCTTGCAATGAACCGGGATGAGTGAAAGTGCCACATCAGCGCCGCTGCGAGCAACAGATTTCTTCCATGCTTGCACTCGACCAGGAATCTCATTGAGGCGGGTCATCATTGACTCGAGATTAGTCTGGAGGGAGTCTTCCGGCCACAGTTCTTTGTCAACCTTCTCCAATGCAGCTCTCAGTCGAGTAATATATCCTTGGACATTCTGGAGGCGAGCTTCAAGTCAAAACATGTCCATGGCTACGGCGTCCCTGACAGGCGACTTGGTGGGATCCAGATTGGGTTCAATCTCTTCAGTTTCCTTCTCAAAATCTCCACAGAATTCTGCACGAAGAGAAAGTGAAAAGATGATTACATTGTCGTACTGAAGAAATCAAAGAAATTCATTCGAAAGAAGAAAATTACCTTCAAGCATTCCAAACATTTTCTTCGCGAAGTCTCCTAAGTGTTTCTCCAGAGCACTCTTTCTCTTGGTCTGCACTTCCAGCTTTTTGATCCAGTCGGATCGTTCCTGCTTGAGTTTAGTATTCTCCTCTTCCAGTTTGCTGGCAGCGGCAAGTTTCTTCTCAGCAGCTTCAGTTTTCTCCTTCGCTTCCTTCTGGGCATCAGCAAGTGCTTTGTCCTTGTCTTCGAGCACTTTCTTCATGGTATCTAAAGAAATAACATTGTTGAGTCACGCTTGGAGTCGGCGGTTCTCATCACGTACGTCTGTTCGAGTGGATTCACTCGGTTCAAAGGATGGAAGATGAAAGTAATAATGCAATTGATCGACAAGGATTACCTCCTAAGGTCTTCTGTTCCGTCTGGGCACGGTCTAGGTTGTTATTCGTCAGCTCCAGATCCAGCAGAAGTCGATTCTTTTCCTTCTCCAGCTCGATGTACTTGGTCCCGAGCCCACAAGCTTTCTAAAATCAACAAAGAAGTAGTCCAGTCGACGATAATGTTTCTTCACTCCCGAGTGGAAAAGAACATGTCCGGTCGACTGGATGGCGGCCCGCCGCCCCACCCCACACCCCTGCAATGCGTCATATCATGGTTGATGGAAATGATGTCCATGAAACCTGCAGGACAGGTGAAAACCGTACTCAAAGTACGAATAAGGACTCCGAATCCAAAGTTCTTAAGACTACTGCCCATCGTAAATGATCGACAGTAGTCTCGGGGACTACACCCAGTGGGTGCACTCAGCGTGCCCCCACTGGATACAAAATCACTCGACCAGGTCCGACCTGTCCGAGTATAAACAAAAGAAGCAAGCATGCAACCATTGTCTCTATCAGACCCCCGCCGAGGCAAGCGCTCGACGGCGGTCTTGGGGACTACACCCAGTGGGTGCACTCAGCGTGCCCCCACTGGACCTACTACCACTCTACCAAGTCAACTATCAACACAAATTTAAGACCCCTACCGACGTCTTCGCCATTCGACAGCGGTCTCGGGGACTACACCCAGTGGGTGCACTCAGCGTGCCCCCACTGGATCAAAAACCACTCGACTAAGACCCGATCTACTCAAGGGAAAAAAACAAGCAAGTACGCATCTGAAGAAAACACCGACTGGGTGTAAAGTCCAGATGGACAGGAGTACAATCGTACAATCGGAAATGAACTTACAATAGCACTTACTCGGACATTGGCTTGAAGCGCTGAGCTGGCATCATAGGCCAACTTGCTGGCATCGTATGCCTCCTTTGTTCGCAGGATCATTTGCCCAGCTTGGAGCATGGCCTCCTTGGCAGCTCCAGTTTGGTCCTCTGGGACATGGAACAAAGGATATGCGGGCGTCGAGTGAGCTGGTGCTGTGATTGAAGTAGCAGGAGGTGCTGGAGGCTGTCCGATCGGCGCTGAAACCACCAGAGTTGAAGTTGATGGTGGAGCGCTCGACAGTGGAGCCACAAGGACTGGAGGTGGCGCAGCAGTCGACCCACGGGGCGCCTGTTCAGATGATGTTCACCAAGTGCGTATGCGTGGAGTCTCCAGAGGCACAACTTCATCCTCCGCTCCTCGCTGCGGCTCCTCGTCATCTTCCAGTTGGATGACTTCGTCAGCTATCAATCGGCAATCTTAATTAAGCCACTCGACGATTATTCTTCAAAAAACAGACTACACTAAAGATTCATTATACCTCGTTGGGAGGTGGCCGCGTCAGGAGTGTCCACTTCCATGTGATCCCCTTCATCCCGCACGGGCGACGTCACTGAGGTAGCAGCCCTGGCGAATAAAGTTCACTCGGTCAGCAAAGATATGAAGGTTCACAACAGCAGGAAAAGAAAATAAACGCTTACGTTGAGGCGACAGGGACGGCAATCTTGATACGAGGCAGGGCCTTCCGAGGCTTTGGCGCGTCTAACTTGGGCTGTTTCGCAGCTTTTTCAGTCGACCCTGATGTCGCGGTGCGGTCGCGCTTTGGGTTTCGGGTGTTCGACACCAAAGTTTTGCTTGGGGCGGCCTCCGGGTCTTCACGCTACTTGGTACGACGCTCGATGCGTGAAGGAGCCCGGGCCTCTACTTCGCCTTCCTCAATCTCTTCCAGGTCGTCGTCGCTACCCTCACTGTCGTCAGCGTAGTCAACATCTGCGTTGTCGCATGCGCTCTCTTCGCCGTCCTCAGGCTGCTCCCCATTTGGCACGGGCGAGTACATGTTCATAAATTCCTGCAAGATACAAATTATGAAGTCAGTCGACAGAGGACGCAGTCACTCGACAAAATATGAAAGCACTCTACAGAGATATAACTCACCAGGTTCGTCGGTGGGTTCAAAGCAGAGAAGGGCAAGATTCGCTTGGCTCCCAGAGGATTGTCACAGGCTCCGATGATGCTCCTGGGCCACTGAGCAACGGTTTCGTCGGAAACTTCTTCTGGATGTGACCGAGTGGAATCCTCAGGGCCCGAATAATGCCACATAGTGTGGTCCCTGGCCTGAAGAGGCTGTATTCGTCGACTGAGAAACGTCTCCAAGAGATCCATGCCAGTCACTCCGCCACGGACCAGATCTACTACTGCATTCACTAGAATCCCAACCTGTACTTTCTCTCCCTTGGTCACACTCAATGTTCTGGGAGTAGTGGGTCGATCCAAAGTGAAAGGGGGAAGGCCAGCCCCGAACAGAATCAGGAAAAGTCATTGACGGAAACGAACTTCTACCTCTCTTTTGGACCCCCAGGCCACCACACAGTTGGATGACATTGGTCTTGCTGTCATTGGGATTGGCTTTCTTGACGCATTGAGATCGGACGGAGATTATATGTTTGAACAAACCCCAATGTGGAGGACAACCCAAGAAACACTCGCACATTGTGATGAAAGCAGAGAGATACGAAATGGTATTCGGAGGAAAATGGGGGAGTTGCGCCTCGAAAAAGTTCAGAAACCCGCGGAAGAATGGATGAGGGGGCATGAAAAAACCTCGCTCGACGTGGGTGAGGAGAAGGATTCGCTCACCTTCGCCCGGCTCTGGCTCAGCCTCACCCTCTGATAGCCTCCACGACCCTGTGGCAATCAACCCGTCGTCGACAAGGTTCAGGACGTCCTCCGCCTTGACGGTCGATGGGAGGAAATCTCCCTAGATCCACCCCGGCGGCGCCGTGAATCGGGCGCCCGACGGCTTCCTCGCCTTGGCTCCTCCCTTCTTGGCGCGCTCGAGCTTCTCCGTCTTTCTCTTCGTCATCGCGGCGGCGGTTGTCGAGGCAGAGTCGAGCGATGCGCGCGGAGCAGGGGAGGCGGAGGAGAAGTGAAGATTTGGGGGAGAAACACTGTACCGGACCCGGTGCCATCGCCTCTTAAATCCGCCCGAGCGGGTCACTGACCTGCGGGTCCGCTAGATCTCTGAGTATCTCAAATTCAGAGGAGGAGCGGTACGTGGCGGTAAAGACGGCGCGAAAATCGAGGCGTCGTGCCTCCACTTGCCTTAGTCGTTGCGTCATCTTCGCTCGGCGCGCGCTTATCCAAATTTCGAATCCCGTGAAATCCGGGCCGGATGGAGCGACCCGTCGCATCAGAAGACCCTGCTGGACACTCAGACCAGGTTTTGAGCTGAAATTCACTCGGATATACTTCAAGACAGAATCGATCAGGATGACTCACAAAGGTTCCAATCGACGCAGATTTCAGTGAAGCCCTAAAATGCACTTGGAATTTTTGTGTCTTATCGGAACCCGCGTCGATTCCTTTCTACACTCGAACCCCAATCCATTCGGGGGCTAATGATGGGGATATGTACCTTGGGTAGGGTCATAGGCCTGACCTACATACCCTACCTAAGGACACTGCCCCAGAAAGCTTAAGGACAACAAGGAAGTCTCCGACTGAAATCACCAAGACATACAAGTCACTCGACAATATCCACTCGGAAATTACCACTCACTCGACAGTTATCTTTCACTCGGAAGAACCAGAAGACAGTCGACCGCAGAAGACCAGAAGTCACCCCAGGAAGGCTAACGGACAGGCGTTCGTCTAGATCATAAGTAGCATTTATTGTATACGTTACCAGTAACGTTCACCATTATATCCACGATCGGACCCTTAGATGCCGGACATTATGAGGGACAGCATACTCTATATAAGCCGCCCCTTCCCTCTGGCACAGGGGTTCGCACCCTCTGTAACGATACTCATATTCCACTCGACAAGAGCTCCCGAGCACCTGAGACGTAGGGCTGTTACCTCCACGAGAGGGGCCTAATCTCATACATCCGTGTGTACAATCTCGCCGTAGCTAAGACTCTGCCCTCTCCTTTCGTACCCCTACCTACTGCTGTCAGGCTCGTTCCCACGACAGGAACCCCTTTGATCTTGAGAGTAATATTAAATAATTTATCAATGCTCAAAAGGTTTTCAATACTACGATAGAAGAAAAGTTGAATAAGATTGATGATATGTCTAGAAGCGTTGATAGAATTTCCCAAGATGTAGAAAATCACAAGTTGAAAGCTTTTTCACCTAAGATTGATTAATCAATTAAAGCTTTATATGTTTCTATGGATGAAACTAAGAAAAGAACCGCTATTCTTAGAGCTAAAAGAGAATTTTTAGAAAAAGCATTTTCTAGTGATTGCTTTCATATAAATGATGAAGATCTTAAAGTGATTGGTGTTTCTTCCATTGATTCCTTGTTTAGTAATATTAAAATTGATGATAAATTGACTTAAGTAGAGTCAACCTTAGCTAGAAGGCGTCCCAATGATTTGGAAGGTGAAAATCTTGATGAAAAAATTGATGAAAGTGGGTTTGAAGAGGTCAAAACTTTAACTAGTGATGTGCCCACTATTTTGGATTACAAAGACTTTAATTATGATAGTTTCTCTTTGATTTAATGTATTTCTTTGTTACAATCCATGATAAATTCACCCCATGCTTATGAACAAAATAAAGCTTTTAATAAACATATTTGATGCCATGATGAAATCGTTTGAAGAAAAGTTGGAGCTAGAGATTTCAATTCCTAGAAAATTACATGATGAGTGGGAACCTACCATTAAAGCTAGATCAATTTTTCTTGCCATGGGAAGAGGTGCTTTGTGATGGGTTCGATCTTGCGGTGTCCTCTCCCAGTGACAGAAGGGGCAGCAAGGCATGCATGTATCGTTGCTATTAAGGATAACAAGATGGGGTCTATTCCTACATGAATAGATCTTGTTTACATCATCTCATTGTTCTTATTGCATTACTCCGTTTCTCCATGAACTTAATACACTAGATGCATGCTGGATAGTGGTCAATGTGTGGAGTAATAGTAGTAGATGCAGAATCGTTTCGGTCTACTAATCTTGGACGCGATGCCTATATATTGATCATTGCCTTGGATATCGTCATGATTATTTGATCTTCTATCAATTGCCCAACATTAATTTGTTTACCCACCATGTGCTATCTTGATAGAAGCCACTAGTGAAATCTACGACCCCCGGGTCTATTCTTTTAATATATTGCTTTCCGATCTATTTTTTTTCCGCATTTGTTTTCAGATCTATTAATCCAAAACCCCAAAAATACCTTGCTGCACTTTTTATTTGCATCTTTTATTTTGTGTTCTTGCGCGATCTATTTACCCAATCTAATACAATCTAATCTATCTGTTTACCGTTGAGAGATTGACAACCTCTCTTACGCGTCGGGTTGCAAGTATTTGTTCTTTGTGTGTAGGTACCGCTTACATAGCAT
This sequence comes from Elymus sibiricus, assembly GCA_039707655.1. NCBI lineage: Eukaryota > Viridiplantae > Streptophyta > Magnoliopsida > Poales > Poaceae > Elymus > Elymus sibiricus. The sequence continues at coordinate 371,607,752 of CM077675.1, read as the reverse complement.
TGCGTGGTACTCCTCCTTGGTTGGATAACCTTGGTTTCATAACTGAGGGAAATACTTACCGTAGTTGTGCTGCATCATCCCTTCCTCTTTGGGGAAATACCGACGCAGTCTCAAGCCACGTCACTTTCCAGGTTGAACCTACCACAACGCACCACTCCCACCGATGAAATATCAATCTACTTGGCCAAAGCACATCAATAGATCGGAGAGCATTACGAAGCTATAATGATCATGCACTTAAGAGATAATATATTTAGAGGCATCTCAAATACTTTTCATGAATAATCTGAACATAAACCGACAATTCATCGGATCCCAACAAACACGCCGCACAATAGGATTACATCGGATAGATTAAAGCGAAGATGCAATGATCATTTTATTGAAAATCATAAGAGAGAGAGAGAGAGAGATTGCCATCTAGGTACTAGCTATGGACCCGTAGGTCTGTGGTGAACTACTCACACATCATCATGAGGGCAGCAAGGTTGATGAAGAGGCCCTCCGGGATCGATCCCCCCTCTAGCAGGGTCCTGGAACGGGGCTCCAGATGGCCTCGCGACGGAACAGAGACTTGCAGCGGCGGAAAAGGGTTTCGGGACTGCCTTTAGGGTTATTTTATTAGAGAATTTATAGGCCGTAGAGGGACGCCTGGAGGGAGCCGAGGGGGACACCACATATCAGGGTGCGGCCCCCCTAGGGCACGCCCTGATGTTTGGTGGTGCCCTCGTGCACCTCCTAGCCTCCTTCCGAAGCCTCTAGGTCTTTGTATAGTCCAGAAAAAATCATCAAAAAGTTTCGTGGCAATTGGACTTCGTTTGGTACTGTAAACCTGAAAGGCAAAAACATGCAGAAAACAACAACTGGCACTGGGCACTGGGTCAATAGGTTTGTGCTCGAAAATATTATAAATTGGTAAATAATGACCCAAAAAGTATCCTAGAATGATAATATATCAGAATGGAACAATCAAAAATTATAGATACGTTGGAGACGTATCAAGCATCCCCAAGCTTAATTCCTCCTCGTCCTCGAGTAGGTTAGTGATAAAAACAGAATTTTTATGTGAAATGCTATCCACTATGTAATCTTATGCGTGTATGCTCATTGAGAAAAGATGGATCAACAAATATTAACATAGCAAAAATTAAAATGTAAGAAACATAATTGTTAATTCTTAAAAGTATACGATCCTTAAGAAATGTGTACCCCCCCCCCCATTCATCTTATTGTATCAGCAAGGCATGGCTCCATCTTCACCACATTAATACAAATGTTAAGCACCACGGTGTCCAAGTCAGGCAATTGGTTCGTACTTTTTCAATATGCATCAACTTTTTATTCTTCACGCAATACATGAGAGTGAGCCATTGGACATAGCATTTAAGTGGAATAGAGTATGGTGGTAGATATTAGAGGGGTAGGAAAGTGAAGAAGATAGTCTCACATCAACTAGGCATACCAACGGGCTATGGAGATGCCCATCTATAGATGTCAATGCGAGGAGTAGGGATTGCCATGCAAATGATGCACTAGAGCTATAAGTGTATGAAAGCTCAAATGAAGCTAAGTGGGGTGTGCATCCAACTTGCTTGCTCATGAAGACCTCGGGCATTCGAGGAAGCCCGTCATAGGAATATACAAGCCAAGTTTATAATAATGAATAGGTAATTCCCACTAGCATATGAAAGTGATATATCATGAGACTCTCTACATGAAGAGCAAGGTGCCACTTTGAGGCACAAGTGTGGTAAAGGATAGTAGCAAAGTCCCTTCTCTCATTTTCACTCATTTTTTTTGAATGGATGCTGGGCTCATTTGGCCTCCCCCATCTTTATTTTCCTCCGAAGTCTCATCTAGACTTATGGGGGAATCATCGTCTCCGTCATTCTTTCCTCACAGGGACAATGCTCTAATAATGATGATCATCACACTTTAATTTACTTACAACTCAATATAGAGAACCGATATGAAGATATGACTTTGTATGAATGCGTCTGGCGGTGTACCAGGATGTGCAATGATCTAGTGTGACATGTATCAAAAACATTATGAACGATGGCTTTGCCACAAATACTATGTCAGCTCTATATGATCATGCAAAGCAATATGATGATGAACGAACTAGTCATGTGAAGTGATGATGGAATTTGCATGGCAATATATCTCGGAATGGCTATGGAAATGCCATGATAGGTACGTATGGTGGCTGTTTTGAGAGAGATATAATAAGGATTATGTGTAACAGAGCGTGTCATGTCACGGGGTTTGGATGCACCGGCGAAAGTTGCACCGATCCTCGAGGTGAGAACGGGCTATGCACGGTACCGAAGAGGCTAGCAAATTATGAAAAGGTGAGATTGCGTATGTCCATGGTTTCACATTAGTCATAAAGGACTCATATACTTATTGCAAAGTTTTATTAGTTTATAATAGATCAAAGTACTAATCGCATGCCCCGAGGGAAGAGGTTGGTAGGAGTTAACCATCGCACGCTTCCAACCCGAAACAACACTAGGATTTCAACGAGGAATAGAAATGCTCACACATCATCACCATGCCTCTTTAATTTTTAGATGAACAAAAAGGTCAACCTTTCTTAATATTGACACTTCTACGGTTTAACAATTAGGAACTCGCACCTATTTCATATTACTACATCAATATCATTGACCCACCACTGGTGCAGCGACGTGCTATACAAAAGGTTTTTAACCCCTTTCTGCGACGTAGTTTTAAACCGCTGCCTTGCATGTGTGGGCGATAGGGGGGTCCATCCCACACGACACGAAAAACCCGTCGGCGATGGTGGCCAACGAACGCAAACGTTTTGCAAAGCTAATCGTATGGAATGTCCGCATCTATCAGAAACGAGAGTCACCGGTCAACCGTTTGAGATATGGCATCCTTCCCATACGACCCATCCTTGGAACTCGTCTAAGATCACACTAACATCGCACGCGCTATTCTGTAGCGCACCGTTTATGATGTGTGCCGAATCACAAACAGTTCATAGTAGCAAAGTGTGTATGACAAGGAGACAATCACACGCATTTTGTCCTACCGCGTCGTTAGCGATATACCAAGATTCCCAAACGCTCCAACAGTCATACTCGTGTCGGATGCATACGACATAACAAACAGTTAAACATTATAAATCGTGTATGATAAGGAGACTGTCACAAAATATTTAGGCCTGCTTAACCGTTTCTGATATTGTCTAACATCATACACGGTTTGCAGACGGCAATTGTGTGCATTGTCGCACAAGGTTTCTCTCTCTAAAACGTGTCGAATCATGAGGTATATCACACACGTTCTGCTTTACAAACCGTGTGCGGTGTAATGACCTTTAAAGCTTATTTTTCCGCTATTTTAATCGCCACAATTTAAAATTCTATAGGATTTGAATTTGATAGTAGGCTATAACATTTTTCATATCCATCCTATAAAGACATAGGTTTAACAACCAATGCATTATTCCATTCACAGGTACATATGTTCAAGAATTACATCAAGAAATAATAATTACATTAGGACCAGATAAATAATGATGAACCATGGTTGCATAGTTGTATTAAATATGGTAAAGGAAGAGGCGAAAGACACTCTGGCAGTTGTACAAGGTGAAGCGGAATGCCCATATTGTGTCCTCCTCCATGCAAAATGCACGGACGACTCTAGGCCAGCCCCTTGTGATGGCGGACCGCCCATCCTTCTCTGTGTTGATGAGCACATCTAGGTAGTCATCGTGGCCTGGTAGATATACTTTAACGTTTGCACGTCCACCAATCATGTAGTTTGAGAGGTAATCCTGAGTAAACTGCTTTGAGAACCACTACAAACAAAATAGATTCAGACATTGTAAATTTGTAAGCTAACAACTCATTACGGACAGTAAAAAAGAAGGGTACAGAGTTCGTAGTTACCATCCTGGAGTTCACTGTTGTCTTGGATAAGGTGTAAACAAATAGTTTAATAGCCATATTTTGTCCCATTTTATTAACAACCTTTATAAGTTTCCTCACTTGATGCTGGTTCATTAATATCTCATTGCCCCATACGCAAATAGGGTCGACACGCGGATCTTTACCAGTGACATATGTACCTACAAGCAACAAGGTAGTATTAGAAGGTAAACAGAAATTGTACAATGACGTAGTTCAGTATTCCCTGTCCAAGTATATAAGATCTTATTACATCCAAAATACTCACATTTTTTATGTATTAACATCTTATACTTTGGGGTGGATGGAATATATCATGTGATGAAACTAACCTCGATGAAAAACAACCGTTGTTCTCGATATTGTCCTGGGTAAGTACATCGAAAGGCATGTTAAGTACTGACAGCCTAAACATCAACCAAATATATGCATGGTAAACAACATGATCACAAAATGATAGCATCAGTGTGCAGGTTTAAGCACGCTACCTAAGCTAATAATAAGTGGAGATGTGTGTTAACTGCAATAGCCTTAGCATTTAACAACAACAAAATAAAGTCATTCAAACTGGTATTGTGCACGTTTAAGCACACTAGTTATTGTTACATAAAAATGGAAAGGCTTGTGATCACTACAACAAGCTTAACAGCAATCAAATATAGTCATTCATAGTGGTACTGTTGAAATTGCATAGAATGTAGCTGGTGCTTACACATCAAATTCTATAACTGAACATCACATTGTGAAAAAATAGAAATAAATAGTGGGTGTGTTAACTGGTATGATTAAATTGAACTGTAAAGTACATACTTGCAGATATAGAACTTCACAATGTGAATAACTGAAATAAACAAGACATACTATATAGCAATTGAATCAGGACATATGCACAGTACAAACAACCGAGCTAGGAAAAACAGATAAACAAGGCATATGCTCACTACAATAGGCTTGATAGCAACCAAAAATAGTCATTCGTACAGTACTGTTGAAATTGCATAGAACGTAGCCGGTGCTTAAACATGAAATTTTATAACTGAACATCACATGCGAAAGAACTGAAATAAACAGTTCACGTGTTAACTGCACCAGGTTTAACAGGAACCATATATGGCTCTTGAAACAGGTATTGATGAAATTCAACTGCAGAGTCCATACATTTAGCATGAGTGAAGTAATTTAACATGTGATGGGTTTCCTCACCTATCACAGATGGGCTCATTCCCATTTGAAGAGCATGGATTGTGGGTGTGCTCCCTGTTGTCACAGATGGGCTCCTTCCCCTTGGAAGAGCAGGGACGCAGGGCGCCCTCCCTGATGTCATGGATGGGCTCTTTCCCCTTGGAAGAGACGGATAGGATTCCGTTGTCGGCGTCGGCGTCGTCGATGAGGTCTGACTTGGCAGCTGACGATGCTGAGTGACCGCCATAGAATGTGTCCTTCAGAAATGAAAAAAGAGGCTCCATGGAGATGAAGGAAGGCAAATTCTTGAGGGCTAAGCAGAGTAGATCAACGGCTGGGCCCTGCATGAGGTCGACGGGGGTTGAACCCGAGGGGTCGGGGTCGGGCCACTTAACCTGTGACATAGCCCGCGATAAGACGTCACCGTCGACGAGCTCGATGTCATAGCCGGCTGCGTCGATATGCATCCAAACGGGAACCCGCTGTCTTACAGCCTCGTGGTCGTCAGCTTTCCCGGCGGCTTCGGAGGCCACCTCGTCATCGTAGTCAGCTTCCCCGGCGGCCTCGACGGCCACCTCGTCATCGTAGACAGCTTCCCCGGTGGCCTCGGAGGCCTCGGCAGCCACCTCGTCATCGTAGTCAGCTTCCCCGGCGATCCCGGCGGGCACCTCGTCATCGTAGTCAGCTCCCCCAGCAGCCTCGGTGGCCACCTCGGCATCGTCCAGCGGAAAGGCCGCGATATACCTCCTTTTGGCCATTCGCTCCTCGATCTCCCCTTCAAGTGTAGCTGGGATTAGGCTGCGACGTTCTGCGGTGGGGGTTAGTGCGGATCTATGAGGAAAGGGGTGTTTAGCAGGCGCCATCTAAGAAATTCAGGGTGGCGAGGGTACGGAGATGAGTACATAACCTGGACGGGGAGAGCAGGAGAGGTTGACTGTGGAACGCGGAGCGGGATCGGGGGCGGCGGGGGCGACAGTGAGGTAGCTAGGGTTCGAGCGAGGGAGTTGTGTGGGGGTGGGGGTGGGAGGGGCCTAGGTGGTGTTTGAGGAAATGCCGCGGCTACTTTAAATTTTACTTGGAGGGAATGAAAAGCCTGGACAAAGTGAAATTTTTATTAAGGGTTTGAAGTGGCGCCGGAGGAACAAACATCGCACACGGCCCAAACATAATACCCGTGTGCAATTCAAAGAGATAAACCCGCTCAGCCATCAATTTTTAAATTGATCAAGGTGGGTAGCTATTTTTAAGACACATTTAGCATGCGGGAACTGTGTCTACTGCGTACACAATCGCACACAGTTGTCTCCTTCGACTCGTCTGTTATTTAAGTTTCAAAAAAAAGACTAACCTGCCATTTATCTAACAACATTGGAAAATAAACAAGATAAATCTAGGGGCATATCACAAACAGACCTGCTTGTGGATCAAATGTATGTATGGAAAGGTTGTTGTGGTGTTCAAATACGAAATGCACAACTTTCATGTGACACACAATGTCTTGCAGAACACACGGTAATGTTGGCTTATAGCCCCCTCCCCCCCCCCCCCCTCCATACCTTCGAGTCGGCGGGGGGATTGTAGCTACAGTATATATATGAATGTATGAACTTATACTACGACTGCAAATTCACCCAACCGTAACATAAAACCAATAGAAATCCATCATGATCACCCCCCTCCCCCCGTGTTTTAGTTCTGAGGGTAGACTGCGTGGGGCCATTGATGGGTGCGTCTCGGAAACTTCACAAGATGGGTGAGACCGCAACCACATGTGTGTGGTCCAATTAATTAATTAAGGTGGTGTGATATTTTGTGCGTGCATAACTTTTTGTTGTGGCTCAAAAGTCGAACAATATGTAGAACCTGTACCTCATAAATAGGTTTCGTGTATACGTACTATTGTGTTGCCACTCCCATTCCCCCACCCCACCCCACGCACACACATGCTTCAAACAGACAGCACGACCTATATATATATATATATATATATATATATATATATATATATATATATATATATATATATGTATATATGTATGTATGTATGTATGTATGTATGTATGTATGTATGTATGTATGCGCTCAAAAAACTTGTGTCTCGTATCTCACCATGAACTATATCGTAACAAATAATGAGAAGACTATATATATATATATACCTTGGTAAAATTAACCTGTAATATGTATGGGTCGGTTTAAGTGATAGACCACACGGGTCCACAAATTTGGCATGCCATCCATAACCACGCGAGGGAGTGTCTGTGGACAACACCAACGCACATGCATGGCCTCGGGCACCATGTATGAAAGCGTTGTGTGATGTTTTCAAATACCAAACGCACAACTTTCGCCGCTACATGTGTGTCTCCCGGACCAAAATGGCCCCGTGCTGAGGTTAATGACCCATGGATATATAGCCCCATGCGCGCCCAGTTCGAGCCGATAGGAGTGATTCAGTGTGTACGATGCGTTTGATTTTTTCTTAGAATTCAAATGTCGATGCATATATGAACTACGTATTATATATATATATATACATACATATACATATACATATATATATATACCAACAAGAAGAATCCACCTTGGTCAAATTAACATCTCTACAGCCGCCTGTCAAAGTGACGACCCACATGGACATGGTTGTGCCGTTGTGATGCAGATGACCACGTGATAGAGTGTTTGACAAAACAAACGACCACGCCATGAGGCCCACACATATATGTATATATGTAATTAAGTGTTTGTTTAGTTAATTAGTACCCAAGGGAACTTTCATGTCAATAGCCTTAGAAACTGCAAGTCGACTTACGAAGAGGATCGATCACAACGCATATAGGCACTGTTTGGATCCATGGGTTAGAGTTAGTTTGAGCTAGCTGGTGCTCAAATAGCCCTAAAGTATTCAAACATGAGGGTTAGATTGGAGCTAGTTGCACCTAATTAACCCACCCAAAAAAAACTATCCCACCCTAGAGGTGCTAATTGGAGCTAGTTCTCACGAGGCCCTCTCTATCCCACCAGCCAAGAGGTCCTAATTGGAGCTAGTTCTCGTGGGGCCCACTAAAAAATCACTTTTCTCTCTCCATCAAGTGCATCTATTGTCAATCTAACCCTGTCATCCAAACACCTCTTTGGCTATAGTTAGTTTAGGGTTAGTCATGAGCTAGAAACTAACTCCAACCTCTAGCTATATAAGCTAGAGTATCCAAACATGGCCATAGTATATGTAAGCCTCCCCACCCGGCCCAACCCCCCATTTCGAGATGGTGGTGGGATGGGTTCATGGGTATATATATATATGCATGCGCCCAAAAAATATTTGTCTCGATTTCTGACCATGGCATATGGTAATTAACACGCATACCGAAAAGGATCCACAATGGTCAAAACGATATATAATATAGATGACCACACATGGGCCCCATAGATTGACGCATCACCAATTACCATGTGAGGGAGCCACTTAGGGCCACCATCAATTATATGTGACACAAGCATATGAGTGGGTTTGTGTTTTGATGTCAAAATGCCAACTACACGACTTTGATCCAGTGTGTGCTTCACAATTTGGAAAGTCCCCACGCTAAAGAAAATTGCGCGCAATATGTATGTCTCCTCCCACCCACCCCCTCAACTTTGAGCGGTAGGAGGTACACATGAGAACGTCACATCAATCTTTGGTGTGGAATCTCACCATGATCTACCGCAACACAGAGCAGATTAACTGAACCCACATTTGTCAAACCCCTACCGATGCGGCTCAAAAATGATAGACCACGTGGACCCACGAATGTGCACGTCATTAATAGCACACGAAGGATTATTGTCCGAGGGACCACCACCACCATGTGCATGTGTGCTAAACACATGCATGACGTCAGAGGTGTGCCTTGTTTTAAACATTTCAATGCACAATTTTGATAATTTGGGGTGGGAAGTGCCTCTCAAAACGGACAATCCCACACATAGAGGCTCGTGCAACAAGTGAAACGGAAAGAGCCCCCCCCCCCCCCCCCCCCCGCGGCCACCACCGAAAACACCATGTCGAGACGCGTCAAACTATTTTTATGCAGAAAATACGTGACACATCAGTCTATGTTATAATTATAAAATGTTCATATATCATTCGAAAAATATGCAACAATGAGTTTCCAGGAATTCATTGGGGCAAATCATATGTCCCCTCGGGTTCATGTTTAGTCGTCATGCAATAAATGGTAAGGAACCTCAAACCTCTTGGCGTCGTGGAAAACTTTAAAAATATTGGTTTTTAGACAGATCGGCCTCAAACATCGAAAAAATCATTTTAAATTGAAGTAAATAAAAAATTAACTGAAAATCCTGAAACTTGGGATTCCGTTTCATGATATAAACAGGAACTTATTAAAGGTTGGTACTTGGTACACACACTTGTCACGTTACCATCTCGAACGATTATAGTATTCAACCGTGTGCGTTGGTCCCAACAAAATATTACGTGCCTCCACGAGCCCCGTGTGCCGTCCGAGCGGACGTGAGTTGACGGGACGCATGCGAGCAGTCCGCTGCTCAGGCTGACCGTGAGGCGTGCGAGCAGGTGTGTAAATTGACGGGGCACGTGCGAGCAGGCCGCTCTGGCCCATCGGGAGACGTGCGAGCTGGTGTGTGAATTGACGGGACGCTTGCGAGCAGTCCTCTGCGCAGGCTAACCGGGAGACGTGCGAGCAGTCCAGGCTAACCGGGAGATGTGCGAGCAGGGGTGAGGCATGCGAGAAGACCACTGAGCATGTTCACCGGGAGGCGAGCCGTTTAACCGCCTCCCGCCTAGCTCCCAACCACTCTATATTAATCGCGCATGTGCCGCAGGTTATAGCAGGCGGCCACACTCCCCTCTCTCCACACACACCGCGCCTGCATCCTTGCCGCCGTTCCTAGTCGTAAGTGTATCAGATGGCGACCAAACGCACCATTGGAGGGAGTGGTAACGCGGGGTTCGAAGCCGGGGCCGGCGAAGCAACTAAGCATCTCTTGATGCTGTGCGACGAGGTTGCCCTCCCCGCCGATGAGGTCTCGCGCGGACAAAAGCACCGCCATGACGTCGTAAGCCCCGTCGTGCCTCCCCAGCAGGAGGCGGTGCTGCACAGAGACTACTACCACCTCTCTGATGACCACTCCACCGACGACGACTCTGACGACTCCGACGGCGACAACTCCGACGATGACGGAGAACAAGTTAGACAACCCCCCCCCTCTATTTTGGTAACTATATGATAGGGTATCTCTAATTAGTTCTGTTTCCGCCTTTTTTGGAATTCCCCCGAGGTTCATGTGATTTCAATCCATGTAATCAGAGTAAGATTCGATAGATCTGTGTTAGTGTGTACGTATTGATTGTTTGTTAGGTAAATAATAAACGACTTGGATAAGTGACATCCGTACATACGATTACTAATATTATGTCTAAGGTTTTACAGTGATTTAATGGTTGACCTGTACAAATGATCATTTTGCTAATAATCCATCTACATAGATGATTGTACATGATCCCATTTGTAAATAAACAATGTATAAGAGCATGTAGATCACTACTTTAGTGATAATGGGGAGTGGTATTTACTTCAAAGTTCCTTGTTTGTTTGACAATAATCGGTCCATGCATTTAAAGTCATTAGTTAATTATTTTGTTGCCCTAAGTTGTTTGTGACATCATTTTATGCATTTTATTCATCAATGTCATGATTTTTTATTAGATGTATAGGTGCTATCTGACGACCTTGGCAACGATAAATACGACCAGAGAAGGTACAAGAAACGAAAGCTCAGGGAGCTCTATGCAGGAACGCATAATCGTCGTATCAGGACCCCGAATGGGGGCTTCGGATGCCCGTTCTGCGCCCAAAGGCTTAACCCCGCGTTTGCAAGTGTTCTGGCGCATGCTAGAGGACGAGCCGTTGGATCCTTCAGGCATAAGTATTCTCGAAGGGTGGCGCACGCCGTACGCGGAGTACCTAGAGAAAGTTTACGTTGTTGGTGGGTACGATTAGGATTGAGTTATATATACATGTCCTGAAGCCAGCACTACCCTAGCTATCTATAGTTTGTGCGTCATATACCACTGCTTGAGTTATGTTTATTATATGTTGATCTAGATTTCGGTGAGACTCTGTTTTATGAACTAATACGTAGAGCAATGTAATTGCAGACTTGAGCTGCAATTAGTTTGTTAGATGTAATATTCATGCTTATCTTAGAGTCCCCACACAATTTACTACTAGCAACTGTTTGCCCACAGCACGCACAGCTACGTTTGAGTGTTGGCAGTTTTTTTACACTATGCATATTACGGTAAAAAATGCTTGACTTACCTGCAAACTTGTTGAATGCGGTAAAAAATTCATGTGTCACACGTAAGATGAAATTTGGAACCCACAAACTTGGTTATTTTCCCGGATTGAAACCGGGTGCGAGGACTAACATTGTGTCGCGGCACGGGTGTGTCCTGATTGTTCAGAACACATTCCCATGGACCACGCCAGTCCACTTGCACCGTAATGACACTTATCACAAATGGCTATGTCTACTGAACCGTCGCCTCCGAAGCGCATAATTATTCTGGCCGAGAAAACCCTCACCATCGTCCCCGCATAACAAAAGTTACAAAAACCTCACCGTCCTTCCCAGTCGCACCCGCACTGCATATGTCACACCGCTGCTTAGTGCTGAATGTGTACGCTGCTTGAAGTCATTGCACATGCATCGTTTTTGCTAACCGTTTGCCATTTAACGCCCCCCAATAATGGCAGCTTCTTCCAGCCGACGCGTGGCCAACCGAGCCGGGTGGGAGGCTGTGCGTGGTTGCGCGCGGGAACAGGCTCAACAACGATACGTTGGCGGCACTTCGAGCTGCCGCATGGCCAAATGAACCGCCGGGAACGCTTGTTCATGCCTGGATCAAAGCTTGCACAACAATCCTCCACCGGGAACGCGGTGACAAGACATGCCAATTACAGCCCGTCCAGCCCCCATTTACTCCACCGCTCTTTTAACCTACTGTCTCTCCTCAACCTTTCCCCACAACGCAAGAAGCACACCCACACTCCAAATAGAGAGAGGATATCTTGCTCGGCTCCAATGGCGGAGCTCCCAGCGGCTGCCGACGACGAGCGGCAGTTCACCATTTGTGCCTACGTGGACACCCACGTAAGGTTCAAGAACCTCACGGTGGTGTACACCAACGACCCGATCTGGGTCGAGAACTCCATCCACACCATGGAGCAGTTACTTGCCTATGAAAAGTACAAAGTGGTCGGCTTCGACCTCGAGTACACCGGTGGTCGTACCGGGCATGATCAGAAGGTTGTCGTCGCCCAGCTGTGCGTGGTCCATTACGTCCTCGTCTATCACTACTACCTGGCCACAAGGCCTTGCGATCGATTCACCAGGTTTGTCAACAGCCCCGACTACATATTCGGTACGGTGGACACCACCAACGATGAAAAGGTGCTCAAGGCCACGGGCTTGGCCTGCTGGAATCTTGTGGACATCCAATGCATGTACAAGATCTTGGGCGACGAGGCGAAGCATAAGGACTCCCTGGTTGACCTCGCCATGTCCATCATCGACCCCTACTACAAAGGCATGAAGGATGTCTCCAAGAAGAAGAAGGTTGCCTGGCACCGCGCCTGGGTCCGAAGACTGGATGAAGATCACGTCAAGTACGCGGCTAAGGAAGCGTACGTAAGCTACGAGATGTGCAGGCGGATCGTTGACATGAGGAAGTGCCTCCATCCTGCGCCGACCGGCACCCCTCGTCACAAGAAGAATAGATGAATGATTTGATGATCGTTACTACTATTTTAGTATGCATGTACTTGTTAATTGATGTGTATTTGTTAGTAATGTAATTGGGTGTTTATTTAGGTGATGCAATCATGATGTTGTTCTGTGGTGCCATCTTTTCCTTAGTATGCATTATGCAATGTATGATTAATATCTGGACATTAATATGCAATTGACCATTAATATCCGGAAGTGCCGGTTTTACAGGACGGTTGGCCCCCATTTATACACACGGCCATTAACCATAGTCTCTTCACGCTTTCGATCGCGCCCACAACACAATAAGCACACCCTCGACGACGCATGCAGAGAGGATGTCCAGCGGTGCTCCAATGGAGTACGGCGAGCATCATGTGGAGACCCACATGAGGAAGACGGACCTCACGGTGGTGTACACCAACGACCCGGGCATGGTGGAGGACTCCATCAGCACTATGGAGCAGTTGCTTGATGCGGATGAAAAGTACAAAGTGGGCGGCTTCGACCTCGCTTACACCGGCGGTCGTGCCGAGCATGATCAGAAGGTTGCCGTCGCCCAGTTGTGCGTCGGCCATCATGTCCTCCTCTACCACTACTGCCTGGCCACAGTGCCTTGCGAGCGTTTCACCAGGTTTGTCAACAGCCCCAACTACAGGTTCGCTACGGTGGACACCACCAACGATCCAAAGGTGCTCAAGACTTCGGGCTTGGCTTGCCAGAAGCTTGTCGACATCCGCGGCCACTACCAGGTCTGGGGCAGCAACAAGAACATGGACTCCCATGTTGGCCTGGCCGAGGCCATCATCGACCCCTACTACAGAGACATGAAGGCTGAGTGCGACAAGAACAAGCCTGTCTGGCACAGGGGCTGGGTGAAGAAACTGGATGAATATCACCTCCAGACCACGGCAAAGCAAGCGTACACTTGCTACGAGATGTTCAGGCGGATCGTTGACATGAGGAAGTGCCTCCAACCTGAAGACGATGCGGGATTGAGCCACAAGCAGAGCGGTGGCAGCAAGCGTCGCAGGAAGTAGATGATTTGATGATCGTTGCTCATACTCCCTCTACACTGGAATATTTGTAGTTTTAGAGGGATAAGTTTATTATGCATGTAATAGTTTATTGAGGTGTGTGCGCCAATGTTTTGTGTGTAGTCACTTATGTATTTGGATGCTTAATTAGGTTATGGCAATCATGTTGTTATGTGTATAATTGTTTATTGAGGTGTGCCAATGTTATGTGTGTAGTCACTTATGTATTGGATGTTTAATTTGGTTCTGCAATCGTGTTGTTCTAAACAGAAGAATAGATGTTTGTGGGAAGATTGAGCAAATCACATCGCATGCGGAATAAACAACCATATCCGTCGGTGATGATTTCATCAGTCCCTGACAGTTCTTTATCCGGAACCGTTTGCCCACAACACATCCGAATGGCCTGTGTATGTTGTACATCACACACATCTTGATCTGAGCAACCGTTTGTGTTATTTTTGCTTATCGCACACATTTCATCCCAGTGGCCTGTAGGTTGTCTATCACACACATCTTGATCTATGTAACCGTTTGTGTTATTTCGCTTATCGCACACAGTTCATCCTAGTGGCATGTATGATGTCTATCACACACATCTTGATCTATGTAACCATTTATGTTATCTTATCTCATCACAAACAGTTCATCCGAGTGACCTGTGTGCCATCTATCGCACACATAATCATCTGGACAATCGTTTGTGTTCTGCTGGATCAGCACAAACAGTTTGTGAGGGTGAACTGTATGCCGTACATCGCACACACTTGCATTTTTGTAACCATTTGCGTTATATTCTACAATCGCAAATAATTTATCTGGGTGAACTGTTTATCACAGATCGCACACGCAACTTTTTTTGGGGATCGTATTTGATGTGCCCGTCATCGCACACAGTTTGCATCATTAGCAACAGAGCTATAACTATACCGTTTGCGATTTGGTCATCGCACACAGTTTCGTCGAAGGGTCTCTGATTGTTGTGTCGTCTTTGGACTATTCTGTAGTAGTGCACAATTTCTTTAGATGTGCTACATGATGGTTTTGATTATCACTCATTAAATACCTAATATTCTTGGACTAGTCTTTTTGACCCATGCAAATTACCATCACTATTTATTAACACTCAAACAAATATAAGTGAATAATGAGAGTGAAATCATTTCTATAAAATCTACACGCCCCCGTGCTCAAAAAGATATAAGTGAAGTACTAGAGCAACTACTAAACTCAAAAGATATAAGTGAAGCACATAGAGTATTCTAACAAATTATGATGAAGGTGTGTCTCTCTTAAATAAGTGTGTCCAGCAAACAATGATTGTGGCAAACTAAAAGTAAAAGCAAACAAAAGCAAACAATGCTCCAAGCAAAACTCATATCATGTGATGAATAAAAATATAGCTTCAAGTGACATACCGATGGATTTGAGACGAAAGAGGGGATGCCTTCCAGGGCATACCCAAGCTTAGACGCTTGAGTCTCCTTTAAAATATTACCTTGGGGTGCCTTGGGCATCCCCAAGCTTAGGCTCTTGCTACTCCTTATTCCTTTGTCCATCAACATAACACCCAAAACTTGAAAACTTCAATCACACAAAACTCAACAAAACATCATGAGATCCGTTAGTATAAGAAACATATTGCATACTTTAAGTACTGTTATAAATTGATTCAAATTTCATAAATACATAATAGGTACTGTATTCTAACTTCTCCATGGCTTATACCTCCCGATACAATCCATAACATAATCAAAAAAAGCAACTATGCAAGCAAAAACAGAATAGTCTGTAGCAATATGTAGAGAACCTATACTTCTGTAACTCTAAAAATTATGAAAAATTAGGAAAACCTTGAAAATTTGTATGGAAACACTATGTAAAAATTTCAGATCATTATCATGCTTTAGTAAAAAATGAAAATTCCTGCACTGAAGTCAAAAGTTATGTTTTGTTTCAGCATCGATTCTACTCATCTTGTGAGTCATCCCAAAGGCTTTACTTGGCACAAACATTAATTTAAACACAAAAACATAATCATTATAGAGGCAATAATCATGCTATTAAAAATAAACATAAAGTTTAAAGCAAAAATTTAAGATAAGTATTGGGTTGCCTCCCAACTAGCTCTATTGTTTTATGCCCCTAGCTAGGCATAATGCATAGTTTCAAGTATTGTCATCTTTGACCCTTAGGATGTATTGTTCAAGCTTGCAATTGAGAGTCTTAATTTCATCCTTCAACAATCTAAGGGCATCAATCTTTTGGTCCATAGTGTCCAATTTCTTATTTTGCAATACCACGTTCCCATTGGTTTTAGTAGACATGTTGTACAATCCCTTAAAATTAGCTTCCATGATGGTCTTAGTTTCTTTTTATTAACTCAGTTTGACGAAAGCATACCAATATGGGTGGTTCAATGGTTTCTATTTTGGGTTGTCCAAATATATTTTTCATCTTATCATAGGTGTCAAAAGCATTGTTCCCAAGGAAATCTTTCTCTAACATAGAATCCAGGACAGCCTATGAGAAAGGGATAAACCAACATAAAAACTTCTAAGTAGCAATTTAATGTGGCTCTTAGGATTAGCTCTTGCTTGTATTTCTAATAATCTATCCCATGCCTCTTTAAGGGACTCATCACCTACTTGCTTAAAATCTAAGATTGGGGAACCCTCTCCCAAGTAGGGAGATTGAGCATATCTGGAGAGGGACTAGCCATGACGACAAACAAACTAGTAACAAGCAAAGATGAATATTTTTGGATTTTTGATTTTTATGAGACAAGCTAAATATAACAGCAAATAAAAAGAAGAAAAAGTGAATGAAAATTTTTGTGAAGTTACTTGGTAGTTGATGATGATATTACCCGGCAACGACGCCAGAAAAAGGTCTTGATAACCCACAAGTATAGGGGATCGCGACAGTCTTCACGGGTAGTATTTCACCCTAATTTATTTATTCAACACAAGGGGAGCCAAAGAATATTTATTGGCCTTGACAATTGAGTTGTCACTTCAACCGCACCTAGGATATCTCTCTACAGCAAAGGTTTAGTAGCACAGCAAATAGAAGTAGCAAAAGTAACAGTAGTAGTGACAACAGTAATTTTGTAGCAGTTGTGACAGTAGCAGTAGCAATAGTAACTTAGCAAGATTCAGTATATGTAAAGCGTAGGCACGTGGATCGGTGATTGATAATGATTTAGATGACATTGATCATATAACAATTACACACTAGGGCGACACATAACTAGCTCCAATTCATCAATATAATGTAGGAATGTATTCCGTATATAGTCATACGTGCTTGCGATAAGAACTTGCATGACATCTTTTGTCCTACCCTACCGCGGCAGCAGGGTCCTATTGGAAACTAACGGGTATTAAGGCCTCCTTTTAATAGAGAACCGGAACAAAGCATTAACACATGGTGAATAGATAAACTCCTCAAACTACGGCAATCACCAGAAAGAATCCCAATTATTGTCACCTTGGGGTATGCGGATCATGACACGTAATAGGTGCATACAACTTGCCAGATACGATCCAAATCAATCTTATATTCGTGAAAGCATAATATGTTTAGATCTGAAATCATGGCATTCGGGCCCTAGTGACAAGCATTAAGCATAGCAAAGTCATGGCAACATCAATCTCAGAACATAGTGGACACTAGGCATCAAGCCCTATCAAACTTAACTCGATTACTTGATCAATCTCATCCAATCCCACCACCGTCCAGCAAGCCTACAAAGGAATTACTCACTCCCGGTGGTGAGCATCATGGCGGTGTTGATGGAGAAGGGTTGGTGATGATGACAGCGATGATTTCCCCTCTTCGGAGCCCCAAACGGACTCCGGATCAGCCCTCCCGAGGAAGATCAGGAGGTGGCAGAGGCTCCATCTCGTGAAACGCAATGAAAACTTCTCTCTGATTTGTTTTCTCCGAAGATGTGATTTTATAGGACTGGAATTAGGGTCGGAGGAGCCACGAGGGCCCCACAAGCCATCAGGGCGCGACCTAGGGGGAGCCGCGCCCTGATGTGTGGTGGCCCCCTAACACACCCCCTCAGGCAGGTCTTCGCTCCATAATTCATTTAATTCTCAAAAATAATTCCCAAAAAATTTCATCCAATTCCGAGAACTTTTATTTCTGCACAAAAATAACACCAAGGTAGTTCTGCTGAAAACAACGTCAGTTCGGGTTAGTTCCATTCAAATCATGCAAATTACAGGTCAAAACCAGAGCAAAAGAGTTTGGAAAAGTAGATACGTTGGAGACGTATCACGCACTTCCCCGCGGTTATCGTCGTTCTCGCTGGGGGTGCTCTCACCGTCTTTCCCCGTGGTATTGGGGGTGTCCACCATATAGACATCGTAGGTGGAGGTGGTTGTCCACCGTCCAGTGGAGGTGGGGATGTTGTCGACATTGTCATCAATTTCACTGGCCTCCCCGAAGGCGTAGTCTAGCATATCGTTAAGTCCTCGACAGTGGTTACCAAGTGGGTGGTGGGTGGGACGCAAAATTCCCAATGGTCGGCCTCAACGTCCGTCCGAATATAGGGCGGGGGCGGGCCATGTGTAATTTTCATATTTTGAATACGGGCTAGCGTCTCACTTAAGAATGAGGAGCCGGCCGTGCTGCCTTCACAGAATCCTTCGGAGTCGATCGCCGGTGTGCTAGAGCGGGGAATATATTCGGCCAAGGCCGAGCTCTGTCATCCGGCCGTTACGGTCGGATCCGAGCTCGAAGCAAGGCCCGGGGCGAGGGTTCATCCAAAGGCAGAGTCAAGTATGAGGGCCAAAGTTAAGGCTTCGGGGTTTTCGGGCTCATCGGATGAAGTCGTGAGCCCGGCCAGGGACAGGTTGCCCTGGGCGTCGGAGGCGTACTCCAGGCTACCGAACCTGATTATTTGCCCAGGGGCAAAGCTGCCAATCTGATCAAGGTGGCCGGCCATATCGCCACGTGGATCGATACTCCCGGACACGTAAAGCTGGTTGGGGATGAAGATGTCCCTGATGAGGATGTTGTCGCTGATAACCAAGCGAGCCATCGATCCTTCTGGCGATCCAACAGCGGAACTCTCAATGAAAGCACCAATGTCGATGTCAAAACCGGCATATCTCGGGTAGGCGGTCCCGAGCTGTAGATCTTGGATCGATGGGTAACAAGGAACGTAGACACGGTGTTTACCCAGGTTTGGGCCCTCTCGAAGAGGTAAAACCCTACGTCCTGCTTTTGATTGTATTGATGGGTGTATGATGATTACAGAGTCGATCTACCACGAGGTCAGATGAACTAAACCCTAGATGAGTCAGAGTAATGGTTAGTGCCACTACGAGCTAAACCCTCTGGGTAATATAGACACCAGGGGTACCTAGGGTTACACATGGTCAGTTATCATCAAGGGATAAACCTGCCGATCTTGACATCTTGACTTGAAGGACACACCCATACATCCAAGCTTTCCTTCCCAAACACGAGGTTGGCTTGTCCTTCGGCCTCCATGCATTGGGCCCAGAGTGGTCCATTCGTCCGGCCTATGGGAAATAGGTCGACGGCCCAAGGACCCCTTAGTCTCGGACTCCCTCACTCATGTAGCACAACAACCCCTTCCATAATATACCCCCCCCCCTTGATAAATACAGTTTGAGTAGCAGAAATCACTGGGGAAACACACTTGCTCAACCTATTAATCAACACCTTGGTAATTATTTTAAAACTTACATTTAACAAACAAATAGGCCCGAACTTTTGAATTTTTTAGCATCTACAGTTTTGGGCACAAGTCTAATAATCCCGTAGTTTAATCTAGAGAAATCCATAGTACCATTGGCAAAATCAACCAAAGCTTTAAATCACTGGGGAAACACACTTGCTCAACCTATTCATCAGCACCTTTATAATTATTTGAAAACCTACATTTAACAAACAAATCGGCTTGAACTTCTGAATTTGTTTAGCATCTACAGTTTTGGGCACAAGACTAATAATCCCATGGTTTAATCTAGAGATATCCATAGTACCATTGGCAAAATCAACCAAAACTTTCAAGTCGCTTTTGCCTAGGTCCCAAAAATCCTGATAAAAATCAGTTGGGAAGCCATCTGCTCCTAGGGTTAGGGTTTTAATCTGAACCAAGGGAGGCGATGCGGAAATGCGACGAAGCTTTGGGAGAGGGGTGGAAAGGGAAGGCGATGAGTCGATGACGAGCGTGCGAGTCATAGTCGGGTTCGGAAATAATTTCCTTGCATCCCAGTGATAGAGTCACATTTAGGTTGGTTTGCGATGGCATGGGCCCATGTGTCATAGTGCTAAGGCGGAAGGCGTGGCATGTCACTTGTTGCGCCAAGACAGGATCCGCCACGGGAGGGGTGGGAGGGAGTGAAGATCCAACTATCGTGTAGGGTCGTGTTGAGGATCTGAGAAGATATTTCACACGGCGGCCGCTACGGGTTTTTCCTTTTTTGGACATCTTGATTCCTTTTTCCTTTTTCAGCAGGTAGTGCTCTCTGGATGCCATGTTGGACTACTTTGATGTGAGGCTTGCAACTTTCTCCTGTGAAGCTCGCCGGCAAAATTGGAGCTGCATGTCCTCGACGTCGTGGTTGACTACTTGACGTTGTTGTGGCCAGGTCATCCGTGTGTGCCCCTTGTGTGGTTTGTATATAGGTTTTCACCGGGTTTTCTTCTAATTAACCGGGCAACTCCCTTCTTCTGAATCAATGAAAAATGGCAAATCTTTTGCCTCGCTTCAAAAAATATGGATGTTGCACCAACACCTCATGATGTTGTCCACGCTGGTCATCATCACGACGTCGCCCAACTCAACCTGCCCAGAGGTGTATTCATCGTGGGCGATGCACACAACTGTGTCAGCCCGATGCACCTTCTTCTTCTAATGCAATGCCGCAGCCTTCAGGATGTCACTGATCCAGGCTCAGCGTGCTCCAGTCTGCCTCGGCCTCTGTTGAGTTGCATGCGCCGTGATTGATGCTCGCAGTTGGAGGGACCGATGGTGACAAGAGTGGTCGTCCACTATTAGGCAACAAGTTGGGCCGGTAGGGCGCCCGCTCAAGAAATGGTCATCATTATGGCTCCGCTCACTTATCTCATATAAGAGCGGTTCACAATGGGGCCACTGACAAAGTGTTGTTTTTCTCTTTATGTCGTCTTTGAATGACTATTAAATTATTTTAGTTAAAATGTTTGTAGTCCATTGACTATGTCTTATCGGGGCGGATTCTAACTTGTGAAGGAGCACGAGGAAAAAAATATAAGGTAATTTGGCTTATGTCATGTAATTCAAAATTGTGGAATGTGTATTTGATAATATTTAATTGTGCAATGTGCACTGAAATATGTTTGTTCTCAGCCAGCGCGGTCGCTGCCCACTCACAACCATGGAGCTCGAAACTACACTATATAAAAGCATCTACAGTCACACAGGTAAGATTTAACCACTATAAGTCTGTGGTTGCCTTTGGACGCATGCAGAGAGAGGATCCGGTAACCCCTCATTTGGCCAGTGCTATAATCACTATTCTCAAATCTAAAACCATATTTTCATATTACACCATACATGCATGATACGTCTCCAACGTATCTATAATTTTTTATTGTTCCATGCTTTATATTATCAATCTAGGGTACTTTATATGCAATTATATCCTATTTTATATCATATTTGGGAACTAACCTATTTACCCAGTGACAAGTGCCAGTTTTTTTTTTTTGCCTATTTTTGGTTTTCCAGGAAATCTGTACCAAACGAAGTCCAAATGCTACGAAAATTTTTGAGGATTTTTTTTTTGGACAAAAGAGACCCAGGAAGCTTCGGGAGGACTCAAGAAGCTAGACGAGGAGACGACAAGGCAATAGGACGTGCCCAGGGGGTAGGCATGCCCTGATGCCTTGTGGGCCCCTCGTGGCTCCGTCTGATCTAATTCCACCTCCATAAATTCGCTAAAATCAGGAAACCAATAGAGAGCCACCCGAAATACTTTTTCGCCGCCACAAACCTCTGTTCTGACGGGAGGCCCACTAGAGACCTTTGCTACTACTCTGTCGGAGGGGGAATCGACCACAAAGGCCCTCTACATCAACCTTGCTGCCTCCATGATGATGCGTGAGTAGTCCACCACAAACCTACGGGTCCATAACTAGTACCTAGATGGCATCTTCTCTCTCTTCAATCTTCAATATAAAGTTCACCGTGATTCCCGCGGTGATCTATCCGATGTAATCTTCTTTTGCGGTGTGTTTGTTGGGATCCGATGAATTGTCGATTTAAGATCAAATTATTCATTGAAATTAATTGAGTCTCCTCTGAATTTTATTATGCATGATTATTATAGCTTCGTATTTCTCTCTGATCTATCAGTTTGGTTTGGCCAACTAGATTGATTTATCTTTAGTGGGAGTGGTGTGTTGTAGTGGGTTCAATCTTGTGGTGCTCTACATCCTCGTGATAGAAGGGGACAAGACACGTATTTGTATTCTTGCCATTAAGGATAAAACAACGGGATCTAAACATATTGCTTGTCTTATTTTGTGAACATCATGTCACCTTGCTCCAACCATTAACACGTCTCCAACTTATCTATGATTTTTTATTGTTCCATGCTATTATATTATCATTCTAGGATACTTTTTAGGCATTTACTTGCTGTTTTATATTATTTTTGAGCACTAACCTATTAACCAAGTGTCGAGTGCTAGTTGTTGTTTTCTACGTGTTTTTGGCTTTTCCGAATACTATACCAAACGAAGTCCAAATAACCCAAAAAAAATTGATGATTTTTATGGACCAAAATAAGACCTGGAAGCTTCGGAGGAAGACCGGAGGGGACACGAGGTGCCCCCAAGCCATCAGGGCGCGCCTAGGGGGGTGGTCGCGCCCTGATAGCTAGGGCCACCTCCCCGCTCCCCAGCCCTTGTTCTCTGGCCTATAAATTCACATATATTCCAAAAACCCTAGAGAGCCTCCCGAAACACCTTTTCCGCCACCGCAAGTCTCTGTTCCGCCGTGTGCCCATCTAGAGCCATGTTCCAGTGCCCTGCTAGAGGGGGGAATCGATCACGGAGGGCATCTACATCAACCTTACTGCTCCCATGGTGATGTGTGAGTAGTTCACCGCAGACCTACGGGTCCGTAGTTAGTACCTCGATGGCTATCTCTCTCTCTCTCTATGTTCTTCATTGCCAAGATGACCGCGATTCCCACGGTGATCTATCTTATGTAATCAATCTTTGCGGTGTGTTTGTTGGGATCCAATGAATTGTGGGTTTATGTTCAGATTATTCATGAAAAGATGTTGAATACTTGCTGGTATTTTATTTGCATGATTTTATATCTTCGTAATGCTCTCCGATCTATCGGTTTTGTTTGGCCAACTAGATTGGTTTATCTTCACGTGGGAGTGTTGCGTTGTAGTGGGTTTAATCTTGTGGTGCTCAATCATAGTGACAGAAAGGGACATGACATGTATTGTATTGCTGCCACTAAGGGTAAAATGATGGGGTTTATTCATATTGATTAGATTTACTTTGTCTACATCGTGTCATCATCCTCCAAGCATTACTCCGTTTTTATTTAAGACTCTAGATGCATTCTGGATTTGCACTCGATGGGTGGAGTAATAGTAGTAGATGCAGGCAGGAGTCGGTCTACTTGTTTATGGACATGATGCCTATATACATGATCATTGGCATGAATAAATATTGCATAACTATGCGCTTTTCTATCAATTTCCCAATAATAATTTGTTTACCCACCGTATGTCTTCTTCGAGAAATAAGCCTCTAGCGAACACTATGGTCCACCGGGTCTCCTCACAAATATATTTACAAAAACTCTAAATACCTTTCTGCCATTATTTACTTTCTTTTTATTTCCAATTTATATTTATCAAATTATCTATCTATCACTACTTATCGCTTCCAAGTAACGAGTTCAAGGGGATTGACAACCCTCTTGCCCGCATTGGGTGCAAGTGTTTACTCTTTTGTGTGCAGGCGCTGAAGACGGGAATTTGTGTGGTTCTCCTATTAGTTTGATGACCTTTGTTCTCACTGAGGGAAATACTTACTTTTGCTTTGCTGCGTCATCCCCTCCTCTTCGGGGAAAATCACAACGCAGTTTACAAGTATCAGGAAGGATTTCTCGCGCCGTTGCAGGGGAGCATCATCAAATTCCTATCAAGTACCTACTCACAAATTATCATTCATTTGTTCTACTTTTTATTTTCTGTTATATATTGCTTGCTATAAAAATACAAAAAATACAAAAATATTTATCTTTGCTAGTTTACTTGCTTGCTTGCTATACTTGCTAGTTTACTCGTTTGCTTGCTAGTTTACTTGTTTCGTCACCATGTCTTAAGATACTACTAAGTTGTGTGATTTTTCAAATACTAATAATTATTATTTTATTAGTACACCTATACCACCCACGACTAGCATGGAGTTTGATGATATTAATGCTGCACTACTAAATCTTGTGATGAAAGAATTATTTTCGGGAAGTCCTAATGAGGATCCCGCTTCTCATCTCAACACCTTTGTTGAATTGTGTAATATGCAAAAGAAAAAGGACATGGATAATGATGTGGTCAAATTAAAATTATTTACTTTTTCACTAAGAGATAAAGCTAAAACTTGGTTTTCATCCTTGCCTCGCAATAGTATTGGAACATGGGATAAGTGTAAGGATGCTTTTATTGCCAAGTATTTTCCTCCCGCTAAAATCATATCTCTCCGAAACTAAATTATGAATTTTAAACAACATGATCAAGAACATGTTGCACAAGCATGGGAGAGAATGAAAATGATGATTAGAAATTGTCCTACTCATGGCTTAAACTTATCGATGATTATACAAAATTTCTATGCTGGACTGAACTTTGTGTTTAGAAACCTTCTAGATTTTGCTGCAGGTGGTACCTTTATGGAGGTGACATAAGGAGATGCTACAAAACTTCTGGAAAATATCATGACAAATTATTCTCAATGGCACATCGAGTGAGCTCCAACTAGTAAGAAGGTAAATTCTGTCAAAGAAATTACTACTTTCAGTGATAAAATGGATGTTCTTATGAATATGATTGCGAAAAAGAATGCACAAGTTGATCCTAATGATATGCCATTGTCTTCTTTGATTGAGCAAAACAATGATGCTATTGATGTGAAATTTGGATCGCGAAATAATTTCAACGGTAATTTCAATGCTAGGCCGTATCCCGGTAATTCCTCTAATAACT
The DNA here is from genome assembly GCA_039707655.1 of Elymus sibiricus. Classification (NCBI taxonomy): domain Eukaryota; kingdom Viridiplantae; phylum Streptophyta; class Magnoliopsida; order Poales; family Poaceae; genus Elymus; species Elymus sibiricus. The sequence goes on along the minus strand of CM077675.1, from coordinate 371,582,525 downwards.
ATGGAAATTCTTATGGTAATTCCTATGGAAACTCATCTAATAATAATAATAATAATAATAATAATAATAATAATAGGATACCTACTGATCTTGAGAACTCCATTAAAGAATTTATTAGTTTTCAAAAGATTTCTCAACACTATGGTAGAAGAAAAGTTGCATAAAGTTGACAATATGTCTAGAAACGTGGATAGGATTGCTCATGATGTGGAAACTCTTAAAAGTAAAACTTTTCCACCCAAGTAAGATATTAATGAGTCTATTAAATCCATCCAAATATCTATTAATGAAAGTAAGGAGAGGACCGCTAGGTTGAGAGCTAAGCAATAATTCCTAGAAAAGGATCTTCCACCCGGTTTTTACTGTAATCATGATGAAGATGTTAAAATGATTGGTACTTATCCATTGAATCTTTTGTTTACTAATCTGAAAATAGATGATAAAGGGACTGGATATGAGTCAACTTTAGCTAGAAGGCGTCCCGTTTGTTTGGAGGGTGATGATCTTAATGATAAAAATGAAAAAGTGGGTTTGAAGAGGTCAAAACTTTAACTAGTGATGTACCCTATCTTGGATCACAAGGAATTTAATTATGATAATTGCTTTTTAGTAGAATGCATTTCCTTGCTGCAATCCATTATTAGCTCACCCCATGCTTAAGAACAAAATAAAGCTTTTACTAAGCATATCTTAGAAGCTATGCTAAAAGCTCATGAAGAAAAACTTGAGCTAAAAGTTTCTATTCCCAAAAATTATCATGATGGGTGGGAACTTACTATTAAAATTAAAGTTAAGTAGTATGAGTGCAATGCTTTGTGTGACCTTGGTGCTAGTGTTTCAACTATACCGAAATCTTTATGTGATGTGCTAGATCTCACCGATATAAATGAATGCGCCCTTAACTTGCATCTTGCGGATTCCACTATTAAGAAACCATTGGATAGAATAAATGATCTGCTTATTCTTGATAATAGAAATTATTTACCCATGGATTTCATTGTGCTAGATATTGAATGCAATCTGTCTTGTCCAATAATACCTGGTAGGCCTTTCCTACGAACTATAGGTGCTATTATTGATATGAAGGAGGGAAACATAAGATTCCAATTCCCACTAAGGAAAGGGATGGAACACTTCCCTAGAAATATAATTAAACCACCTTATGAATCTATCATGAGGGTCACCTATGGATTGAGTGCCAAAGATGACAACACTTGATACTATGCATTATGCCTAGCTAGGGGCATAAAATGGTAGCGCTTGTTGGGAGGCAACCCAATAGTTATCTTTCAATTTTGTTTTTACTTTCTATCATGGTATGATAAAATTATTATTTATACTGTAATTATTGTGTTTTTATGTTTAAATTAGTGTTTGTGCCAAGTAAAGCCTTTGGGATGACTTGAATGATAAGTAGAATTGATACGGTGCAAAAACAGAACCTTTTGCGTCTAGTGCAGAGTTTCTCTGATTTCACTGGAATGTATTTTTGATCTGAATTTTTTTACGCAGTATTGGTATGAAAATTCCTCAGGTTGTCCTAATTTTTAATATATTTTTTTGAGTTACAGAAGTATCGAGATTGCGCAGATCATTACAGACTGTTCTGTTTTAGACAGATTCTGTTTTTGCTTGCATAGTTTGCTTGTTTTGATGATGGTATGACTTATATCGGGGGGTATAAGCCATGGAGAAGTTATAATACAGTACCTTATGAAATAATAAAATATGAAACAATTTATAACAGTACCTAAAGTTTCTGATTTACCTATCATACTAATGGAGCTCACGAGTTTTCTGTTGAGTTTTGGGTGCTGAAGTTTTCAAGTTTTGGGTGCTATCACGATGGATGAAGGAATAAGGAACGGCAAAGACCCTAAGCTTGGGGATACCCAAGGCACCCCTAGGTATATTCTAGGCATACTCGAGCATTCTAAGCTTGGGGATGCCCCGGAAGGCATCCCCTTTTTCGTCTCAATCCATCGGTATGTCACGTAGAGCTATATTTTTATTCATCACATGATATGAGTTTTGCTTCGAGCGTCTTGTGTTTTAGTTTTCTTTTGTTTTAGTTTTACATAATAATTGTTTTCTGTACACACCTACTTGAGAGAGACACATGTTCACCATGATTTGTTAGAATACTCTATGTGCTTCACTTATATCTTTTGACCTAAGCAGTTGCTCTAGTGCTTCACTTATATCTTTTAGAGCATGGTGTCGTATAGATTTTATAGAAATAATTGCACTCTCATTCTTCACTTAAATTTGTTTGAGAGTATAATATATAGTGATGGTAATTTGCATGGGTTATAAGACTAGTCCAAAAATAATAGGTATTCAAGGAGTGCATAATCAAAACCTTCATGTATCACATAAAAGAGAAATTGTAGGTTAATGATATTGATGTGGTAATATGAAAGGGCGTGAGTGCATGGTTGTTGGTTAGTAGAAATATCAATAGTTAAAGTGTATTAATTTTCTATTCATCTAAATATTGGTTATGGCATGGTGATGATGTGTGAGCACTCTTATTCCTCGTTGAAATCCTAGTGCTGTTTAGGTCGGGGTGCACGAAGGTTAACTCCTACCAACCTCCTCCCTAGGGGCATGTGAGTAGTACTTTGGTTCGAGAAAGCTAATAAATTTTTGCAATTAGTATGTGGGTTTTTTATGACTAATGTGAAACCATGGATGTATGCACACTCACCTTTTCATATATGCTAGCCTCTGCGGTACCGTGCATTGCCCATTCTCACCTCGCGGATCGGTGCAACTTTCGCTGGTACATCCAAACCCCGTGACATGATACGCTCTGTTGCACATAAGCCTCCTTATATCTTCCTCAAAACAGCCACCATACCTACCTATCATGACATTTCAATAGCCATTCTGAGATATATTACCATGCAACTTCCAGCGTTACATCATATCACTTGTGCACTCATTGTCATCACCGGTGCAGCGATGTGCTATACAAACGGTTTTTAACCCCTTTCCGCGACGTAGTTCCAAACCGTCGCCTTGCATGTGTGGGCGATAGGGCGGTCCATCCCACATGACACTGCAAACCCGTCGGCGATGGTGGCCAACGAACGCAAACGATCTGCAAATATAATCGTGTGCGGTGCAGGAACAGATCGCACACATAATCTTTTTGGCCTACGTGTGGGATTTGCGATCAATCACACACGTCCAAGACGAGTGAAATGCGTCTAATTGCTCATGGAAAAAAACAGAGTTTGACCTTTGACCGTTTGCGAAACGTTACCTAATCCACACGGGCCATTGTAGACACTCTGTGTGATATCTTCATCATCGCACACGAGATTTATCTGGGAACCGTGTACCATGTATAACATCATCGGACACGTTTCCCAAAAAATGTACGCATGGGATCGTCTTTGCATCGGGCACGGTTTCCTGTTGACTCCCGTGTGAGATACGGTGCTATCGCAAATGATTGAGTAGCTCCTACGGACACGTACAAGTGTTGCAAACCGTTTGCGATTTCTTATGTATCACCGACGTTTTAGATTATATCTCGTGTGGTTTTCCTATGGATCACAGGCGGTTGCGCTATGAGTTGCGTGTGCTTTCGTTCTGGACCGCACACGCTTAGTTGCTTGAACCGTGTGCGCTGAATTTGTCAGGTTATTGTAAAATATCGCATTTAATTCAACCTGCAAATAGCAAATTCGCCACAATATGCAATCGACAAATAGTGTCCACAAGAAGAACATTCATCATAATTCGCCACAATATGCAATTGAACGAATAGTATCTACAAGCAGAGGATTCATCATAATTCATGACAATATGCAATTGAGAAAATGCTAGCGAAATTCCAAAGCTCTTAAACCGACATATCCAGTACATAATCATAGTGTACGAAATACGAAGACATGATCAAATGGAAAATAATGCATCCATGTGTATATGTTTAGCTGATAACACTATATGAATGCGTACTTATTTTTAGGATATTTGAATCCGGAAATCTTCGACGTCTTTAGAGGGCTTGATATGGTGTTTCACAAAGAAGGTGGTGATAAATTTCCTAATAGACAACAATTCATCGGCAACGAGCGGTTCAGAAGTCATCGGTGCCAAGATCAACTGCATGACTTTTAGATCAGAATGTGACATACGTGTGGAGTAGAATATAGTAATTAAGAAGCAGACTTACTGGATTTATCCTGTCAGCATCGACACCACATGCAACATGTCTGCATAGGTTCATCATGTGTGCACAAACGTAGTATCCACATAGGCTGGTACTTTGTTGTTGCCGAGGACACTGAAATTTTTTGTATAGTATTAATCATGTATTTGCCCTGTTAAGAACAACCTAACCGGTGTAAGTTGTTTCTTCTTTTTTCTATGGAGAGAAATGGAAAGAGGTTTACTTAGAAACTTGAACATCTGACTAGCATTTTATGAAAATAACGGATTTCGTTGTCTTACCAGAGAAACGATCACGTGCTGCAGAAGTAGTTGGCGGTCGAACCGATTTCCTCCTAAAGTTATGTTCTTTGACAATACACTGGAAATGAAGATGAATTTTCACACACTCAATTCTGGAACCTGATATGAACACAACGCATTAACATCAAAGAATTCAATACCTATCCATGAAATCCTGAAGATGACTCAGATCCTAAGGCACATTTGACTCTGTGAGAGAATCCATGTAGTAAACTGTGTTGCGTTTTGGAACAATGACCACCAAGATCCAATGACCTCTACAGTTTAAGAAAACCATGAATGTACGAACTATGTCTGAAACTGAAATACGATCAATGTATGTGTGGTTGTATATTTATACTTACTATTCATGATATGGCACATGAAGAATTCTCCTATCTGTAAGTCGAACAAGATCTTGACGACCAAATCAATGGAAGCCGTGCGTGAGTCATTATCTTGTCACAAAACGTCGTTTGCTAAATCAGGATCTATTAAATACGCATGCACCCTTGTTGTTCGCTGCGTCGTCAATCCCCTAAGAGGAATACAGTACAGTTAGCTTTTTTTGTCATTTACAACCTTGTATGGAGAAGTTGATCAGAGTTTGTGAAGTACTTACAACATCAAGCAGTTGACAAGAGTGGCAGCAAGCTCATGGAAGTTGAAGAAGAGATGAAAGTCCTCGAATTCCACACTGATGGTACCTTGAACGTGAGAGAAATGACAGTTGTCGTACTGCAATTCCACAATGTTATGATCTTCTCCTTTTGACATTATGTCCATGCAATATTTATGTAACTTGCGACAACTGGGACTGCACTCATCAAAGTATTCGCCAACAAGAAATGGCTGGCCATGCTTGTACTTGCATGCTTCAAATGGGTCTTCATCAGAACCGGGATTACATGGGTCTTCATCGGCCATGCCATGGTTCACATGAAGAGTCTTTTCTGCTCGAAGAGTCTTCGTAATAGGATGCTCGGGTACTCGACCCTCCTCTGTTTCTGTCATGTGTAATAACAAATTGCTAATTTTACCAGGAAGCTAAACATAAATGCAACAGTCTTTGTAGTATAGGACGCACATCGGCAGTGTTTGAATGAAAACAAATTAATAGTGACAGCTATGTACATTCTGCTGTCAAACATTCCAATCTGTTAAAAACTACTGTCTTGCACCATGTTTTTTTCCACTAAGTCTGAGAATATGTTTATTTCCGATTGCCATGTGGTGTTGATGCTAGCCATGTTTCTGTGCATAATTGGACATTGCTCGTGCTGAATGAAATGAAGTGCTTCATGTGTACTATCTTGCAGTAAATTTTCATGCAATGATAACTCATGTCGCATATAGTTTTCTTGCTGTCAATATGCCTTCAGGTTAAAACTATGACAGTGTCTTAATCACATCCAGAATCAAATAGCACACTAGAAGTCTGAATCACACCTAATATAACAAATGATTTCTAACAACGAGAGTTAGGCTACCTTCTTTGTACGTCGCAGAAACTTCCTCCCACTGTACCCAGATTCAAAAGCTCGCAACTTTACGGGTTGAAATTGATGTTGACCATGAACAGGCAGGTCTTCAGCTACCCCTCTCCATTCATTGGAAGTGATTGTCCTAGGGAGCTACAAGAGAAAGAAATGGCGCAAATGGACTGGCCGCTTTAAAATCCCCAATTCCAAAACAAAACCCAAAGCCTAGTTGAGCCAGAGAGAAGAGAGATGAATACCTAGCTGGTGAGAGATTCGTCATCGTCGGAGATACCACTTGAGGGGTCACTTGAGGAGACCATGGCGTGTCCGCGGCGGTCGGATGCTAGAGGGAGAGATGTGGGCGGCGGCACGGGGGGAGGGGGGAGGGGTGGAGGGGTTGCAGGGGAAATGTGCCCTTTGGCGGGAGGGTGGCAGATATTTCGGCGGTCGGCGAAATTTTTCGCTCGTTGCAGGGAATCTTGGCGCGCCAAGATTCATCAGACACGGTCTTTCAGCTTTTATCGCGTGCGATGATGCAGAACATACAAAAATTCGCCCCTCCCCACGTATTCCCTGGTTAATAGTGCACATCCACGTCATTGCATAATGTAACATCAGCTGCTAACTTGGGTATAGAAAATAGCGGACACACATAGCTCACAGTTACTAAACCGAGCAAGTTCACTAAATAATCAAGCTGCTTGAACTAGGCATAGCTCTTACAAAAGACCGGCTCTCTAAACAAAGGCTATTAGTACTACGCATAATTTTTACAAAGACGCCGACGAGCAGCCGCCCTATGCCTCGCCGTTCTTCGATGAGATGTCAACGACTTGTCCAGGCGACATTCCGCAGGTGCTGGACTCCGCGTCCCCAAGGCTGACTTCAACCGTGGCGAAGTGCTCATCCTCGGCGTTGTCCTCGTCATCGGCGTTGCCCTCATCTTCGTAGTACTTGTAGTAGTGGCGCCGCCATAGCTCGCGTTGGTACTCCATCGCCGATTCCTCAATGGATAGGCGCTTCTCGACCTCCTCCTGAGCCACGCACAACTCCTCCCAGCAGTCGGCGCTCTCGTACGACTCCCACATCTCCAGCTCTCGCTCGGAGATCTCGTGCGGAAGGGGCTCCATGGCCTCCGCCGCCGCATCGTCGGCTTTCATCTCGGCATCCGCAGCAGCCACCTCTTTGGACGTGTGGTGCATGCTGGATTCCGACGAAGCTTGAAGTATCTTGGCGTGGGCGTTCTCGATGATATAGGCCTGGATGGCCTCGACCAGGGCCAGGGCGGCCTCCGCGGCATGGCACGCTGCTCGAGCGCTCTTGCCGTTCGCAGTCGCCGTCGTAGCAGCTACAGTTGTCGTCTCCGCGGCTACAGACGCCCTTTCGGCCACCGCAGAAGCCCTGTCGGCCGCCGCAGAGGCCCTTTCGGTGGATGCAGCCGCGCTTAAGGCGGATGCGGCTGCGCTCTCGGCCGAAGCGGCCGCGTTCTCAGCAGAGGCAGGGGCGCTCGGGGCCGAGGGGGCGCTCGTACGCACCCTGACGAAGCGTTCCACGGCGTCATTCTTTGCAAAGAGGGTTTGTTGGGGAATGAGGGTCGAGGATGAACGGAATCCGAGCTAGACGAAACCGACGAAGCTTCCCTCATAAGACATAAATATATCCATGAATTTTCATCGCAAACGGTTTCCGTATGGAACCGTGTGTACGTGGTTAACTTTTTGTATCGAATTGTAAAACTATTTTTGGGTATAGCGGTAACGGATATTGTTTTATTTGTAAGAAAAAGATCCCTACCGTCAAAATAAACTAACGACATCCTAAAATTAGGAAATATTTGGGGTACAATTGGCATTTTTATACATTAAGTTAGTTTGTATAAATTTTACGGCCATAATTCAAAATTGTAACACACGAATATGCAAGATGAAGCAAAAACTGCTGGAAAAATCATATTTATGTAGTACTTGATTCCCAATATATGCCGCATGCAATAAATTTTAAGGAGTTCCAAACATCTTGGGTAACGGTTTGGACACACGTGCACGCATTGGGATTCTAGGTTTTAAAATTCAAAAAATGAAAAAAATGCTCTGAAGTACATGATAATAATCTGCATGATTTCCCAACATGGGGCCAAGATGTCGTGGTCAAAGTAATAGCTTGTTCGAGATAAGCTTTGAAAAATGCCTCTCACAAAACGTAGCTTCACACGAAGGGTCGCGGTTCCGAGAGGGGACATGACCTTGTTTGATGACGAGTCGCTAGTCGTTGTCTCATTTGGCCTACCTTTTTTGAATTCGTTACAATGCACGAATATGTCCCGCAACCTGAAATTTGGACATTTTCGGGGTTCAATGAGCATTTTTGTACATGAAGTTAGTTTCTACATATCTAGTGGCCATAATTCAAAACTAAAACACATGGACATGTTCAAGATGAAGCAAAAACTGCAGGAAAAAATCATTTTTGTATATGTACTAGTGCTTCCATCTATATGCCACGTGCAATAAATTTGAAGGAGTTCCAGACATCTTGAGTAACGATTTGGACACAAGCATTGAGAATAATCGAGGTTTTTAAATTCAAAAAATAAATAAAAATGCTATGAAGTACATGAAAATCAGCATGATTTCCCGACATGGGGCCAAGATGTCGTGGTTAAAGTGACGGCTTGTTCGAGATAAGCTTTGACACATGCCTCTCACAAACCAGAGCACCACGCGCAGGCTCGTATATGTAGTTCCGAGAGGGGACGTGGGGTGTTGTGTGATGACGAAACGGATCGCTGCCTCGTTCGGCCTAGTTTTTTTTTCATCGATGCAATGTACGAATACGACCGTCATCCTAAAATCTGAAAAAAATATGATATTCAATTGGCATTTTTATACATGAAGTTAGTTTCCAGAAATTTAATGGCCATAGTTCAAAACTGAAACAGATGAACAAGCAAGATAAAGCAAGAACGGCTGGAAAATCATATTTATGTACTACTTGCTTCCGTATATATACCACATGCAATAAATTTGAAGGAGTTCCAAACATCTTGAGTGGCGGTTTTGACACAAAAGCATTGGGAATCTAGGTTTTTAAAGTCAAAAGTTGAAAAATGCGCCGAAGTACATGAAAATATGCAAGATTTCCTGACATGGGGCCAAGATGTCTTGATCAAAGCAACGGCTTGTTCGAGATAAGGTTTGACACATGTCAAAGCTGGTAACGCATGCATGGTTAACTGTTACCCGCGTCCCCATGGGTAATTACTCTATTAGGGCACGGGTGCGAGCTTGAATGCCCATCTGGAAGTTGGTGGGTCAAATACCTTACGTACCGAGCGTGCAGGACGGGGATGAGGATGGGATAGCATTACCCGCCTTACACATGAATTGAAGTACTTACATGTGGGCTCTGAAATTAGTAGACCCCACGTAATTTGGGGCCTCGGTCACCCAAATTTACACACATCCCACCCCTTTGGCCCAAAATTCCCAAAGAAATCCCAAACCTAGCCACAACATATTGTTTATTGCGTTGAAATACTATTTTTGTACTGAAATACGTGAAGATTGTTCTTAAATGAATGTGTGAGTTTCCCCACAGTGATAAAGAACTCGGTGGGGGCCTGGATAGGAAACTTTTTATCCCCGCGCATGGGTACGTAGACAGGGACGGGGATGGGAGGGCGGTGATTGAGACGGAGATGGGACTGCAATAATCGCCTAAGAAATCCCCAGCTTTAGACACAAGCCTCTCACAGAACGGAGCATCACACGAAGGCGCGTGGTTCCGAGGGGGAATGTGGGGGCATGTGTGATGACAAACCGCCAGTCACTGTCTCATTCGACCTAGTTTTTTTCATCGATACAATGCACGAATACGACCGACATCCTATTTTTTTGAAAAAAATGGCGTTCTATTGGCAATTTTATACATTAAGTTAGTTTATAGAAATTTAATGGCCATATTTCAAAACTGAAACACATGAACAAGCTAGATGAAGCAAAAACCGCTCGAAAATCATATTTATGTACTACTTGCTTACATATATATGCCACGTGCAATAAATTTGAAGGAGTTCCAAACATCTTGAGTGACGGTTTGGACACAAAAGCATTAAGAATCTAGGTTCTAAATTCAAAATTAATGATAAAAAATTCTCTGGATTCAGAAGTACATGAAAATATGCATGATTTCCCGCCATGGGGCCAAGATGTCGTGGTTACTGCTCTCGGACTTGCTTCCGTAACACAAATGACAGGCATGCATTACATTTCGATAGAAAATGTAAATATTTGGCACAACAAACGGGTCCCACATGATTGGCGCCCTGTTTCATGTTTTGAGTTTTGGAAACCAATTTTCGCGGTCTATTAATCACACGCGGTCATGCATTGGAAACCGTCGGTGATGTTAATTCACACACGGTTGTTGAGTAGGAAATCGTGTGCAATCACTGCTGGCGTCGATCAAGATTCCAGCCGCCTATAAATGCTGCCCCTCGAGACGTCATCCCGCCTGCATTCTCTCGTCTCTCACCCCTCGCACAAAACTCTGCCATGGCGCGACCGGTCTGTGCACAAGCAAAGGAGGAAGCGCCATCCTGCGAGGACATGGCGAAATTTAGCGACGAGGAGGACCCCTTCGCGCCCCCAGACGAGGTCGCACCAGACCCCCCAACTGAAGATTGGTTTTGGGGCCAGTACGATTTGGCTTTGTGGAAGGCGCTGCCGCCGGCTGAGAGAGCCAGGCAGGTGGTGTTCAAGAAGGAGCGGGCTGAGGAGCGCGCCAGGAACCTCACGGTCTGGAATGCCCTTAGTGCCGCAAGGGAAAAGGAGTAGCTGGAGCTTTGGCGGCGGGCGATTCGACGAGCGGTGGAGGTGTACGAAGACAGCCGGTACCACGCAAGGAAAGCCAGAGGTGCTAGGCGCCTCACCGATGCGTGGGCCTGGGCCGATAAGCTCGAGCATGCCACCGCCAAAGAGCTTCAGTGGGCGCCCACTGAATTGTCCTGCATGGTCGCGCGCCTTCGCCAGCAAGAGGTTGATCGGCACGTCGAGCGCTGCGAGGCGGAGGAGGCGGCGAACTCCCTTCGCATTGGGAAGCCACCGCGCACCAGGGAGCTGCTGGCGAGAGGCTGCCATTTTACTGCTCCCCGCTCCAGGAGGGGTTATTATTAGTTTAGTTTTTATTCATTTTACGTATTAGTTAAGTACTATTGTCACGTATATGTGATGATATATGATGTATATGTATCATGTCTTCAATGAGCTATTCAACAATTAATATATATTATTAGTTTCACATTTCTATCTATTTTCATACTGATTTTCTGACTCTAACTGTTAGCCTTTTACACATATTGAAACATAACAATAGAACATAAATCATTCATACATCGAAACATATCAATATTGTGATTGTTGTCCAGACATTGGGATCTACATCTAAAGGATTCAACAAAATAAAACGCGTCCATGACTACACCCTAACCTACGGAAGCTCTTGGTTGTGCCTGAACTCTGTTTGGCGTTCGTCCATGCAGTTTACACGCTCGCGGTACAGCTATAGCGCGATCTCGAGCTCCAAGCCGGCTATTTCGTCGGAGATTAACATCTTGAGGATGCGACGGCCATTTTCTTCTACTGCTCCCTGCTGGACACCTGGGCCAAGGAGGCGCTCGAGCCTACCGACAAGCCCGTTAGCATCGAGGGGGCCGCGGACAAGGCGAACGGCGCGACCCATGCGAACGGCGCGGCTGGCGTCCGGTGCAAGGACGGTGCGACCGGGCACTGGTGCAAGTATGGCGCAGACGGCCGCTGCCCATTCCTGGCGAGAAAGAGGGCTACTCACGTGCCTTGGACACCGCTGCAACGTCATGTTGGGTGGGATAGTAGGCAACCAGGGATGGAACCGCTCTTGCTCTGCTGTGCGCCGCGCCTCTCGCTCTGCGGCCCTCCATCGGTCTTGTTGTGCGACGCGCCTTTCCCTCTCGGCGCGGACGCGCATGTTTTGCTCTACGGAGCACCACCAATGTGTTGGGGAACGTTGCATGGGAAACAAAAAATTTCTTACGCACACGCAAGATCTATCCATGGTGATGAGCATCTACGAGGGGGAGAGTGGATCTACATACCCTTGTAGATCGCTAAGCGGGAAGCGTTAAGAAACGCGGTTGATGTAGTCGAACGTCTTCGCGATCCAAATCGCCGAGCGTCCCGCGATCCCATCACGATCCATCTCGCGATCCAATCACGATCCGTCCCGCAATCCCATCACGATCCGTCCCGCGATCAAATCACTAATCGTCTCGCGATCCTGATCACGGTCCTTCCGATCTAGCGCCGAGCGGACGGCACCTCCGCGTTCAGCACACGTACAGCTCGACGACGATCTCCGCCTTCTTGATCCAGCAAGAGGGGGCGGAGAGGTAGATGAGTTCTCCGGTGGCGCGACAGCGCGGCGGCTATGGTGGTGGAACAATTCCGGCAGGGCTTCGCCTAAGCACCGCTGAAACTAGACTAGAGGAGAAACTGATTTAGATGAAGTAGAGGGAGCACGTGGCAATTAGGGTTAGCTCTCCCCTCTAAATCCTCTAGTATATATAGGAGGGAGGGAGGGGAGGAGGCAGCCTCAAACCCTCAAGGGCTGGCCGAAATTGGAGGTGGAGGAGTCCTACTCCAATCCTATTAGGAGTAGGATTCCTCCTCTCCACTTGGAAACTCTTTCCACCTTTCCCCCTTTGGGTTTTTCCCACCCCTATCCGCATGGGCCTTAGTGGGGGGCTTGGCCAGCCCACTAAGAGCTGGCTTGACTCCTCCCACAGCCCATGAGGCCCCTTGGGTCGAAATACCCTTCCCGATGGTCCCCGGTACCCCTCCCGGCACTCCCGGTACACTACCGAAATATTCGAAACTTTTCCGGTGACCAAAAAGAGACTTCCTATATATCAATCTTTACCTCCAGACCATTCCGTAGCTCCTCGTGACGTCCAGGATCTCATCCGGGACTCCGAACAACCTTCGGTCACCACCATACATAACTCTACTATACCGAGGCGTCACCGAACCTTAAGTGTGCAGACCCTGCGGGTTCGAGAACTATGTAGTCATGACCGAGACACCTCTACGGCCAATAACCAATAGCGGGACCTGGATGCCCATATTGGTTCCCACATATTCTACGAAGATCTTTATCGGTTGAACCTCTATGTCAAGGATTCGGTTAATCCCGTATGTTGTTCCCTTTGTTCTTCGGTATGTTACTTGCCCGAGATTCGATCGTCGGTATCTCTATACCTAGTTCAATCTCGTTACCGGCAAGTCTCTTTACTCGTTCCGTAATACAAGATCCCATGGCTAACACTTTAGTCACATTGCTTGCAAGGCTTGTTGTGATGTTGTATTACCGAGTGGGCCCTGAGATACCTCTCCGTCACACGGAGTAACAAATCCCAGTCTTGATCCATACCCACTCAACAGACACTCTCGGAGATACCTGTAGAGCACCTTTATAGTCACCCAGTTACGTTGCGACGTTTGATACACACAAGGTATTCCTCCAGTGTCAGTGAGTTGTATGATCTCATGGTCATAGGAACAGATACTTGACATGCAGAAAACTATAGCAATAAACTGACACGATCATATGCTATGTTTATAGTTTGGGTCTTGTCCATCACATCATTCTCCTAATGATGTGATCCCGTTATCAAATGACATCTCATGTCTATGGCCAGGAAACCTTGACCATCTTTGATCAATGAGCTAGTTAACTAGAGGCATACTAGGGACACAATGTTGTCTATGTACCCACACATGTATTTGAGTTTCCAATCAATACAATTATAGCATGGATAATAAACGATTATCACGAACAAGGAAATATGATAATAACTAAATTATTATTGCCTCTAGGGCATATTTCTAACAGTCTCCCACTTGCACTAGAGTCAATAATCTAGTTCACATCACCATGTGATTTACATTGTTATGAATCTAACACCCAATGAGTTCTGGGGTTCGATCATGCTTTGCATGTGAGGGAGGTCTTTAGTCAACGGTCTGCAACATTCAGGTCCGTCTGTTCTTTGCAAATCTATATGTCATACTGCAGATGCTACCACGCTCCACTTGGAGCTATTCCAAATGGTTGCTCCACTATACGTATCCTGACTGCTACTCAGAGTCGTCCGGATAGGTGTCAAAGCTTGCATCGACGTAACCCTTTACGACGAACTCTTTATCACCTCCATAATCGAGAAATATTTCCTTAGTCCTCTAGTTACTAAGGATAATATTGACCGCTGTCCAGTGATCAACTCCTGGACCACTCTTGTACCCCTTGACAGACTCATGGCAAGGCACACACTAGGTGCGGTACACAGCATGGCATACTATACAGAGCCTATGGATAAGGCATAGGGGACGACCTTCGTCCTTTCTCTTTCTTCTGCTGTGGTCGAGCTTTGAGTCTCACTCAACTCCACACCTTACAAATCAGGCAAGAACACTTTCTTTGACTGATCCATTTTGAACTCTTTCAAAATCTTGTCAAGGTATGTACTCATTGAAAGTTTTATCAGACGTCTTGATCTACCTCTATAGATCAAGATGCCCAATATTTAAGTAGCTTCATTCCAGGTTTTCCTTTGAAAAAATCCTTTTCAAACAACCCTTTATGCTTTCCAGAAATTCTACATCATTTCTGATCAACAATATGTCATCCACATATACTTATCAGAAATTCTATAGTGCTCCCACTCACTTTATTGTAAATACAAGTTTCTCATAAACTTTGTATAGACTCAAAAACTTTGATCACCTCATCAAAGCGTATATTCCAACTCCGAGATGCTTGCTCCAGTCCATAGAAGGATCGCTGGAGCTTGCATATATTTTAGCATCCTTAGAACTGACAAAACCTTCCGGTTGTATCACATACAACCTTTCCTCACGGATACCGTTAAGGAAATGATGTTTTGACATCCATCTGCCAGATTTCATAATTGAAAAATGCAGCAACTGCTAAAATAATTCCAACAGACTTTAGCATCGCTACGGGTGAGAAAGTCTCGTCATAGTCAACTCCTTGAACTTGTGAAAAACCCTTTGCCACAAGTCGAGCTTTATAGACGGTGACATTACCGTCCGCATCCGTCTTCCTTTTAAAGATCCATTTGTTCTGAATGGCCTTTCACCCTTCAGGTAATACTTCCAAAGCCCATACTTTGTTTTCTTACATGGATCCCATCTCGGATTGCATGGCCTCTAACCATTTCTCGGAATCCGGGCCCATCATCGCTTCTCCATAGCTCGTAGGTTCATCGTTGTCCAACAACATGACCTCTAAGACAGGGTTGCCATACCACTCAGGAGCAGTACGCGTCCTTGTCGACCTACGAGGTTCGATAGTAACTTGATCCGAAGCTTTACCATCATCATCATTAACTTCCTCTTCAACTAATGTAGGCTCCACAGAAACAACTTTCTGCGCTGCGCTACTCTCTGGTTGAAACAAAGGTTCAACAACCTCATCAAGTTCTATCTTCCTCCCACTCAATTCTTTCGAGAGAAACTCTTTCTCGAGAAAGGACACATTTTAGCAACAAACACTTTGTGCTTGGATCTGAGATAGAAGGTTTACCCAACTATTACGTTAGGGTATTCTATGAAGATGCATTTGTCCGCTTTGGGTTCGAGCTCATCAGGTTGAAAACCTTTTCCACATAAGCGTCACAGCCCCAAACATTAAGAAATGACAGCTTAGGTTTCTGCCAAACCAAAATTCATACGGTGTCATCTCAACGGACTTAGATGGTGCCCCTTTTTAAAGTGAATGTAGTTGTCTCTAATGTGTAACCCCAAAACGATAGTGGCAAATCGATAAGAGACATCATAGTACGCACCATATCCAATAGAGCATGACTACGACCTTCGGACACACCATCACACTATGGTGTTCCAGGTGGCGTGAGTTGTGAAACAACTTCCACATTGTCCTAAGTTGTATACCAAACTCGTAACTCAGATATTTACATCTACGATCATATCATAGATATTTTATCTTCTTGTCACGATGATCTCAAACTTCACTCTGAATTTGTTTGAACTTTTCAAATGTTTCAGACTTGTGTTTCATTAAGTAAATATCCCCATATCTACTCAATTCATCAGTGAAGGTAGGAAAATAATGATATCCACTGCACGCTACAACACTCATTGGACCGAATGCATCAACATGTATCATTTCCAATAAGTCACGTGCCCGCTCCATCATACCGGAAAACGGGGTCTTAGTCATCTTGCCCATGAGGCATGGTCCGCATGTCTCAACCGATTCGAAATCGAATGAGTCCAAAGATCCATCAGCATGGAGTTTCTTCATGCGTTTTACACCAATATGACATTTAGCAGCAGTGCCACAAGTATGTGGTACTATCATTATTAACTTTGTATCTTTTGGCATCAATATTATGAACATGTGTATCACTACGATCAAGATTCAATAAACCATTCTCATTGGGTGCATGACCATTGAAGGTATTATTCATGTAAACAGAATAACCATTATTCTCTAACTTGAATGAATAACTATATTGCAATAAACATGATCTAATCACGTTCATGCTCAACGCAAACACCAAATAACATTTATTTAGGTTCATCACTAATCCCGAATGTAGAGAGAGCGTGCGATGGTGATCACATCCACCTTGGAAACACTTCCAACACTCATCGTCACCTCACCCTTAGCTAGCCTCCGTTTATTCCGTAGCTTTTATTTCGAGTTACTAACATTTAGCAACCGAACCGGTATCCAATACCCAGGTGCTACTAGGATTACTAGCAAGGTACACACGTATATCAAATATACTTCTATCGACGTTGCCATCCTTCTTATCTACCAAGTATCTAGGGTTGTTCCGCTTCAGCGACCGTTCTCCTCATAATAGAAGCACTTAGTCTCGGGTTTGGGTTCAACCTTGGGTTTCTTCACTGGAGCAGCAACTGACTTGCCATCCATGAAGTTTCCCTCCTAGCCCTTGCCCTTCTCGAAACTAGTGGTTTCACTAACCATCAACACTTGATGCTCCTTCTTGATTTCTACCTTCGCGGTGTCAAACATCGCGAATAGCTCAGGGATCATTATTTCTATCCCTGGCATTTTATAGTTCATCACGAGGCTCTAGTAGCTTAGTGACAGTGACTTGGAGAACTATATCAATCACTATCTTATCTGGAAGATCAACTCCCACTCGATTCAAGCGATTGTAGCACCCAGACAATCTGAGCACATGCTCACCGATTGAGCTATTCTCCTTCATCTTGCAGGCAAAGAATCTTGTTGGAGGTCTCATACCTCTCAACACGGGCACAAGCCTGAGATCCCAATTTCAGCTCTTAGAACATCTCATATGTTCCGTGACGTTCAAAACGTTTTGGAGCCTCAATTCTAAGCCGTAATGCATGACGCACTAAACTATCAAGTAGTCATCAGAACGTGCCTGTCAGATGTTCACAACATCTACAGACGACGCTTGAGGGGGTGGCGCACCGAGCAGTGCAATAAGGACATAAGCCTTCTGTGCAGCAATGAGGACAATCCTCAGATCACGGACCCAGTCCGCATTATTGCTACCATCATCTTTCAACTCTATTTCTCTAGGAACATATAAAAATTCAAGGGAGCTATAGCGCGAGCTAGTAATCTACAACATAATTTGCAAAGACATTTTGACTATGTTCATGATAATGAGTTTAGTTAATCATATTACTTAAAAACTCCCACTGAAATTGACATCCCTCCGGTCATTCGAGTGACACATGATCCAAATCCACCAACTCAAGTCCGATCATCACGTGAGTTGAGGTGGTTTCAATGGTGAACATCTTCTTGTTGATCATATCTACTATATGACTCATGTTCGACCTTTCGGTCTCTTGTGTTCCGAGGCCATGTCTGTACATGCTAGGCTCGTCAAGTTTAACCCGAGTGTTCCGCACGTGCAACACTGGCTTGCACCCGTTGTATGTGAACGTAGAGTCTATCACACCCGATCATCATGTGGTGTCTCAAAACGACGAACTTTCGCAACGGTGCACACTCGGGGAGAACACAATTTTATCTTGAAATTTTAGTGAGGGATCACCTTATAATGCTACCGTCGTCCTAAGCAAAATAAGATGCATAAAAGGATTAACATCACATGCAAATCATAAGTGACATGATATGGCCATGAACTTGTGCTTTTGATCTCCATCTTCAAAGCACCGGCATGATCTCCATCGTCACCGGCATAACACCATGATCTCCATCATCTTGATCTCCATCAATGTGTCACCATGAGGTTGTCGCGCCGACTGTTGCTTCCACGACTATTACTAACTCATAGCGATAAAGTAAAGAAAAATGGCGAAAATAATTAAAGACAACCCTATGGCTCCTGCCGGTTGCCGTACTCATCGACATGCAAGTCGTGATATTCTATACAATACATGATCATCTCATACATCACATATATCTCATCATGTAATTGGCCATATCACATCACAACATACCCTGCAAAAACAAGTTAGACGTCCTCTAATTGTTGTTGCAAGTTTTACGTGGCTGCTACGGGTATCTAGCAAGAACAATTCTTACTTATGCAAAAACCACAACGGTGATACAAAAATTGCTATTGAACCTTCTCAAGGACCGCCTTTGTCAAATCCGATCCGACTAAAGTGGGAGAAACAGACACCCGCCAGCCATCTTTATGCAACGAAGTTACATGTAAGTTAATGGAACCGGTCTCTCGTAAGCGTACGAGTAATGTTGGTCCGTGCCGCTTCATCCCACAATACCGCCGAATCAAGAAAAGACCAAGGGAGGAAGCAATCTGAATATCAACGCCCACAAACTCCTTTGTGTTCTACTCGAGATCTCATCTACACATAGACCTAGCTCATGATGCCAATGTTGGGGAACGTTGCATGGGAAACAAAAAATTTCCTACGCACATGCAAGATCTATCCATGGTGATGAGCATCTACGAGGGGGAGAGTGGATCTACATACCCTTGTAGATCGCTAAGCGGGAAGCGTTAAGAAACGCGGTTGATGTAGTCGAACGTCTTCGCGATCCAAATCGCCGAGCGTCCCGCGATCCCATCACGATCCATCTCGCGATCCAATCACGATCCGTCCCGCGATCCCATCACGATCCATCCCGCGATCAAATCACGAATCGTCTCGCGATCCTGATCACGGTCCTTCCGATCTAGCGCCGAACGGACGGCACCTCCGCGTTCAGCACACGTACAGCTCGACGACGATCTCCGCCTTCTTGATCCAGCAAGAGGGAGCGGAGAGGTAGATGAGTTCTCCGGCGGCGTGACGGCGCGGCGGCTATGGTGGTGGAACAATTCCGGCAGGGCTTCGCCTAAGCACCGCTGAAACTAGACTGGAGGAGAAACCGATCTAGATGAAGTAGAGGGAGCACGTGGCAATTAGGGTTAGCTCTCCCCTCTAAATCCTCTAGTATATATAGGAGGGAGGGAGGGGAGGAGGCAGCCTCAAACCCTCAAGGTCTGGCCGAAATTGGAGGTGGAGGAGTCCTACTTCCAATCCTATTAGGAGTAGGATTCCTCCTCTCCACTTGGAAACTCTTTCCACCTTTCCCCCTTTGGGTTTTTCCCACCCCTAGACACATGGGCCTTAGTGGGGGGCTTGGCCAGCCCACTACAGGCTGGCTTGACTCCTCCCACAGCCCATGAGGCCCCTTGGGTCGAAATCCCCTCCCGATGGTCCCCGGTACCCCTCCCGGCACTCCGGGAACCCTACCGAAATATCCGAAACTTTTCCGGTGACCAAAAAGGGACTTCCTATATATCAATCTTTACCTCCGGACCATTCCGGAGCTCCTCGTGACGTCCAGGATCTCATCCTGGACTCCGAACAACCTTCGGTCACCACCATACATAACTCTACTATACCGAAACGTCACCGAACCTTAAGTGTGCAGACCCTGCGGGTTCGAGAACTATGTAGTCATGACCGAGACACCTCTATGGCCAATAACCAACAGCGGGACCTGGATGCCCATGTTGGTTCCCACATATTCTACGAAGATCTTTATCGGTTGAACCTCTATGTCAAGGATTCAGTTAATCCCGTATGTTGTTCCCTTTGTTCTTCGGTATGTTACTTGCCCAAGATTTGATCGTCGGTATCTCTATACCTAGTTCAATCTCGTTACCGGCAAGTCTCTTTACTCGTTCCGTAATACAAGATCCCGTGGCTAACACTTTAGTCACATTGCTTGCAAGGCTTGTTGTGATGTTGTATTACCGAGTGGGCCCTGAGATACCTCTCCATCACACGGAGTAACAAATCCCAGTCTTGATCCATACCCACTCAACAGACACTCTCGGAGATACCTGTAGAGCACCTTTATAGTCACCCAGTTACGTTGCGACGTTTGATACACACAAGGTATTCCTCCAGTGTCAGTGAGTTGTATGATCTCATGGTCATAGGAACAGATACTTGACATGCAGAAAACTATAGCAATAAACTGACACGATCATATGCTATGTTTATAGTTTGGGTCTTGTCCATCACATCATTCTCCTAATGATGTGATCCCGTTATCAAATGACATCTCATGTCTATGGCCAGGAAACCTTGACCATCTTTGATCAACGAGCTAGTTAACTAGAGGCATACTAGGGACACAGTGTTGTCTATGTACCCACACATGTATTTGAGTTTCCAATCAATACAATTATAGCATGGATAATAAACGATTATCACGAACAAGGAAATATGATAATAACTAAATTATTATTGCCTCTAGGGCATATTTCCAACACGATGATCTTCTTGTGCGGCGTGTTGCAACCTCTCGGAGGTGAGGCGGCTATGTTGCTCGGCGGCGCTGCCGCACCCTGCGCCAAGGGTCTGCTCAACCCTTGTGATGACGCGCAGCACAGCGTTGTCCAGCGCGTCGTCGGACACGCCATCGGCCTTGACAGGCCGTTGCACCTGCACCGGATCATTTTTGTCGTCGAGGAGGTTGATGGCAGAGGCGGCGCTTGGTTGGGTTGGCATGCTTCGTAGATGGGCTAGGCTGCACTAGGTGTGCATCCGCGTGTGACGCGCGCAGGCTCTTATGCTCATTCGCTTCTGGCGGGAAACCAATGGGGAAGCTTGCACGGGAACATGAGCGGTTCCGCGTGGGAACGTGGCCAAAGGAAACGCCGGTGCGGTGCCGAAGCTTGCACTGGAATCCTTGGGCGAAAACGCGGTGACAAGACGTGAGAGGGAAAGAAGAGGTGATGCGCAGTCAGACTGGTATAATAATAATAAAACGTCTGCGATATTAATACGGGAAAACGACACTTCCGTACATACCGTCGGTAATGTTTTCATCAATTGCTGACAATTTTTTGGCAACAACCGTCTGCCCACAACACACACAACTTCTCCGGATGAATCGTTTGGGTTATTATTGGTCTTCCCACACAATTTTGATGAATGAACTAATTGTTGCGTATCACACACACCTTCTTACGCTAACCCGTTTGTGTTCTGCTAGATAATCGCAAACAGTTTCTCCGAGTGAACTATGTGCCATACTTCACACACGTACGAAGTTTTGTTAACTGTTTCTGTTATCTTAGCTAATCCCAAACAGTTCATAAGAACAAACTGTCTGACGTAGATCGCACACGCAACAACTTTCTGAATCATATTTGATGGTTCCGCCTTCGCACACAGTTTGTGCCATTAGCGACGGAGCTTGAACTATACCGTTTTCGATTCATGCATCGCACACAGTTTCGTCGAAGGGTCTCTGATTGCAGTGTCGCGTTAGCAGCATCGTGCAATAGTGCATATTGCTTTGCGTGATTATGTAGCTGACATAGTATTTGTGGCAAAGCCACCGTTCATCATTGTTTACATGTTACACTAGATCATTGCACATCCTCGTACATTGCCAGAGGCATTCATATAGAGTCATATTGTTAGTAGTTTTTCATATCGAGTTGGAAGTAAATAAAAGTGTGATGAATATCATTATTAGAGCACCATCTCGCTGAGGAAAGAATGATGGAGACAATGATTCCCTCATAAGTCGGGTTGAGACTCCCGACGAAAAAAATGGAAAAGAAAGAAAGAGAAAAGGAAAATCAGAGAAAGAAAAAAAGAAAAAGAAAGAAAATAAAAAAAGGGAAAACATAAAAAATAAAATAAACTGAGAGATAAAGAGAGAAGGGACGGTGCTACTACCTGTTTTTCCATGCTAGTGCTTAGATAAGCACCATGTCTTTCATATATAGAGTCTCATGTTTTGTCATTTTCATACACTAGTGGGAATTTTTCATTATAGAACTTGGCTTGTATATTCCGATGACAGGCTTCCTCAAATGTCTGAGGTCTTCATGAGCAAGCAAGTTGGATGCACACCCACTTAGTTTCATTTGAGCGTTCATACACTTATAGCTCTAGTGCATCCGTTGCATGGCAATCCCTACTCCTCGCATTAATATCGATTGATGGGCATCTCCATAGCCCTTTGATCCACCTAGTTGATGCAAGACTTTCTTCTGCACTTTTACCCCTTTGAAACCTACCACCATATTCTATTCCACCTATATGCTATGTTCATGGTTCACGCTCATGTATTGAGTGAGGTATAAAATGCTGAAGCGCATGAAAAAGTACGATCCAATTGCGTGGCTTAACACCGTGGTGCTTGACATTTGTACTTATGTGGTGAAGATGGAGCCATGCCATGCTAATATGATAAAATGAATAGGGGTAAACATTCTTTAAGATCGTATATTTTGATAGTTGATGATTATGTTACTTATGTCTATGGATATTACTATGTTAATGTTTGTTGATTCATCATTTATCAATGATCATACCTGAAAATATTACATGTTAGGTAGCATGTCACATCAAAAAATCTGTTTTTATCATTTACCTACTCAAGGACGAGCAGGAATTCAGCTTGGGGATGCTGATAGGTCTCCAATTTATCTATAATTTTTTTTGTTCCATGCTATTATATTATCATTCTAGGATACTTTTTAGGCATTTACCTTTTGTTTTATATTATTTTTGGGAATTAACCTATTAACCAAGTGCCAAGTGTAAATTGTTGTTTTCTACGCGTGTTTGGCTTTTCAGGACTACTGTACCAAACGAAGTCCAAATACCCCGAAACTTTTTGATGATTTTTTCTGGACCAAAATAAGACATGGAAGCTTCGGAGGAAGACCGAAGGGCAGATGAGGTGCCCCCAAGCCATCAGGGTGTGCCGAGGGGGGTGGTCGCACCCTGATAGCTTGGGGCCACGTCCCCGCTCTCTAGCCCTCGTTCTCTGGCCTATAAATTCACATATATTCCAAAAACCCTAGAGAGCCTCCCGAAACACTTTTTCTGCCACCGCAAGTCTCTATTCCGCCATGTGCCCATCTGGAGCCCTGTTCCGGTGACCTACCAGAGGAGGGAGCAATCACGGAGGGCCTCTACATGAACCTTGCTGCTCCCATGATGATGTCTGAGTAGTTCACCGCAGACCTACGGGTCTGTAGTTAGTACCTAGATGGCTATCTCTCTCTATGTTCTTCATTGCCAAGATCACCGCGATTCCTGCGGTGATCTATCTTATGTAATCAATCTTTGTGGTGTGTTTGTTGGGAATCGATGAATTGGGGGTTTATGTTCAAATTATTCATGAAAAGATATTGAATACTTGCGGGTATTTTATTTGCATGACTTTTATAGCTTCGTAATGCTCTATGATTTATCGGTTTGGTTTAGCCAACTAGATTGATTTACCTTCAAGTGGGAGTGGTACGTTGTAGTGGGTTTAATCTTGCGGTGCTCAATTCCAGTGACAGAAAGGGACATTACACGTATTGTATTGCTCCCACTAAGGGTAAAATAAAGGGGTTTATTTATATTGATTGCATTTACTTTGTCTACATCATGTCATCATCCTCCAAGCATTACTCCATTTTTACTTAATACAGATGCATTATGGATAGCGATCGATTGGTGGAGTAATAGTACTAGATGCAGGCAGAAGTCGATCTACTTGTTTATGGATGTGATGCCTATATACATGATCATTGCCGTGAATAAATATTGCATAACTATGCGCTTTTCTACCAATTGCCCAATAGTAATTTGTTTACCCACCGTATGCCTTCTTCGAGAGAGAAGCCTCTAGGAAACACTATGGCCCCCGGGTCTCCTCACAAATATATTTACAAAAACTCTAAATACTTTGTTGTCATTATTTACTTTCTTTTTTTTCCAATTTATATTTATAAAATTATCTATCTATCACTACTTATAGCTTGAAAGTAACGAGTTCAAGGGGATTGACAACCCTCTTGCCCGCGTTGGGTGCAAGTGTTTGCTCGTTTGTGCGTAGGCGCTGAAGACGGGAATTTCCGTGGTTCTCCTATTGGTTCGATAACCTTGGTTCTCACTAAGGGAAACACCTACCTTTGCTTTGCTGCATCATCCCCTCCTATTTGGGGAAAATCCCAACGCAGTTTACAAGTATCAAGCATTACACGTTTGTCATGAACTTAATACCTAGAGAGGCAAGGATATAAGCGCTCTCGAAGTGGAATAATAGTAGTAGATGCAGAATCGTTTCGGTCTACCTGTTTATGGATGTGATGCCTATATACATGATCATTGCCGTGAATAACATGTCATAACTATGCAAAATTCTGCCAATTGCCCAACAGTAATTTGTCTTCCCATCGTATGCTATTTTCAAGAGAGAAGCCTCTGGCAAGCACTATGGCCCCCGGGTCTAATTAAACATAAATACAAAAGCTCCAAAATTACCTCACTGCCTTTTATTATTTGTTTTTACATTTATTATTTGCAATATCTATTCTAACAAGATTTAATCGTTGCAAGTAACGAGTTCAAGGGGCTTGACAACCCTCTTGCCCGCGTTGGGTGCAAGTGTTTAGTTTTGTGTGTATAGATGTTGTTGAAAGGAAATAGATTGGTTCTCCTATTGGTTCGATAACCTTGGTTCTCACCGAGGGAAATACTTATCTCTACCGTGCTGCATCTCCTCTCCTCTTCGGGGAAAATCCCAACCCATCTCACAAGTAGCAGGAAGAATTTCTAGCGTCGTTGCCGGGGAGACATTCAGGTCCCTACACATAAATTATATTTCACTTGTTATACTTTTTATTTGTTGTTATATTGTAATTTATATTAAAATCAAAAATATAAAAATATTTCTATTTGCTTGTGTGCTTGACGTGGCTTGAGACTGCGTCGATATTTCCCCAAAGAGGAAGGGATGATGCAGCACAGCGACGGTAAGTATTTCCCTCAGTTATGAAACCAAGGTTATCGAACCAGTAGGAGGATCACCACCACCCAGTAAGCAGCACCTGCACACAAATAACAAATACTTGCAACCCGACGCGAAAGAGAGGTTGTCAATCTCTCTACGGTAAAAAGATAGATTAGGTAGTGATAGATAGGAGAGATAGATCTCTCAAGAACACAAAATAAAGAGAGCACATAAAAAGTGCAGCAATATATTTTGGGTTTTTGGTATAGTAGATCTGAAAACAAAAGTGGCAAAAAGATAGATCGGAAAGCAATATGTTGGAAAAGTAGACCCGGGGGCCGTAGGATTCACTAGTGGCTTCTCTCATGAGTATAGCACGCGGTGGGTGAACAAATTACTGTTGGGCAATTGATAGAAGATCAAGTAATCATGACGATATCCAAGGCGATGATCATTATATAGGCATCACGTCCAAGATAAGTAGATCGACTCCTGCCTGCATCTACCACTATTACTCCACACATCAACCGCTATCCAGCATGCATCTAGTGTATTAAGTTCATGGAAAAACGGAGTAATGCAATAATAACGATGACATGATGTAGACAAGATCTATTCATGTAGGAATAGACCCCATCTTGTTATCCTTAATGGCAACGATACATGCGTGCCTTGTTGCCCCTTCTGTCACTGGGAATGGACACCGCAAGATCGAAGCCATCACAAAGCACCTCTTCCCATGGAAAGAAAAATCTATCTAGTTGGCCTAACTAAACCAAAGATTCGAAGAAGAAATACGAGGCAATAAGTAATCATGCATATAAGAGATCAAAGAAGACTCAAATAATATTCATGGATAGAAACTGATCATGAACTCAAAAATCATCGGATCCCAACAAACACACCGCGAAAGTTTACAGCAAATAGATCTCCAAGAGACCATTGTATTGAGAATCAAAAGAGAGAGAGGAAGCCATCTAGCTACTACCTATGGACCCGTAGGTCTATGGTGGACTACTCACGCATCATCGGAGAGGCACCTATGAAGAAGATGAGACCCTCCGTGATGGTGTTTAGATTGGATCTCGAAGTTCTGGAACTTGCGGCGGCTGGAATTGTGTTTCATCGACTCCCCTAGGGTTTTCTGAATATTTGGGAATTTATAGGCGTCAGAGGCGGTGGAGGGGGGGCGTGGAGGGCACAACCCACTAGGGTGCGCCGGGGCCCCCTGGCGTGCCCATGTGGGTTGTGGCCTCCACAGCCCACCTCTCTCGTACTTCTTTGGCCCACTGGGTGTCTTCTGGTCCAGAAAAAATCTCCAAAAAATTTCGTCGCGATTGGACTCCGTTTGGTACTGATATTCTACGAAGTAAAAAACAAGCAAAAACAGCAACTGGCACTTTGGCACTATGTCAATAGGTTAGTCCAAAAAAATGATATAAAATTGTTATAAAATGATTGTAAAACATCCAAGAATGATAATATAACAGCATGGAACAAGCAAATATTATAGATACGTTGGAGACGTATCAGCATCCCCAAGCTTAATTCCTACTCGTCCTCAAGTAGGTAAATGATAAAAACAGAATTTTTGATGTGGAATGCTGCCTAACATGTTCATCTCATATTCTTTTCTTTTGTATAGCATGGACATTTGGACTTGTAGATGATTCAAAGCAATAGTGTAGTTTTAACATAATGACTTCAATACTCAAGCATGCCAACAAGCAACCATGTCTTTCAAAATATCAACACTAAAGAAAGTTATCCCTAGCCCATCATGCTCAATCATTGATGCATTCATGAAACACACTCAAATATTAGCTATACCCAATGCTCAAGTACGATCATAGTGCCCCCTAGTTGGTGCTTTATAAGAGAAGATGGAGACTCAAGTAAAAATAAAAATTGCATAAAGTAAATAGATAGGCCCTTCGCAGAGGGAAGTAGGGATTTGTAGAGGTGCCAGAGCTCAAGGTTTTTAATTGAGAGAGAAAAATATTTTGGGTGGCATGCCTTTCCTGTCAACGAAAACGACAAAGTAGTTTACAATACTTTCCATGCTAGATATATCATAGGCGGTTCCCAAACAAAAAATAATGTTTATTACTTTTTCCACCAAACTTTCACATTCCATGGCGGGCCGTATCCACGGTTGCCTTCCATACCAACACTTTCCAAGAAATTTATTATTTGAAAACATAAAGTAAATATTTTTTTTATTTTTCATTTCGGGAATGGGCATACCTATTACCACCGTAATCTTGTGCAATGACAAGTGAATAAACACTCATCTTGAGAATAACACATCTAGCATGGAAAAATATTGGACACTCCCCACCGTTTCATGAGCGGTACGAGCACACAAAAGAGAAAAATTATTTTGAAAATTTAGAGATGGCACATACAAATTTTCTTGGAACGGCATGGAAATACCGCATATAGGTAGGTATGGTGGACTCATAAGTCAAAACTTGGTTTAAGGATTTTGGATGCACAAGTAGTATTTCTACTTAGTAAAAATGGAGGCTAGCAAATAGATTGAGAAGCAACCAAACCGAGAAACGAAAATTCACATAAGCGAGCATTGAGCATAACTAACAACGAATAATGCACCATAAGTAGGATGTAATTTCATTGCACAACTATTGACCTTCGTACTTGCATAGGGAATCACAAACCTTAACACCAATATTCCTACTAAAGCATAATTACTCACTAACATGACTCACATATTACTATCATCATGTTTCAAAACTATTACAAAGAATCAAGTTTTATTTGCCCAATGATCTTCATGGAAGGTTTTATTATATCCTCCTTGGATATCTATCACTTTGGGACTAGTTTCATATATTGTCATTGCTTTTTGACAAGCTCAAACGAATTTAAGTGAAGCACGTGAGCATAAAGATTTCATCTCTCAAAAAGGTATAAGTGAAGCATGAGAGGATTTCTTCAAAAATTAATAACTCTCAAATTAATCTAAGTGAAGCATGAGAGTATTTCTAAAAAAAATTCCAAGCACGTCGTGCTCAAAAAGATATAAGTGAAGCACTAGAGCAATTCTATAGCTCAAAAAGTTTGAGTGAAGCATAGAGAGCAATTCTAACAAATCATAGCATAATTTTGGATCTCCCAAATAGGTGTTTCTAGCAAGGATACAAGTTACAAACTAACAAGCAAAGCAAGCAAAGACTCAAATTATACAAGACGCTCCAAGCAAAACTCATGATATGTGATGAATAAAAATATAGCTCCAAGTAAAATACCGATGGTCGTTAGAAGAAAGAGGGGATGCCACTCGGGGGCATCCCCAAGCTTAGTTGCTTGTTCCTCTTTGGATATATCTTGGGGGTGCTGTAGCATCCCCAAGCTTAGGCTCTTTTCACTCCTTATTCCTTCATCCATCGTGATCTCACCCAAAACTTGAAAACTTCAATCACACAAAACTCAACAAAATCTTCGTGAGATCCGTTAGTATAATAAAGCAAATCACTACTTTAGGTGCTGTTGAAAACCCATTCATATTTTATTGTTGCATTATACCTACTTTATTTTAACTTTACCATGCCTCATACCCTTCAATATAACCCATAGATTCATCAAAACAAGCACACAATGCAACGAAAACAGAATCTGTCTTAAACAGAACAGTCTGTAGTAATCTATACTCTAACCATACTTTTGTAACTCTAAAGATTCTGAGAAATTAGGAAAATGTTAATAATTTGTATAGAAACACTGTGTTAAAATTTCAGCTCAAGATCACGTTCCAGCAAAAAATAAAAATTCAAATACTGGACGCAAAGTTTCTGTTTCAGATTCAGCATCGCTTCTACTCATCTTATGAATCATCCTAAAGGCTCTACTTGGTACAAACACTAAATAAACCATAAAAACACAATCATAACAGAGGCATAATTGTGTTAACACTCAAAACAGAAAGGAAAGAAGCAAAAAATTATTTATTCATTGGGTTGCCTCCCAACAAGCGCTATCGTTTTACGCCCCTAGCTAGGCATAACGCATAGATTCAAGTATTGTCATCTTTGGTTTTGGATCCATAGGATGCCCTCATGATTGATTCATATGGTGGTTTAATTCTAGTTCTAGGGAAGTGTTCCATACCCTTTCTTAGTGGAAATTGAAAACGAATATTGCCTTCTTTCATATCAATCACGGCACCTATAGTATGTAAAAACGGTCTACCAAGTATAATGGGACAAGACGGATTGCAATCAATATCAAGAACAATAAAATCTATGGGCACATAGTTCCTATTTGCAAGAATAAAAACATCATTAATTCTTCCCAAAGGTTTTCTAATAGTAGAATCCGCCAAGTGCAAATTAAGAGAACATTCTTCAATATTGGTGACACCAAGCACATCACATAAAGATTTTGGAATTGTGGAAACACTAGCACCCAAATCACATAAATAAAAGCACTCATAATTTTTAATCTTGACCTTAATTGTAGGTTCCCACTCATCATGTAATTTTCTAGGAATAGAAATCTCCAACTCCAACTTTTCTTCAAAAGATTTCATCATGCCATCAACGATATGTATAGTAAAAGCTTTATTTTGCTCATAAGCATGGGGTGAATTCCACATGGATTGCATCAAAGAAATACATTCAATCAAAGAGAAACTATCATAATTAAAGTCTTGGCAATCCAAAATAGTCGGCACATCACTAGTTAAAGTTTTGACCTCTTCAAACCCACTTTTATCAAAATTTTCATCAAGATTTTCACCCTCCAAATTATTGGGATGCCTTCTAGCTAAAGTTGACTCTACTTCAGTCCCATTATCATCAATCTTAATATTACTAAACAAGGAATCAACAGTAGAAACACCAATAACTTTAAGATCTTCATCACTTTTATGAAGGTAATCACTAGAAAAATGATTTTTCTAAGATTTCTCTTTTAGCTCTAAGCATAGCGGTTCTTTTCTTACTTTCATCCATAGAGACATATAAAGCTTTA
This sequence comes from Elymus sibiricus, assembly GCA_039707655.1. Taxonomy (NCBI): domain Eukaryota; kingdom Viridiplantae; phylum Streptophyta; class Magnoliopsida; order Poales; family Poaceae; genus Elymus; species Elymus sibiricus. Next base: position 371,552,253 of record CM077675.1, on the reverse strand, counting down.
ATTAATTCATCAATCTTAGGCACAAAAGCTTTCAACTTGAGATTTTCAACATCATGAGAAATTCTATCAATGCTTCTAGACACATCATCAATCTTATTCAACTTTTGTTCTATCGTAGTATTGAAAGCCTTTTGCACATTGATAAAATCTTTAATATTACTCTAAAGATCAGAGGTGTTCCTATTACTATTGTAAGAGAAATTACCATAATTATTAGAGGAATTTCCAGGAAAAGGCCTAGGATTAAAATTACCTCTATAAGCATTGTTATTGAAATTGTTTCGCGAGACAAAGTTCACATCTACGGAATCACTATTTTGCTCAATCAAAGTAGACAAAGGCACATCATTAAAATCAATAGGAGCATTTTTACTAGCAACCAATTTCATCAAAGCATCAACCTTATCACTCAAAGTACTAATTTCTTCAACCGAATTAACCTTTTTACTAGTAGGTGCTCTTTCGGTATACCATTGCGAATAATTTGCCATGATATTATCGAGCAATTTAGTAGCTTCACCCAAAGTAATTTCCATAAAAGTATCACCCGCGGCGAAATCTAAAAGATTTCTAGAGACAAAATTCAATCCCACATAATTTTTTTGTATTATCATCCAAAGATTTAAACCATGGGTAGGACAATTTCTGAACATCAACTTCATTCTTTCCCAAGATTGTGCAACATGTTCATGCTAAAGTTGCTTAAAATTCATGATTTGTGTCCTAAGGGAAATAATTTTCGCGGGCGGAAAATACTTAGTGATAAAAACATCCTTGCACTTATTCCAAGAATCGATACTATTGCGAGGCAAAGAGGAAAACCAAATTTTTGCATGATCCCGCAAGGAAAAAGGAAATAATTTCAACTTCACTATATCATTGTCCACATCTTTTTTCTTTTGCATATCACACAATTCTACAAACGTGTTTAGATGGGACGCGGCATCCTCATTAGGAGTACCGGCAAATTGATCTTTCATGACAAGATTCAACAAAGCGGCATAAATATCACAAGACTCCGCACTAGTGGCGGGAGGAGCAATAGGAGTACTAATAAAATCATTATTATTAGTATTGGAAAAATCACACAACTTGGTGTTTTCTTGAGTCATCCTGACTACGCAAACAAGATTGCAAGCAAGGAAGAGATCCGGCGAGAAAACGGCAAATGAAAAAGAGGGCGAATAAAACAGCAAATTGGTGAAGTGGGGGAGAGGAAAACGAGAGGCAAATGGCAAATAATGTAATTGCAAGGAGATGAGTTTTGTGATTAGGAACCTGGTAGATGATGATGGAGTCTCCTTGGCGCCTGAGATTGGCACGTAGAAGAGACTGCTTCCTTCCCGGCAACGGCGCCAGAAATTCCTTATACGTGGCTTGAGACTGTGTCGGTATTTCCCCAAAGAGGAAGGGATGATGCAGCATAGCGACGGTAAGTATTTACCTCAGTTATGAAACCAAGGTTATCAAACCAGTAGGAGGATCACCACCACCCAGTAAGCAGCACCTACATACAAATAACAAATACTTGCAACCCGACGCGAAAGAGAGGTTGTCAATCTCTCTACGGTAAAAAGATAGATTAGGTAGTGATAGATAGGAGAGATAGATCTCTCAAGAACACAAAATAAAGAGAGCAAATAAAAAGTGCAGCAATATATTTTTGGGTTTTTGGTATAGTAGATCTGAAAACAAAGGTGGCAAAAAGATAGATCGGAAAGCAATATGTTGGAAAAGTAGACCCGGGGGCCGTAGGATTCACTAGCGGCTTCTCTCATGAGTATAGCACACGGTGGGTGAACGAATTACTGTTGGGCAATTGATGGAAGATCAAATAATCATGACGATATCCAAGGCGATGATCATTATATAGGCATCACGTCCAATATAAGTAGACCGACTCCTGCCTGCATCTACCACAATTACTCCACACATCGACCGCTATCCAGCATGCATCTAGTGTATTAAGTTCATGGAAAAACAGAGTAATGCAATAAGAACAATGAAATGATGTAGACAAGATCTATTCATGTAGGAATAGACCAAATCTTGAAATTCTTAATGGCAACGATACATGCGTGCCTTGCTGCCCCTTCTGTCACTGGGAAAGGACACCGCAAGATCAAACGCATCACAAAGCACCTCTTTCCATGCCAAGAAAAATCGATCTAGTTGTCCTAACTAAACCAAAGATTCGAAGAAGAAATACGAGGCAATAAGTAATCATGCATATAAGAGATCAAAGAAGACTCAAATAATATTCATGGATAGAAACTGATCATGAACTCAAAATTCATCGGATCCCAACAAACACACCGCAAAAGTTTACATCAAATAGATCTCCAAGAGACCATTGTATTGAGAATCAAAATAGAGAGAGAAAGCCATCTAGTTATTGCCTACGGACCCGTAGGTCTATGGTGGACTACTCACGCATCATCGGAGAGGCACCTATGAAGAAGATGAACCCCTCCGTGATGGTGTTTAGATTGGATCTTGAAGTTCTGGAACTTGCAGCGGCTGGAATTGTGTTTCATCAACTTTCCTAGGGTTTTCTAAATATTTGGGAATTTATAGGCATCAGAGGCGGTGGAGGGGGGGCCCGTGGAGGGCACAACCCACCAGGGTGCGCCGGGGCCCCCTGGCGCTCCCATGTGGGTTGTGGCCTCCACAGCCCACCTCTCTAGTACTTCTTTGGCCCACTGGGTGTCTTCTGGTCCAGAAAAAATCTCCAAAAAGTTTCGTCGCGATTGGACTCCGTTTGGTACTGATATTCTGCGAAGTAAAAAAACTAGCAAAAACAGCAACTGGCACTTTAGCACTATGTCAATAGGTTAGTCCCAAAAAATGATATAAAGTTGTTATAAAATGATTGTAAAACATCCAAGAATGATAATATAACAGCATGGAACAAGCAAAAATTATAGATACGTTGGAGACGTATCAGTGCTTAGTTATCTAGTTTACTTGTTTGCTTGCTAGTTTACTTGCTTTGCCACTATGTGTCAAGAAAATACCAAATTGTGTGGCTTTTCAAATACTAATAATAATGATTTTAATAGTACTCCAATACCATCCATCACTAGTGCGGAAGCTTTTGATATAAATGCCGCTTTGCTAAATTTTGTTATGTAAGAACAATTTTCAGGAAGTCCTAATGAGGATCCCGCTTCATATCTTAATACCTTCGTTGAATTATGTGATATGCAAAATAAAGAAGATATGGATAATGATGTGGATAAACTGAAATTATTTCCTTTTTCACTAAGAGATAAAGCTAAAACTTGGTTTTCATCATTGCCTCGCAATAGCATCGGAACATGAGATAAGTGTAAGGATGCTTTTATTGCCAACTATTTCCCTCCTACTAAGATTATATCTCTCTGAAACAAAATTATGAATTTTAAACAACATGAGCAAGAACATGTTGCACAAGCATGGGATATAACGAAAATGATGATTAGAAATTGTCCCACTCATGGCTTAAATTTATGGATGATAATACAAAATTTCTATGCGGGACTAAACTTTGTGTCAAGAAATCTTCTAGACTCTGCTGAAAGTGGTACCTATATGAAGATTACATTGGCATAAGCTACAAAATTATTGGATAATATCATGATAAATTATTCTTAATGGCACACTGAACGAGCTCCAACTGGTAAGAAGGTAAATTCTGTTGAAGAAATCGCTACTTTGAGTGATAAGTTGGATTTCTCTTATGAACATGTTGGCAAATAAGAAAACTCAAGTTGATCCTAATTATGTGCCACTATCTACTTTGATTGAGAAAAATAATGATGCTATTGATGTGAACTTTGTCTCCAGAAATAATTTCAATAACAATGCTTATAGAGGTAACTTCAATCCTAGACTGTATCCCAGTAATTCCTCTAATAATTATGGCAATTCTTGTTGTAATTCTTCCAGTAATAATAATAGGATGCCCTCTGATCTTGAGAACACAATTAAATAATTTTTTATTTCTCAAAAAAAATTCAATACTATGGTAGAAAAAAAAAGTACATAAAGTTGACGATATGGCTAGAAACAAGGATATGATTGCTCATGATGTGGAAACTCTCAAAAGTAAAACTTTGCCACCTAAACTTGATATTAACTAGTCTATTAAATCCATCCAAATATGTATTAATGAAAGTAAGGAGAGGACCGCTAGGTTGAGAGCTAAGCGAGAATTTTTAGAAAAAGTGATTCCTCCCGGTTTCTATTGTAATTACGATGAAGATGTTAAAATGATTGGTGTTTCCCATATTGAATCTTTATTTAACAATCTTAAAGTTGATGATAAAGGTACTGGAGATGAGTCAACTTTAGCTAGAAGGTGTCCCGTTTGTTTGGAGGGTGATGATTTTATCGATAAAAATATAAAAAAGTGGGTTTGGAGAGGTCAAAACTTTAAATAGTGATGCACCCCCTACTTTGGATTAAAAGGACTTTAATTATGAAAGTTGTTCTTTAGTTGAATTTATTTCCTTGTTGCAATCCATGATTAGCTCACCCAATGCTTATGAACAAAATAAAGCTTTTACTAAACATATTGTAGAAGCTATGATAAAGGCTCATGAGGAGAAACTTGAGTTAGAGGTTTCAATACCTAGAAAATTACATGATGAATGGGAACCTACTATTAAAATTAATCTTAAAGATTATGAATGCAATGTTTTGTGTGATCTTGGTGCTAGTTTTTCTACAATACAAAAATCTCTATGTGATGTGCTAGGTCTCACCGATATAAATGAATGTTCCCTTAACTTGCATTTAGCGGATTCCACTATTAAGAAACCATTGGGTAGAATAAATTATGTTCTTATTCTTTATAATAGAAATTATGTGCCCATGGATTTCATTGTGTTTGATATTGAATGCAATTCGCCTTGTCCTATTATACTTGGTAGGCCTTTCTTACGAACTATAGGTGCTATTATTGACATGAAAGACGGTAATATAAGATTCCAATTCCCACTAAAGAAAGGGATGGAACACTTACCTAGAAAGGTAATTAAATCACCTTATGAATCTATTATGAGGGCCACCTATGGAATCAATTTGAAGGATGACAACACTTCATACTATGCATTATGCCTAGATAGGGGCATAAAAAATAGCGCATGTTGGGAGACAATCCAATAGTTATCTTTAAATTTTTGTTATACTTTATATTTTGGTGTGTTGAAATGATTATTGCTACTGTAATGATTGTGTTTTTATGTTTAAATTAGTGTTTGTGCCAAGTAAAACCTTTGTGATGATTTGGAAGATAGTAGAATTGATATGGTGCAAAAATAGAAACTTTTGCGTCCAGTGCAGAATTTCTTTGATTTTACTTGAATGTTTTTATATGAAATTTTTACACAGTATTTATATACAAATTTCCCAGGTTGTCCTAATTTTTCAGAATTTTCGGAGTTACATAAGTATGGTTTTGCTACAGATCTGTACAGACTGTTCTGTTTTAGACAGATTCTGTTTTTGCTTGCATAGTTTGCGTGTTTTGATGATGCTATGGATTGTATCAGGGAGTATAAGCCATGGAGAAGTTAGAATACAATATCTATTATGCAATAATGAAATATGAATTAATTTATAACAGTACCTAAAGTATTTGATATGTCTATTATACTAACAGATCTCATGAGGTTTTGTTGAGTTTTGTGTGGTGAAATTTTCAAGTTTTGGGTGAGAGAATGATGGATGAAGGAATAAGGAGAGGCAAAACCCTAAGCTTGGGGATGCCCAAGTCACCCCAAGGTAATATTCAAGGAATACCCAAGTGTCTAAGCTTGGGGATGCCCCGGAAGGCATTCCCCTCTTTCGTCTCCAATCTATCGGTATGTCACTTGGAGCTATGTTTTTATTCATCACATGATATGTGTTTTTCTTGGAGCGTCGTGTGCTATATTTTGTTTTTCTTTTAGTTTCTCACAATCATTGTTTGTTGGACACACGTATTTGAGAGAGACACATGGTTATCATAATTTGTTAGAATACTCTATATGCTTCACTTATATCTTTTGATCTAGGCAGTTGCTCTAGTGCTTCACTTATATCTTTTAGAGCACGACAGCGTTCAGATTTTGTAGAAACAATCGAAATATCATGCTTCACTCAAATCTTTTTGAGAGTATAATAAGAAATAGGAATGTTAAATGGCACGAGTTATAATACTAGTCCAAAAAGGATAGGTATCAAGGGGGTATAATAAAAAAACCATGTAGCTCACTAAAGAAGAAACATGAGTTGATTATATTGATGTAGTAATATTAAAGGGCATGAGTACATGATTGTTGGTTAGTAGAAATATCGATAATTAAAGCTTGTTATTTGTTATTCATCTAAATATTAACTGTGGCATGGTGATGAAGTATTAACTGTGGCATGGTGATGATGTGTGAGCATTTTTATGTCTGAAATGAAATCCTATCGTGTTGTTCAAATCGGGGGCGCGATGGTTAACTCCTACCAACCTCCTCCCTACGAGTATGAGGTAGTACTTTGCTTAGAGAGAGCTAATAAGACTTTACAATAAGTATGTGAGTTCTTTATGACTAATGTGAATCCATGGATATACGCACTCTCACCTTTCCGTAATTTCTAGACTCCTCGGTACCGTGCATTGCCCATTCTCACCTCGAGAGTTGATGCGACCTTCGCCGGTGCATCCAAACCCCGTGATATGATACACTCTATCACACATAAGCCTCCTTATATCTTCCTCAAAACAGCCACCATACCTACCTATCATGGCATTTTCATAGTCATTCCGAGATATATTGCCATCCAACTTCCACTGTTTCGTCACATGACTTGTGTGTTCATTATCATATTGCTTTGCATAATCATATAGCTGACACAATATTTGTGGCAAAGCCACCGTTCATCATTTTCTACATGTTACGCTAAATCATTGCATATCCTGGTACACTGCCAGAGGCATTCATATAGAGTCATATTGTTTTATGTTGAGTTGTAAGTAAATAAAAGTATGATGATAATCATTATTAGAGCACTGTCCCAGTGAGGAAAGGATGATGGAGACGATGATTCCCCCACAAGTCTGGATGAGACTCCAGATGAAAAAATAAAAAAAAATGAGAGAAAAGAGAGAAGGGGCAGTGTTACTATCCATTTACCACACTTGTGCCTCAAAGTGGCACCATGTTCTTCATATAAAGAGTCTCCTGAGTTGTCATTTTCATATGCTAGTGGGAATTTTTACATTATAGAACTTGGCTTGTATATTACGATCACAGACTTCCTCAAATGTCTAAGGTCTTCATGAGCAAGCAAGTTGGATGCACACCCACTTAGCTTTCGGAGCTTTCATACACTTATAGGTCTAGTGCATCTGTTGCATGGCAATCCCTACTCCTCACATTGATATCGATTGATGGGCATCTCCATAGCCCATTGATCCGCCTAGTTGATGCAAGACTTTCTTTTCCACTTTGACTCCTTTGATATCTACTACCATACTCGATTCCACCCATATGCTATATCCATGGTTCACACTCATGTATTGCGTGAAGTTGAAAATGTTGAAGCGTGTTAGAATTATGATCCAATTACCTGGTTTGACACCGGGGTGCTCATGATTTATACTTATGCGGTGAAGACGGAGTCATGCCATGCTTAATATGATAAAATGAGTAGGGAATAATATTCTTAAAGGATCGTATATTTTGAAAAATAATGATTATGCTATTTATGTTTATGGATATTATTATGTTGATGTCAATTAGTTCATCGTTTCTCAATGGTCATACTTAAAAGAAATTACATGTTGGGTAGCATGTCACATCAAAAATTCTGTTTTTATCATTTAGTTAATCGAGGACGAGCAGGAATTAAGCTTGGCGATGCTAATACGTTTCCAATGTATCTATAATTTTTTATTGTTCCATGCCATTATAATATCAACCTATGATACTTTATATACAATTATATGCTATTTTATATCATTTTTGGGAACTAACCTATTAGGCCAGTGCCAAGTGCCAGTTGTTCTTTTTTGCGTGTTTTTGGTTTTCTAGGAAATCTGTACCAAACGAAGTCCAAACGCTACAAAAAATTTTGACAATTTTTTCTGGACAAAAGAGATGCAGTGAGCTTCGGGAGGAGTCCAGAAGCCAGACGAGGAGACGACAAGGCAACAGGGCGCGCCCTGATGCCTTCTGGGCCCCTCGTGGCTCCGTCTGACCTAATTCCAACTTCATAAATTCTTTAAAACCGAGAAACCAACAGAGAGCCACCCGAAACACTTTTTTCTGCCACCGCAAGCCTTTGTTCCGACGGAAGGCCATCTGGAGACTTTTTTCGGCACTCTGCCGGAGGGGGAATCGACCACGGAGGCCACCTACATCAACCTTGCCGCGTTCATGATGATGCGTGAGTACTCCTCCATAGACCTATGGGTCCATAGTTGGTACCTAGATGGCTTCTTATCTCTCTTTGATTTTCAATACAAAGTTCATCGCGATACCCACGGTGATCTATCTGATGCAATCTTCTTTTGCGGTGGGTTTGTTGGGATCTGATGAATTATGGGTTTATGATCGGATTATTCATTGAAAGTAATTGAGTCTCCTCTGAATTCTATTATGCATGATTATTATAGCTTTGTATTTCTCTCTGATCTATCGGTTTGGTTTGGCCAACTAGATTGATTTATCTTCAGTGGGAGTGGTGCGTTGTAGTGGGTTCAATCTTGTGGTGCTCTATGTCCTCGTGACAGAAGGGGACAAGACACATATTTGTAATGTTGCCATTAAGGATAAAACGATGGGATCTGAACATATTGCTTGTCTTATTTTGTCTACATCATGTCACCTTGCTCCAAGCATTACTCTGTTTGTCATAAACTTAATACCTAGAGAGGCAAGCATAAAAGCGCTCTCGAAGTGGAGTAATAATAGTAGATGCAAAATCGTTTCGGTCTACTTGATTATGGACGTGATGCCTATATACATGATCATTGTCGTGAATAACATGCCATAACTATGCGCAATTCTGTCAATTGCTCAACAGTAATTTATCTACCCACCGTATGCTATTTTCAAGAGAGAAGCCTCTAGCGAACACTATGGCCCCCGGGGTCTACTTAAACATAAATACAAAAAATCCTAAATTACCTTGCTGCCTTTTATTATTAATTTTTACTTTTATTATTTACAATATCTATTCTATCAAGATTTAATCCTTGCAAGTAACGAGTTCAACGGGCTTGACAACCCTCTTGCCCGCGTTGGGTGCAAGTGTTTGGTTTTGTGTGTGTAGGTGCTGATGAAAGGAATTTGCTTGGTTCTCCTATTGGTTCGATAACCTTGGTTCTCACCGAGGGAAATACTTATCTCTACTGTGTTGCATCTCCTCTTCTCTTCGGGAAAAATCCCAACGCAGCTCACAAGTAGGAATGCAACGTAAAATTCATCTATGTACTAGATCACACATTAGAAAACGAGCTACATTAAAAAGGAACCCTACCTCCACTCTACTCGTCATCACTGCTACCAATAACCACCCCTCCCTCGTGCTAGACGGACCGGCCTCGTGATTGTTGGCGGTGGGCCACACCTCCGGTTACTCCTCGTTGTTGTCGTCGTCCGAGAGGGATGCGGACAACTCGTCGAGCGCCACATCCACGAGGTGGATACGGCGGCGGTTGGCTGCCACCTCCCGCTCGAACTGAATCGAGTCGAGGATGGCGGCCTGCTCCGCCTCAGAACGCCGCCGCTGCCTATGCAACTTGGGTGTTTTGGAACTCGGCCTCTACCATGGCAAAGCCTCTGGGCTCCATGCCCGATGCTTCCTCTACGTCCTTCTTTGTGGCCACGTCCACGTCCTCGGCACCTGGCTCCTCCACCGACATCTTCACTTCTTGCATCTCCTCCTCCTCCTACATCGCTACAAGCATGACGACTTGACGTGCCTCCTCAGTGGCGCGCATCTCGTCTTGGATCTCCGCCCTTCGTTTGGGCGTGAGCATCTTATAGGTTGCGATCTTCTGTCTGACCATGGCGGACGGCGTCCAACTCGGATTGGAAGTGGAAGAGGGAGAATCGGTGGCCGTGGACGGGAGGAAGAGGACGAGAATGGGAGCATGGCTAGGGTTGTCTCGTCGTCCGGCTTAAATAGCTGGATTTAGCCCCACGAACGGCGTGTCGAACCGGCGCTACGAATGTGTCCTCGCCAAACCAGAGGAGGCACACGATGGACGCGTGTCTTTCTGTGCGGGTTCGTGTCCGGACCATCCTATTTCTACTCGTAATATGAGCCAAGTTTGAGAGGTGACGAACAATCCAAATTTATAGGGCCGGATTGAGGTGGACGGTTGAGTCGCATATTCATGACTGGTCATTGACCGAGCCATCCGTGCGGACATATGCAGGGGATTTAGGGTGTCTCGTTATAGATGGTCTAAGAGCATCTCCACCCACGCCCCCAGAACGCCCCCCAGGACACCTTTTTAGGCTTAGTTTTAGGCTCGGATGTCACTTTTTGTCGAAAAACGGTCCAGCCACGCTCCCAGCGCGCCCCCAAGACGTCAAAATAGCGCCGGCATACCCAGACGAAACCCAGCACGCTGGGGGCTCTTGGGGCGCCGGCGAATCATGTCTCCTCACGTGTTCTTTTTCTTGGCCCACTTAATCATTTCCCACACAAATTTTGGGTTGAGGTGAGGTGTGGCTGGGAAGATGTCCTTCCCATGCACTCTTATTTTGGCCGGCTGAAACATTTGGCCTCTCAAGACACCAACTTTTTTGATTCGGTGGTGTTTTTGGGCTCCGTTCCAAACGGCTCGAGATGATCTAAGGACGGAGGTCTGTTCTAGGGCACGCCCAAGAGCAACAGGCAAGTTTCTGTTCGACGACCGTTTGGCCAAGTGTTCATTGAGTGCCAACAACGCAGTTGTCATCTGCCTATCCACCCGGCTCGATATATCACATCGCCCCACGCGCCCGGTATCTCAGGAGTGATGTGCCCCAGATCCCTCAGGGTTGATCGAGCTCTGGGTATGCATGCATATGCACTTCGCGTAGAGGAGTTTTTACTGTACGCGCGCATGCAGTAACTGCATGCAGATACCCAGATCCCTCTGCCTCTCGAGGTGCACAAACCTACTCGCATTCAATCAGCCCGACAGTTGTTGCTGTTACGCACCTCCCTCTTGACCTCTTCTGCCAATAAGTAGCAACGCTCTGTCTCATCCATTTCAAGGTGGCTAGTAAAGCTCACAGTTACTGTTAGCTCCAGTACCTTATCGCTACCTCGATACGGTTTGGGTTAGCCGGCCTCATCTCAGCTCGTTTCACCGGCAATGACCATGCCCAGGCTCGCCGCGGTCGTGGCGTCGCTCTACCTGCTTATCATGCTAACAGGGTGCGAAGCTGCCGCTGCTGGTGCGGGCGGTTCGACGAGCTGCCACGGCGGCAGAGCTGTGGGGAGGAGCGACGGCGGCCGGGCGACAGCGCCGATTGTGAAGGCCATGTTCGTGTTCGGGAGCTCCTTGGTGGACAACGGCAACAACAACTTCCTCAACAGCACCGGCGTGCGTGCCGACTACCTGCCCTACGGCGTCGACTTCCCGCTCGGCCCCTCCGGCCGATTCTCCAACGGCCGCAACACCATCGACGCGCTCGGGGAGCTCCTCCGACTCCCCCGCGGCGGCCGCATCCCGCCGTTCGCCGACCCGGCTACCAGGGGCCGCGCCGCGCTGCACGGCGTCAACTTCGCGTCCGGCGGCTCTGGCATCCTCGACAGCACCGGCCAGGACACCGTGAGTACCATTGCTAGTACTGTTCTTTACCTTGTTGCACGTATACAACGGAACAGTAATAATAGTTGTGATGCCTGTTCGAGCTTCAACTAATCAACTATTCCCTCTGTTTCAATGAACAAGACGTGTACGCATCCTAAAAATTCAAGTTTTGTGATGCGCGAGCTTCAACTAATCAACTATTCCCTCTGTTCCAATGAACAAGGCGTGCACGTATTCTAAAAAATTAACTTTGATTATAAATTATATCAATAACATTATAGCGTGGCTAAGTCTCAGACGACTGAGATTTAATCAAGTCTCATGTAAGAGAGGAAAAAGAAAAAAACTAAAAGGAAAATTTTACATGGATCTCGATGTGAGATTTCTTACGGACATAGCATCGAATCGACTGAGATTTAGCAAGACTGTACACTATCTTTATGGACAAAAGATATCGAGTGTGTGATGTGTGTTTAACTTTGGTCATACAAGATGGGTGTGTGATGTGTGTTTGCTGCACATTTAGGGCAAGGTGTTGAGCCTGAACCAGCAAATCAGCAACTTCGAGGCAGTGACTCTCCCCGACCTTCGGGCAACGACATCCAAGACTCATCATCAGATGAAGGGCCATGATTTCTTGCACGATTGCCTCTTGCCCAAGAGCCTATTCGTGATCGGGACAGGTGGCAACGACTACCTGCTCAACTACTACCGGCCCAGAAATACAACCAGGCCCCAATTGTCAGACTTCACAAGATCACTCATCGCCGAGCTCTCAGCCCATCTTCAGGTGAGTGGCATGTTACTACGTTAGTTAATGCACACTCATGTGCTTGCTGCAGAGCATTTCTTTCTCCATTCATTGCAAACTGTATTGAAGGAGCGTACTGCCTGCAGAAGTACGGTTCCTAGTACATGTAGTAGCATGAAATGAAAATCAAGTGAAGGAATTGAATGAGCAAGCAGCTGGCTAACCCGGACCATTTGGTTTTTATTTTTCTCGTCGTACCGTACTTTTTTTTTTTTTTGCCGTTTTGCTAGTGAGACGTTTGATTACGGCGCCATTTACGTGTGTGCAGAGGCTGTATGCTCTGGGGGCGAGGAAGTTTGTGATCTTCTCCATCCAGCCCATGGGGTGCACCCCCGTGGTGAGGGCGTCCGTCAACGTCACCGGCGCGGCCTGCGTCGAGCCGGTGAACGGCGCGGCGCTCCTCTTCAACGGCGAGCTCAGGTCGCTCGTCGACGCCGCGGGGCCGCGCATGCCCGGCGCGAGCTTCGCCGTCGTCGACTCCTACAAGATCACCAAGGACCTGCTAGACCACCCAAGGAAACATGGTACGATATCGACGCCTGTATCGATCGGTTACAATATTGGTCATGTGGATCTCTAGCTTATTTGGCTTGAATTTTGATCTTTGGTCGTCTCAGGCATCAGGGAGACGTACCGTGCTTGCTGCAGTGAGCTGGGGTCATCCGGGGTGCTGTGTAGGAAGGGAGGGCCCATCTGCAGGGACCGGACCAAGTACGTCTTCTTCGACGGGCTCCACCCGACAGACGTGGTGAACGCCATGATCGCGCGCAAGGGATTCGGCTCCGAGTCGCCCCGGGAAGCGTACCCCATCAACGTCAAGAAGTTGGCTATGCTCTAGTAGCGGCGATCCTTCGGAGTATGACCCAATGAAAATGTAAAGAGAGACACTGGCATTGGTACTAGCACTAGCCGTAGTCTTATCGTACATAAGCAAAGCTAGTGGTAGCAGCTAGCTTTGTGACCTGGCAATGCAGCATTAGCGTTGTACCAGTTATTCGATCGGGATTCGCCGGTCACCGTTCGTACCTCTGCTCCGCACTTCTTGTGGCGACTAAAGAGCATCTACAACCACAATAGCTAAATCTCACCCCTCAAACATCCGCGGGCGCGTACCGACAGTGATCGGGCAGCGTTCATTTTGAACCCCTACTTTTTTTTTCAAATAACTATGCCCTTCAAATTCTGCTCTCAACTTTGAAGCATTTCGTCGAGCACGTTGTGTGCGGCATCGTCAGAGCACGCAGTAGCGGCGGCCGGCCCTCCGGCGGCGAGCTCTGCGAGCGCCTGGGCCAGCACGCGTGGCAGCGGCGGCCAGCGGCCAGAGGCACGCTAGTAACGCAGGCCGCGACCAAAGGCTAGCTAGCAACGCAAGCAGCGGGCGCCGGGTCCGGACTCAGACGCAAGCTCTGGCCTTGGCCTCGGATGCGAGTGAGCTCTGGCCTGGGCCTCGGACGCGGCCATCGGTAGCGGCAGCAGGCGGCCAGCACACGGCTGCGTTCGCGTACGCAGCGGCGGCCAGCGGCTAGCGGAGGCAGCTCCTGTGCGGTTGCGATCTCGGCCTCGGACACACCAGCTCCTGTCCGGCTACGGAGGCAGCAGCCAAAAGCGGCATCGGCCGGGAGGCGCGAGCTTCGTCGCGGGCGCGCTGTCCCCGGCTCTGTCCGTGGTCTTCAACTCATGCCATCCGTGGTCCATATTACGAGGAGTGCATGACATGTTGGGTACAGAAACTCTTTTTAAGTGCTAACAGATCCGTACGATCGTAGCTCATCTCCCTTTTAACCAACTAAACCATCTTTAGTTGTTGTCTATTGTATATAAACAAGGTTATTTGAACCTTTCTTTTTTCCGTCATATCAGCGATAATATTTTTTTTTGCTTGGTAACTTTGGCATGACCAGCGTGATAACTATGACTTGAGCAACATGATAACTATACTATGATAAGTCTGATAACTATAATATGAGAAGGTTAATGACTATACCATGAGAAGCATGATAACTTTAGCATGGGGTAGTGGTAACTTCACACTGCGGTATGTTTCGACAAAAAAAATCCTGGATGAAAGTTACCATGGCGTTTAAACTTAAGATATTAGATCTGTGTCCGTAAAATTACCGGTGAAATGTTTCAAAACCTTTTTTCCCTTGGATGAAAGATACCATGGTGTTTAAACGTAAGATATTAGGTCTGTGATGCATAAAATTGTCACAAATTTACATGAAAGTAATCGGAGGAGTTATGTTTCAATGTTTTTTCCTCGAAGCCAAAGTTAAGATGGTGGTTGAACGTAATTTATGAGGTCATCGGTGCATAAATGACCATGCTATTTACACAGAAGTTACTGAGACATGTTTCAGTAACGTTTTTCACATGAGTGAAAAGTTATCAATGTGTTGTATGTAAGTTATCAGGTGTCTGGTGTGTAAATTACCATGCTATTTGCACTAGGTTATCATGGCGTATTTCTAAAACTTTTCACCAAAGGTGAAAAGTTATCAATGCATTTATATGTAAGTTATCAGGTTAATTGTACGTAAGTTATCATCTTATATACATAGAAGTTATAAGGGGTATATTTTAACAACTTTTTCACCTCGGAGGGTCAAAAAAGTGGTATTTTATTTGAACTTGTCAGGAGCCCAGTAGTGGGTGAGTCGGCTAGTGTGTTACGATCTCAGTATTGAAGTCTTGAGTTCAATTCTCAGCTTTAGCATGATTTTTTAGGCTACAAAAGTACAATATGAAAACTACTAGCATCAAGATTTGTTTCCAACATCTTTTTCTCTCGAAAATTATCAGGCCTGCGATGTGTGAGTTATCAAGCTATTCGCACAAAAAATAACCGAGGGTATTTCATCAACGTGCCTCCCTCCACCCGGTTGCCAAATTTACCAAGACCGAGGTACATAAGTTATCAGGTCAGCGATGTGTGAGTTACCATGATATTCACATAAAAGTTATCGGGGGTATATTTCATCACCTCTATTCGCCAAAGTTACTAGGACCGGGTTGCATAAGTTATCAGGCCTCCATGTATGAGTTACCATGCTATTCACACCAAAGTTACCGGGGGATATTTCATCAACACCTACCCCTACGCCAAAGTTATCAGGGGACCGAGTTATATAATTTATCAGGTCTGTAGAGTAACCCTGATATTCACACAAAAGTGATCGGGGAGTATCCCCCTGGTCGGCAAAATTACCACGGTGTCATCAACTCTAGATGAGTTGGTAAAATAGTCTACTTAAGTGCGGAAAAGATTGGACATTGCGTTAACTTTTGTGCAAACGTAGAAGAGGAGACAAGTTAATAAGGTATTGTTGTTTTTCTTTTCCATTCATTTAATAGGGTATAAAAGTAGTCAAATCCGGTTGCAATAATATATCAGAGTCTTAGCTCAGCTGGTAGCCTACCGTGGCTACAACCAACAAGTCTCGTGTTCGATTCCTAGGAGCGCCTCTTTTTTATTTTTCACGCAGGAGAATGGAAACCGCGCGGGAGAAGCGGATCGAGAGATCGTCGGGTCGTGCGGATCTGTCGCTAACGTCCGGTCGACTGGACGTTAGCTTTCTCGTTCAATCATACACAAGTTGTTTTAAGATCCAAACCATAAACAATCACTGGTACCATTACGTGCTATACAAACGGTTTTTAACCCCTTTCCGTGACGTAGTTCCGAACCGTCGCCTTGCATGTGTGGGCGATAGGGGGGGGGGTCTTCCCACACGACACCGAAACATCGATCGTGTGCGATGGTGCGAGCGCCTGCTGACGATTCGCCTAACGTAAACGTTTGTGAACTCGTAGCCTATCCCACACGCCACACTTTGACGTTACGTTTCTGATCAAGCACACATCCGATGCGATGGCACAGATATATTCGTGTGCGATAGTTATTCCAATCGCACACGCGAAACGTATCTCAACTGTCTTCTTATCGTCCTACATTACACACGCACGCAGGTTTGGAACCGTTTGTGCTATTGACGGCAAGCGCACACGAGTATGACGTGCAAACGCGTGTGTGACAGTGCGCGCATCCCACACGTGCAAAATATGCGACCATGTGTTGTAAAGCTGATAATCACACACGCTATTTTTCAAACAATTGTGTGTGACATATGATACCATCGCACACTGTTTAATCTTTCTAACTGTGTGCGCTGTAATTTATTACCTAATAGCTTATTTTCGGTAATTTATTATTAGAATTGGAAATTTCAATTTTTTAATTATGAAATGTGGATTTCACATCCATCAATACATACCCTAATTACAATGGTTCAACAGCCAATGCATAAATCAAAAGCTCAGTACATGTTCCATGGTTACATAGTTCGGTAGAAGTTTAAATATGATGGACCACAATATATAGTACTAGAGGCGGTAAAGGTGAAGAGAGAATTGTAAATGCTTTTGGCTGTCGATGGTGTTGAAGAAGCGGAATACCCATAATGTGCCCTCCTCCATACCAAAGGTGCACACAACTTTTGTCCAACCCCTGTGATGATCGCCCGTCCATCCTTCACCGCCTTCAGGAAGACTTCTAGACCATTATCATGGTAGCATGAATTATATACTATAACCTTCGTTGCCTCCACATCGGTCAGGTAGTTTGCTAGGTAATCTTGAGTAAATTCCTTCGAAAACCACTAAAAAGAGGCAACTTTCAGGTATTCATGTCTAATAGAGTAGCTTGTTCTGGGCTGGAAAAGAAGGCAATAGATTACTTACCATCCTAAAGTTCACTGATGTCTTGGATAAAGTATAAATAAAGAGTTTAATTCCAAGAAGATGTCTCTTCTGCCTAACAATTTTTCTTAGTTTCCTCACTTGATGCTTGTTCATGTTTATCTCATTGCCCCATATGCAAAGGGGGTCGAAGCGTGAATCAGTACCGCTGACATATGTACCTACAAGCAACAAATAAATGTTAGAACCTAAGCTGCAATTACACAAATGATGTAAAATATTATAAGAAAATGGCATGTGACTAACCTCGATGGTAAACAACAGCATCGCACATCGTATCCCTACATAAGCACATAGAAAGGCGTGTTAAATACAACAGGGTTAACATTCACCAAAAATAGCAAATGTTAATTAAACGACATTATCTCCGGTGATATTTTTATTGTGAGGAGTAGCACGGCAACAAAGGGACAGTATTGATGAAATTAAACTGGATGTGTTAACTTCAGAGTACAGAAAACCTAACATAGTCATTAAAACTTGTATCAATGAAACAGAAATTGACACGGTTAAACATCAAGAGCCAATTCATACTTGGTAAATCCCGAGGGGTAGTTGCTGGGGTACTTCAACTCGGCCAGAGCCCGCACAAAGTCGGTGGCTAGGTGTTCCTGCTGGTCGCAGCGTGGATCAGTACCGCTAACATATGTACCTACAAGCAACAAGTAAATGTTAGAAGCTAAACTACAACTGAACAAATGATGTAACATACTATAAGGTATTGGGATGTGACTAACCTCGACGGTAAACAACATCATCGTGCATTTTGACACTGCGTAAGTACATGGAAAGGCATGTCAATTACAACAGGGTTAACATCCACCAAAAATATCTTCTTTGTGAAGAGTAGCACGGTACCGAATGGACAGCGTAATAAATGGATATAAATGTTCACTACAGCAGGCTTAACAACAACCTAGCATAGGTATTGTAAGTTTGTAACTGGTATTGGTGAAATTGAACTGGACAGTTCATACTTGAACAACACAGTGCGCATAATTATATTGAACAACGGACGTGTTAACTATAGAGTACAGACAACCTAACATGGCAATTTAAACGTGTATCGTTCAAACTGAAATTGACATGGTTAAACATTGCTATACTGGTATTCGTAAAAATGAACTGGATAGTTCATACTTGGTAAGTCCCGAGGAGTAGTTGCTGGGGCATTTCATCTCGGCCAGATCCCGCACCAAGTTGGCGGCCTCGGCGGCAAGGCGTTCCTCCGGGTCGGCACGCATAGCGTTCACCACGCCATCGACCGCCATAATCAGCTCCTCGACCTTCGCGTGATATGTGGTTGGGCTTACGCGGGGATGCTCGGCGATACGGGGTGAGGATGCGGAGGCATGAGGGTGGTTCGCAGGCTCCATCTGAGCAATCCGGCCGGGGCGGTGATGGAGATCGGAGGTTACCTCACTAGATCGACGGGCGAGTGGGGGCAGAATGTAGATTTGGTTGCGGCGGCGGCGGCGGTTTGGGCTGCAGTTAGAGGGGGGGTAGGGGGAAATGTGATGGGTGGTGGGGTGGGAGGAATAACTTCTGAAATCGCGCGCCTATTGGAATTTTGGCGGCGAAACTCGAACCTTATGGGGAGCACGCAACGTAGACGAAGCTCATCAAATAACCGTGTGAGAGAAAAGATAAAAATGATGATCCCGCGTCGGAAAAAATTCAAGTATTCTCTCTCTTGTGCCATCGGACGTTTCGCAAACGGTTTGTTCTAAGGAAACGTTTGCCTTTAAGGCTGCATTATAAGCACAAAAGGCTCGGAAAATACACAAAAAAGGACTAAATAAGGTAAACCAGCCTGAAAAAATGTCAAATTTCGGACAGGATGCATTCTAGTGGGTGTGATGATCGTAGAAAATAAATCAAGTTGGAAGGACCAAGGGAAAAAGGGTTCCCCTTCAAAACATGGCGACTTCGCTCGCCGAACTATGAAACTCCATAGGTGATGGTCCGGTATATGAAGAGTTTGTATCATGACATTATCCATACCTCCTTAAATATTTACCGCATCATATTGTGGTCATGCCTAGGCACCACACGAGGTAACATGCTTTTCAGGCATGTTTTCCATTTTTCTAGAGTTACAAAACAAATAAACAACACATCTGTGGTTGACTCTTCCCACACATATCCTTTAAAATTCTATTAATTTTTTTGTAAAATATATGAAAAGTTATTGAACGGCACAATGGCGAATTTTCGAGTCCTTTTTAAACACCTTTTCATGTACAGAACGTTCGAACTTTGAATTCTAAGCACAAAAGGCCTAGAAAAGTACACAAAAAGGACTAAATACGATTAACCAGCCTGAAAAAATGTGAAATTTTGACGCGTTACATTCTAGTGGGTATGGTGATCGTAGAAAATAAATCAAGTTCAAAGGACAAAGGGAATATGGGTTCCCCTTCAAAACATGTCGACTTCGCTCGCCGAACCATGAAACTCCATAGGTGATGGTCCGGTATATGAAGAGTTTTTAAATATTTACCGCATCATATTGTGGTCATGCCTAGGCACCACATGAGGTAACATGCTTTTCAGACATGTTTTTCATTTTTCTGGAGTTACAAAACAAATAAACGACACATCTGTGGTTGCCTCTTCCCACACATATCCTTTAAAATTCTATTAATTTCCTGTAAAATACATGAAAAATTATTGACAGGCACAATGGCGAATTTTTGAGTCCTTTTTAAACACCTTTTCATGTACAGAACGTTCAAACTTTGAGTTATAAGCACAAAAGGACTAGAAAAGTACACAAAAATGATTAAATACGATTAACCAGCCTGAAAATATATGAAATTTGGACGCGGTGCATTCTAGTGGGTATGGTGACCGTAGAAAATAAATCAAGTTCAAAGGACAAAGGGAATATGGATTCCCCTTCAAAACATGGCGACTTCGCTCGCCGAACCATGAAACTCCATAGGTGATGGTCCGATATATGAAGAGTTTGTATCACGACATTATCCATACCTACTCACATATTTACCGCATCATATTGAGGTCATGCCTATGCACCACACGAGGTAACATGTTTTTCAGACATTTTTCCATTTTTCTAGAGTTATAAAACAAATAAATGACACGTCTATGGTTGCCTCCTCCCACGCATATCCTTTAAAATTCTATTAATTTCCTGTAAAATACATGAAAGGTTATTCAACGACACAATTACGAATTTTTTAGTCCTTTTTGAACACCTTCTCGTGTACAAAACGTTCGAATTTTGAATTATAAGCACAAAAGGCCTGGAAAATACACAAAAAGGACTAAATACGGTAAACCAGCCTGAAAAAATGTCAAATTTTGGACAGGGTGCATTCTAGTGGGTGTGATGCTCATAGAAAATAAATCAAGTTGCAAGGACCAATGGAATATGGGTTCCCCTTCAAAACATGACGACTTCGCTCCCAAACCATGAAACTCAATAGGTGATGGTCCGGTATATAAAGAGTTTGTATCACGACATTATCCATACCTCCTCAAATATTTACCGCATCATATTGAGGTCATGCCTAGGCGCCACACGAGGTAACATGTTTTTCAGGCATGTTTTCCATTTTTCTATAGTTATAAAACTAATAAACGACACATCTGTGGTTGCCTCTTCCCACGCATATCCTTTAAAATTTTATTAATTTCCTGTAAAATACATGAAAGGTTATTCAACGACATAATTACAAATTTTTTAGTCCTTTTGGAACACCTTTTCACGTACAGAACGTTCGAACTTTGAATTATAGGCACAAAAGGCCCGGAAAATACACAAAAAGGACTAAATACGGTAAACCAGCATGAAAAAAATGTCAAATTTCGGACAGGGTGCATTCTAGTGGGTGTGATGATCGTAGAAAATAAATCAAGTAGGAAGGACCTAGGGAATATGGGTTCCCCTTCAAAATATGGCGACTTCGCTCCCCGAACCATGAAACTCCATTGGTGATGGTCCGGTATATGAAAAGTTTGTATCACGATATTATCCATACCTCCTCAAATATTTACCGCATCTTATTGTTGTCATTCCTAGGCACCACACGAGGTAACATGTTTTTCAGGCATGTTTTTCATTTTTCTAGAGTTACAAAATAAATAAACGACACATCTGTGGTTACCTCTTCCACACATATCCTTTAAAATTCTATTAATTTCCTGTAAAATACATGAAAAGTTATTGAACAGCACAATTGCGAATTTTTGACTCCTTTTTAAACACCTTTTCATGTACAGAACGTTCGAACTTTGAATTATAATCACAAAAGGCCTAGAAAGTACAC
Source organism: Elymus sibiricus (assembly GCA_039707655.1). NCBI lineage: Eukaryota > Viridiplantae > Streptophyta > Magnoliopsida > Poales > Poaceae > Elymus > Elymus sibiricus. Next base: position 371,530,613 of record CM077675.1, on the reverse strand, counting down.
AAAAAGGACTAAATACGATTAACCAGCCTGAAAAATGTGAAATTTGGACGCGGTGCATTCTAGTGGGTATGTTGATCGTAGAAAATAAATCAAATTAAATGGACAAAGGGAATGTGGGTTCCCCTTCAAAACATGGCGATTTCGCATCCCGAACCATGAAACTCCATAGGTTATGGTCTGGTATACCTCCTCATATATCAAGACATTTTCCATACCTCCTCATATATTTACCGCATCATATTGAGGTCATGCCTAGGCACCACACGAGGTAACATTTTTTAAACACCTTTTCATGTACAAAACGTCCGAACTTGAATTATAAACAGTAAATGCTTAGAAAAGTACACAAAAAATGCTAAATATGGTAAACGAGCCTGAAAGAATTTGAAATTTGGACACGGTGAATTCTAGTTGGTATGTTGAAAGTAGAACAATAAAAATGGAGAAACGACCAATGAAATATGGGTTTCTCTTGAAACTTTGTGATTTGTTTGGGAAAAAAGTTACTTTGAGAATGCCGTGTGCGTTCACTCCATTCTGCGCTGTGTTCTGATTGGCCAGAACCCCAGCCACACGGATCGCGCATGCGCACCGTAGGATGCACCGCGAATGAACGGCAATCCACACTTCTCCCGGCACACCCGTATACGGTAGTTGGGGTTTTGGTTCGTACATGCACTAAATTAAGCTACAAACACAAACTTTAATGGCATTAATCACACACGGTTCTTGTTTACGAACCGTTTCCTATGCGGACCCTCTACTCCCTCTTCGTCCTCATTCACATTGTTGTATAGTTGCTCGTTCTCGACCCCGGCCCGCCCAAATTTTCAAAATCGACAACGCCTGTCGCAACCGGCTGCCGCCGACGAACGCCACCGTAGTGTCCATCGTGCAAGCACAAATCAGGCATGGGCAATTCAATCGAGCATTTACATGCTCAAAATGGTACAGTGCATAGTTGGCGGAGTAATTTACAAAACATTAGCTCGCAATTTTACATCAATATAATACATATGAACTGCGCGCGCACAAAAGTGCTACTGCCCCTAACGCCGACCCAACACGCTTCCATCAATATCGTGTCGTTCCTGGGCTCAGGAGGACATGTGGTCGCCAAGTCGATGACCTACACCTTGATCGGCTGAGGAAGGGTCAGCCTCGACATTGGTGATCGCCGCTACTGCCTCGGACGCGGCTCTCACCAGGACTGCGGCATCTGCCGGTAGGTACATCGTCCCGACGGCCAACGAGACCCTAGCCATCGTCAATGCTGCAGCAACGGCCGCAAGCCCTCCCCCGGCGTCCGGAGCTGCATCCTCCTCCATCTGGGACATAAGCCTGCGCCTCGTGCAGCAGCCACTGACGTGGTTGTCCTTGCGGCGTCGCGGTTCCTGCTTCGCCGCCCGCACCATCCGGCGCACTCTACGCCGATCCTGCAGTATTGCCCGCTGGCGATCCCTAGCTCCTTTCAAGACGACCCTGGCTAACCTCTTGCCTTGCTCATGTCGTGATTCCTGCCTCCTCTTACCACAGTCGGGAGAGGTAGCGGCATGGCCGTCGATCCTCAAGCCGACCATCGCGCCGGCAGCCTCGATTCCGCCGTCGCCCAACTTCATCCTGTCGTCGGCCATTGGGGGTTTGATGGTGTGTGTGGCAACTAGCTAGGGGATCATTGACTCGCCGCAGCCGGCCATCACTGTGGTTATTTATAGCTAGTTGTTGCCAAGGGGGTTGGGGATTTTATAATTTACCGATGTGGCTGGCGCTTGCTCTTGCGCGGGAAGCATTTTCACAGTTTTTGAGTTCTTTGCGGTGCACACATAATCGCACACGGAACACATATAGCAACTGTCTGCAATCGTGTATAGGGTCATAAATAAATATCACCACTCTTCGCTTTCCACCGTCTCTTTCCCCTCTCGCACCCCCCAAATATGTCCTTCTTCTCCCCACTATCCTCGCCTCCACAAAATCCTCAACATTAGACATGTCATCCGCACGGAGGACCCCGCTGCGGAGGAGCCCGCGGCGGCGGTGGCGGTAGGCGCTGCTGAGGGCCTTGGCGGCGGCGGCGGTAGGCGCTGCTGAGGGGCCGGAGGCCTTGGCGGCAGTACGCGCTGCTGAGGCTCCGAAGACCTGGGCGGTACGCGCTCCTGAGGGTCCGGAGGCCTTGGCGGCAAGAGCGGAAAATTTGAAGGTTACATCAGATCGGTTGTGGGCAAGCGCGCTTCTGTACGCGGAATGCTCGGCTGTGGCCTTTGAAAGGGCATCATGCGCCGATCAGTTCGTCGTTTCCTTGGTGGCTTGCGTGGATTTGGCCTCGGTAAGTGCAGCAGCCTCCTTAGAGTCTGCTACAGCTCTAGCACAGCGAGCAGCTCTTGGCTTTCGTGTTTACGACCGCTTTGAATATCTCCATCGTCGGATGGTCGTACGCACGCCTTCGGCCGTGGACGGGATTTTCCACGGGACCGGACCTACTATGATGGAACAGGAGCAGATGAAAGTCTGAGCCTATGAAGCGTTCAAGAACATGGTCATCGCCGACCCGAAAGTGGATCCTTCTTCCATAGAGAGGATGTTGCATGAGTGTAGACAATATTTCGACATTGGTGAACCAACAGGCCAGCCCCGCAACAACGCCGATGAGTAGCTGTTTCCATTTTGCTGTTTTCTTAACCTTGCTGATATGTAATGTCGCTACTATGTTGTTTAGTCGATTACATGTAGTAGTGCGAACGATAATTTGTGCTATCACTTTCTGAATCAGGTGCTTATTACCAGGAATCTTTTGTGTTATTATCTATCTGTGTTATTTTCTGTCTTTCCACACAATTTAGATTACTAACCTGTTTGCTGGGCATCAGCATCACACACATCTTGTTACGACCAATTGTTTGTGTTATTTTGGCTCACACATTTTATCCGAGTGCACGGTATGCCGTCTGTCGCACACATCTATATATGTGCAACCGTTTGTGTTATTTTGGCTCATCGCAAATAGTTTACCCGAGTGACCTGTAGGCAGCATAGATGTTGTGCAGACAGAGCAAATCACAGTTCACACGGACAAAACTATGAAACCCATCGGTGATGATTTCATCAATCGCTGACAAATTGTATACCAGCAACTGTTTCTTCACAACACACACAGGTTATTAACATCAATCGTTTGTGTTATTTCTTGTATTCGCACACGATTCTGATTTCTCACCTGTTTGCCCTCTATCGCACACATCTTGTTATACCAAACCGTTTGTGTTCTCCTATGTCATCGCACACAGTTTATAGTAGTGAACTGTGTGCCCTATATCACACACATCTTGTTATGCCGAATCGTTTGTATTATGCTATATCACCGCACACAGTTTACGATAGTAAACAGCGTGCCCTATATCGCACACATCTTGTTATGCCGAATCTCAGAGCATCTTCTCTGCTTACTTTCAATGTAATGTCCACTTTCTCTATCTGTCTCTCCAACACCTCCTCCCGCTTCTGCACGTGCTTTGTCGTTCGCCCAGTGCCGCCTGCCTGCCGAGACTTAGGTCCCGAGCCATCTCCCATGCAGACATGGCGAAAATCATGACCTCTGTTGCTGTCGAGGCCTGCCGAAGGAACAGGAGCAGGCGCGACTGCTCTCCATCCTTGGCGACGGACCCCAAGGCAGGACATTCTTCTGTCCATGTGGTTTCCTCTCGCGAGGCATGCAGTCACACAAGGGTAATACATGTGCATGCTGATTCGTGCGTGCAACAGACAATGCTTGGATGCAGTCTTTGACTTTGTGACCCTAGTGAAAGGGCAACCTGGCGTTTCATGGAATCACAAGGCGTTAAGGTAACTCCAGATTTGCTCTAGCAGATTGCGCGTGTATCTATTTTATGTTACTTCCTTATCGGTCAACTCCAGATAGCCCCAAATCCTTTTTTGTCGGTCCATAATCTTCTTCGATCGACAACTCCAGATTACCTTATTTTGTGATTAAGTTAATTACTTCTTTGTTGTTCAACTCTAGAATGCTCCAGATCCTTTCATGGCATCACAAGGCGATTGAGGTAACTCCAGATTTGCTCTAGGAGACTATGTATCTATTTTGTGATTACTTCTTTATCGTTCAACTCCAAATTTTGTCTAGCAGATTGCGTGTCTATTTTGTCGATAAAGAAAGGAGATTAAGGATTTAAGGAAATTCCTTTCAACTTTCATGATTATTCCGGTTTACTCTAGCAGATTGCATAAATCATGTTACTTAACGTGACTCCGAATCCTCCATGTTTTTAGCAGAATTGCATCAAGTTTGCACGGACTGCATTATCGGACATTGCTAAAGAATACCTTTGAAGAAATTATCTTGCACAAATAACCTTTGATGGTATGGCTTCCATACTTTTCTTTGTCATTCAACATGTCCTTTATTTGTGATGATCAACATTTGCTGCATGCATCTATGAATAAGCGAAATATCATTATTTGCAAGTTGCTTTTGTTGTTAAAGTAGTTCTCAATGCTGGGTAATTCTAACCTACTAGCCGCATTATGATGATACAACTTATTTTACATGTCTATGCTTTGTGTTGTTCAACTATAGCCGGATAACATCTCAATTCTGGCCATGGATGATACTCCTTGACGGTCAAATCTTCCAATCTAGAGTAGCGGTCGGGATAGCCAAAGATGGGTGCTCAATGTGTCCAAAGTAGAGTTTATTTAATCAAGAGTCCTTCCTTTGGCTATTTAATAAAGTATTTCAAATTATTTATAACAAGTATTTCAAATTATTTATAATTCAACTATCTAACATTTAAATTTTTCCTTGTATAATTTTCGCAGCAACGCGCAGGGTATCATCTAGTACACCTAACGAGTATCATCATTTTGTCTTTACATGCTAATGTGGATGTGACATTCTCTCTCTCTCTTCTGTTACACATGCATGCATCTGTTTTTTCTCTCTCCCTTGCAAACAAATTCATGGATTTTATTTCATCTTAGCCAACTAAAAACATTTATATCTTTTAAAACATAAGCTCATTTTTGAAATAATTTATATATTTGAATTTTTGACGGGAAGACCTTTAGAACTAAACCAGTTTTGGATTTTTTTTAAACACATTTAAAATTCAACATTTCACATTTCGTATGTGGAACAAACCTATTTGACATGAAAAATGTGTTTTTTGTGAAACAAGACAATGGAAAGTGAAATACAGGTTATGAAGGTGAAAAAAATATGATACGGAAATGTCAACTTATGAAACCGATTATTTGAAAATGTCAAACAATTTATATTAAAAGAGTGAAATAGGTTTTTGAGAAATGCGCAATTGAAATAGATGTTTTTTGTGTGAAACAAGCCAGTGAAAAGCAAAACATATGATTTTAATTGTGAAATAGTAACCAGAGAAAGTGGAAGGATAATGTATCGTTATGAAATTGATTATTTGAAAATGTGTAATCGTTTATTTCAAAAGAGTGAAATATGTTATATTTTCAAATAATTAGTCTCACAATCGTATATTACAATTTCACACTTTTGAAATAGATTGTTTTCACATTTTCAAATATTAGTTTCACAATTGTATGTTATAATTTCACTTTTTGTAGTTACTATTCCACAATTATGAAATATGTTGCTGGCTTGTTTCACAAATATCACATCTATTTCAATTGCACTTTTATAAAGTGACATATCTCACACTTTTGAAATGGACTATTTCACATTTTCAAAAAAACGGTTTCAAAATCATACATTACAAATTCACTCTATGTAGTTATTTTTCACAATTATAAAATATGTTACTAGCTTGTTCCACAAAATTACATCAATTTCAACCGCACATTTGTGAAATGACATATTTCAAAAAAAATTAAATAAAATGTTACACATTACCAAATAATCAGCTTCACAAGTTGTCATTTCAGTTTCATATTTGGGTTAAAAAATATGTTTCTAGTGAAATAGGTTGGTTCCACCCATTTCTATGAAAAAGGGTTTATTCCATATTTTCCAAGTGAAATGTGTTTGTTTCACATAAGAAATGTTAAACGTTGAAATTTGAATGTGTTTGAAATGTATTCAAGACCGGCCTAGTTTTAAAGATCTTTGCACCAGGAGTTCAAATATATAAATTATTTCAAATATGAACTTATGGTTTAAAATATATGAATATTTTTAATAAAATAAGATGAAATTAAGTTCATGGATTTGTTTGGAGAGGAGAGAGAAGAGGCAGATGCATCATGCATGCAAGTCCTTGCCTGACAAAAAGTAGTACGTCAGGCCCGCTGGTCTGACAAAGTAGTACTTTGCTAGTGGACCAGCTGCTAGAATACCAATATTTCATAAACATTGCAAACTTTTAATACAACGCATAAGTCAGTATACGGTACGAGGTGTCACTAGATGATTGGCTACGCAGTTGCCGGTAGGTAGTGGTAACGCTCAATTTTTCACTTTAATGTTGGGTATATGGGTGGGTCGGGCTGACTTGGGAGGGATTGCGGATCTATGAAATGTCCGGACAGTGACCGGACAATTTATCTCTTTTTGTTGTCCGTTCACGTCTTCAAACGGACATAGGGAAAATAATAGACACGTAGACACGACATGTGCACCCAACGCGAAGAACGTATTTGGGATGGACATGCATATTCTTCCTCATTCTTTCTCTGTCTCGCCACACTATGACGAGATACGCGCTCCTACTTCTTGTGGGTGTCGCACTTCACAACATTGCGGTTCGCCTCGTCGTGCCCAATCAGCTCGAGCGTCGTGGCAGCGGAGAGGCCCTCCTTTTGTTCTTCCAAGCGCGATGCCGCACTGCACACCTTGGACTTCTGCCTGGTCAGCAATGCCGGTAGGTCTTGCCCCGGTAGATCGTTGGTCGGCCGCGGCGCCCCGACACTTGATCTTGATGAGCGCAGTTATGCCCAGCTACTTCTGCTGCAGTCCCAGACGTGGAGGACAAGGCTAGGCGACAAGGTAGGGCGAGCGCGGGAAGCACGACAAGGTGCAAGTGACCACGCAGGCGAGAGCTGGGAGCGCGACGGGGCGCGGGCAAACTGCATCTACCCCTTGCTCCCTTGGCGAGCGTGTGAGCAAGCACGGGGATCGACGATGAGAGGAAGGGCGCGACGGGTTTCAGGGGCGACGGTCGATGACGGGGCTCTCGACGAGGTTCTAGGGGCGGCATGGTGGAGTTCCACCGAGAGGGATGGGTGCATGGTGGGTGGCAGAGAGAAAAAAAGGGGGGAGAGAGAGAGGTGGGTGTATCACAAATGGGCCAGGGTGGTCATGCAGAGGACACAGAAAACGTCCGATTTATGTTCATTTTGGACACAAATCTAACCCAAATTTGGGATGAAAGCGAGTGTCCGAGGGCATGAAATAGACACGTTTTTTGTTTAGGTCGTTGTGTTGGGCCATGTTTTTGGGCCTCACGAACCCAAACGAACAAAAGTGAACGAATGGGATGTGACTATCTCTCGCGTTACATCAGATGAGTTACTGACTCACTGAAGCCTCTCGCAGTAGCACGAGTGTATGGCCCAGTGTGCGGGGAGGCGAGTGCCTCGTTTTTGTTTCCATTTTTCTTACGTTCTTTGTTTACATTATTATTATTTTTTACTTTCATTTACACTTCCAAATATTCCAAACATATATATTACAAACGCATATTTTACATCATGCTTCTAAAAGTGTTAATAATGCTTTTGAAAAAATGTGTATACGGAAAATATTGACCATTTACTAAAAAAATGTTAATCTTCTATTTGAAAAATGCTAATCAAGCATTTGAAAAATGTTAAATGTGTAGTGAAAAAAATGTTGACCATGTTTTGAAAAATGTTAAATGTGTAGAGAAAAAAATGTTGACCATGTTTTGAAAAATGTGACTCTTGTATTTGAAAAATGTTAATGAAGCATTTGAGATTTTTAAATATGCATAGAGAAAATGTTGAGCACGTATTTTGAAAAAGCTAATCTTGTATTTGAAAAATGTTGAATATGTAAAAAAAATGTTGATCGTGTCTTCGAAAAATGTTAATCTTGTATTTGAAATATTTTAGCCAAGCATTTCAAAATATAATGTGTATAGGCAAATGTTGACCATGTATTTGAAAAATGTTGATCAAGCATTTGCAAAAAATTTAAATGTGTATAGAGAAAATGTTGTATTTGAGAAATGTTAATCATGTATTCAAGAATTGTAAATCTTGTATTTGAGAAATGTTGATCAAGCATTTTAAAAATGCTTAGAATGTGTATAAAATTGTTGACCATGTATAGGAAAAAATGTTGAATTTGTATTGAAAAAATGTTAAATATGTATTAGAAAAATATTGTTGACATATACAAAAAAGTAGAATGAAAACCAAGGAAACAAAGGAAAGCAAAAAATGAAAATTGAAAAAGAAACAAAATAAATCAAAGGAAAAAAGGAAAGGAAAAATAAAAACCGAAAAAGATGCAAAATGAGAAAAAAACGAATGTAAAATGAAAAAAAACAAAGGAAATCAATGGAAACGGTAAAAAAACAAAAACCGATGAAATTGAAAGAAAAGAAAAGCCAATTAAAACTGGGAAAGAAAAAGGAACCAACAAACAAAGAAGAAAATATAAAAGAAAAAACAAGTGAAAACGGAGTAAAAACAAAGAACCCTGATGTAGAAATGAAAAGAAAAAACAGAAAAAATGGTGGAGAAAGCCGGCTCGTTTACCTCAAGTAAGACGCGCCGACAGGTAAACCATGAGCTCGTAGAAGGACGAGTGGTTAGATTCACTAGATTCTACCTAGGACAGCTGGGTTCGCTTACTGGGGCGCCTCCTTTTTCTCTACAATTTCTTCTATTTAACATTGTGCTAATGGGCCGGTCTAGTTACTATGCGGGAGAAAGAACTTCTTCAGCAATATATTCATCCAACTCGTTGATTGCAAGATATAGTGCCCGCGGACGAATTGTGGTAAATCTTTGTTTGCGCGTTCCCTAGGTAGGCTCTAACGGTTATGACACCAGAGTGGCACGTAGGTTGCCAAGCCGAACGATGGGCCGGCCTCAAGGCCCAATAGGGCAAGCTGCCCCCTCGGACCCTTCATTGTGCAGGAATCCTTTTGTTTAGAAGAATCTTACCATGGGGTAAATCTTAGGGAGAACATTTTACTCCTAAGTTCAACGGATTATTTTGCACCCATACAACGCGTTTATGGACTATAGATGAATTTACTCAAATAGAAAATGCTTACATTTCGTCTGCAAATCACGAGGGGAGAGTTTCCCTAAGGCCATATCTCACTTACAACGAGACCTATCATACCCTCGCCTCCAGAATCCCCCCACCCCTTCGCGGTTTAATTGGGCCAGCCAAATTCCTCTCATACTTGTCTCGCTCGTGCTCCATCCATCGCTTGACTAGCTCCGTGTTCTCGCTGCCAGTTTTTTTTTCATTTTTCGTTTTGTTATTGCTTTTCTTTCAATTTCCTTTGTTTTCTTCACTTTTTTGGTATTTCTAGTTTATTTCCCTTGTCAACGGATTTTTTTGACTATAAACAGTAGGGTAAAACCCCACTGCCATTTTTATAAATCTTTAAAAAGTCTTACAAATTACAAAAGGCTTGAGGTAAGCCTAAAAGCAAAAAAAAGAATGAGGGAGAAGAAAAAGAAAAAAGAAGAAGAAGGAAAACAAAACTAAAAGAAAAAGCTATGAAACAAGTGAATCTAGCAAGTTATTAAATGAGGCAGCATATTTCCTCTTGAAAGGATGTGGATGTCGCCTAGAGGGGGGTGAATAGGCGATTTAAAATAATTACGGTTTAGGCTTAAACAAATGCGGAATAAAACTAACGTTTAATATGTCAAGCACAAAACCTAAAACAACTAGGCTCACCTATGTGCACCAACAACTTATGCTAAGCAAGATAAACAACTAAGTGATAGCAAGATATATAACAAGAAACAATATGGCTATCACAAAGTAAAGTGCATAAGTAAAGGGCTCGGGTAAGAGATAACCGAGGCACGTGGAGACGATGATGTATCCCGAAGTTCACACCCTTGCGGATGCTAATCTCCGTTCGGAGCGGTGTGGAGGCACAATGCTCCCCAAGAAGCCACTAGGGCCACCGTAATCTCCTCACGCCCTTGCACAATGCAAGATGCCGTGATTCCACTAAGGGACCCTTGAGGGCGGTCACCGAACCCGTACAAATGGCAACCCTTGGGGGCGGTCACCGGTACCCGTACACTTTGGCAACCCTTGGGGGCGGTTCACCAGTACCCGTACAAATTGCTCGGGGCAATCTCCACAACCTAATTGGAGACCCCGACGCTTGCCCGGAGCTTTACACCACAATGATTGAGCTCCGAGACACCACCAACCGTCTAGGGCGCCAAGGCACCCAAGAGGAACAAGCTCTAGGGTGCTCAAACACCCAAGAGTAATAAGCTTCTCAACTTCTCACTTCCACATATCACCGTGGAGAACTCAAACCTACACACAAAATGCAATGGCAAGGGCACACGGAGTGCGCAAGTCCTTCTCTCCCAAATCCCACCACAACAACAAATGTTATGGCGGAAATGAGAGGAAGAACGAAGAAGAACACGAAGAACTCCAAGATCTAGATCCAAGGGGTTCCCCTCACTTAGAGGAGAAAGTGATTGGTGGAAATGTGGATCTAGATCTCCTCTCTCTTTTCCCTCAAGAACTAGCAAGAATCATTGGAGGGATTGAGAGTTAGCAAGCTCAAAGAAGGTCAACAATGGGGGAAGAACACGAGCTCAAAGGTTAGGGAGCAATGGGGAAGAAGACCCCCTTTTATAGGCCTCCCCAAATCCAACCGTTATGTGCACAGGTCGTGCACAAGCGGTACTACCGCTCGGCTGAGCGGTACTACCGCCCGCGCGGTAGTTTTAGGGAAAACGTGCAAAATGGCAGAAAACTCGAGGCGGTAGTTTTGCCGGAGCGGTACTACCGCCCTACCCAGCGGTACTTCCGCTGCGATGCAGTAAGACGCCAGACCCCAGAAATAAGCGGTAGTAGCAGCGGTACTAGAGAGCGGTAGTACCGCGCGGGCGGTACTACCGCGCGGGCTGTACTACCGCGCGGGCTGTACTACCGCCCAGTACTACCGTACAGAAAACCACCCTGACCAGAGAACAAATTATAAGCGGAAGTTGAGCGGTAGTACATAGCGGAAGTACCGCCCAAGCGGTACTACCGTGGTACCGAGCGGTACTACCGCCTGTTCAGAGAAAAACAGCTCTGGTACTGAAACTGCCATAACATTCGCATACGAGCTCCGAATTGAGCAAACTCAAGCTTGTTGGTTATCCTAAGAAGAGGCAGTATGAAAATGACAATGATATAGAGATGTGAAACCTCTATGAATGAAGAACCGGCAAAAACTCCAACATCAAAAACATCATAGAAGATGCATATGTACTCCGTTTTCGATGAACTTGAGCTTGTCATGAAGATGACCATAAGCTCTAAAACCCACAAAGAGAAAAAAAAACAACCAAGAACCAAGAAAGATGATGATGCCAAGAATGCAATGGTTTGAGCTCTCAACGAACGATATGATCAAGCTACTCACTTGAGAGCCCTCCTTGATAGTACGGCTATCGATCCTATAACCCGGTCTCCCAACTACCACCATGAGACCGGTAAAATAGAAAACCCTATCAAGGTCAAACCTTTGCCTTGCGCATAGTCCACTTGAGCTAGATGATGACGATCTTGTCCTTCTCAAGATGGACCACCTTTCTTGATTGTGTTGGCTCGATGAAGACTAGTTGATTGCTCCCCCATACTCCACTATGGGTGAGCCACTCTTTGGCACATCTTCACAAGTCCATTGTCACCACAATGGATGGCAAGCTTCAAGCATGATCTCTCTGTGATGCTTCACTTGAACTTGCACACCGCAACCTTGATGACGATCACCACTTGATGTCATCCTCCATGGGTTGTATGAGATTTTCCTCTTGACGCAATCCCATGGAAATATACCTAACCCCACAACGAACTCCCACGTAGACCATGGGTTAGTACACAAAGCGTAATGGACAATGCTTACCATACCATGGGATCACTTGATCCCACTTGGTACATCTTCTACGCTTTGTGTGTTGATCAACTTGAATCATTCTTTGCCTTAATCTTGATCAACCTTGTGTCTTCTCTTCTCTCTTCACAAAGATGATGTCTTGAAGGTAAACATGAATGTTCACACAATCTTCTTATTCAAGACATGCTTGCAATGAGATCGACTCTCACATGACCAATCTTTGGATAAGACCTTACATACCACCTTGGTCACCATATAAACTCCTTGAAACCAACACATGTACTTCAAGAAGTGCCTATGGACAAATCCTTCGAATATAACTCAAGGTGACCATTAGTCCATAGGGATTGTCATCAATTACAAAAACCACACATGGATAAATGTGCTCTTACACCTCTTGATTTTGAATCTTAGCCATTCCAATTCTGTGAAGTATGTGTTCCTCCATCTCTGAAATGATGGAGGGATATTCTCAAAAATGTAATTATTCCTTGTGATCCAGATTGCCCATGCTGCCAGGATGATAACTTCCATAAAGAAAGGTATATTAAGTTTTTCTCTGATGTCAGCAAAAGCTTCCATGATAGAAAGATTTTGGTTTCTGTTGGGGCAAACATAGTCCCAGCATTCAGCCGCAAATGGACAGCTCCAGAACAGATGATGAAGTGTTTCCTCCATCTGACAATTAAGAGTGGCACAAAGATATGACTCCAGGAAAAAAGTTTTCCTTCTTAGAAGATTCCTGGTGTTGAGTCTATCATGCAAAAGCATCCAGAAGAAGACTTTATGTTTAGGTTGGCAGGAGCTGGACCAAAGCCACTTGAAATGAGGTGGGACCACTTGGGAGCCAATAAGTACCTTGTAAGCTTTAGCTGTGGAAAAGTTTGTGGTACCCCATATATAAGACCAGGTATCTGTGCAGTTAATATCAGGAGATGCTCTCAATGTGTCACAAATCATTTCCATTTGATTGAATTCTTGAAATGCATGGATAGAAAGTGGTAGGTGAAACTTGTCTTCCATGTATTCAAGTTGAAGTACCCGTGCCACTGAGATTTGTTGATTTCTTGTGAAGGAGAACAGGTGTGGAAACCTATGATGCAAACATCCTTCTTGCCAAAGATTTGTCCAGAAGAGAGTGCTTTTGCCATCACCAACATGGCATCTTGCCATAGCTTTGTACCAATCAACTAAGCCAAGCATTGATTTCCTCCAGAAAGAACCCTCTAGCTGATTACCAGGTAACTGACCATTAGTGTAATAGGACTCCCAGATTAAATTTACCCAAGGTATATTGTGCCTGTTGTAGAATTTGTGTAAGTTCTTCAGAAGCAGAGCCTTGTTTTGAATTTGAATATCCAGGACCCCTAGACCTCCTTGGCTTTTGGGCCTACATACAGTTGTCCATTTGACCATGCCAGGCCTGTGATCTTCAAGGTCTGGTCCTCTCCATAGGCAGTGCCTCAAATACTTGGCCACTTGGTTCTTTATGGTGATTGGAACATCCAAACATGTCATAAAAAACAATCATAGAAGCTAACACCGATTTCACCTGAAGTAGTCTTCCAGCCATAGACATGAAAGTAGCCAAGCCAGTGAGTCTGGTAGAAACCCTTGTCACTAGAGGTAAGCATTGCTCAACAGTTGGTTTGACCAGCCCCAATGGTATGCCCAAGTATTTGATTGGGAAAGCCCCTCTTGTACAATTAAGTATACCAGTGAAAAGTTGCACTCTTTCTTCTGCAATGTTGATTGGAATAAGGTTGGATTTGTTGTAATTCACTTTTAGACCAGTGGCAGTTGCAAAGGTATTCAGAAGTGCTTTTAAACAAAGAAGTTGTCTAGTATCAGCCTTAAGTATTACCAGGGTATCATCAGCATATTGCACCACTGGAAAGTCTGGGCAGGAGTTTACTTGAATTGGCGGGGTGAGTAGACCTTGTAGCTTGGCTTTGTTCAAAATTGTTTGTAGCAGATCAGCTGCCAAGACAAATAAAAGTGGGGACAGAGGATCTCCTTGTCTGACCCCTCTTAAGCAATAAAATTGCTTTCCAGGTACACCGTTGAGCATTACTACAAAGGAAGCAAATTTGGATAGCATTTCCATCCACATGATCCATCTGTCATGGAAACCTTTAGCTTTCAGAATGTCAAGCATGGCTTGGTGTTCAATTGTATCAAAAGCTTTTTCAAAGTCCAGTTTCAAGACCACAATTTCCTCTTGGGATTTCTTGCATTGGTGTAAATATTCATAAGCCCATCCAACACAGCCTTGTAAAGATCTCTCTTTTAAGAAGCCATATTGATTGACATGGACTAATTGAAGTATCACTTTTTGGAGCCTGTTTGCTAACAGTTTTGTAATGAGCTTGAGACAACAGTTAAGCAGGGAAATGGGTCTGAAATCATTGGGGGTGAGAGGAGTACTCTTTTTAGGAATCAAGGTAATGTAAGAGTTATTAATACTTTCCAAAGAGACAGTGCCTTCATAGAAATTGTGAATGAGCTCTATGACATCACTTTTAACTATGTCCCAGCAGGTCTTGAAAAACTCATTGTTGAAACCATCTGGTCCAGGAGATTTTTCATTGGGTAATTGAGAAACAACCAAATGGATTTCCTCATCAGTAAAAGGTTTCTCCAACTCATTAAAGATATCTGGATCATGATCATTACCATACAGATTAGGTAAATCAAAATGCATGAAGGTCTTCTCAGTTTGACCCAGTCTTTTCTTAAAAGAGTCCCATAGTATAGCTGCTTTGCCTGTATGATCAGAAATGTCTATGTGATCTTCATTTTGGAGGATGGCAATGTGGTTATGTCTATGGTTGATTGAAGCTTTAGTATGAAAGAATTTGGTATTCTCATCTCCAAATTTCACCCCTTTGATCTTTCCTCTTTGCCTCCAGTAAATCCTTTGATTATTGAGAATAATTAGAAGACACTCTTTGAAAATACATCTACAATTCTCCTCAAATCTGCCTAGGTCTCTGAATTCCTCCAAGACATCAAAAAAGAATATCACTTCATTGATATCATCAATTTGTTTTTTCCTGCAGGATAGATTTTTAGCCCATAACTTAATGCTCTTCTGAGATTTTTAAACTTGGCATTAATTCTCTTAGCAGCATCAGTATGGCCTACTGGAATATTCCAGGCATTAGCCACCACATCCTTAGAATCAGAGTGTTGTAGCCAATAGTTCTCAAACCTGAACACTTTGGATTTGGGTATTGAAGTTCCAATCTTTATCATGCAAGGCAGGTGATCAGAAATGGGCTTTGCAAGAGGGAGAACAGTGGAATCAGGATAAGTGGTCATCCAAGAGGCAGATGTGAAGAACCAATCCAGTTTTTCCAGAAGTGGAGATTCTTGCATGTTACTCCAAATGTATTTTCTACCTTTGAGAGGAAGTTCCACAAGCCCCAGTGAGCTAATAGCATCATTGAATAGCAGCATTTCATTAACACCCCCCCTGGTTTATTCCTGCCAGTAGGTGTTCTAATGAAATTAAAACCTCCCATGATAATCCAATCAATCTCAGCTCGCATTTGGATATTAGAAAACCAGTTTAAAAATCCAATCTTGTCTTCATGAGCACATGGGCCATAAATATTTGAAAGAATCCAGGACTGATTAGAAAGATTATTAGTGAACTGAATAGACCAGGAGAATCTGTTCTGAAAAACCATCTCTTCCTCAAAAAGAGCACCATTCCAGACAATAAGGAGGCCTCCAGATGCTCCCACAGAGGGAACTGGAATTTATTAAGCCTGTTAGGCCAGAAGTTTTTGAGGTAACTAGCATCAAAGTGCTCTCTTTTGGTTTCCTGAAGGCACAAAATAGCACAAGCACTTTCTTCAATCTTGTTCTTGATGGCCAACCACTTGTTTTTGTCATTAACTCCCCTAATGTTCTAGTTTAACACATTCCAAGTTCTGTTACTATTCATAAAAATAACAATAGTGGTTCCACTTCTGGCAGTGCCAACACATACCGTATTTCAAAACATCACAGAAATCTTTTGTCATGGAAGGAACAGTGTACCATTCAACCAACTTGCACTTGTGCCCATACTTAGATTTGGTATTCATGGGTTTACTCATCTTAAGAGAAACATATTGCCAGTAAAAATTTACAACTTCATGCCCCAAAAGCAAACTGCTCCAACTCCCTAGAGCCCTAATTCTAGGCTTCCACCACATCAGTTATCTTCTGAGGTGCTAGCTTTCCCTTTGGCCAAGGGCACCTTGACCAAACCTTCAGAATCCTTCTTCTTCGGCCTTTTGGAAATTTTTCCTTCTAGCTCCTCTTCAGCCACCTTGCAGAAAGCAGCAACAAGGTTTTTAGCCACACTTTTGTTAGAAATAGGAGGAGCAGCATTACAGGGCAGACATTTAATATTAGAACAAGAGTTCCTTTTGAAGCCTGCATTTTCTTTTATGATCCTATCACTTCTCCTTACCTCTGATTCCACTAGAGGGGTTTTGCTCCCCTCCTTTTCCTTGTATTTTCAGCTCCAAAAGGAAGGAGTAGGGCTTTGTCAGAATTCATTATCATTGGTTGGCCATCTGTGGCAAACTCCTTGTCCTGAGCCTGAGAGGCATCCAGATCCAATGATGCTTTGTAGATTGGGGCCTGAGAGGTAGAGCAACAATCAGGTATATGAAAAGTTATGGCTCCATTAATATCTTCATTTTCAGTGATCACTTTCCATATTGGGGACTTGAGGAGTTTCATAGTCCAACCAAATTTATCAGGTGTCATGAGCAGGTGTATGATGAAATTGAACCAACTTACAGGGATATCCACTGAGAGAGTGCTTTTGTTCTCTTCATCCTTGGTAGCAAAGTGCTGAGCCCAGAGTTCTATCCCTTCATCAGACATGATAGTTTCATAGTTAGCAGCTGCAACTGAGTGTAGATTTTGAAGTTCCAAAATAGACTCATCAATAACAAAATCACAATTGTTATCTAATTGGTTTCCAAACAGTTGCTCTCTATTGGTTTCGGAAATAGCAGGTTCAGGAGAATTGGAATGTGAAACCATTACACAATGAGTAATACCTGTAGCTTCAGTTTGCCTACTACCAGAAGGAGTATCTGCATTGGTCATATCTGTATTCACTGCATCAGGCTTGGCAACTGAGAACTGTGACACCAAACTGTGCTCTGATGTTACAGCAGTCTGGATTTCTTCTCCAATGTTCACAGTCCTAGTAGCAGAAATTTCCAGACTATCAGAGGCCATCTTAAGAGGAGTATCATTATCATCATCAACTGGAACATGTGGAGCAGCAACATTTGGAGGAAATGTATCATCCAACAAAATCCTCTCTTTAGAAGAGTTGGCAAGAACAGGTTCACCCTCTGGTGCTTCACCCATATTAACTTCATTAGCAGGTTGCTAGTTAATATCTTGAATATCAGCTGCTTGGATTAAAGGATCTTCCTCTTCCTCAGCTTGATATGCCTCCATGAGATTGTTTAAACCAATTCCAAAAAACCCTTCAATCTGAGGCACTGGTGCAGGCTGCAGAATGTGCAACTGATTGACTTCCCCTAGGGAAAAGATCAGCCCCATGTTGTTTGAATGATCTCCATCAGAGAAAGTGATGTTGCTGCTGTCTTCAAGAACAGGTCCCAGCTGCTCTCCATCAGCCCATGCCATCTCTTCCTGTTGGACAGCTTCTAGGATATTGTCCAGAGCTTGATTTGGATTGTCTTGTTGTCCATGCTATTGAAAAGCCCAGTGGTTGTCCTGTTCCCACTCATCTTCATCAGCTTCAGGTGGAACATTTTGCAAAGCAGCAGCATGAAAACCAGGGAAGTCTCCCACATTATTTGGGAGAGGGTGAGGATCCACATTGTCAGGTGGGATTGGGTTCTCATCTGCTGGCCCTCCGCCCAGCAGCTCATTCATTAGAATTTCAACTGAAGAAGACCAAGAATCTTCTTCAAAAACTTCTTCTTCAGACCAACGCGGGCTCTTAGGGATAACTTCCAGGTCCTTAACCCTGGCCTTGATTAGAATGCGCCCCATATGATCATCTTCTTTTTCCCAAGAGATTAGACGACCAAAGGGACTAACTGCTCTGACAAGGTCTTCAGTGGTGCGAAAATCAAAAGGAACTCCCGTGACAAGCAGCCAAACAATCCTATTGAGTTGAACTCTCCGATGGTTACGGCCTTCATCATGCTTGGCAAACGAGATGAACACATCCCCAAACTCATGCAGACTGTCCAATACAAGCTTGTCTCTATCACGAACATGTGCAAACCTGACATAAGCCTCTCCAAACGGGGACTTATGAATATCTCTTAACCCTAGATGCATATGCTCAACAACAAACTCCTCTAGAACCTCTCTGATATGAGGGAAGAATACCTCGTCGGGAAGAGGGTGGATGGTGGCAATCGCCCAGTCCTCATGCTTCCGCGGTCGCGGGGGAAGCACCACCCTCGCTACTCCATTGCGTCCCTCCACTTGTTGGATTGCGAACCCTTGCGGAACAAAAGGCCTCAGGTCAATGGGGATATTCGCCATTGCCGCACTGCTAGCAGGAATCAGGGGCAATGAGAGTTGCGATGGGAGCAGAGTTGCAGGTGGGTTTAGCAGTGGAGGAACAGAGGGAGGAGAAGCCGAGGAGGCAAGTCCCAACCTGGGCTGAAAATTAGGAAAATTTCCCAAACAAAGGTCCCTAAAAGAGGAAACCTGAGGTGGGTCCCGCGCCGATCCAGTTGCACGAAACCAACTGCTGACCGCGCGTGGCTCCCAGGCCTCCTCACGTGGGCCTCTGAAAGTGGCGAAACACATGCATGCGAGCAGCCCAGGTATGCGGGGTTTGGGACAAAATCTGGCTACGTGGCCCAGCTCTTTGCATGCAAAACAACGTGGTTCTTCATTTGAAATGGCTTGATTAGCGCCACTATGACCCGAGGCAGGGATTACGCCCTCCCCATTAACCCGGGTATTGAGCACCCCATTAACCACCGGCAAATTAACTGTCTCCCTGTTTGATAACCGTAAAAACACTAACTGCCGCCGGTGATCACCGGAGTTAGACTGAGGAGTAACACGATTAGAACGAGACACCAAGGTCCAAGAATTATCTTCCTCTTGATAGAACAATTTCTCTTCATGATGCCAGTTAGGTCCACCCCAACCCCAGAGATTAAAAACTACTTCAAAATCCTTTTCAACAATACGACCCAAATTATAGATCTCAAAACCAACCACTTTAGAGGCCACCGAGAACTTAAAACTTCTATCCTTGAGATGAAGAACTCTGAATCCTTGAGGGTAACCACCAAAACAAGCTTGCAGGGCAATGCTAACCGTGTGAATATCCAAACGAAATCGAGCACGACAGAATGAGACCACAAGAACAAATTCTCTTTGGCGAAAACCAGGCGAAAACACCACCGGGTGTCCAAACTTTTGCCTCATGGCTATTTGGAAATCCTTACCTCGGGCAAAGTTGAGCAAGGGAGGCTCCATGGCCAGAGAGAGAGCTCTATGCGCCGGCTCTCAAGGCTAGGTGGCCGCCGGGGCCGGAGTGGCACCGACGCAAGGGCCTAGGAGGAGAGCCTAGGAGAAACTCTAGGGGATTTAGGGGCTAGTTCTTCTTCCCACTAGCCGAGGAGCATTGTCAACGGATTTTTATAGCTTCTTTCTCGGTTTGCATAGTGTTTTGACTTTTCCTTTCTTTGTTAAAGATTTTATTTTGTTTCTTTTCTCGTTGTTTAGTGTTTTTCTTTTATTTTCTCTTTTCTGCTTCGTTGTAGTCCAATTTTTTTTCGTATCTCTCGATTTTCTACTGGTTCCTTTTACTTTTTTTCGTTGTTACACTTTAGTTTAAAAAAAATTCCTTTTGTTTTTCTTTGGGTTTTTCTTTTGTTTCTTCCATGGATTTTATCCGTTTCCTTTCTCATTTTTCTTCTTTTTCTTTGGATTTTTGTTTCTTTAGGGTATTTTCTTGTTTCTTCCATTTTAATTTTTGTTTCCTTTTTCTTCTTTGTTTCTATTATTTCCTTTTCGTTTTTCATTATTTTTGTCGGTTTTCATTGTTTTTTTGTTAACATTTATAAGTTTCGTATACGCCAAGATATTTTTTCGAATACTCATTTAAAATTTAACAAATACATGTTTAACATTTTTTAATACATAGTAAAAAATTTATATACATTTTAAACATTGTTCAAATTATTGATTAATATTTTTCAAATACAGTACTAACAACTTTTGTTACATGGTCGACATTTTTTCTATACATATTTTGACATTTCAAATGCTTCATTAAAAAATTTCAAATACAAGGTTAATATTTCTAATACATGTCGCCATTTTTCTATAAACGTTTAATATTATTCAAATGCTTTATTAACATTTTTCAAATACTCATTAACATTTTTTCATATGATTGACTAACATATTCTAAATACATGTTCAATTTTTTCAGCCACATTGTATATTTTTTGTATACATGAGAAACATTGTCCTTATACACATTTAATATTTTTCAAATACTTGGTTAACAGTTTTGGAATACATGGTCAAAGTTTTCTCTATACAAATTTTTAAAAGTTTCAAATGATTTATTAATAATTTTAAATATAAGATTAATTATTTTTAATACATGGTCAACATTTTGTTTTATACACATTTTAACATTTTCGATGCTTGATTAAAAAAATTCAAATACAAGACATTTTTAATACATGTTTTTTATAAGTATTTAAATTTTTGCAAATGCTTGATTACAATTGGAAATACTTGTTTAACATTTTTCAGAATCCTAGATTAACAATTTTTAAATACATGATCAACATTTTCACACATATTGTATATATTTTTGTATAAATGAGAATTTTTTATTATACGCATGTAACATTTTACAAATGCTTGTTTAACATTTTTTGAAATATTTTATGTAAAACACTTTTGTAATATATTTATTTACAGTATTTTGGAGTATAAATGAAAGTAAAAGAAGAAATAGAAGACCAAAAATAAAAAAATGCAAAGAAAGAAACTGGAAAACGAGGTCGTGGCCTCTCGTGCGCCTGGGCTAGCCCATGTATGGATGTGCCTGACGGGAGAGCACGCTAGGTTTTCGCTATAAACGAGACACAGCGCTGCTGCCCGGAGAATTTAGTGAGAGCTCCTAGTCAACGCTGCAGGCGCCCATTAACGATCCGGCGCCTCAGCGTCGCTGGCATAGGCCGGCTCACTAGCACGCTCGCGAGCTGTCTAGTTTTTTTTCTGTTTTTTATCTCTGTTCATCCAGTAGAAAAAACCACCAACATTTTCTATTTTTTACGAAAATAAAAATATGAAACCAAAAAGGTTTACAAATTTAAATAAAAAGGTTCATCTATTTGAAAAAAAAAATCATATCTTTAAAAAAGGTTCATCAATTTTGAAAAAAAATCATCAATTTAAAAACAATTCATGGAAATTGAAAAAAATGTTAATCCAATTTGGAAAAGTCCATTAAATTTGTAAAAAGTTCGTTAAATTTGTAACAATTTCAAAGAAATTAAAAAAAATCATGTATTTTGAAAAGAAAATCATTGAACTGAAAAATGTTGATAAATCTTGAAAAAGTTCATAAATTTTGAAAGAAATTCATCCATTTTTAAAAAGTCTTCATCAATTTTTCAAAAGTTCATCGGTATTCACAAAAATTCATAGAATTTTCAAAAAAGTTAGTCAACTGTCGCCTTGATGGGCTGGCTCATTAACGAACGCTGCAGGCGCCAGTTAACAACCGGAGCCTGCAGCGCCAAATAGGAAATGCCGAGTTTAGTAGACTAGGCCCTTTCTGTTTGGGATATGGCTCAATTTGGGCCCTGAACTTTGAAAGGGTCACTTTGGTTACCCAAGGAAATAGATATGCGCTGGTATAATCTTCATTTAGTTCCATGGAGACAGCAAGAAAAACACTGAATGAGTTTCTGCTCCTGAGCTCAAATGCTCACTCATGAACAGTAAAATTAAAGAAATAGTAAAAAAATCAGAGCTATTTTTGTGGTAAACTTTGAAAAATGTTTTGTACACTTGCAAAATTTAAGCACGAAATGACATTCGTGGAAGTTGTGGCAAAATCGATGTTTCAAAAATGCTAGTTTTGAAAACATTTTGGAATACTGATTTTGTTTTTCTCGTCACGACTTCCACGAAAGTCATTACGTGCTGAAATTTGGCAAGTATACAAAACATTTGTCAAAGTTTGTCATAAAAAATAATTATCCCGCCTAGTTCGAATTCTATCTCGCTCTTCCTATTTTGAAAATAAAAATTAAAAAATATGGGAAAAATGACAGAAAAAAAATAGGAGAGAAAAAAACACGAGAGAAACAAAAGTAACTTTCAAAGGTTTAGTTACGGAAGCCATACCTAATGGAATGTTTTGTCGGCTAGAGAATGACACCATCATCCTTGGCTATATTTCAGGAAAGATCTGGTCTAGTTCTATACAAATACGGTCATTGTTTGCTTTTTTTCTATATATCTTTTTTGATTTTTTCTGTTTGTTAGAGAGTATTTGAGCTCGGGAGCATAATAGTGCTTTTGTTAAATATAGCACTACTTTTCTTTGAAGTAAATAAAGCACCAACACGGTCAACATTCACAATAACTTTACCATGCATGACATACGTTGATACGTAGACGGAAAGCAACACAATTAAAACGAGCTAGCTTCATGTCTAATCTAGCTGTAACGTCAGGCGATGCAAGTTTTTCAGCGATAGCGAATAAATCTTTTGGTGACAGCCAAACTGAAACAAACCATGACATAGAAGACTATAGTAAAAGCATCTACAACCGGATCCCTCATACTCTCCTTAAACATTCGGGCAGCCTGCCCGGTCACTGACCGGTCATGAAAAAGCGATGCAGACGGACCCCTCATACCCATCTCAAACGTCCGGATTGACCGGCACCCCTCATATTCATCTCAAATATGAGGACAATATAAGGGGTGGCGGACGTGCCCGGGCACGTCAGGTCAGTCTGCTACGTAGGACGCGACCCCACCCCGGATTACCTTTTCTCTTTCTTTATTCATTCTTTTCTTTCTCGCTCTTCTTCTCCACCAATCACGTGCAAGTGACCGGACATATGAAATATGAGAGATGCGGCTGCACGGACGAAAAAGTAGGGGTTCAAAACGAACACGGACGTGTCCGCGGACGTTTGAGGGGTCGGATTTGCAAGTCGTGGCTGAAGATGCTCTAATATACGGAGTAACTCATTGGCTCAGGCATTGGAAAGTCGTGCTGCCAATTAACTGAGCAACTCTTTTCTTCTTAATGAATGCAGGATAACTGCCATTTCGAAAAAAAAAAAGAAAGTCGTGCTGCTGTTTAGCGCAACCCAAACAAAACAGCTTACGAACCATATAAACCCTGCACATTTTCCCCACGATGCCATCCACGGAAAGGGGCCTATTAATAGTTTTTTGCTGGATTGCAAGAATCATCTATTTAGTTTACTTGCCTGTAGCTTTCCTGAACTCACACTTGATAGCATTTTGTACAATATCTACCTTGGAATCCACCCCCACACAGTCAAACAGATTGCTTTCTTCATCAGATAAACAAAATGTTGCTGTTCTTGACTGTTTTTAAGTCCCGACGCGCACCATCTTTCCTATGTACCATGTTCAGGGTGCAAAAGTGACCTCAAACGTAAAGAAATTCAACGGACAGTATTGTTGGCAAGATCCATGAAGATGCGGTTGTGATCAGCGTATGCTGATCTCAATATATGGATTTGCATGTCATACAATCGTATCAAAACCGGACACGTGTGTGTCCTCCTTATCCGGCACTCAGCTTTATCATATCATCAAAGACATCAGAGTTGTTAGGTTGAATCTGTCTGAACTTTGGACGCCGGCCGTTGCTGCCTCCCCAACTTTTATCACTTAAATATTTTGTACTTTTGGTTACTCTGTTCAAATTTGCTTCGGTATACCTCTAAAAATCATTGTACCTTTGAGGTAAATAGACGGTGAAAATTAAACGTCTCTTCGTTAAATAGTACTATTTTAGTACTTATAGAACAATTATCGCCTACCTTTCATAAAAAAAAAGTATCATTGCCTACGAAGCCCGATGTCCCCTTAAGCACTTTCCTTTTGTGAAAAAGCCTCTTACCGGAGCCGTGCAAACCTTGTTGCTATATACAGACAGAAAATCGTTGTGCTAAGGCTTCATATGATCAGCGCACTAGAGCATCAACCCAGTAGGCATTCAGAAATTCTTTGTGCCAAGCCTTCAAGGGATGAGTGCACAAGAGCATGAATCTAACGACGATGAGAAGCATAGATAGGAACCGCCATATCTGCAAAGGCGAATCTCCAATGGGCTCCAAAAGAATCCCTTGGAGACTCACCTCCGTCGGTGTGGGGGCGCTATTTTAACCCTAGGACACAGTCGTTGTCTCTTCCCTTCTAACCCATCGACAATCGTTTAGAAAAAAATCATTGATATAATTACAACCTTTTCATACAAATGCCCAATATGTAGGCACCTTCTAATCCCGTGCATTCAAATTTATCCGCGCCACTATGTGTCGTTAACGCATAATTCTTCTTTTTTTTTTCCATTTTGCAAATAACTCATAATTCTTCTCAATTGTAGTACATTAGTCCTCGATATAAATCGGAAGTCCCAATTCATTGGGTTGGTTTTAGCCAAAGTAGATTGAAATTGTGACAGACTCTCCAATTTCCTTTCTAAGGAATACGATCTCCAATTGATTGATTGGTGACACTTCCTCTGTTTTTTTTACTCTCCTCGTTACGTTTTTTAGTTAAAGTCTGTACATTTTGATTAAAATTATATTTGAAATTATCAACATCTGAAAGTGTAAAATGAATATAATATGAAAATATATTTTATGAGACTATGGTGCCTCTAATGATATTGATTTGGTATTTATGAATATTGATATATTTCTTATGAACTTGGTCTAACTTATCGGCTTTTCAATTAGAAACAAAAGACAAAGTAATGTGTTTTTGCTCGGTTTTTCATTTATTAACTGAATAATCTTCTTTTGCTTAATTAATCTATGATGCAGAGCTTTTACCACCATTTAAAAAAAAAAGTTGCCATTTTCAGATTTTGCGGCTCTCCTTTATATAGAATTTTTTCGCCACTCATTACTTTCTCTCAACAAATTTCACAAATTCTCTGCCGACAAATGATCAATAATATTTTGGCTACGCAATGATCGAAAAAGTTGTTAGTAGGGCATTGCTATGGGGCATGAGCCAGACGTACCCACGACACATACTCCAACCGTGGTAGTGTTCTATTTCTCAACCCAACATAACTTGTACCTCTAAAAATATATATTGTATGTCTTTCTTTATCAGACTTCTAAAGCACGTGACTGAAGCATGAATTTAACATGATATTCGAATCAAGAGGTAACTTGCTACCGTGGTTCTCTGCAATGTTGTGTGTAGAGGACAGCTGGACTAAGGCCAACTCCAACGCACGACCCCAAACGGACGTCCGTTTTATTCGGATTTCGTCCGTTTGGGTAGGGCAATGCGGCGGCTTCTGGCCTGTTTTTTGGATGCATTGACCGTGCGCCCAACGCGCAGACGCATTTGTTCCGCCATGGTCGGGTGTCCATCTTTGTATGAATATTTTTTGTTGGGTATTGAGACATTTTTTTATTTCATCAAATACATTTCGATACATACATTCACCAATTCTTTGCAACGAGAGCAAGACCAAAGAAAACAAGAACCACAATTAGACATTTTACAAGATGTCGAACTTCCATAACTGCTTCCACAAGTTAGACTAATATCTTCTCTATGTCTTCATTGTTGATCTACGGATTCTTGAGCTTGACAACTTCTTTCTTCTTCGGTTCGCTTCTCCTTTGGTCTATTCTTTAGTCTCATCTCTAGCTTCAATTCTAGCTAGAAGTGCACGGACATCTAGCAAATTTGGTTCGATCAAAAGATCGATGTAGTTTTCTTCCCAATACCAAAAACCGCATCCCCCTACACACAAATTTGAGCTAAATAAGCTAACAAAATTACGGGAGTCCGGACCCAAAACCGAGCCAACAGACGGACGTACTGACGAGGATATGTACTTAGGGTAGGGTGCTAGGCCCGTCCTACATACCCCACCTAAGGACACCACATTGGAGGACTACAAGACTACGAGAGAGATTCCGACTGAACTAGCCATGGCGTATGAGTCACTCGGAATACCCCCCCCTCCACTCGACGGTCAGCTCTCACTCGGAGGGGCCGCCAATCACTCGACCGCAGAAGACCAAGAGTCTCCCCAGGGAGGCCAACGGGCAGGCGTTACGCTCGCCGCCTTAACTGGCATTTATTGTATACGTTACCAGTAACGTCCCCCCCTTTTTATTACCTACAATCAAACCCCTAAAGGCCAGACGTTTATGAGGGGCAGCGCACTCTATATAAGCCACCCCTCCCCACTGGCATAGGGGTTCGCAATCCTTTGTAAACACAACGCACGTATCACTCGACAGAGTAAGCTCCCCGGAGCACCTGAGACGTAGGGCTGTTATCACTTCCGAGTGAGGCCTGAACTCATACATCTGTGTGTACACCCTCGCCATAGCTAGGACTCTGCCCTCTCCATTCGTACCCCTACCATCTACTGTCAGGCACGTTCCCACGACAGTTGGCGCCCACCTTGGGGCAGGCGTCTAAGCGACTTCCGGCGAGGTTGCAGTTTTCCATCTTCACCATGTCTCCCGACGGCGGTTTGATCCTGGGCTGCGAGATCCGTCTCGGTGCGTTCACCTTCATCGCCGACGACTCCGCATGGCTCCAGGAAGCCCCTCTCGACGTTGAGGCTCTCCCCGTCCGCGGGGCGACGCACTTCAGCGCGAGTTCATGCGGCGTTCTCCTTCGTCAGCCGTCGACCCCGTACATGTCGGCTCCAGCGTCGTCCACTCTCCCCGCTGTTCTTCGTCGCAAGCGATCCGGTCATTCGCGGCTCCAGCGATGGGTGAGGCACGCGGCGGCGCGCCAGGCGTCGACTCCGCAGATCGCGGCTATCGAGCCCGCCGAGCCACTTCACGGCGCGTTCGACTCGGCATCAGATTCATCCGAGCTCCCTTCCGAGTGCGAGAGCTGCGATCCTGCAGCAGAAGTTTTCATGGCAGGTTCTCATCAGAGCCCACCCGGCTATGGCCGTGGCGGCCGCGAGCGTGGCGGCCCGTCGAATGATCAGCAACGCAGGGATGAGGAGGTCCTCCAAACCCCCATCGTCGGCACGACTACAGAAGCCCAGGCTCTGGAGGCTGCGCGTCTCGCCACCTTGGCAGAGCGCACGCGCCTCGAGGAGATGCAGAGGTCACTCGACGAGCGCACTCGACAGCGCCGCGAGCGTCAGTTGTTCCCTCCAGTCGACGACGATCGTCAGGTATACCGTACTCCGATCCAGAATGTTGCAGCGGCGGCTAGGATTGCAGATTCTATACACCGTCCGGTTCAGAGGCCGGCAGAGGACTCGAGCAGATCCGAACCCTGCTTGGGGCGGCTCGACAGCAGAACTCCGCTGTCTCTCATTCGCGCAACAGGATTCACAGCAAATCAGTTAGAGGAGACACAGTCCAATCGGCCCACAGTCCAGGGTCACCTCAGCGTCGCAGAGGCAGAGATTACCGCAACGATCAGTACAGAGATCAGAGGCGAGATCAGTTTGCTCCTCGGCATCACCATGATGACCACCGTCGAGTGCCTACTCCTCCGCGGAGTGGTCCATACGTGCCCCGGCACTATGATGACAAGCGCCCGTACGGTGATGAGCGGGACCCTGGGTTTGACGCGAGATCCGTTCTCGTTCAGAACCGGGTCGACAGAGGCAGATACAACAGAGGTGGCTATGACAGAGATTTTCCGAGTGGCAGTGGTACAGCTGTTTCTGGTCCAGAGTGTTTCAGCAGAGCCATCCGATCTGCTGAGATCCCCCCCAACTTCAGGTTGGCGGCTGGGATTAGCAAATTCACTGGCGAGTCGAAGCCGGAAACATGGCTAGACGATTACCGAGTGGCTGTTCAGATCGGCGGAGGCAACGACAACGTGGCTATGAAGCATCTGCCCCTGATGTTAGATGGTCCGGCCCGGGCGTGGCTTAATCAGTTGACTCCTTCTAGCATCTATTGCTGGGAGGATCTTGCCCGAGTGTTTGTCAAGACCTTCGAAGGCACCTGCAAGCACCCTGCCGGTTTGCTCGAGTTGCAGCACTGTGTCCAGAAGCCGAATGAGACCTTGAGGGATTACATTCAGCGGTGGACCACTCTTCATCACACGTTGGAAGGTGTTTCCGAGCACCAGGCTGTTTGCGCCTTCAAGGCCGGAGTCAGATACAGAGAGCTCTATTTGAAGTTTGGTCGGACATGAGATATGTCCCTGAGCAAGATGATGGAGATTGCCACCCGATACGCCAACGGCGAGGAGGAGGATCGCCTCCGTAGTGGCAAGGGTAAAGCAGTCGACAGTAATCCCGGCGGTGGAAATTCCAGTCGGAAGCAAAAGCGTAAAGCTGACGGCTCTGTCCAGGCAGAAGTAGCCGCTCTGGCGGCGAAAGGGAAAGTGAAGCCAAAGGGGCAGTTTGTTCAGAAGAAGTCCAAGAACCAGTCGACAGATGTCCTGGATATGCTATGTCCCATTCATTCACGGAAGGATGAAGAAGGCAACTTGATCCTGTCAAAGCATACCACTCGACAGTGCCGATTGCTGATCCAAGGGTTCAAGGGAGAGCAGTCGAGTGACAAAGATCCTGAGAAAGAAGAGGACGAAGATAAAGAAGACTTTCCTGAGATCAATGCCACATTGGTGATTTTTGCCGATGTAGAAAGCAAGAGTCGATTGAAGGTCATCAACAGGGAGGTCAACATGGCTGCTCCAGCTACCCCCGAGTACCTCAAGTGGTCCCAGACAGCTATCACCTTCGATCAGTCGGACCATCCCGCTCATGTCCCTACCCCAGGTCGACAGGCGCTGGTGGTGGATCCGGTGGTAGGAGGCACTCGGCTCCGCAAAGTTCTCATGGATGGAGGAAGTGGCCTGAATATTTTGTACGCTGATACCCTCAAAGGGATGGGCATTCCGATGTCCAGGCTCAGCGAAAGCAATATGCAATTCCACGGGGTCATCCCTGGGAAGAAGGCCAAGTCACTCGGACAGATTGCGCTGGATGTGGTGTTCGGCACTGACAAGAACTTTCGCAAAGAGAAGCTGACATTTGAGGTTGTAGACTTCAAGAGTGCATATCATGCCATCCTTGGCCGTCCAGCGTATGCACGTTTCATGGCCCGCCCGTGTTACGTGTATCTCAAGCTGAAGATGCCCGGGCCCAAGGGTGTGATCACAGTCACAGGAAATCGACAGAGGGCTGAGGAGTGCCTCCAACAGGGCTCCAAGATCGCCGACATGCAGATGGCTGTAGTCGAGTTAGAAGAGTACAAGAAGACTGCTGATCCCGCTGATCTGTTGCGTTCCAAGAAGCCCACCACCGAGTCAGCTTTTCAGTCGGCAGGAGACTTGAAGCAAGTGCACATTCACCCAACAGATCCTACTGCTGCTCCGACCAACATCTCAATCACACTCGACAGCAAATAGGAAGCCGAGCTCATCCAGTTCCTCCGTGAGAACTGGGACATCTTTGCATGGAAGCCCGCTGACATGCCTGGTGTACCCAGGGGACTGGCTGAGCACCGTCTGAGAGTTGATCCGAAGGCCAAGCCTGTAAAAGAACACTTGCGCCGGTTGGCAACAGAGAAGCGGAAGGCAATCGGCGAGGAGGTGGCTCGACTCTTGGAGGCCAAGTTCATTCGCGAGGTCTACCACTCTGAGTGGCTTGCGAATGTCGTCATGGTCCCCAAGAAGGACAAGTCGCTTCGAATGTGTATAGACTTCAAGCATATCAATCGGGCCTGCCCGAAAGATCATTTCCCGCTCCCCCGCATCGACCAGATTGTGGACTCGACTGCGGGGTGCGAGCGTTTGTCTTTTCTCGATGCATACTCTGGCTACCATCAGATCCATCTGTTTGGTCCAGATGAAATAAAAACGGCCTTCATCACCCCTTTCGGGTGTTTCTGTTACATCACCGTGCCTTTTGGTCTGAAGAATGCTGGCGCTACTTTCATGCGCATGATTCAGAAGTGTCTCCTCGACCAGATCAGTCGGAATGTCGAGGCCTACATGGATGATATCGTAGTCAAGTCTCGCAAAGGTTCCGACCTGCTGACTGACTTGGCGGAAACATTCGCCAACTTAAGAAGATATGACCTCAAGCTGAATCCAACCAAGTGTACTTTTGGAGTTCCGGGTGGAAAGTTACTCGGTTATCTCGTTTCCGAACGAGGAATCGACATCAACCCCGAGAAGATCGGTGCCATCGTCCGAATGAAACGCCCCGAGCGTATTCACGATGTCCAGAAGCTTACTGGTTGCCTGGCAGCGCTGAGCAGATTCATTTCTCATCTCGGAGAGAAGGCACTCCCTTTGTACCGACTGATGAAGAAATCCGATACGTTCGAGTGGAATTCAGAGGCAGAAGCAGCGTTTGTCCAGCTCAAAGCCCTGCTCTCCACCCAGCCGGTGCTTGCCGCTCCACACAGCAAAGAACCCCTGCTCCTGTACATTGCAGCCACCAATCAGGTCGTCAGTACAGTTCTTACTGTCGAGCGAGAAGAAGAGGGCAAGGCCTACAAAGTCCAGCGCCCAGTTTATTACATCTCTGAAGTGTTGACTCCTTCTAAGCAAAGGTACCCACATTACCAGAAGCTTGTCTATGGTATATATCTGTCAGCGAAGAAGGTGGCGCACTATTTTCAAGATCACTCAGTCTCAGTCGTCAGTGATGCGCCTTTGAATGAAATCCTCAACAATCGAGACGCGACTGGTCGAGTGGCCAAATGGGCCATTGAACTTCTTTATTTTGATATCAAGTTTGAAGCGAAGAAAGCCATTAAATCTCAAGCACTTGCTGACTTCATGGCCGAGTGGATAGAACAGCAGCAGCCAGTCCGGATCCACTCGGAACACTGGACCATGTTCTTTGACGGCTCGAAGATGCTGAACGGTTCTGGTGCTGGTGTGGTATTGGTGTCTCCCAAGGGCGATAAACTCAGCTATGTCCTCCAGATTCACTTTGATTCCTCCAATAATGAAGCTGAGTACGAAGCACTCCTTTACGGGTTGCGTATGGCCATCTCGCTCGGCGTCCGTCGCCTGATGGTATACGGCGACTCGGATTTGGTGGTCAATCAAGTGATGAAGGAGTGGGATGTCAGAAACCCCGCCATGACCGGATATTGCAATGCAGTAAGAAAGCTTGAGAAGAAGTTTGAGGGTTTGGAACTCCATCACGTTCCCCGAGTGAAGAATCAGGCAGCTGACGAACTGGCAAAAATCGGTTCCACTCGGAAGCCTGTGCCCAGCAATGTGTTCCTGGAGCATTTGCACTCTCCTTCGGTACAAGAGGACCCCTTCACCGAAGAGCCCCCGCAGCCTATAAGTGCCTCCAATCCGACTGAAGTTGATGTCCCAGCAGTCATAGATCTGGTCAGTGAGATTCTGGTGATAACTCCCGATTGGACGGTGCCCTACATCGCGTACATCCTCAGGCGAGAACTTCCAGAAGACGAAGTTGAAGCTCGACAGATTGTCCGCAGATCCAAAGCTTTCACTGTTATGAATGGGCAGCTCTACAGAGAGAGCGTAACCGGCGTGGCTCAGCGATGCATTTCTCCCGAAGAAGGTCGACTGATTCTGGAGGAAATTCACTCGGGAACTTGCGGCCATCATGCGTCCTCTCGGACGATTGTTGCCAAGGCCTACCAAGCTGGTTTCTTCTGGCCGCGCGCCAATGAGATGGCTAAGGATATTGTGCAGCACTGTGAAGGATGCCAATTCTATGCAAACTTGTCGCACAAGCCTGCGTCTGCCTTGAAGACCATCCCACTCGTCTGGCCGTTCACTGTATGGGGATTGGATATGATCGGACCTCTCCGCACGGGCCAGAGTGGTTTCACGCACCTTCTGGTAGCAGTCGACAAGTTCAATAAATGGATTGAGGCCAAGCCTATCAGGAAGCTGAATTCTCGCACAGCCATCAAATTCATGAGGGAAATAATATTCAGATACGGAGTTCCCCATAGTATCATCACGGACAATGGTTCTAATTTTGATTCGGAAGAGTTCAGAGCCTTTTGCTCCTCTCAAGGCACTCGGGTGGATTACGCATCCGTTGCGCACCCCCAGTCAAACGGTCAGGCCGAGCGAGCAAATGGCCTTATCCTTCAAGGGTTGAAGCCTCGACTCATGCGCGAACTCGATCACGCAGCTGGAGCTTGGGTTACAGAATTACCGTCTGTTCTGTGGGGCTTGAGGACAACACCAAATCGGTCAACTGATCGCACTCCTTTCTTCATGGTGTATGGGGCTGAAGCTGTCCTGCCGAGTGATGTTCTTCACAATTCTCCTCGGGTGGACCTTTACTCGGAGGTTGAAGCTGAGCAAGCACGCCAGGATGCTGTGGATCTCCTTGAAGAAGAGCGGGAAATGGCTTTGATCCGGTCGACTGCATACCAGCAAGATCTGCGTCGCTTTCATGCAAGGCACGTCAGGAGTCGGACCTTCCACGAAGGTGACCTCGTGCTCCGAGTGGATCAGCAGCGGCCTCACAAGCTAGCCCCCGCGTGGGAAGGCCCTTTCGTCGTCACCAAGGTGCTGAACAATGGAGCCTACCACCTCTTCAATCTCAAGAAGAACGCCGACGAGCCACGGGCCTGGAACGCGGATCTGCTTCGTCGGTTCTACACCTGAAGGTTGATCTGTCTGATGTAATAAGAGTAAACTGTTTTGATTATCAAGGATACGACTCCTGCAGTCTTTTGTCGATTCCGATCGCACAATTCTGAGTTCAAGAATACTCCGAGTGCGAGCGATTTTCCACTCGGGGGGCTTAGCCGCGATTCCGCATCGCCTAAGTTTAAATCTACTCCGAGTGATGGGCGATCCTCACACTCGGGGGCTTAGCTGCGACTCCGTGTCGCCTAAGTTCAGAACCTCGTCGAGTGAATAGCATCACTCGAAAGCTTAGCCGCGATTCCACATTGCCTAAGTTTAAATCTACTCCGAGTGATGGGCGATCCTCACACTCGGGGGCTTAGCTGCGACTCCGTGTCGCCTAAGTTCAGAACCTCATCGACTGAATAGCATCACTCGAAAGCTTAGCCGCGATTCCGCATCGCCTAAGTTTAAATCTACTCCGAGTGATGGGCGATCCTCACACTCGGGGGCTTAGCTGCGACTCCGTGTCGCCTAAGTTCAGAACCTCGTCGAGTGAATAGCATCACTCGAAAGCTTAGCCGCGGTTCCGCATCGCCTAAGTTTAAATCTACTCCGAGTGATGGGCGATCCTCACACTCGGAGGCTTAGCTGCGACTCCGTGTCGCCTAAGTTCAGAACCTCGTCGGGTGAATAGCATCGCATTCACTCGAGAGCTTGGCTGCGAATCCGCTTCGCCCAAGTTAAATCGTACTCCGAGTGACGAGCGATCCTCTCACTCGGGGGCTTGGCTGCGAATCCGCTTCGCCCAAGTTAAAACGTTACTCCGAGTGATGAGCGATCCTCTCACTCGGGGGCTTGGCTGCGAATCCGCTTCGCCCAAGTTAAAACTCTACTCCGAGTGATGAACGATCCTCACACTCGGGGGCTTGGCTGCGAATCCGCTTCGCCCAAGTTAAAACTATACTCCGAGTGATGAACGATCCTCACACTCGGCGGCTTGGCTGCGAATCCGCTTCGCCTAAGTTATAAACATACTCCGAGTGACGAGCGATCCTCTCACTCGGGGGCTTGGCTGCGAATCCGCTTCGCCCAAGTTAAAACGCTACTCCGAGTGATGAGCGATCCTCTCATTCGGGGGCTTGGTTGCGAATCCGCTTCGCCCAAGTTAAAACGCTACTCCGAGTGATGAGCGATCCTCACACTCGGGGGCTTAGCCGTGATTCTGCATCACCTAAGTTATAAACTACTCCGAGTGATGAGCGATCCTCACACTCGGGGGCTTAGCCGTGATTCCGCATCACCTAAGTTATAAACTACTCCGAGTGACGAGCAATCCTCTCACTCGGAGGCTATCTGCGAACCAGTCTTCGCCTAAGTTCTGATACTCACTCCCGAATGACGAGCGGTCCTCTCACTCGGGGGGCTTAGCTGCGAGTCAGTCCTCGCCTAAGTCCAAAATCAATCAAACAAATTTAAGACCCCTGCCGATGTCGCCGCCACTCGACAGCGGTCTCGGGGACTACACCCAGTGGGTGCACTCCGCGTGCCCCCACTGGACCAGAAACCACTCGACAAGACCTGATCTACTCGAGAGGAAATCAAGCAGAGGACTGAAAAACAAATTCAGATAAATCCAGAGTATTCAGCATGGATAAAAGTTGCCCATGCAAATGACGAAAGTACTCGGGCCCAAGACCCGAAAGAAGTTTTAACGATACACCACCACTCGGCATACCGAGGCAAATTAAAGTTTTTGATCACCAGCAAAGTTTTTTCAAGCTCCAGTGGGACTTGCAGGCTCGACGAAGGTGTCCAGGTCGATCCCGTCAGCGATCCGAGTGGCCGCTTCGATGAAGGTCTCCATGAAGTCCTGGAACTAGAGCTCCTTGCAATGGACCCTGACGAGTGAGAGCGCTATATCAGCTCCGCAGCGTGCAGCAGATTTCTTCCATGCCTGCACTCGACCAGGGAGCTCGTCAAGCCGAGTCATCATTGACTCGAGGTCAGCCTGAAGTGAGTCTTCCGGCCACAGCTCCTTGTCGACCTTCTCCATTGCACCTCGTAGTCGAGCAACGTACTCTCGGACGCTTGCGACTCGAGCTTCAAGCCGGAACATGTTCATAGCCACAGCATCTCC
This sequence comes from Elymus sibiricus, assembly GCA_039707655.1. NCBI lineage: Eukaryota > Viridiplantae > Streptophyta > Magnoliopsida > Poales > Poaceae > Elymus > Elymus sibiricus. Next base: position 371,495,572 of record CM077675.1, on the reverse strand, counting down.
GACAGGTGACTTGGAAGGGTCCAGATTGGGCTCGACCGCCTCGGTCTCCTTCTCGAAGTCCTTGCAGAATTCTACATGAAGAAGATGGAAAGAATTAGTCGTGATACTGTTCCCTGAAAATCAACGGAATTTACTCAACTGGATGAAGTTGGGATTAACGGAATTCACTCAACTGGAGAAAATTACCTTCAAGCAAAACATACATCTTCTGGGCGTAATCCCCCAGATAGGTCTCCAAGCCCTTTGCACCCTTGGTTGCATGGTCAAGCCTTTTGCTCCAGTCAGCTCGCTCCTGATTCAGCTTCGTGTTCTCTTCCTCAAGCTTGCTGGCCGCGGCGAGCTTCTTCTCAACAGCTTCAGTCTTCTCCCTCGCCGTCTTCTGAGCATCGGCGAGTGATCTGTCTTTGTCCTCCAGCGCCTTCTTCATGATATCTAAAGAAATAGCATTGTTGAGTCGCGCTCGGAGTTGACGGTTTTCAGCACGCACGTCTGCTCGAGTGGAGTCACTCGGTTCAAAGATAGAAGAAACAAATAATGAAGTACTCGATCAACAAAGTTTACCTCCTGAAGCCTTCAGATCAGCTTGCGCACGCTCCAGGTCTCTCCTCGCCAGTTCCAAGTCGAGCTGAAGCCGAGTCTTCTCCTTCTCCAAGTCAGCGTATCGAGTACCGAGCTCACAGGCCTTCTGAGATCAACGACGAAAACAATTCAGTGGACAGAAATATGGGCTTCGAGTCCAAGTTCTAAGACTCCCGCCGACTGCCCGCAGTCGACGACAGTCTCGGGGACTACACCCAGTGGGTGCACTCAGCGTGCCCCCACCGGAACGGTATCCACTCGGAACGGTCCGCCCGATCCGAGTGACGGCCGAACAAAAAAAAAGATTGTCCACTCGACCAGGTCAGCCCTAGCCGAGTGCGTGACAAGCGATTACCAGTCGACAGACAGAAAACTCCCAGCGGGTGCAGAAGTCAAGTCATGGTAGACGGAAAGCGACACAATCAAAAAGCGCACTTACAAGTGCACTTACTTGGACGTTCGCCCGAAGAACTGAGCTAGCGTCGTAAGCCAGCTTGCTGGCCTCGTACGCCTCCTTCGTACGCCGCATCATATGTTCGGCCTGCATCATCGCCTCCTTAGCAGCTCCAGTCTGATCTTCTGGAACACGGTGCAGAGAGAAGATGGTCTGTGAAGGGAGCGGCGATGTAGTCGGAAGGACTGGCGCTTGGGAGACAGGCGCTTGTGGCGGACTAGCGAGCTCCACGGCCATCTGGGTCGGTGTTGTAATCGGTTCAGTCGGAGACGGGGCTGCGGGGTCGGTTTCCATTGTCTCTGCATGTCACCAGTCGACATATCACATGACTGTCGAATGGTTTGAGAAGAATGTCAAATGACAATATGCCATACCTTGGCGAGAAGTAGCTGCGTCCGGCGTGTCCTTCTCCGCGCTTTCCTCTCCTCGCTCCGGCGATGTCACCGAGGTAGCAGCCCTGACGATCAAGATCCACTCGGTCAGCAAAAATATGAAGTTCAGCAACAAGTTAAGCAAAGAGCAAGGATACTTACGTTGAAGCAATTGGCACGTCAACTTTGATTCTGGGGAGAGCCTTCCGGGGCTTGGTGGTGGTGACCTTGGGCTGCTTGGCAACCTTTTCAATCGGCTCTGGCGTCGACGTCCGACTGCGCTTGGAGCTCCTGGTGGTCGACCCCCCGGCCCGACCCCGGTCGAGTGTTGGGTCGTGACGCTGCTTGGAACGCCCTTCAGTACGCGGAGGAGACACGGCTTCAAATTCATCGCTCCCCGACGAATCGTCACCGTTGCCTTTGCTGTCCTCGGCGTAGCTGATGCTGTCGCTGTCGCTCTCGCTCCCCGCTCCTTCAAGGTTCTGACCGCCATTCGGCACGGGTGAATACATGTTCGTGAGCTCCTGCAAAGATTCAAGTCAGTCAGCTGAAGACATATTCACTCGACAAGATACAAAAGCAATCGACAATGACATGACTCACCACATTCGGCGGGTTCGCAGCTGAGAAAGGCGATACTCTTTTGGAACCCCGGGGGTTGTCTCGCGCACCAGTGATGCCGCGCAGCCATAGCGTGATGGTTTCCTCTGAGACATCTTCCGGGTGGGTACGAGTGGTATCGTCGACTCCTGAGTAATGCCACATCGGATGGTCCCGCGCCTGGAGCGGCTAGATCCGTCGACCCAGGAACACCTCCAACAGATCCAAGCCGGTCACTCCATCACGAATCAGATTCACAACACTGTTCATCAAGATCCCCACATTGGCCTTCTCTTCCTCGGCCACGGTCAGAGATGGGGGCGCAGTGGGTCGATCCAGCGTGAAGGGAGGAAGGCCGGTCAACATGTTTGGCGACGCGACGTCGTGGCAGTAGAACCAGGTCGACTGCCAGCCCCGCACCGACTCCGGAAGGGTGAGCGCTGGGAATGCACTCCCCGTCCTCTTCTGAAGACCCAAACCCCCGCATAGCTGGATGACGTTGGTCCTATTATCACTAGCGTGGACCTTCTTTACCGACTGAGAACGGATGGTAAAGATGTGCTTGAACAGACCCCAGTGGGCGGGACAACCCAAGAAACACTCACACATCGTCACGAACGCAGCGAGATACGCAATTGCGTTGGGAGGAAAATGATGCAACTGAGCCCCGAAGAAATTCAGAAAACCGCGGAAGAAGGGATGCGGGGGCAGAGCAAAACCTCTCTCCAAATGGGTGGTCAGGAGGACCCGCTCGCCCTCGCGCGGCTCCGGCTCCGTTTCCGTCCCCGGCAACCTCCACGACCCGGCCGCAACCAGGCCGTCAGCGACGAGCTTCTCCACGTCCAACGCCGTCACGGTTGACGGCAGGAAATCACCCTGCATCCATCCAGGTGGCGCTGCGGCCCGGGCGCTCGAGGGCTTCTTCCCCTTCGTCGTCTTCTTGGGCGCCATTGTCGCAGCGGCGAGCGGATTCGATCTTAGCAGCGCGGCGGCGGAGCAGAAGAAACGGAGGAGACGAGGGGAAAATGAGCGCACTGTCGCAAATTCCCCTCCCCTCTCGTTTTTTATGTCCGACGACCCGAGTCACTGACTCGTGGGCCCGCCAAATCCCTGTGTATCCCATTAACGGAGGAGCCGCGATATGTGGCGATAAAGGTGGCGCGAGGATCGAGGAGCCGCTTCCCCGTCGGTTGCATCATCCCTGCTCGGCGCGCGTTCCCCAAAATTTCGAATCCCGCGAAATCCAGTCCGGACAGAGCGTCCTGTCACATCTGAAGATCCTGTTGACCATTCGGACTCGAACCTGCATCTAAATTCACTCGGAAGAAATGACAAGCTGAATAGATCAAGGCAGACGTTGGAAGGCCCAGTCGTCACAGGTATCGGAAAGATCTCGAAGCTCATTCAGAACACTGAGTTCGACAGAACCTGCACTGCACCTTCTCCACTCGAGCCCTGATCCATTCGGGGGCTAATGACGAGGATATGTACTTAAGGTAGGGTGCTAGGCCCGTCCTACATACCCCACCTAAGGACACCACATTGGAGGACTACAAGACTACGAGAGAGATTCCGACTGAACTAGCCATGGCGTATGAGTCACTCGGAATACCCCCCCCCCCCTCCACTCGACGGTCAGCTCTCACTCGGAGGGGCCGCCAATCACTCGACCGCAGAAGACCAAGAGTCTCCCCAGGGAGGCCAACGGGCAGGCGTTACGCTCGCCGCCTTAACTGGCATTTATTGTATACGTTACCAGTAACGTCCCCCCCCCCTTTTTATTACCTACAATCAAACCCCTAAAGGCCAGACGTTTATGAGGGGCAGCGCACTCTATATAAGCCACCCCTCCCCACTGGCACAGGGGTTCGCAATCCTTTGTAAACACAACGCACGTATCACTCGACAGAGTAAGCTCCCCGGAGCACCTGAGACGTAGGGCTGTTATCACTTCCGAGTGAGGCCCGAACTCATACATCTGTGTGTACACCCTCGCCGTAGCTAGGACTCTGCCCTCTCCATTCGTACCCCTACCATCTACTGTCAGGCACGTTCCCACGACACGTACCCTATCATTTTACACTTGATGAACACCCATTGGGGTTGCTCCGGCGTCGTAGAGACGCGGAGCACGACCTGCTGCGGGCAGTCGTCGCACTTTATGAGCGGCAATGGTGAGCTCGCATGTCTCTCCGCCAGCGCCGAGCCAGGGCGCCGGCCGGCCGTTGCTTTGGAGGCGAGCTGACGACGGGGTAGATCCGACCTGCTAGAGGAGGACTCGACACCTATGTGGCGTCGAGGCGTTGCCTGGACAATGCGGTCCGGTACCCGGCCAATCAATGACAAGACGCAGCGGGTGGTGGCCGGATGCGACAAATCCGGCTGGCAGGATGCGCCAAATCCCGCCGCCGCTGATCTACCGGCTGGCCGCCCGCGCCGAGCGGGAGCGCCAAGCTGGCGGCTAGTGCTACGGGGAGGAGGAGGGAAGGGGGCCAGAGAGCGAGGCAGAGCAAAATGAGCGGCGACGCTATGGAGGGTAGGGTTTGCTCAGGCGCGGCGGGCCGGGCGGGAGGAGGGGGGGGGGGGGGGGGGGAAAGGGAGGCATGTGTCCCCGACGGATGGGCCAGGGGAGGACATGGGCATGCGTCTCCCCCGTCCGCCTGTGTCCGCTTCAGCGCAAATGCAACCCAAATTTGAACCGAAGATAGAACTAAAACGGTGTTGGACCGGGTTTTCTATCCGTTTAATTACCCCTAAACGAACGTTGCTGAACAATTTGGGGTCGTGCGCTGGAGTTGACCTAAACTCACCCACGCTAGACTATCATAGTCTCAGGGAAGCTTCATTGCATGGGCAGTTCAACGCACAGGAGGGCCGGCGAACAATATGGGTCTCACTCCCACCTCACAGACCACCGTTCTCGGGGCGATAACGTTCGGTTTGACCAATCGGATACACGCCGTTCGCATGGAAGGCCTGGGAGCAGCGCGAGCGCGACTTGCATCAGCAAACAAGTGCAATGTACAGCAGCAGCAGCAGAGCTGTCCCCCGGCAACGCTGGTTGTATGCCAACTTGTACTTGGATCCAGATCTTACGGACCACTCGGTATATACGATACGATATCTTCCGCCCATAACATCCGCAACGGCCTGTCTGAAGATCATCTTTCACATGCAATGCAGATGCAGTGCATATGGTGCCACAAAGTTTTTTGTTTGCAGTGAAATGAGGAGATGATAGCTTCCACGCCAAATCTACCGTACCTAATAAGTACACGTTCCGATCCGTTACACGTGTGCGGTCGAGCACAACCGGCCAACAAGAAATGTGCATGGCGGTCCGCCCGGTGAGACGCCTCAGCTGTATGAAACAGACAACGGGTTGGAAGGGTAACCAAATCCGAGCTAGCCTTGTCCAGCAAAGGGTATCGGACGGTGACTGCACGATTAGGCTAGTGCCAGCGAACATTGTCAATTTGTCATAGTGTTTTTTACGTGCCAAAATGTACTCATTCAACCCTCCAATATCGACACCGCGTGTCGGATGCATCTCACTGCGTCGGTTATCTAGGGAGTGTCCGCTCGTTTGAACAGTCTGACAAGGGCACAGAGGATTCATACTTGGGGCGCCTATCTAGTCTAATTGTGTACGAAGGTGCCACTTCTCGACGTTTTTCATATTCTAAAAAATGTTGATAATCGACAAATCCACCCCCTCGCCCCTAATGTATTATGTCAATACTTAATAAGTTTTACCCACATGTATAAATGAATGTTTAAGTACATGCCAAAAATAAGTCATGAAAGAGAAAAGATCATGAAGATTACCATCTGATGAATTTGACTTTGTCTGTACGGCAACCTTCCAAAAATTAGGATGCGACCGACGCCGCAACTCCGGCGGACGAAGGAATGATCGGCGCCGTGATGAGGATCGCCGTGACCGGCGGCGTGTCGATCTCAGCCTCGTGCAGCGCCTTCCTGGCGGCGGCGGCATCCCCGCCTCGGGTCGCCGCCACGCGCCTTCACCTCCCACTTCGCCTCGTCTCCCCTCGGCGGAGCGCGGCAGGTCCCCCATGCGCTCCCCTGTCGTCGGCCCCACGACACGCTCCCGCGTCGTACCACCTGCTGCAATCCCAACTCCATCGTATGTTCCTGCTCCGGCTCCTCCCTCGCCTCAGACACCGGTTGTTGTTGCTGCGACCGCGATACCTGTGACTACCGTTCTGACATCACCAGATCAAGCCACCCAGGCCACGGCACTGACACCTCTCTTCACTTTCATGCGGTCCCCCCTGCTGGCGACGCCCCACTCTTCACCACGCAGGCCTCCGGTGAACCGCAGGAAGACTATGGAGGGCATGACCCTCTCATCCGCGGCTGACGGCTTCTCACTTCGCCGCTCCAGCGGCCGCCTCAAGAACAAGCTCAACGGCATGCCAATGGCCAAGATGGCGGAGAAGATGTTATGTCGTCGTCTGGGGATCGTCAATGAGGGCGACCACATCACGGAGGAGGCCATTGAGAAGTTCGCCGCCCTGTTCCGCGGGCGTCTGCCGTCCATCGCGGTTGACGCTCTCAGGGCGTTGTTCCGCCTTGACTGCGATCTGGCCACAACCGTAGAAGACGCGTTGATCGCGCATGGAGGGAGCGACACTCTGGAGCACTTGGCCATGACGGACGACGGAGACACTGGCTGCATTGCCTGATGTGTGCAAGTATAGCCATGATTCAGAGACCTGTATGTTTCTCAATGTTAGTTTCAACTCGGGTTAGTTGTGCCTGGGTGTGTGTTACCCGAGTTGGCAGCATGTTTAGGCCGGCCATTTGTGCCAAGTGGCGGAGGCAGGGGGAATGGCAGGGGCCGTGGCCCCCCTATGCTCCCACAAACACACCTACTACTACTCTTAATTCTCTACTTATCTAAGAAAATTAGTTGTACTTAGATGATTTGGCCCATCCTAACAATATATGACATGTTTGCCCCCCTCTAAGTTAATTTCCTGGCTCCGCCACTGTTTGTGCCCTGATGCATCTTGCCTTGTATCCGCTCCATGTGTTGGAGACTGTTATCATGTTGCCTAAGTTATGTTCGAACTCTTGCAAAAGATCACATCCTTTCACTGTTACTTCTACTGCTCCAAAGATCATGATACACAGCTACTTACCCTGTTTCACTGTCGTGTCGGCCTCAGAGATAGTCTGTTCCAAATGTTAGTGCAAGATTTCAACATTCTCTACTGGAACGTCCGGGGGCTAAATTGCCCGGACAGGAGGGCTACGGTTCACGAGACTATTGCGGCCTCCCAGTGTCACATTGCTTGTCTACAGGAATCTAAACTGACAAATGTCGATCAATTCACTGCCTCTTTTTTGGCGGTTTCATACTCCAAAGCTTCGCTCAACGGACGACACTCGCTACACGTGGTGGCATCCTATTGTTGTGGGACGACTCCGTGCTACAATGCTCTGATGTGATGACGGGAGATTTCTGCCTGTCAGCTAAAGTGTTGATCCTGGCTTCTACCGAAGTATTCCGAATCACTATGGTGTATGGCCCGACGGCCTCTGCTATGAAGGATGCTTTTTACGCAGAGCTCCTCGCACACAAGCCTCCGGTGAGAGAAAGGTGGTTAGTATGTGGCGATTTCAATGAAATCTACAGAGCGTGAGACAAGAACAAGCCAAGCTTCAATATGTCAAGAATCAATAAATTCCGCGATGCTCTCTCGAAGGGAGAACTTAAGGAGATTCATCTACAAAACCGGCATTTCACCAAGAGCAATGAACGACAGAACCCAACCCTGAGCAAGCTGGATTCTTTCGTCTGCAATTCGGCATGGGATGCCTCCTTTGATGGCCACATCCTTCATGCACTATCTTCATCACTCTCGGATCACTGCCCACTATAGTTGGCACAAGACCATGGACCTAAGCGACCGTGAACATTCCGCTTTGAAAATTTCTGGATCTCGATGCCAGGCTTCCGGCAGATTGTTACACAAGCATGGGACGCCCCCTGAGATCATTCGGAGCCTTTCCATGTGTTGTTCCACAAGCTTCGCAAAATGGCTTTCAGTTTGAAGTGTTGGAGCCAGAGGCTCTTCTCGAGAAATTCAATTGCACATGGCTCTCCAGGCATTTTACACCTGGACACGGCTCAAGAACATATGACTCTTTCCCCCGAAGAGGCAAATCTTCAATCCGGTGTCAAGCGAAGAGTTATTAGTCTCTCTGTGCTGGTGAGGGCAAGGAAAAAAAGGAGACGCCAACACACACACAAAATTCATCTTCGGGTCAATGCGAGAAGGAGGAAAAAAATTCATCCATAGGCTGAGATCAGGACAGGGCTGGGTCACCTAACATGAAGAAAAGAAAAACATGGTTCAAGATCATTTTAAGGAAATACTACACATGGACCCACGACTGACACGTGATTTCAACTGGGATGCCCTTCATTTCGACGACTGTGATCTTTCCAGCTTGGGAGACAATTTTACAGAAGCGGGAGTGTTGGCGGCCATAATGCAATTGCTCGGGGACAAGGCTCCGGGGCCAGACGGGTTCACTGGCGCATTCTTCAAATCCTGCTGGGAGATCATCAAGGTGGATATGATGAGTGCTATTAACTCCTTCTCCAACCTGCAGACCACCAATCTGCATTGGCTAAACTCGGCAAATATCGTTTTACTCCCTAAGAAGGAAGGGGCGGAGGACATTGTAGATTTCCGTCCAATCAGCCTTATTCATGCCTTCGCCAAAATTATTGCCAAGATCATGGCCATTCGGCTAGCCCCTTTCATGAACGGTCTGGTTTCCAGGGTGCAAAGTGCGTTCATCAAGACTAGAAGTATTCACGACAACTTCATGTTTGTACGAGGGTGCACTCAACGTCTACATAGGACAAACACGTCGTCCTTGCTTTTCAAACTTGACATTAAGAAAACATTTGATTCAATTCACTGGGACTATTTGCTGGACTTGCTGCAACGCAGAGTTTTCCCTCCCGGATTTAGGAATTGGGTGGCGGTCCTTTGGGCATCATCATCTTCAAGGATGCTTTTGAATGGCGTTCCGGGAGAACCCATTAAGCTCGGTAAGGGGTAGCGTAAGGGTGATCCACTATCTCCTTTGCTCTTTGTCATTGCCATCGATCCTCTGCAGCAACTGCTCGCCAAAGCAATGAATCAAGGATTACTGTATCGATTGCGTGGCCATGCCACCACCTTGCGCACCTCTTTATATGCCGACGACGCAACCATATTTGTCGCCCCCATCAAAGAGGATATAGAATAGTTGGCGGCTATTTTGAAAAGTTTTGGAGAGGTTACGAGTCTTGTGGCGAACCCTCTAAAAAGCATCGTGGCTCTGATCCGTTGCGTTAACATTGACCTCGATGATATCCTCCACAGTTTCCTGCCACCCGTGTGGGATTCCCTCTTCGGTATCTTGGACTGCCGCTATCCACTCACAAACTGAAGACGATCGACTGCCAATTTTTGGTGGACAAGGTGACAACCAAGCTCCCTCCTTGGCAAGGAAACAACATTAACTCAGCGGGCCGGTCCTGCCTTGTCAAGTTGGTCTTAACTTCACTCATGATCTACTTCATCCAGTGCTTGTCATTCCACAGGGAATCAATAAGAGTATAACCAAGATTCAGAGGGCTTTTCTGTGGGCCGGAACCGATCACGTTTCAGGTGGGAAGTGCAAGGTAAATTGGAAAATGGTATGTCTCCCAACCTCTCTTGGAGGTCTCGGAATCCTTGATATGGACAAATTTGCAAGGCCGCTCCGCCTGCATTGGCTTTGGTTCGCTTGGATGGATCCTCAAACACTAGTGTAAAGACGGCCTTTAATCCCGGTTGGGATGGGCCTTTAGTCCTGGTTCAGCAACTGGGACTAATAAATAGGGACTAAAAATGTCGTCGTTTTCTCACGACAGATGCCATGGGGTGGCTTATGGAGAGTGGTTGGGACCGAAGGACGCCGACGGGCTCCGGGAGCGGGATTAGGCACAAGCGGTGAGGGACACACGATGTACCCAGGTTCGGGGCCCTCCGTGGGAGGTAACACCCCTAGTCCTGCTGGTCTAGTTTGATGGTGGACGATGTTACAATGGTGCTACTTGAGCTGAGGTCTAGAGGAGGAAGAAGGAGCAGCCGGCTCCTCTTCCCTTGCTACGTGGTAGTGAGAGTGCGAGGTGGGAGAATTCCTTCATGCTTTCCTGCCCGATGCATGGGGGCCTCAGGGGGTTTTATAGGCCAACCCCCCGGCTTACAATATTCCTAAGATACTAAAGAGGGGACCCGGCTGGCAGCCTCTCCGGCCAGCCAGGGGGCCCGCCGGCTGGGTCGTCCCTTCGCTTGTAGGGCCCGCCGGCTGCACGGTCCCATCGCCAACTGGGGCCCGCCAGCCGGCTCTTCCATTGGCCCGCGCCAACCTGCCGCGGCACGGGCCGCTTCGTGCGGCGTCGTCTTGCGCCTGCTAGCCGAAGTCAGCGTTACGGCCGGCTGCGCCGTAGCCACGCCAGGGCAGGTGATGGAGTGGACGGCGGCGTGGTAGCACTGTTGCCCCGCCGGGTCTCGATCAGTCTTGGTCAGCGGTACGACCGCCCGGACTGTTGCCCGTGCGTCAGCAGTCGCTGTAGCCACACCAGAGCAGGTAACGGAGTGGACGGCGGTGTACTTGGCCGCAGTGGGAGGGGACGGGTGCCTGCCCGTCCAGAGGTCAGCGGAAGGGCCGGCCATAGGGCGGCCAGCCGCGGACTGGTCGGGGGCGGGGCGACTGGCCCCTGGCCAGCCGGCCGTGGGCCGGCCGGCAGCAGGCCTGCCGGTAGCCAGCCAGCCGGCCTTGGCCCAGCCGGTCGCGGACCAGCCGGCTGTATGGTTTTTTTCAGAAGGGGTTGGATTCCCTAGTCTTGGCCTACCCAGGGGTAATAACCCCGTCAGTAGTCCCCGTAGCCGGCAGGGGCCCGCGTCCGCCGGACGAGGAGGAGCCGGCGGCTTCATTCGGCGGTGTCCGCCTATCGCGTGGGATCGATCGATCAGCCGTGCCGGCAATCGCTCCCGATGCCTCGGGTTCCGTCGCGCCGCTTCGGGTCCCGAGCCGGACCGCGGCACGCCACGCGGAGCATAATGATGCTGAGGGCCCCACACCTGGGGCTCGATGGGACGTCCTCCTGGGCCTAGCCCGATAGGCCACGGGCCTAGCTCAGTAGGCCTCGGGCCGCAGGCTGGGATCCTTTGTGCCCGGACCCTAGCGGCCGCGGCCCGCGGTGCCCACGTCCCGCGGATTCCCCGGGCGAGTGGGCGCAGTTAATCCCCACGTCCCCTGGGCGTCGCCCCGTATTTATAAGGGGAGGGGGAGGGGCGGAGGCAGTTCGCGCACCCCCTCCCCATCGTCTCCCTCCTCCAGCAGTCCGTCGCTTCGGCTCGCGCTGCTGCTCCGCTCGCCTATTTCCCTGCGCTCGATCGCCTCGAAGATGGCCGACGGACCCTCCGGCAGCTGGGGTGGCTCCATCATCACCGAGGAAGACATCGCGCACCTCCGCCGTGCCCGCATGCTGCCGTCAGAGGACCGCGTCGCCGCCTGTCCGCCGGGTGGCAAGGTGGTGCTCGAGCCCCAAGAGGGGGAGTTCGTGGTGTTTGCGTGGCACTTCTCGTGCGGCTTCGGCCTGCCGGTGAGCCAGTTTTGCCGCCTCTTCATGGACACCTTCGACCTCCAGCCGCACCACCTCGGGCCCAACTCCATCCTCTAACTCTCGAGCTTCGTGACTCTCTGCGAGGGCTACCTCGGACTTCTCCCCTTCGTGGAGTTGTGGAGGAAGCTCTTCTACCTCAAGGCTTTGAGTAACGACGACGGACCGTACGCCTACAGGGGCGCGATGATATGCGTCCGGGGCCCGCTGTTTCCCCGCCTCTCCCTCATCGAGTCCTTCAAGAGATGGAACCGGACGTTCTTCTACGTGAAGAACGTCGACCCGGCGCGGGACTACATCCGGCTGCCGGCCTTCGTCAACGCCTCGTCCTCGGGGATGAAGTGGACGGGCGACGGGCCGCCTGGAGATCTGCTCGGGATGCTGGGCCGGCTCCAGACTATGAGGGCTGGAGAGGGACTGGTCGCGGCCGATCTGGTGGCCGCCTTCATCTACTGCCGGGTGCTGCCCCTGCAGCAGAGGCCGCACCGGATCTGCGACATGTCGGGCCGGCGGGACCCCTACCGGCTGTCCACCTTCGACATGTCGACAGCCCTGGTGGCGAGGCGGGTGAACGCCATCACCAATTTCAAACTGAAACTGGGGACCTGGAGGTTCGGCAAGCTGCCATACAACTGGCACGACCCGATGCCCCTGGTACGCTCTGACGTGGTGATTCTCTTCCCCTCTCTGTTTCTCCAGCCGGCCTCCCCTTGCTCACATGCCACGCTGACCGCAGCATTTTGTTCGATAGAACACGCCGGACGGCCCGCACCCCCAGGTTTTCCAGGCGGAACGCGCCGAATCCGACCCAGAGGACTTCGAGCTGGGGGGAGGCGTCGAGGAGGAGGTCGACTCCTCGGGAGAGGTTGAGGCGGATGGGGCGATGGGTGACCCGGGAGCCGGTGGGTCGAGAGCGGCTGGTGAGTTCCCTTCTGGTCCCTCCATCAAAGATTGGACTGACGATGACGATGATGATAATGATGTCCGGATCTTGGACGCGCCTCCCCCCACAGCTCGGCGGGAGCCACGCGGACGAAGCGAGGAGCGGCCGGCTCATTGCCAGATGGCCGAGGCTTCCCGTCAGGGGAAGAGGCCGGCCTCGGGGTAGCCGTCGGCGCCACCGCCGGCTCGCAAGAGAGTGCAGGCGGCCGCCGCGAAGCCGCCGCCCCGGGCCAGGCGGGCCCTCCCCGTCATCGCTGGGTAAGTACTTTCCTAATTTTCATGGGTTTCTTCGAGTTTTCGAGCCGGCAAGCGCCTGAGGGCCCATCCTTTGTTTACCCCAGGGATGCCATCGAGCTCCATGACACGGAGTCGACCGCCGGCCCAGGAGCACGCGGCCACGGCACGGGAAGAGAAGAGAAGGCTCGCATAATTGTGGGCCGCGAAGGCAGGGGCGAAAGGCGCGCCCTCGCGTTCGAGAGCTTCGAGCGACGGGAGGCGGAGGCGGCCCGCCGACCCGGCACGTGCGACGGACTCGGCGGCGGAATCGACGCGGATGTCGAGGCCTCCGTCGAGCGAGCCGCGGGAGCCGGTGGTGGAGACGGCCGTGACCCCGCCCACGGTGGAGGTGGCCCAGCCGGCGGGAGCGGTTCCCGAGCCGGCTCAGGAGACGGCTCAGTGGGGGGAGACGGTAGCAGCCCCGCCCACCGTCGAGCCGGCCGCGGCAGAAGTGCCCGTCGTCCCAGCCATGCCGGAAGCGGCACCGGAGATAGCGGTCGGTGGGAGGGGCGAGCCGGCTCAGCCGGCTGTCGAGCCGGCTCGGCAGGTGGTGGAGCCGGCCACGCTGGCCGCCGAGGATCCTGAGGCCGGCTCCCGGGCCCTGGTGGTTACCGCCAACCTTCCGCTGGCTGCCGCCGCGGCGGTCACCGGGTCGAGTGGTGGGGCGAGCCGGTCGAGAAGGACAATGCTCGACGTGATCCAGGACTGGAAAGCGCTGGCCCTCGTCCCAGTCGTCCCGGCTCCGCCAGCCAGCAGCCAGGTCCTTGCTCCTGGGGAGCCAGGCCGCATCATGGCGCACTGCCGTGAGGGACTGGCTAGGTTTGCAAAGGCCGCCGAAAGCAATTTTCGGCGTGTGGAGGAGGTGGTGGAGGTGAGGTTCTTCTGTCTTGCGTTGGACTTTCAGTGGGGGCGCGCAAGCGCACCCACTGGGTGTAGCCCCCGAGATTCGGGCCGGCTGCTCGGCTGCGTGGCAGCCGGGCCGGATCTATCTCTTTTTAGTTTGTCTGATTTCTCGTCTCCTAGGGCGGAGCAGGCTGAGAACGCCAAGCGGCAGGCTCTTTTCGACGAGGCGGTTGCCATCCACAATCGCGGCAAGGTCGTCTTCTATCAGGTCCAGGAGGCACTGCGGAAGGCGCAAGGTACGTTAGATCCTGTGGGGGCGCGCGAGCGCACCCACTGGGTGTAGCCCCCGAGGGTCGTGCCGGCTGCTCGGCAGCCGGCACGAACCTTCCGCATTCTTTAAATAACTTGGGTTGATCCTTTCGCAGAGAAGCTGGAGGTCTTGGCCCCGATCCGGCAGAAGAGGGACGAGGTGGCCTCCGAGCAGGACCGGCTGGAGCGGAATCTCCAGGCGATCACATCGGAGCGGGACCGGTTGGGCGGCCTGGTTGTGGATGGGCGGCGGCCCAGGAGCGCCTGACCACGGAGCTACAGCGGGAAGCGGCGGCCCGGGAGGACGTCGCCAAGCAGGCGGCCGACGCCACCCAGCGGGCCACCGCTCTTCAAGACGAAGTGGATCGCCTAAGGGGCGAGCTTGAGACGCGCGGGGCCGCCCTTGCCCAGGTGGAGGAGGCGCTGGAGAAGGAGCGGAGCGCGGGCCTTCAGTTTGCCCTTGAGATGGACGAGGCTTTCCAGCGTGAGTTTTGCTTTTGAGTCCTCTTCCTTTGGCTACTGCTTTCGACTTGCTTTCGTCTTATTTGCTGATTCTTCTCTTTCCCTAGACCGGTTCCCGGATACCCAGCACCGTGCCGAGCGTGTTGTTGCGGAGCACCGGGAGTGCCTGCGGCAGCGCGGGCAGGAGGTCGAGGAGCACGCCGGCTGGGACGTGCCGGAGCTCGCGCTGGCTGTCGAGAACCGACTGATCCACGTTCAGCGCTGCATGGACCGGCTCCTTACGGCCGGCAAGGAGGTGATTTCGGCCCTCTGGCCGGGTCGTGGGGCCCCGGAGGGCCGCGTGGCGCTGTGGCTGGAGAATGCGGTGGCCCGGCTCGAGGTTTGGAAGGCGTCGGCGGCCCGCTCCGGGGCGCAGATGGCCCTCCGGTTTGTCACTTCGTGGTACCCCGTTGTCAATTTGGACCGGCTGGTCACGATGCGCGAGGTCCCCGAGGCGGAGCGAGCCGCCCGCGAAGGCGCCCTGGTCCGTCGAGCCAACGAGCTGGCATGCTACGTCGACCCGGACGAGCTCCTGCCGGCGCTAGGTGAGGACGGCGAGCCGGGCGCCGAGGACTCCTTCGGCAATCCCCAAGGACCTAAAGACGACGAGGTGACCGACGAGAGCACCGCCTCCAGCACCGGCAGCGACACCGAGACCGCGGAGGCCATGGAGGAAGAGCCGCCGGCGGCGGCTAACCCTGGACAGACTGTTAAGCCGGCCGGCGATGCACCGGCAACCTGAGCGGCCCTGGGCGCTTTGTATCTTTTTCTTTTTGCTGAAAAACTTATTTAGGACGCATTTCCACCCACTGGGGGTGTATTGTAAAGAATCTTTGGCCTATGGCCTTTTGTTTATAACTCGTTTGAAGTTGAAAAATGTTTGCGTGCCGGCCCCTCCTCTACCCTTCACCTTTCGACTCATATTTTACGCAAGGGTTCCTTTCGGCTTCCGCCCCGCCTGTCGGCCAGCCGGGAGCCGGACTGGGACAGGGATGGGGCGTCGTCCTTAGGGAAAACGAGCGGGCCTTAGAGTCGTCCGGCTAGGGTTGGGGCGAGCCGGCAGAGGCTGGTTTCTAGGGGTAACACGGTCCGGTTGGACCTGTCCGGCTGCTACTCTTCAGGCGGCGTTTGCGTGGTAAGTTCCTTCCTACCCCATGGTTCCGCCAGCCGGGCAGCCGGGGACCGGTCTGTGGCTGGGTAGGGGGTAGGGAAGGGTTGCTTGCCCACGCTACTTGTCCGCCTCGGAGAAGAGCCGGCGAGCCCCCGGGCCCGGGAGCCGGACCCGGGTGCCTTGCTTAAGAATGACAAGCCTTTGATGGAATTGAAAAGGGGCGTGCCCCAAGTGCCGGATTGGGGCCCCCATTGCATTCATTAAGTTCCAACAAAAGGGAAGATACATACATACACGGGTTTTTCCTTAACAGTAGAAAGGTGAACGGGCATTCCGTCTCCTTGCCGGAGGCCTCTCTTTTGCGCTTCTACGACTTCTGGGCATCTATCAGGTAGTAGGCGTTGTTTTGCTGTGCCTTGCTGACGATGAACGGGCCCTCCCACGGAGAGGACAGCTTGTGCTGGCCGGTGGTCCGCTGGATCCGCCTGAGCACTAGGTCTCCTTCGCGGAAGGAGAGCGGTCGGATCCGCTTGCTGTGGTAGTGCCGGAGTTTCTGCTTGTAGATGGCTGTCTGGCTCAGGGCCAGTTCACGTGCTTCTTCGAGCAAGTCGACGCCGTCTTCTCTTGCCTCCTTTGCGTCCTTCTCCGTATACAGGGTGACCCGAGGCGAGTCGAACTCGATGTCCGTGGGGATGATCACCTTGGACCCGTATACGAGAAAGAAGGGGGTGTAGCCGGTCGACCGGTTGGGCGTGGTCCTGAGGCTCCAGAGGACAGCCGGCAGCTCATCGATCCAGCAGCCGGCTGACCGTACAAGGGGTGCCACAAGCCGAGGCTTGAGGCCGGCCAGGATCAGGCTGTTTGCCCTCTCTGCCTGGCTGTTTGACTGCGGGTGGGCCACCGACGCAAGGTCGAGCCGGATGCCCTCCTGGGAGCAGAAACGCACCATGGCGCCTTTGGCGAAGTTCGTGCCGTTGTCGGTGATGATGCTGTGGGGAACGCCGTAGCGGACCGTGACGTCCTTGATGAACCGGACAGCTGTAGGGCCGTCCAGCTTCTTGATGGGTCTTGCCACTATCCACTTGGTGAATTTGTCGACAGCCACGAGTAGATGCGTCATGCCGCCTCGTGCAGTCTTGAAGGGTCCTACCATGTTCAGCCCCCAGACGGCAAAGGGCCACGAGAGTGGGATGGCCTGGAGGGCTGTTGCCGGCAGGTGGCTCTGCATGCTGAGCCGCTGGCACCCCTCGCATTTATCGACCAGCCGTTTGGCCTCTGCCAAGGCCGTCGGCCAGTAGAAGCCATGGCAGAATGCCTTGTCCACCAGGGTCCTGGAGGCGGCGTGATGCCCGCATCGCCCTGGTGGATATCGAGGAGGATTTCTTGTCCCTTCTCTGGCTCGACGCAGCATTGGAACACGCCGGTGGTGCTGCGGTGAATCAGCTCGCGGTTGATGATGCTGTAGGCCGGGGCTCGGCGCTGGATTTTTCTTGCCATGGCCTCGCCAGGAGGGAGCTCGTCGTGCAAGAGGAAAGCCAGTATGGGCTGGGCCCATGAGGGGGCCGAGACGGGAGCCGGCTCAAGCTCGAGTGGAGCGCCAGAGGCAGCCGGAGCCCCCGGGTCCGGCTCGCCAGTCCCCGAGACCGGCTCGCCGGCCCTCAGGACCGGCTCGCTAGCCCTCGGGACCGAGGCGTTAGTCCCCGAGACCGGGGCGCCAGTCCCCGAGACTGCGGCAACCGGGGGTGCGTCGATCGTCATCATGATAGGCGCTGAGCCAACGCCAGCCGCCGTGAGAGCGCCGGATGCCGGGGCCGGCATCCCAGCCGGAGCTGATGGTGCCGGCAGGGCAGCCGGATCTGACGAAGAGCCGGCGGCGCTAGCCGGCACGAAGATGGACTCTGATTCGGGGGATGGCTTGATCGAAGGCTTGAGCAACCGTTCGAGGGAGACGCCGGCTGGGATGGCCTGCAAGGTGGAGCCGATCTTTGCCAAAGTATCGGCCGCCTCGTTGTCCGCCCGAGGGATGTGGTGGAACTCGCAGCCCTCGAAGGAGCCGGTGAGCTGCTGGACGAGGAAGCGATAGCTGGCCATGTTGGCGTCCCTGGCGTCCCATTCGCCAGAGACCTGCTGTACCACGAGGTCAGAGTCACCGAAACAAAGGATGCGCTGGATCCCGATCTCCTTGGCGAGCCGGAGGCCGTGGACGAGCGCCTCGTATTCGGCCACGTTGTTGGAGGCGGTGAAGAGGATCTGGAGGGCGTACTTGAGCTGGTCGCCCTTCGGGGATGACAAGACAATGCCGGCTCCCAGGCCGGTGCGCATCTTCGAGCCGTCGAAGTGCATGCGCCAATGCGTGGAGTCCCGGGGAGGCGGCACGAACTGGGTTTCGACCCAGTCGACGAGGAAGTCAGCCATCGTCTGTGATTTGATGGCGGTGCGTGGCTCGTACCGAATCTCATGGTCGGCGAGGGCGATGGCCCATTTGGCGATCCGGCCGGTGGCGTCTCGGCCGCTCATGATCTCGCCGAGCGGCGCCGTGCTCACGACGGTGATGGTGTGCTCCTGGAAATACTGCTTGACCTTCTTGGCGGCGAAGTATATGCCGTAGCACATCTTCTGGTAATGGGGGTAGTTCAGCTTGGAGGCGGAGAGGACCTCGCTGAGGTAGTAGATGGGGCGCTGGACCGGCAACGCTTAGCCCTCCTCTCGCCGGTCCACCACCAGCACGACGCTGATTACGTGGGTGGTAGCCACGATGTACGCGAGCATCGGCTCCTTCTCAGCCGGCGCCGCCAGGACGGGGGCGCTAGAGAGCACGCGCTTGAGGTCGCGGAACGCCTCGTCCGCCTGGTCGGTCCACTCGAACTTAGGCGTCTTCCTCATGAGCTGGTAGAGGGGCAGAGCCTTCTCCCCCAGCCGGCTGACCAACCGACTGAGCGAGGCAAGGCAGCCGACAAACTTCTGGACATCGCGGAGTTTGGCCGGCTTGTGCATGCGCTCAATGGCCCTGATCTTCTCCGGGTTAGCCTCGATGCTGCGGGCGGATACGAAGAAACCCAGGAGCTGGCCAGCTAGCACGCCGAAGACGCACTTCTCCATGTTGAGCTTGATCTTGTACTGGCGCAGGTTGGCGAAGGTCTCTCGGAGATCGTCGAGGAGGCTGAAATGCTTCTTGGTCTTGACGACGATGTCGTCCACGTAGATGTGGACGTTCCTGCCGATCTGAGGCAGGAGACACTTCTGCATGCAGCGCTGGAAGTTAGCGCCTGCGTTCTTCAGGCCGAAGGACATGGTGATGTAGCAGTAAGCCCCGAAAGGGGTGATGAAGGAGGTCTTCAGCCGATCAGCTGGATCCAGCTTGATCTGGTGGTAGCCGGAATAGGCATCCAGGAAGGACAGCAGATCGCAGCCGGCCGTGGAGTCGATGACTTGATCGAACCGTGGCAGGGTGAAAGGGTCCTTTGGACAGGCCTTGTTCAGGCTGGTGTAGTCGATACACATGCGCCAGGTTTTGTTTTTCTTCAGCACCAGGACTGGGTTGGCCAGCCAGTCCGGGTGGAATACTTCCATGATGAAGCTGGCTACGAGCAGCCACGCGATCTCTTCTCCTATAGTACGCTGCTTCTCCTCGGAGAAACGGCGCAGGGGTTGCTTGACCGGCTTTGCATCCGTCCGCACATGGAGTTTGTGCTCGACGAACTTCCTCGGAACACCCGACATGTCTTTTGGAGATCATGCAAAGATGTCCCGATTCTCACGGAGGAAGTCGACGAGCTTGCCTTCCTATTTGCTGTCGAGGTGGGCGCCGATGGTGACACATTGCTTGGGGTTGGCCGGGTCGAGCGGCATCTGCCTGGTGTCCTTGGACGGCTAGAACGATGCCTCGCTGGCCGACTGGGACAGAGGAGCCGGCATGGCCGGCTGACCGGAGGTGTGAACCACGAGCCGGTCGAGCTGCCGTTTCTCCTCCGCTATCTCCAGTGCCTCGGCCAGCCGGCTGCCGGCGCGCGCGCGCACTCGATCGACATCTTGTAGTCGCCGGCAATGGTGATGATGCCCTTGGGACCGGCATCTTGAGCTTGAGGTAGGCATAATGGGGGATCGCCATGAACTTGACAAGGGCCGGCCTGCCTAGCAGCACGTGGTAGGGACTGTCGAGGTCCACTACCTCGAACCATATTGGTTCGCAGCGGAAGTGGCTCTTGCCGCCGAAGAGAACATCGATCTCGATTTTGCCGATGGGGGTGCAGGATTTTCCCGTCACGATGCCGTGGAATACCGTCCGGCTTGCTCGCAGGTCTTTCTCCTGGAGCCCCAGTTTGAGCATTGTGTCACGATAGAGGATGTTGATGCTGCTGCCCTGATGTCTACTACGCAACCTTCTTCTTGTAGACTCGTGTTGGGCCTCCAAGCGCAGAGTTTTGTAGGACAGTAGAAAATTTCCCTCAAGTGGATGACCTAAGGTTTATCAATCCGTGGGAGGCGTAGGATGAAGATGGTCTCTCTCAAACAACCCTGCAACCAAATAACAAAGAGTCTCTTGTGTCCCCAACACACCCAATACAATGGTAAATTGTATAGGTGCACTAGTTCGGCGAAGAGATGGTGATACAAGTGTAGTATGGATGGTAGATATAGGTTTTTGTAATCTGAAAATATAAAAACAGCAAGGCAACTAATGATAAAAGTGAGCACAAACGGTATTGCAATGCTTAGAAACAAGGCCTAGGGTTCATACTTTCACTAGTGCAAGTTCTCTGAACAATACTAACATAGTTGAATCATATGTAAATCCCTCACGTGCGACAAAGAGTTCACTCCAAAGTCACAAATAGCGGAGAACAAATGAAGAAATTATTGTAGGGTACGAAACCACCTCAAAGTTATCTTTACCGATCAATCTTATGAGCTATCCCTATAAGTGTCACGAACAGCCCTAGAGTTCGTACTAAAATAACACCTTAAGATACACATCAACCAAAACCCTAATGTCACCTAGATACTCCAATGTCACCACGAGTACCCATGGGCTTGATTATACGATATGCATCACACAATTTCAGATTCATCATGTTCAATCCAACACAAAGAACTTCAAAGAGTGCCCCAAAGTTTCTATCGGAGAGTCAAGACGAAAATATGTGCCAACCCCTATGCATAGATTCCCAAGGTCACGGAACCCGCAAGTTGATCACCAAAACATACATCAAGTGGATCAATAGAACATCCCATTGTCACCACGGATATCACATCGCAAGACATACATCAAGTGTTCTCAAATCCTTAAAGACTCAATCCGATAAGTAAACTTCAAAGGGAAAACTCAATTCATCACAAGAAGATAGAGAGGGGAAAACTCCATATGATTCATCTATATTAATAAAGCTCGCGGTACATCAAGATCGTGTCATCTCAAGAACACGAGAGAGAGAGAGATCAAACACATAGCTACTGGTACATACCCTCAGCCCCGAGGGTGAACTACTCCCTCCTCGTCATGGAGACCGCCGGGATGATGAAGATGGCCTCCGGTGATGGTTTCCCCCTCCGGCAGGGTGCCGGAACGGGCTCCCGATTGGTTTTTCGTGGCTACAGAGGCTTGCGGCGGCGGAACTCCTGATCTAGATTTATTTCTGGGGGTTTTGGTATTTATAGGAATACTTGGCGTTGGAATCAAGTCAAGGGGACTCCCGAGGGACCCACAAGCCAGGGGGGCGCGCCCTAGGGGGGCGCCCCCTAGGCTTGTGGCTGCCTCGGGACTCCTCTCCGGTATCTTTTTGCTCCAGTATTTTTTATATTTTCTAAAAATATTCTCCGTAAATTTTCAGCCCATTCCGAGAACTTTTATTTCTGCACAAAAAACGACACCATGGTAGTTCTGCTGAAAACAGTATCAGTCCGGGTTAGTTCTAATAAAATCATACCAAAATCATATAAAATTATTGTAAACATGGCATGAATACTTCATAAATTATAGATACGTTGGAGACGTATCATGCCCCCGTTGATCAACACCCGCGAGAAACGGCAGGTGCGCCTCTCGGAGACGATGGTGGGATCGAGGACGAGGGCGTAGCTGCCGGGGTTCGGCATTATGGCTGGGTGGTCCGCGCGGCTCCAGGTGACCGGCTTCTCGGACCAGTACATGAACTGGGGGACCGAGGGAACGGTGGCGCTCACCTCGTGCGGCGTTGACTCACGCTGTGCTTGTCGGTTCCCTCGCTGGTGAAGACGACGTAAGCCCCGTCTTGGTCAGGGAACTGGTCATGGAGGCGGCCATTATTGGCAGCCGGAACCGGCGCGGGGGCCTGGCCCGGAGCCGGGGCCGGCGCACGGGGAACCGGAGGCGGGGGAGCCGGGAGGCCCTCGCCTAGGGCCAGCCGCTGGGAAAAGCTGCACTGCCGAAGCGTGTGCGTGGCCGGCTTGGCCCCGGAGTGGTGCTTGCAGGGCAGGTCCAACATTTGCTCGAAGGTAAGCTTGGGCTGCCAGGCGGCCTTGCCGGCACGCTGATGCTGGCTGGGGGCCTGGGCAGCTGGTTGCTCCTCTTCAATGGTGGCGACCTGCCGGCTCCTGTAACGGGGATCCGGCTGGTCGGACTTGCGCTTGTTGTTCTGCTGCTGCCAGTTGTCGGCGGCCGCCCGTGGTGCGGCCGGCGGTGGGGCCAGCTTGGCTGGTGTTGTAACCTTCATCCGCATCGCGGAGTCGGCCATGGCGTACTTGTCTGCTTTGGCCATCAGATCCGCCAGGGTCGCCGGCTCGGAGCACAAGAGCTTGTGCTTGAGGGGGGTGCCGTCGCGGCAACCCTCGATGAAATACTGGATGGCCTGCACCTCGTGCACTCCCTCGCAGGAGTTGCGGAGCTCAGTCCAGCGCGTGAGGTAGTCGCAGAGGGGTTCCTCCGGCCCCTAGACACACATGGCCAGCTCGCGGGGCCGGCCGGGCCGCTTGTAGGTGCCGGTAAAGTTGTGAACAAACGCTTCATCGAAGTCCATCCAGGTGTTGATGCTGCCGGCCGACAGGCTGTTAAGCCAGGTCCAGGCCGAGCCGGTCAACATTAGGGGGGCGTAGCGTACGGCTACGCGTTTGTTTCCCCTGGCGATGCCGACCGCGGTGGTGTAGTCGACCAGCCAGTCTTTCGGCTTGGCGGTGCCGTTGTACTTCGGGGTGTCGCGAGGGAGAGTGAAGCCGGTCGGGAATGGCTCGTTGCGGATCCGAGGGCCGAAACATGCTGGGCCGATCGAGCCCTCCTCCTCGAGGAGGGCCGACTACGCCAGCCGGTCGATGCGAGTTCAGGCGTCATTTTCGCTCCGCGGGACGCGTGAGCCGAGCCGAGCGGCGAGCTCGGGGCGAACAGTTTGGGCAGGCGAGCGGGCGCGTTCCCGCCGCGGGGGCAGGGTATGGTCCCAGCTGTGCTGGCTGTCCCCAGCCGGGCTGTCGTTGCATCGGCTGTTGACGGCCGGTAGGTCGTCTCGCTGCAGGGAGCGCCCGTTATGGGAGCCGGCGCCCCGCCAGCCGGAGCCGCGTGGGGAGGAGGCCTGCTGGGCCGGCCGGCGCTGGCCAGCGGTTTGCAGGGCGTCCCCCTCGGGAATTTCGGAGCCGGCGTTGGCGTTATCGAGCCGGGCCTGCTGGGCGTTGGCGGTGGCGATGAGGTCTTGGATGTGCCGGTCCTACTGCTCTCGTTCCTCGCCCACCAGGTCGGCGAGGTCGGCGTAGGCCACGTGGGCGGCCCTTAGGTTGGCAGCCAGCGTGTCGTAGGTGGGGAGCCTGCCACCGAGGATTTCCGCGACCACACGGCCGCGGTTGCGGACGTCACCGCACGGGCTGGGCTCGTTGCCGGCGGGGGTGAGGCCGTAGGCGGAGTTATACTCGCGCTGCGCAGACTCCATCCGGCGCTTGGTGGTGGCGAGCGTGGTCGCCTCATTGAGCAGCAGCCGGCGGGCGGCCTCCAGCTCGGCCGTGGCCGTGGCTGGGTTCATCGTGGGCGCAACGGGGGTGCTGAGGCCTCGAAGCACGGAACCAAGGGGGTTGGAGGTGCCAGCGCGGGCGGCCGCGGCGGCCGTCTCCGCCTCCGCCCTAACCCGGCCGGAGGTCGTGGAGGAGGCGGTGACCATTACCCCCGCGCGGGTGCGGGAGCCATTGGCCTCGCCCGGGGCGAGTGCGCCCACAGACGAGGGCGGGCCGAGGCAGTCGAGTACCTGGCTAGGGTACTCGTTGGCGGCTGGCTCGTCGGCGAGGCTCAGCCTGCCGACGCGCTCGGTGAGGGCGGCGATGTCGAGCAGGGCGTCGCTGCCGAGGCACTCATCGGAGAGGCCGGCAGCGTCGCCCGCAGGGCCAGTGGGAACGGAGTCCCGCCCCGCGAGAGCAAGCCCCACGAGCGAGTAGTTCCGCCCGGACGCGGGGCGGCCGGGGGAGGTGGTGAAGGGTCCCGCCCGGAGCGTGACTCCGGCCGGCGCCGAGGTCGGCCCCATGGTGGGCGCCAACTGTCGTCGTTTTCTCACGACAGATGCCATGGGGTGGCTTATCAAGAGTGGTTGGGGCCGAAGGACGCCGACGGGCTCCGGGAGCGGGATTAGGCACAAGCGGTGAGGGACACACGATGTACCCAGGTTCGGGGCCCTCCGTGGGAGGTAAGACCCCTAGTCATGCTGGTCTAGTTTGATGGTGGACGATGTTACAATGGTGCTACTTGAGCTGAGGTCTAGAGGAGGAAGAAGGAGCAGCCGGCTCCTCTTCCCTTGCTACGTGGTAGTGAGAGTGCGAGATGGGAGAATTCCTTCATGCTTTTCTGCCCGATGCATGGGGGCCTCGGGGGGTTTTATAGGCCAACCCCCCGGCTTACAATATTCCTAAGATACTAAAGAGGTGATCCGGCTGGCAGCCTCTCTGGCCAGCCAGGGGGCCCGCCGGCTGAGTCGTCCCGTCGCTTGTAGGGCCCGCCGGCTGCGCGGTCCCATCTCCAACTGGTGTCCGCCAGCCGGCTCTTCCACTGGCCTGCGCCCACCTGCCGCGGCACGGGCCTCTTCGTGCGGCGTCGTCTTGCGCCTGCCGGCCGAAGTCAGCGGTACGCCCGGTTGGGCCGTAGCCACGCCGAGGCAGGTGATGGAGTGGATGGCGGTGTCGTAGCATTGTTGCCCCGCCGGGTCTCGATCAGTCTTGGTCGGCGGTACGACCGCCCGGACTGTAGCCACTCCTGCCCGTGCGTCAGCAGTCGCTGTAGCCACACCAGAGCAGGTGCCAGAGTGGACGGCGGTGTACTTGGCCGCAGTGGGAGGGGACGGGTGCCTGCCCGTCCAGAGGTCAGCGGAAGGGCCGGCCGTAGGGCGGCCAGCCGCGGGCTGGCCGGGGGCGGGGCGACCGGCCCCTGGCCAGCCGGCCGCGGGCCGGCCGGCAGCAGGCCTGCCGGTAGCCAGCCAGCCGGCATTGGCCCAGCCGGCGGCACGCCAGCCGGTCGCAGACCAGCCGGCCATATGGTTTTTTTCAGAAGGGGTTGGATTCCCTAGTCTTGGCCTACCCAGGGGTAATAACCCCGTCAAAAAAGGCCCCCCTTTAGACCCGGTTGGCTATGACCCGGGACTAGAGTCCCTCCACGTGGCCGCCTGCGCGCGCCTGTGCTGGGGGACCTTTAGTCCCGGTTGGTGTCACCAACCGGGACTAATGTTTTTTTTGTTGGAAAGTAGGTTTTATTGTTTCTTTTTTCCTTTTCATGTTGTGTTTTCCATTCAATTATTTTTCATTTCAAACATATTTTATGCTACTACATACCGTACACGTTATGCACATATAATATGTAACACCCCCAGTGGTTAGCTACAGTAATCCCACGTGATAATGCCAGGTCACCATGATTAACAATGCTTAATCATCATTGGGATATTTTCTCCTTTCAAATTCCAATTCAATTGAAATTCAAATTAAAGTGAAAATAAAAGTTGTTCAAATTTGAAAACTAAAATGTTCATTAAATAGCAAATAATTCTTAACTAATTGTGTTAAGGAAAACAACATCACTAAAATTCACTAGATGACTATATCATCCAAAAACAGTAGCCAAACGAATTATTTAATGACTTTAGTAATTATTTAAACTGTCAAACTGTTTTAACTAAGAGTAAAACTTTTAGTGGCAGTGCTGGATATTGCCACTTAATTATTGGACTAGGACTCACATTTTCCAGAGGTGAATGGGTACTGTAAATAAAAGGTAACAGAAAAGAATAAAACAAACAGAAAGAAAAAGAAATGGAAAAAGAAAAGGAGCTACTGGGCACTGTGGCCCAAGTGCTACAGGCTGGCCTGGCCCAATCCGGCCAGCCTTTCTCCTTCCTTGCCGCGACAGGAGAACGCCGCGGGCAAGCGCCATGGCGACCGACACTCGCGCAGCCGTCGAGGCTCCCCCGGGGATAAGAACGAGCCCCCGGCCTCTCTCTCTCGCACCCCCGAAACCCTAGGACCCCTAGATCCCCCCTCTGTCTCTCTCTCTCGCTCGCGTCCGAGCTCGGCCGAGCACTGCCATGGCCACGCCGCGCTGAGCTCGCGGCCACAGCTCCCCTCGCGCCTCTCCGTCGGGCCCGGAAGCTCCGCGTGGACCTCCTCGACCGCCTGGTGCATCGAATCGAGCCGGAGCTCCGTCAAATCGTCGCCATCGTCCGGTTCTTCCACCTCGGCCGGCGACGCCATTGTTGAGCTAGAGCTCGACTCCGACCCCCCCTCCGGCCCTCCTAGACCCCTCCTCGTCACCGCTGTGAGCACCGCGTCCGATCCCTCCCTCTCTCTAGCGCCGCCCGTGACCGTAGCGTTCCGCCCGAGCTCGCCAGCTCCGGTTGCCGTCGGGCCCGCTCGCCGCCGTTGTTTTGGTCGATCCCCGACCCTCTCTCGTGCACTGCTGGACGCGGCTCGTCGCGCTGGTCCGGTTCCCGCTAGGCGTCGCTCGATTTGGTCGCCGGAGACGGCCACCGGCATGCCCCCGCCATCCCTGTAGGTCGCCGCCGCCGCGGGCTCCATTAAGGCCGGCCCTGTCTCGCTGTCAAATGGGCCCCAGCGGTCGGTAATTAGTTTAGGGCTAATCCGCGTTTAATTAAGTGCTAATAGTCGCTGACGAACGGGTCCCACATCTCTAATTAATTGGCGTTTAAAAAATAACCCTCTGTTAGTTACTGTCGCTGACATGTGGGGCCGGATCACTGTAGCAACGAATCAGACCGGCCCAGTCAGCCTGCTGACTCAGCAGGCTGGCCCACCTGTCAGCCACTGTTGACTGGTCCGCTGACCAGTCAACTGTGGCCCACCTGTCGGCCTCTGCCCCCTCTGTGGGTGCACTGGACCGGGTGCGTCCAGTGATTTCGGGCTATTTTTGAATTATTAATTAATCTGTTAATTTCAGAAGTTGACTAAATCTTCGAAAAATCATATAAAATAAATCGTAGCTCAGATCGAAAAACTTTATAAATGAAAGTTGCTCAGAAAAATCTCACGAATCTAACCGTGCTACCTGTTTCCATGTCGGGACCCTCTACGTAGGTGAACCCGCAACTTTTCGCCTGTTTTCGACCGATGAATAGTGTATAACTACCAACTATTAATTCCAACTTTAATCATAGAAAAGCTAAAATGGTTTAGACATGATTTTAGGCAACCCTGCACTGCATCCTAGCTGTCACATGCCTCTAACACCGCAAACCTGGGACATTCCCCCCCTCCGGTCATCTGTCCGACATTTGTCCGGAACCGGGAAAACCTTCCCGGATGGGTTCCCCCTTCATCGGTATCGAGTAACACTGCGTTAGGTCACACCCGGCACAACTTATTGCCATGCTATGCTTTGTGTTACATTGTTTGCTTTGTATTTACTGTTTCTTCCCCCTCCCTCTCTCTCGATAGACGCTGAGACTACCGATGATACTGCTGTGTACGACTACACCGTTGACGCTCAGGCCTTTGCCGCAGAGCAGCAAGGCAAGCAACCCCCCTTGAGCATTCCGATATCGCCTATTCCTTTCCCTCTTATTCTTGCATTAGATTTTTGCTATTGTATTAGTTAGCTCCTATTCTGATGCATAGCCTATTTTGATAAACTGTTACTATACCTGCAACCAACTGCTTAGTATAGGTTGATCAGTGAATCCCCAGTGACCCCCTTAGTCCCAGTTGCCCCTGCTTCTTCATCGACGACTCGAAGACCCGAAGACTCGGTCAACCGACCGACGAGCCAGGCCCCTCACATCACCGCACACCCCTTAGGTATGGCACTGTAGCGCTACTATCGAGTACCGAGGGTGGCACCTTGTGAAGTACTCATGATGCTAGCTCTGTCGTGTAGATAGTCGGTCGTGGTTATCGAGGGTGATTCCTCCTTCCCATTTATCGATAGCGACTCTTGTCATACACATACTTCGAGTGGGATCCATCGAGGGTGATTCCTCGGATATCCACTTGGTGTATAAACACACAGTTACTTCATCTTGACTTTGTTTACATGTGAAAGGCGGGACTGGAGGGACAGGCGGTACCACCCTGGTTGTGGTGGACCTGAGGTCCCGACAGTCTTGAGACGGGTCGGCCCCAAGGGTACCCGTGTGTGAGATGTGGTGGGATGCGCCGATAAGGCATCCGGGTTGTGTTGAGGCATGGACGGGCAGGAGAGGCCGTTGCCACACATCCTCGAGACGGGGTGATGGGACCGCACTTTATGGGTTGCGCTTGCCCCGCATTAATAAAGTGCTAATGGGTTGGGTACTTGATCTGAGTTAGGTCGTTGGCCTTAATACGCACTAACCTTCACGAGGGGAAGTTATGGGCACTCAGCCTCGTTGTATCAGCCGAAGCTCTTCGGACGTCAGCAATGGAGCGGCGCGCGACGGATTGGACTGGACGGTGCAGCTCTTGGACTGGAGTGTACTAGGTCTGTTTCCGGCCGCGTTCCCATCGTGCAGGAGTGCAAGGGCAAGTGGGCCCATGAACCTGTGCGCTTATGATTTAGACCGGCGAGCTGGCCTCTTCGTTGAGCCTAGGTGGGGCGACGACATGCTGATATCCTGAGGCCGGGCATGACCCAGGAAAGTGTGTCCGGCCGGAGGTGACTCAGGCGTGTTGGGGAATATGTGGTGCACCCCTGCAGGGATGAATAATCTATGCGAATAGCCGTGTCCACGGTAACAGGACGACTTGGAGTTGTACCTTGACCTTATACAACTATAATTGTGACTTTAAATTGAAATGAATGTTGGCTCCGGGATTTCTTCCTCGCAGGGAGTCGAGGAAGAATCTCTGGGCGTGGTTACTAAATAAAATTGCTACAATAATATGACTATATGTGAGATACCAGTCTACTCTCTTCTAATGCTGCAAGATGCTGAAGATGCTAGTCTTCGGTAGGACTAGACCTTTCCCCTATTCTTGCTTGCTGTAGTCAGCCCAGATATAACCCCATTCCTTGATACTAATGCATACTTAGCATAGTTCTGATGTTAGTCTTGCAAGTACTTTGGATGAGTACTCACCGCTGCTTTGCATTCTATTTCCCGTCGATACGATGCCGCGTTCAGATGATGGAGTACGCCGGAGACGACTACTACACCGCCGCTGGAGCCTACTACTACGTGGAGAGTGCCGACGCTCAGGAGTAGTTAGGAGGTTCCCAGGCAGGAGGCCTCGCCTCTTTCGATCCGCTGCTTATGTTTGTGCTAGCCTTCTTAAGGCAAAACTTGTCTAACTTATGTCTGTACTCAGATATTATTTTGCTTCCGCTGACTCGTGCTTTGTCGAGCTTTGTATTCGAGCCCTCGAGGCCCCTAGCTTGTAATATGAAGCTGTATGACTTTATTTTTGTGTCTAGTGTTGTGTTGTGATATCAATCAGTGAGTCCCTAATCTTGGTCGTACGCATTGCGTGTATGTTTAGCGTACGGTCGAGATCGGGGGCGTCACAAGTTGGTATTAGAGCCAGGTTTCGATCCTGCCTGTAGGTAGCCCCCTTTCCAACTCCTTGGCCGAAGTTGAGTCTAGTACTTGAAAAACTTTTACTAACATTGCTGTGTGGCTTACGGGCCCACATCTCAATCGGGTGGTATTAGGATCTTTTATTCCTCGTCTATACTCTGGGTTCTGATCTCTCTTCTCCTTCAGGTTAAAGATTTTATTAACTCTAACTCTAGGTTCTTGTAACTTCTTCCTCCCGGAGAGCCCCTCATTCCAGATGATGGCTCGATTCATCAGAAGACTTCGAAGATACTCTCCGATGTTCTCCCAAGAGCTTGTGCTCCTCACATTTGTTATTCCCTCCACAGTCAACCCCTATGGATGACTACATGCAATTGTCGCTCATACTTTCATATCCAGTTGCTCTTGTTATTACAAGGTACATCGAATTATCTTTCCGGAGATTCGTTCTTCCTCGGTGGATCACGTGTTTCACAGAATTCTTTGAAACACTATTCGATCTTCCAAATCCTCAATAGCCTGACTCTTGACCTTTCTCATCTGCCTGCATTATGGTTAATTCCATATGGCTTGCAACATTCATTAAATCCTTTGTGATTGTCATTTGATTTATTGATTCCACCTGTGTGTGAATGCATGCAGTCGTCAGTTGTTCTCATAAATCATCTTTCCGGCTCAGACGTCTTTCCAAACATGAGTTGGTTCTCGACAATTCAACTTTGATTGATTGTCCATCAAATCCATTCAACTTACTTGTATTTGATCGGAGCATTTATTTTCGATACACCAATTTGGAAATCTTAATTCCTTTGGATATTTAAGCATCAAATTAATTGGATATTTTATGATCTGATGTCTTGCATTCTTTCTCCCTTTGATTGAGTACCGATACTCACATCAAGTCCTTTGTGGACCGCCAGGACCATTGATGGGTTATTATCCGATAGCATCCTTCGCATTCAAAATTCTTGTGATGTTCTTCCCCTGATACATGATGCCATTGGTAAATTGTGTGTTCTCCCTCTGATAAGTTGTATCCTATGCTTTTATCAGCCATGCTCTGTTGTCAAACATGTGTTAATTACTCTTGCAGCTTGTGGTATATGTTCCTAAGATGCCCCGATGGGTTGAACCTATGCCTTCCTTAATTCGTGTGAACTCAAGAGTTTTCACGAGTCCTACTCTTCTGGTGTTTTGCTGGATAATCTTTCAAAGCTACAACCTGATTTGATACTTTACAACTGTGGTTCCGACCATGACTGTTCTTCTTTGATCCCATTTTTAGACCAGTTTAAGCACTTGTCTTCTGCGGATAAATACATCGGTCCAAGCGTTAATTCTGATCTACATCCGAGTATTACCCCTGGTATCTCGAGAAAATCATGGAGCTACATAGCTTCTTATAAGCTCCTCATCAGCTGAGCTTTCCTGCACTGATTCCAGTTTCCTCGTGTTCTGAGTTGTTGGACACTCAAGGACACCCATAATTGAATCGAGTCCGCATTGCGATTCAACAACTCTTAGTAATCTTCTTTGCTTATGAGTTTGAGCTCGATCATGTCTTTCCAAGCTGTTTGGCTACATCATCATCATCATGCTAAGGCTTGACCATGCTATTTATATCCTTCATCCCCGGAACACAATTCCAACAGTGCTCTAAGCTTACCTCGAGCTTTCAACGTCATGTTGGTTGTCTTGAAAGGCAATTTCGACTCTGAGCTAGCACTCTAAACTGTGGTTCCGACCACCCTTCGCTTCATCATTTCTTTTTTTGATGTCGTCGCTGATCGATTACATCTTCAAGAGACTTCTCGGCAAATGTGTCGTGATCCTCATCAGCATTCTCGGCTCTTCCAGGATATCAATTAAATTTATGATGAGAGTAGCATCCTTGACCGTGGTAATTGGTGTTGTCATTGGCGACATCCTTGCCATCACCTTTCATTTCTTTGTTCCCGTGTTGTTTCTAACCGGAATACTGACAAATGGAATGTGATGTGTAAATTCAATACTTATGCCATAGCAACTCTATCACCTTGGAGTTAATGAGCAATAAGTCCATTCTTAGTGTATTGGCTGTTGAGTCAGCACTCTAACATTGGTCGTGCTACTTAGTCTGTATTTCGGGTGCACCTTTTGATTAATGTTTAATTGTGGATGTTTCCTTCGGGCATACCTCAATATATCATCTGGTTTTGTTCACTCAATCGTGGAGATCCTTCTTTGTGGGAATCTTGACGAATTGTTGCTGAGCCCATCAGCCACATCCTCTTCTCCCTCGTGGTTCATGATGAACATTTAAGCTAGTGTTGGAAACCTGGAAAGCATTATCTTTGTGCCTAGTTCATGAAGAATTTATTTGATAAAAGAAGTGTTTTTCTATAAGTTCACGTGCATTTTTGCCACCGTGCTTATGGGAAAATTTTGTCTCGCTTCTTTTGGAATCGTTCCAATTCATCCAGGCATGCGCGAAGTATTCTATGGTTTGATAGATTTGCAACCTTCACTCCGTATGTATTTCCTAGCACGCCAGGCCACTGATTGATTTGATTTGTCCTAGTCCAGACTTACACATAGAACTTTGATATCCTCTATGATGGTCCCCAATCAGAACTTGATTGCATTCCATTCTAGAAACTTCCATGTGGGCACGAATGTCTTGACATTGTGTTCATATCTCTTGCAGTCTGGATAATGATTCAAGGCTTGCTTCTGTCGTTCATTCTGAGGTTCTTGCAGCAGCATCTCGTAGATCTGTGTTGCATCCTCTTTCTTCTCAGGCCTGCTGAGCCTGAGATATCCTGACACCAACCAGATCTGAATCTCGGACAAATATGATGGTTGGAACATTTTCAAGAATTATAACTTTCGTCTTTATTACTCGGTAAGGTGATGTTGTAGCTAGCACACCTGGCCGGATGACCTATTGTTATAATGCTTTGTTCAGCAAGGATTGCCATTCTTTCATGGGAAATTATACGACTTATTTTATAAGTTGCTCCTACTGGATCCTTTGTGTATCCAAACTCCATCCTTTACTCGAAACACCATGTCTTTGCTATCTCGAAGCATGTCTGCGGTACACCGATCATCAAAACAAGAACATTGGAGGCATAATGCTAAATGTTCTTGATCAATTATCCAAACATCGTTGTATGGGTAAACATCAAAAATTCCTTGCTCCTTAGTCTTAATGGTTACCTACCTGGAGCCCTGTCATGATTATCTCGCTCTGCTTGCTCTTGGAAAGGATATACACCTAATGCCCGTGTATACACATTTTCCTTTCCATTGGTCTGTTTAACCTTTCTTGAGATTTATTTGATCTGAGCAGTGATAATTCCCTGCTTAGGTAAATACCTCGGTGTACTACTCTGTCAGTAAGACCCTGTTACTATTGTTGTTAACATTTCGGTAACCGCCGGTGGACGAGAACCTTGCCTATTGGTCCGCCTCGTTTCGCCGAGCAGGAAGATGGTTCTCTTCGTCCCCCGCCCTTGGTACCGATGTTGTTGCCAGCATAGTTGACAGACTATCCTCTAACATGTCTTGCCAGCATGACCGTGCAAGATGTCACCGCTCTTCCTACTCTTAATCCACATGATGGGCCCATAACCCATAGTTCCACAGGATCGAAACCTGACTCTCCTGTACCACTTTGATTCCAAGGTATCTTTTGCACTTGGCTTTGTATGTAATTCCCGAGCCACCGCCTAAGGGATGATCTATTCTTGTGTCAGACGCAATATTTATTTCGTTGCTCTGAACCCCTTTTCACCTTCTGATCAGGCATTGAATGATTGCCTACCCGCTTGAAACTTTTGTACCATCGCATATTGCTCTCAATGAATTCCCTGAGTAACAACTCGAGAAATAATTCATGTCCTCTTCCTTGAGTTCACTGTCAGTTGCCCAACCTTGTGGAGATACGTTCTTCCAGAGTTTTCCCTCTTATCGCATTCGTAGGACAATGAAGATCCCGAAGAAAGGATGACGACTTCATCATGATGCCCTGATACAGCAAGTTAAAGACAACAATGCCATGGATCAACCTCTTCGAGAAGAGAAACCAAGAACTAGAATACTCGTTAGAATTTCGTAACCAGAACTTTTCCCCCTACTCTGCCTC
Source organism: Elymus sibiricus (assembly GCA_039707655.1). Lineage (NCBI taxonomy): Eukaryota > Viridiplantae > Streptophyta > Magnoliopsida > Poales > Poaceae > Elymus > Elymus sibiricus. Next base: position 371,461,823 of record CM077675.1, on the reverse strand, counting down.
TTAATTCTTGGGACGAGAATTCTTGTTAGACGAGGAGAGTTGTAACACCCCCAGTGGTTAGCTACAGTAATCCCACATGATAATGCCAGGTCACCATGATTAACAATGCTTAATCATCATTGGGATCTTTTCTCCTTTCAAATTCCAATTCAATTGAAATTCAATATAAAGTGAAAATAAAAGTTGTTCAAATTTGAAAACTAAAATGTTCATTAAATAGAAAATAATTCATAACTAATTGTGTTAAGGAAAACAACATCACTAAAATTCACTAGATGACTATATCATCCAAAAATAGTAGCCAAACGAATTATTTAATGACTTTAGTAATTATTTAAACTGTCAAACTGTTTTAACTAAGAGTAAAACTTTTGGTAGCAGTGCTGGATATTGCAACTTAATTATTGGACTAGGACTCACATTTTCCAGAGGTGAATGGGTACTATAATAAAAGGTAACAGAAAAGAATAAAACAAACAGAAAGAAAAAGAAATGGAAAAAGAAAAGGAGCTACTGGGCACTGTGGCCCAAGTGCTACAGGCTGGCCCGGCCCAATCCGGCCAGCCTTTCTCCTTCGTCGCCGTGACAGGAGAAGGCCGCGGGCAAGCGCCATGGGGACCGACACTCGCGCAGCCGTCGAGGCTCCCCCGGGGATAAGAACGAGCCCCCGGCCTCTCTCTCGCACCCCCGAAACCCTAGGACCCCTAGATCCCCCCCTCTGCTTTCTCTCTCGCTCGCGTCCGAGCTCGGCCGAGCGCTGCCATGGCCACGCCGTGCTGAGCTAGCGGCCACAGCTCCCCTCGCGCCTCTCCGTCGGGCCCGGAAGCTCCGCGTGCACCTCCTCGACCGCCTGGTGCATCGAATTGAGTTGGAGCTCCGTCAAATCGTCGCCATCGTCCGGTTCTTCCACCTCGGCCGGCGACGCCATTGTTGAGCTGGAGCTCGACTCCGACCCCCCCACCGGCCCTCCTAGACCCCTCCTCGTAACCGCTGTGAGCACCGCGTCTGATCCCGCCCTCTCTCTAGCGCCGCCCGTGACCATAGCGTTCCGCCCGAGCTCGCCAGCTCCGGTTGCCGTCGGGCCCGCTCGCCGCCGTTGTTTTGGTCGATCCCCGACCCTCTCTCGTGCACTGCTGGACGCGGCTCGTCGCGCTGGTCCGGTTCCCGCTAGGCGTCGCTCGATTTGGTCGCCAGAGACGGCCGCCGGCATGCCCCCGCCGTCCCTGTAGGTCGCCGCCGCCGCGGGCTCCATTAAGGCCGGCCCTGTCTCGCTGTCAAATGGGCCCCAACGGTCGGTAATTAGTTTAGGGCTAATCCGCGTTTAATTAAGTGCTAATAGTCGCTGACGAACGGGTCCCACATCTCTAATTAATTGGCGTTTAAAAAATAACCCTCTGTTAGTTACTGTCGCTAACATGTGGGGTCGGATCACTGTAGCAACGGATCAGACCGGCCCAGTCAGCCTGCTGACTCAGCAGGCTGGCCCACCTGTCAGCCATTGTTGACTGGTCCGCTGACCAGTCAACTGTGGCCCACCTGTCGGCCTCTGCCCCCTCTGTGGGTGCACTGGACCGGGTGCGTCCAGTGATTTCTGGCTATTTTTGAATTATTAATTAATCTGTTAATTTCAGAACTTGACTAAATCTTTGAAAAATCATATAAAATAAACCGTAGCTCAGATCGAAAAACTTTATACATGAAAGTTGCTCAGAAAAATCCCACGAATCTAACCGTGCTACCTGTTTCCATGTCGGGACCCTCTACGTAGGTGAACCCGCAACTTTTCGCCTGTTTTTGATAGATGAATAGTGTATAACTACCGACTATTAATTCCAACTTTAATCATAAAATAGCTAAAATGGTTTAGACATGATTTTAGGCAACCCTGCACTGCATCCTAGCTGTCACATGCCTCTAACACCGCAAACCTGGAACATTCCCCCCCTCCGGTCATCTGTCCGAAATTTGTCCGGAACCGGGAAAACTTTCCCGGATGGGTTCCCCCTTCATCGGTATCGAGTAACACTGCGTTAGGTCACACCCGGCACAACTTATCGCCATGCTATGCTTTGTGTTACATTGTTTGCTTTGTATTTACTGTTTCTTCCCCCTCCCTCTCTCTCGATAGACGCTGAGACTACCGATGATACTGCTGTGTACGACTACACCGTTGACGATCAGGCCTTTGTCGCAGAGCAGCAAGGCACGCAACCCCCCCTTGAGCATTCCGATATCGCCTATTCCTTTCCCTCTTATTCTTGCATTAGATTGTTGCTACTGTATTAGTTAGCTCCTATTCTGATGCATAGCCTATTTTGATAAACTGTTACTATACCTGCAATCATACCAACTGCTTAGTATAGGTTGATCAGTGAATCCCCAGTGACCCCCTTAGTCCTAGTTACCCCTGCTTCTTCATCGACGACTCGAAGACCCGAAGACTCGGTCAACCGACCGACGAGCCAGGCCCCTCACATCACCGCACACCCCTTAAGTATGGCACTGCAGCGCTACTATCGAGTATCGAGGGTGGCACCTCGTGAAGTACTCATGATGCTAGCTCTGTCGTGTAGAAAGTCGGTCGTGGTTATTGAGGGTGATTCCTTCTTCCCATTTATCGATAGCGACTCTTGTCATACACATACTTCGAGTGGGATCCATCGAGGGTGATTCCTCGGATATCCACTTGGTGTATAAACACACAGTTACTTCATCTTGACTTTGTTTACATGTGAAAGGCGGGACTGGAGGGACAGGCGGTACCACCCTGGTTGAGGTGGACCTGAGGTCCCGACAGTCTTGAGACGGGTTGGCCGCAAGGGTACCCGTGTGTGAGATGTGGTGGGATGCGCCGGTAAGGCATCCGGGTTGTGTTGAGGCGTGGACGGGCAGGAGAGGCCCTTGCCACACATCCTCGAGACGGGGTGAAGGGACCGCACTTTATGGGTTGCGCTTGCCCCGCATTAATAAAATGCTAATGGGTTGGGTACTTGATCTGAGTTAGGTCGTTGGGCTTAATACGCACTAACCTTCACGAGGGGAAGTTATGGGCACTCAGCGTCGTTGTATCAGCCGAAGCTCTTCGGACATCAGCAATGCAGCGGCGCGCGACGGATTGGACTGGATGGTGAAGCTCTTGGACTGGAGTGTACAAGGTCTGTTTCCGGCCGCGTTCGCATCGTGCAGGAGTGCAAGGGCAAGTGGGCCCACGAACCTGCGCGCTTAGGATTTAGACTGGCGGGCTGGCCTCTTCGTTGAGACTAGGTGAGGCGACGACGTGCTGATATCCCGAGGCCGGGCATGACCCAGGAAAGTGTGTCCGGCCGGAGGTGACTCAGGCGTGTTGGGGAATATGTGGTGCATCCCTGCAGGGATGAATAATCTATTCGAATAGCCGTGTCCACGGTAACAGGACGACTTGGAGTTGTACCTTGACCTTATACAACTATAATTGTGACTTTAAATTGAAATGAATGTTGGCTCCGGGATTGCTTCCTCGCAGGGAGTCGAGGAAGAATCTCTGGGCGTGGTTACTTAATAAAATTGCTACAATAATATGACTATATGTGAGATACCAGTCTACTCTCTTCTAATGCTGCAAGATGCTGAAGATGCTAGTCTTCGGTAGGACTAGACCTTTCCCCTATTCTTGCTTGCTACAGTCAGCCCAGATATAACCCCATTCCTTGATACTGATGCATACTTAGCATAGTTCTGATGTCAGTCTTGCGAGTACTTTGGATGAGTACTCACCGCTGCTTTGCATTCTCTTTCCCCCTCGATACGATGCCGCGTTCAGATGATGGAGTACGCCGGAAACGACTACTACACCGCCGCTGGAGCCTACTACTACGTGGAGAGTGCCGACGCTCAGGAGTAGTTAGGAGGTTCCCAGGCAGGAGGCCTCGCCTCTTTCGATCCGCTGCTTATGTTTGTGCTAGCCTTCTTAAGGCAAAACTTGTCTAACTTATGTCTGTACTCAGATATTATTTTGCTTCCGCTGACTCGTGCTTTGTCGAGCTTTGTATTCGAGCCCTCGAGGCCCCTGGCTTGTAATATGAAGCTGTATGACTTTATTTTTGTGTCTAGTGTTGTGTTGTGATATCAATCAGTGAGTCCCTAATCTTGGTCGTACGCATTGCGTGTATGTTTAGCGTACGGTCGAGATCGGGGGCGTCACATAATATAATGTTTATATATATCATTATTGATGACAACTTGAGTTCAAACAGATAACTAGGTTTCAAAAACCTTACAAATCCAGACCAAACTGCTAGATCGAGACCAATAATGATAAAAGTATTAAACCTTAAACTAGAGCTTAATCTTACTACAATACTATTAATGAGCAGAATCTGGTGGTGCAGAATCTGATGGTGGTGGGGGCATTCTTGGCGGAAGTATCCCGACAACACTTCCCCATCGGGCTCTTTGAGACGGGCACGAAGATGTCACTTGTTGTAGTGCCCATTCCATAATCAAGTGAGGACTACTCTGAGGCGGCATCTGAGCATGCTCTGCAGCGTTGGCCTCTGCGAAGATGACTTCTGCCGCAACTTTTAGTTGTGTTTGGGCATAACTCTTGCACTTATTGACTTCGTGCTCCCAGAAACCAGACTGAGTCTCTCGGAACTTATTCTCTGCCTCTTTCAGCTCCCGCATACAATCTCTCCATCCAAACACTTCATCGTCAATCATTTTTCCCCGCGCCACCAACTTCCTTCGCCACTCCAACTCCTCTTCACGAGAACGTCTAAGAGACATGGAATCCCTGTAAATTTGGCATGACATTTTCTTAACAATGAACATATTAAGTGCATCATTTCATCTAAATGCATCAATTCATCCATCATTCTAACATATATACATCAATATAACATCTATGCATCGAAAAAAATACACATATGCATTTGTTCGCTTCTAACATCAATATAACATTTCCATTCTAACATACACATATGCATTGGAAAAAAATAACATCTATGCATACATCAATATAACATTTCCATTCTAACATACATCAATATAACATCTATACATCAATATAAAACAAATACACATATCCATTTTATCTAACATACACATATGCATTTTATCTAACATACAAAAAAATGAACAAAATTCGAGGAGGAGAGGCTCACCGGCCGGGATCGTCGGGGCGGAGACGGAGGAGCGGGGCCGGAGGCGGGGAGGAGCGGTGCCGGCGCGGGATCGGGCCGCGGCGGCGCTTGGAGGAGAGGGCGGGGATCGAGGCGGGCGCGCAAGGAGGAGCGGCGGCGGCGGGAAGCGTGGTGGCGCCGGCGCGGGCTCGGGCGGCGCTTGGGAGCAGAGCAGCCGGACGGCGACGTCGAGGGCGCGCGCGGGCTGGCAGCCTGGCGGTGTCGTCGAGCGGATGTGATGGATTGATTTGGGGAGGAAGAAGGCAGTTTAAATAGGGGCGGGCCTTTAGTCCCGGTTGGTGCCACCAACCGGGACAAAAGAGGCCTCCTTTTTTGGGCGGCCCAAATTCCGCACGCGAACGGACCTTTAGTCCCGGTTGGATCCAACTACCGGGACTAAAGGTATCCTTTTCTGAATTACGCGCGGGAAGGGACCTTTAGTCCCGGTTGGGGCCACCAACCGGGACTAACGGTCTATTTTCACTTTTTTTGTTTTGTTTTGTTTTTCTAAACAGGACAATTTCTGTTTTTTTAGATTTGGAATAACTGTTAAAATATTTATAGTTTTTGAATGAATATTTTTGCTTTAGGTCCAAAAAATTATAAACTTTCTGTTAGTGTCAATAGTTTTCAAATTTATATAGTTTGGGAATTTTTAGGATATTTGAAATAGCTGTTTTAACTCTTTTAGTTTTATACCTTCAAAAGCAGTACAAATAAACTCTGAAAAGGTTGAAACTTGGCATGGTATCATCATTTGACACACATAGCATGTGCTGAAAAGTTGAGAGGGTTACGACAAAAACTGGATGCACTTCGTGTACAAACTGGACCATCTCCTTCGAAGTATGAGGGTTTCCCACTAAAACTCATCTGTTACAAACGCATTTCATTTTTTTAAACTTATTTCAACTCCATACTTTTTGTGCATTCAATACACACCATTCAAATCCACATCATAAAAATTTCAACCATTTCTAACTTCATTTGCTATTTTTCATGCATTTAATGATTTTTTTGAGCTGAATGACCGTGAAATTGATAAGCAGTACAAATGAACTATGAAAAGGTTGAAACTTGGCATGGTATTATCATTTCACATACATAGCATGTGCTAAAAAGTTCAGAGGGTTACGACAAAAACTGGATGCACTTCGTGTACAAACTGGACCATCTCCTTCGTGTTGAAAATATGCCCTAGAGGCAATAATAAAAGTAGTTATTATTATATTTCCTTGTTCATGATAATCGTTTATTGTCCATGCTATAATTGTATTGATTGGAAACTCAATTGCATGTGTGGATACATAGACAACACTGTGTCCCTAGTATGCCTCTAATAGACTAGCTCGTTGATCAAAGATGGTCAAGGTTTCCTAGCCATAGACATGAGATGTCATTTGATAAAGGGATCACATCATTAGGAGAATGATGTGATGGACAAGACCCAAACTATGAACGTAGCATATGATCGTGTCAGTTTATTGTTATTGTTTTCTGCATGTCAAGTATCTGTTCCTATGACCATGAGATCATGCAACTCACTGACACCGGAGGAATACCTTGTGTGTATCAAACATCACAACGTAACTGGGTGACTATAAAGATGCTCTACAGGTATTTCCGAAGGTGTCTGTTGAGCTGGCATGGATCGAGACTGGGATTTGTTTCTCCGTATGACGGAGAGGTATCTCAGGGCCCACTCGGTAATACAACATCACAATAAGCCTTGCAAGCAATGTGACTAAGTGTTAGCCACGTGATCTTGTATTACAGAATGAGTAAAGAGACTTGCCAGTAACGAGATTGAACTAGGTATAGAGATACCGACGATCGAATCTCGGGCAAGTAACATACCGAAGAACAAAGGAAACATCGTACGGGATTAACTGAATCCATGACATAGAGGTTCAACCGATAAAGATCTTCGTAGAATATGTAGGAACCAATATGGGCATCCAGGTCCCGCTATTGGTTATTGACCGTAGAGGTGTCTCGGTCATGTCTACATAGTTCTCGAACCTGTAGGGTCTGCACACTTAAGGTTAGGTGACGTTTCGGTAGTATATAGTTATGCATGGTGGTGACCGAAGGTTGTTTGGAGTCCTGTATGAGATCCCAGACGTCACGAGGAGCTCCGGAATGGTCCGGAGGTAAAGATTGATATATAGGAAGTCCCGTTTTGGTCACCGAAAAACTTTCGGGTATTTCGGTAGTGTACCGGGAGTGCCGGGAGGGTACCGGGGGACCATCGGGAGGGGCCTCTCGCCCCAAAGGGTCTCATGGTCTGTGGGAGGAGTCAAACCAGCCCCTAGTGGGCTCACCGAACCCCCCACTAAGCTCCATGCGGCTGAGGGTGGGAAAACCCAAGAGGTGGAAAGGGTTTCCAAGTGGGGGAGGATTCCTACTCCTAGTAGGATTGGAGTTGGACTCCTCCACCTCCCCACTTCAGCCGCACCTAGGGGAAGCCCTAGAGGCGCCGGCCTCTGTCCCCTTCCTCCTATATATACTGGAGGGAAGAGAGGGCAGCCGCACCAGAAAACCCTAAGCCACGGTGCAGCCCTCTCTCCCCGATAGATCAAGTCCTCTAGTTTTCAGCAGTGCTTAGGCGAAGCCCTGCTGGAATAGTTTCACCACCACCGCCGCCGCGCCGTCGCGCTGCCGGATAACTCATCTACCTCTCTGCTCCCTCTTGCTGGATCAAGAAGGCGGAGATCATCATTGAGCTGTACGTGTGCTGAACCCGGAGGTGCCGTCCGTTCGGCGCTAGATCGGGACGGATCGTGATTGGATCGCGGGGACACTCGGCGATTTGGATCGCGAAGACGTTCGACTGCATCAACCGCGTTTATTAACGCTTCCCTCTTAGCGATCTACAAGGGTATGTAGATCCACTCTCCCTCTCGTAGATGCTCTTCACCATGGATAGATCTTGCGTGTGCGTAGGAAATTTTTTGTTTCCCAGGCAACATTCCCCAACAGTGGCATCATGAGCTAGGTCTATGTGTAGATGAGATCACGAGTAGAACACAAAGGAGTTTGTGGGTGTTGATACTCAGATTGCTTCCTCCCTTGGTCTTTTCTTGATTTGGCGGTATTGTGGTATGAAGCGGCCCGGACCAACATTACTCGTACGCTTACGAGAGACCGGTTCCATCAACTGACATGTAACTTCGTTGCATAAAGATGGCTGGCGGGTGTCTGTCTCTCCTACTTTAGTCGGATCGGATTTGACAAAGGCGGTCCTTGAGAAGGTTGGATAGCAATTTTTGTATCACCGTTGTGGTTTTTGCGTAGGTAAGAATAGTTCTTGCTAGATACCCGTAGCAGCCACGTAAAACATGCAACAACAATTAGAGGACGTCTAACTTGTTTTTGCAGGGTATGTTGTGAGGTGATATGGTCAATTACATGATGAGATATATGTGATGTATGAGATGATCATGTATTGTATAGAATATCACGACTTGCATGTCTATGAGTACGGCAACCGGCAGGAGCCATAGGGTTGTCTTTAATTATTTTCGCCGTTTTGCTTTACTTTATCGCTATGAGTTAGCAATAGTCGTGGAAGCAACAGTCGGCGCGACAACCTCATGGTGACACGTTGATGGAGATCAAGATGATGGAGATCATGGTGTCATGCCGGTGACGATGGAGATCATGCCGGTGCTTTGGAGATGGAGATCAAAAGCACAAGTTCATGGCCATATCATGTCACTTATGATTTGCATGTGATGTTAATCCTTTTATGCATCTTATTTTGCTTAGGACGACGGTAGCATTATAAGGTGATCCCTCACTTAAATTTCAAGATAAAATTGTGTTCTCCCCGAGTGTGCACCATTGCGAAAGTTCGTCGGTTCGAGACACCACGTGATGATCGGGTGTGATAGACTCTACGTTCGCATACAACGGGTGCAAGCCAGTGTTGCACAAGTGGAACACTCGGGTTAAACTTGACGAGCCTAGCATGTACAGACATGGCCTCGGAACACAAGATACCGAAAGGTCGAACATGAGTCATATAGTAGATATGATCAACATGAAGATGTTCACCATTGAAACCACCTCAACTCACGTGATGATCGGACTTGAGTTGGTGGATTTGGATCATGTGACATTCGAATGACCGGAGGGATGTCAATTTGAGTGGGAGTTTTTAAGCAATATGATTAACTAAACTCATTATATTGAACAATAGTCTAAGTTGTCTTTGCAATATTTATGTTGTAGATCAATGGCTCGCGCAGTAGCACCCCTGAATTTTAATGCGTTCCTAGAGAAAGCTAAGTTGAAAGATGATGGAAGTAACTTTGTGGACTGGGCCCATAATCTAAGGATTATCCATATGGCTTCCCAAAAGGGTTATGTCCTTGATGCACCGCTTGGTGATCCACCCGCTCCAGTTGAGTCTCCAGACGTTGTGAACGCCTGGCAGACTCGTTCTGATGATTACTCAATGGTTCAATGTGCAATGTTGTATGGCTTAGAACCGGGACTTCAAAGACGTTTTGAACGTCATGGAGCATATGGTATGTTTCTGGAGTTGAAGTTTATCTTTCAGAAGAATGCCCAGATCGAGAGGTATGAGACCTCCGATAAGTTCTATGCTTGCAAGATGGAGGAGAACGGGTCTGTCAGTGAACACGTACTCAAAATGTCTGGGTATTCCACCCGTCTGGCTGAACTGGGGATGCCCCTTCCAGCAGAGGCGATCACTCACAGAGTTCTTCAATCATTGCCGCCTAGCTAAAAGAGCTTCGTGTTGAACTATAACATGCACGGGATGAACAAGTCAGTCGTCGAGCTGTTTGCGAAGTTGAAAGTCGCTGAGTCTGAGATTCATAAGGAGCATCAAGTGTTGATGGTCAATAAAACCACTAGTTTCAAGAAGAATGGCAAGGGTAAGAAGGGTAACTCCAAGAAGAGTGGCAAAACAGTTGCCCCTCCCGTGAAGAACCCAAGGCTGGACCCAAGCCAGAAACTGAGTGCTTTCATTGCAAGGGAACTGGTCACTGGAAGCGGAACTGCCCCAAGTATTTGGCTGACAAGAAGGCGGCCAACAAAAAAACAAGGTATATATGATATACATGTTATTGATGCGTACCTTACCAACTCTCGTTGTAGTGCCTGGGTATTTGATACTGGTGCGGTTGCTCACATTTGCAACTCAAAACAGGAACTGCGGAATAGACAGAGGCTGGCAAAGGACGAAGTGACGATGCGCATGGGAAATGGTTCCAAGGTTGATGTGATCGCCGTCGGCACGCTCTCTCTTCGATTACCATCGGGATTAGTGATGAACCTGAATAATTGTTATTTAGTGCCTGCGTTAAGCATGAACATTATATCTGGATCTTGTTTATTGCGAGACGGTTACTCATTTAAATCAGAGAATAATGGTTGTTCTATTTATATGAGTAATATCTTTTATGGTCATGCACCCAATGTGAGGGGTTTATTCTTATTGAATCTCGATAGTGATGATACACATGTGCATAACATTGATGCCAAAAGATGTAGAGTTGATAATGATAGTACCACTTTCTTGTGGCATTGCCGTTTAGGTCATATTGGTGTAAAACGCATTAAGAAGCTCCATGCTGATGGACTTTTGGAGTCACTTGATTTTGAATCACTTGACACATGTGAACCATGCCTCATGGGCAAGATGACTAAAACCCCGTTCTCCGGAACAATGGACCGGGCAAGTGACTTGTTGGAAATCATACATACTGATGTGTGCGGTCCGATGAGCATTGAGGCGCGCGGTGGATATCGTTATTTTCTCACCTTCACTGATGACTTAAGTAGATATGGATATATTTACTTGATGAAACACAAGTTTGAAACGTTTGAAAAGTTCAAGCAATTTCAGAGTGAAGTTGAGAATCATCGTAACAAGAAGATTAAATTCCTACGATCTGATCGAGGAGGGGAATATCTGAGTTATGAGTTTGGCAGTCACTTAAGACAGTGTGGAATTGTTTCACAATTGACACCGCCTGGAACACCACAGCGTAATGGTGTGTCCGAACGTCGTAATCGAACCTTATTGGATATGGTGCGATCTATGATGTCTCTTGCCGATTTGCCACTATCGTTTTTGGAGTTATGCATTAGAGACAGCTGCATTCACTTTAAATAGGGCACCATCGAAATCCGTTGAGACGACGCCATATGAACTGTGGTTTGGCAAGAAGCCAAAGTTGTCGTTTCTTAAAGTTTGGGGATGTGATGCTTATGTCAAAAAGCTTCATCCTGAAAAGCTGGAACCCAAAGCGGAGAAATGCGTCTTCATAGGATACCCAAAAGAGACAGTTGGGTATACCTTCTATCTCAGATCCGAAGGCAAAGTGTTTGTCGCCAAAAACGGAACATTTCTTGAGAAAGAGTTTCTCTCGAAAGAATTGAGTGGGAGGAAGATAGAACTTGATGAGGTTGTTGAACCTTTACTTCAACCTGAGAGTAGCGCAGCGCAGAAAGATGTTTCTGTAGAGCCTGCATCAGTTGAAGAGGAAGTTAATGATGATGATCATGAAGCTTCGGATCAAGTTGCTATCGAACCTCGTAGGTCGACAAGGACGCGTACTGCTCCTGAGTGGTACGGCAACCCTGTCTTAGAGGTCAAGTTGTTGGACAACGATGAACCTACAAGCTATGGAGAAGCGATGATGGGCCCGGATTCCGAGAAATGGTTAGAGGCCATGAAATCCGAGATGGGATCCATGTATGAAAACAAAGTATGGGCTTTGGAAGTATTACCTGAAGGGCGTAAGGCCATTCAGAACAAATGGATCTTTAAGAGGAAGACGGACGCGGACGGAAACGTCACCGTCTATAAAGCTCGACTTGTGGCAAAGGGTTTTTCACAAGTTCAAGGAGTTGACTATGATGAGACCTTCTCACCCGCAGTGATGCTTAAGTCCGTCAGAATCATGTTAGCAATAGCTGCCTTTTTCGATTATGAAATTTGGCAGATGGATGTCAAAACAGCGTTCCTTAACGGTTTCCTTAAGGAAGAGTTGTATATGATGCAACCAGAAGGTTTTGTCGATCCAGAGAATGCTCACAAAGTTTGCAAACTCCAGCGATCCATTTATGGACTGGTGCAAGCATCTCGGAGTTGGAATCTTCGCTTTGATGAGGTGATCAAAGCGTTCGGGTTTATACAAGTTTACGGAGAAGCTTGTATTTACAAGAAAGTGAGTGGGAGCTCTATAGCGTTTCTAATATTATATGTGGATGACATATTGCTGATTGGAAATAATATAGAAATGTTGGAAAGCGTGAAGGAATATTTGAACAAGAGTTTTTCAATGAAGGACCTGGGAGAAGCTGCTTTCATATTAGGCATCAAGATCTATAGAGATAGATCGAGACGCTTAATAGGACTTTCACAGAGCACATACCTTGACAAAGTTTTGAAGAAGTTCAAAATGGATTAGTCCAAGAAGAGGTTCTTGCCTGTATTGCAAGGTCTGAAGTTGAGTAAGACTCAATGCCCAGTGACTACAGAAGATAGAGAAAAGATGAGTGTCGTCCCCTACGCTTCGGCCATAGGCTCTATCATGTATGCAATGCTGTGCACAAGACCCGATGTCAACCTTGCCATAAGTATGGCCGAAAGGTTTCAAAGTGATCCAGGAGTGGAACACTGGACGGCGGTCAAGAATATCCTGAAGTACCTGAAAAGGACTAAGGACATGTTTCTCGTTTATGGAGGTGATCAAGAGCTCGTCGTAAAGGGTTACGTCGATGCAAGCTTTGACACTGATCCGGATGACTCTAAGTCTCAAACCGGATACATATTTATTCTTAATGGGGGTGTGGTAAGCTAGTGCAGTTCCAAGCAGAGCGTGGTAGCTGATTTTACATGCGAAGCGGAGTACATCGCTGCCTCGGAGGCGGCGAAGGAAGGTGTCTGGATGAAGGAGTTCATGACAGATCTTGGAGTAGTGCCTAGTGCACTAAACCCAATGACTCTGTTCTGTGACAACACTGGTGCCATTGCTCTAGCCAAGGAACCAAGTTTTCACAACGGGACTAGACACATAAAGCGACGTTTCAATTCTATCCACGATTACATCAAGGAGGACGACATAAATATTTGCAAAGTGCACACGAATCTGAATGTTGCAGATCCGATGACTAAACTTTTTCAAGGGCTAAACATGATCAACACCAGAACTGTATGGGTGTTAGATTCATTACAATGAAAATCACATAGTGATGTGAGCTAGATTATTGACTCTAGTGCAAGTGGGAGACTGTTGGAAATATGCCCTAGAGGCAATAATAAAAGTAGTTATTATTATATTTCCTTGTTCATGATAATCGTTTATTGTCCATGCTATAATTGTATTGATTGGAAACTCAATTGCATGTGTGGATACATAGACAACATTGTGTCCCTAGTATGCCTCTAATAGACTAGCTCGTTGATCAAAGATGGTCAAGGTTTCCTAGCCATAGACATGAGATGTCATTTGATAACGGGATCACATCATTAGGAGAATGATGTGATGGACAAGACCCAAACTATGAACGTAGCATATGATCGTGTAAGTTTATTGCTATTCTTTTCTGCATGTCAAGTATCTGTTCCTATGACCATGAGATCATGCAACTCACTGACACCGGAGGAATACCTTGTGTGTACCAAACGTCACAATGTAACTGGGTGACTATAAAGATGCTCTACAGGTATTTTTGAAGGTGTCTGTTGAGCTGGCATGGATCGAGACTGGGATTTGTTACTCCGTATGACGGAGAGGTATCTCAGGGCCCACTCGGTAATACAACATCACAATAAGCCTTGAAAGCAATTTGACTAAGTGTTAGCCACGGGATCTTATATTACGAAATGAGTAAAGAGACTTGCCGGTAACGAGATTGAACTAGGTATAGAGATACCGACGATCGAATCTCGGGCAAGTAACGTATCGAAGAACAAAGGGAACAGCGTACGGGATTAACTGAATCCTTGACATAGAGGTTCAACCGATAAAGATCTTCGTAGAATATGTAGGAACCAATATGGGCATCCAGGTCCCACTATTGGTTATTGACCGTAGATGTGTCTCGGTCATGTCTACATAGTTCTCGAACCCGCAGGGTCTGCACACTTAAGGTTAGGTGACGTTTCGGTAGTATAGAGTTATGCATGGTGGTGACCGAAGGTTGTTCGGATTCCCGGATGAGATCCCGGATGTCACGAGGAGCTCCGAAATGGTCCGGAGGTAAATATTGATATATAGGAAGTCCCATTTTGGTCACCGGAAAAGTTTCGGGTATTTCGGTAGTGTACCGGGAGTGCCGGGAGGGTACCGGGGGACCATCGGGAGGGGCCTCTCGCCCCAAAGGGTCTCATGGGCTATGGGAGGAGTCAAACCAGCCCCTAGTGGACTGGCCGAACCCCCCACTAAGGCCCATGCGGCTGGGGGTGGGAAAACCCAAGAGGTGGAAAGGGTTTCCAAGTGGGGGAGGAATCCTACTCCTAGTAGGATTGGAGTTGGACTCCTCCACCTCCCCACTTCTGCCGCACCTAGGGGCAGCCCTAGAGGCGCCGGCCTCCCTCCCCTTCCTCCTATATATACTGGAGGGGAGAGAGGGCAGCCGCACCAAAAAACCCTAAGCCACGGTGCAGCCCTCTCTCCCCGATAGATCAAGTCCTCTAGTTTTCAGCAGTGCTTAGGCGAAGCCCTGCTGGAATAGTTTCACCACCACCGCCGCCGCGCCGTCGCGCTGCCGGAGAACTCATCAACCTCTCCGCTCCATCTTGCTGGATCAAGAAGGCGGAGATCATCATCGAGCTATACGTGTGCTAAACGCGGAGGTGCCGTCCGTTCGGCGCTAGATCGGGACGGATCGTGATTGGATCGCGGGACGCTCGGCGATTTGGATCGCGAAGACGTTCGACTACATCAACCGCGTTTCTTAACGCTTCCCGCTTTGCGATCTACAAGGGTATGTAGATCCACTCTCCCTCTCGTAGATGCTCTTCACCATGGATAGATCTTGCGTGTGCGTAGGAAATTTTTTGTTTCCCATGCAACGTTCCCCAACACTTCGAAGTATGAGGGTTTTGGACGAAAACTCATCTGTTACAAACGCATTTCATTTTTTTATACTTATTTCAGCTCCATACTTTTTGTGCATTCAATACACACCATTCAAAGCCACATCCTCAAATTTTAACCATTTCTAACTTCATTTGCTATTTTTCATGCATTCAATGATTTTTTTGAGCTGAATTACCCTAAAATTGCAAAGCAGTACAAATGAACTCTGAAAAGGTTGAAACTTGGCATGGTATCATCATTTCACACAAAGAGCATGTGCTAAAAAGTTGAGAGGGTTACGACAAAAACTGGATGCACTTCGTGTACAAACTATACCATCTCCTTCGAAGTATGAGGGTTTCCCACTAAAACTCATGTGTTACAAACGCGTTTCATTTTTTTAAACTTATTTCAACTCCATACTTTTTTTGAATTCAATACGCACCATTCAAAGCCACATCCTCAAATTTCAATCATTTCTAACTTTATTTGCTATTTTTCATGCATTTAATGATTTTTGGAGCTGAATGACCATGAAATTGAAAAGCAGTACAAATAAACTATGAAAAGGTTGAAACTTGGCATGGTATCATAATTTCACACACATAGCATGTGCTAAAAAGTTAAGAGGGTTACGACAAAAACTGGATGCACTTCGTGTACAAACTGGACCATCTCCTTCGAAGTATGAGGGTTTCGGACGAAAACTCATCTGTTACGAACGCATTTCATTTTTTTAAACTTATTTTAACTCCATACTTTTTGTGCATTCAATACACACCATTCAAAGTCACACCCTCAAATTTCAACCATTTCTAACTTCATTTGCTATTTTTCATGCATTTAATGATTTTTGAGCTGAATGACCGTGAAATTGAAAAGCAGTACAAATGAACTCTGAAAAGGTTGAAACTTGGCATGGTATCATCATTTCACACACATAGCATGTGCTAAAAAGTTTAGAGGGTTACGACAAAAACTGGATGCACTTCGTGTACAAACTAGACCATCTCCTTCGAAGTATGAGGGTTTCCCACTAAAACTCATCTGTTACAAACGTGTTTCATTTTTTTTAACTTATTTCAACTCCATACTTTTTGTGCATTCAATACGCACCATTCTTACAGAAATGACATGGACAACACATAAAACCATTCCGCTTGTTTGCCTCAGCCGCATGCAGAAAACTATGCACGCCATTAATGAACATGGCTTGACTTTCGATCTGTCGAGGTTTTCCTTAGAAAAACTCTCATGCCTCATGGTGTGTATGGTGCGCACTCTTTGACACTTATATGGTGGTGTATGTTGGTGGACACTACCTCACACTAATATTTCGACCGTCGGTGCTGGTCGTTTCCCCTTCTTCTCTCGCGCAATATACCAAGGTATATATTGCGTGAAGAAGAAGAAGAGGGAAACGACCCCCGCGACAACAGTCGGGATTCCTCCATCAAGAAGAGACATGAAATTCACACAAGGAGCTCCGACAGACCAAAAGTACGTAATTTTTTTTACTAAAAATTTCTAGACCTAATCATACAAGTAATCGACGACATCGGCAACATGCAACTCCAATTTCATCTTCTCTTCTTCAATTCTTTTTAATTTTTCTTTCAAATAATCATTTTCTTTTTAACTAAATTTAACAAACAATCATACAAGTAAGAAAATTATACAAGTAACTATCTAGATAAGATTGTTTTTATAAAAAGGATAAGAACAAGAGGCTCACCAAGGTGGTGCCGCCGACGGGACGACGTGGGCGATCGACGGCAGTGAGGACGAGGATGGGGACGGGAAGGCACTAAGTAAACCACACCTACACATGCAAACTAAGAAGAGGATTTGAGCTCAAATTGCATGCATATAAATCAAATGAACTCCCACATAATTACTCCCAAACTAAAACCCACAAATAAGGAAACTCAATTAACTAGTAATGTGAGATGAAAGGATGAACTTGCTAACCTTTTAGAACGATGGGGTGCCTCCAATCTTCAAAAATGTTGGCAAAAATGGATGATGAGCTCAGGGGTAGTAAAACAAAGAGGAGAGCTAGGGCTCGGGCTGGAAGAAGCATCTATATATAGGGATTCATATAGTCCCGGTTGGTGATGCCAACCGGGACTAAAGGTTCGTCGCTAGTCCCGGTTGGTGTCACCAACTGGGACTATAGGGGGCTCGCATGGGCCCCAGCCCACCGCATCCCTGCCACAACCCTTTAGTCCCGGTTGGTAACACCAACCGGGACTAGAGGTTCCTCATGAACTGGGACTAAAGCCTAGCCTCTGATACGTCTCCATCGTATCTACTTTTCCTCACACTTTTGCCCTTGTTTTGGACTCTAATTTGCATGATTTGAATGAAACTAACCCGGACTGACGCTGTTTTCAGCAGAACTACCATGGTGTTGTTTTTTGTGCAGAAATAAAAGTTCTTGGAATGGAACGAAACTTTTTGGAAAATTATTTCAGAATATATAAGATTTATTGGAGCCAAAAACTACCGGAGAAGGGGGCCAGGGTGGCCAACACCCACCAGGGCGCGCCAGGCCCCCTGGGCACGCCCTGGTGGGTTGTGCCCACCTCGTGGCCCCACTGACCCTAATTCCGCCACTATAAATTCCTATTTTCGGAGAAAAAAATCAAGGAGAAAATTTCATCGCGTTTTACGATACGGAGCCGCCGCCACCTCCTATTCTTCATCGGGAGGCCAGATCTGGAGCCCGTTTGGGGTTTCAGAGAGGGGAATCTTTGGTCTTCGTCATCACCAACCCTTCTCCATCGCCAATTCCATGATGCTCCCCACCGGGAGTGAGTAATTCCTTCGTAGGCTTGCTGGTCGATGAGGTGTTGGATGAGATTCATCATGTAATTGAGTTAGTTTTGTTAGGGCTTGATCCCTAGTATCCACTATGTTCTGAGATTGATGTTGCTATGACTTTGCTATGCCTAATGGTTGTCACTAGGGCCCGAGTGCCATGATTTCAGATCTGAACCGTTTATGTTATCACCATTATATCTATGTTCTTGATCCGATCTTGCCTAGTCATATGCACCTATTACGTGTTATGATCCGTCAACCCCATAGTGACATTATTTGGGATACTTCATGGTGATGACCATAGTTTGAGGAGTTCATGTATTCACCATGTGTTAATGCTTTGTTACGGTTCTCTATTAAAAGGAGGCCTTAATATCCCTTAGTTTCCTTATGGACCCCGCTGCCACGGGAGGGTAGGACAAAAGATGTCATGCAAGTTCTTTTCCATAAGCACGTATGACTATTTACGGAATACATGACTACATTACATTTATGAACTGGAGCTAGTTCCGTGTCGCCCTAGGTTATGACTGTTATATGATGAATATCATGCAACGAGTTCACCGATCCAGTGCCTACGAGTTTCCACTTATAGTTCTTACTGAGTTACTATTGCTGATGCTACTGTTCCAATTGCTACAAAACTATTGCTATCACTGCTACTGCTACTGTTACTGTCACTACTGCTATCAAACTATCATATTACTGTGCTACTGATCACTTTGCTGCAGATATTTAATCTCTAGGTGTGGTTGAATTAACAACTCAACTGCTAATACTCTCAAATATTCTTTGGCTCCCCTTGTGTCGAATCTATAAATTTGGGTTGAATACTCTACCCTCGAAAATTGTTGCGATCCCCTATACTTGTGGGTTATCAAGACCTTTTTCTGGCGCCGTTGCCGAGGAGCATAGCTATATTTGCTGAGTCACTTGGGATTTATATCAATTGATCACTATGAAGAATTTGAAGGATCCAAAGACTAAGATTTTTCCCTCTAAGACGAGGGGAGGTAAGGAACTGCCATCTAGCTCTGCACTCGATTCCCCTTCTGTTATGAGTAAGCTTGCAACACCACCACATACTAGTAATCCTGATATGTCGCGAGTTATTGATGATGCTACCTTTGCTATGAACTATGCTATTGATGATGCTAGTACCATGCTTGATGATAATGTGCCACTAGGAGAATTTCTTGATGAACAAATTGCTAGAGCTAAAGAGAATGAAACTGCTGAAACTGATGAGATTGCTGAAACTGATGAGATTGCTGAAACTGATGAAGCTTATGAAACTAATTATGACTATGAAACACCTATTAGTCCTAGCTCTCCTAAATTTGAAATGCCTAAGATACCTGAGGGTTATGTTATGGACAAAGAGGTAACTAGAGAAATTATTTCTTGCAAGGATAGAAACGATCTTAAGAAATTGCTATGCAAGTATAAGGAAAAAACTTTGAATGCTAGAATGAAATGTGATCCTAAGTTTGCTACTTCACCTATCTTTGTTACCGATAAGGATTATGAATTCTCTGTCGACCCAGGGTTGATTACTTTGGTTGAATATGATCCTTTCCATGGCTATGAAACTAAAACTGTAGTGGCACACCTTACTAAGCTGAATGATATAGCCACCCTCTTTGCTCATGATGAGAAGATTCGCTACTATTACATCCTGTTATTTCCGTTCTCATTAAAGGGTGATGCTAAGACATGGTACAATACTCTTGCTCCTGGTTGTGTGCGTAGTCCCCAGGATATGATTTACTATTTCTCTAAAAAATATTTCCCTGCTCATAAGAAACAAGCTGCCTTACAGGAAATATTTAACTTTGTGCAAATTGAAGAAGAGAGTCTCCCACAAGCTTGGGGGAGGCTTCTCCAGTTGCTTAATGCTCTGCCTGGTCATCCTCTCAAGAAAAATGAAATACTTGATATCTTCTATAATGGACTAACTGATGCTTCTAGGGACTTCCTTGATAGTTGTGCTGGTTGTGTTTTCAGGGAACGAACTGTTGAGCAAGCTGAGGAATTATTGAATAACATATTGAAGAATTATGATGAGTGGACTCTTCTTGAACCACCGCCTAAACCCACTCCGAAGAAGAGGGGTATCTTATTTTTCAGTTCTGAAGATATGCAAGTGGCAAAGAAATCTATGAAGGAAAAAGGTATTAAAGCTGAGGATGTTAAGAATTTGCCACCTATTGAAGAAATACATGGCCTTGACACACCACCACCTCCACAGGTGGTAGAGGTTAATTCTTTATTAAAGTTTGATGAAGGTGATACCCTCACAATAAACATCCTAGTCAATGCTTATATGAGTTTGACAACTATATTATGAAGCAAGATCATTTCAATGCACATGTTCTGAAACAATTGAAATATAATTCTGATATGATTGCTCGCCTGAGTGACTTGATATTTAGAATCAGTAATGATGTTAGAGGTGTAGGAAAGCATGCCTCTATGGTTCAAACTCAGTTAGAACAAGTTGCTAAATCTCAAAAAGAATTGCTTGATGAAATGGATAGTAATATGAATGATTTTGCTACTAGAGTAGTAACTAGAGGAGGTAGAATGACCCAAGAACCACTTTATCCTGAGGGTCATCCTACAAGAATTGAACAAGACTCTCAGAGAATTAATACTGATGCACCTAGTCCTTCTAGGAAGAAAAAAAAGAAAAACGATAGGACTTTGCATACCTCTAGTGAACCTGAGATACGAAAACCTCCTGATAATAATGATGTCTCTATCTCTGATGCTGAAACTCAGTCTGGTAATGAACATTCACCTAGTGATAATGAAAATGTTAATGATGATGTTCATGAAGATAAAGAACCAGATAATGATCTTGATAACCCACAACCTAAAAATAAACGTTATGATAAAGGAGACTTTATGGCTAGGAAACATGGTAAAGAAAGAGAGCCATGGGTTCAGAAACCCATGCCATTTCCACCTAAGCCATCTAAGAAAAAGGATGATGAAGAATTTGAGCACTTTGCTGAAATGATTAGGCCAGTCTTTTTGCGTACCCGATTAACTGATATCTTAAAGATGGTCCCTTATGCAAAATATATGAAAGACATCATCACTAATAAAAGAAAGATACCTGAAGCTGAAATCTCCACCATGCTTGCTAATTATTCTTTTAAGGATGGAGTACCTAAAAAACTTGGAGATACTGGAATACCAACTATACCTTGCTCCATTAAAAGAAACTATGTCAAAACTGCTTTGTGTGATTTGGGAGCCGGTGTTAGTGTTATGCCTTTCTCCTTATATAAAAGACTTGATTTTAATAAACTCACACCTACTGAAATATCATTGCAAATGGCTGACAAATCAACTGCCATACCTATCGGTATTTGTGAGGATGTGGCCGTTGTTGTTGCAAATGTAACTATCTTAACGGACTTTGTTATTATTGAGATGCCCAAGGACGACAACATGTCGATTATCCTGGGTAGACCTTTTTTGAATACTGCAGGGGCTGTTATTGATTGCAACAAAAGCAAAGTCACTTTTCATATCAACGGTAATGAGCACACGGTGCACTTTCCGAAGAAACAATTCCAAGTGAATGGTATAAATGTTATTGAAGAATCTCCGACCATCACTATTGGAAGCTTTAAATTACCTCTACCTACTGCCAAAAAGAAATATGATATACTTACTGTTGGGGATATGCACATCCCCATTGAGGTAACTTAGTGTTTTACGAAAGTTCTTCGGTTTCATGCTAATCGGAAGTAGTTGTTAATAAGACTTGATCAACCTTATTAATGAATCATTTTTGAGAGGTATGAAGTTGATGAATTTAGTAAGCACAACTCCCTCCACCCACCTTTTATTTTCTGTTTTAGTTTGTTAAATAAAGTAAAATGTCAAGATTATCCTGTTTTCTGTTTTCGCCGTGCAATAAAAAAATGACCCAAAAATAAAAACTCTCAGAATGTCCTGAAAATTTGATACGATTTTTTCCGAATATTTCTGAATTTCTAGTGCAAATAATACCAGAGGGGGGTGCACCTAGTGCCCACAAGACACCAGGGCGCGCCAGCACCCCCAGGCGCTCCCTGGTGGGTTGTGGCCCCCACGTGGGCCCCCTCACTTATCTCTTTAGCCCACATCATCCCCTACCTCGAGAAAAAAATCACCACAGCCACCATTCCCATGTTCTTGCTCTCAAACCCGCGGATTTCGATCTCTTTGCTCGAAGCTCCGTTTCTAAAACTGTTTGTAGGGATTGCTACTTGGTATGTGACTCCTCCATTGCTCCAATTAGTTTTTGATTTAGTGGGTTATTTTTAGAGTAATTAGCTACTCTTGGTGCTGCTGTAGATGAACTTGCATGTTGAATTCTTAGAGTTCTAAGTAGTTTGAATGCTCAATATGGCCTCTATGCATGCTTAGGAGTAGTTGCTATCAATTTCACGAAGTTTTGTTGACAAATTTTTTGTGGACTAATTTTTTTTCCAGAATTTTTATAGGAATAAAAATGCAATTCTTTAGGAAGTTCTCCTCCAAGAAAAATGCCAAAGGAGTCATTGGGGAATCATCGAAGAATTACCTTCACACCCCAAGAAGGGCGGAGGTGCGGCCGTGTGAATGGCCGCATGATGCCTTCATGGAGGAGGCCGGGTTTCACCAAGAGTTCGCTTAATTTGTTGCAAACGTTGGGCTGACTGAGTTCCTTGCAGCTAAGTGTGACCAATATCACATCCTTACAGATTCCTTTGTGCAAGGTTTTCATTTTCTGAGAAAGAATAATCCCCCTGAGGTGCAGTTTAACCTTTGTGCTGAAACATACAAAATGACGCTGACTGACTTTTGTGACATATGCTTGATTCCTTCTGATGGGGAATTGAGAGAACCTAGACCATCAGAGTTTGAGGATTTTCTCCTCACTTTAATAGTGGGTGAAGATAGAGGCGTGTCAAATGCTACTGCTACCAGTTTGCAGTTTCCCTCGGTACATTACTTTGCTTTGTTCATCACAAAGTGCTTAACCGCTAGGGAGAAGGTCGGTGCACTCAGTGCCCCCGACCTCGCTATTTTACGTCGTGCACTGTATGATGACCACACCTTTAGTATGGGGGCTATTATTGCACGTCGCTTAAACCTTAACAAAACTAAGGGAAAGATACATGGTGGTATTTATGCTACTCATTTAGCGAGACACTTTAATGTCCAGATTCGCCCACATGATTATCTCTTGCCCCGAGTTTACCTAGATCATAAGTCGTTTCAGGATCATCAATTCCTTGATGGAACTGATTCTCCCCATGACATTCATTACAACCTAGTATTTAGCAAAGAAACCCGTGATGTTATTCTGTTGCCTGCACCTACTTTGTTTGATTCTATTGCCAGGAACGGATACATGATCATGCCAGATGACATTACAGCCTACCGGAACAACCTAGCGGCTGCTGAGGAGGAGCCCCAGGGGTGGGACGCTCAGGTGTCGCCTCCACCTCACTTTAACTTAGGACCAGATGGCTTCTATGGATGGTGATTACCAAGCTAGGCCAAAAGCCTAAGCTTGGGGGAGTACGTATTTCCACCGACATTACATTCATGTTCACACATTTCATTCCAGTTGTCGGTGTTCACACTTTTTCATTGTAATATCCATGTTAGATTTGTTTTCTCGCTTTCTTATTGTGTGTTTGAAAAACTATGAGAAAACCCAAAAATATTTCCTACTTCTTTTTTTAGCTTTTCTTTCTAGCTTAGTTTAACTGTAGCATCAAAAGAAACCCCAAAAAGATTTCTCGCTTCTTCTTCTGCTTGTTGGGAGCTTTCCCATGTAAATAGTTTTTCTCGTTTTTGTTTTTCCTCTTTAATTTGCTTTCTTCAAGAAAAAAATCAAAAACTCCAAAAATATTTCAGTGTGTTTCTCTGAAATCCTTTTCCTTTTATTTGAGTCGTACCAAGGAGAAGACCACGATGAAAATGTTGAGTGGCTCTCATATGCATTACTGTTTATCTAACAAAGAGCCCATATTACTTTGTCTTCTCCTCTTGAATAAAATGTTGTAGATTCTAGCTTAGTCCAAGGCACTCTTGCACTATTATTATCTTCTTATCATTCAGTCGTGCAAGTGAAAGGCAATAATGACGATGTTTGATGAATTGACCGTGGCAGAGAAAAGCGGGTATGAACTCAACTTGTCTTTGTTTTTGTAAATATGTTTAACCTAGTATCCTTGATTCAACATATTATGATCAAACATGCTTGCAATAACCATTAGAGATTATAGTTGTTCATGCCATGCATAAGTAGCTAGGAGTGGATAATGATTTATCTTGGGTGTCAACATGCATTTAAATAGTTATGATGCGGTATGATGATATGGTATCCTCCTCTGACTGTTTCAAGTGGCTTGACTTGGCACATGTTCACGCATGTAGTTGAATCAAAACCGACACAACCTTCATGATATTTATGTTCATGGTGTCCATATCCTACTCATGCTAGTATTCAATGTTGATTATATGTAATGCATGTTCATGACCGTTTTCGCACTCTAGCTAGCCGCTTCTCAATCTATTTGGTAGCCTTCGCCTGTACTAAGCGGGAATACTGCTTGTGCATCAAAACCCTTAAATCAAGTTGTGCCAGATGAGGCCACTATATCTACCTATATGCGGTATTACCTTGTCGTTCCAAAGTAAATTTGCATGTGCCATCTCTAAAAATTCAAATGAACATCTGTTTTGTGTGCCTGGACTGCTCATGGAGCGACAGGGGGCGGTCAGTATCTTCCATGCTAAGCGGGTTATTCTCATGATGAGTGTTTATTCACTCGTCCTTACACGAGAGGGCGGTAATAGGGATTCCCAGTCCCGAAATAATAAAAAATTAAACAAAACTCCCCCAGGAATGTTGTTGGTTTGGACGGTACCCGTGGATGCGGCTAGCCGTGGAGTGTGATTGTTGGTGGAGGGGGAGTAAACCTTTACTTTTACCGCTTGGGAACCGCTGCTAATTTGCTTAGCATGGAAGATATTGATAACTTCTGGTCGTGACGTTGACAGGAAGGGTGTACCTCCCAAAATTATATATATCTCTATTTTAAGATTTGAGCTCTGGCACCGATGCAAATCCATGCTTCCCTCTGCGAAGGGACTATCTATTTACTTTTATGTTGAGTCATCACCTTCTCAAATAAGCGCCAGACCTGAGAGCACTATTGTCATCCTCATGCATTGTGTATAGTTGATGTTGGGTGCAGCATGACTGGATCTTTTCTACCATGAATTACAATGTTTAGTCGCTGCTTGAACTTTGGAGGTGCTCTGCATTTATGTTTTGCGGTCTCAGAAAGGGCTAGCGAGATACCACTATTGTCATATTGTATCATGATTGTTTTGACAAAGTGTTGGTATTTGAGATATCTTATTATTGCTCGCTAGTTGCTTATGTTATTGATATGAGTTAATATAATTTCTAAGAGTTATTGTTGGCATGGTTAGTCATAATATTTGTTGAAAACCTGGGTGCTACTTAAGCATATATATGTAAACAAGAACAAAAGAGTTCGTAAACGTTTTTCTTTATTACTTTCAGTTTGTCAATTGAATTGCTTGAGAAAAAGCAATGGGTTAAGCTTGGGGGAGTTGATACGTCTCCAACGTATCTACTTTTCCTCACACTTTTGCCCTTGTTTTGGACTCTAATTTGCATGATTTGAATGAAACTAACCCGGACTGACGTTGTTTTCAGCGGAACTACCATGGTGTTGTTTTTTGTGCAGAAATAAAAGTTCTCGGAACGGAACAAAACTTTTTGGAGAATTATTTCAGAATATATAAGATTTATTGGAGCCAAAAACTACCAGATGAGGGGGACAGGGTGGCCAACACCCACCAGGGCGCGTCAGGCCCCCTGGGCGCGCCCTGGTGGGTTGTGCCCACCTCGTGGCCCCACTGACCCTAATTCCGCCACTATAAATTCCTATTTTCGGAGAAAAAAATCAAGGAGAAAGTTTCATCGCGTTTTACGATACGGAGCCGCCGCTACCTCCTGTTCTTCATCGGGAGGCCAGATCTGGAGCCCGTTTGGGGCTCCAGAGAGGGGAATCTTCGGTCTTCGTCATCACCAACCCTTCTCCATTGCCAATTCCTTGATGCTCCCCACCGGGAGTGAGTAATTCCTTCGTAGGCTTGCTGGTCGGTGAGGAGTTGGATGAGATTCATCATGTAATCGAGTTAGTTTTGTTAGGGCTTGATCCCTAGTATCCACTATGTTCTGAGATTGATGTTGCTATGACTTTGCTATGCCTAATGCTTGTCACTAGGGCCCGAGTGCCATGACTTCAGATCTGAACCGTTTATGTTATCACCATTATATCTATGTTCTCGATCTGATCTTGCCTAGTCATATGCACCTATTACGTGTTATGATCCGTCAACCCCATAGTGACAATATTTGGGATACTTCACGGTGATGAGCATAGTTTGGGGAGTTCATGTATTCACCGTGTGTTAATGCTTTGTTCCGATTCTCTATTAAAAGGAGGCCTTAATATCCCTTAGTATCCTTATGGACCCCGCTGCCACTGGAGGGTAGGACAAAAGATGTCATGCAAGTTCTTTTCCATAAGCACGTATGACTATTTACGGAATACATGCCTACATTACATTTTTGAACTGGAGCTAGTTCCGTGTCGCCCTAGGTTATGACTGTTATATGATGAATATCATCCAATGAGTTCATCGATCCAGTGCCTATGAGTTTTCCACTTATAGTTCTTGCTGAGTTACTATTGCTACTGCTACTGTTCCAATTGCTACGAAACTATTGCTATCACTGCTACTGCTACTGTTACTGTCACTACTGCTATCAAACTATCATACTATTGTGCTACCGATCACTTTGCTGCTGATATTTAATCTTTAGGTGTTGTTGAATTGACAACTCAACTGCTAATACTCTCAAATATTCTTTGGCTCCCCTTGTGTCGAATCTATAAATTTGGGTTGAATACTCTACCCTCGAAAACAGTTGCGATCCCCTATACTTGTGGGTTATCAGCCTCATGTACCGGGACTAGTGATCACATTAGTCCTGGTCCAAAACCCGACCGGGACTAATACTCCGGTCCAAAGGCCTGTTTTCTACTAGTGAAAGGGCATGGGTTGGCTTTGAAACTCCATGTGATGACAAAGACAAATATTTATTCTACGCGACGGCCATGATAACTGTCGTTAATGGCAAGAAGGCCAGTTTCTGGCACGCTCGTTGGATTTCTGGTCAAAAACCAAAGGATGTCGCTCCGGGTATCTTCGCCCTCTCTGAGCGAACAAACTCCTGTGTTGCCAATTGATACTTGTAAACTGTGTTGGGATTTTCCCCAGAGAGGAGGGGATGATGCAGCACAGTAAAGGTAAGTATTTCACTCAGTGAGAACCAAGGTTATCGAACCAATAGGAGAACCACCCAAACTCCCGTCTCCAGCGCCTACACACAAAAGAGCAAACACTTGCACCCAACACGGGCAAGAGGGTTGTCAATCCCCTTGAACTCGTTACTTGCAAGCGATAAGTAGTGATTGATAGATAATTTGATAAATATAGATTCAAAATAAAAAGAAAGTAAATAATGGCAACAAGGTATTTAGATTTTTTGTAATTATATTTGTGAGGAGACCCGGGGACCATAGTTTATGCTAGAGGCTTCTCTCCCGAAGAAAGCGTACGGTGGGTAGAAAAATTACTGTTGGGTAATTGATAGAAAAGCGCATAGTTATGCAATATTTATTCACAAAAATGATCATGTATATAGGCATCACGTCCATAAACAAGTAGACCGACTCCTGCCTGCATCTACTACTATTACTCCACCCATCGACCACTATCCAGCATGCATCTAGAGTATTAAGTGGAAACAGAGTAATGCTTGGAGGATAATGATATGATGTAGACAAAGTAATTCCAATTAATATGAATGAACCCCATCGTTTTACCCTTAGTGGCAGCAATACGGTACGTGTTATGTCTCTTTCTATCACCAGAATTGAGCACCGCAAGATTAAACCCACTACAACGCACCACTCCCACTTCAAGATAAATCATTCTAGTTAGCCAAACCAAACCGCTAGATCGGAGAGCATTACGAAGCTATAACAATCATGCATATAAATAACCAGAAAGGATTCAATATATTTTCATGAATAATCTTAACATAAACCCACAATTCATCGGATCCCAACAAACACACCGCAAAGATTGATTACGTAAGATAGATCACCGCGGGAATGGCGGTGATCTTGGGAATGAAGAACATAGAGAGAGATAGCCATCTAGGTACTAACTATGGACCCGTAGGTCTGTGGTGAACTACTTACACATCACCATGGGAGCAGCAAGGTTGATGTAGAGTCCCTCTGTGATCGATCCCCCCTCCTGCAAGGCACCGGAACAACGCTCCAGATGGGCACATGGCACAGACTTGCGACAGCGGAAAAAGTGTTTCGGGAGGCTCTCTAGGGTTTTGGGGATATATGTGAATTTATAGTGAAGAGATCAGGGCCAGAGGAGCTGGGAGGTGGCCCCAAGCCATCAGGGCGCGACCACCCCCCTAGTATTTCTGAAAAGCCAAAAACATGAAGAACTTGGCACTGGGTTAATAGGTTAGTACTCAAAAATAATATAAAACAACAAGTAAATGCTTAAAAAGTATCCTAGAATTATAATATAATAGCATGGAACAATAAAAAATGATATATACGTTGGAGACGTATCAGCATCTCCAAGCTTAATTCCTGCTCGTCCTCAAGTAGGTAAATGATAAAAACATAATTTTTGATGTGACATGCTACCCAACATGTAATCTGTTTCATGTATGATCATTGAAAAACGATGAATCAACAAACATTAAAATAGTAATATCCATAAACGTAAGTAACATAATCATCAACTTTCAAAATATACGATCCTTAAACAATGTTTACCCCCCATTCATTTTATTATATTAGCATGGCATGGCTCCATCTTCACCACATAAATACAAATGTCAAGCACCACGGTGTTAAGCCAAGCAATTGGATCGTACTTTTTCACGCGCTTCGGCATTTTATACCTCACTCAATATATGAGCGTGAACCATGGACATAACATATAGGTGGAATAGAATATGGTGGTAGGTTTCAAAGGGGTAAAAGTGAAGAAGAAAGTCTCTCATCAACTAGATGGATCAATGGGCTATGGAGATGCCCATCAGTCGATATCAATATGAGGAGTAGGGATTGCCATGCAACAGATGCACTAGAGTTATAAGTGTATGAAAGCTCAACCGAAGCTAAGTGGGTGTGCATCCAACTTGTTTGCTCATGAAGACCTTAGGCATTTGAGGAAGCCCGTCATCGGAATATACAAGCCAAGTTCTATAACGAAAAATTTCCACTAGCATATGAAAATGACATAACATGAGACTCTCTATATGAAAAACATGGTGCTTTCTCTAAGCACAAGCATGGAAAAAGTGGCAGTAGCACCGTCCCTTCTCTCTTTATCTCTCATTTATTTATTTTTCTTTCTTTTCCTTTTTTCTTTTTCTTTCTTTTTCTTTATTTTTTATTTTTTTTCATCCGGAGTCTCATCCCGACTTGTGGGGAAATCATTATCTTCACCATCCTTTCCTCACTGAGACAGTGCTCTTATAATGATAATCATCACACTCTTTGCCACAAATACTATGTCAGGTACATGATCATGCAAAGCAATGTGACAGTGAGTGCACAAGTCATATGATGTAACGGTGGAAGTTGCATGGCAATATATCTCGGAATGGGTATGGAAATGCCATAATAGGTAGGTATGGTGGCTATTTTGAGGAAGATATAAGGAGGCTTATGTGCAACAGCGCGTATCATGTCATGGGATTTGGATGCACCGGCGAAAGCTGCACCGATCCTCGAGGTGAGAATGGGCAATGCACGGTACCGAATAGGCTAGCATAATATGAAAAGGTGAGTGTACGTACATCCATGGATTCACATTAGTCATAAAGAACTTGCATACTTATTGCAAAGCTTTATTAGCTCTCTCAAAGCAAAGTACTACTCGCATGCCCCTTGGGAGGAGGTTGGTAGGAGTTAACCATCGCCCCCCCCCCCCCCCACCGACCTAAACAACACTAGGATTTCAACGAGTAATAAGAATGCTCACACATCATCACCATGCCATAACCAATATTTAGATGAACAGAAAATTAACATCCTTTAACTATCAATATTTATACTAACCAACAACAATGCAGTCACACCCTTTCATATTACCACATCAATATCATTAACCCATAATTTCTCTTTCAGTGCTACATGAAGGTTTTGATTATGCACTCCTTGAATACCTATTATTTTTGGACTCGTCTTATGACCCATGAAAATTACCGTCCCAATATATTAGACTATCAAACAAATTTAAGTGAAGAACGAGAGTGCAATTATTTCTATAAAATCTATACGCCACCGTGCTCTAAAAGATATAAGTGAAGAACTAGAGCAACTGCTTAGCTCAAAAGATATAAGTGAAGCACATAGAATATTCTAAAAAATCATGGTGAACATGTGTCTCTCTCAAGTAGGTGTGTCCAGCAAACAATGATTGTAGAAAACTAAAACAAAAGCAAACTATAACACGTGATGCTCCAAGCAAAACAAATATCATGTGATGAATAAAAATGTAGCTTCAAGTGACATACCGGTGGACGGAGACGAAAGAGGGGATGACTTCCGGGGCATCCCCAAGATTAGATGCTTGAGTCTTTGTAGAATTTACCTTGGATTTCCTTGGGCATCCCCAAGCTTAGTCTCTCTGCCGCTCCTTATTCCTTCATCCATCGTGATCGCAACCAAAACTAGAAAACTCTAGCACACAAAACTCAACAGAAAACTCGTGAGCTCCGTTAGTATGATAGGTAAATCAAACACTTTAGGTACTGTTATAAATTGATTCATATTTTATTATTGCATAAGATACTATATTCTAACTTCTCCATGGCTTATACCCTCTATACAATCCATAGCATCATCAAAACAAGCAAACTATGCAAGCAAAAATAGAATCTGTCTAAAAGAGAACAACATGTAATGATCTGCGCAAACACCATACTTCTATAACTTGAAAAATTAGAAAAATCTGGGAAATTTGTATGCCAATACTGTGTAAAAAAATCAGATCAAAAATACGTTCCAATAAAATCAGAGAAATTCTGCACTGGACGCAAAATTTTCTGTTTTTGCATCGTATCAATTCTACTTATCATTCAAGTCATCCCAAAGGCTTTACTTGGCACAAACACTAATTTAAACATAAAAACACAATAATTAAAGTAGCAATAATCATGTTATCACACCAAGAAAACAAGTAAAAACAAAAATTTAAAGATAACTATTGGGTTGCCTCCCAACAAGCGTTATCGTTTTATGCCCCTAGCTAGGCATAATGCATAGTTTCAAGTGTTATGATTCTTGGTGTCGGGATCCTCAATTACACAACCATGTTTTCTAGGGAAAGGAGGAGCTTAACTATAGGATCTTTTATCATGTTTATAAAATTGGGGTGCACACTAATCATTTTAAGATCCTCATTTGTTTTGATAGGAGTGATACTGGTATTCTTAAGGACATACATAACCTTAGAAATTTTTCCTTCAGAGGTACTAGCATTAGTTTTAGAGGGAGTGAATGTGGAGCCAATTTTCTCAATTAATTCCTCAATTTTATCAATTCTTTTAAGGCTTTTCTCTACTTGCTCATTAATAATTGCATATTTCTCCTTTGATGCTTTCAAAGTAATCCCTACCTTTGATCCTAATTGAGTAATATGATTATGAATCTTTTTATCCAACTCCTCACTTTGTTCTTTAGTGGCCATTTTATTTTCAATGATCTCTAGCCTTTGCATATAACATGCTCAAAAGTTAAGGTAGTTTCATTAATAATGATGGGTGGTGACCCCACTAAATTTTCCATTGCTTTGAAAGCATCCGAAGTGTGACTCGGTAAGAAATTACCACCAGTAATAGTATTATCAAGCACAAATCTATACCAAGTAGTAATACCCACATAAAATTACGAAGCAAGATGTTGGGGTTTGCTTATGAGTTGATCTATTTTGTTCATTGCAAATCCTATGCCAAGCATCTTTTAAACTTTCTCCTCCCCTTTGTTTAAAGTTAAGCACTTCATTCCCGGCAGTACACGGAACAAAGGAAGAACCAGCCCTGATAACAAGCAAACAAGTAAACTAGCTAAGATAAATATTTTTGTATTTTTTTTTATAGAAAGCAAAATATAACAGCAAATAAAAAAGTAGAACAAGTGAATGATAACTTGTGAGAAGGTACTTGATAGAAATTTGATGATACTCCTCGGCAACGGTGCCAGAATCCCTTCCTGATACTTGTAAACTACGTACGGATTTTTCCCTAAGAGGAGGGGATGATGCAGCACATTATAGGTAAGTATTTCCCTCAGTGAGAACCAAGGTTATCGAACCAATAGGAGAACCACGCAAACTCCCATCTTCAGCGCCTACACACAAAAGAGCAAACACTTGCACCCAACGCGGGCAAAAGGGTTGTCAATCCCCTTGAACTCGTTACTTGCAAGCGATAAGTAGTGATACATAGATAATTTAATAAATATAGATTGAAAATAAAAAGAAAGTAAATAATGGCAGCAAGGTATTTAGAGTTTTTGTAATTATATTTGTGAGGAGACCTGGGGGGGCATAGTTTTCGCTAGAGGCTTCTATCTCGAAGAAAGCATACGGTGGGTAGACTAATTACTTTTGGGCAATTGATAGAAAAGCGCATAGGTATGCAATATTTATTCACGGCAATGATCATGTATATAGGCATCACGTCCATAAACAAGTAGACCGACTCCTGCCTGCATCTACTACTATTAATCCACCCATCAACCGCTATCCAGCATGCATCTAGAGTATTAAGTGAAAATAGAGTAATGCTTGGAGGATAATGACATGATGTATACAAAGTAAATCCAATTAATATGAATGAACCCCATCGTTTTACCCTTAGTGGCAGCAATACAATACGTGTCACGTCCCGTTCTGTCACTGGGATTGAGCACCACAAGATTAAACCCACTGCAACGTACCACTCCCACTTGAAGATAAATCAATCTAGTTGGCCAAACCAAACTGATAGAACGAAGAGCATTACGAAGCTATAACAATCATGCATATAAATAACCATCAAGGATTCAATATATTTTCATGAATAATATAAACATAAACCCACAATTCATCGGATCCCAACAAACACACCGCAAAGATTGATTACATAAGACAGATCACTGAGGGAATCGCGGTGATCTTGGCAATGACAAACATAGAGAGAGATAGCCATCTAGGTAGTAACTATGAACCCGTAGGTCCGTAGTGAACTACTCACACATCACCATGGGAGAAGCAAGGTTGATGTAGAGGCCCTCCGTGATCGATCCCCCCTTTGGCAGGGCACCGGAACAGGGCTCCATATGGGCACACGATGGAACAAAGACTTGCGGCGGCGGAAAAAGTGTTTCGGGAGGCTCTCTAGGGTTTGGGGGATATATGTGAATTTATAGCGAAGATATCAGGGCCAGAGGAGCTGGGAGGTGGCCCCAAGCCATGAGGGTGCGGCCACCCCCTGGGCGCGCCCGGTTGGCTTGGGGGCACCTCGTGTGCCCTCTGATCTTCCTCCCAAGCTTCCAGGTCTTATTTTGGTCCAGAAAAAATCATCAAAAAGTTTCGGGGTATTTGGACTTCGTTTGGTACAGTATTCCTGAAAAGCCAAAAACATGTAGAAAACATCAAATCGCACTTGGCACTAGGTTAATAGGTTAGTGCTAAAATAATATAAAACAACAAGTAAATGCTTAAAAAGTATCCTAGAATGATAATATAATAGCATGAAACAATCAAAAATTATAGATACCTTGTGACGTATCACCAATGCAATGATTAATAATGATTGGCTCCGTAAAATCAATTTGGAAGGGGGGATCTCTGTGAACATTACCCAACAATTCTTTGACCTTTGGTGCAAAACCCAAGAGATCAACCTCATTCCGGACATTGAAGATACCGTTCACAGGAAATTCACCAATGATGGTTGCTACTCAGCGACCACTGCTTACCGGATGCACTTTGCGGGTTTGAATAACTCTGGGATGCCGAGAATGGTCTGGAAGTTTTGGGCACCCCGCAAGATTAAATTCTTCTCTTGGCTAGTTCTGCAAGATAGGATATGGAATTCTGACAGATTGCAGCGCAGAGGGTGGCCAAATTGCGGCCTCTGTCGGTTGTGCAAAAGGGAGCCGGAATCGGCGTCACATCTTCTGTTCAAATGTCACTACACCATAAGAGTATGGAACATGATTTATGATTGGATGGGGATACAGTATGCAAGGCCCTCATGGAGTGCTCTGCAAACAGTCAAGCAATGGTGGTCCGCAAAGGATGGACGACTTGGCTATTCTAGAAAGACGGGAATCTCCCTGCAAATGCTTGTGTGCTAGGAAAACTAGAACGAGAGAAATGCTACGATCTTCTGTAGCAACGAATCTCCGACCACAAGAGTGGTGGCAACAATCAAGGATGAGGCCAAGACGTGGGCCATAGCCAGGGCTAAACTTCTGAGCAATTTAATTCCGGGAGAGCGATTCCTTCTGTTTTCATTGGACGTGTGTGGTCTTGTAAGCTTGAAACTTTGTCAAAATTCTTCTTAATTAATGAGATGAGGCAAAACTTTTGCCTCCGTTTAAAAAAACAAATCTGCCTCCCTAAACGTTTGCGGATGCGCCCCCTCAGCATCCGGTTGTGTTCGTTTTGAACCCCTATTTATTCAGGCACACACATGTTTTTCATTTATTCATGCACACATGCTTTTCTTATATGTTTGGTCATTTGCATGTGATTGATGAAGATAAAAATAAATAAATAAAAGAAAGACAACAAGAAATGTGTATCGACCACCTGCTGAGACAACTTCAACTGTATGAAACGGACAACATGTTAGAAGGGTAAGAGCATCTACAGCCGGACCCCTTATACCCGTCTCAAACGTCCGGGCAGTCCGTCCCTCCCAATTTAATTCCGGGAGAGTGATTCCTTCTGTTTTCGTTGGACGTGTGTGGTCCTGTAATCTTGAAACTTTTTCAAAATTCTTCTTAATTAATGAGATGAGGCAAAGCTTTTGCCTCCGTTAAAAAAAACAAATCCGCCTCACTAAACGTTTGCGGAAGCGCCCCCTCAGCGTCCAGGTGTGTTCGTTTTGAACCCCTATTTATTCAAGCATGCACACATGTTTTTCATTTATTCATGCACACATGCTTTTCTCATATGTTTGGTCATTTGCATGTGATTGATGAAGATAAAAAGAAAGAAAGAAAAGAAAGACAACAAGAAATGTGTATCGACCACCTGCTGAGACAACTTCAACTGTATGAAACGACAACATGTTAGAAGGGTAAGAGCATCTACAACCGGACCCCTTATACCCGTCTCAAACGCCCGGGCAGGCCGTCCGGTCAGCGCCCGGGCGGGAAAAATCGACCCAGACGGACGCCCTAAACGACCCTCAAACGCCCGGGCTGACCAACACCCCTCATATCGAGCCCAAATATGGGACGGATATGGGGGTGCCCGGGCTTGTCCGGGCACGCCCGCCACGTCAGCCCGGCCCACCAGGGACCCCACAAAATACCCCATTCCGGAAACCCTAGACATCCGGCACTTCACTCTACGTCCACTCCACTTCCAATCCCCCATCCTTCGATCCGATGGTCGGCGATGGAAGCAACTCCGACGGATCGAACATCGATGTGGAGGAGGTGGACCTCCACATCGTGTTGCGCCGGTCGCTGCAGGACCAAGGCGGCACCGGCGGCGGCGGATCTTCATCCTCCAGGCCCGTCGCCCATCGACGGAGCACCGGCGATGTCGCAGGCCCTTCCCGCGAGGCGCGCAGCTCCGGCCGCTCCCGCTCCGGCCGGTCCGCTCCAGGTCAGGTGCGCCACCCACCTCCACCACCTTCTGCTCCGAAAGTGGTACCCGGCCACTGCTGGGTCCTCGTGCCTGCGTCGGGGACAGGGCGCATGAGGACACCGTAGTCCGAGGCGCGTGCAGCCTGGAGCGAGCGACAACGGGCGAGGGGGGGGGAGGCGCTGGCCGCGCGGCGTCCGACCTCGAGCTCGTCGATCGACCTCGAGGACGCGCTCCTCACGGGCGTCCTGCATCGCTCGCTAACGACGAGGGAGACGGATACGCGCCACCTCAGCCACTAGAATGCCAACGCGCTCCGACTGGGCATCTAGTTATCGGAGCGCGAGGCAGCGAAAGAGGCGGTGGCGAAGGCGAAAGCGGCCCGCCATGCGAAGGAGCAGGACCGCCTGCTCCGCAGGCTGTCCGGCATGCGGTGCAGCTCCGACGAGGACGACAGCGACGCCTCCACCTCCGGCTCCGATGACGACGACGACGCTCCACGAAGGAGGGGCACAGCCGCGTGGACGGCCGGAAGGGGAAGGGGGCGGCGAGGAAATGGTGATTTCCTCCCCTCTTTCCCGTTTTGTTTATATTTTAAGTATGTTTAAGTAGTTTGTAGTTTGGATTTGCCGATGAACTGCTCCTTTTGTTCGGCGATGCAATCCGATAAGATGAAATGTGCTTGATCTACTATCTTTACATAGTGTTGCATGGATTGTATGGATATGAGGGTTCGGATACGAGGAACGCGGATATGGAAGACAACAAATGAGACGTGGCCGGTCAGTGCCTGTGGATGCGTCCGGACGTGTCCGCGGACGTATGAGGGCTAATATTAGCAAGTTCCGACTGTAGATGGTCTAATCAAATCCGACGGGTGCGGGCACGGGCACGGGCGCGGACGTATGAGGACACATATTAGGAAGTTCAAAATCCTTACCCAAATCCGAAAAAAGGGGTATCGGTCAGGCTAGTGCCAGCGAACATGGTCATAGTTTGGCAGCCTTCCAAAAATTTAGCATGCACTGTAAAACAGTTTTGGAGGTTGCTGGTTGTAAGAATGCTACGTACCGGACGGCCCCGCGCCTATCCTGCCACACACGTGTTCGGCCTGCCATTTTAGCCGTACACTGATGGAGAGAGTACGCATATGGTTGCTCGGTAGCAACGTTTCTTTTCTCCGCGAAAAGGAAACACCGACACGCCGCAGGGGCTCCAGCCAGGGCGGGTCCAATCCAACTTTCTACGCGCGCCGGCCACCCAAACGGATAACGTTTCTACGTATCACATCGGCTGGACATGAGCATGTGTAGTCGGTCGCCTCACGCAAACCGCACCTGGCGGGACGACCGGACGGACTCCTTCCCATGGTTGAGGAGCTCCTCGTGACCCTGGAAACCCCTTCCGCGTGTGAGGAAAGGAAAATGTCGATGCTGGAACAACGAGCAAGTCTTTTTTTTTTTCCGAGGGAACAACGAGCAAGTCCATCGAGCGGATAAGGGCATCTCGAAAGGCATCCCGTAAATTTCGTAAATTTTGTCCTGCATCCGTCCGCGGATAAGAAGACCAGTTCGTGAACATGGATGTGAGAGGTTGACATTCAGCCGTAGCCGCATGCATTCGTCATGTCTTTTTTTTTTCAAATTCGCACGATCAAATAGCCGCATGCAAAGGGTACATACGTTAAAATAGTCGTAGGCAACACTAGTTTAAATTTTAAAAAGTTCAAATGTTAATTCTAACATTGTTGTCCCCTTTCAACGCCCACTGATGCTCAATCAAATCTTCCTTCAGCTGTTTGTGAGTTGGTCGATGCCGAATTTGTTGATGCATTTGAATGAACTCTTTAAATGTGGCCGGATTCTGTTCTGAAAGTTGGATAGGATCACCCATGTTTTCAAATTTCAGACTTGCGGCAAAATCCTCACCCTCATTCTCGACGATCATGTTATGCGTGATCACACAATATGTCATCACCTCCCACAAGGTCTGCGGATCCCATTGTTTTGTAGGTCCACGAACAACTGCAAAACGGGCCTGCAGAACTCCAAATGCCCTCTCAACATCGTTTCTAGCTGCTTCCTGTCTTTGTGCAAAGTGAGACTTTTTTTGGCCTTTTGGGTTAGAGATGGTGCTGACAAGGTAGCCTGTGAAGTATAGATACCGTCAACCAGATAGTAACCCATGTTATACTCATGCCCATTCACAATATAATGGCAAGGATGAGCTTTTCCTTCGGTCAGCCTCGCAAACAACGGCGATTGTTGTAACACATTGATGTCATTGTGAGACCCGGACATGCCAAAGAAAGCATGTCAAATCCAAAGATCATATGATGCAACTGCTTCAAGAATGATGGTGAGCTTCTTAACATGACCCTGATATTGCCCTTGCAAAGCCTTCGGGCAGTTTTTCCATTTTCAATGCATGCAGTCTAGAGATCTAAACAAACCTGGCCACCCTCTTGCTTCTGAGTTGGCCAAGAGCCTCTCGATGTCTACCACAGTTGGTTCTCTCAGGTATTGAGGTCCGAACACCTCAACCACGGCAGTTGCTAACCTGACCATGGCATCTCCACGGATGCTCTAAGACATCCGTAGGTACTCGTCCCACGAATCGGCGACCGTGCCATATGCAAGCATCCGGAGTGCGGCCGTGCACTTCTGGTAACCAGAGAAGCCAATCGTTCCCACGACGTTCTTCTTCAGGATGAAGTAGTCATCATATGACCGGACGCCATGGTACAAACGATCAAAGACAACCCCGCGCATCCGAAAACGCCGGGGGAAATGGTCAACGAATAGTGCATCGAGGGTAAAGTAGTCGGTCATCAGTCTCAAATGCCTGCACACCCTGCTGCGGCTGAGCACCCGATGACCCTTGATCGAGCCCTTGGAATTGAGAACATGCTCTTCCGCACGCTCCGCTTCTTTAAGGAACACCTGCATCATCACCGTCTCATCAGAGTAGTCCTCCTCGTCCGACGAGCTGTCGAACGACTCAACATAATGCTCGTATATGTACTCCAAATCGGAATCAATTGCTAGAAAGAAGAAGGGACAACTGTTTTTAGCTCCGGCAATTCATCGAACAGTTGGCGGGCATGGTGAGAATTAACAGTAGAGGATGGTACCTCGTGGGGCAGTCGGAGGACAGGAGCTGAACGGAGACGGAGGAGAAGCGGCGGGGAGCCCTGCTGGAGCGCCGGAGGGTGACGGAGACGCGGAATTCTGGCAGGGGTGTGGCGTGGTGGAGCGGCGGCGAAGGCAAGAGAGGAACAAGAAATGAGAGAAAATGAGGAGGATGGAGTCGCTGGGGTCCAGGAAGGGTTTTGGGTGAGCCAGGGGTGTCGGATAGCGACGTTTCTCGTGTCCGGACTCCCGCAAACCTCCCCCACTTATGTCTCCGGTTTGTGGGAGAAAAATCGCGTCCAGACCGCCCCGCAGACCGATACAGGTCCGCGTTGGATGGCTTCCGCGGTTCGGACTGCGCGATTCAGACGGTTGGGCATCTCCAAAGCTCATTCTTAAACCGTCCACATTGGTTCAGACTCAGTAGTCCGGATCTTGAAAGTTATCCAACGTCGACCCCCATTTATCTGCGGCGCAATCCAAATCATAATTTTCCCATAAATCGGAACCAAACTGAGGGCGGGGGGGGGGGGTTACTCTGGACACGAGAAAGATTGGACTCTGACACACACAAAAGGAAGACGGAGCCCGCGCTTTTGTAGCTACCTACATTGTTTCCGCTCCAAAATCCTTCACTCTCTTCTTCCATCCCCGCCGCTCTCCATCCAATTCCCGCCCTTTTCTCCCACCCGTCCAGAAGATCAGCTCGGCTATGCGGCAAACTCATAGCGTCAAAGCAAATGCCGCAAAAAAGGAGAAGCTCAAGAAGGGGCTGGCCGCCATTGGGCGTGGTGGTGGCGATCGTGGTGTCGGGCGTGGTGCTCACAGACGTGGTGCCCCGATGGGCGCGCCCGCCGTACAGACGGTTCCGTGGCCGGAACATTACAAGCCTTCGTAATTCTATGCCGCCAAGCTACTCCGAACCACCGCCAAGAAGGTGCCTTACATTATCGACGTAAACGCGGCATTGCTATTCTCCGAGTGTTCTTCGCTGCAGCTCGTCAGGAGATGGACAGCAGGTGGGAAGCAGATGGGTCCCCACATGTTGTTCGCTGCAATGCCTAGAGCGAGGGAGCCGACGTACGACGACCCGGACAGGAAGATGCTCGACATAATCCATGACAGAGGCGAAGGAGGAGGCGGTGGCTATGAGGACAGGTACGTGGAAGACTCCAATCCCACTCAGTTCGGCAATTACCCATAGCAGCAGACCTATACCCAAATGGACATGTAGCAGTCCTACACCTAGACCGGCATGAGCACACAATAACAACAACCTTGGGCCGCCGGATAGCAGCAGCAGGAGGAGGAGGACGACGAGGACGATGAACCGAATGATATTGCCGGCTATCCAAAGAAGGTAGAGGAGAAAGCTTCAACATGCGGGAGGACAAGCTGTTGTGCGATGCATGGTTGTCCACTAGCCTCGATCTAATCCACAACATGGATTTGATTTGATTATATTATGCACAATAAATACCTATTTCCTTTTCTTTGTTTGTGGGGGAAATCGCCATTTTTTTTTTGACCATGCAAATACAGTACATACGTGTATAAGAGATTGGCAAAGACCCACAACATGGCAACTTTCCCGCACAATTTCATGACAACATAAAATCCCCATTTTAATTAGATTAAGAAACATTCCTTTGATTTTGTTGCCAAATTTTTTAGGGAAAATTTCGTAGCAAAATCCAATGAAGACACGGAATGATCCTAGCCTTGCGGGAATAATGGACAACTCCACACAATAAAGATGGGATAAGGACTTGGTAATCTCACCATATCATTTGAGGTGCTTGAAAAATTGTCGTCAAGCCAGTCAAAACGCCATCCTCCATCACCATGCATGCATTAGGATGATAATAGGACGGAGCAGAGCTACTATGTTTTAAACTTTCAAATAGAGGTCTCGTGTTTGGTCGCCATTTGAGGTGAAGCACAATTGATGGAGAACATCATCCTGTAAACTAGAGATCTATTTTTATGAGCTTATTATATTCCACATGACATGAACAACATGTTGTCTGAAATTTAAAAGAAAAATAGTTTGGCACTTGTCGCTTGCGATTGAAATTAAGTCATTAACAGAAGAGGATTCAACTATGAAAAAAAATCAAGAACATGAACATGTAGTTGTTTGGTCAAAGTGCGATGAACATTGTTGCGTGGCAGAATAGCGATCAAAAAAAATCAGCGTAAATATGCTCAGGGGTTATTTTGATCAACACTCACTTGCTTGAGTCGCCGCTCCATGTGCTCCCTAACCGGATCACCACCAGCACACTTGGGGTCGTAACGGGTATGTGACCCACCAGCACTGCTACGGGGAAGCGGCACCAGACAGCAGCATGAGGCAGCGGTGGCAACATAGCAGCTGCACAAGCCAACAACCTACTGTCCACATCCGCAATAAGCTCCTGCAAAAGCCGCAAAATCACACATTCTACTCAACTCAAATTTATTAGTAGCAAGCCAGGCGTCAACGGCTGAGACTCCAGTTTACGGACTTGTTCCTCATGGTAGGGACCACGGCCACTGGGCGAAGCAAAGACGACCAGAGTATCCCATGTTGGAATATACCTAGAAGACCGGCTGCACCCACGTGATCCTTGCTACCTCTGCAACTAACACACCTAGTCTCAAACGTTCTGTGATTGCATGTACTTCATCATTGTAGTTAGCTTGTGACGTAGTTGGGGTAGTGGACGCACCTAAGTTCACATGTTCTTGACGTGGCTTGAGACTGCGTCGGTATTTCCGCAAAGAGGAAGGGATGATGCAGCACAGCGACAGTAAGTATTTCCCTCGGTTATGAAACCAAGGTTATCGAACCAGTAGGAGGATCACCACCACCCAATAAGCAGCACCTGCACACAAACAACAAATACTTGCAACCCGACGCGAAAGAGATGTCAATCTCTCTACGGTAAAAAGATAGATTAGGTAGTGATAGATAGGAGAGATAGGTTTTGTAGATCTGAAAACAAAGATGCAAAAAGATAGATCTGAAAGCAATATGTTGGAAAAGTAGACCCGGGGGCCGTAGGGTTCACTAGTGGCTTCTCTCATGAGTATAGCGCACGGTGGGTGAACAAATTACTGTTGGGCAATTGATAGAAAATCGAATAGTCATGACGATATCCAAGGCG
Organism: Elymus sibiricus; assembly: GCA_039707655.1. NCBI lineage: Eukaryota > Viridiplantae > Streptophyta > Magnoliopsida > Poales > Poaceae > Elymus > Elymus sibiricus. Next base: position 371,419,467 of record CM077675.1, on the reverse strand, counting down.
ATGATCATTATATAGGCATCACGTCCAAGATCAGTAGACCGACTCCTGCCTGCATCTACCTCTATTACTCCACACATCGACCGCTATCCAGCATGCATCTAGTGTATTAAGTTCATGGAAAAACGGAGTAATGCAATAAGAACGATGACATGATGTAGACAAGATCTATTCATATAGAAATAGACCCCATCTTGTTATCCTTAATGGCAACGATACATGCGTGCCTTGTTGCCCCTTCTGTCACTGGGAAAGCACACCGCAAGATCGAACCCATCACAAAGCACCTCTTCCCATGGCAAGAAAAATCGATCTAGTCGGCCTAACTAAACCAAAGATTCGAAGAAGAAATACGAGGCTATAAGTAATCATGCATATAAGAGATCAAAGAAGACTCAAATAATATTCAGAGATAGAAACTGATCATGAACTCAAAATTCATCAAATCCCAACAAACACACCGCAAAAGTTTACATCAAATAGATCTCCAAGAGACCATTGTATTGAGAATCATAAGAGAGAGAGAGAGAGAGAGAGAGAGAGAGAGAGAGAGGAAGCCATCTAGCTAGTGCCTACGGACCCGTAGGTCTATGGTGGACTACTCACGCATCATCAGAGAGGTACCTATGAAGAAGATGAACCCCTCCGTGATGGTGTTTAGATTGGATCTCGAGGTTCTGGAACTTGCGGCGGCTGGAATTGTGTTTCGTCGACTCCCCTAGGGTTTTTGGAATATTTGGGAATTTATAGGCATTAGAGGTGGTGGAGAGGGGCCCCGAGGAGGGCACAACCCATCAGGGCGCGCCGGGGCCCCCCTGGCGCGCCCTGGTGGGTTGTGGTCTCCACAGCCCACCTCTCCGGCACTTCTTTGGCCCACTGGGTGTCTTCTAGTCCGGAAAAAATCTCCAAAAAGTTTCGTCGCGATAGGACTCCGTTTGGTATTGATATTCTGTGAAGTAAAAAACAAGCAAAAACAGCAAGTGGCACTTTGGCACTATGTCAATAGGTTAGTCCCAAAAAATGATATAAAGTTGTCATAAAATGATTGTAAAACATCCTAGAATGATAATATAACAGCATGGAATAAGCAAAAATTATAGATACGTTGGAGGCGTATCAGCATCCCCAAGCTTAATTCCTACTCGTCCTCGAGTAGGTAAATGATAAAAACAGAATTTTTGATGTGGAATGTTGCCTAACATGTTCATCATATTCCTTTCTTTTGTATAGCATGGACATTTGGACTTGTAAATGATTCAAAGCAATAGTCTAGGTTTAACATAATGACTTCAATACTCAAGCATGTCAACAAGCAACCATGTCTTTCAAAATATCAACACTAAAGAAAGTTATCCCTAGCCCATCATGCTCAATCATTGATCCATTCATAAAACACACTCAAATATTAGCTATGCCCAATGCTCAAGTACGATCATAGTGCCCCTAGTTGGTGCTTTATAAGAGAAGATGGAGAATCAAAGTAAAAATAAAAATTGCATAATAAATAGATAGGCCCTTCGCAGAGGGAAGTAGGGATTTGTAGAGGTGCCAGAGCTCAAGGTTTTAAATTGAGAGAGAAAAAAATATTTTGGGTGGCATGCTTTTCCTGTCAACGAAAATGACAAAGTAGCTCACAATACTTTCCATGCTAGATATATCATAGGCGGTTCCCAAACAGAAAATAAAGTTTATTCCGTTTTCCACCAAACTTTCACTTTCCATGGCGGGCCGTATCCACGGTTGCCTTCCATAACAACACTTTCCAAGGAATTTATTATTTGACAACATAAAGTAAATATTTTTTTTCTTTTTTATTTCAGGAATGGGCATCCCTATTATCGTCGCACTCTCGTGCAATGACAAGTGAATAAACACTCATCTTGAGAATAACACATCTAGCATGGAAAAATATTGGACACTCCCCACCGTTTCATGAGCGGTACGAGCATACAAAAGAGAAAATTTATTTTGAAAATTTAGAGATGGAACAAACAAATTTGATTGGAACGGCATGGAAATACCGCATATAGGTAGGTATGGTGGACTCATAAGGCAAAACTTGGTTTAAGGATTTTTGATGCACAAGTAGTATTTCTACTTAGTACAAATGGAGGCTAGCAAATAGATTGGGAAGCAACCAAACCAAGAAACAAAAATTCACATAAGGAAGCATTGAGCATAACTAACACCGAATAATGCACCACAAGTAGGGTCTAATTTCATTGCATAACTATTGACTTTCGTACTTGCATTTGGAATCACAAACCTCAACACCAATATTCCTACAAAAGCATAATTACTCACTAACATGACCCACATATTACTATCATCATGTTTCAAAACTATTACAAGGAATCAAGTTTAATTTGCCCAATGATCTTCATGAAAGTTTTTATTATATCCTCCTTGGATATCTATCACTTTGGGACTAGTTTCATATATTGCCATTGCTTTTTGACAAGGTCAAACAAATTTAAGTGAAGCACATGAGCATAAAAAATTCTTCTCTCAAAAAGGTATAAGTGAAGCATGAGAGAATTTCTTCAAAATTTACTAACTCTCAAATTAATATAAGTGAAGCATGAGAGTATTTCTACAAAATTTCCAAGCACACCGTGCTCAAAAAGATATAAGTGAAGCACTAGAGCGATTCTATAGCTCAAAAAGCTTAAGTGAAGCACATAGAGCAATTCTAACAAATCATAGCATAATTTTGGCTTTCTCAAAGAGGTATGTCTAGCAAGGATACAAGTGAAAAAACTAACAAACAAAGCAAGCAAAGATACAAGACGCTCCAAGCAAAACTCATGATATGTGATGAATAAAAATATAGCTCCAAGTAAAATACCGATGGTCGTTATAAGAAAGAAGGGATACCACTCGGGGGCACCCCCAAGCTTAGTTGTTTGTTTCTCTTTGGATATATATTGGGGGTGCGATAGCATCCCCAAGCTTAGGCTCTTTTCACTCCTTATTCCTTCATCCATCGTGATCTCACCGAAAACTCGACAAAATCTTCGTGAGATCCGTTAGTATAATAAAGCAAATCACTACTTTAGGTGTTGTTGCAAACCTATTCATATTTTATTATTGCATTATACCTACTGTATTTTAACTTTACCATGGCTCATACCCTTCAATATAACCCATAGATTCATCAAAACAATCACACAATGCAACGAAAACAGAATCTGTCTTAAACAGAATAGTCTGTAGTAATCCGTACTCTAACCATACTTCTGTAACTCGAAAAATTCTGAAAATTTAGTAAAACGTAAGGCATTTGTATAGAAACACTGTGTTAAAATTTCAGCTCAAGATCACGTTCCAGCAAAAAACTAAAATTCATATACTGGATGCAAAGTTTCTGTTTCGGATTCAGCATCGCTTCTACTCATCCTATAAATCATCCTAAAGGCTTTACTTGGCACAAACACTAAATAAACCATAAAAACACAATCATAACAGAGGCATAATTGTGTCAACACTCAAAAACAGAAAGGAAAAAGGAAAATTTTATTTATTCATTGGGTTGCCTCCCAACAAGCGCTATCGTTTTACGCCCCTAGCTAGGCATAACGCATAGATTCAAGTATTGTCATCTTTGGTTTTGGATCCATAGGATGCCCTCATGATTGATACATATGGTGGCTTAATTCTTGTTCTAGGGAAGTGTTCCATACCCTTTCTCAAGGTAAATTGAAAACGAATATTGCCTTCTTTCATATCAATCACGACACCTATAGTGCGTAAAAACGGACTACCAAGTATAGTGGGACAAGACGGATTGCAATCAATATCAAGCACAATAAAATTAATGGGAACATAATTCCTATTTGCAAGAATAAGAACATCATTAATTCTTCCCAAAGGCTTTTTAATAGTAGAATCCGCCAAGTGCAAATTAAGAGAGCATTCTTCAATATTGGTAAGACCAAGCACATCACATAAAGATTTCGGAATCGTGGAAACACTAGCACCCAAATCACATAAAACAAAGCACTCATAATTTTTAATCTTGACCTTAATGGTAGGTTCCCACTCATCATGCAATTTTCTAGGAATAGAAATTTCCAACTCCAACTTTTCTTCAAAAGATTTCATCATGGCATCAATGATATGTTTAGTAAAAGCTTTGTTTTGCTCATAAGCATGGGGTGAATTTAACATGGATTGAAACAAAGAAATACATTCAATCAAAGAGCAACTATCATAATTAAAGTCTTTGCAATCCAAAATAGTGGGCACATCACTAGTTAAAGTTTTGACCTCTTCAAACCCACTTTTATCAAAAATTTCATCAAGATTTTCACCCTCCAAATTATTGGGACGCCTTCTAGCTAAAGTTGACTCTACTTCAGTCCCTTTATCATCAATCTTAATATTACTAAACAAGGAATGAATAGAAGAAACACCAATCACTTTAAGAACTTCATCATTTTTATGAAGGCAATCGCTAGGAAATGATTTTTCTAAGATTTCTCTTTTAGCTCTAAGCATAGCGGTTCTTTTCTTACTTTCATCCACAGAGACATATAAAGCTTTAATAGATTCATCAATCTTAGGCACAAAAGCTTTCAACTTGAGATTTTTAACATCATGAGAAATTCTATCAATGCTTCTAGACATAACATCAATCATATTCAACTTTTCTTTTATCGTAGTATTGAAAGCCTTTTGCGCATTGATAAATTATTTAATACTACTCTCAAGATCAGAGGTGTTCCTATTATTATTGTAAGAGGAATTTACATAGGAATTACCATAATTATTGGAGGAATTTCCAGGAAAAGGCCTAGGATTAAAATTACCTCTATAAGCATTGTTATTGAAATTATTTCGCGAGACAAAGTTCACATCTACGGAATCACTATTTTGCTCAATCAAGGTAGACAAAGGCACATCATTAGGATCAATAGAAGCATTTTTACTAGCAACAATTTCATCAAAGCATCAACCTTATCACTCAAAGTACTAATTTCTTCAACCGAATTAACTTTTTTACTAGTAGGTGCTCTTTCGGTATGCCATTGTGAATAATTAGCCATAATATTGTCTAGAAATTTAGTATCTTCACCCAAAGTAATTTCCATAAAAGTACCACCAGCAGCGGAATCTAAAAGATTTATAGAAACAAAATTCAACCCCGCATAAAAAAATTGTATGATCATCCAAAGATTTAAACCATGAGTAGGACAATTTCTTAGCATCAACTTCATTCTTTCCCAAGATTGTGCAACATGTTCATGCTAAAGTTTCTTAAAATTCATGATTTGCGTCCTAAGGGAAATAATTTTCGTGGTCGGAAAATACTTAGTGATAAAAGCATCCTTGCACTTATTCCAAGAATCGATACTATTGGAGACAAAGAGGAAAACCAAATTTTTGCACGATCCCGCAAGGAAAAAGGAAATAATTTCAACTTCACAATATCATTGTCCACATCTTTTTTCTTTTTCATATCACACAATTCTACGAACGTGTTTAGATGGGACGCGGCATCCTCATTAGGAGTACCGGCAAATTGATCTTTCATGACAAGATTCAACAAAGCGGCATTAATATCACAAGACTCCGCACTAGTGGCGGGAGGAGCAATCGGAGTACTAATAAAATCATTTTTATTAGTATTGGAAAAATCACACAACTTGGTGTTTTCTTGAGTCATCGTGGCTACGCAAACAAGATTGCAAGCAAGGAAGAGAACCGGCGAGAAAAAGGCAAACGAAAAAGAGGGTGAATAAAACAGCAAATTGGTGAAGTGGCCGAGAGGAAAACGAGAGGCAAATGGCAAATAATGTAATTGCAAGGAGATGAGATTTGTGATTAGGAACCTGGTAGATGATGATGGAGTCCCCTCGACGCCTACGATAGACACGTAGAAGACACCGCTTCCCACCCGGCAACGGCGCCAGAAATTCCTTTGACGTGGCTTGAGACTGCGTCGGTATTTCCCCAAAGAGGAAGGGATGATACAGCATAGCGACGGTAATTATTTCCCTCAGTTATGAAACCAAGGTTATCGAACCAGTAGAAGGATCACCACCACCCAATAAGCAGCACCTGCACACAAACAACAAATACTTGCAACCCGACGCGAAAGAGAGGTTGTCAATCTCTCTACGGTAAAAAGATGGATTAGGTAGTGATAGATAGGAGAGATAGATCTCTCAAGAGCACAAAATAGAAAAGGCAAATAAAATATGCAACAATATATTTTTGGGTTTTTGGTTTTGTAGATCTGAAAACAAGGATGCAAAAAGATAGATCTGAAAGCAATATGTTAGAAAAGTAGACCCGGGGGCCTTAGGGTTCACTAGTGGCTTCTCTCATGAGTATAGCGCACGGTGGGTGAACAAATTACTGTTGGGCAATTGATAGAAAATCGAATAGTCATGACGATATCCAAGGCGATGATCATTATATAGGCATCACGTTCAAGATAAGTAGACCGGCTGCTGCCTGCATCTACCTCTATTACTCCACACATCGACCGCTATCCAGCATGCATCTAGTGTATTAAGTTCATGGAAAAATGGAGTAATGCAATAAGAACGATGACATGATGTAGACAAGATCTATTCGTGTAGGAATAGACCCCATCTTGTTATCCTTAATGGCAATGATACATGCGTGCCTTGCTGCCCCTTCTGTCACTGGGAAAGGACACCGCAAGATCGAACCCATCACAAAGCACCTCTTCCCATGGCAAGAAAATTTGATCTAGTCGGCCTAACTAAACCAAAGATTCGAAGAAGAAATACGAGGCTATAAGCAATCATACATATAAGAGATCAAAGAAGACTCAAATAATATTCATGGATAGAAACTGATCATGAACTCAAAATTCATCGGATCCCAACAAACACACCGCAAAAGTTTACATCAAATAGATCTCCAAGAGACCATTGTATTGAGAATCATAAGAGAGAGAGAGAGAGAGAGAGAGAGACGAAGCCATCTAGCTACTGTCTACGGACCCGTAGGTCTATGGTGGACTACTCACGCATCATCGAAGAGGCACCTAAGAAGAAGATGAACCCCTTCGAGATGGTGTTTAGATTGGATCAAGAGGTTCTGAAACTTGCGGCGGCTGAAATTGTGTTTCGTCGACTCCCCTAGGGTTTTTAAATATTTGGGAATTTATAGGCATCAGAGGCGGTGGAGAGGGGCCCCGAGGAGGGCACAACCCATCAGGGCACGCCGGGGCCCCCCTGGCGCACCCTGGTGGGTTGTGGTCTCCTCGACCCACTTCTCCGGTACTTCTTTGGCCCACTGGGTGTCTTCTGGTCCAGAAATGATCTCCAAAAAGTTTCGTCACGATTGGACTCCGTTTGGTATTGATATTCTGCAAACTAAAAAACAAGCAAAAACAGCAACTGGCACTTTGGCACTATGTCAATAGGTTAGTCCCAAAAAATGATATAAAGTTGTTATAAAATCATTGTAAAACATCCAAGAATGATAATATAACAGCATGGAACAAGCCAAAATTATAGATACGTTGGAGATGTATCAGTTCTCTATATATATCTACACACACTTGATTGATAAATACACAAGTTCAGTCCTTTCATGTTCTTCTTCTTTACAACTCCGTGCAGCGTGGCCATCACGGAACTGGACGATAACGCGTGCACCGCTGTGTGGTGACCCCCTCGACCTCCCTAGAGGCGCTGAAGGCCGCAGCGACATCATTGTGGGTTAGGCGGACAACCCCACCGCCGGCCGGCAATGGCCATGTAAAAGACGGCGAAGGTAGCGGGCCTAGACTTGGCCATCTGTGGTGTCATGGTAGCTGGATATCGAGTTGGAGGTAGGGGTGAAGGGAAGGAAACGAGCACACTAGCAGTAGAGGTGGTGCGGCGAGTCATCGTGCCACCGTCTTTCCTTTTCCCGTGTGATGGACCAGAGACCACCGTGCTCGCCTTAGCTCTCCCTCTTTCTATCTTCCATAGCTTGCAGAAGGGACAATAGAAACCCCTCATGTAGATCCACATCGGATGGGCGTTGGGTTTGGAAAGAAAAACAGAATAGGGAATGGATTAGGAAGTATTTTTTTAGATGATGGATCGAGAATGATTGATGGAAACAAATCGGAACGAAGCGGAAACAATCTGAGAAGAGAAACACCAAGTCAAAGATGGGGTTCAATCGAAAAAGATCAGTGGGTTTGTTCATTTGTTGAAAAAAAAATGGTGTAAGCTGGAATAAAAATCGGTGGGATCGTGTGATGAATGAACGATGACCGACCTGTTTACTACACCTTTAGGAGTAGAGATACGATTGAAAAAACTTTCTACTATTAATTATTTGCATCCCTAATTAATTCTTTGACTAATTAATGAATTGCATTAATGACTCGATTTCATAATTGATTTGGCGCAAAAAAAACTACTTAGATGGACTTAATTAATTGTTTGTGTAATTAATTTTCTGTCTAATTAATTGCATCAATGACTTGATTTCCAAATTTCCTTGGTGCTTCATTTCCAAATTGTGGTGGCATTAATGACTGAGTAGCGATAAAACGACACACGTACTCCCTTTTAGGAGTAGAGATGAGTCGGGAAGTATTTTTTTTAGATGATGGATCGGGAAGGATTGATGAAAATAAATCGAAACGGAGCAGAAACAATCTAAGAAAAAAAACATCAAGTTAATGGTGGGGTTCACTCGAAAAAGATCGGTGGGGTTGTTCCTTTCTTGAAAAAAAATCGATGTGAGGTGGAGTAAAAATTGGTGGGAGGTGTGACGAATGAGCGACCGACCTATGTACTGTTCCCTTTAGGAATAGAGATAAGATTGAAAAAAACTTCCTACTGTTAATTATATGCATCCCAAATTAATTCTCTCACTAATTAATGAATTGCATTAATGGCCCAATTTCATAATTGATTTGACGTAAAAAATCCCTACTTGAATGGACTTAATTATTTGTATGTGTAATTAATTTCCTGTCTAATTCATTGTATTAATGACTTGATTTTCAGATTGATTTGGTGCTTCGTTTTTAAATTGTGTTTGCATTAACTACTGAATACCAACGAAACGACGTACAGACTCCCCAATTAGAAGTAGAGATTATGTAGTAGTTTGTCATATGAATCAAACAACCCACATAGTAAAATAAATAATATCTCAACCCACTATTTTTTTTTATAAAATCAATCAATTTTTTTTCTTTTTTTGACGATGGGTCTTAAGTTTTTCTTATTCTTCCTTTTCTCTGTTGCCCGAGAAAGAGGCCATAAGTTGCCCGTTTAATATATGGCTCATTCTTTTGGAAGTGCTCATAGGATGGACGTATGTGCGTCCGTTAAAAATTACCTCTGACACAAAAATAAACGATAATAATAACAAAGCGAAAACCTGACGAGAAAGGAAATGAAATTAGGCCCTAGGAGAAAGGAAGAAAACAGAACGACATGAGCTGTCGCTGTCATCCATAGGCGTAGCTCCACGCCATGGCTGAGTCACTGACCCCCTAAATAAATCCAAAATCCGCAGGGTAGCGCCATCAACACGCCGTCACGTTTTACTGTTCGGCTCCTCCATCCCCCTCTGCCTCCGTTGCCATCTCTCCCACCCCAACAACCAGCCGCTGACGCCTAGGCCCCTCCTCCCCTCGGCCCTCCTATAAATACCGCCCGCGATTTGCCTCCTCCAGAGCAGAGCCATTCCCCTCATTACCGTCTTCTTGGACCCTGCTTCTCTGCCGTCCTCGCTGCTGCGAGTTGGGATCGGCAATCTTTTCTCCGTCCAAGATGACCATCATCATCGAGCAGCCTCAGTTTGGTGAGACTCATCTGATTTGTGTGCTCCTTTGCTTCTTCTCCAATTAGCCTCTTGTTGGGTCTCTGTTCATGTTTCTTGGAGGTTGAGTGCGCAAACAGAACACCGTGGGATAGGCATGACGCTGATATTCAGTGCGAATTTCTGTTGGCCAGTTGCAGATGCGGCGGCGGAGAGGAAGGTCGCCGGCGACCCAGGGGAGCTCGTGCTTGACGGCGGCTTCACCGTGCCAGACTCCAACGCCTTCGGCCACACCTTCAGGTGAGTTCTCATGGGTTTTCTTTTCTCGAGCTCCCATGTTTTTCGGATTGAGGAAAATCATCAATTCAAGTGAGATATACATACATTTGCACGTTTTAAGGCGTGAAATACGTTTCTCCTGTTGAAATTTTGTTTACGTCCCACCAGAAAGGACAAAATAAACGGACCGCCCACCCGTGACTCGACCGAAATTTCTAAACCATTAGATCAAAAACAAGCGCATCAGATTATGTCTTGTTCCTCCAACCGTCCTTTTCATCGTGTTTTGTCCCGTATTCTTCTTCCTCCCGCCGCCTGCTACCACCGGCAGGGTCACCTGCTGCCGTCACCCGCGGCCGGCGACGCTCCCGCGCCAACCTCGCCGGCCTGCCCTCCCCTCTACCTCTCCCCACCATCATGCTTGCCATCGCCCCCGAGCATCCCTCTAAACAGGCTAACCACGTGAGATTTTTCGATGAACCTGCACCCCCGCAGCACGCCTAATATAGACAAGGAGATTGCTTCTTCCCCATGCACCCTCTGCATCCCTAAGATAGACATGAAGGTTGTTGCTTCCCCTGCACCCCCCTCGCACCCTAAGATAGACAAGAAGGCCTCGATTGTCCGCGTGTCTCATGTTTCCTTCATGCTACAAATCGATTGACCCAAATTCCGTTTTCAGGTGATTGATGTGCAGCTAAACTACAAAACAAAATTGAATTGAATTTATTTCCACTTGACCTCACCATTTGTCCGCATGCGGTCTATTTGTATTGGTTGTCGTCAGATTTTTTGTCAGTTAACCGGACAACTCTTCCTTTTTATTAATCAAAAGGCACACAACGTTATCACCACAACAATGAAAAGGAAAGAAAAATAAGTTGAATTCTGTGTTGTTTCAATAGGCCCTGATTATTACATGAGAGGAGATTTTCAAACAAAAAAAAACGAGAGGAGAAGCACACCCCTAAATGAAAGAGATGTTATGCATAACGGTATTGGGAAGAACCTCCTTTTTTTAGGGGGGAGGGACCTCCTACAAGGAGGTGAAACCAATAACACCCTGTCCTCCTATTAGGGAAATTGACTAGAATTGTTAAGCTGGGCAAGAATCTTATCATTTTCGCATAAAAAAAACTGGGCAAGAAACTCCCACTACATATGGTAGGAAATTGACTAAAAATGTCCATCAGAAACATTTTTCTGTATCTCAGCTTTCAAAGTGTTCCATTTTTTTCTTTCCGCGATATAAAGAGAGTCGCTTATCAAACCTTTCCACGTATCAGATTGATAACTACTACAATCCTAGTTTCTAAATATAAGACGTTTTGGCGGTTCAATTAAACGGTCAAAACGTCTTGCACATTTAGAAACAGAAGTAGTACGCACCACCAACGAACGAAACTGAAGTGAAAATTAATACATGCCCCCAGGGACTACGACGCGGAGTCGGAGCGGAAAAAGACGGTGGAGGAGTTCTACCGTGTGAACCACATCAGCCAGACGTATGAGTTCGTGCGGCGGATGCGGGATGCGTACGCGCGGCTGGACAAGACGGAGATGAGTATCTGGGAGTGCATTGAGCTCCTCAACGAGTTCATCGACGACAGCGACCCCGACCTCGACATGCCACAGATCGAGCACCTCCTCCAGACCGCCGAGGCCATCCGCAAGGACTACCCCGACGAGGACTGGCTCCACCTCACCGGCCTCATCCACGGTAACTAACTTTTGCATGCATCTGTAGCTTTTTTCTTAAACGGAGGCAAAAGATTTGCTAACTCCATTAATTAAGAGGGAATAGGGTGTGTTACAAGGTCCCATAATCCCATATTACGTAAGGTCATTACTCTTTCGGCATAATTGTACCTGATTTTTTTATTTTTTTTTGCCACCGCAGATACCCGATAGAGTGTAGCCCTCTTTTTCTCATGTGAGTTGTCACGGTGTGCAGATCTTGGCAAGGTGCTACTCCATCCCAGCTTCGGGGAGCTTCCACAGTGGGCAGTCGTAGGTAATCAACCAAAGAAACCCCTGCAGATCAAAACCTCTCCAGAGCCTCTGCCAAATTCAGCTCTGAATCTCTGACGAGTTTTATGGCGTCTTTCTTCAGGTGACACCTTCCCTGTCGGCTGCGCGTTTGACGAATGCAACGTCCACTTCAAGGTAAGCACTTCAACGCCTATGAGCGATCGAAGACTGAAGCTTTGCATGCCCTCTGACTCTGTCTCTGCGAGGATGCCTGCAGTACCTCAAGGAGAACCCTGACTACCACAACCCAGACTTCAACAGCAAGTTCGGGGTCTACTCGGAGGGGTGCGGGCTGGACAACGTGCTCATGTCATGGGGCCATGACGACTACATGCACCTGGTACGCCCTCCCTCGTTCATCGCTTTCGCCGTGGCGCACTCTTTCGTCGCCGACGGTGAAGTTCTTGCGCGTGCGTGTTCTCTGAAATGTGTTTGGGATGCTCGACTTCAGGTTGCCAAGGAGAACAAGACCACCCTTCCTTCTGCAGGGCTGTTCATCATCAGATACCACTCGTTCTACCGTAAGCACGCGCTGCAATGGCTTCGATTAGATAGAAGTTTTGACTTTGAAGTAAATTAAACCTCACAATTTTTTGGTATGTACGATCAGCCCTGCACAAGCATGGAGCCTACACGCACCTGATGAACGAGGAGGACAAGGAGAACCTCAAATGGTTGCACGTGTTCAAGTAAGCCGATATACACACTGGAAACGGAATAGATGTAAAGGATAGGAAAATGCAAAAGCTGAACACTCTCTTTATGCATGGTTCTTGCAGCAAGTATGACCTGTACAGCAAGAGCAGTGTCAGGATCGACGTCGAGAAAGTGAAGCCCTACTACATGTCGCTCATCGAGAAGGTACACGCTAGTGTTCTCCTTAGGCCCTGTTTGTCTCAGATTCATTGGCTTCGGATCATCCGTGGATTCGCTTCACTAATAAAGAATCAGCTTTGCTACTGAAGTACACCTGGACATGCTTCAGACAATTGCACTGAAAATGGATTGAATCGAGATTCAGCTTCACTAGCAAAGCTGATTCCAAATATATATATGCTGTCTCACTGACATCTCTCTTGAGAGTTTTGTAATAACCAAAATATCTGACGAGATGTTTCCTGTCTGAATTTTCCCAGTACTTCCCGGAGAAGCTGAGATGGTGAGGAGGCACCCAGGCAGGGAACGGAACCCAGACAACATATGATAATATGATTATTCCAGCTTCCACTCACCTTCGAAAACAAATGGAAAATAGATTGTTCCAAGCTGTCGCGTATTGTCACACATCCGAGTTGAGTGAGCGTTGCTAGTAGAGTCAACTCCAGTATGAGAGCCATCAGCCATGCTTATTATTGCGTATATACCCTAATAAAATTTACCGGTATTTGTTGTCTTCCGAGTGTGCTCTGTTCTACAGTTTGTAAACGAAATGATTTTGCTCACCTTGCAAGTACATACAGATACATCATGTGCTGCCTGCGAGCGCGTTGTGTTCTTTCGTTCTTTGGTAAACCATACACGGAATCTGCTTCTTGGAAGCTGAATCACGTGCGCAAATTCCTTCAAAACAAAATGTGAAAATTGTTGGGAAGAGAGGAACTTTTATTTTTTGAAGCTATGGGAAGAGAGGACTTTGACCCTTATGAGAAGATAGTACTCGCTCCGTCCCAAAATAAGTGTCGCAGATTTTGTACTAAACTAGTATAAATTTTATACTAAAGCATCGACACTTATTTTGGGACGGAGGGAGTAATAAACATGCCCGTGCACTGCAACGGGAGAGAAAAATACAGGCCTCCAGCTCAATAAACATGGCTCAAGCCCCTAAAGGTCGACGTCCTCCATTTCAATACGTCGCAACACTCGTGTCACTGCTTATCCTCTTTCGTGCCCTTGTCTGTGATGGTCATGGTGTCCCCTGATCACAACGTGTAAGAACGTGGTCAATGAAAAAGCGACGAGCTCAACCACCACACGACATGCCTGCAAGTGAACCATGCCAAAGCAGGGTAATGTTTAAAACTTAAAAAAAATTAACGTGTAAGAGACCAATGTCTTGCTTACCTTGAAATTTGGCTGGATGGACAAATCCAATCTGCTACACAGGCTGCAAGTGGGCCCGCGCTAACGCTGATTGTGTACGACCTTGCAACCATAGAGTAGCGGGAGATGCTGCCAGTATGGTGTTGTTCATGTCGAGACACCGGCGAGCGTCTCTTTACCATCGCTCCAAGGCCGTTTTGCATGCTCCGATCACAAGGGATACACTGACAGAGCTGAGCCGATGTGGGTACGAACGACCTCGCCAAACATTGGCAGTGAGCAACGGCCATAGTAGGTTTACGTCTGTAACGGCGAGCGATGCAAGCAGGGGGAGGGTCGCAGTGGTGTAGGCGGGATGCGTAGAACTCATGGATAGGTAGGAGAGAAGGTGATGGTGTGAGCTTTTTCGACGGTATCGGCACAACTCTTCCTCCATGGCTGTCACGCCGTCTGGTCATGCTTCGTGCCATGCTTCCACGTTCTCCGTGACGGCAAACGACCGGTGCGCAGGTACTCAGACAAATAGCCTAGTTGGATCGTCGCGAGACCACTAACCTGCTCACTCGGCGGTTGTATTTGTTGCTCCTTCGTCTCGTGGCATATTTATGGGAGAGTTTAGGGAAGGTTTGATTGTGGCGAGAGTCTAGATCGAGGTCCATAGAGGCGATGCACGAAAAAAGATTCTAATACCGTATGATGTACGAACAAAACACAGACACGATCATATTCTAGGTCGGCTCGATCTTCAAGGCCGCAACCCAGCACTTGCGGGTCTCCACGTTTGATCTTTGATTGTAAGCTTGGTATCCCCTTATTTTTGGGCGTACCAGACATGCTGAAAAGTTACATCCCACCACACGTTTTGATCTCGAATATGATGTGACGTGCGAAGCAAGGAAGGACGGACGAAACCGAAGGTCAATGTAGAAAAAAAAACAAATCATGGACCATTTGTGGATACTCGAAAAGGTCAGGGGGTTTACTACAAAAGTGCGTGACAAACTAAAAATATTACCCCCCTTATTAGCAGGTATAGAATTATTATTAAAAATTAGGTATATAAGAAAGAAAGAAAATGCGAAGGTTTTTTTCACTCATAGGTGGCAGAGTCGTTAATTTACTTGAACTTTAAGGGCAGTTAGGATATGATGGGTGGACGGACCAAAAAATCGGAGAAACACACCTTTCTTTTATATTAGGTATAGATTGCTTTTTCTGTAGCGATGCAGGACGGGGTCCCACATAAGCCGGCAAAAGTAGGCATTAGTTCAAACCGAACTCAATCACCAAGGCCCTTCATAGTGCTCCAGGATGTAGAGGTGCTAAGGGTGCCACATAGGAAAAAAAAGTGATGTGACAAAGCAATTAAAGAAGAAAGAGCATTATGATGACCCTAGGAAGACACGGTGCCAAGCACATGGACCAATGCAAAATAACTACAAACTAATGCATGAAAAAGTTTAGTTATTAAACAATTTCATGAGAAAACCTTGGCTACAAAAGCTAGGCACATATGCATTGGGAAGACTACTTGCTAAGGTTTTTAATGCGCTTAGCACATCATCTAAGCATCGATGCATTGGAAGAGGCCTAACAAACTTTTACAACTAACCTGATCTATTTTAACTACCGAGCGGGGCAGATCGGCCGCCATGTTGCATCCCTTTTTTTAGCGGGAAAGCCCTAGGGCGCACTTTTCTTTTGACATAAAATACTCTTTATTACAAGGTGAGTTACAAGGGAAGCAGTAATCTCTTTCGGTGGTTCTTCCATCCACCTAGCACAAATCATACTACTGGCTAAGCTAGCTAGATCATGGGCAACATAATTTGCCTCCCTAGGAATATGCTCAAAAAATAACATGCGGGAAGTCACAATCAATGTGCTAGCTATCGTCAAAAATTGTTGTCGCAATTCCAAAAGATCGTCTGCTGTTCTTCATCGTCTCAATCACTTTGACATTATCAGAACTAACCTCAATGCAATTGCACCCGACAGTTGTCGCCGGGTTGAGTCCAAACCGTAAGGGCATTGCCTCATCCATGATCGCATCTCCACACCACCCAATTTTTCCGCTTCCTACTACAATGAACTTTCCATTTGAATCTCTACGTAGTAATGACAGCTCCATAAGAACCCTGACGTAAGTTTGGTCCAAAAGCGCCATCAACATTCAATTTGACGTAATTTCTTCTCAGTTTTATCCAACCATGTCTCTTGATCTTTACATTTGTCTCGCTAGCAATAGAAAAGTTAGCAACTAAAGATCTAATCGCCATAGCTATAAACTTTGGTTCTTGTATTTCTTTCCTTACGCACTAGTTTTCTTCTCTCCCACTATAAGTACCAAGAGCCTATGACGATTGCTTTCGTTGTATATTTCCCAAGTTGAGGACTACACACTCATCTGCATGTTGCATTAGTAGATACTCTAGCACAATTTCCCCCGCACGATAAAAACGCAAGCTTTGTCAATGGCAAAGTATAAGCCTAGAAGCCACCATACTTGTTTGGCCTTTGCACTAGTGAACAACAAGTCTTTGGTATCTTCAGCTCCTATACCACTTGTTGGCCCTTGTCCACTGACTTTAGTGTGCGTGTTTACCAAGGTTACTTGGTAGGGTAAAGAGCTCGGTAGAGTTTGCCATTTTTACCTTGGCACAACACCGTAAGCTCCACATCTCCCCCCGTATAGGTGAGTTCCGTGAGGGTCTGACGATGTTTTCTCTTGTTATTTTAGGTCCATATTGGTTGTGCCGTTCTGCAAAATAGGCATACCTGACTAAGAACCTCCCATTTTTACATAAATCCATGCTACAAAATTCGACATGTCAAAATCCGGTAGATGAATAGGAAGAATATGTGCCACCTAGTACATCAAAGATCATCGTTACATCAAAGATGATGTCCGGGAGAATAAAACTGGCCGGATCACTATCCCGATTAATTACAAGCTTCGAATCATAGACATGCCTAGCCAAATTATGAGTGAACCTATTAGCATCTTTAGGACAGTGTTGAAGCTCACTGCACCCAGTCCTGTTGCTCGTTGGAAACAATCTGCAAGTATAGCCGTCGAGGGACTCCAAACTTCAGTATCACCATTGCAGGCATGAATCAGTTCTAGTGAATCAGACTCCATGAGTACTTCGTTACACCCTAGATCTTCAATCATCACGCCCTTCTGCATTGCTAAAGCTTAGTTGTTCTAGCATCATAAATATTGCTTAGAAGCCAAGAACCACCAGCGAGTGGCTCCCTTTTACAATTACGAAAAATTATTGTTGTTGCTCCCGATCAATCCTAAAAGAAGGAGGCGTCCGTATTCATCTTATAGATGCATACTGGTGGTTTTTGCCATGGTATTTATGTGGTTGTACAACACCCTCCTCTGTTGCATAATTTGATGTAATTGCATTGATAGCAAACACAGCTCTAGTTGGTAATGCAACGGAATTTCCTTTTACAATTTATTTCCTCTGCCACCATATGTACCATACACCCACCGTCACTGACTCTGCAACACCGAGATTTGATACAATCGGTCTTTCTTTCGCATTACTATGTATAATTTCCTCCAGAACTACATTGCCCGACCGGTCTACCCTCAAAGTTTCATCTATAATCTCGGATGGTCGCATTGCTCCTCATACTTCTTTTGCACACCGACAAGTGAAGATCAAGTATCTAATATCCTCTGCCCCCTCAGAGCATAATGGACAATGTGGTGACACCTTTATGTGTATGTTTGCTAATACAGACTAAGCCGCTACTGTGTCATGCAAAGCTTTCGAAGCAAAAAAGTTAATATTACTTGGAACCATTATTTCCAAAGAGTCTCCCACACTGCATTGATCGTGAAACTGACCTGCCCGTCCATCCATCTGATCTGAGAGTCGTGCTGATGGCCTCTACATGGTAGGTTGATCGAACCGTGAACGTATATGATACATCTCAAACTTATCAACAATTTTTGATTGTTTAATTCTATTATATTATCATTTCTATATACCTTTTGTAGCAATTTATGTTATTTTTATGGACTAAGCTATTAATTTAGTGCCTAGTGGCAGTTCCTGTTTTTTGCTTGTTTTTGGTTTTGCATGAAATCAATATCTAACGGGGTCAAAACACGTTGCCCTATTTACATGATTTTTTGGGCAACAAGTAACATTGTAAACTTTGGGAAGGGTTGAGAGGGGCCACTAGTCAGCCAAAAGGGCATGCGACACGACCAGGGGGTGGTCGCGCCACCCGGCCTTGTGGGGCCCCTGGTTACTGTGGCACCCCCGTTTGGATACAATGTATCACCCACTAGATCCGGTCGGGAGGCCGCATACGCTAGCCCAGGAAATCAACCTGGCGCATGCTTTTACAATCCATGGGTAACAGTGTATGAGTCATTCGACAAAATAATGCTTTATTGATCTATACCCTTTACAACATCGACTTTTAGAGTTCCAAGTCTCAACATTGCATCGAGGTCGGAACGGTCCGAGTAGTCGTGGTGACTACTTCAGAGATGACTGCCGGAAACTTCTACCATGGTAACAGCACGGCCCTAGCGTGGCTCCATTCCATAGTTATCTGACTGGGTTACTCTCTCTCCTAGTTTCTCGTCAACTTCGTCTCCTCAATTGCTTCATATACTTGCCCATGTTAAAATTCGTGAGTACATTGAATGTACTCGCAAGCCAAAAATATCGTAGCACAAAGCACCCAAGAAATACTCCAAGTTACTCAAGCATGAAACTTTTCTGACACCAACAATTATCCACAACTACCTGGTAAGAACATCTACCAAGTCTTATCTACTCAGGTACAATAGTACTAGAATTGCAAATCTAAACTAGCAAATAACTAGTACAACTACGACAAGCTAAAGCTTGTCCTCAATATGATCACTTACTAAATTAAAGTTCGTCCGCCGATGCGATCATTCTACGTTTTGATTACCAACTTAAGATTATCACTACTAGACTAAAGGCATTCGCAAAACTTGATCACTTAGTCTAAAATTATTCCTCCATTATTCTCAGACTTGATCATCTTACCAGTCATATTTACCTCTGAGCTCTCTAGCTCAAGATTACCAACTTAATATTATCACTACTAGACTAAAGTCATTCCCAAAACTTGATCACTTAGTCTAAAGTTATTCCTCCAATATTTTCAGTTTTATTATTATCCTGATTCACTTGGTTATCTTACCATTCATATTTACCTCTGAGCTCACTAGCACAAAGTCATACTCCCAAGATATGATCACTTATGCTAAAGTTTCCACCAAGTGTGATCAATACTACTGCTAGAAAACACTTGAAATAACAACAGTGCAATAATAATAAGAACAACAACATAAACAACAATCATTTGATGTTACTTTCCTGCGGTCCTCTGACCACCTTTCTCAAGGCCTTTCCACTAGTCAAGTCCTGGCATCCACAATGCCAGACCGCTTGCACCAGTCTCTTGTCTTTACAACTCTTGGGTTATCAAGACCTTTTCTGGCGCCATTGCTAGGGAGCCACAACGTGTGGTTGATATTCTCGTGTGTCCTTGTTTTCTTTATCTCTAAGTTAAAAAAATCTACTCTAAGTTGTTTTATATCTTTAGTTATGGATATGGAACAAGAAACACCAAAAAAATATGTACTTGCTACTCATGGAGATGTGGAACCTCCTAAAATCCGCGATGCTGGTTACGTGGAAAACATTAAATACTACTTTCATAATGCGGATAAATCCATGTTCAACTTGATAATGGGAGACACTTTGGATCATCAAGAATACTTTAGGGCTTGTCGTTTGTCTCAAAAAGGGGAACACTTATGGGATCAAATTAAAACGTTGCGTTGGTATGCTTGGAATTTGTGCTTTAGATATGATTATACTTGTTGCTCCAAGATGAAGGCTCCACACCTTCCCTTTCAATGTGAATTTATTGCTAATGAAAAATTGGATTCTTATGCTAATGATGTATATGATTACTATGATGTGGAACAAATAGAAGAATTTGATGCTTTAAAGGGTGCTTATGAAATTGAATCTGTGTTTGAAAATTATGAAGACTGTGATGATGCCCTTTACAGATCTGAAAATTATGCTGTACTTAAATATTGCTATGAAAATATAAATACAATGTTGATATTGATGAATTTATTGAGAGAATGTCTGATGACCTGGAAGAGACTAATATTTTTTGCAGGCTCCTATGGAATAAGAAATTATTGAAACTGTGAGCTCATTTGATGAAAAAGATGAGGAGGAGAGTGAAGAACAAATGGAGGAAGAGCGGATTGATCACTCATGCCCACCTTCTAATGAGAGTAACTCTTTATCTCATACATTGTTTAATTCCCCTTCGTGCTTACAGAAGGATGATTGCTATGATCCCTTGGATTCATTTGAAATATCTCTTTTTGATGAACTTGATGCTTGCTATGCTTATGGCCAAGATGCCAATATGAATGATGCTTATGGAGATGAACTTGCTACAGTTCCTTATGTTAAGAATAAAATTGTTGCTACTGCACCCACACATGATAGTCTTATTATCTTTTCGAATTCTCCTAACTACGCTATATCGGAGAAGTTTTTGCGTATTAAGGATTATATTGATGCGTTGCGTTTTACCATTGCACATGATGATTTTGATGGATATAATATGCATGTGGTTGTTTCTCCTACTTGAAATTATTATGAGAGAGGAACCAAATCTTCACCTCTCTATGTTTCTAATACGATAAAATCGCAACGAACTACTTATGCTATGTATTGGCCTTTACTTTGTATGAATAAACTGTTCTTTTATGACATGGCGATGCATAGGAAGAGAGTTAGACTTCGTTGTTACTTGATATATGTTTCTTTGTGCTCGCTACTAAATTATAAACCATTGTTAATTAAAATTAGCTTGTATATTCCTTGGGATCCAGGTGGATCAATTACTTGAGTACTTTATGCCTAGCTTAATGGCTTAAAAAGTGTTGCTTGGGAGACAACCCGGAAGTTTTAGAGAGTCATTTTATTATATTGTGTTCTTATTAAAATATTAAAAACAAAAAATAGAATGGGAAACCTAAAAAATTCAAAAAAGAGAGGCGATTGGAAAGTTACGCAATGGAGAAGTGAGGGTCGACCTTGAACACTTGTGATTTTTTTAAGGGAAAAAGTTTGAACACTTGTGTTAATGCTCATGGATACAATGTAGAATTTTAATGGAAGTTTCTCACAAAAATAAATATCCCCTTGTACCAATCCATTGTATTATAAAAAATAATGTGCAAATTTTTACCTTTACGGTGTTTAAATTGCTTGTTTGATATGTGCTATGCGGAAACAGAAACTTTGGTTGTAGTATTTGATGTATCATATTTTATTGGAATGTCAATAGGTTCTGAAGTTTTTAAAATGTACTTTTATGCAAAAAAAATATTACTTCCTAATTTTTCAGAATTTTTGGAGTTACAAAATTATATGCTTCCAGACTATCCTATTTTCACAAATTGTTGTTATAGTTTCCATACTATCCTGTTTTCACAAATTATTGTTATAGTTTCTTTGTCTCCTTGTGTTTGCAATTTTTTAAAGACCCATTGATGTGGGAGCATTAGAATTGTGTTAGCATATAGTAGGTAATGTTTTGTTATAATTATACAATATTGTTATAGGAATACATGATGGGATTTGATGTTATATGTACTAACCCCTGTAATAAAAAATATATTGAGTTTTGTGTGGATGAGGTGTTCAAAGACCGAGGAGGCGTCGATATGAGAGGAATAAGGAGAGGCATGAGTTCAAGGTTGAGGATTCCCAAGGCACCCCAAGTAAAAATTCAAGGAGACTCAAGCATCTAAGCATGAGGATGCCCTGGAAGGCATCCTATCTTTCTTCCTCGACAATTATCGGCATGTCCCAGTTTTTGTTTTGTTCACATGATATGAGTAAATTATTGGAGCCTCTTTTGTGTTTATTTTTTCATTTTTTGTTTTAAGCACCATGTTGGTATGGGACAGTCCTTGGTTGATTTATGGAATGCTCTTTGCACTTCACTTATATCTTTTGAGTATGGCTTTATAGACTGCTTCATGTTCTTCACTTATATCTTCTGAAGTTTGGATGCTCGCTTCTCTACTTAGGAAACACTGTTAATTGTAGAATGCTATTTTGCTTCACTTATATTTGTTAGAGTGTGTCCAGGTATTTTGTAGAAAGAAATAAACTCGCATGCTTCACTTATATCTATCTAGAGAGTTAACAGGAACTGGTTATTCACATGGTTGGTCATAAAATCCTGCATAAAACTTGTAGATCACTGAATATGGTAAGTTTGATTATTTGTAATAGTTTTGCGATATTGAGGTGGTAATATGGGGCATACTAGTAAAATAACTAAAGTTGAGTATTAACACTAGTGCAGCGACGTGCTATTGATACGTCTCCAACGTATCTATAATTTTTGATTGTTCCGTGCTATAATATTATCATTCTAGGATGCTTTTTGGGTGTTTATATATCAATTCATATTATTTTTTAGCACTAACCTATTAACCCAGTGCCCAGTGCCAGTTGTTGTTTTCTGCATGTTTTTGACTTTTCAGATTTATAGTACCAAACGAAGTCCAATTGCCCCGAATTTTTTTTATGATTTTTTCTAGACCAAAAGAAGACCTGGAAGCTTCGGGGGGAGACAAGAGGCTGCATGAGGGAGGCAGCACACAACAGGGCGCACCCAGGGGGAATGGTCGCGCCCTGATGTGTGTTAGCCCCCTCAGGTGGCCCCAGACGCCCCTCTCTGGCCTATAAATTCTTATTATTCCCAAAAACCCTAGAGAGCCTCCCAAAACACTTTTTCCACCGCCGCAAGTCTCTGTTCCGCCGTGTGCCCATCTGGAGCCCTGTTCCGGTGCCCTGCCGGAGGGGAGATCAATCACGGAGGGCCTCTACATCAACCTTGTTGCTCCCATGGTGATGTGTGAGTAGTTCCCAACAGACCTACGGGTCCATAGTTAGTACCTAGATGGCTATCTCTCTCTCTTGATCTTCAATACAAAGTTCACCGCATCTTCGCGGTGATCTATTCGATGTAATCACTTTGTGCGGTGCGTTTGTTGGGATCCGATGAATTGTGGGTTTATGTTCAGATTATTTATGAAAAAGATTGGAGTCTTCTCTGATTTCTGTTATGATTCTTATTTGCATGATTATTATAGCTTCGTAAATCTCTCCGATCTATTGAAATAGTTTGGCCAACTAGATTGATATTTCTTCAGTGAGAGGGGTGCGTTGTAGTGGGTTCAACCTGACGGATTTCTATATCCCAGTGACAAAGTAGGGGAAAAGATACGTCTTTGCGTTGTTGCCATTAAGGATAAAACGACAGGGTTAATTCATATGGATTGAATTCTCTTTGTCTACATCATGTCATTGTTCTCCAAGCATTGCTCTGTTTTACTTAATACTCTAGATGCATGCTGGATAGCGATCGATGGGTGGAGTAATTGTAATAGGTGCAGGCAGGAGTTGGCCTATTTTCTTATGGACGTGATGCCTATATATACATGATCATTGTCGTGAATAAAGATTGCATAACTATGCGCTTTTATATCAATTGCCGAACGGTAATTTGTATACCCATTGTATGCCTACTACATGAGAGAAGCCACTTGAGAACACTACGGCCCCCGGGTCTATTCACTTATAAATTTACAAAAGCCTTCATTACCTTGCTGCCATTATTTGTCTTTTATTTTATTTTGCAATTTACAATATTCATCTATCATCCATATACTTTAGTAGATTGCAAATAACGAGTCCAAGGGTATTGACAACCCTCTTGCCCGCGTTGGGTGCAAGCTTCTTTGTGTGCAGTCGCTGAAGACGAGGGTTGCGTGCTACTCCTATCGGTTCGATAAACCATGGTTCTCTACTGAGGGAAATACTTATCTATACTGTGTTGCATCACCCGTTCCTCTTCAGGAAAAACCCAACGCAGATCACAAGTATCAGCTATACAAACGGTTTTAACCCTTTCTACGACGTATTTAAACCATCGCCTTGCCTGTGTGGGTGATAGGGGGGTCCATCCCACACAACACAAAAAAAACGTCGGCGATGGTGATAAACGAAGGCAAACGTTTGAAAACTAAGCATATGGAATGTCCGCATCTATCAAAACGAGAGTCATCGGTCAACCGTTTGAGATATGTCAAACTTCACATACGGCCCATCTTTGCTACTCGTGTGAGATCACATTAGCATCGCATGCGGTATTATATGGTGTTACGTTTACGATGCGCGCTACATCACAAACAGTTCATGATTGTAAATCGTGTAGGATAAGGAGTATATCACAAACACGTACGTTTTCCGACCCGTTTGCGATTTGTAACTAAGAAGATAATTTAACCGTCGTGCAAGTATTGGATAAGATTAAGAAACGTCTGAATGTCGTACTCGTGTCGGACAGGATAACTATCACACGCGCAATTCTATGGCGCAACGTTTACGATGCGTACTACATCACAAACAGTTTCTCATTTGGAACTATGTGCGACAGAGATTCCATCACCAACGCTGAATTCAGTTGCACTGTTTGCGATATTGTCTGACATCACACACGGTTTGGAAACGGCAATTGTGTGTGTGATCACACACGTTTTCTATCTGTGAAACGTGTCGGATCATGAGGTACTTCACAAACGTTGAGATTTACAAACCGTGTGCGGCATAATGACCCACAGAGCATATTTTTTCTATTTTAATCGCTACAAATTAAAATTGTACATAATTTGAATTTGAAAGTAGGGAATAGCTTTTTCATATCCATCATATACATAGATAAATAGGTTCAACAACCAATGCATTATTCGATTCACAGGTACAAACGTTCAAGAATTACGTCAACAAAAGACTTACATAAGCACCAAATAAAGAATGATGGACAACGGTTGAATACTTGTATTAAAGACGGTAAAGAAAGAGGCAAAAGATATTCTGGTTTCTATAAAAGGTGAAGCGGAATGCCCTTAGTGTGCTAATACTTGTGATCTGCGTTGGGTTCCGTGAAGAGGAACGGGTGATTGCAGCACAATACAGATAAGTATTTCCCTCAGTTAAGAAACCAAGGTTTATCGAATCAATAGGAATATCAAGACACAACCGTCTTCAATGGCTGCACACAAAAGAGCAAACAACTTGCACCCAACGCGGCAAGAGGGTTGTCAATACCCTTGATCTCGTTATTTGCAAGCAAGTGAAGTGTGTAGATAATAGTAGATAATTATAAATTGCAAAATAAAATAAAAAAATAAATGGAAGCAAGGTAAAGATAGGATTTGTAAATATATAAGTGAATAGACTTGGGGGCATAGTTTTCCCTAGAGGCATCTCTCATGTAGGCAACATACGGTGGGTAAACAAATTATTGTTGGGCAATTGATAGAAAAGTGCATAGTTATGTGATATTCATGGCAATGATCATGTATATATAGGCATCACATCCATAAACAAATAGGCCAACTCCTGCTTGCACCTATTACTATTTCCCCACGTCGAGAGCGCTTCTATGCTTGCCTCTCTAAGTATTAAGTTCATGACAAACAGAGCAATGCTTGGAGAACGGTGACATGATGTAGACAAAGAGAATTCAATTAATATGAACTAACCCCATCGTTTTATCCTTAGTGGCAACAATACAAAGACGTGTTTTGTCCCTTTGTGTCACTTGGATATAAAGCACCGCCAGATTGAACCCCTACAACGCACCCCTCTCACCGATGAAGTATCAATCTAGTTGGCCAAACTATTTCAATAAATCGGAGAAGATTACGAAGCTATAACAATCATGCAAATAAAATACCAACAAGTATTCAATATCTTTTCATGAATAATGTGAACATAAACCCACAATTCATCGGATCCCAACAAACACACCGTACAAAAGAATTACATCGGATAGATCAAAGCGAATATGCGATGATCATTGTATTGAAGATCAAAAGAGAGAGAGAGCCATCTAGGTACTAGCTATGGACCCGTAGGTCTATGGTGAACTACTCACACATCATCATGAGGGCAGCAAGGTTGATGAAGAGGCCCTCTATGATCGATCCCCCCTCTGGCAGGGTGCCGGAACGGAGCTCCAGATGGGATCCCGTCGGAACAGATACTTGCAGCGACGGAAAAAGTATTTCGGGATGCCCTTTAGGGTTTTTGGAATATATTGTTGGGGAACGTTGCATGGGAAACAAAAAAATTCCTACGAACACCCAAGATCTATCGATGGAGATGCATAGCTACGAGAGGGGGAGTGTATCTACATACCCTTGTAGATCGCTAAGCGGAAGCGTATATAACGCGGTTGATGTAGTCGTACTCTTCACGATCCTATCGCGATCCAATCCGATCTAGCGCCAAACAAACGGCACCTCCGCGTTCAGCACACGTGCGGCTCGATGATGTCTCCTCCTTCTTGATCCAGCAAGCAAGGGAGGAGAAGTAGATGGGACCTCAACCAGCACGACGGCGTGGTGGAGATGGTGGTGGAGCAATCCCGGCAGGGCTTCACCAAGCGCTACCGTAGATGCGATCTGAGGAGAAAATGGAGTAACGGGAGAGAGAGGGCTGCCACCGGGGCGTAGGAATTGTTGTGTACAGCCATCCCCTCCCCTCCACTATATATAGGAGGCAAATGGGAGAGGGGAGGCGCAGCCTTGACCCCTCCTCCAAGGGAGGGGCCGGCGGCCAAGGGAGAGTCCTCCCTTTACAAGGAAGGGAGGAGTCCCCCTCCTCCAAGGCACCTCCGGGGTGCCTTGTCCCTTTGGGACTCTTGCCCCCAAGCCTAATTCGCCTCTAGGCGCCGATGCACCAGGCCCATGATGACTAGGGCGCACCCCCTATCGCCCGTGTGGGCCCACGGGGCAGGTGGACCCCCCGGTGGACCCCCGGAACCCTTTTCGGCACCCCGGTAAACACCCGGTAATGCGTGAAACTTTTCCGGTGACCAAAATAGGACTTCCCATATATGAATACTTACCTCCGGACCATTCCAGAACTTCTCGTGCCGTTCGAGATCTCATCCGGGACTCCGAACAACATTCGGTCACCAACGTACATATCCCAATACTACTCTAGCCTCACCGAACGTTAAGCGTGCGGACCCTACGGGTTCAAGAATCATGTAGACATGACCGAGACACCTCTCTGGCCAATAACCAATAGCGGGACCTAGATGCCCATAGTGGTTCCTACATATTCCACGAATATCTTCATCGGTCGAACCACGATGTCAAGGATTCAGTCAATCATGTATGCAGTTCCCTTTGTCCAGCGGTATGTTACTTGCCCGAGACTCGATCGTCGGTATCTTCATACCTAGTTCAATCTCGTTACCGGCAAGTCTCTTTACTCATTCTGTAATACAAGATCCCGTGACTAACTCCTTAGTCACATTGCTTGCAAGCTTCTTGTGATGTTGTATTACCGAGAGGGTCTAGAGATACCTCTCCATCATACGGAGTGACAAATCACAGTCTCGATCCATGCCAACCCAATAGTCACCCTTGGAGATACTTGTAGAGTACCTTTATGATCACCCAGTTATGAAGTGACGTTTGATACATGGCATTCCTCCGGTGCCAGGGAGTTGCATGATCTTATGGTCTTAGGAACAGATACTTGACATGAAGAAAGTAGTAGCAATAAACTAATACGATCAAATGCTATGCTTACGGTTGGGTCTGGTCCATCACATCATTCTCCTAATGATGTGACCTCGTTATCAAATGAAAACTCATGTCTATGGTTAGGAAACTTTAACCATCTTTGATCAACGAGCTAGTCTAGTAGAGGCTCGCTAGGGACACGGTGTTGTCTATGTATCCACACATGTATCTGAGTTTTCGATCAATACAATTCTAGCATGCATAATAGACGTTTATCATGAACAGGGAAATATGATAATAATAAATTTATTATTGCCTCTAGGGCATATTTCCAATAGTCTTCCACTTGCACTAGAGTCAATAATCTAGTTCACATCGCCATGTGATTCACACCCAATGAGTTCTGGGGTCTGATCATGTTTTGCTTGTGAGCGAGGTTTTAGTCAACGGGTCTGCAACATTCAGATCCATGTGTACTTTGCAAATCTATATGCCATAATGTAGATGCTACTACCGTGCTCCACTTGGAGCTATTCCAAATGACCTCTCCACTATACGTATCAGGTTTACGACTCAGGGTCATCCGGATCGATGTCAAAGCTTGCATCGACGTAACCCTTTACGACAAACTCTTTATCACCTCCATAACCGAGAAAATATTTCCTTAGTACTCTTTAGGTACCTAAGGATAATTTTGACCGTTGTCCAGTGATCCACACCTGGATCACGCTTGTACCCCCTTGCCGGACTTATGGCAAGGCATACATCACATGAGGTACACAGCATGGCATACAGTATAGAGCCTATGGCTGAGGCATAGGGGACGACCTTCGTCCTTTCTCTTTCTTCTGTCGTGGTCAAGCTTTGAGTCTTACTCAACTTCACACCTTACAATACATGCAAGAACTCCTTCTTTGAATGATCCATTTTGAACTCCTTCAAAATCTTGTCAAGGTGTGTGCTCTGTGAAAGTCTTATCAAGCGTCTTGATCTATCTCTATAGATTTTGATGCTCAATATGTAGGCAGCTTTACCCAGGTCTTCCTTTGAAAAACTCCTTGCAAACAACCCTTTATGCTTTCCAGAAATTCTACATCATTTCCGATCAACAATATGTCATCCACATATACTTATCAGAAATGCTATAGTGCTCCCACTCACTTTCTTGTAAATACAAGTTTCTTCATAAACTTGTATAAACCCAAAAGAGCTTTGATCACCTCATCAAAGCGCATATTACAACTCCGCGATGCTTGCACCAGTCCATAGAAGAATCGCTGGAGCTCGCATGCCTTTTAGCATCCTTAGGATCGATAAAACCTTCTGGTTGTATCACATACAACCTTTCCTCAAGGAAACCGTTAAGGAAACGATGTCTTGACATCCATCTGCCAGGTTTCATAATCGAAAAATGCAGCAATTGCTAACATAATCCCAACAGACTTTACCATCGCTACGGGTGAGAAAGTATCATCGTAGTCAACTCCTAGAACTTGTCGGAAACCTCTTTGCGACAAGTCGAGCATTATAGATAGTGACATTACTACCAGCGTATGTCTTCTTAAAGATCCATTTATCCTTAATGGTTTGCTGGTCATCGGACAAGTCGACCAAAGTCCACAATTGGTTATCATACATGGATCCTATATCGGATTACATGGCTTCTAGCCATTTTTCAGAATCTGGGCCCATCATCGCTTCCTCATAGTTCGTTGGCTCATCGTTGTCTAACAACATGACTTCCAAGACAGGATTACCATACCACTCAGGGGCAGTATGTGTCCTTGTCGACCTACGAGATTCGGTAGCAACTTGATCTGAAGTTCCATGATCATCATCATTAGCTTCCTCTTCAATTGGTGTGCATTACAGGATTACAGGAACACCTTTCTGTCCTGTGTTACTTTCCAATTCAAGTGAAGGTTCGATAACCTTATCAAGTTCTACCATCATCCCACTCGCTTCTTTTGAGAGAACCTCCTTCTCTGGAAAGGATCCATTCTTGGCAACAAAAACTTTGCCTTCGGATCTGAGATAGAAGGTGTACCCAATTGTTTCCTTAGGGTATCCTATGAAGATGCACTTTTCCGCTTTGGGTTCGAGCTTATCAGGCTGAAGCCTTTTCACAGAAGCATCGCAACCCCAAACCTTAAGAAACGACAGCTTAGATTTCTTGCCAAACCATAATTCATACGGTGTCGCCTCAACAGATTTAGATGCTGCCCTATTTAAAGTGAATGTACTTGTCTCTAATGCATAATGCCAAAATGATAGTGGCAAAACGATAACAGACATCATAGAACGCACCATATCCAATAGAGTACGGTTACGATGTTCGGACGCACCATTACACTATGATGTTCCAGGTGGCGTGAGCTGTGAAACAATTCCACACCGTCTTCAATGCATACCAAACTCGTAACTCGGATATTCATCTCAACGATCACATCACAGACATTTTATCCTCTTGTCACGATGATCTTCAACTTCACTCTGAAATTTGCTTTGAACTATTCAAAAGTTTCATACTTGTATTTCATTAAGTAAATATCCCAATATCTACTCAAGTCATCCGTGAAGGTAAGAAAATAACAATATCCACCGTGTGCTTCAACACTCATCGGACCGCACGTATGTATGATTTCCAACAAGTCACTTGCCCGCTCCATTGTTCCGAAAAAGGGATCTTAGTCATCTTGCCCATGAGGCATGGTCCGCATGTCTCAAGTGTTTCGAAATCGAGTGAGTCCAAAGATCCATCGGCATGGAGTTTCTTCATGCGCTTTACACCAATATGACCTTAGCGGCAGTGCCACAAGAAAGTGGTACTATCATTATTAATTTTTCAAATTTTTGTGGCATCAATGCTATGAACATGTGTATCACTACGTTCAAGATTCAATAAACCATTCACATTGGGTGCATGGCCATAGAAAGTATTATTCATGTAAACAGAACAACCATTATTCTCTAACTTAAATGAATAACCGTATTGCAATAAACACGATCTAATCATGTTCATGCTCAACGCAAACCCCAAATAACATGTATTTAGGTTCAACACTAGTCCCGAAGGTGGAGGGAGCGTGCGATGGTGATCACATCAACCTTGGAGACACTTCCAACATACATCGTAACCTCGCCCTTAGCTAGTCTCCACTTATTCCGTAGCTTTTGTTTCGAGTTACCAATATTAGCAACTGAACCGGTATCTAATACTCAGGTGCTACGAGGAGTACTAGTAAGGTACACATCAATAATACGTATATCAAATGTACTTTTGTTGACATTGTCAGCCTTCTTATCTACCATGTATTTGGGGTAGTTCTGCTACCAGTGATTGTTCCCCTTACAATATAAGCACTTAGTCTCGGGTTTGGGTTCAACCTTGGTTTTCTTCACTGGAGCGACAACTGGCTTGCCATTCTTGAAGTTTCCCTTCTTCCCTTGCCCTTCTTGAAACTAGTGGTCATATTAACCATCAACACTTGATGCTCCTTCTTGATTTCTACCTCCGCGGCCTTAAGCATCGCGAATAGCTCAGGGATCATCATCTACATCCCTTGCATGTTATAGTTCATCACAAACCTCTAGTAGCTTGGTGATAGTGACTGGAGAACTCTGTCAATCACTATCTTATCTGGAAGATTAACTCCCACTTGATTCAAGCAACTGTAGCACCCAGACATTCTGAGTACATGCTTACTGACCGAGTAGTTCTCCTCCATCTTGTTGGCAAAGAACTTGTCAGAGGTCTCATACCTCTCAATACGGGCATGAGCCTGAAATACCAATTTCAGCTCTTAGAACATCTCATAAGCTCCATGGCGTTCAAAACGTCTTTGGAGCCCTGATTCTAAGCCATAAAGCATGGCGCACTAAACTATCAAGTAGTCATCAGAACGTGCCTGCCAAACATTCACAACATCCACAGACGACGCTTGAGGGGGTGGCGCATCGAGCAGTGCATCAAGGACATAAGCCTGTTGTGCATCAATGAGGACAATCCTCATATCACGGACCTAGTCCGCATAATTGCTACCAACATCCTTCAACTTAGTTTTCTCTAGGAACTTATCAATATACAGGGGAGCTACAGCGCGAGCTACAACATAATTTTGCAAAGAAAACTTTTAGACTATGTTCATGACAATGAGTTCAATTAATCATATTACTACAGAACTCCCACTCAAATCAACATCCCTCAGGTTGTCTAAGTGTGACATGATCCAAATCCACCAACCCAAGTCCGATCATCACGTGAGATGAGGTGGTTTCAATGGTGAACATATCCATGTTGATCATATCTACTATATGAATCATGTTTGACCTTTCAGACTCCTGTGTTCCGAGGCCATGTCTGTACATGCTAGGCTCGTCAAGTTTAACACAAGTATTCTGTGTGTGTAAATCTGGCTTACACCCGTTGTATGCAAACGTAGAGTCTATCACACCCGATCATCACGAGGTGCTTCCAAACGACGATCCTTCGCAACGGTGCATACTCAGGGAGAACACAATTTTATCTTGAAATTTTAGTGAGGGATCATCTTATAATGCTACCGTCGTCCTAAGCACAATAAGATGCATAAAAAGATAAATATCACATGCAAATCATATAAGTGACATGATATGGCCATCATCATCTTGTGCTTTTGATCTCCATCTCCAAAGCACCGGCATGATCTCCATCGTCACAAGCATGATACCATGATCTCCATCATCGTGTCGTCATATGGTTGTCACGCCAACTATTACTTCTACAACTATTGCTAACGCATAGCGAGAAAGTAAAGCAATTACATGGCATTTAAATATTGACACGTAGGTCATGAGTTAAATTAAAGACAACCCTATGGCTCCTGTCGGTTGCCGTACTCATCGACATGCAAGTCGTGACAACTATACAAAACATGATCATCTCATACATCACATATACCAAATCACGTTTGGCCATATCACATCACAACATGCCCTGCAAAAACATGTTAGACGTCCTCTACTTTGTTGTTGCAAGTTTTACGTGGCTGCTATGGGATAGCAAGAACCGTTCTTACCTACGCAAAGCCACAACGGTGATATTCAAGTTGCCTTTTAACCTTCTACAAGGACTGCCTTTGTCGAATCCGATTCAACTAAAGTGGGATAGACAGACACCCGCCAGCCACCTTTATGCAAACAAGTTGCATGTCAGTCGGTGGAACCGGTCTCTTGTGCAAGGACAAGTAAGGTTGGTCCGGGCCGCTTCATCCCACAATACCACCGAATCAAAATAAGACTAATAAGGTAAGCAATCTGAACATCAACGCCCACAAACACTTTGTGTTCTACTCGTGCATATCATCTACGCATGGACCTAGTTCATGATGCCACTATTGGGGAATGTTGCATGGGAAACAAAAAAATTCCTACGAACACCCAAGATCTATCTATGGAGATGCATAGCTACGAGAGGGGGAGTGTATCTACATACCCTTGTAGATCGCTAAGCGGAAGCGTATATAACGCGGTTGATGTAGTCGTACTCTTCACGATCCGATCGCGATCCGATCCGATCCGATCTAGCGCCGAACGGACGGCACCTCCGCGTTCAGCACACGTGCGGCTCGATGACGTCTCCTTCTTCTTGATCCAGCAAGCGAGGGAGGAGAAGTAGATGGTATCTCAACCAGCATGACGGCATGGTGGAGATGGTGGTGGAGCAACCCGGCAGGGCTTCGCCAAGCGCTACCGTAGATACAATCTGAGGAGAAAACGGAGTAACGGGAGAGGGAGGGCTGCCACCGGGGCGTAGGAATTATTGTGTGCAGCCCTCCCCTCCCCTCCACTACATATAGGAGGCAAAGGGGAGAGGGGAGGCGCAGCCTTGACCCATCCTCCAAGGGAGGGGCCGGCGGCCAAGGGAGAGTCCTCCCTTTACAAGGAAGGGAGGAGTCCCCCTCCTCCAAGGCACCTCTGGGGTGCCTTGTTCCTTTGGGACTCTAGCCCCCACGCCTAATTAGCCTCTAGGGGTTGATGCACCTGGCCCATGATGACTAGGGCGCACCCCCAACGGCCCATGTAGGCCCACGGGGCAGGTGGACTCCCCGGTGGACCCCCGGAACCCTTTTCGGCACCCCGGTACACTACCGGTAATGCGTGAAACTTTTCCGCCGACCAAAATAGGACTTCCCATATATGAATCTTTACCTCCGGACCATTCCGGAACTCCTCATGACGTCTGGGATCTCATCCGGGACTCTGAACAACATTCGGTCACCAACGTACATATCCCAATACTACTCTGGCATCACCGAACGTTAACGTGCGGACCCTGCGGGTTCAAGAATCATGTAGACATGACCGAGACACCTCTCTGGCCAATAACCAATAGCGGGACCTGGATGCCCATAGTGGTTCCTACATATTCCACAAAGATCTTCATCGGTCGAACCACGATGTCAAGGATTCAGTCAATCTCGTATGAAGTTCCCTTTGTCCAGCGGTATGTTACTTGCCCGAGATTCGATCGTCGGTATCTCCATACCTAGTTCAATCTCATTACTGGCAAGTCTCTTTACTCGTTCCATAATACAAGATCCCATGACTAACTCCTTAGTCACATTGCTTGCAAGCTTCTTGTGATGTTGTATTACTGAGAGGGCCCAAAGATACCTCTCCGTCATACGGAGTGACAAATCCCAGTCTCCATCCATGCCAACCCAACATTCACCCTTGGATATACCCATAGAGTACCTTTATGATCACCCAGTTACGAAGTGACGTTTGATACACACAAGGCATTCCTCCGGTGCCAGGGGGTTGCATGATCTCATGGTCTTAGGAACAGATACTTGACATGAAGAAAGGAGTAGCAATAAACTAATACGATCAAATGCTATGCTTACGGTTGGGTCTTGTCCATCACATCATTCTCCTAATGATGTGACCTCGTTATCAAATGACAACTCTGTCTATGGTTAGGAAACTTTAACCATCTTTGATCAACGAGCTAGTCTAGTAGAGGCTCACTAGGGACACGATGTTGTCTATGTATCCACACATGTATCTGAGTTTCCGATCAATACAATTCTAGCATGGATAATAGATGTTTATCATGAACAGGGAAATATGATAATAATCAATTTATTATTGCCTCTAGGGCATATTTCCAACATATATGTGAATTTATACGCCAGAGAATGGGGGTAGGAGGGCCACAAGGGAGGGACAAGCCATCAGGGCGCGGCCATCCCCCTGGGCATGCCCTGTTGGCTTGTGCCTCCCTCGTGCGGCCTCCGGTCTTCTCTTGAAGCTTCCAGGTCTTCTTTTGGTCTAGAAAAAATCATAAAAAAGTTTCGGGGCAATTGGACTTCGTTTGGTACTGTAAACCTGAAAAGTAAATAACACGTGGAAAACAACAACTGGCACTGGGCACTGGGTCAATAGGTTAGTGCTCAAAAATAATATAAATTGGTAAATTATTACTCAAAAAGTATCCTAGAATGGTAATATGTCATCATGGGACAATCAAAACTTATAGATACATTGGAGACATATCATGTGCCCTCCATGTCGAATGCACACACGACTCTAGTCCAACCCCTTGTGATGGCCGACCGCCCATCCTTCAATATCTTCATGAGGACTTCCAAATAGTCATTGTAATCTGGTAGAAATACATGTACATTTGCATGTCCAACAATCATGTAGTTTGAGAGGTGATCTTGAGTAAACTGCGTTGGGAACCACTGCAAAGGAAAATGATACAGACATTCCCGTTGTATAGGTTCTATGAGGTGTTCAGGCAAAAGTTTTTGAAGTACACAACATAGTCCATTATTTTCTATAGCAAATTTGTCGTTATGCTTAGAAAGTTTCTCAACCAAGATAGGTGGGGAAACCTTTTTCTAAAGTTATCGTTATAATCTTCATAATATATGGATTTCAATTCTTATAACATCTTGATCATAAAGAATTATAGGTGCGCACTCACGGTTTATCTATAATAAGCAAAGATTTCTCTAGCATCTTTCATTATATAACCAAATTCATGTACTAATAATATTGTAGCCAAGCGTTTAACTTTCGGATCATGAACATTGGGAAGTTCAAGCAATACTCTTTGTATAGCAGGATGCATGTGCACAAATCGTCCTTCAAATTCAGTGACAAGCATGATTATAGCATCCACATAACTATTAGTTCTAGCATAGACCCCCTATTATTGAAAAAATTCCCACGCAAGTAAATAATTCCTGAAGAACATTTTTTCCAATTATATCACCATTTCCTATACAAATTCTTTTTGTATGAAAAAAAGGAGGTACTTCATTTTCAATTGGAGGACATAAAAAACAAGGCTCTCAAGTGTTTCCTTATGAGCATTATCATTAGCAATTTTATAAAAGCTTCTTTTAGGATTTTCATCTCTTACGAGATTCAATAATACAACTATATGATCATAAGGCTCCGCACTAGTGGCGGGAGGAGCAATGGGTGTACTAATGAAATCATTGTTATTAGTATTTGTGAAGTCGCACAACTTAGTGATTTCAGCGGTGGACATGATAGCAATTCAAGCAAAGATGGTAACGCAAATATTTTTTGTATTTTTTTGAAAATAAAGCAAAAGTCAAGAAAAATAAAAAAAGCAAATTGACAAATGTGTGCGAAGGCACCTAGGTTATTTGGTGAAGCCTCCCTGGCAACGGCGTCAGAAATCCTTCTGGTACTTGGAGTAGGTGTTGGGTTTTCCCCGAAGAGGAAGGGTGAAGCAGTATAGTAGAAGATAGTATTTCCCTCAATTAGGAACCAAGGTTATCCAACCAAAAGGAGGCAGCACACAGATAACGTCAATAGTACATGTTGATACTTGTAAACTGCGTTGGGATTTTTCCCTGAAGAGGAGGGGATGATGCAACACAGTAGAGGTAAGTATTTCCCTCAGTGAGAACCAAGGTTATCGAACCAATAGGAGAACCACACAAACTCCCGTCTTTAGCGCCTACACACAAAAGAGCAAACACTTGCACCCAACGCGGGCAAGAGGGTTGTCAATCCCCTTGAACTCGTTACTTGCAAGCGATAAGTGGTGATAGATAGATAATTTGATAAATATAAATTGAAAATAAAAAGAAAGTAAATAATGGCAGCAAGGTATTTAGAGTTTTTGTAAATATATTTGTGAGGAGACCGGGGGCCATAGTGTTCGCTAGAGGCTTCTCTCTTGAAGAAAGCATACGGTGGGTAAACAAATTATTGTTGGGAAATTGATAGAAAAGCGCATAATTATGTAATATTTATTCACGGCAATGATCATGTATATAGGCATTACATCCATAAGCAAGTAGACCGACTACTGCCTGCATCTACTACTATTACTCCACCCATCGACCGTTATCCAGCATGCATCTAGAGTGTTAAGTAAAAACAGAGTAATGCTTGGAGGATGATGACATGATGTAGACAAAGTAAATCCAATTAATATGAATGAACCCCATCGTTTTACCCTTAGTGGTAGGAATACAATACATGTCATGTCCTTTTATGTCACTGGGATTTAGCACCGCAAGATTAAACCCACTACAACACGCCACTCTCACTTGAAGATAAATCAATCTGGTTGGCCAAACCAAACCGATAGATCAGAGAGCATTACGAAGCTATAACAATCATGCATATAAATAACCATCAAGGATTCAATATATTTTCATGAATAATCTGAACATAAACCCACAATTCATTGGATCCCAACAAACACACCACAAAGATGATTACATAGGATAGATCACCGCGAGAATCACGGTGATCTTTGCATTGAAGAACATATATATATATATAGAGAGAGAGAGAGAGAAATACCCATCTAGGTACTAACTACAAACCCGTAGGTCTGCGGTGAACTACTCACACATCACCATGGGAGCAGCAAATTTCAAGGTTGATGTAGAGACCCTCCGTGATCGATCCCCCCTCCGGTAGGGCACCGGAACAGGGCTCCAGATGGGCACACGGCGGAACAGAGACTTGTAGCGGTGGAAAAAGTGTTTTGGGAGGCTCTCTAGGGTTTTGGGGATATTAGAGAATTTCTAAGCCAGAGAATAGGTCAGGAGGTCATGGGAGGTGGCCCCAAGCCATCAGGGCGCGCCCTGTTGGCTTGGCGGCACCTCGTGTGGCCTTCGGTCTCCCTCTGAAACTTCCAGGTCTTATTTTGGTCTAGAAAAAATCATCAAAAAGTTTCGGGGTATTTGGACTTCGTTTGGTACAGTATTCCTGAAAGGCCAAAAACAAGCAGAAAGCAGCAACTGGCACTAGGCACTGGGTTAATAGGTTAGTGCTCAAAAATAATACAAATCAGCAAGTAAATGCTTAAAAATATCCTAGAATGATAATATAATAGCATGGAACAATTAAAAGTTATAGATACGTTGGAGACGTATCACATGTACACACACAAAGCAAATGCTTGCACCCAACGAAGGCAAGAGGGTTGTCAATTCCCTTGTTCCCACCGATTGCAAGGATTAAATATTGGGATATGTTTGGTTCAGAGTATTTCATCCATCAACCGATTACAGTGGCACCCAAAACCGATATAGATGTTTGGTTATGGTATGTCATAAACAGATACGCCCGTAAACAGATCCCACGCTATTCACGACGATTCCGCCCAAGGACCACTTTAACGATTTTCGTTACCGCGACAGATCCCTCCTTTTCTCCCCACCGCGGCCCACGGCATAGCCTTTCTTTTATCTCAGTTGTGACATAGCCCACATCCCCCATCTCGAGTTCTTCCTCCGCCATCCCATCTGCTGATCTGCCGCCACCTTCTCCGTCGATCCTCCTAGCCTCCTGCGGAGATGAGCACCAACGTCGTGTACCCATATCGCCTCCGAAATCTCGTCCTCTCGGCAGCGGAATCACAAGGAGAAGCCGACAATAGCATGTCCCCTCTACAACGCCATGGGCATTTTCAGAATCTTCATGCGTTGTCCTCCTCTGCCTCCTCTAGAGCTGAAAGTTGTTTCTTCTTCATCGGCGTCAACCTATTCGGATTTTATTTGTTCTTGATTGGGTAACTGATGTGAAGTTCCATAGAATTGATTTGGGAGAGTTTTGGTTGCATCATGCCCAGTTTAGGATTACCGATACCAGTGTCGAACCAAACATGTTTATGTTTTTGCCAATATCGTTACCAGTACCAGTGTAACCTGATTACATTTACGTTTGTGTTACCTCCTCGTAGTGATAGGTATATAAATAAAATAAAAGGTAATAAAAACAACAAGCAATTTGTATTTTTAGTATTAATGGAAAAGTGCACCTCGGGGGCATAGCATTCACTAGAGGAATCTCTCTCATAAGCATAGCATCAGTGGGTAAACAAATTACTATTCGGCAATTGAGAGCATAGTTATGATGATTCTTCATGGCATAATTCATATATAGGCATTACGTTCGTGACAAGTAGACCGTCCTTCAACTGCATCTACTACTATTACTCAACCCCAAGACCGCTAACCAGTATGCATCTCAAGGTATTAAGTTCATGACAAACAGATTAAACTTTAAGCAAGATGACATAATGTAGACAAGGTAAGATCAAGCAGTATGTTCAAACCTCGTCGTTTTATCATTAGTAGCAACAATACAATACGTGCCTTGCAATCCCTCCTGTCATAGAGTAAGGTGACGTGGCTTGAGACTGCGTCGGTATTTCCCCAAAGAGGAAGGGATGATGCAACATAGCGACGGTAATTATTTCCCTCAGTTATGAAACCAAGGTTATCAAACCAGTAGGAGGATCACCACCACCCAATAAGCAGCACCTGCACACAAACAACAAATACTTGCAACCCGACAAGAAAGAGAGGTTGTCAATCTCTCTACGGTAAAAAGATAGATTAGGTAGTGATAGATAGGAGAGATAGATCTCTCAAGAGCACAAAATAAAAAGAGCAAATAAAATATGCAGCAATATATTTTTGGGTTTTCAGTTTTGTAGATCTAAAAATAAAGAGGCAAAAAGATAGATTGGAAAGAAATATGTTGGAAAAGTAGACCCGGGGGCCGTAGGATTCACTAGTGGCTTCTCTCATGAGTATAGTGCACGGTGGGTGAACAAATTACTGTTGGGCAATTGATAGAAAATCGAATAGTCATGACGATATCCAAGGCGATGATCATTATATAGGCATCACGTCCAAGATAAGTAGACCGACTCCTGCCTGCATCTACCACTATTACTCCACACATCGACCGCTATCCAGCATGCATCTAGTGTATTAAGTTAATGGAAAAATGGAGTAATGCAATAAGAACGATGACATGATGTAGACAAGATATATTCATGTAGGAATAGACCCCATCTTGTCATCCTTAATAGCAACGATACATGCGTGTCTTCCTGCCCCTTCTGTCACTGGGAAAGAACACCGCAAGATCAAACCCATCACAAAGCACCTCTTCCCATGGCAAGAAAAATAGATCTAGTTGGCCTAACCAAACCAAAGATTCGAAGAAGAAATATGAGGCTATAAGTAATCATGCATATAAGAGATCAAAGAAGACTCAAATAATATTCATGGATAGAAACTGATCATGATCTCAAAATTCATCGGATCCCAACAAACACACCGCAAAAGTTTACATCAAATAGATCTCCAAGAGACCATTGTATTGAGAACCATAAGAGAGAGAGAGGAAGCCATCTAGCTACTGCCTACGGACCCGTAGGTCTATGGTGGACTACTCATGCATCATCGGAGAGGCACCTATGAAGAAGATGAACCCCTCCGTGATGGTGTTTAGATTGGATCTCAAGGTTCTGAACTTGCGGTGGCTGGAATTGTGTTTCGTAGACTCCCCTAGGGATTTTGGAATATTTGGGAATTTATAGGCATCAGAGGCGGTGGAGAGGGGCCCCGAGGAGGGCACAACCCATCAGGGCGCGCCGTGGCCCCCTGGCGCCCCCTGGTGGGTTGTGGTCTCCTCGGCCCACTTCTCCGGTACTTATTTGGCCCACTGGGTGTCTTCTGGTCCAGAAAAAATCTCCAAAAAGTTTCGTCGCGATTGGACTCCGTTTGGTATTGATTTTCTGCGAAGTAAAAAACAAGCAAAAACAGCAACTGGCACTTTGGCACTATGTCAATAGGTTAATCCCAAAAAATGATATAAAGTTGTTATAAAATGATTGTAAAACATCCAAGAAGGATAATATAACAGCATGGAACAAGCAAAAAAATATAGATAAGTTGGAGACGTATCAGCATCCCCAAGCTTAATTCCTACTAGTCCTCGAGTAGGTAAATGATAAAAACAGAATTTTTGATGTGGAATGCTGCCTAACATGTTCAGCTCATATTCTTTTCTTTTGTATAGCATGGACATTTGGACTTGTAAATGATTCAAAGCAATAGTCTAGTTTTAACATAATGACTTCAATATTCAAGCATGTCAACAAGCAACCATGTTTTTCAAAATATCAACACTAAAGAAAGTTATCCCTGGCCCATCATGCTCAATCATTGATCCATTCATGAAACACACTCAAATATTAGCTATGCCCAATGCTCAAGTACGATCATAGTGCCCCCTAGTTGGTGCTTTATAAGAGAAGATGGAGACTCAAAGTAAAGATAAAAATTGCATAAAGTAAATAGTCAAGCCCTTCGCAGAGGGAAGTAGGGATTTGTAGAGGTGCCAGAGCTCAAGGTTTAAATTGAGAGAGAGAAATATTTTGGGTGGCATGCTTTTCCTGTCAACGAAAACGACAAAGTAGCTCACAATACTTTCCATGCTAGATATATCATAGGCGGTTCCCAAACAGAAAATAAAGTTTATTCCTTTTTCCACCAAACTTTCACTTTCCATGGCGGGGCGTATCCACGGTTGCCTTCCATTCCAACACTTTCTAAGGAATTTATTATTTGACAACATAAAGTAAATATATTTTTTTCTTTTTCATTTCGGTAATGGGCATCCCTATTACAGCCGCACTCTCGTGCAATGACAAGTGAATAAACACTCATCTTGAGAATAACACATCTAGCATGGAAAAATATTGGACACTCCCCACCGTTTCATGAGCGGTACGAGCACACAAAAGAGAAAATTTATTTTGAAATTTTAGAGATGGCACATACAAATTTGCTTGGAATGGCATGGAAATACCGCATATAGGTAGGTATAGTGGACTCATAAGGCAAAACTTTTTTTGAACACAGTACAGACGCAAGCGCTCATATACACGCGCATACACTCACCCCTATGAACGCACACACGCACACCCTACCCCTATGAGCACCTCCGAGAGACTGAGCTGGCATATCATCTTGAAATTTACGAAGTCACTGTAGGCACCTCGTCATCGACGGGAACGTCTCCTCCCACTGAATGCGCATCGCCGGAAATCCTGAAATAATTCCAGGAATAAATGCGAGCACCAGGATTTGAACCCTGGTGGGCTAGGGATACCACAGTCCCCCTAACCATCCAACCACAGGTTGGTTCGCTCCTAAGGCAAAACTTGGTTTAAGGATTTTGGATGCACAAGTAGTATTTCTACTTAGTACAAATGGAGGCTAGCAAATAGGTTGGGAAGCAACCAAACCAAGAAATGAAAATTCACATAAGCGAGCATTGGACATAACTAACACCGAATAATGCACCACAAGTAGGATGTAATTTCATTGCATAACTATTGACTTTCGTGCATGCATAGGGAATCACAAACCTTAACACCAATATTCCTACTAAAGCATAATTACTCACTAACATGACTCACATATTACTATCTTCAAGTTTCAAAACTATTACAAAGAATCAAGTTTAATTTTCCCAATGATCTTCATGAAAGTTTTTATTATATCCTCCTTGGATATCTATCACTTTGGGACTAGTTTCATATATTGCAATTGCTTTTTGGCAAGCTCAAACAAATTTAAGTGAAGCACATGAGCATAAAGATTTCATCTCTCAAAAAGGTATAAGTGAAGCATGAGAGGATTTCTTGAAAATTTACTAACTCTCAAATTAATCTAAGTGAAGCATGAGAGTATTTCTACAAAAATTTCCAAGCACACCGTGCTCAAAATGATATAAGTGAAGCACTAGAGCAATTCTATAGCTCAAAAAGTTTAAGTGAAGCACATAGAGCAATTCTAACAAATCATGGCATGATTTTGGCTTTCTCAAATAGGTGTGTCCAGAAAGGATATAAGTGAAAAACTAACAAACAAAGAAAGCAAAGATACAAGACGCTCCAAGCAAAACTCATGATATGTGACGAATAAAAATATAGCTCCAAGTAAAATACCGATGGTCGTTATAAGAAAGAAGGGATGCCACTCGGGGGGCATCCCCAAGCTTAGTTGATTGTTTCTCTTTGGATATATATTGGGGGTGCGGTAGCATCCCCAAGCTTAGGCTCTTTTCACTCCTTATTCCTTCATCCATCGTGATCTCACCCAAAACTTGAAAACTTACATCACACAAAACTCAACAAAATCTTCGTGAGATCCGTTAGTATAATAAAGCAAATCACTACTTTAGGTGCTGTTGCAAACCTATTCATATTTTATTATTGCATCATACCTACTGTATTTTAACTTTACCATGGCTCATACCCTTCAATATAACCCATCGATTCATCAAAACAAGCAGACAATGCAACGAAAACAGAATCTGTCTTAAACAGAACAGTCTGTAGTAATCTGTACTCTAACCATACTTCTGTAACTCTAAAAATTCTGAAAAATTAGGAAAAACGTAAGGAATTTGTATAGTAACACTGTGTTAAAATTTCAGCTCAAGATATCATTCCAGAAAAAAATGAAAATTCATATACTGGATGCAAAGTTTCTGTTTCAGATTCAGCATCGCTTCTACTCATCCTATGAATCATCCTAAAGGCTTTACTTGGCAAACACACTAAATAAACCATAAAAACACAATCATAACAGAGTCATAATTGTGTCAACACTCAAAAACAGAAAGGAAAA
Organism: Elymus sibiricus; assembly: GCA_039707655.1. NCBI lineage: Eukaryota > Viridiplantae > Streptophyta > Magnoliopsida > Poales > Poaceae > Elymus > Elymus sibiricus. The sequence continues at coordinate 371,375,706 of CM077675.1, read as the reverse complement.
AGCAAAATTTTATTTATTCATTGGGTTGCCTCCCAACAAGCGCTATCGTTTTACGCCCCTAGCTAGGCATAACGCATAGATTCAACTATTGTCATCCTTGGTTTTGGATCCATAGGATGCCCTCATGATTGATTCATCTGGTGGCTTAATTATTGTTCTAGGGAAGTGTCCATACCCTTTCTCAAGGAAACTTAAAAACGAATATTGCCTTCATTCATATCAATCACGGCACCTATAGTGCGTAAAAACGGTCTACCAAGTATAATGGGACAAGATGGACTGCAATCAATATCAAGCACAATAAAATCTATGGGCACATAGTTCCTATTTGCAAGAATAAGAACATCATTAATTCTTCCCAAAGGCTTTTTAATAGTAGAATCTGCCAAGTGCAAATTAAGAGAACATTCTTCAATATTGGTAAGACCAAGCACATCACATAGAGATTTTGGAATCGTGGAAACACTAGCACCCAGATCACACAAAGTAAAGCACTCATAATTTTTAATCTTGACCTTAATAGTAGGTTCCCACTCATCATGTAATTTTCTAGGAATAGAAATCTCCAACTCCAACTTTTCTTCAAAAGATTTCATCATGGCATCAACAATATGTTTAGTAAAAGCTTTATTTTGCTCATAAGCATGGGGTGAATTCAACATGGATTGCAGCAAAGAAATACATTCAATCAAAGAGCAACTATCATAATTAAAGTCTTTGCAATCCAAAATAGTGGGCACATCACTAGTTAAAGTTTTGACCTCTTCAAACCCACTTTTATCAAAAAATTCATCAAGATTTTCACCCTCCAAATTATTGGGACGCCTTCTAACTAATGTTGAATATACTTCAGTCCCTTTATCATCAATTTTAATATTACTAAACAAGGAATCAATAGAAGAAACACCAATCACTTTAAGATCTTCATCTTTTTTATGAAGGCAATCACTAGAAAATGACTTTTCTAAGATTTCTCTTTTAGCTCTAAGCATAGCAGCTCTTTTCTTACTTTCATCCATAGAGACATATAAAGCTTTAATTGATTCATTAATCTTAGGCACAAAAGCTTTCAACTTGAGATTTTCAACATCATGAAAAATTCTATCAATGCTTCTAGACATATCATCAATCTTATTCAACTTTTCTTCTATCGTAGTATTGAAAGCCTTTTGCGCATTGATAAATTCTTTAATATTACTCTCAAGATCAGAGGTGTTCCTATTATTATTGTAAGATGAACTACCATAGGAATTACCATAATTATTAGAGGAATTTCCAGGAAAAGGCCTAGGATTAAAATTACCTCTATAAGCATTGTTATTGAAATTGTTTCGCGAGACAAAGTTCACATCTACGAAATCACTATTTTGCTCAATCAAGGTAGACAAAGGCACATCATTAAGATCAATAGGAGCATTTTTACTAGCAACCAATTTCATCAAAGCATCAACCTTATCACTCAAAGTACTAATTTCCTCAACCGAATTAACTTTCTTACTAGTAGGTGCTCTTTCGGTATGCCATTGAGAATAATTAGCCACGATATTATCTAGAAATTTAGTAGCTTCACCCAAAGTAATCTCCATAAAAGTACCACCCGCGACGGAATCTAAAAGATTTCTAGAGACTAAATTCAACCCCGCATAAAAAATTTGTATGATCATCCAAAGATTTAAACCATGAGTAAGACAATTTCTTAGCATCAACTTCATTCTTTCCCAAGATTGTGCAACATGTTCATGCTCAAGTTGCTTAAAATTCATGATTTGTGTCCCAAGAGAAATAATTTTCACAGGCAGAAAATACTTAGTGATAAAAGCATCCTTGCACTTATTCCAAGAATCGATACTATTGCGAGGCAAAGAGGAAAACCAAATTTTTGCACGATCCCGCAAGGAAAAAGGAAATAATTTCAAATTCACAATATCATTGTCCACATCTTTTTTCTTTTGCATATCACACAATTCTACGAACGTGTTTAGATGGGACGCGGCATCCTCATTAGGATTACCAGCAAATTGATCTTCCATGACAAGATTCAACAAAGCGGCATTAATATCACAAGACTCCGCACTAGTGGCGGGAGGAGCAATCGGAGTACTAATAAAATCATTGTTATTGGTATTGAAAAAATCACACAACTTTGTGTTCTCTTGAGTCATCGTGACTACGCAAACAAGATTGCAAGCAAGGAAGAGATCCGGCGAGAAAAAGGCAAACGAAAAAGAGGGCGAATAAAATGGCAAATTGGTGAAGTGGGGGAGAGGAAAACGAGAGGCAAATGGCAAATAATGTAATTGCAAGGAGATGAGATTTGTGATTAGGAACCTGGTAGATGATGATGGAGTCCCCTCGGCGCCCACGATAGGCACGTAGAAGAGACCGCTTCCTCCCCGGCAACGGTGCCAGAAATTCCTTTGACGTGGCTTGAGACTACGTCGGTATTTCCCCAAAGAGGAAGGGATGATGCAGCACAGCGACGGTAATTATTTCCCTCAGTTATGAAACCAAGGTTATCGAACCAGTAGGAGGATCACCACCACCCAATAAGCAGCACCTGCACACAAACAACAAATACTTGCAACCCAACGCGAAAGAGAGGTTGTCAATCTCTCTACGGTTAAAAGATAGATTAGGTAGTGATAGATAGGAGAGATAAATCTCTCAAGAGCACAAAATAAAAAGAGCAAATAAAATATGCAGCAATATGTTTTTGGGTTTTTGATTTTGTAGATCTGAAAACAAAGAGGCAAAAAGATAGATCAGAAAGAAATATGTTGGAAAAGTAGACCCGGGGGCCGTAGGATTCACTAGTGGCTTCTCTCATGAGTATAGCGCACGGTGGGTGAACAAATTACTGTTGGGCAATTGATAGAAAATCGAATAGTCATGACGATATCCAAGGCGATGATCATTATATAGGCATCACGTCCAAGATAAGTAGACCGACTCCTGCCTGCATCTACCACTATTACTCCACGCATCGACCGCTATCCAGCATGCATCTAGTGTATTAAGTTCATGGAAAAATGGAGTAATGCAATAAGAATGATGACATGATGTAGACAAGATCTATTCATGTAGGAATAGACCCCATCTTGTTATCCTTAATAGCAACGATACATGCATGTATTGCTGCCCCTTCTGTCACTGGGAAAGAACACCGCAAGATCAAACCCATCACAAAGCACCTCTTCCCATGGCAAGAAAAATCGATCTAGTTGGCCTAACTAAACCAAAGATTCGAAGAAGAAATACGAGGCTATAAGTAATCATGCATATAAGAGATCAAAGAAGACTCAAATATTATTCATGGATAGAAACTGATCATGAACTCAAAATTCATCGGATCCCAAAAAACACACCGCAAAAGTTTACATCAAATAGATCTCCAAGAGACCATTGTATTGAGAATCATAAGAGAGAGAGAGAGGAAGCCATCTAGCTACTGCCTACGGACCCGTAGGTCTATGGTGGACTACTCACGCATCATCGGAGAGGCACCTATGAAGAAGATGAACCCCTCCGTGATGGTGTTTAGATTGGATCTTGAGGTACTGGAACTTGCGGCGGTTGGAATTGTGTTTCGTTGACTCCCTTAGGGTTTTTGGAATATTTTGGAATTTATAGGCATCAGAGGCGGTGGAGAGGGGCCCCGAGGAGGGCACAACCCATCAGGGCACGCCGGGGCCCTCCTGGCGCACCCTGGTGGGTTGTGGTCTCCTCGACCCACTTCTCCGCTACTTCTTTGGCCCACTGGGTGTCTTATGGTCCAGAAATGATCTCCAAAAAGTTTCGTCACGATTGGACTCCGTTTGGTATTGATATTCTGCAAAGTAAAAAACAAGCAAAAACAGCAACTGGCACTTTGGCACTATGTCAATAGGTTAGTCCCAAAAAATGATATAAAGTTGTTATAAAATGATTGTAAAACATCCAAGAATGATAATATAACAGCATGGAACAAACAAAAATTATAGATACGTTGGAGACGTATCATAAGGAAATGATACGTCTCCAACGTATCTATAATTTTTTATTGTTCCATGCTAACATATTATCATTCTAGGATACTTTTTGAGTAATAATTTACCAATTTATATTACTTTTGAGCACTAACCTATTGACCCAGTGCCCAGTGCCAGTTGCTGTTTTCTGCGTGTTTTTTACTTTTCAGGTTTACGGTACCAATCGAAGTCCAATTGCCCCGAAACTCTTTTATGATTTTTTCTGGACTAAAAGAAGACCTGGAAGCTTTGGGAGAAGACCGGAGGCCGCACGAGAGGGACGCACAAGCCAACGGGGGGCGCCCAGGGGGGTCGGCACGCCCTGATGGCTTGTCCCTCCCTGGTGGACCTCCTACCCCCGTTCTCTGGCCTATAAATTCACATATATTCCAAAAACCCTAGAGGAAAGCCCGAAACACTTTTTCCGCTGTCACAAGTCTCTGTTCTGCAGCGATCTCATCTGGAGCTCCATTCCGGCACCCTGCCGGAGGGGGGGTCAATCTCGGAGGGCCTCTTCATCAACCTTGTTGCCCTCATGATGATGTGTGAGTAGTTCACCACAGACCTATGGGTCTGTAGTTAGTACCTAGATGGCTATCTCTCTCTCTCTCTTTTGATCTTCAATACAATGATCATCGCATCTTCGCTTTGATCTATCCGATGTAATTCTTTTGTACAGTGCGTTTGTTGGGATTCGATGAATTGTGGGTTTATGTTCAAATTATTCATGAAAAGTATTTGAGTCACCTCTGATATATATTATGATTCTTAATTGCATGATCATTATAGCTTCGTAATCCTCTCTGAATTATTGAAATAGTTTGGCCAACTAGATTGATACTTCATCAGTGAGAGGGGTGTGTTGTAGTGGGTTCAATCTGGCGGTGCTCTATATCCCAGTGATAGAAGGGTACAAGACACGTCTTTGTATTGTTGCCACTAAGGATAAAATGATGGGGTTAGTTCGTATTAATTGAATTCTCTTTAATTCTCTTTGTGTACATCATGTCAATGTTTTCCAAGCATTACTTTGTTTTACTTAGTACTCTAGATGCATGCTGGATAGCGGTCGATGGGTGGAGTAATAGTAATAGGTGCAGGCAGGAGTCAGCCTATTTGCTTATGGACGTGATGCCTATATACACATAATCATGGCCGTGAATATCACATAACTATGCGCTTTTCTATCAATTGACCAACAGTAATTTGTTTACCCACCGTATGTTGCCTACGTGAGAGAAGCCGCTAGGGAAAACTTTCGCCCCCGGGTCTATTCACTTATATATTTACAAATCCTATCTTTACCTTCCTGCCATTTATTTGTTTTATTTTATTTTGCAATTTACAATTATCTACACACTTCACTTGCTTGCAAATAACGAGATCAAGGGGATTGACAACGCTCTTGCCACGTTGGGTGCAAGTTGTTTGCTCTTTTGTGTGCAGCCGCTGAAGACGGTTGTGGATTGATATTCCTATTGGTTTGATAAACCTTGGTTTCTTAACTGAGGAAAATACTTATCCGTATTGTGCTTCAGTTACCCGTTCCTCTTCACGGAAAACCCAACGGAAATCACAAGTATCAGGAAGGATTTCTGGCGCCATTGCCGGGGAATATCATCATCAACTATCAAGTAACTTCACAAAAATTATCATTCACTTGTTCTTCTTTTTATTTGCTGTTATATTTAGTTTGCTTCATAAAAATCAAAAATACGAAAATATTTATCCTTGCTTGTTGCTATTTCGCTTGTTGTTTGTCGCCATGGCTAGTTCCCCTCCAGATATGCCTCACTCTCCCTACTTGGGAGAGGGTTCCCCAATCTTGGATTTTAAACAAGTAGGTGATGAGTCCCTTAAAGAAGCATGGGATAGATTACTAGTAATACAAACGAGAGCTAATCCCAAGAGTCATATTAAATTGCTCCTTAGAATATTTTATGTTGGTCTATCTCTTTCCCATAGACGTGTCTTGGATTCTATGTTCGAAAAGGATTTCCTTGGGAGCAATGCTTTTTACACCTATGATAAGATGAAAAACATATTTGGACAACCCAAAATAGAAACCATTGAACCATCCATATTGGTGTGCTTTCGTCAAACTGAGTTAATAAAAGAAACTAAGGCCATTATGGAAATCAATTTTAAGGGGTTATACAACATGACTACTAAAATCAATGGGAACGTAGTAATGCAAAATAAGAGATTTGACTCTATGGACCAAAAGATTGATGCTCTTAGCATTTTGAAGGATGAAATTAAAGCTCTCAATAACAAGTTTGAACAACTTGTGTTTGATTTCAAAGATAACAACACTAGAAACTATGCATTATGCCTAGCTAGGGGCATAAAACGATAGCGCTTGTTGGGAGGCAACCCAGTAGTTATCTTTATTTTTCTTTTTACTTTCTAGTTGTTTTTATAACATGATTATTGACACTATAATTATTGTATTTTTATGTTTTAATTAGCGTTTGTGCCAAGTAAAGCCTTTGGGAGGACTTACAAGATGAGTAGAATTGATACGGTGCAAAACAGAAACTTTAGCGTCAAGTGCAGAATTTCTCTGATTTTACTGGAACGTATTTTTGATATGAATCTTTTACAAAGTATTTCTATACAAATTATCCAGGCTTTCCTAATGTTTCATAATTTTTAGAGTTACATAAGTATAGGTTCTTTACAGATCTTTACACTGTTCTGTTTTAGACAGATTCTGTTTTTGCTTGCATAGTTTGCTTGTTTTGATGATGCTATGGATTGTATCGGGGGGTATAAGCCATGGAGAAGTTAGAATACACTAATTATTATGCAATAATGAAATATGAATCAATTTATAACAATACCTAAAGTATTTGATATGTTGCTTATACTAACGGATCTCACAAAGTTTTGTTGAGTTTTGTGTGATTGAAGTTTTCAAGTTTTGGGTGTTATCACGATGGACAAAGGAATAAGGAGTGGCAAGAGCCTAATCTTGGGGATGCCCAAGGCACCCCAAGGTAATATTCTAGGAATACTGAAGCGTCTAAGCTTGGGGATGCCCCGGAAGGCATCCCCTCTTTCGTCTCAATCCATTGGTATGCCACTTGGAGCTATATCTCTATTCGTCACATGATATGAGTTTTGCTTGGAGCGTCATTTTCTTTTGTTTGATTTTGTTTTTAGTTTGCCACAATCATCATTTTCTAGACACACCTATTTGAGAGAGACACACCTTCATTATAATTTGTTAGAATAGTCTATGTGCTTCACTTATATCTTTTGAGCTTAGCAGTTGCTCTAGTACTTCACTTATATCTTTTTGAGCATGATGGCGTATAGATTTTGTAGAAATAATTGCACACTCATTCTTCACTTATATTTGTTTGAGAGTTAATAAATAGTGACGGTAATTTGCATGGGTCATAAGACTAGTCCAAAAATAATAGGTACTCAATGAGTGATAATCAAAACCATGATGTAGCACATAAAAGAGAAATTGTGGGTTAATGATATTGACGTGGTAATATGAAAAAGGTGTGAGTGCATCATTATTGATTCATAGAAGTATCGGTATTAAGAGGTGTTAATTTCATGTTTGTCTAAATATTAAAAAGGCATGGTGGGGATGTGTGAGCATTTCTATTCCTCCTTGAAATCTTAGTGTTGTTTCGGGTCGGAGGCGCGCGATGGTTAACTCCTCCCAACCTCCTCCCTCGGGGCATGCGAGCAGTACTTTGATTTTTTATAAAACTAATAAAACTTTGCAATAAGTATATGAGTTTTTATGACTAATGTGAACCCGTGGACATAGGCAATCTCACCACCTCATATTTTGCTAGCCTCTTCGGTACCTTGCATTGCCCGTTCTCACCTCGAGGATCGGTGCAAACTTTGCCGGTGCATCCAAACCCCGTGACATGATACGCTCTATCACACATAAGCCTTCTTACATCTTCCTCAAAACAGCCACCATACCTACCGGCATTTCCATAGCCATTCCGAGATATATTGCCATGCAAATTCCATCGTTACATCATATGACTAGTTCGTTCATTATCATATTGCTTTGCATGATCATATAGAGCTGACATAGTATTTGTGGCAAAGCCACCGTTCATCATATTTTTGATACATGTCACGCTAGATCATTGCACATTGCTTCATAGTTCTTCATATCAAGTTTTCATGATTGGGTTGTAAGTAAATAAAAGTGTGATGATCATCATTATTAGAGCATTGTCCCAGTGAGGAAAATAAAAATGAGGGAGGCCAAATGAGCCCACCATAATTAAAAAAATGAAATTTAAAAAATGAGAGAAAAAAAGAGAGAAGGGACTTTGGTACTATCCTTTACCACACTTGTGCCTCAAAGTGGCATCTTGTTCTTCATATAGAGAGTCTCATGTTATGTCATTTTCATATGCTACTGGATTGCTTTTTCATTATTATAAACTTGGCTTGCATATTCCGATGACGGGCTTCCTCAAATGCTCGAGGTCTTCATGAGCAAGCAAGTTGGATGCACACCCCGCTTAGCTTCAGTTGAGCTTTCATACACTTATAGCTCTTGTGCATCATTTGCATGGCAATCCCTACTCCTTACATTGACACCTATCGATGGGCATCTCCATAGCCTGTTGATACGCCTAGTTGATGCGAGACTTTCTTCTCCACTTTTTACCCCTTTGATATCTACCACAATATTCTATTCCACCCTTATGCTATGTCCATGGTTCATGCTCATGTGTTGTGTGAAGAATAAAAAGTTGATACACATTGAAAAAGTACGATCCAATTGCTTGACTTGGACACCGTGGTGCTTGACATTTGTATTAATGTGGTGAAGACGGAGTCATGCCTTGCAAATATGATAAAATGAATGGGGGTAAACATTCTTTTAGGATCGTATACTTTGAAAGATTGATGATTTTGTTGCTCGTGCTTATAAATATTACTATGTTGATGTTTGTTAATTCATCGTTTCTCAATGAGCATACATGCAAAATATTACATATTGGGTAGCATGTCACATCAAAAAATCTGTTTTTATCATTTACCTACTCGAGGACGAGCAGGAATTAAGCTTGGGGATGCTGATACGTCTTCAACGTATCTATAATTTTTTATTGTTCCATGCTGGCATATTATCATTCTAGGATACTTTTTGAGTAATAATTTACCAATTTATATTATTTTTAAGCACTAACCTATTGTCCCAGTGCCTAGTGCCAGTTGTTGTTTTCTACGTATTTTTTACTTTTCGGGTTTACAGTACCAAACTAAGTCCAATTGCCCCGAAACTTTTATATGATTTTTTCTGGACCAAAAGAAGACATGGAAGCTTCGGGAGAAGACCGGAGGCAGCACGAGGGAGGCACAAGCCAATAGGACGCACCCAGGGGGGTCGGCACGCCCTGATGGTTTGTCCCTCCCTGGTGGACCTCCTACCCCCGTTCTCTGGCCTATAAATTCACATATATTTCAAAAACCCTAGAGGGCATCCCGAAACACTTTTTCTGCCGCCGCGATCTCATCTGGAGCTCCATTCCGGCACCCTGCCGGAGGGGGGATCGATCACGGAGGGCCTCTTCATCAACCTTGCTGCCCTCATGATGATGTGTGAGTAGTTCACCACAGACCTACGGGTTCGTAGTTAGTACCTAGATGGCTATCTCTCTCTTTTGATCTTCAATACAATGATCATCGCATCTTCGCTTTGATCTATCCGATGTAATTCTTTTGTACGGTGCGTTTGTTGGGATCTCATGAATTGTGGGTTTATTTTCAGATTATTCATGAAAAGTATTTGAGTCACCTCTGATATATATTATGATTCTTAATTGCATGATCATTATAGATTCATAATCCTCTCTGAATTATTGAAATTAGTTTGGCCAACTAGTTTGATACTTCATCGGTGAGAGGGGTGCGTTGTAGTGGGTTCAATCTGGCGGTGCTCTATATCCCAGTGACATAAGGGGACAAGACACGTCTTTGTATTGTTGCCACTAAGGATAAAACGATGGGTTTAGTTCATATTAGTTGAATTCTCTTTGTCTACATCATGTCAATGTTCTCCAAGCATTACTCGGTTTTACTTAATACTCTAGATGCATGTTTGTTAGAGCATATTTCTCCATATGTGGTTTTGGTAATTGTTGACAAACCCTATGGAATAATGGTTGCCTTGAGTTATATTCGAAGGATTTGTCCATAGGCACTTCTTGAAGTACATGTGTAGGTTTCAAGGAGTTTATATGGTGGCCAAGGTGGTATGTAAGGTTTTATCCAAAGATTGGTCATGTGAGAGTTGAGCTCATTACAAGCATGTATTGAAGAAGAAGATTGTGTGAACATTCATGTTCACCTTCAAGACATCATCTTTGTGAAGAGAGAAGATAAGACACAAGGTTGATCAAGATTAAGGCAAATAATGATTCAAGTTGATCAACACACAAAGCGTAGAAGATTCACCAAGTGGGATCAAGTGATCTCATGGTATGGTAAGTATTGTCCATTACGCTTTGTGTACTAACCCATGGTCCTTGTGAGTGTTCTTTGTGGGGTTAGGTATATTTACATGGGCTTGCATCAATAGGAAGATCCCATACAACCCATGGAGGATGACATCAACTGGTGATCATCATCAAGGTTGCGGTGTACAAGTTCAAGTGAAGCATCACGGAGAGATCATGCTTGAAGCTTGTCGTCCATTGTGGTGACAATGGACTTGTGAAGATGTGCTGAAGAGTGGCTCACCCATAGTGGAGTATGGGGGAGCAATCTACTAGTCTTCATCGCGCCGGCGCAATGAAGAAAGGTGGTCCATCTTGAGAAGGACAAGATCATCATCATCTAGCTCAAGTGGACTATGCGCAAGGAAAAGGTTTGACCTTGATAGGGTTTTCTATTTTACCGGTCTCGTGGTGATAGTTGGGAGACCGGGTTATAGGATCGATAGTCGTACTATCAAGGGGGGCTCTCAAGTGAGTAGCTTGATCGTATCGTTCGTTGAGAGCTCAAACCATTTGCAGCATTGCATCATCTTTCTTGATTCTTGGTTGGTGTTTCTCTTTGTGAGTTTTAGAGCTTATGGTCATCTTCATGACAAGCTCGAGTTCATCGAAAACGGAGTCCATATACATCTTGTATGATATTTTGATGTTGGAGTTTTTGCCGGTTCTTCATTCATAGAGGTTTCACATCTCTATATCATTGGCATTTTTCTACTACCTCTTCTTGCCATAACCATTCGTTGTTTGCATAGTACTTGTCGTCTGCTATCCAACAAGCTTGAGTTTGCTCAATTCGGAGCTCGTATGCGAAAGTTATGGTTGTTTTTGTCTTATCTATTTTACACTGAGAGGTTGTACCAGTTCTAGTCGACCGGTACAACCGGTGTTTGGAGCGGTTGTACCGCTCCAGAATTGGTCTGGAGGTTGTACCAGCCATGTACCGCTCTACCACCAGACTAGTTTCTATTCTGGAGCGGTTCTTGGGCGGTTGTAGGCCGGTTGTCCCGGTTTAACCGGTACTACCGGTTGTACCGGTGCGCATAGCGGTTGTACCGCTCCTATGTTATTCTGCACACAACGGGCAGATTTGTAGGGACCTATTTAAGGGGGTCTTGTTCCCCAATGGTCCCTATCCTTTGAGGTCGTGTTCTTCTCCCCATTGTTGACCTTCTTAGATCTTGCTAACTCTCAATCCCTCCAATGATTTTTGCTCCTTTTTGAGGGAAAAGAGAGAGGAGATCTTGATCCACATTTCCACCAATCACTTTCTCCTTTATGTGAGTAGAACCCCTTGGATCTAGATCTTGGAGTTCTTTGTGAGCTCCTTGTTCTTCCTCTCATATTCCTCCATAGCTTTTGTTGTTGTGGTGGGATTTGAGAGTGAGGGACTTGACCACTTCATGTGTTCTTGCCATTGCATTAGTTGCATCGGTTTGAGTTCTCCACGGTGATATGTGGAAGTGAAAAGTTGAGAAGCTTATTACTCTTGGGTGCTTGGTACCCTACAGCTTGTTCCTCTTGGGTGCTTTGGCGCCCTAGACGGTTGGTGGTGCCTCGGAGCTCAATCATTGTGGTGCAAAGCTCCGGGCAAGCGTCGGGGTCTCCAATTAGGTTGTGGAGGTTGCCCCGAGCATTTGAGGTCACCTCGAAGCCACAATCCATTGTGGTGAAGCTTCGTGGTGTTGTTGGGAGCCTCCAATTAAGTTGTGGAGATTGACCCAACCTTGTTTGTACAGGTTCGGTGACCCCCCACAAGGGTCCCTTAGCGGAATCACGGCATCTTGCATTGTGCGAGGGCGTGAGGAGATTATGGTGGCCCTAGTGGCTTCTTGGGGAGCATTGTGCCTCCACACCGCTCCAAACGGAGATTAGCATCCGCAAGGGTGTGAACTTCAGGATACATCGTCGTCTCCGTGTGCCTCGGTTATCTCTTACCCGAGCCCTTTACTTATGCACTTTACTTTGTGATAGCCATATTATTTCATGTTATATATCTTGCTATCACTTAGTTGTTTATCTTGCTTAGCATAAGTTGTTGGTGCACATAGGTGAGCCTAGTTGTTTTAGGTTTTGTGCTTGATTAATTAAACGATAGTTTTATTCCGCATTTGTTCAAGCCTAAACCGTAATTATTTTAAAGCGCCTATTCACCCCCCCCCCCTCTAGGCGACATACACGTCCTTTCAATGTTGGATAGTGGTCGATGGGTGGAGTAATAGTAATAGGTGCAGGCAGGAGTCGGCCTATTTGCTTATGGACTTGATGCCAATATACACATGATCATTCCCGTGAATATCACATAATTATGCGCTTTTCTATCAATTGCCCAATAGTAATTTGTTTACCCACCGTATGTTGCCTACATGAGAGAAGTCGCTAGGGAAAACTATGGCCCCCGGGTCTATTCACTTACATATTTATAAATCCTATCTTTACCTTGCTGCCATTTATTTGTTTTTATTTTATTTTGCAATTTTACAATTATCTACTATTATCTACACACTTCACTTGCTTGCAAATAACGAGATCAAGGGGATTGACAACCCTCTTGCCGCGTTGGGTGCAAGTTGTTTGCTCTTTTGTGTGCAGCCGCTGAAGACGGTTGTGGATTGATATTCCTATTTGTTCAATAAACCTTGGTTTCTTAACTGAGGGAAATACTTATCCGTATTGTGCTACAATTACCCGTTCCTCTTCACGGAAAACCCAACGCAAAGGACAACGCAAGACTGAACCCACTACTATGCACCACTACCTCTGATGATCTACTCCTTAACTTAGCCAAAGAAAACTCATATATCAGAAAGCATAGGTAGCTATAAAATTACACATAATAGATCTGAAAGAATCAATTACTTTCAATGAATAATCTGATCATAAAACCACAATTCATCGAACCCCAACAAACGCATATCGAGAATTACATTGAATAGGTCTCTGAAGAGATCAATGTATTGAAGATCATAGAGAGAGAGAGAGAGAGAGAGAGAAGAGAGAGAGAGAGACGTCTAGATACATTTATGGACCCATTGGTCCCGTAGGAACATCATCATGGAGGCAGCAAGGTTGATGAAGATGGCCTCCGTGATGGATCCCCCTCTTGTAGAGTACCGGGAAAGGCCTCCAAATGGGAGTGCGGAAGAACAGAGGCTTGCGGTGGTGCTAGAATTGTTTTGGTTCTCGCTCTGAGGGTTTCTTAATATAGGGGAATTTATAGCACTGGAATTAGGTCAAACGGAGGCAGAGGGGGCCACAAGCACCAGGGTGTGCCCTACCCTAGGACGAACCGCTGCCTTGTGGCTCCCTCGTGCATCGTGTAGTCTTCTCTTGAAGCTTCTGGGGTATCTTTTTGTCCATAAAAAATCATCAAAAAAATCCGTTGCGTTTGGGTTTCGTTTGGTATGGATTTCCTGCAAAACCAAAAACATATGGAAAACAGAAACTCACACCGGGCTCTGAGTTAATAGGTTAGTCCATAAAAACAATATAAAATGTCATATAAAGGATACAATATTGATAATATAATAGCATGAAACGATCAAAAATTATAGATACATTGGAGATGTATCATCTAGCAGGAGGTCGGTGTGTCGAATCGCTAGGAGAATAAGAAGTGCAAGAAGGCTGCATCCAACCCTTCGGTGCTGGGGCCGCCGGCCCCTTCCCCTGCTTTATTCCTAGATTTGAAGTTGTTCGCGGCACATGTGTCACAAGTTGTTGCTGTGGGTGAGTCTTCACTCTTGGCAGATGTATGCGGGTTGCCTCATAAAAAAGAAGACCAATATGTGGTGCTTTAAATGCAGAAAAGATGAACACCCCTCGAACGGATGTGCCATATTCATCATTGTCATATTTGCATTAGGTGCACAGATGCCCGGTTCTGAGAGACGCTAGGCCAAGTGCAACTTGGTGCGATCAGGATGTTTATCCAAATCCACGACTAACTTATCAAGGAATATCTTCCTCCCGCCACCTTGCTGACATGTTTGGTTAATATTTTGAGTGTTTCCCTAGATGTGTTTGTTCTGGAGGTTGAGGTCGCCATCTGTCCCAGATTCATGGAAGTGGGAGGCCATTCCTCATGAAGGTAACACCTTCCTGATTTCTTTCCCATATCCAAGTGTCAGCTTTTGACTTCTGGTATGTATTCCACGGGGATTTGCTGGGTGAAAAATAATTGGATCCATTTGGTTTCTAGGCCGATGCTGGTCAATCGAACTCAGATGTCATATTCGTTTTAGTGGAGGCTAACCACTAATGGTGTCTTCACTATGAAGTCTATGTATGCTGATCTTATGGATTCTAGACCTATTTTTTGCAGAAACATATTTGGAAAACAAAGGTTCCTTTTAGAATCAAAGTTTTCTTGTGTTTTTTGCATACAGAGGTAGTTCTTACCAAAGATAATCTTGCTAAATGTAACTGGCATGGTAGCAAAAAAATGTTGTTTTTCTAATCAGGAGGAGCCAATTCACCATTTATTTATGCCATGTCAATTTACTACGTTGATGTGGCACACGATTCATGTTACTTGCAATTTAGCACCACGAATGGGTATTCCAAATTTGTTTGGAAATTGGTTGGGTGGTATTCATCATAAGTTGAAGGGTCAAATATGTGTGGAAGTTTGTGTCGTTCTCTGGGCTATTTGAATTGTCGAAATTACTGTGTTTTTAACAGATCATCTACTCCTAATTTCTTGTAGGTTATTTATAGGGCTACGACTTCAATCCATATGTGGCCTTTTTGACGGTGTGATTCTATGTTATCTGCTAATCAACCCCTACTTATGTGGGGAAGTTTCTTGCACTGGTGGTTGCACATACTATAGGGGTGTTGCATGATGACATTTCTTTTTCTAGGTGGCGAGAGTGTACGCGGGATTAATGTGTTTTATAGGCTGGTTGATGCCGATTAATTTGAGAAATCGTTGATCCATTAAAAATCGTTAATCAAATCAAAAATGGAACCTTAATTAAAGGAGAAGTCCTTGAAAAATTGTTGACACGGTCAAAATTATGAATATTAAACACATCTATTGAATGAGAGGACTCCAAAATTAAAAAGCATCGTGAATTAGAAGATGCACCAACACCTTCGCAAACCTCAACCAGTTTCTTCGCTAATATATCCTTCTATTTTTGAAGACTTTGCTACTATATATGTACCAGCCAAGATCACATCGCATGTTTTTCTAAAGTCTAAACACTCGTCATTTTATTTCCCAATTAACAAGTTCATGGGAACATAACTTAGGTATAAAAGATTAAGGAGCCACACATAGCGCAAAAATTCGTTTCTGATCGTGAGCACAGCTGGTCCCGAAATCATGTTCGTTGGACTTCTTAGGGATGCACCCGTTTTCTGTATTTCTCACCATATGCACAAACCGTATTGCCATAGCATTATGGGCGGGACCCACGCATTAAGTTGACGCTCAACGAGCACGTCGGAAGCGGAACGGGATAAGCAGAGATGGATCATGTGTTTTTCTGAGCATATCTGTTCCGCTGCGTGGGGAATTGGGGAGGGAGGCAGCGAATGGAGAAGAGCGAACGTGGCTGACTCCCGTCAGCCTCAAAGGCTAGCCCTGAATCTAAGAGCATCTACAACCACGTATGGCAAATACGGTCCCTCAAACGCCCACGGACGCGTCCAGGCGCGTTCGCGAACACTAACCGGGCGCGTCTTATTTTTTGCCTTCATATCCGCATCCTTCATATCCGAACCCTCATATCCATACAAACGCATGCAACGCTACGTAAAACACTTCCATCGGATCGGATTGCTTCGCCGAACAAAAAGATCATAGTTCTTTCGAGTTCATCGACAAATTCAAACTAAAAACTACTTAAACATAATTAAAATATGAACAAAACGGGGAAGGGCGGAGGAAATCACCATTTCCTCGCAGCCCCCTTCCCCTTCCGGTCGTCCACACAGCTGTGCCCATCCTCCGTGTAAGCGTCGGCGTGCGGTGGAGCGTCGTTGTCGTCGTCTTCTTCGGAACCGGAGGTGGAGGCGTCGTTGTCGTCCTCGTCGGAGCAACGCATGCCGGACAACCTGCGGAGTAGGCGGGCCTACTCCTTGGCATGGTGGTCCGCTTTCACCTTCGCCGCCGCCTCTTTCGCTGCCTCGCGCTCCGATAACTGGATTGCCAGTCGAAGCGTGTCGGCATTCTTGCGGCGGAGGCGTCGTGCATCCGACTCTACCGTCGTCAGCGAGCGACGGAGGACGCCCGCGAGGAGCGCGTCCTCGGGGTCCACTGGCGCGCTCGATGTCGAACGGCGCGCGGCCAGCGCCTCCCCCCTCTCCCTCGCCCGCTGCCGCTCGCGGCGAGTTGCACGCTTCTCGGACTCCGGCGTCCTCGTGCGCTCCGTCCCCGACGCGGCCACGAGGACCCAGCGGTGGTCGGGCACCGCTTTCGGAGCAAAAGGTGGTGGAGGTGGGCGGCGTACCTGACCTGGAGCGGACCGGCCGGAGCGGGAGCGGTCAGAGCTACGCGCCTCACGGGAAGGGCCCACGACGTCGTCGGCGCTCCGTCGGCGTGCGACGGGCCCGGAGGATGCAGCTCCACCGCCGCCGGGGCCGCCTTGGTCTTGTAGCGACCGGTGCAACGCGATGTGGAGGGCCACCTCCTCCACATCAACGTTCGATCCCTCGGAGCTGCTTCCGTCGTCGGCCATCGAATCGGAGGGTGGGGAGGGGAAGTGGAGTGGACGGAGAGTGAACTGCGGGATGTCTAGGGTTTGCCAGATTTGAGTATTTAGTGGGGTCGGTGGTGGGCCGGGCTGACGTGGCGGTGGGGTCGGTGGTGGGCCGGGCAGTCAGGCGGGCGTGCCCGGGCGCGCCCGGGTTCCCCCTTATCCACCCCATTTTTGGGCTGGATATGAGGGGTGCCGGTCAGCCCGGGCGTTTGAGGCCCATTTAGGGAGTCCGTCTGGGTCGATTTTTCGTGACCGGGTAGTGACCGAACGGCATGTCTGGGCGTATGAGACATATATAAGGAGTCTGGTTGTAGATGCTCTAAGGTCCTACAGGTCCGTTGACACCCCCATCTGATTTATTAGCGCAACTATAGCAGATCTGGTAAATCTGCATCCCCTAAAAATTGTTTGTGGCTTCTCTACAACTTTTTAGCGGTACCGCGAGTCCTTTGGAAGAACATATCTTGTAAACCCGTCTCGTAAATGTTTTGTGGGACGCGTTTACGGAATCTATTCCGCGCCGGAGGGCTCACGGTACCACAAAAAAAAAATATCTTTGTAAATGCTAGATTTTCAACATTTAAATCGTATATAAATTAAACATATGAATACAAATTGTTCGAAAAGCATTTCACAATACAACAATCGTTGTCATTACAACAGATGTTCGAATTCGAAGTATTATTACAATATCAAATTGTTCAAATGACACACAAATACAAATAAATAAAAATAGGAATCTACCCCCCCCCCCCCCTCATAAAGTTGCCAACGATGCTCAATAAGATCATGCTTGAGTTGATGGTGTGAATCACGGTTCTGGATCTTTCGATAGGTCTCGAGAAATGCATTGATCTCATCTTCGTCCCTGACAGGCTTCACATGGCTACCATCGTTGTCATAATTAGGCTCTAAATCTAATTCCCTCTCATCCTCGATGACCATGTTGTGTAAAATTAGACGAGCAGTCATGATGTTTTCAAGAGTTTTCTTATCCCAAAAACGAGTGGGACCTCGAACAATGGAAAACCAAGCTTGCAACACACCAAATGCCCTCCCAATATTTTTTCGGCAAGCTTTTTGTGCTTCTGCAAAAGAAATGTGTTTCTTGGTTTTGTTCTCACTAATGGTATTTAAAAATGTTGACCATGAAGGATAAATACCGTCGGCAAGATAGTACCCCATGGTATAGTCATTGCCATTGACGGTATAGTCGCAAGCTTTCAGGATGCGCTTGAAAAGAGACCTAGACATTTGATATTGCCTACGAAATAGATGAGCTGGATATGTCACTACCTCGGGGAATTAGTCCTTCATGAGTATCTTGTCGTCGAGAGCTCGGTTGCAAGGAATATATAGCTGGCCAACGGTGGATCCACGCCGCTTTTTTGGACCCTTCTCAAATTCGTCCACGAGATGCAATAAAAATAGATTGTCGACATCATCATCGAGGATCATCTCATATATGTCTCGAGAAGACGACGACAACGAACTCCAATCCATCTAAAAAAATGCACGCCCATGAATTTCACCGAACCTCACCTATCAAAATTGAAGAAAAATAACAGGAAAATGCATAGGCGGGCATTTACCATACGTTCACCGAAGCAAAGCCGACCACCTCTTTCTTCTTCCCCGCTGGACGAAGCAAATCCGGCAACCCTTTATTCTTCCGCAATCGTCGAGAAAACGGTCGAAATCCCGTCTTCCGGCCCGCGCGGGCGAACCTGATTGATTTCGAGGCTCACCGACGCCGGAACCAACTGGATGCTACAAGGTCATGCGCCAAGCTCCGCGGTGGATCCATGGCTTCAACGGCGGCTGCAAACCCGCGGACACAAATTGGTGGAATGAATGCGGCGCGGGGCGGTGGAGCTAGCGGACGGGGCGCGGGGCGGGATAGCTAGCGGATGGCGTGGGGCACGGGGGGCGCAATAACCGGCGGGGAATGGAGGCGGGAACGGAAGCGAGCGGAAAGATGGTTCGCGCCAACGAAAGGTAAGCCGGCAAAAACAGATGCTTTTACCGCATATATGGAGGAAATGGGCCGCGGTTTGGAGGATCCTTAAAAAAATCGAGATGAACGAATTTGTGGGATCTGTTTCGGCCGGAAAAACGACCTCCGTCACGCAAACTGGAGGTTATTTTGTCGGATGTCCCGGTTTGCTAGATCTGCTATTTAGGATTCATCCGATTTTTTCTCCCGTAGGTGATCTCACGCATGTCGTTTTTTTTTTTGGTAGGATGGTCTACTCGTTCTTCGAGTTTCCACACAAGTACTGCCCCCGCATAGCTCAGTTGCCGCCGGCGCCCATACCTCAAGCTGTGCTGCCGGCGGCGGCAGCCCTAGCGCGTGGATGCGTGGATCCCGCCGAACAGATCGCAAGCCCCGCACCTCCTACTGCTCAGTAGCACCGAGCATCAACCACCAGGCTCCACGCCGATAGCTCTATGGGGCGACCATACAAGTCATGGCTGCTGCCAGCCTGCTGGTAGGGTGCGCCAATCTGATTGTCACCATATTTGTTTTCGGAATTGTTCTGCTGATGTATCTGGGTGCAAATATCCCACACTTCATCCACCGGTCATCAATTCCTGACCCTTGACGGCGCTTATTTTTGGAGCAGACGGCGCAACACGTTTCTGATCCACCGCTCCGCTTTTTGTGACAGACGCGAGCCACGGCTCAGCTCCTCGCCGTCACCAGTTTTCGGAAACGCGACCCGCGTGCGACCGTACATCCCTGTTCCCTGCCGTATTTTGTCAGACCATCCCATTTTCTCAAACCCGTTTATATTCACACAGGCCCACTAGCCCGAATCCCTACAGGTTGACCTACGACCAGGATAAAGTGTTCAGATAGTCCTGCTCTCAGTTACGCCGCTCTCCACATAGCGTCCTAAAGAAAGGACTCGATATTAGTACCAGCCAAAATCAGGCGTCTCCAACATTTGGGAGATGTTCCGCAAAGGACCTTCTGTGACCCAAGGAGGCAACCGGGTTGTTGTGCTCTTCTTCCGGTGAGGTGCAACCCGAAGCCCCTATTTGACGATCACTGCATTTATTCAGTTTTTAGTTTTTTTAGATTCGAACATTTTGAAAAATTGTTTATTTTATTCCAAAAAATAAAAAAAATACCATGGACAAATTATGAAAAACTCAAACAATTATAGAAACTTTGAACATATTTTTAAAAAGGGAACAAATTTGAAAACATGACATTTTTTGAAATATCAAATATATTTTTTTGAAAAAAGAGACTATTTTTTGAATTTGTGAACCAAATTTTAAAATAAAAAAAGTTTTGAAAAATGGCAAAAAAATTGAAATCATGATTCGTTTTTCAAAATTCCAAATACATTTTTTGAAACGCGACCATTTTTTGAATTTGTGAAGAAATTTGAATTCTGAACATTTTTTAAAATAAATTAAAATTGGAAAAAATAGAAAAATAAATAGAAAAAAACTAAATAAAACCGGAATTGTTAAATATTTATTAAAAATTCTGAACAAAACTTGAAAAATGAAAAATGAAAAATGAAAAAAGCTAGACAACGGGTAGAGAAAACAACGGAAAATTAAAAAATCTGTTCAGGATATTTTAGAAAGTTCAAAAAACAGGGTCTATGAGTGTACATATGGCTTTAGCCAAATTGGCCGGGCCACTCTATCGCCACCTCGTTGGTCTGTGCGATTCGCCGGCAATTAGCCAAAGTAAGTGACAAACAGGGAATTCCCGAAATCATTAATTAAGGGGTATTCAAGGTCACTCTCACTTTACCAGGTTGCGATAGTTGGCACACTCTGTATGCGTTACATGTCGCAACCTGTGAGTTTTCTCTTTTTTTGTTCATTTGTTTATTCATCACGTTTTATCTCTTAACACGTGTGTCCAAATCGTGAACCTTGTTCGCCGATTACTCGTGTTGAGATCTTCTAAATTAGATCTCATGTTAATATATTTTGAAGAACATTTGTCACGAAAAAAATGAGTCGGAAACACTTTTTTCCCTTTCTGAGAGGCATAGGAAGAAAAAAAACATTTTTTTCTTTTCCTGAGGCACAGTTTTGGCTCTCACAAAAGCAAACTTGTGCCTTCATGATAAGCAAATTTGTGCCTCTCCCGGAAGGAAAAAATTGATTTTTTTTCCTTTCCAAGAGGCACAGTCGAGCCTTTCGCTGAATCAATATTGTGTCTCCACGAGAAACAAATATGTGCCTTTTGTGGAAGCAAACCTATACATCCACGAGAAGCAGAAATATGCCTCTCATTGAAGAAAAGAAACGCCTTTTCCCCGTTTCGAGAAGCACAGCTGTGCCTCTCGCGGAAGCAAATATGTGCCTTCACGGGAAGCAAATATGTCTCTATCATGAAAGGAAAACGTGTTTTTTCATGAATTGGTTTTGATTTTTTGTCAAAAACCTAGGAGAAACCGGGCAAAAACCAAAAAGTCAGAAAAAAACGAAAAGCAAACCATCTAAAACCCAAAAACACGTACAAAAAAGTGAAAAAATAAACAAAATCCCAAGGAAGCACCTAGCACGCGGCATGTGTTGGAGGCTGAGAGCGAGTCAAGTAGCACCCTCTCAGCCCATCCAAAGTGGCCTTGAGAGGATCGTGCAAGGGGTACTCCTCACTTAGTTGCTCCTTGGAATTCTGAGCCACCTTGTGCGATGATGGGTCAGTGCAGCCAGGTTCCAAGCCTCTTGGATGATGTTGGGTCGGCCCAGACGTCAATACACAGCGCCCACGCTGCTGACCAGGGGCGCCCCTATGTCTGGCAGGGAGCTCCTGTTCGGCGCCTTAACCGCCAGAACGGGTAGCTAGCGCCTGCTGCAGCGCATTGTTGTGACGGCCCACGAAGGCAATGCGCAGCGAACAAAAATTGCCAAAAACACGCAAAAAGTGGCTCCACCAGGAATCAAACTCGCATCGCCACATCCTTGATCAAGCTAACCAACACAGCCATTGCACACTTGTGAAAGAAGGAGCGTTAAATAGTAAGAACAAGTATGGCCGCGCTATTTATTTATCACTTAAATTTTTTATTTATTTTTAAGAAATCATGAATTTAATATGCTTCATCGATTTTGAGACAAAAGTTCACAAACTTAAAGAAAGTTCAACGATTTTGAGAAATAGTTCATCGTTTTCGAAAAAAAAGTTCACAAACTTAGCAAAGTTTGCCGATTTTTGAAAAACTTTGTGAAAATGTTTAATAAGATCATCGTTTTCGAAAAAAAGTCATCATTTTTTAAAACAAGTTCATCGGCTTAAAAAAATTCAACGATTTTGGCAAAAAGTTCATCGACTTTGAAAAACAAAATTCAACGAGTTTGACAAATAGTTCATTGATTTTGAAAAAAGTTCAGAAATTTGAAGGAAAAATTCATCAACCTTGAAAAAAGATCATCGGATTTGGAAAAAGTTCTTCGAATTTGGAAAAAATAATGAAATTTAAAAAATAACGAATTTGAAAAACGTTCATCATCATCAACAACAACAACAACAAAGCCTGTAGTCCCAAACAAGTTGGGATAGGCTAGAGGTGAAACCCATAAGATCTCGCGACCAACTCATGGTTCTGGCACATGGATAGCAAGCTTTCACGCACCCCTGTCCATGGCTAGTTCTTTGGTGATGCTCCAATCCTTCAGATCTCTCTTTACGGACTCTTCTCATGTCAAGTTCGGTCTACCCCGGCCTTTTTTGATATTTTCAGCATGCTTTAGCCGTCCGCTATGCACTTTGAAAAAAAAACGAATTTAAAAAACGTTCATCAATATTAAAAAATCCACCGAATTAGAAAAAATGTCATCCATTTTGACGGTAAGATAAAACGGAAACAGAAAAAAAAAAGAAAAAAAAATAGAAAATACGAAAGAAAAGATGATAAGAAGAAAATGATGAAACTTTGTGCATCAAGTTCCCTTGGTTGGGTGGTCACCATATTGCGCTGTGTATCAAGAGATCTTCGGTTTGATTCCCAGCTCTTACGTATTTTTTGCGCTTTGAAAAGCACGTTTTTTTTTTCAAGACATACTTTGAAAAGCACGTGAATGAAAGAGGCGGGAGGCAACGAGATGGACAGAGCCCACTAACGCGGCTGCAGGCGCCGGTTTGCAGAAAGAGTAATAACCGGCGCCTGCAACGTCAAATAGGGTTTGCCTGTCTGGCTAACAGCGAAACCTAGCAAACGCTCGCTTCAAGGCAATTCGAGATGGGCCGGCCCACGTCGCAGGAGGCGAGATCCTCGTTTCTCGTGTGTATTTTCACGGTCTTTTTTTGTTTTTTACTTTTGCTTACACTACTAAACATTCTAAACATATACTGTACATTACAAAAATATATTTAACACAATGTTTCGAAAAATGTTAATTATCCATTTTCAAAATGTTATTTTTTTATAGAAAAAATGTTGACCATGTATAAGAAACGTATAAAGTGTGAAAAACAATTGATCATCTATTTTTAAAAATGAATCAAGCTCTGAAAAAATGTTAACCAAGTATTTGAATTTGTTTAATCATGCATCTGAATTTTTTTTTAATGTGGATTGAATTTTTTTTGATCATATATTAGTTAAAATTGCATTTGTAAAATGTTGAATGTGTATAGAAAACATGTTAACGATGTATTAAAAAATGATAAGTTCTTATTTAAAATAACGTTAAATGTGTATATAAAATATGTTGACCATGTATTAAAAAATATTAAACTTTTATTTAAAAATGTCCAATGTGTATAGAGAAATATAGACCATGTGTTCAAAAATGTTAAAATCGTATTTAAAAAAAATAACCAAACATTTGAAAACAATGTTAAATATGCATAAGAAAATGTTGACCATGTATTAAAAACTGTCAATCTGGTATTTATAAAATGTTAATCCAGCATTAGAAAAATGTTAACATGTATTAGATAACTTATTATATACATACAAATATGTGCATAGAAAATCAATGAAAATTGGTGAAAAACTGAGAAAGAAAGAAATAAAAACGAAGAAAAAATTAAGAAAATAAAAACCTCATTGAAAACAGAGAAAGAAATCGTTTTGTAGGCCGACTCGTTTCTTTTTTTTTTTTTTTGCTCGCTCGTTGTGAAGTTTTGTTAATTTTTTTTCTTCTTCTTTCGGTCTATCGATTGTACTGATCAAATTTTCATCGGTTTTTCTTTCTTTCAGTGTTTTCCTTTATGGTATTCATCGGACTGGTTCCTTCTTTTCCGTGTGTTTTCTTTGCTTTTACTCACTTTTTTTCTTTTCTTTTGTTCTTTTGTATTTTTTTTCTTTACATTTCCATTCATTTTTTGTATGTGTTTCTCTTTGCAGTTTTCATCGATTTTCTTTGGTTTTAAATGTTTTCTCTTCTTTTCTTTTCTATGACTTTTCTTTAATGTTTTCATTGTTTTTCTTTGGTTTTCATTTTTGTGTGTGTTCTTATTCACATTTTTCCTTTTCTCGTTTTTTCTATTTTCAACACATTTGATTAGACATGTTTAACATTTTCTCAATACATGATTAACATATTTTATTTTTTTGATACCTAAGTAAACATTCTATATTTTTGTACACATCTAAACCTTATTTGGATGATGCTCTTCTTTTAGGTTGGGCTTCCCAAGAAAGATATTGTAACCAAATAACACTACGATAGGAGAAGCATACCACATCACAAACACCAAATACATCCTATCAAAAAGCAAGTTCAAGAAAAGGGAGAAGGAGAAGGTAAAGAGATGATTACCCTCATATTTCATGTTGGCTTGCGGGCACTGATGGCGGCTTCGAGGAGGTGGGGCAGGCGATCAGACTCGATGGGATTGATGTGGGACGGCAACCCCTCGCGACCCTTGTGGCAGAGGAACATGTGGTGCTTTTGGAAGTCCCTCGTCCCGATCAAACTCGGTGGGATCGATGTGGGATGGTAATTCCTCATGACCCTTGTAGCAAACATGTGGTGCTCTTGGAAAACCATCATCCCGGCGAGCTCCTACAACTAGAACATGAACTCCTTCTCCATATTGAAGGCGTTGGCGAGTATAGTCGCGTCCGGAGCGTCTGTCTCGTTCATGCTAGGAGGACCCAGATCAGAGCAATATCGTGTACATAGGCTGATTTGGTCCCGCTCCTCGATGATCTGAGTGGGCAACCATGGAACCGTGGCTCGGCCCAGGGAGAGGAGAGTTTTTTTAACTACGAGAGGAGAGGGGTTGGGAAGAGAAAGATGAACTCGAGAGAAAGATGAACTCGAGATGGAAGCAGAAGTTTTGTAACTGATTAGGCCACGAAAATTGGTGGGGATGGAAGAGGTGCAGTTGTCGTGGATTTGGATAAAGCAAAGAGTCAGAAGGAAATCAAACAGTTTTTTACATGGAAATCAAACAGTTGGTAGACTAAAATAGAAACGACCCGCGAGAAAATTGGTGGGGATGGGTGATGAGGACCACAATGCCATTGTTACACCCACAACCCCTGCTGCTATACATACTAGACCAGTTACTAGAGCTCGCGCACGCCAATTGAATTACCATGTGCTTTCGTTTCTTGGAAATCCTTCTAATGTTCATGAACATATGATGTTGCCTAAATTAGATACTTTTATTTTACTTATGAATGAAGGACCTAGCATGGACAAGAAGGATGGCCAATGGAGCGGGAACAAGAATGAAGAAGAAGGTGCGCGCGCGGGAAAGAACAATTGAGCTTCCAGTGATGATTTTCACTTTGAAGCCACCATAATGAGAGCATGAAGGTTTGGACGAAATATTCAAGACACCGCTTTATAAATTTCGTCCATAGGCTATTATAGGTGTTGCGCCACCTTATTTTTAGGCCAGACCCATGTAATTTCGAAATACCATATTATAGGTTGTTTTTAGAGTCCATATGTGTGGGGAAACTGAGTTACGGTTGGTTTCGGACCCCTCCTCCAAGGGGCCACGGAATTCCCCTCTATTCCCCCATATATACAGCCATTAGGGCACCATTTTGACTTGGGTTTTGTTTAGATTAAAAGTTTGCCAAAGCTACAACTTCGCGTTCTTCGTTTGTGTTCCACGACCAGACCAAGGCTTCACAGAACCCCACCTTCATCAATAAAGCTTTCCTCTTATATTCGCAATATCCAGATTGCAATTTCAGTTTCTTGCTTGTTCTTTGTTTGTGTGCAGAAAATAGACCCTCGTGGTCAGGTTGATCGTGCTCCGGCGTGGTCAATAACCTCTCGGAGTTGGTTTAGCGATTGCTAAGGCGCGACGTCCTCGCACGTTCGTAGTCGGATCGTCAAAGTCTACTCCACCGAAAACGATAGCCACCATCTCATCGAAAGACAAGGACAACTTCGCCTCTATCAATGGGAAAGGTGATCACGTGGTTTCAGGAAATCGTAGGGAATCAGGTGATGACATGGATAGGCTGAATGTCAAAAGAAATAAGGTAGTGGGGGATCCTGTTTAGATATAGTAGATGGGAAAATTCCTTATATAACTCTCTTTTTAAATGGTGTTTCCTTATATAACACCAGCTGTAAAATGTGTGCCTTTTATAACATTTCCTCCACTTCCCTTAGCACCTAGAGGCATCTACCGTTTAGTTTGCTTGTCAGTTTTTTATGCGTATAAAGCTTCCCCTGCCTATCACACGAAAGCCGATGCCAAAGCGGTATCTCTCACCCTGACCTGTGCAATATGTAGTTTGTATTACCGGGTTGTATATGATTGGATCGGGTGGGGTGCGGCAAGCCGCACTTTCTATCTAGTGAGCACAAGAAGCAAAAGAAGGCTTAGCTTGTGAACTTCATCTAATTTCTTTCAGTTAAAGTCACTTTTGTGCTGCTCAAGTCATGTATGTGTGAACTTAGACTCATATATGTAAACTTGTATATGATGTAAGTCATGTGTGTGTAATTGGATGTGAGCCTAGATGTTTATGTCTCGTGTTTATGGTAAAATTTGGATATCGGATATGAGGTAAGTCGTGTATTTGTACTTGGATCTCATGCCATTGGCAAATTTGAATATTGCGTGTTGAATTATGTATATGTGAATTGTGTGCAGGAGAGGTTCTTCTCAAATTATTAGCGAAAAATGAAATTTAAATTCGAGGTATGTATTTTTTTTCATGTTTTAATTAAAATTGGTTCATCTGCGTTGATGATGATTGTACATGTAACAACAGGGAAAAGTTATTGCTTCTTTAGGCCTCCTTTATTTCATATGGTAGGAAAATCCTTGGAATATGAAAGTAATAGTAAATGAGATGACATGTATTTCAAATCCTATAAATAGGAATATAAAAGAAGATGCTCTTTAGTTCACCTCACAGATTTTTTTTCCATTGAGTGTAGGCTAATGTTTATTTTCCTATAAAATGTGATGGATAGGAAGAATTCCGCCACAGAAATAGCAATCTATTCCTACAAACCAAAGGTCTCTAAATGAATTTTTCCTATCCTACATAATGCCTCCAAACCAAAGGAGGCCTTAGTCATCTGACTAATTTTGGCCACAAGTTGCATCAAGGGTAAAATTGTCTTTTCAGGTGTCACTTACACCGTTAGTAGTAAAAAATGAATGGAAGTTTCAAAAAGGGAACAATTTTTAGAATTGGTGTTAGATAAGGAAGATAGAGTTTTTTAGTGCCGGGGGAAAAATAAGCGAGGGTTAAATAAGTAATTCTCTCCTAGTAGATATAGGATGTCTTGTTTGCAGATGCTCATAAAATCTTAATGGTCAATCATCACGGCCAAATGCTTATGCTCATGCATTGCAGTCAACAATGTTATTATATCATTTCAGTTTGCACTCTCAACATGTGTTCCCACAACTCTTTATCGTGTGGGGACCAATACACATAATATTCTTCCTTAGTGAAAGGATCGATATGGTTGACTAGAGGGGGGGTGAATAGGCAACTACCAATTTTTAGCTTTTCTTAACAAATTAGGGTTAGCAACAAAATAGGTTGTCTAGATGTGCAACTAGGTGAGCAACCTATATGATGCTAACAAACACAACTCAAGTAAGTAAAGGATACAATACAAGTGAATCAAGCACAATGTAAAGGTAAGAGATAACCACAAGTGGAGTCGGTGAAGACGAGGATGTGTTACCGAAGTTCCTTCCCTTTGAGAGGAAGTACGTCTCCGTTGGAGCGGTGTGGAGGCACAATGTTCCCCAAGAAGCCACTAAGGCCACCGTATTCTCCTCACCCCCTCACACAATGCGAGGTGCCGTGATTCCACTAGTGGTGCCCTTGAAGGCGGCAACCGAACCTTTACAAACAAGGTTGGGGCAATCTCCACAACTTAATTGGAGGCTCCCAACACAACCACGGAGCTTCACCACAATGGAATGTGGCTCCGAGGTGACCTCAACCGTCTAGGGTGCTCAAACACCCAAGAGTAACAAGATCCGCAAGGGATTAGTGGGGGGAATCAAATATCTCTTGGTGGAAGTGTAGATCGGGGCCCTCTCCTCCAAACCCTAGCAAATCAACAAGGTTTATTGGCTAGGGAGAGAGATCGGGCACTTTTGAGCTTTGGGGCAACAATGGAGCAAAGAGAGGAAAGAGGTAAGTCTACTTGGAGAAGAAGACCCCCTATTTATAGGAGGGGGAAATCCAACCGTTATCTGCCCACAGCCCGCACACAAGCGGTACTACCGCTCTGAGGAGCGGTACTACCGCTTGGGCGGTAGTTCCCGTCTGTCCAACGCGAGCAACAGAGAACTGGAGCGGTAGAACCGCACCAAGCGGTACTACCGCTCAACTCAGCGGTACTACCGCTTAAGATAACGCAGGACAGAGGAAACAGAGGTAGTGGGGTAGTACTGGAAGGGCAGTACCGCAACAAGCGGTACTACTGCTCTACTACCGCCCACTACCGCTTAAGAGAAATGGGCAACCGAACTGAGCACACCACCTCACACAAGGACGGTAGTGGCAACGGTAGTAGGGGCCGGTAGTACCGCACCAAGCGGTACTACCGCTCGACTACCGCTCTACTACCGCTTAGCGGAAAACAGCACCAGAGAGGGGTTTCTCCAAGCGGTAGTGCTGCGGTAGACCACAGCGGCAGTACCGCTCTAAGCGGTACTACCGTGGTACCGAGCGGTACTACCGCTTGGGTGCATTCAAATTGCCCAAAGATAACAGAGGGATGCTCCATGTTGCGGGAAGGTTATGTGGGTGCAAATGGGTTGTGTACGTGTTGATTCCACCCATACCTTCCAAAGCGGACCCCCTCTTAATAGTACGGGTTTCCTACGACTCAAATCCACCAAAAAGAAATCGTCGGAAAAACACCGTCTTCACTCTTTACCATCGAGGGGAACAAACCGTCTCGTGCCACCTAATAAAATCTGAAATGCTCAAAGCACACGGTTAGTCCGCAAACGCATTGTCATCAATCACCAAAACCATTAGAGAGAAATATGCCCTAACAATCTCCCCTTTTTGGTGGATTGATGACAACACCCGATTTGCATAGGGAATATTAAATAATACAGTGCAAACCGAAACTCTACAAAATATAGACGGGCTCCCCCTAGATGTGTGCACTATTTGGATATGCTTTTGGAATGCAAAGCACACACACATAGGATCAACACTCCCCCTATATTTTATAGACAAGGCAATACTTGCAACAAACATAATATGAACTTTAATCATAGATGCAAGTATGAGCATGAGAGCATGAAGATAAAAGGGCAACAACATAATCATAGCTCCACATACTAGGATAACGACATAATAGGATAGAATAGAGATAAGCGTATGTCTTACACCATACAAGCATAGTCTCCAAGTCTCACACGAAAGCAAATAAGATAAAAGAGTTCACAAGCGGGAAATCGAGACAAATAAAAACGAGCTTGTGACTCGGCAACCCATGCAAATCCCCGGTCCTAAACTTTCTCCCCCTTTGACATCGAGACGCCAAAAAGGCAAAGAGTGACCAAACAACCCGAGGTGGTAGCCCTACTCCGCATCCTCGTCCATGGAGTCCTCGGTCCCATCCTCATCACTGCCATCCTCTGACTCCTCAACAATCTCCTCATCACCCTGGCCCCTAGCAGCAGCAGACGGAGCAGAAGTGCCAGCATCATCCTCTGAGTCAGTCCACGTGTCGTGCTCAGAAATCCACCTATCCTCAGGCATGATGGTCTTCTCTGAACCGCTGGGAGCATCAATCTCCATCTTCCTCATCATCGCAATCTGACGGCGGCGATCAAGCTTCTCCTTAACATGACCAAGCGGTAGTACCGTGGTCTGCACAGGCGCACAGCCGTGCCAGATCCGGTAGTACCGGAGATCCAAAACTCCAAAATCGACACAAAAAGCACCTATCCTCCTATCTAGCAGTCAAACCTCGTCCTACTCATGCCACAATCTAGCCAAAGATTGATGTTTCACCACGCATTGCCCAAAAGCCTAGCTTCAAAAGATAGAACCATAGGAACAAGAAACGGGGGCAATACCGGCGTCCATAGCACGAGGGAGTGGTGGGGATCGACTCCACCGGTCGGAATCGAGGAAGACGGCTCGGAAACGGCGTACCGGAGGCGGCCGCCGCGGCTTCTCTTCGCTGCAGAGAGAGAGAGGCGTGGGGAAGAAGAGATGAATGGGTATGGGGAAGTAACTTCCCCTGCCCCCACTTAACCCTTCCCGCAGCCCTCTAAGCGGTAGTACCGCTACGGAGAGCGGTAGTACCGCTTCGGCACTACAAACAGCAGAAGGCCGGTAGCGCCGCTCCCAGAGGTAGTACCGTGCGTAGTGGGCGGTAGTACCGCTTAAAGCGGTAGTACCGTCCAGACACAGCGGTAGTACCGCTTGCAGCTCAGAAAACAGCCAGGGTCAAAATTTGAAGTGGTGGCTTATGCAACTTATAAGAGGTTTGAGATGAGATGGGCTTGGGTTTGAGACTCGAAAACCAGCAAATGGGAAAGGTCACTCCAAGGTTTAAAAAACAATAACAAAAAAAAGCGGAGAGCAAACTTGGAGCGATCCAGAACACAACAAGACCAAAAAGACTAGAAAAAGCAATGAAAACCACAAGAGAGCCAAACCCTCCCAAAAGAGAGGGTCGGTGGCCGAAGCCACCTTTGTTTGAGTCGAATGGTTTGGCACCGCGAAGATTTTATCCTTGGGCCCAAAACCAAAACTCATCTTTGAAGCACAATTACCATCATAAATGGCTAATGTGAAAGACTTTGATTAATTTATGCATAATGGGGGGAGGGAGAGTTCATTGAGAGAACAACACACCCCCTATGTCCATGCCTACATCTAGAACAAGATAAACGTGATGAGTGCGGTGGGATGTGACGAGAATCAAGCCACGTTGCTCGAATCAATGATAT
The DNA here is from genome assembly GCA_039707655.1 of Elymus sibiricus. Classification (NCBI taxonomy): domain Eukaryota; kingdom Viridiplantae; phylum Streptophyta; class Magnoliopsida; order Poales; family Poaceae; genus Elymus; species Elymus sibiricus. Next base: position 371,344,127 of record CM077675.1, on the reverse strand, counting down.
TTAGCTCATGCCTTAACTCGCGAAATCTTGCTTCATCCAATGGCTTCGTGAAAATATCCGCTAGTTGCTCTTGAGTGCTAAGATGAATAATATCAATCTCTCCACGCTTGACGTGATCCCGAATGAAATGATGACGAATCTCAATGTGTTTCGTCTTGTTATGTTGCACCGGGTTGTAGGAGATCGCAATTGCACTTTCATTGTCACAGAAAAGAGGCACTTTGTCACAAGTGACACCGTAATCCTTTAAAGTTTGCCTCATCCAAAGCAATTGAGCACAACAACTTGCGGCAGCTACATACTCGGCCTCGGTGGTGGAGAGAGACACACAATTTTGCTTCTTCGAAGACCAACACACCAAAGAGCGACCAAGGAATTGGCACCCTCCGGAGGTTGACTTCCTATCCACACGGTCTCCCGCCCAATCCGAATCCGAATAACCCATTAGATCAAAGCTTGCTCCTTTGGGATACCATAAGCCAAAGTTTGGGGTATGAGCCAAATATCGAAAGATTCGCTTGACTGCCACATAGTGACTTTCCTTAGGCGCGGCTTGAAACCGTGCACATATTCCCACACTCAACATGATATCTGGTCTAGACACAAAGGTAAAGCAAGGATCCAATCATGGAACGATATACCTTTTGATCCACCGCTTTACCATTGGGATCTATGTCAAGTTGGCACTTGGTAGGCATTGGAGTCTTGGCCGGCTTGACATCATTTAACTTGAATCTCTTGAGCATGTCTTGAGTGTATTTGGCTTGGTTGATTAAGGTTCCTTCTCTTCTTTGCTTGACTTCGAATCCAAGAAAGAACTTCAACTCTCCCATCATAGACATCTCAAACTTCTCGGTCATTAGTGCGGCAAACTCATCATTGAAAGCTTTGTTAGGAGAACCAAAGATAATATCATCAACATATAGTTGGCATATGAACAAATCCCCTTTAACCCTCTTAGTAAAAAGAGTGGGATCGATTTTCCCAATTTCAAACCCACGGTCTTGCAACAACTCGGTAAGGTGCTCATACCACGCACGTGGGGCTTGTTTAAGGCCATAGAGTGCCTTATCGAGCTTGTATACATGATTGGGGAACTTGGGATCCTCGAACCCCGGAGGTTGTTTGACATATACCAACTCATTAAGAGGACCGTTAAGAAATGCACTCTTCACATCCATTTGTTGCAATTTAAAATCATGATGAGAAGCATATGCAAGCAACATACGAATAGATTCAAGACGAGCAACGGGAGCAAAGGTTTCACCGTAGTCGATACCCTCGACTTGGGAGTAGCCTTGTGCCACCAATCTTGCCTTGTTTCGAGTGACAACACCGTTCGTATCTTGCTTGTTCTTGAAGATCCATTTGGTTCCAATGACATTATGATTCTCCGTTGGCCTTGGCACCAATGTCCACACTTTGTTGCGCTCGAAGTTGTTGAGTTCATCATGCATGGCTTCAAGCCAATCCGTGTCCTCGAGCGCCTCATGTACCTTTTGGGGTTCAACACACGAGACAAACGCGTAATGCTCACAAAAGTTTGATATTTTTTTACGAGTGGTTACCCCTTTCTTTAAGCTTCCATAGACATTTTCCAGGATATGTCCTTTTTTCTCGAGTTTGGAAGCGATCTTGGCGGCACGACGCTCCAATAGCTCCTCCGGTGTCACTTGAGGTGGATCATCTTGAACATCTTGAGCGTCATCTTGAGCTTGCTCTTGATCATGAGCTTGCTCGGTGTCGTGATCTTGATCTTGGGCATCATTTGGTGCATCACCATTATCTTGAGGTTGATCTTGCCCTTGATCTTGATCACTTGGTTGAGGGCCTTCGGATTGTTCTTCGGAAGCGTGTGGGTCTTGTGTCGGTGATGGTTCTACTTGCGTAGAACATTGTCCTTCTCCTTCCACCACAAGGGGTTCCTCAATGGGTAGGATTTGACCCACACCCATTCTTCTTATGGCTTGAGGAGGAATTTCATCACCTATATCACAAAGACCACTTTGCTCCACTTGGGAGCCATTATTCTCATCAAACTCCACGTTACACGTCTCCTCAATGAGTCCAGTGGACTTGTTGAGAACACGGTAAGCACGAGAGTTTATAGCATAACCAACAAATATGCCCTCTTGAGCTCTAGAATCAAATTTAGATAAGCGAATACCTTTCTTGAGAATGAAACACTTACAACCGAACACCCGGAAGTACTTGAGGTTGGGCTTGTTGCCGGTAAGTATTTCATATGGAGTCTTGTTCAAGCCTTTGCGGAGGTGGAGCCGATTGGATGCATGAAAAGCGGTGTTGATGGCTTCGGCCCAAAAGTTGTATGGAGACTTGAACTCCGCCATCATGGTTCTTGCCGCGTCCATCAACGTCCGGTTCTTCCTCTCCGCTACACCGTTTTGTTGAGGGGTATATGGTGCGGAATATTGATGCTTGATCCCCTCATCACTAAGAAACTCATCCAAGGTGTAGTTCTTGAACTCGGTGCCGTTGTCGCTTCTAATGGTCAATATCTTTGCATCATGTTGACGTTGAGCTTCATTTGCAAAGTCGATCACGGTTTGTTGGGTCTCGCTCTTCCTCTTGAAGAAATATACCCAAGTGTATCTTGAATAATCATCCACAATCACCAAGCAATACTTTCTTCCCCCAAGACTATCAAAGGATGGCGGTCCAAAGAGATCCATGTGAAGGAGCTCCAAGGGCCTCTTCGAGTAGATGATAGTCGTGGGTCGGTGAGCCGTCTCATGTAGCTTTCCTTCGATACAAGCACTGCAAGCACGGTCTTTGGCAAAGCTCACATTTGTTAGTCCTCGGACGTGGTCCCCTTTGAGGAGACTTTGCAAAGATCTCATATTGACGTGGGCTAAACGGCGATGCCAAAGCCATCCCACGTCAACTTTAGCCATTAGGCAAGTCGCGGTCTTAGTGGGTCGCTCCGAGAAGTTAACCACATAGAGACCGTTCTCGACATGCCCAACAAAAGCTACTTTAAGAGTCTTGCTCCACAAAAGGGCCACGGTATCAATATCAAAGAACGTTGCAAAGCCCATAATAGCAAGTTGACGAACGGAAAGTAAATTGTATGCAAGGCTCTCAACAAGCATGACCTTCTCAATGGACAAGTCCGGTGAGATGACCACCTTGCCGAGACCCAATACCTTTGACATCGAGGCATCACCATATTGAACATGGGTGGGCATAGATGAACTTGCTTGAACGTCCACCACCAAGTCCTTGCTTCCGGTCATATGATTTGTCGCTCCACTATCAAGCAACCATGACACCCCACCGGAAGCAAACTCCTACATAAGATTAATGCTTGGTTTTAGGTACCCATTCTTGAATGGGTCCTTTCATGTTAGTAACAAGGGTCTTAGGAACCCAAATAGACCATTCAATGTACTCATAAGAAGAACCAACAAATTTGGCATAAACATGCCCATCACTAGCACGGCATAAAACATAAGAAGGGTTAAAATCGCCGGCTTTGTTGGGATGGGTGGTCTTGCCCCTTTTGACATTACCACCCACCGCCTCGTTCTTCTTCTTCTTAGGAGCACCCTCTCCCTCTTTCACAAATGTATCTTTGAGAGGGAGAGCTTGCTTGGTCTTGCTTTTCTTGTTTGACTTCTTCTTCTTCGACTTGGGTGCAAATCCAAGTCCCTCCTTGGCCACAACTTCCTTTTGATTGCTCAAAAGTTCGTTGAGGTTTTTCTCACCTTGTATGCACGACACAAGGCCTTTCTCGAGTTGCTCTTTCAACTTGGCATTCTCCTCAACAAGATGTGCATGCTCACAACAAGGGTTAGTTGCATGAGCATTATCAATTAGAACAAAAGGAGGACAAGTGGCAATTTCTTTAGTTAGCTTCACTTGGAGTTGATCATGAGACTCCTTGAGTGTAGCATGAGCACTTTTCAAGGCCTTGTGAGCCTTGTCAAGTAAGTCAAACTCCTCTTCGAGTCTAGCATGGCCAACCCCAAGTTTGGCCTTCTCATTTTTAAGCATATTAGCAAGAACTTGAGCATGATCACGATCTTTCTTTAATTTAGCAAGATCTAGATTGTGTGTCTCCTCAAGAGCCACTCTATGACCTTGCTCTTCCTCAAGAGCAATAGAAAGATCGGCAATCTCATCGGCATAATCTCTACTATGCCCTTCCAACTTAGAGATTGTCTCTTCATGAGAATCTATTATTTCATTTGCCTCACCTAATTGTTCCAAGAGAGCCACAAAGTGCTTCTTGGTCTCACCTTTGAGCTTGGCCATGAACTTGTCAAATTCATTTTCCTCCACCTTTGCCTCCTCACTTTCTTCCACACAATTCATCAAAGAAGGAGTGGAAGAAATGCTAGTTTTGATGTTGGAGGTTACCTTGTTGGTGGCCTTGGCCATGAGGCACTTGTGGGTGGTGATGGAGTTATCGTTGGGGGAGTCGAAGAGGGACACCTTTGGTGATGGAGAGGTGGCGATGGCGACGGATGCCGTAGCAACCCCTTCACCATTTGCATCTTCATCATCATCGGAGTCGTACTCTTCTTGCACCACCAAACTCTTTTGAGGCACCTTCTTGTTGAACTTGTTCTTGCTTGGGAAGGACTTGCCCTTGTCTTTACGGATGAGCTTGCCACCATTTTCCTCCCTATTCTCATACGGGCAATCGGCGACGAAGTGACTCACATTACCACAGTTGTAGCAAGTCCTCACACGTTGACTTTTGCCTTTAGAGCCATTAGTCTTGTTTCTTGAAAAGTTGGGCTTCGAGTTTCTTTTGTTGCCCCAAAATTGTCTTGATGCAAGAGCCATGTGCTCGTGGTATGCATATTTGGTGTCTTCGGGGCAATCTTCATCCTCACAATCTTCATTTTCTTCTTCCTCTTCATGAACTACCTTGGCCTTCAAAGCAAGGTTGGGCTTCTTTGAGCGTTGAACACGAGCAAGTGCGTTGTCGGCGGTCTTGTTCAAAATGTTCATAGCAATAAACTCATCCAACACATCACTAGAGGACAAGGTGTGGAAGTCCGGTCTTTGACGAATCACGGAGGACATGCTCTTGTTGTAAGGCATAATGGCCTTGAGAAATTTGCGCTTGATCCAATTGTCATCCGTGTCCTTGCTCCCGTGATCTCGGAGTGAGACCGCAAGAGTAGTCAATCTCCGGTAAAGCTCACGAGGATCTTCATCTTCATTCATAACAAACTCATCGGCCTCATCAAGAATAACCTCAAAGTTGGAGCGTTGAATGCTCGAGCTTCCCTTGTACAATGAATTGATATGCTCCCATGCATCTTTGGCAAGAGTGAATGGGCGCAAATGAGGAAGCTCTTCGGGAGGCATGGCGGCTTGAAGAATGAACAAGGCGGATGCGTTGAGTTGGTTGTCCACTTCTTCTCTTGGGGACAAGTTGCTTGGGTCATGCGGATAATAGCCTTGTTCAATGATTCTCCAAAGTTGTGTTGAGCTATAATTCAAATGAGACTTAATATGAAACACCCAATTAGCGAAGTTAGTCAAATCAAGCTTAGGAGGAGGACCATGATTGTTTATATGAGGTGAGGGGACCGGTCCTCCATAGACCGGGGGAGGGGGAACCGAGGCGTGCGTTCCCGTCCCATTCTTACCATGAGGGGAAGATGTTTGAGAGTCTTTAGCCGCTTCCTTGCCGGAATTGACCTCCGATGCCGGTGCGGTGGGATTAACCACAAGCAACGGATCGGGAGTGGACTTCAACCCCTCAAGGAGTTCTTTAAGCATGGACTTGACCTCGGCCGTCATAGACGTCTTAAGTGAAGCCATAGCTTCGTTTAAGACGTCTCGGGTGACCGTGTTCATCTCCACAGCCTCGGGCACTTCCTCAACCCGTTCCCCGTCGTCAACCATACTCTTCGGGTGGTGAAACCCTTAATAAAGAGACGAGGCTCTGATACCACATGAAAGGATCGATATGGTTGACTAGAGGGGGGGTGAATAGGCAACTACCAATTTTTAGCTTTTCTTAACAAATTAGGGTTAGCAACAAAATAGGTTGTCTAGATGTGCAACTAGGTGAGCAACCTATATGATGCTAACAAACACAACTCAAGTAAGTAAAGGATACAATACAAGTGAATCAAGCACAATGTAAAGGTAAGAGATAACCACAAGTGGAGTCGGTGAAGACGAGGATGTGTTACCGAAGTTCCTTCCCTTTGAGAGGAAGTACGTCTCCGTTGGAGCGGTGTGGAGGCACAATGCTCCCCAAGAAGCCACTAAGGCCACCGTATTCTCCTCACCCCCTCACACAATGCGAGGTGCCGTGATTCCACTAGTGGTGCCCTTGAAGGCGGCAACCGAACCTTTACAAACAAGGTTGGGGCAATCTCCACAACTTAATTGGAGGCTCCCAACACAACCACGGAGCTTCACCACAATGGAATGTGGCTCCGAGGTGACCTCAACCGTCTAGGGTGCTCAAACACCCAAGAGTAACAAGATCCGCAAGGGATTAGTGGGGGGAATCAAATATCTCTTGGTGGAAGTGTAGATCGGGGCCCTCTCCTCCAAACCCTAGCAAATCAACAAGGTCTATTGGCTAGGGAGAGAGATCGGGCACTTTTGAGCTTTGGGGCAACAATGGAGCAAAGAGAGGAAAGAGGTAAGTCTACTTGGAGAAGAAGACCCCCTATTTATAGGAGGGGAAAATCCAACCGTTATCTGCCCACAGCCCGCACACAAGCGGTACTACCGCTCTGAGGAGCGGTACTACCGCTTGGGCGGTAGTTCCCGTCTGTCCAACGCGAGCAACAGAGAACTGGAGCGGTAGAACCGCACCAAGCGGTACTACCGCTCAACTCAGTGGTACTACCGCTTAAGATATCGCAGGACAGAGGAAACAGAGGTAGTGGGGTAGTACTGGAAGGGCAGTACCGCAACAAGCGGTACTACCGCTCTACTACCGCCCACTACCGCTTAAGAGAAATGGGCAACCGAACCGAGCACACCACCTCACACAAGGGTGGTAGTGGCAACGGTAGTAGGGGCCGGTAGTACCGCACCAAGCGGTACTACCGCTCGACTACCGCTCGACTACCGCTTAGCGGAAAACAGCACCAGAGAGGGGTTTCTCCAAGCGGTAGTGCTGCGGTAGACCACAGCGGCAGTACCGCTCTAAGCGGTACTACCGTGGTACCGAGCGGTACTACCGCTTGGGTGCATTCAAATTGCCCAAAGATAACAGAGGGATGCTCCATGTTGCGGGAAGGTTACGTGGGTGCAAATGGGTTGTGTACGTGTTGATTCCACCCATACCTTCCAAAGCGGACCCCCTCTTAATAGTACGGGTTTCCTACGACTCAAATCCACCAAAAAGAAATCGTCGGAAAAACACCGTCTTCACTCTTTACCATCGATGGGAACAAACCGTCTCGTGCCACCTAATAAAATCTGAAATGCTCAAAGCACACGGTTAGTCCGCAAACGCATTGTCATCAATCACCAAAACCATTAGAGAGAAATATGCCCTAACAATCTCCCCCTTTTTGGTGGATTGATGACAACACCCGATTTGCATAGGGAATATTAAATAATACAGTGCAAACCGAAACTCTACAAAATATAGACGGGCTCCCCCTAGATGTGTGCACTATTTGGATATGCTTTTGGAATGCAAAGCACACACACATAGGATCAACACTCCCCCTATATTTTATAGACAAGGCAATACTTGCAACAAACATAATATGAACTTTAATCATAGATGCAAGTATGAGCATGAGAGCATGAAGATAAAAGGGCAACAACATAATCATAGCTCCACATACTAGGATAACGACATAATAGGATAGAATAGAGATAAGCGTATGTCTTACACCATACAAGCATAGTCTCCAAGTCTCACACGAAAGCAAATAAGATAAAAGAGTTCACAAGCGGGAAATCGAGACAAATAAAAACGAGCTTGTGACTCGGCAACCCATGCAAATCCCCGGTCCTAAACTTTCTCCCCCTTTGACATCGAGACGCCAAAAAGGCAAAGAGTGACCAAACAACCCGAGGTGGTAGCCCTACTCCGCATCCTCGTCCATGGAGTCCTCGTTCCCATCCTCATCACTGCCATCCTCTGACTCCTCAACAATCTCCTCATCACCCTGGCCCCTAGCAGTAGCAGACGGAGCAGAAGTGCCAGCATCATCCTCCGAGTCAGTCCACGTGCCGTGCTCAGAAATCCACCTATCCTCAGGCATGATGGTCTTCTCTGAACCGCTGGGAGCATCAATCTCCATCTTCCTCATCATCGCAATCTGACGGCGGCGATCAAGCTTCTCCTTAACATGACCAAGCGGTAGTACCGTGGTCTGCACAGGCGCACAGCCGTGCCAGATCCGGTAGTACCGGAGATCCAAAACTCCGAAATCGACACAAAAAGCACCTATCCTCCTATCTAGCAGTCAAACCTCGTCCTACTCATGCCACAATCTAGCCAAAGATTGATGTTTCACCACGCATTGCCCAAAAGCCTAGCTTCAAAAGATAGAACCATAGGAACAAGAAACGGGGGCAATACCGGCGTCCATAGCACGAGGGAGTGGTGGGGATCGACTCCACCGGTCGGAATCGAGGAAGACGGCTCGGAAACGGCGTACCGGAGGCGGCCGCCGCGGCTTCTCTTCGCTGCAGAGAGAGAGAGGCGTGGGGAAGAAGAGATGAATGGGTATGGGGAAGTAACTTCCCCTGCCCCCACTTAACCCTTCCCGCAGCCCTCTAAGCGGTAGTACCGCTACGGAGAGCGGTAGTACCGCTTCGGCACTACAAACAGTAGAAGGCCGGTAGCGCCTCTCCCAGAGGTAGTACCGTGCGTAGTGGGCGGTAGTACCGCTTAAAGCGGTAGTACCGTCCAGACACAGCGGTAGTACCGCTTGCAGCTCAGAAAACAGCCAGGGTCAAAATTTGAAGTGGTGGCTTATGCAACTTATAAGAGTTTTGAGATGAGATGGGCTTGGGTTTGAGACTCGAAAACCAGCAAATGGGAAAGGTCACTCCAAGGTTTAAAAAACAACAACAAAAAAAAGCGGAGAGCAAACTTGGAGCGATCCAGAACACAACAAGACCAAAAAGACTAGAAAAAGCAATGAAAACCACAAGAGAGCCAAACCCTCCCAAAAGAGAGGGTCGGTGGCCGAAGCCACCTTTGTTTGAGTCGAATGGTTTGGCACCGCGAAGATTTTATCCTTGGGCCCAAAACCAAAACTCATCTTTGAAGCACAATTACCATCATAAATGGCTAATGTGAAAGACTTTGATTAATTTATGCATAATGGGGGGAGGGAGAGTTCATTGAGAGAACAACACACCCCCTATGTCCATGCCTACATCTAGAACAAGATAAACGTGATGAGTGCGGTGGGATGTGACGAGAATCAAGCCACGTTGCTCGAATCAATGATATTTAGCTCATGCCTTAACTCGCGAAATCTTGCTTCATCCAATGGCTTCGTGAAAATATCCGCTAGTTGCACTTGAGTGCTAAGATGAATAATATCAATCTCTCCACGCTTGACGTGATCCCGAATGAAATGATGACGAATCTCAATGTGTTTCGTCTTGTTATGTTGCACCGGGTTGTAGGAGATCGCAATTGCACTTTCATTGTCACAGAAAAGAGGCACTTTGTCACAAGTGACACCGTAATCCTTTAAAGTTTGCCTCATCCAAAGCAATTGAGCACAACAACTTGCGGCAGCTACATACTCGGCCTCGGTGGTGGAGAGAGACACACAATTTTGCTTCTTCGAAGACCAACACACCAAAGAGCGACCAAGGAATTGGCACCCTCCGGAGGTTGACTTCCTATCCACACGGTCTCCCGCCCAATCCGAATCCGAATAACCCATTAGATCAAAGCTTGCTCCTTTGGGATACCATAAGCCAAAGTTTGGGGTATGAGCCAAATATCGAAAGATTCGCTTGACTGCCACATAGTGACTTTCCTTAGGCGCGGCTTGAAACCGTGCACATATTCCCACACTCAACATGATATCTGGTCTAGACACAAAGGTAAAGCAAGGATCCAATCATGGAACGATATACCTTTTGATCCACCGCTTTACCATTGGGATCTATGTCAAGTTGGCACTTGGTAGGCATTGGAGTCTTGGCCGGCTTGACATCATTTAACTTGAATCTCTTGAGCATGTCTTGAGTGTATTTGGCTTGGTTGATTAAGGTTCCTTCTCTTCTTTGCTTGACTTCGAATCCAAGAAAGAACTTCAACTCTCCCATCATAGACATCTCAAACTTCTCGGTCATTAGTGCGGCAAACTCATCATTGAAAGCTTTGTTAGGAGAACCAAAGATAATATCATCAACATATAGTTGGCATATGAACAAATCCCCTTTAACCCTCTTAGTAAAAAGAGTGGGATCGATTTTCCCAATTTCAAACCCACGGTCTTGCAACAACTCGGTAAGGTGCTCATACCACGCACGTGGGGCTTGTTTAAGGCCATAGAGTGCCTTATCGAGCTTGTATACATGATTGGGGAACTTGGGATCCTCGAACCCCGGAGGTTGTTTGACATATACCAACTCATTAAGAGGACCGTTAAGAAATGCACTCTTCACATCCATTTGTTGCAATTTAAAATCATGATGAGAAGCATATGCAAGCAACATACGAATAGATTCAAGACGAGCAACGGGAGCAAAGGTTTCACCGTAGTCGATACCCTCGACTTGGGAGTAGCCTTGTGCCACCAATCTTGCCTTGTTTCGAGTGACAACACCGTTCGTATCTTGCTTGTTCTTGAAGATCCATTTGGTTCCAATGACATTATGATTCTCCGTTGGCCTTGGCACCAATGTCCACACTTTGTTGCGCTCGAAGTTGTTGAGTTCATCATGCATGGCTTCAAGCCAATCCGTGTCCTCGAGCGCCTCATGTACCTTTTGGGGTTCAACACACGAGACAAACGCGTAATGCTCACAAAAGTTTGATAATTGTTTACGAGTGGTTACCCCTTTCTTTAAGCTTCCATAGACATTTTCCAGGATATGTCCTTTTTTCTCGAGTTTGGAAGCGATCTTGGCGGCACGACGCTCCAATAGCTCCTCCGGTGTCACTTGAGGTGGATCATCTTGAACATCTTGAGCGTCATCTTGAGCTTGCTCTTGATCATGAGCTTGCTCGGTGTCGTGATCTTGATCTTGGGCATCATTTGGTGCATCACCATTATCTTGAGGTTGATCTTGCCCTTGATCTTGATCACTTGGTTGAGGGCCTTCGGATTGTTCTTCGGAAGCGTGTGGGTCTTGTGTCGGTGATGGTTCTACTTGCATAGAACATTGTCCTTCTCCTTCCACCACAAGGGGTTCCTCAATGGGTAGGATTTGACCCACACCCATTCTTCTTATGGCTTGAGGAGGAATTTCATCACCTATATCACAAAGACCACTTTGCTCCACTTGGGAGCCATTATTCTCATCAAACTCCACGTTACACGTCTCCTCAATGAGTCCAGTGGACTTGTTGAGAACACGGTAAGCACGAGAGTTTATAGCATAACCAACAAATATGCCCTCTTGAGCTCTAGAATCAAATTTAGATAAGCGAACACCTTTCTTGAGAATGAAACACTTACAACCGAACACCCGGAAGTACTTGAGGTTGGGCTTGTTGCCGGTAAGTATTTCATATGGAGTCTTGTTCAAGCCTTTGCGGAGGTGGAGCCGATTGGATGCATGAAAAGCGGTGTTGATGGCTTCGGCCCAAAAGTTGTATGGAGACTTGAACTCCGCCATCATGGTTCTTGCCGCGTCCATCAACGTCCGGTTCTTCCTCTCCGCTACACCGTTTTGTTGAGGGGTATATGGTGCGGAATATTGATGCTTGATCCCCTCATCACTAAGAAACTCATCCAAGGTGTAGTTCTTGAACTCGGTGCCGTTGTCGCTTCTAATGGTCAATATCTTTGCATCATGTTGACGTTGAGCTTCATTTGCAAAGTCGATCACGGTTTGTTGGGTCTCGCTCTTCCTCTTGAAGAAATATACCCAAGTGTATCTTGAATAATCATCCACAATCACCAAGCAATACTTTCTTCCCCCAAGACTATCAAAGGATGGCGGTCCAAAGAGATCCATGTGAAGGAGCTCCAAGGGCCTCTTCGAGTAGATGATAGTCGTGGGTCGGTGAGCCGTCTCATGTAGCTTTCCTTCGATACAAGCACTGCAAGCACGGTCTTTGGCAAAGCTCACATTTGTTAGTCCTTGGACGTGGTCCCCTTTGAGGAGACTTTGCAAAGATCTCATATTGACGTGGGCTAAACGGCGATGCCAAAGCCATCCCACGTCAACTTTAGCCATTAGGCAAGTCGCGGTCTTAGTGGGTCGCTCCGAGAAGTTAACCACATAGAGACCGTTCTCGACATGCCCAACAAAAGCTACTTTAAGAGTCTTGCTCCACAAAAGGGCCACGGTATCAATATCAAAGAACGTTGCAAAGCCCATAATAGCAAGTTGACGAACGGAAAGTAAATTGTATGCAAGGCTCTCAACAAGCATGACCTTCTCAATGGACAAGTCCGGTGAGATGACCACCTTGCCGAGACCTTTGACATCGAGGCATCACCATATTGAACATGGGTGGGCATAGATGAACTTGCTTGAACGTCCACCACCAAGTCCTTGCTTCCGGTCATATGATTTGTCGCTCCACTATCAAGCAACCATGACACCCCACCGGAAGCAAACTCCTACATAAGATTAATGCTTGGTTTTAGGTACCCATTCTTGAATGGGTCCTTTCATGTTAGTAACAAGGGTCTTAGGAACCCAAATAGACCATTCAATGTACTCATAAGAAGAACCAACAAATTTGGCATAAACATGCCCATCACTAGCACGGCATAAAACATAAGAAGGGTTAAAATCGCCGGCTTTGTTGGGATGGGTGGTCTTGCCCCTTTTGACATTACCACCCACCGCCTCGTTCTTCTTCTTCTTAGGAGCACCCTCTCCCTCTTTCACAAATGTATCTTTGAGAGGGAGAGCTTGCTTGGTCTTGCTTTTCTTGTTTGACTTCTTCTTCTTCGACTTGGGTGCAAATCCAAGTCCCTCCTTGGCCACAACTTCCTTTTGATTGCTCAAAAGTTCGTTGAGGTTTTTCTCACCTTGTATGCACGACACAAGGCCTTTCTCGAGTTGCTCTTTCAACTTGGCATTCTCCTCAACAAGATGTGCATGCTCACAACAAGGGTTAGTTGCATGAGCATTATCAATTAGAACAAAAGGAGGACAAGTGGCAATTTCTTTAGTTAGCTTCACTCGGAGTTGATCATGAGACTCCTTGAGTGTAGCATGAGCACTTTTCAAGGCCTTGTGAGCCTTGTCAAGTAAGTCAAACTCCTCTTCGAGTCTAGCATGGCCAACCCCAAGTTCGGCCTTCTCATTTTTAAGCATATTAGCAAGAACTTGAGCATGATCACGATCTTTCTTTAATTTAGCAAGATCTAGATTGTGTGTCTCCTCAAGAGCCACTCTATGACCTTGCTCTTCCTCAAGAGCAATAGAAAGATCGGCAATCTCATCGGCATAATCTCTACTATGCCCTTCCAACTTAGAGATTGTCTCTTCATGAGAATCTATTATTTCATTTGCCTCACCTAATTGTTCCAAGAGAGCCACAAAGTGCTTCTTGGTCTCACCTTTGAGCTTGGCCATGAACTTGTCAAATTCATTTTCCTCCACCTTTGCCTCCTCACTTTCTTTCACACAATTCATCAAAGAAGGAGTGGAAGAAATGCTAGTTTTGATGTTGGAGGTTACCTTGTTGGTGGCCTTGGCCATGAGGCACTTGTGGGTGGTGATGGAGTTATCGTTGGGGGAGTCGAAGAGGGACACCTTTGGTGATGGAGAGGTGGCGATGGCGACGGATGCCGTAGCAACCCCTTCACCATTTGCATCTTCATCATCATCGGAGTCGTACTCTTCTTGCACCACCAAACTCTTTTGAGGCACCTTCTTGTTGAACTTGTTCTTGCTTGGGAAGGACTTGCCCTTGTCTTTACGGATGAGCTTGCCACCATTTTCCTCCCTATTCTCATACGGGCAATCGGCGACGAAGTGACTCACATTACCACAGTTGTAGCAAGTCCTCACACGTTGACTTTTGCCTTTAGAGCCATTAGTCTTGTTTCTTGAAAAGTTGGGCTTCGAGTTTCTTTTGTTGCCCCAAAATTGTCTTGATGCAAGAGCCATGTGCTCGTGGTATGCATATTTGGTGTCTTCGGGGCAATCTTCATCCTCACAATCTTCATTTTCTTCTTCCTCTTCATGAACTACCTTGGCCTTCAAAGCAAGGTTGGGCTTCTTTGAGCGTTGAACACGAGCAAGTGCGTTGTTGGCGGTCTTGTTCAAAATGTTCATAGCAATAAACTCATCCAACACATCACTAGAGGACAAGGTGTGGAAGTCCGGTCTTTGACGAATCACGGAGGACATGCTCTTGTTGTAAGGCATAATGGCCTTGAGAAATTTGCGCTTGATCCAATTGTCATCCGTGTCCTTGCTCCCGTGATCTCGGAGTGAGACCGCAAGAGTAGTCAATCTCCGGTAAAGCTCACGAGGATCTTCATCTTCATTCATAACAAACTCATCGGCCTCATCAAGAATAACCTCAAAGTTGGAGCGTTGAATGCTCGAGCTTCCCTTGTACAATGAATTGATATGCTCCCATGCATCTTTGGCAAGAGTGAATGGGCGCAAATGAGGAAGCTCTTCAGGAGGCATGGCGGCTTGAAGAATGAACAAGGCGGATGCGTTGAGTTGGTTGTCCACTTCTTCTCTTGGGGACAAGTTGCTTGGGTCATGCGGATAATAGCCTTGTTCAATGATTCTCCAAAGTTGTGTTGAGCTATAATTCAAATGAGACTTAATATGAAACACCCAATTAGCGAAGTTAGTCAAATCAAGCTTAGGAGGAGGACCATGATTGTTTATATGAGGTGAGGGGACCGGTCCTCCATAGACCGGGGGAGGTGGAACCGAGGCGTGCGTTCCCGTCCCATTCTTACCATGAGGGGAAGATGTTTGAGAGTCTTTAGCCACTTCCTTGCCGGAATTGACCTCCGATGCCGGTGCGGTGGGATTAACCACAAGCAACGGATCGGGAGTGGACTTCAACCCCTCAAGGAGTTCTTTAAGCATGGACTTGACCTCGGCCGTCATAGACGTCTTAAGTGAAGCCATAGCTTCGTTTAAGACGTCTCGGGTGACCGTGTTCATCTCCACAGCCTCGGGCACTTCCTCAACCCGTTCCCCGTCGTCAACCATACTCTTCGGGTGGTGAAACCCTTAA
Source organism: Elymus sibiricus (assembly GCA_039707655.1). Taxonomy (NCBI): domain Eukaryota; kingdom Viridiplantae; phylum Streptophyta; class Magnoliopsida; order Poales; family Poaceae; genus Elymus; species Elymus sibiricus. Next base: position 371,328,787 of record CM077675.1, on the reverse strand, counting down.
TAAAGAGACGAGGCTCTGATACCAATTGAAAGGATCGATATGGTTGACTAGAGGGGGGTGAATAGGCAACTACCAATTTTTAGCTTTTCTTAACAAATTAGGGTTAGCAACAAAATAGGTTGTCTAGATGTGCAACTAGGTGAGCAACCTATATGATGCTAACAAACACAACTCAAGTAAGTAAAGGATACAATACAAGTGAATCAAGCACAATGTAAAGGTAAGAGATAACCACAAGTGGAGTCGGTGAAGACGAGGATGTGTTACCGAAGTTCCTTCCCTTTGAGAGGAAGTACGTCTCCGTTGGAGCGGTGTGGAGGCACAATGCTCCCCAAGAAGCCACTAAGGCCACCGTATTCTCCTCACCCCCTCACACAATGCGAGGTGCCGTGATTCCACTAGTGGTGCCCTTGAAGGCGGCAACCGAACCTTTACAAACAAGGTTGGGGCAATCTCCACAACTTAATTGGAGGCTCCCAACACAACCACGAAGCTTCACCACAATGGAATGTGGCTCCGAGGTGACCTCAACCGTCTAGGGTGCTCAAACACCCAAGAGTAACAAGATCCGCAAGGGATTAGTGGGGGGAATCAAATATCTCTTGGTGGAAGTGTAGATCGGGGCCCTCTCCTCCAAACCCTAGCAAATCAACAAGGTCTATTGGCTAGGGAGAGAGATCGGGCACTTTTGAGCTTTGGGGCAACAATGGAGCAAAGAGAGGAAAGAGGTAAGTCTACTTGGAGAAGAAGACCCCCTATTTATAGGAGGGGAAAATCCAACCGTTATCTGCCCACAGCCCGCACACAAGCGGTACTACCGCTCTGAGGAGCGGTACTACCGCTTGGGCGGTAGTTCCCGTCTGTCCAACGCGGGCAACAGAGAACTGGAGCGGTAGAACTGCACCAAGCGGTACTACCGCTCAACTCAGCGGTACTACCGCTTAAGATATCGCAGGACAGAGGAAACAGAGGTAGTGGGGTAGTACCGGAACGTCAGTACCGCAACAAGCGGTACTACCGCTCTACTACCGCCCCACTACCGCTTAAGAGAAATGGGCAACCGAACCGAGCACACCACCTCACACAAGGGCCGTAGTGGCAACGGTAGTAGGGGCCGGTAGTACCGCACCAAGCGGTACTACCGCTGGACTACCGCTTAGCGGAAAACAGCACCAGAGAGGGGTTTCTCCAAGCGGTAGTGCTGCGGTAGACCACAGCGGCAGTACCGCTCTAAGCGGTACTACCGTGGTACCGAGCGGTACTACCGCTTGGGTGCATTCAAATTGCCCAAAGATAACAGAGGGATGCTCCATGTTGTGGGAAGGTTATGTGGGTGCAAATGGGTTGTGTACGTGTTGATTCCACCCATACCTTCCAAAGCGGACCCCCTCTTAATAGTACGGGTTTCCTACGACTCAAATCCACCAAAAAGAAATCGTCGGAAAAACACCGTCTTCACTCTTTACCATCAAGGGGAACAAACCGTCTCGTGCCACCTAATAAAATCTGAAATGCTCAAAGCACACGGTTAGTCCGCAAACGCATTGTCATCAATCACCAAAACCATTAGAGAGAAATATGCCCTAACACTTAGGGTACCCCCAAAAAATTCAACAATTTCTCAATGCCTCCAAGGGAGAAAGTTTCACCATTGCAGTTGTTCCAATTCTCCGTGTGACAGTATGAGTATTTAATATTACAGCTTAATCCAGTGAAGAGTCCACCATAGTATATTATCGAGGTGAATAGAATTGAACATTTAGTTGCATTAACTGAAAAAAACATTTAACTAAATTTGCAGAATATCATAATTGAGAAAATCATTACTAATATTTATGCACTCCACCAAAGGTACATATGTCCACCTATCTATCTAACATTTGAGCACTAACATTGACCATTTATATATTGAGCAAATTTCCAATTTTAAGATTTTATCTCATGCATGACAATACCGGTGAAATTGAGCAAATGCACTAAACTTTGTACAAAGTTCATCCTTTGTGAGTAACAAAGTACACGAAAGAAAATCGGTCATAGCCCCATAAATCCTAAGCATCACCCCCGGTGACCACAATCAAACTTTGTTACGAGCTTTCCGTATTAACAATCTATATATTTTCATCAAGTTTTCAGCTCAGTGCCTCAAAAAAATCAACACCCACTTAGAACCCTAAGTAAAGACGAGCAAAAAAAAGTGACACAAAAAAGGGGTACATGGCCAAGATTTGGGTCCCTCGTGGTACTCAGGTGGATACCCTTCAAGTCCTCAGATGCGCCCCACGTCCATCGGTCTAGAGCTCTCCGACAATGTGCTCAAGCTTGCTGGCATGACATGGGTCCAAGCATGTCGCCCATGAGCCGAAGAAGAACGAAGCAACATCGACCAAATCTATGCAGAGTTCGTTTCAGAATGCATGAGCTCTCCAACCGACTAGTGGGGAGTGCAACGTAATTTTGTTGAATCTAATGGGTATTATTGACAAATTTGCACACGGGTACCACAAGTTACTTCAAATAATCGGCATAGGGGTATTCATAGTCGACATGGAGATATTTAGCGAGCGCGCACGTATGATTAATGTCGAATCAGCTCGGCAGATAGATCCCGCTTGGCAGTGACTGAGCCAAGGGGGGCGTGTTGGGGCCATGGCTCCCCCCATGTTACATTTTTTGTTTCAAACCACCCTATTTTATCTATATTATCAGCACAAAATACTCCTAATACTTATGTTTGGCCCCCTCCAACATTTAACTAGTAGAGTGCCCGTAGCAACGACGCAAGGAGAACATAGATGGACCTATGGTGACAAGTATGGGAGGTGTGAATTGATGACCCACAAGTATAGGGGATCAATCGTAGTCCTTTCGATAAGTAAGAGTGTCGAACCCAACGAGGAGCAGAAGGAAATCACAAGCGATTTTCAGCAAGGTAATTTCTGCAAGCACTGAAATTGTAGGTAACATATAGTTTGATAGCAAGATAATTAGTAACGAGCAAGTAACGGAAATGGCAAATAAGATGCAGCAAGGTAGCCCAATCCTTTTGTGGCAAAGGACATGCCAGAACAGTCTCTAGTAATAAGCAAAGTGTTTTTGAGGTACACGGGAATTTCATCTAGTCACTTTTATTATGTTGGTTTGATTCGTGTTCGCTACTTTGATAATTTGATATGTGGGTGGACCGGTGCTTGGGTGTTGTTCTTACTTGAAAAACCTCCCACTTATGATTAACCCCTCGCAAGCATCCACAACTACGAGAAAAGTATTAAGATAAAATCTAACCATAGCATCAAACGTTTGGATCCAAATCATCCCCTTACGAAGTAGCGCATAAACTAGGGTTTAAGCTTCTGTCACTCTAGCAACCCATCATCTAATAACTACTCCACAATGCATTCCCTTAGGCCCATGAATGGTGAAGTGTCATGTATTCGACGTTCACATGACACCACTAAGGGAATCACAACATATATATCATCAAAATATCAAATTCACATGATTACTTGCTACATGATTTCTCCCGTGACCTCAAGAACAAAGGTAACTACTCACAAATAATAAACATGCTCAAGATCAGAGGGGTATTGAATAGCATAATGGATCTGAACATATAATCTTCCACCAAATAAACCATATAGTGATCAACTACGCAAGGTAATCAACACTACTAGTCACCCACAGGTACCAATCTGAGGTTCCGGTACAAAGATTGAACACAAGAGACGAACTAGGGTTTGAGAGGAGATGGTGCTGTTGAAGATGTTGATGAAGATTGGCCTCCCAAAGATGAGAGGGGTGTTGGTGATGACGATGGCTTCGATTGCCCCCTCCGGGAGGGAAGTTCCCCCGGCGGAATCGCTTCGCCAGAGGGCAAAAGTGCTCCTGCCCAAGTTCCGCCTCGAGGTGGCGGCGCTTCATCCCGAAAGTCCTCCTCTTATTTTTTCTAGGTCAAATGTGACTATATACCAGAAGATGGGCGCCGGAGGTGGGCCGAGGAGGGCACAACCCACCAGGGCGCACCCAGGGGGGCCTGGCGCGCCCTGGTGTCTTGTGCCCACCAGGGTGGCCCCCTCCGGTAGTTTTTTGCTCCAGTATTTTTTATTTATTCCAAAAATAATCTCCGTAAAATTTCAGCTTCATTGGAGTTGTGCAGAATAGGTATCTCTGATGTGCTTTTTCAGGTCCAGAATTCCAGCTGCCGGTATTCTCCCTCTTTGTGTAAATCTTGCATAATATGAGAGAAAAGGCATTAGAATCACTACTTAAAGCATTATTATTCAACAAAACACAATAAATAACAGTAGGAAATCATGATGCAAAATGGACGTATCAACTCCCCCAAGCTTAGACCTCGCTTGTCCTCAAGCGAAAGCCGATAACGAAAAGCATGTCACATGGTTTGAGAGAGAGGTGTCGATAAAAACAAAATACGGACATAGTAGCATCATGCTTATTATCATAACAGCAACAAACTCTATCATAAAACTTATTCATGTACTTTCATCATATAACTTCTCATGCTCAAGTAACAATTCATCACAACATAGAAGTATAAAGCATAAACCTTATTGAAAACCAACAAACTATGTTCTCGGTTAACTTTGTAACTATAATTCATCATGTTTTCAGGAAGGGTCTCATGTCGGAGCCTTTTGGCAAGTCCACATACTCAACCATCATTTAGTCTTCTATGATTGCTAACACTCACGGCATACCCATGAGCAAAAAGTTTCAACCGGACACATAGGAAGATAGGGGCTTATAGTTTTGCCTCCCAGCGTATTCACCTCAAGGGTGATGTCAACAATAATAACTCATGCCCACCCATATCCAACTGGATATATGTGCCTAGATCTTTCCTCACCATATGATGCTTGCAAAAGGAAAAAGTAAAAAGGAATAGGGAAGAATACTTTGACTGCATAAAAGTAAATACATAAAGGTAAAAGATAGTCCCTTCGCAGAGGGAAGCAGAGGTTGCATGTGCTTTTTTTGTTTGTATGCCCAATCCCTTAATGTAAAAGAACGTCACGCTATATTGCCCCCTATGATAGCAACCTTTATTATGCAGTCTGTCGCTTTTATTACTTTGCCATCATAAGTTCGTATAGCGCTCAGTTTTCTCTTACACTAATTGATCAAAACACTTTTAGAAGCAATTTTTATTGCCATATTGCACCGATGACAACTTACTTGAAGGATCTTACTCGGTCCATAGGTAGGTATGGTGGACTCTCAAAGAATGAATTTGGCTTTGGGTTTTTGGATGCAGAAGTAGTATCTCTACTTAGTGCAGAAATTTTTGGCTAGCAAAGATATTGAGCAAGCACCACATGTTGAAGGATCTATGACAATATAACTTCTATGTGGATATGAACAAGCATAAATCATTACGTTGTCTTCCTTGTCCAACGTCAACAATTTTGACATATAATATTTGATGGGGGCTCACAATCATAAAAGATGTCCAAGATAGTGTATTTGCATGTGAATCTTCTCTTCCCTTATTAATTCTTTCATGAATTGCATCATTGACCAATGCTATGTTGTCAATCTCCAATAAATTTTACTACTTATACTTTTCCTTATGTGATGTCATTACTCACCATAAGATTAGCATATGATTCTTTTCATTTATTTTTCTTTCTTTTTATTTTGATTACAACAAGAAAGTGGAGAGGCAAAAACTCAAACTAAACTTTATTATATAACTTTCACTCAATTACATAGATAGATAGGCCACGAAACTAGCACATGAAAATAGATCATGCTAAACTTTTATTCAACTAAAGCAAAGGGAAACTGAAGATCGAACTAAAATAGGTAAAGGTGAATAAAAGTGATGGTGATACGATACCGGGGCACCTCCCCCAAGCTTGGCTCAAGCCAAGGGGAGCGCCCATACCCGTGTGCTCAAGTCTCCTTTGGTGGTGGTGATGAAGCAGGTGGTGTAGATGATGCAGCCTTCTTCTTCATCTTATATTTAAGCATAAAATTTTCCTCCCTTAGATCATCATTCTCCAACTCGAGCTTTAATATCCTTTTGCATAATGCCGCCTTGCTCTCCTGCAGAAAACGAGATGGGATAAATTGGACTTCAGGTTTGTATCTTCTAGGGAGGCTTGACTTCTTGAATTCCACATGCATGTCTCCGGGTTGAGGTAATGGCTCATCCTCTTCCTCAGAGCTATCATCCTTTGTTTCCTTCATGGCAGCGTCCTCCTCCTCATCTGAGGTCCATAGATAGGGGTAAATTTCCCTAAAGATCTTTGGGTCTGCAACATAGTGATCCCCCTCTGAATCTTGAGACGACATATTTTCAGATCTGCCAGGAAAACAGCACGAAACAAGAACAGAGGATTTTTCTGCGATGCGGTTGTCAAAATAGTCGGGGGTATATATAGAGAATTTTTATTCTTGGGAAACAAGCATATGGAAGGAAAATGGAGTCAGTAAGGTGTCCGAGGTGGGCACAACCCACCAGGGCACGCCCAGGGGTGCCTGGCGCGCCCTGGTGTATCGTGCTCACCTCGATCACCTTCCGGCTTATTTCTTTATTTCCAAAATTTTCTAATATTCCAAAACTGACAAAAAATATTTTTGCGGATTTTTCGGAGTCCGTTTACTTACCGTATCACGTACCTCCTATTTTTTTCAGAATTCTGGAGTGTTCCGGAAGGTTTCTTTTATGTGTTCCTCCGGTGTCATGGTTTGGATAACATTGTTTTCAACGTTAATAGGCGTACCTGAGATATAATGCTTAATTCTTTGTCCATTGACCACCTTCGGGTTAGTACCTTCGGCATTATTAATCTTGATAGCTCCAGAACGATAAACCTCTTCGATAATATAAGGTCCTTCCCATTTGGAGAGAAGCTTTCCTGCAAAAAAAAATCTTAAACGAGAGTTGAACAAAAGAACATAGTCTCCTATTTTGAATTCCTGCTTTTGGATTCTTTTGTCATGCCATCTTTTTTACCTTTTCTTTAAATAGCTTGGCATTTTCATAGGCTTGGGTTCTCCATTCATTTAGTGAGATAATATAAAATAGCCTCTTCTCACCGGCAAGTTTGAAATCATAGTTAAGTTCTTTAATTGCCCAAAATGCTTTGTGTTCTAATTCTAGAGGCCATTTGTATGGAGACATACCCATATGATTTTTATAAGTTGTTCTATATGCCCAAAGTGCATCATCTAATTTCTTAGCCCAATTCTTACGAGACCTATTGACAGTTTTTTGTAATATTAATTTTAGTTCTCTATTGATAAGTTCAACTTGACCACTAGATTGAGGATGATAGGGTGATGCAATTCTATGGTTAACATCATATTTAGCAGGCATCTTACGGAAAGCACCATGAATAAAGTGTGAACCACCATCAGTCATTAAATATCTAGGGACTCCAAACCTCGGGAAGATAACCTCTTTAAGCATTTTAATGGAGGTGTGGTGATCAGCGCTATTAGTTGGAATAGCTTCTACCCACTTAGTGACATAATCAACAGCAACCAAAGTAGGGGTAGCGAGGCACGTATTTGTATTGTTGCCATCGAGGATAAAAAGATGGGATTTTCATCATATTGCTTGAGTTTATCCCTCTACATCATGTCATCTTACTTAATGCGTTACTCTGTTTTTCATGAACTTAATACTCTAGATGCAGGCAGGAGTCGGTCGATGTGTGGACTAATAGTAGCAGATGCAGAATCGTTTCGGTCTACTTGACACGGACGTGATGCCTATATGCATAATCATTGCCTTGGATATCTTCATAATTATTCGCTTTTCTATCAATTGCTCGACAGTAATTTGTTCACCCACCGTATTATTTTCCTTCATGAGAGAAGCCTCTAGTGAAACCTATGGCCCCCGGGTCTATTTTCCATAATATATTTTCAGATCTATAAATCAAAAATACCAAAAATACTTCGCTGCATTCTTTTTACTTTTAGTTTACTTTTCGTTTTAGCAATCCTATCTATCAGATCTCATCCTTGCAAATAACCGTGAAGGGATTGACAACCCCTTTATAGCGTTGGGTGCAAGTGTTTGATTATTTGTGTAGGTACATCTATTGGGGACTTGCTTGTATCTCCTACTGGATTTATACCTTGGTTCTTGTGACACCCTGGTTTTATGCTACAGTGATGATTGTAAGTAAGCTACAGTAATGGCCAAGTGATTAAGCTAATCTTTTGCTAAACAGGGCTTGATCAAGTTTGAGTTCATTTTCCAATTCAAATTCCAATTCAAATTTCATTTCAAATGCCCTAGGATTTTATGTGATAAATTTAAATTCTCAAATAGCAAGGGAAAAATGTTGCATACTTGTGGAATATCCTAAAACAAATATTGTTGAGGAAAACAACATCACCAAGTTTATGGTGTGGACCCCACCATCAAACAGAGTCACATTGGCATTTTAAAAGTGCTCTAAAACTCTTTGGAAAATACACACCAGTTCCAAAAAATGCCCAAACTTTTTGTAGCCACTCTGGATATTGCAAGTTAATATTTGGGCCACATTGCACATTTTGCAATAGAGAGATAGTGCCAAAAGAAAATAAAACGGAAAGTGCAAAAGAAAACAGAAAAGGAAAAAGAAAGAAATGGAGAGAGGCGCCTGTGCACTTAAGCCCAGAGGCTACAGTGGCGGCCCAGCCCACCACCTGTCTCCTCCCACCTCCGGCGCCGGCAGACGGGCGCGCTGTCGAGCAGACCGCGTGCGCGCCCGCCCGGGGCCCCCCTCCGCTTGCTCGCCGTGCCCTCGCCCGCGGAGAGGATAAGGCCGAGCGCCCAGGCCCCCCTGTACGCCCTGTGCTCACTCTCCCCCTCCCCCTCGCTCATTCCCCGTCACGCCCGAGCACCGCCGCCGCCATGGCCGACGGGTAGCCGCGGCCACAGCCACGCCCGCGCCTCGCCGTCGCGTCCATCTGCTCCGCCGTGACCTCCTCGTCCTCCTCGACCGCGAGCCCGAGCCCCTGCGCCCCTGCATCGCCTCCACGCCGTCGTCTTCTTCCTCGGGCGCCCGAAGATCGCCACCGCGTTTTCGCCGCCGTCAAGCCGTCTCCGAGCCCGCTTTGCACGGCTACACCTCGCTGTGAGCTCCTGCTACTTCCCCCCTCTCCCCTCTCGACGAGCCGGAGCTTTTAGCGATAGTATTGGCCGGAGCCCGAACCCGCCGCCGCAAGAGCTCAACGCCGGCGTGCCTCCGGTGACCATTTGGTCACGGGCGTGCCACCGTTGTGCTCGCCGCATCGCGTGGAGTCCATCCCGCGTTAGCCCCGCCCGTTTCGACCACCGTAGTGCCATCCCCGTCGTGCTCCCGTAGCCGCCGCCACCTGCCATCATCGCCGGCACCGTTTCCGGCCAGGTCCGACGACGCTACCGCCTGGGATCGACGCGGCGTTGAACGCCCGTTCGAACGCGCCCAACCGCGCGCCAAATGGCCCCCCGTGCGCCGTTTCCGAGCTCACCTGAGCTCTCGGCCGCGTCCAGGCACTCGCCGGCGACGCTCCGGCGCCGACCACCGACGTGGCACACCTAGGGCCCACCCCTGGGTCACTGCCAGTGGGGCCCCTGGCCCCAGTTGACTGGGTTGACCTAGTCAACTGGGCTGACTGGGCTTGACCAGTCACTGACTGGTGGGGCCCAGCACCCCTGTGCCAATGACAGGTGGGCCACCCCTGTCAGGTAGCTAATTAGTAATTAGATTAATTGAAAATAATTAATTAGCACTAATCCCTCACTGACAGATGGGCCCCACTTGCTATTTAGTCTCTGTTTAGTTTAAATTAAAATGAATTAACCCTGAGTCTATGACATGTGAGACCCACAGGTCAGGTTTAACCTGGTCAGCCCCACTGTTGACTGCTGATGCAATGCTGACCTCATGCTGACGTCACCCCTGTACTATTCTGGATAATGTTTGATTAAATAAATAGAATTAATTCCAGAAAATGATTAAAACTTTGAAAAAATCATAGAAAATAATCTGTAGCTCAGATGGAAAAACTTTATACATGAAAGTTGATCAGAAAAATCCCACGAATCCGAATATGCCATCCATTCATCTGTCACATGCTCCTAGCATGATGAACATGGAACTTTCCCCTCCGAATCGTCTGTCCGATAATTCCAAAGACCCGGGAAATATCGTCAGATATTCTCCCGCTCCGTCTGCAACGTATAGTACTGCGTTAGTGCATGCCTAGCCCTGCATATTGCCATGTCATGCATCGTGTTGCATTTGTGCTTTATATTTATTGTTTCTTCCCCCCTTCTCTCCGGTAGACCCCGAGACTGACGGTGCTGCCGGGTACGACTACACCGCCGACGATCAGTCCTTTGCCACAGAGCAGCAAGGCAAGCAACCCCCCCTTGAGCATTCCGATATCGCCCATTCTTCCCTCTCATTCTTGCATTAGATTTTGCTACTGTATTAGTTAGCTCCTATTCTGATGCATAGCCTGTTTTCGATAAACTGTTACTATACCTGCAACAATATCAACTGCTTAGTATAGGTTGGTCAATGAATCCCCAGTGACCCCTTAGTCCCAGTTGCCCCTGCTTCTTCATCGACGACTCGACGACCCGAAGACTCGAAGACTCGGTCAACCAATTGACAAGCCAGGCCCCTCACATCATCGCACCCCCCTTAGTTGTACGACTCTGCAGCGCTACTATCGAGTACCGAGGGTGACACCTCGTGAAGTACTCATGATGCTAGCTCTGTAGTGTAGCTAGTCGGTCGTGGTTATCGAGGGTGATTCCTCCTTCACCACTCCCGACGAAGACTCTGTCGAGCAACCCCTCAAGAGTGAAACCCTCGAGGGTGATTCCTCTAAGTCCACCTTGACGGTTTCATCGAGCGGGGCCCTTTGAGGGTGATTCCTCAGGTTCCGTCTTGATTAGTTATACACACAGTTACTATGACCGGGTTACTGAAACATGTTGGTGATGGGTCGGCCCTGAGGGGTACCCATGGTTGGATGTTGATGAGGCGTGGACGGGCAGGAGAGGCCCTTGCCACGGTCCTCGAGGCGGGGCGACGGGCCGCACTTCATGGGTCGCGCTTTCCCCACATTAATAAAATGCTAATGGGTTGGGTACTTGATCTGAGTTAGGTCGTTGGCCTTAATACGCACTAACCATCACGTGGGAAAGTTATGGGCACTCAGCGTCGTTGTATCAGCCGAAGCTCTTCGGACGTCAGCAATGGAGCGGCGCGCGACGGATTGGACTGGACGGTGCAGCTCTTGGACTGGAGTGTACTAGGTCTGTTTCCGGCCGCGTTCGCATCGTGCAGGAGTGCAAGGGCAAGTGGGCCCACGAACCTGCGCGCTTAGGATTAGACCGGCGGGTTGGCCTCTTCGTTGAGCCTAGGTGAGGCGACGACGTGCTGATATCCCGAGGCCGGGCATGACCCAGGAAAGTGTGTCCGGCCGGAGGTGATTCAGGCGTGTTGGGTAATATGTGGTGCACCCCTGCAGGGATGAATAATCTATTCGAATAGCCGTGTCCTCGGTAACAGGACGACTTGGAGTTGTACCTTGTCCTTATACAACTATAATTGTGATTTAAATTTGAAATGAATTGTGGCCCCGAGATTGCTTCCTCGCAGGGAGTCGAGGAAGAATCTCTGGGCGTGGTTACTTAATAAAATTGCTACAATAATATGACTATATGTGAGATGCCAGTCTACTCTCTTCTAATGCTGCAAGATTTTGAAGATGCTAGTCTTCGATAGGACTAGGCCTTCCTCTCTATTCTTGCTTTCTGCAGTCAGTCCAGATATAACCCCTCCCCTTGATAATGATGCATATTTAGCATAGTTCTGATGTCAGTCTTGCGAGTACTTTGGATGAGTACTCACCGCTGCTTTGCTTTCTCTTTCCCCCTCGATACGATTACCGCGTTCAGACGATGGAGCCCAGGAGATGGAGTACGCCGGAGACGACTACTACACCACCGCTGGAGCCTGTTGGAAATATGCCCTAGAGGCAATAATAATTTAGTTATTATCATATTTCCTTGTTCGTGATAATCGTTTATTATCCATGCTATAATTGTATTGATTGGAAACTCAAATACATGTGTGGGTACATAGACAACACTGTGTCCCTAGTATGCCTCTAGTTAACTAGCTCGTTGATCAAAAGATGGTGAAGGTTTCCTAGCCATGGACATGAGATGTCATTTGATAACGGGATCACATCATTAGGAGAATGATGTGATGGACAAGACCCAAACTCTAAACGTAGCATATGATCGTGTCAGTTTATTGCTATTGTTTTCTGCATGTCAAGTATCTGTTTCTATGACCATGAGATCATGCAACTCACTGACACTGGAGGAATACCTTGTGTGTATCAAACGTCGCAACGTAACTGGGTGACTATAAAGGTGCTCTACAGGTATCTCCGAGGGTGTCTGTTGGGTTGGCATGGATCAAGACTGGGATTTGTTACTCCGTGTGACGGAGAGGTATCTCAGGGCCCACTCGGTAATACAACATCACAATGAGCCTTGCAAGCAATGTGACTAAAGTGTTAGCCACGAGATCTTGTATTACGGAACGAGTAAAGAGACTTGCCAGTAACGAGATTGAACTAGGTATAGAGATACCGACGATCGAATCTCGGGCAAGTAACATACCGAAGAACAAAGGGAACAGCATACGGGATTAACTGAATCCTTGACATAGAGGTTCGACCGATATAGATCTTCGTAGAATATGTAGGAGCCAATATGGGCATCCAGGTCCCGCTATTGGTTATTGATCGTAGAGGTGTCTCGGTCATGTCTACATAGTTCTCGAACCCGCAGGGTCTACACACTTAACGTTTGGTGACGATATAAGTATAGTTGAGTTGTTATGTTGGTGACCGAAAGTTGTTCGGAGTCCCGGATGAGATCCCAGACATGACGAGGAGCTCTGGAATAGTCCGGAGGTAAAGATTGATATATGGGATAATAGTGTTTGGTCTCCGGAAGGGTTCCGGAATTCACCGGAAGGGGTTCCGGATGTTTCCCGAAATGTTCGGGTACGAGAACACTTTATTTGGGCCAAGGGGTAAAGCCCACGAGGCTTTAGGAAGGTGCAAAAGGAAGTTTTGCGGAGGCCAGGGGCCAGACGCCAGGGACCCTGGCGTCTGGGGCCAGACGCCGAGGTCCCTGGCGTCTGGTCCTGGAGTCCGAGCAGGACTCTTGCCTTGCGGGCCAAACCGACTTTGAGGAGGCTCTTTCTCCAAGTTTCGACCCCAGGGCTCAACATATAAATAGAGGGGCAGGGCTAGCACCCGGAATACATCAAGATTTCCCCAAGCCGTGTGCGGCAACCCTAACCCTCTAGTTCCTCCGTCATAATCTCCGTAGCGCTTGGCGAAGCCCTGCAGAGATTGTTCCTCACCACCATCACCACGCCGTCGTGCTGCCGGAACTCATCTACTACTTCACCATCGCTCGCTGGATCGAGGAGGTGAAGGTGTCATCAAGCCGTACGTGTGTTGAACGCGGAGGTGCCGTCCGTTCGGCACTAGTTCGTGATCGGTTCGAGGGACGACTTGCGATTTGGATCGCGGAGACGTTCGACTACATCAACCGCGTTTCTTAACGCTTCCGCTTAGCGATCTACAAGGGTATGTAGATTCACTCTCCCTCTCGTAGATGCTCATCACCATGGATAGATCTTGTGTGTGCGTAGGAAAATTTTTGTTTCCCATGCAACGTTCCCCAACAGAGCCTACTACTACGTGGAGAACTCCGACGCTCAGGAGTAGTTAGGAGGTTCCCAGGCAGGAGGCCTCGCCTCTTTCGATCCGATGTTTATGTTTGTGCTAGCCTTCTTAAGGCAAAACTTGTCTAACTTATGTCTGTACTCAGATATTATTTGCTTCCGCTGACTCGTGCTTTGTCGAGCTTTGTATTCGAGCCCTCGAGGCCCCTGGCTTGTAATATGAAGCTGTATGACTTTATTTGTGTCTAGTGTTGTGTTGTGATATCAATCAGTGAGTCCCTAATCTTGGTCGTACTCATTGTGTGTATGGTTAGCGTACGGTCGAGATCGGGGGCGTCACAGTTCTCAACAACTGAGGGAAATACTTATCTACTTTGCTGCATCACCCTTTCCTCTTCAAGGGAAAACCAACGCATGCTCAAGAAGTAGCAATTGTCACATAATTGGATTTCATTGTTTGGTAACGTATTATTGGTTCATGCCATTTGTAACACTAGTCAGCAACCCGCGCGCCTGCACGGGCTAGGAACTACACTATTTTAGATTACTTTTAAAATTTAAAACAATGATTCTCCGTCTTTAGATTATGAAGATATATGGGTGATATTCCTGTTCTCACATCCTAAATATTATGATGGAAGCTTACTGAAATTTCTTTACTATTTATTATATTTTTTAAATGAAATATGCCATGATCGGTAAAATTGCAATTGGGTGGAGATATTTGCGCGGCAAGAAATTGTGTGTCCTATCCCAGAAACTAAAGAAATAAACAATTTCAACAATACTTATATTTCATAACATACACAAAATCATTCGGATATCCCTTGTGTTATGACATATCTCAAAATTATTTATGTTTTTAGTCACATATTCAGTTGTACCAAATACAATCTCTCTGTCATGTGTTGGAACTCGCCATGGCACCACATGAAACCAAGAAAGTGAAAACGAATGACTTGTATCATGGCTACTACATTTGTACGTTGCCTCCAGAGGCTGGCGGCCTCATACTATGTAAAGTGTTGTTAGATTATCATAATGCACATGCTTGATAGAAATCCAAGTATATGATTAACATGTAGACGAAGTTCAAGTGTTAAGTAAGTTAACACATAACAGATACTTTATAGTCTGAGGGCCTTGATGAAATGATAAGAATCCCTATGAAATTAGGAATTAAAGGTCATTCTTGTTTCTCCATCACTACAGTCGACACGAAGACGTATGGAAATAGGGGAATGTGGATTGGTGAATATGAACCTTAAGGTTTGTGTGTGCCCTCGGCATATATATGAATAAATGCATATCTTGCTCATACGTACTATTATAATCTAATAGAGGAATAGAAATGCATAGACATATGCAAAAAAATTAAGGTTTTGGTTTTTTTTGCCAATTGAGAAAAGTATTATTAAATCTTGGATTATCATCAAGGTGGGCACAATATAGCAGCATACATACTCTGTTTTTTGGTCCTACGTATATAACAAAGTCAGAAAAGAAGAAAACAAATCACATTTATTATATGACAAACATGCAATAGAATAAGAAATAAGTATATACCTCTCTAGTATGTTTCGCTGGTAAACAAATTGTTTTATTGCTTTAACTAATGGTAACGAACACATACCAAGATGTTGTTCCATCACTATAAAATGTGAATGTACAACATCAATGAACTAATATGTAATAATAAGAAAATGTTGTGTTTATAGTACTTGAAGGAAATAAAGAAAGGGAACCTACTTAATGAGATGCGTACCATGCACCAATGGTTTTGATAGAGTTGTAAATGAACCAATAATATCTGCAATGTTGCATCCACGACTATATTATGCATGTCGATTAAGTTAAGAATTAGAAAGGTGTACAAATAGAAAGCTAAATCACCTTCATATGTTTGAATTACATGCATGAAATATTAAAATTAGATGAAACTGAGTACCAAAGAAAGCAGTACCAATTTAAAGAAATCCGAGACACATAAAATAAATTTATTCCGTTCATTTGACATGCAGACTATTTTATCACTCTTCTCAAGTGGAGATTGAAGGAAAATATCACCACATCGTATGATCTTTGGTACAACGTCGAGTGTATGCTGAGGAATTCTATAGTGTCTACAACATGTCTTGCTACCTCTATCCACGACTGAATTTTCTTTCTCAAAATTGTGAATAGGCTTCACTTTTTTGGACATGAGGCTTGAGTTCTCTTTTATGTACGTCTATGCATTTAGTTTTGTCAGATTCAGACGTGGACTCTATTTTGACGTGGGCTTTAGGACGTCTTATTTCCATGTTAAGCAAAGATGGTTTGTTGTTCTTCATTTTTTAAACCTAGACGTGGGTGGTTTTTGTTTTGTTTTTGCAACGAACTTAGACGTGAGCGTTGGGGACACCTTTTTGTACGTGTGGGCATGGCTCCACTTTTTCTGGACGTGAGGCTTTGGGTCTCTTTTATATATATACGTCTGTAGATTTTGTTTTTCAGATTGAGATGTGGACTCTTTTTTTTTTACTTGGAGCTTGAGGACTCTTTATTTGCATGATAATGCAAGAAGGCTTGTTGGTTTTTTTTATATTTTTCAGTACCTATACGTGGCTGTTTTTTCTTTGCAAATAACTTAGACGTGGGCATTGTGACACCTTTTTGTACGTGCGGGCTTAAATCCTATTTACGTACATGGTTTTTATTATTATTATTGAGGCGGCGTTTTCTAACAGATCTTGACCATCAAATTTAAAATCTAATGGCTAAATTAATTCTGCTGATGTGGATTAACGTGGAGACTTCAATGGTGCCTCCAATTAGTAAATAGGAGATAGGAGATAGGAGATGGCTGGTTAGGAAAACTTGGAAAGATTAGGAAAGTTTTTATTGGGAGGTGAAAAAACCAATGTGAAGAGTGGTGGTGGGAGGTGAAACGAAAAAAAGCCAGACGAAAAAAAACCGTGGATGCTATTCACCCACCGAGCTCATCATCTGCAAAGACTCGTCGCCTCTCGCGGTCTCCGATGAAAAACAGAAAAACTGGAGACACGGAGGACTTTGTTGGAGGAGGGGCTAGGTATCAACGACGAATACATATTGATTGTCATTTAATAATAGAGATTTGATTGTTAGAAAGGATCCATGTGTTAGGAAAGTTAGGATTCAAAATTAATTGCCACATAATTGGATTTCATTGTTTAGTGACGTATTATTGGTTCCTGCCATTTGTAACATGGCTGGTTAGGAAAAACTTGAAAATATTAGGAAAGTTTTTATTGGAAGATGAAAAAACCAATGTAAAGGGTGATGATAGGAGGCGAGACGAAAAAAAGGCAGACAAAAAAAAAATCATGGATGCTAATCGTTAACTGAACAATTAGGAGTAGAGATATCTTTCATTGGCCCTCCTTATACGAGATTTCTGGCTCCCGATTGGCGGCCAAATGGCACGCTTTGATCGCTGGGGACTTTTTTGCCCGATGCCAGGTTTTCAAGTTTACAGATGTATATTTGCTCACGCATGCCAAGTCTGTGAACCGTCAGTGCATTAACTCTTAGAAGAAAAATTCCAAACGAATGTATTGGTTTTTCCATTTGAAAAATACAGCTATTGCTAACATAATCGAAAAATACAGATATTGCTAATTTCTGAAACCAACCAGCGAGGACTACGACCAAACAAAAACCCTCGTTGTGGTTCCCCTGCAGCACCACACTTTTAAAACAGAGCCATGCATCACCGAGGCACCAACGGCGACGTCGATTTTTCCATTTGAAAAAGGAGGAGCTACGTCCAAAGTACGGTAGCAGTCGGAATCGGATCAAAAAAGGTTGGCGAGCGCCCAATCAACAAGGACAGTTTCCCTCGCGACGCAACGCAGAGCGGAAAGGCAAGGCAGGCCTGATCTGGAGCCTAGTGGAAGCAAAAGCTGAAGTGCGAGACACATTCCCGCGTGGCGTCTGGCGTGGTGTGTGCGCACGGCAGCCGATTTGGCGTTTGACCGGCCGGACGCCACAGCTTCCCCCCGCCGCGGTGCGCGACGGCCGAACCACCACCCGATCCGATCCCTCCACTCGAATGGGAGAGGAATCGACAGATCTCGGGTGAAACAAGATCTTCTTGGGTGGTGGCCGGTCAGGTGAGGTGAGGTACGGTATGCTCCCACCACCAAGAACAGCGTGTCAGTGTCGTATCCAATGCAAATGCAAGCTGGGTGTGCTGCTGTCTGCGCGTCCCGTCGTCCCGGGCACTTGCCTAGTTGCCTTGTTTGTTTCGTCTCTTTGGACACACCGACCACGCCCAAGTTGTACGGGCGCCCAGCGCCCAGCTGTCGTTACACAAACAAGGTTGCGTTTTGTTCCGGTAAGTTTCTGGAGTAGTGCATGATCGTATCCATGTGTATTGCTAGTCATGTGTATTTCTGAAGAAATTTCCGCGCACGATAAAAAAGCCATCCTGCATTTGTGTGGTTCTTTGTCCTGCTGCCTGAGTGGAAACATTTTGGTTGAGTCGCGTCACTAAAATCCATATGTTTTTAGGTGTAATAATCAACACCCCCGGCGCAAAATCATGTGTTTTCAATCATGCCAAGTTAAAAGGTAAAGAAGTTTTGGTTTTCGAAAGGGAAGTCATGGATAATATGTCGCAGTCACTAAAAGAAGGACGAATCACAATTTTCTCCTCTTCAAGAAAGGCGACTCAAGGCGACAAGGGCTTCCTCCTCTCGTGAGTACTATTGTCGGCCTACTTCATCTCATGTGGCCTTAGGGCCATGGACACACAGTGGACCCCGACCTTTGTTTGTTGGATGGGCTCCTATTCCAGGTTTTTTTAGATCGGTCAGGGTTTGTGTCCTGCTCAAAAAGGACGAGACGGTGACGGCTCTGTGAAGATGGAATAAGATTTTTTTTTCGTCTAGCCCCTGTTTCGATGTGCGTCTAAGGAGGCGGGTGTTCGTAATTTTTACATGCGCCGGATCACAAAAGTCAGTCCGGCAGTCCATGCAAAAAGTGCATTTTGCCTTGTCAGACCGACTGTCCAAGCCTCCTCGCTCACTCTATCGCCGACTCCTCCTAACCACTCCCTCATTCTTGGTTGCCAAGCGCTTCAACATCTTGACACGGACACCGCGCACGATCATCGCGCATCGTCACCCAACTCGTCCATCTCATGGTTAAATTTTGGTATCCTCCGAAGCGTCCGCGAGCTCAACCCTCCTCTCTTCGAACTTGTTCCTTTTCTCTTCAAGGTTGATCTTCTTCTTGGTTGCCGGCATCAAGATGTTAAACGTCCTTGCCTTTTGACGCTGATGGAATACATCACACGCCCGGCAACGAAGGTCGGCGACTTCAACTGTCGCCCGAGCTGTTTGGTGGCGTAGAAGTAGGACAACTGTTATTGCTTTGGCCAAGGCGACATGTGCATGGACGATGCCGGCGGCGACACCCTGCCTCCCCGCCCCCGTCGTCCTTCTTTTTGTTGTCTGCCTCATCTTTTGCCATCTTTTTGAAGTGGCGGGCTTGTCGTGTCGCCGAGTTGATCTTCTGGTTGGCCACCTTCTCTGGATCCCCACCTCCGTCGGCATCAACAACTGTTTGTATGGGTCCATGCGGCGGCGGAAGCAAAAAGCACAAAATTTGAGGTGGAGGGTGGCGATGATCGAAGCGAAGAGGTGGGAAAACCAGGGGTTTTGGCACGTGAAAAATATGGTCTGCTCCAAATGCGCAGGTTCCACCTCGGATTTGGGTGGGCCGGGGGTGTCGGAGTCCAGCGTGGTGGAGATCCGGACTCCCGCAACCCCCCTAGTTTGCTTCTGATTTATGGACAAATATGGGTCCAGGTTGGACGGCTTGCAGTGTCAGAACTCGGTTCGGATATTTTGAGGGTCCGCATTGTAGATGTCCTTAGAACATCAACAATCAGAGTTGGTAAATTTGGCCCCTCAAATTTGTTCGCGCATGCATTCATGCTCCTCATTTTCTCCATTGTATGTTTGGTCACATGCATGTGATTGATGAAGATGAAAAGAGAGAAAAAAGAGAAAGAATAAAGAAAGAAAAAAAGGTGGTCTGGCGTGGGCCCGTCCTACATGGCGAACTAACTAGGCGCGCCTCTGAGCCTTGATATCCTCCCCATATATGGTCTGAATATGAGGGTTTAAGGACAATCCAGACGTATAGGGATGATATGAAGGGTCTGGTTGAGTCATCTTTTCCCTTCTCTCTTTCTGTTGGGGCACTGATCAAGTGCGTCCATGGGCATTTGAGAAGATTTTGAGGATGTACAAGTCATACATGAGTCTGATGCGGCAACTCTATGCGTTGGGTCCGCTGGGTGCTCGAGAAGTCTTAAAGATTGGCGATCCAGAAGGCGGTGGCGGCGGAGAGAGCCGCATGGCTCACGACAGAACAGAGCCACGCCGCTCGACACATGGCAGGGATCATCGGCTCTTCATCCTCCTTCTGGGACAACGACATGACGGACGACGGCACACCTCCCCCTGCGAACGCCTACGCCGATGACAACGATCGCTCCCGAGACCCCAAGGGTCAGCGGCCGGCGAGGAAGTGGTGAACCCCGATCGCGTCTCAATGTTGATTACTTGCTTATCTAGTATTTTAGTTAAGTATTACTCTCTTCGTCCCACAATATAGGACGTGTTTAGCTTGCAAAAGGTCTTATATTGTGGGACACATTGATAACTCCGTCGCCCTTTTGTATGGGAGATGCGTTTTGGCTCCCGGGTGCATTTGCACCCGGATGAACAGTACCTTGAAAAAATTATTTAAATGTTTTCAAAAAATTCTGAAAAAATTTGTAGATGATCGTGTTGGTGTCGCAAGCATGCTTGACAATTTTCATGTGGAACGGAGCAGCAGTGTTTCGTCGGTGAAAAAAACAAATTTGGGTTGTCATTTTGTGGTGACATTTTGTCTTCGATTTGTTTTTTTTTGCGCAAGACAAAATGCTTAACCTTTTTGCCTCAAAATTTGCAGGTAGCATTTGTATGTGACAAAGATCACCAAAAAATTTTGTCTCAATTTTTTTGACATTTGAAAAAAAAAATTGGCCCCGGGAGCATGTGTTCCCGGGAGCCAAATTGAATTTCCGCTTTTGTATGAGCTATATCTATGGGCCAGTTCTTTTCACCTCATAATTCTTCAGAATCATAATTCTGGCAAACTGCCCACAGAATTGTCTGTCCAGTTCTTTTCCGTGATTCTAGCATATGATTGTTGTATAAGCTGTCTGTTGAAATGTCTCAAACGCCCCTAGACAGAGGGGTAGCCGGGTGCGGACGAACTCACCAGCAGCGGGCGCAGTGGGGACAGAGGCAGTTGGGCGTGGTGGAGACAGGGGCAGCCAGGCGAGACGGGGTGGGCGCGGCGAAGACGGGCGGCCGGACGGGACGGAGCAGGCGCAGCGAAGACGGGTGGCCGGACGGGACGGAGCAGGCGCATCGAAGACGGGCGGCCGGACGGAGAGGAGACGGAGCGGTTAGGCGTGGTGTAGGCTAGGTGTAGAGGAGGCGGGATGGCGGAGTAGGGTGGCGGCCGCCGACGGATCTGACGGCTGGAACCCTAGGTCGAACGGGCGTGGGGAGCTGTTCGTGCCGTTGGACGAACGCGAGAAGGGGGTGGGGGGCGAACGGGAGTGGCGAGGCTGGGCCTGTAGCGGTCTGGCCCGAGTGGCAACTTAAACGTAATTTGGTCATCCAATAGGGGTAGTAGTTGAAAACGAAAGATTTTGTTTTGAGGGGCTGGCTAGAATTGCCAGGTTCCCACAATTCTGAAATGCACTACTGATTCTGATAATTCTCAGATGATTCCCGGGAAAGAAACGAGTTCTTTTGCGATTGTAATTTTCCGGTCAGTAATTCTTCAGAATCGAGTCAAAAGAACTGTCCCTATATAGGATGGCCTATCTATGTTCGATTGTACGTTTTATGAGATGATCTACGATAATTTGTATTAGTTTTGTATGGATTTGAGTGCGGGGATAAATGGAAGTGTGGTTGAGGAGTGCAGTTATTTTCAGCGGCGCATAGGGCATCAAATTAGGCAAACCTGATTATAAATGCTCTTATACCCTTATCCGCCTGCATTTTGGGAATTCTGGGTTGATCCAAGGATCCATCAAGAAACGAGTTGGTGGATTCATAAATAAAAGGGAACAAAATAATGAACCCAACCAACAAGCCCGGACGGAAGTGATACCATAACTAAAAAAAAGAAAAAGAAAAAGAAAACTCCTCTACAAATCGCTGCTGCTTCCGCCGGCTGCACCTGCACAGTCACGCACAAACTCACGCATTTCCCCCACTTTCTTCCCCGACACGGGCACGCACGCACACGGCTGGCACCCGCACACGCTTCGCCTCTTCCTCCCAAAATCTAAACCCCACTCCGACCGCTCCCCTCCGGCGATGCTGATGCGTCGCTGCCGCCTGCTGGGCCCGGTCCTCCCCCGCCTCCTCGCCGCCCTGCTCCTCGCGTCCGCCGTCGCATTGCTCCCCCGCGCGGCCGGCGACGCGGCCCAGGCGGGCGACGAGGGCCGCGTGGGCGAGGCGGTCGCGGCGGTGGAGCGCGCGGACGCCACGGCCGCCGCCCTGGGGGCGGCCGAGGCCGGCGGGGAGGCAGCGCAGGGCAATGCCACGAAGGAGAACAGCCTCGCCGACATGATCGACCGCGCGCTGGAGAAGGAGTTCCCCGACTCGGAGGGCGACCAGGGCGGCGGAGGTGCGTGGATCTGAGGCCCACCGCCCGTCTCCGTGCGATCCGCTTCGATGGCTCCGTGGCTCGGGGATCTGGTTTTGGCGCGCCCTGGCGCGTGTCGGCGGCCGGCCGCCTAGATCTCGATCCCCGGCTGCCGCGCTTTGCTGGGAATTGGCGAATCCTGCCTGTTTCGGGGTGTTTGCATTGAGCTGGCCTGTGCTGACCTCTGCTGCTATGATTTTGCAGAGACGGACCCCGGCAGCTTCAACAACACGGTCGCCGAGAAGCAGGTGATTCATCTGCACATTTTTGTTTGTGTGTGGTCGGATTGTTCGTTTACAATGATTGATTACGGAACCTCGTTAAATTTTTGCATTATTACGATGCTCATGGAATGGTTGTTCATGTCTTGCCGACTCTCTAGATTTAGGAGATTAGTTCAACATATGCGTGACTTAACTTCTAAATTGATATCCTTTTACTGTTTTACATGCGGTTTAATTTCAAAATATAACTAGTCTTTGATACGACTGAGTATGTATTGCACACGTGGAAAATATCTGATACCATCGATGTCTTGGGTGGACTTGACATTTGGACAGAGGTTACACCATTGGTAATGACGAAGCTTCATCAGCTTCCATAGTGTATTGTAATTTCCAAGCATTCAGTTATCCTTCCATATACGCGCCTGTTGACCGATTATTCGGCCTACTGGCCTTTTGGCTTATTGAAATTAAAGTTGTTGACGTTTCCTAATGCTGACTGCAATACCTTGAATGGTCATTACTGTGCTAGGTTAGATTATGAATCAAAAACTAATATTTGCTTATGGTACCTGACGAACTTTGTGAAACAATTGTTGTGGTGTAAGTTACGGACTTACTAACAGAACTCATTTGAGTTTTGCATAAACCCTTAGTGCTGTGTCCCAGCTGACATTCATTTTGTATCTGATCAATTGATCTTCTGCATGACAAACCCATGAGCTACAGCTACTTCGACTTGCATCCAACTATCTGCAGTTACATTCTCAATTTGTAGATATACCACCCTTCCATTTTGAAGCAAATAAGCTCACTTGCCAGATGATCTAAAGGATGCACACATGGCTCAAGAAAAAAAAAGAAACACATATGCATCTAACAATATTGTGGTTTTTATGTGGATAAATTGTAAAATTTGATGCATTCATACTTTATCTCCAGTTGCACTGCACTTTGCACGTGTTGCTATTGTCTGTGCAAAATTGCTGGTTATACTTATCTTGCTGTGTACTACCCTGCCAGGGAGTTCTGGAAACTGTGGCCAGAAGAGTAACGAAGAAGAATGAGACCAAAGACAATAAGTATGTTCCTATTATATATTTGACCATTTTTTTGTTTCTTTGTTAGTTAAGTATTTAACCTTTATGATTAATTTCGCAATCAGTAGCAAATATCCCAAGTTTACGGTTTATCGATCCCCAGGTCATTCCCATTCAAGGAAGTTTTCTTGGATCGGTCAGAGCAAGAGGATGTTCCCACGCTGATTGACCGGAAGGTAAAGGCGCTATAATTCATCGCAGTTTTTTTTTTGTTCAGTTATGCCTTATGTGCTGTGAATGCAATAGTGTTTTTGTATTTCTCTCTATTTTACCTGTGTGCTGTATTAACACAACTGCAATTCCAGGATAATGTTTTTATTATATCAAATCGGAAGTCAAAGTACCCTGTACTGCAGCTGGACCTTACGTATGTGACCTAATTATTGTTGAGGATGAGCAAAAATTAAGTATCTGCCTTACTCATAACTTGGTCTGTATGTGAATTACTGTAGGTTGATATCAGATCTTGTTGTCGTTATTGTATCTGCTACATGTGGTGGAATTGCTTTTGCTTGCCTTGGACAACCAGTGAGTGCTTCTTTTGTCGCAAATTTCATTTCTGCCCCATTATGTGTATGGCCTATGTAAGACATAAATTTTATATGGCTATATTATGACATACTCCCTCCGTCCCAAAATAAGTGTCTCAAGTTTAGTACAACTTTGTACTAAAACTAGTACAAAGTTAAGACTTATTTTGGGATGGAGGGAGTACTTTTTAAGATTACGAGTGACCTAAAGAAATTCCAAAAATACTTTGCAGGTCATTACAGGTTATTTACTTGCAGGTTCCATAATTGGCCCTGGAGGTTTTAGCTTTGTCAACGAACTGGTGCAAGTAGGGTGCTTTTGCTTTGTTGGTTACTTTTCTTGATGCTTAGTTGACATCATTGTTAAATAAGCTACTTTCCTTATTAAATGCCCTATTAATATATTTGAAGTTCCAAAAAACAAAAACATCATTGTTAAATGAAAAATTGCATGTGCTTTTGTTCAGCCATTTAACTGCTTCAGCAGATGATCAGATCATGCCTGTTATATTATATACAATTAATCTTGAGCTTAGAAATGAATGTGTATTTTTGACTTGTTTCTGCACTTCTGTTTTCATACCCTACCAAGTTTACAAGAGCATTCTGTAAGGAGTACATGTAATTATGTTTATTTCGCACAATTAATAATACGATTTCTGTTTTTTCTTCCAGGTTGAGACAGTAGCTCAGTTTGGTGTGATATTTCTCCTTTTTGCTCTGGGGCTTGAGTTCTCTACAGCAAAAGTATCCATCTTTGTTTTTAATACATTTATTAGATATTTGTACCAATGTCAATATGCAGTTAACTAAATAAATGGTGTTTCAACTTTGTCTCAGCTTCGAGCTGTACGTGCGGTTGCTGTTCTTGGAGGATTGCTCCAAATTATACTGTTTATGTTCCTTTGTGGTATTTCTGCTACGGTATGTTTCTTTTTGGCTGTTCATGCTATGATGACATTATTTGAATTGCAATTATTTGGTGCACCAACAAGATCTATTGTTGAGATTCATTTGCATATTCTGCAACTGACATGAGATCAGTGGCGGAGCCAGGTTCACCGAAATGTGTGTACAGAGTTCAAGATTTCATGAATTTCCTAGCTATTTTCTCATGTAAATGTGTTTTATCTACCTAGTATATGCTTTCTTATCAGAGTTATGGGTGTACATATGTACAACCATGTCCTCTCGTAGCTCTACCCATGCATGAGATCACTAGTATATGCCATCGATGCAGTCCAGTTGTACCAACAAAATCACTGGATCAGTTCTGTAGCTTTTGGCTTTCTGGCATTTGTTTGATAGAAAATTAAGGTCAGGGTTGTCAAGCCATTGCCTTTGCATTGCCATGTTTTCCAGTCTGCTGTAGGCAGATGACGTGAGCCTTTGCTCATTCCTTTGGAGCTTTGTGAACCTGAGCTTGTCAGATCTGGAACCTGGAAGAGGGTTAAAGGGTCCTGGTGGTCAAGGTTACTGATGCAACCCCTCTCCATGTCACTTCCGCTGACTTGCCGGATCCTCTATCCAGCTGACCTGTGTTGCTGTCTCTTCCTCTGCCTCTCTCCATCTCTAGCAAGGTGAGCCATCGGGCATTATAGGAGCTGGAGTCGCAAGGTAGAAATATCAGGAGATAATGTGGTGGCAGCAGGGGAGGTGGTTGGGGTGTGCAAGAGGTGGTTGAGAAGACGCTAGTGTGACATGGGATGGAGAGTGGATATTGGAGATGCAGGAGAGGCAAGGAGAAGTGCAGTGGCCGTTGTGGTAGCCAAGTAGAAATTAGGGAATGGGAGAAGATATTTGAACTTGGCTTTTGGGATTTGGAGAAGTAGTGTGTTGAGTATGTAGAGGCCCATATCTCGTCTGTTTCTCATTGATATGTGTGTTTGTGTGTGTGTGTGTGACTGCTTCATTAGCTAATACTTACCATCATCTAACTATTGCCATGGTGGGCGACATATCGCCCAGCTCGCTAGTGCCATGAAAACTTTGTTTATGCTGTTTCTTCTTTTTCCCTGGGTTTACATATTTCTTTGATTTTCCAATTCTGTCCTTAGAAAGCATATGCCGAGCAGTTCTATTCTATTTTGCTTATTTTCATTATTGCATTGCAGCTATGTGGGGGTAAAACAAAGGAAGGTGTTTTCGTTGGTGTTCTTCTTTCTATGTCTTCAACAGCAGTGGTAATTTCTAAATGTCACCCACACACTTCCCTTGCTTTTGAACAATGATCTACAATGTTATGTTCCTCATTGGTTGACTGGAATGTTAGGTTGTTTTTGGCCTTGTGTCACATATCCGCTTGATGCGTTCTTGCCTTGGAGTAAACAAACTTAATTCTTGCTGGTTTCTGGTAGAACCATTAACTACACCATACATGATGGATGCCAGAATTTAGTACACCCTAATTTTACATGTGATATTTGACGTCCTGTATTTAATTAGTCTTCTAAATGTTGTATACATTGCTATTTGCTCATGCTCATTCTAGATCCATTTTGCTCTTCTCAGCATTAATGCATTTGTTTTTTTGGCTGCAGGTTTTAAAATTTTTGATGGAAAAAAATAGTATCAATGCCCTTCACGGCCAAGTGACGGTTGGCATACTCGTATTGCAGGTATGCTAGACATGCATTATATCTTCTGTCTTTTCTGGTGGGTTGAATTTGTAAAAATGCATATTTGCTTGCTTCTGTTTATGAATTGAATGGCTTTCAGTTCCACAAAAACAAGTTGAAAGATACTGAACGATAAAGCCTGGCTCAAGACCTGTGAATTTTACTGATCAATGTCAGTTGCTATCTATTGACACCCCTTCCTCTCAGGATTGTGCTGTTGGTCTTCTGTTTGCACTTCTTCCAATTTTGAGCGGCGCCTCTGGTCTTCTTCATGGAGTTGCGTCAATGACAAAATCGTAAGTGCAATGTATTTCTGCCTGAAAAATCCTAATGATTAAATATTTATTTTATCGGAACTCGAATAATGTATCCACAATAAGTATGAATTGCACAATAAATTCATCTAATCTCAATGTCTAATTGGCGGGTGTACTTTACATAGCAGTGCCTGCTTGAGTCTAGTGTCAAGTGTCAATAAATATAACCTTTGTCATATCTTCTCACATGACTTAACATACTGTCCTATGTATATTTGGTCTACCTGTACCGTCCTTATATTGAAGTTTGCTACAACATAATTAGGTATTGGATTTTTTTTATTATGACATAAATTTCTAATATTCTCAGGCTTGTGCTACTAATATCATTCCTGGGAATTCTCTCTATCCTCTCCCGTACTTGTGTGCCTTGGTTTCTTAAGCTGATGATAAGTCTTTCGTCTCAGGTGAGTATAACTGTGGGTAAACAGAACATGAATAATTCTTTGAGTTTTCGCTAGAACATTACATTGAAGTTATATTATACTAATGTCCAATGCTGCATCGTGCAGACAAATGAACTGTACCAGTTGGCAGCAGTTGCATTCTGCCTGTTATTTGCTTGGGTGAGTCTTTTTACTGCTCGTAGGCTATTACCTGGCCAAAAGTTCTGCTTGAAATGAATCCAGTAAAAGAGGGCTGAAAATGGTTGAATTATTGAAAACCAGATAGAACATTAAAAGACAAATATTCTTCTGTATTTCCCTATATTTTAACTATAAAGTTCTGACACATGGATTTTGATGGACATGCAAGCTTATATTCAATCCAACACCATGCCTGCAGTATTTTCACTTTATTTTGCATATGCTCCTTCAGTTTTTCTACTATATATTTGTTATTATTTGTTTATTTGCACTTTTTAAAGAAATTTACTTGCATACGTATCTATGATAATTATCCTCTCTATCTTGAAATCATTTCTTTTAGGAGTATCTCGATATATCTGTTACTTATATGTGGCCTTCCTTCCATGGTGCAGTGCAGTGATAAATTGGGTCTGAGTCTTGAGTTGGGTTCATTTGCAGCTGGCGTAATGATATCAACAACCGATCTTGCGCAACATACTCTTGAACAAGTAATTCCTCATTAATATCTTCTACACTTTGTTTTTGTTTTGTAAGGTTTTTGCAAATTTCTTTATAGGGAAGAGGAACCACCAGCTAGTATTTGCTTTGATCTTTCTTCTACTCACAGCTAGACTCTTGTAGTTAGTAATTCATTATATGTTCTCTTATTTCAGGTTTGTTCTTTCTGCAGATTGAACCAATTCGAAATCTCTTTGCTGCCCTTTTCCTTGCCAGCATTGGGATGCTAATTAACGTCCATTTCCTGTGGAACCATGTGGATATACTTCTTGCAGCTGTAATTTTGGTGATAACGATAAAGACATTCATTGTCTCTATTGTCGTAAAAGGGTTTGGCTATAACAACAAAACATCTCTTCTTGTAAGTCTTTTTAATCTCTGTGAGAATGGGCTCCCATCCACCATCGCTCATGCAGTCACACTTGCCTTGTTTTTTCTACAGGTCGGCATGTCTCTTGCACAAATTGGAGAGTTTGCTTTTGTTCTTCTTAGCCGTGCTTCAAGCATCCATCTGATTGAGGTTATTTCTCCATATATTTGTTCCTCACGTGTTGCGACATTACCCTCGTTGGCTATGCTGCTTTAGTCATAAAGCACATATACGCCTTGGTACTTGTTTCTGACAGTTGCCACCTCTGGCTTACTTTTCTGCAATGCTTTTCTTCAGGGCAAACTATATCTGCTTCTTCTTGGAACCACAGCGCTTAGCTTGGTATGTACCTAATCTCTTCATTTTTTTGGTAAGCGACATTGTGTTATCTCTGTCGATGGTAGATATCAAATATGCGGTGGAGTCTCAGACGAGAAGATGGTCACTGCGCCTACCTCTCTACCTTTGATGACATTACGTTGTCATGAATTATGTATGGTTAACTTTGCTTTTTGTGCAACTGTGCAGGTAACAACACCCCTGCTATTCAAAATGATCCCAGCTGTGGTCCACCTTGGTGTTCTTTTGAGATGGTTTTCCGTCGATAGCAATCAGGTGGAGGTACACGTTCATCTCAACTGAGTTCATCTAGCGATTGTTTTTAACCGTTCATCTCAACTGGGTTCATCTAGCGATTGTTTTTAATCTGAAAATGGTTGCCAATCAATTCATCGGTTCTTCCATTTCAGTTGGGCCTAAAAGGCGAGGTCCTCCGCATTGATAGCGGCAAGCGCATAAATTTGATAATCCAAGGCCCACACGACTCATGACACACTTGGCACATCGCAAGCTACTTTTAGTATGGCTTAAGTTAACAAGCCCTGTAAAGTGTCTCCGCATGTAACGAAGAGTTTATAGCGCGTATGCACGACCGGGCGGGAGTTGGAGGCAGAAGAAATCAGATCTTGTTCAAGGTGTGCGAGGTCGACCCTTCCCCGTGGTGATGACCGGAAATGCAAGGGGAGGATTTTGCCAGCTTTGTGAGCAGTGGGGATGCGAGCTGTGAGTGCACTGCTGGCAGTGTGATCCCTCTAATGAGGGTTTTCTATAGTATAAGAATGTAATCTGATTGATTGATTGGATTAGTGTGATAGGATTTAGGCTTGACCGGTACACACCACTGTATTAATTCCACAAAGTGTGCAGAAAAAGCCACCTGATCATGAATTTTGCTGTGCAGTGAGTTCGCCATTGTCATTTCCCAGTGTATGTTCCAACATCAGCAGCCAAGAAAATCATTTTGTATGTGTTCTCATTTTTGGTAAGACGCCTGAATTGTAACGTTGGAATGTTGGCCGCTGGATGCCATCTTGGAGCTCTATATCTGTGTTGGCAATTGGCTATCATTACTATTGCTCGTACTTTTTTGTTCCTGAGAACGACTGAACTACTGCCTCTTGCCTTGTAGTTCTTTTAGTTGGGGTCCCTTGTCTTGTACTGTAGTTGGTTCTATTGGGCGTCCCCGCGTGTTGAAGTGGGAATTGCTTGCTAAAAAATTGGCTTGGACTGTAGTTGGTTCTATTTTCTGCGATCGCTGGAGGCCAACTCCTGATCGTCCTCCTCAGTTCTTCAATTCATGGTATCCGTCTCATATCCTGCCAATCTTATTCAAATTAAGTTGTGGGCGATGGAGACATGTACCTCCATGCAAGTTCCTTGTTTATTCACAGAAAGGAAATCAAATGCTGACCCCTTTGCGGGTGCATGCATGCTGACCCCTTTGCTTCAAGTGGATGCTTGTATTTTCTTTGACGTTTCCGATCCTTGGATCGACGGATGCCCATCCTTTCTACTCCCTCGTTCTTAAATATAAGTATTTTTAGAGATTCCTGTATATAGACATATTTTAAAGTGTAAATTTACTCATTTTGCTTCGTATGTAGTCCTCTATTAAAATGGCTAAAAAAGACTTATATTTAGGAACAATGGGAGTATGTTCTTCCTCTTTCTCTACGTCTACTTTTTTCCTTCGATTTGCTCTCTCGGTAGAGCTTGCCGATAACGTCTTCGAAGTTAAAACAAGAGACAATAGCCAAGACAAGTAATGGAACGGTGTTATTTATTGATCATTCAGTACATATATGTGTTGTTTAGAGAAACAACGAACATATGTCGGTTGTAGAGAGAGAGGCAGGAGTTGCGTCCCTTGGGGGTGTAACTGCATGGCAGTTAGGATTAAGTGGAGATTATCCACATAATTAGTTCTTAATAGATAACATGAGAACCAAATTTAAATATATGGTTTACTATATTTGATTATGTATAGTTGTAACAATATTTACTGAATATAAGTACCCCTCCAGTCCAAATTGTACTAAATGTGCGACAATTAAATGGATTGGAGGGAGTAGAATAATTAAATAGAAAATATTTTCTTGTGAGTGTCCCGGTGGTTTTTTTCCATCCATGTTGCATGTTAAGATGGGTCTTATTCCATTCATAAGTGTATGGCGAGGTGACGTGTTTGTATCTTAAGATAAATAAGTTAGCTGGATGACTCTTTTATGTATATATGATATTTGAATATACAATTCGTACACAACTAAGGATGAGAGAGGGGCAAGTTAGGGGTAACTAGAGTTAGGGAATGCAAATTGAATGGATACAAGACTTCAAATCTAGCGTTCAGTTAAGGGGATTGGGAATTCATAAATGAACAGGCATGGGACTTGAGACTCCAACTCTCACCAATTTATTAACAGAGTACAGGTGGGAGTTGGAACAAAATTATTTTAGTAAGTCAATCTTAACCCTTCATCATAACTTACATTAGCTATCCTAGTCTAGTCTTTCGTCAATTCCTACGAACCAAAATAGGGAATGCAATTTCTTTTTAAATTCTCACACATAATTCGTACCATGCGTTGAACAGAGGATTGAGAATAAAACGACTCATCCCATGTCTAATCTCAACAGAACCCCCTATTCTAGACTTCCATTTCCCTTTCCAAATATTGCCATGGTACATAGGACATGAGTTTCTACCTGAGCCTCTACTCTCTTTATCTTATCGCCTCTAGCGACGCCGTAGTGGGCTAGCCTGTGAGTTGCTTGGAATGTTAGTTCGTTCGTTCATTTATTTTTTCCTTATTTTTGTCTTTTGGTTTATATTTTGGTTTTTAAATATACATATTTCAAAATTACTTTATTTTGAATCTTTTAAATATACATGTTTAGTACCTTTTAGAAAATTGTACTTAACATTTAAAAAATTTGTTCACACATTTCAAAACTATCTTTGTGAAATTTTAAAAAATTGTATATACAATATAAAAAAGTTCATGTAATTTTAGATTTAGAAAAACTGCATGTGACATGTTTCAAAAATATGTTTGTGCCATTAAAAAATGTACATACAATGTAAAAAATGTTTGCATAATTTGACAAAAAAAATTCATACCGTTCAAACATGTATTAAAAAAATGCTTAACATGTACTCAGTAAAATATTCAAACATATATTTGGAAAAATATTCATCATGTATTCTAAAAATATTCATGCGAATCACAAAATTGTTCCACGTGTATATTTAGAAAAGTGTTGAGTTGGTTTATGGGTCAACCCATCGTTCAGTATCTAGTCCTTTTAGGCATGACGCGATTGCATCGACGATGTTAAGGGCCAGTTCTTTCGATAGCCTTTTTGGGCTTTTAGAATAAGCTGCCCCCTACCCAGCTTATTCTAGAAGGCCAACTAAAAATATTTTTTTAGAAGCCTAGTAGTCAAGTCTTAATTAATAGGCTTTTAACTAAATAAATTTGGTTGGGCTTTTAGAATAAGCTGGGTAAGGGACAACTTATTTCAGCTTATTTTAAAAGCCATCAAAAGAACTGGCCCTAAGGTGCGTGAAGCTGCACCTATTTTAAACCAGAACTAGGTTTGACATCTTGTCCAGTATATCGTCTTCTCGGCTAGAACCGAGCAGGGGTGCCCTAGGAGGCCCTTCGCCCCGCGTGGCGCTTGGGTTTCGAGCTCAGCCGCGATGCCAGATTACCTAGTCGTAAGCCGCATGACGTGTGAGGCATATGCACCGTTGACTTTCATGGGGTTTCCGACATATGAGTTGGATGTCCAGGAAGGATTTCCCCATTCTCACATTGAGGGCAATGGAGCGCACCTTCCTATTTGGTGTCCAGGTCGGCTTCAGCTGTGGCGCCGCCTGCTCGGTTCTTAGGGTGGGTCTTGTTGAGTGTATATGTGGATTGCCTAGCCTTTTTCATCAGTTCAGACTTTTGGTTGCGTTGGCTAGTGTGTGAATCTTAACATGTTATCAGAGTGAAGGTCTTTAGTTCAAGTCCTGACTTTCGCAGTTTATTAAGAAATTGCTTCTGGTCTCCCTTTTGTGTCCGCTTATAGGCCTCTTGAGCCATACCTCTGAGTCTATTCACGTGTTGACTTTTCGCGACACACGTGAGAGGCGGTATCGAAGTGTATATGTGGATTGCCTAGCCCTTTCCATCAGTTCAGACTTTGGTTGCGTTGGCTAGTGCGTGAAGCTTAACATGTCTTACATGTGCCATGAGGCATATCCTCCATTTACTCCCATGGGGTTTCCGACATATGAGGTGGATGCCTAGGAGGGTTTCCCCATTGTCACATCGGGGGCCATGGAGCGCGCCTCCCTATTTGGGGTCCAGGTCGGCTTCAGTTGTGGCGCCACCTGCTCGGTTCTTAGGGTGGGTCTGACATGCGCCGGAGTCATCGTCGGATTCATTTAGACTAACCTTGGTCCTAGGCATCTTCTCATCCACCTGTGCTCAGCAGCAAAGGTGAAGGTCTGCTCCTCAGTTCAGAGTGACCATTATGTATTGCCGCAAATCACGATGGTGCCCTTTGGGCCCGACATCTCCAGCTTCATGTGCGCGTAATGCGGGATGATTTGAAAATGAGCGAACGCCGTTCATTCGAGGAGTACGTGATAGCCACTCCGAAAGGGGACTATGTCGAAGCTGAGGTGCTCGACGTAGTAATTGTCGGGCGTGCTGAACACTACATCCAACCTAACCCTTCTCAAGCACTGAGCTCCATGCCGGGGATGATTATCTTGAATTTGGTCTTACTGGGCTCAATACGAGACGAGTCCATGTGCATCTTATTCACGGTATCAACATATAACAGGTTGAGGCTGCTACGGTTGTCCATTAGGACTCGAGGTGAAAGTCATCAACTATTGGGTTGAGGGCCAAGGTTGTCGCTGCATCATGGCGGATACTCGTCGGGTGACCCCGACGATCAAATGTGATCGACATTTTTGACCAAGGGTTGTATCTTGGTCTTGTGGGCTCCACGACGTATACCTAGCAGATCGCACACTTCCACT
Organism: Elymus sibiricus; assembly: GCA_039707655.1. Classification (NCBI taxonomy): domain Eukaryota; kingdom Viridiplantae; phylum Streptophyta; class Magnoliopsida; order Poales; family Poaceae; genus Elymus; species Elymus sibiricus. The sequence continues at coordinate 371,294,664 of CM077675.1, read as the reverse complement.
CCTTGGTGAGATGAGTGGCATAAATCATGTTTACGTCTTTCAGCTTGGGAGAGAACTGTCTTTGGCCGACGTTGCCTGGCCCAGGCAGCTGCCCGTCCCCGTTGCTATTATTACGGGGCTAGTTCCTGCCACAATTCTCGGTTGCGATCTTGCCGTCTTGCTTGATAACCCAACAATTCCGGTTTCTATGGTTTGCTGGATTTTCTGGGTTGCCATGGATGGCCCAAGGCCGGCCTAAGATGTTGTCCAGCTGGGTGTTATTGCCCCTGCGCCCCTAGAAGGGCTTATTGTTTCCGCCGGCTTGACGTTGGTTGTCAAACCTAGCGTTGACCTCGCCATCCTCAGCATTGTTGTCGTTCCTGTTGTGGCGCTTGTTATTCCGGTTGCGATGTGGTTTCCCGTTTTCGTCCTGCACTTCGGATGTTCCCGGATCGTCATTTCGTCCTTTCTTCTTGGTGAACCAGTTATCCTCACCAACACAGAACTTGTTCATCATCTGTGTGAGGGCGACCATAGTCCTTGATTTGTAGTATCCAAAGCCTCTGGACAACAACTCGTTGTTGATGTTGTTTAGGAATCCTGCGAGTGATTCTTTTTCATAAGAAAACTGTTCCAGAATTTGCACACAGAATCACCCTACTTCTGCACTACTAGGGCCAAGTCATCGTCATCCTGGGGATTGACGTAAGTGCACTGGAAATTTGCCAGAAACTCGGCCCGTAGATCGTCCCATGTAGAGACACTAGTAGGGAAAACCCTTACAGGATTTCGCTAGTAGCAGCGTCATCTAAAAGGAAATGCGGCTGCTAATCTCACCAACTACCAGCGGCGTCCAGGAAAATGATGGGGGCTTCTAGTATTATAGAACTACCAGCGTTCCGAAAGCCTAAATTCTGCTAGTTTTGTACACGAAGAAAGATATTCTACCTCAAAACAACAACAACGTTTGACAAAGACGACGCCGCAAGCTGGCCATAAACTAGCAACGTTCAACATACAATAAATGCGAGAAAACTAATTTAAATCACCTAACCTACTGACCGCATGTTTGGGTTCAAACAACCAACATCGTTTGTGGGAATGGAACGCTGCTAATAGACGTACAGTTAGCGACACATCAATGTGTCTGACGTGGCTTGAGACTGCGTCGATATTTCCCCAAAGAGGAAGGGATGATGCAGCACAATGACGTTAAGTATTTCCCCCAGTTATGAAACCAAGGTTATCGAACCAGTAGGATGATCACCACCACCCAATAAGCAGCACCTGCACACAAACAACAAATACTTGCAACCCGACGCGAAAGAGAGGTTGTCAATCTCTCTACGGTAAAAAGATGGATTAGGTAGTGATAGATAGGAGAGATAGATCTCTCAAGAGCAAAAAATAGAAAAGGCAAATAAAATATGCAACAATATATTTTTGGGTTTTTGGTTTTGTAGATCTGAAAACAAGGATGCAAAAAGATAGATCTGAAAGCAATATGTTAGAAAAGTAGACCCGGGGGCCGTAGGGTTCACTAGTGGCGTCTCTCATGAGTATAGCGCACGGTGGGTGAACAAATTACTGTTGGGCAATTGATAGAAAATCGAATAGTCATGACGATATACAAGGCGATGATCATTATATAGGCATCACGTCCAAGATAAGTAGACCGGCTGCTGCCTGCATCTACCTCTATTACTCCACACATCGACCGCTATCCAGCATGCATCTAGTGTATTAAGTTCATGGAAAAATGGAGTAATGCAATAAGAACGATGACATGATGTAGACAAGATCTATTCATGTAGGAATAGACCCCATCTTGTTATCCTTAATGGCAACGATACATGCGTGCCTTGCTGCCCCTTCTGTCATTGGGAAAGGACACCGCAAGATCGAACCCATCACAAAGCACCTCTTCCCATGGCAAGAAAAATCGATCTAGTTGGCCTAACTAAACCAAAGTTTCGAAGAAGAAATACGAGGCTATAAGTAATCATGCATATAAGAGATCAAAGAAGACTCAAATAATATTCGATAGAAACTGATCATGAACTCAAAATTCATCGGATCCCAACAAACACACCGCAAAAGTTTACATCAAATAGATCTCCAAGAGACCATTGTATTGAGAATCATAAGAGAGAGAGGAATCCATCTAGCTACTACCTACGGACCCGTAGGTCTATGGTGGACTACTCACGCATCATCGGAAAGGCACCTATGAAGAAGATGAACCCCTCCGTGATGGTGTTTAGATTGGATCTCGAGGTTCTGGAACTTGCGGCGGCTGAAATTGTGTTTCGTCAACTCCCCTAGGGTTTTTGGAATATTTGGGAATTTATAGGCATCAGAGGAGGTGGAGAGGGGCCCCGTGGAGGGCACAACCCACCAGGGCGCGCCAGGGGGCCCCTGGCGCGCCCTGGTGGGTTGTGCTCTCCACAGCCCACCTTCATGGCTCTTCTTTGGCCCACTGGGTGTCTTCTGGCCCAGAAAAAAATCTCCAAAAAGTTTCGTCGCGATTGGACTCCGTTTGGTACTGATATTCTGCGAAGTAAAAAACAAGCAAAAACAACAACTGGCACTTTGGCACTATGTCAATAGGTTAGTCCCAAATAGTGATATAAAGTTGTTATAAAATGATTGTAAAACATCCAAGAATGATAATATAACAACATGGAACAAGCAAAAATTATAGATACTTTGGAGACGTATCAGCATCCCCAAGCTTAATTCCTACTCGTCCTCGAGTAGGTAAATGATAAAAACAATTTTTTTGATGTGGAATGCTGCCTAACATGTTCATCTCATATTCTTTTCTTTTGTATAGCATGGACATTTGGACTTGTAAATGATTCAAAGCAATAGTCTAGTTTTAACATAATGACTTCAATACTCAAGCATGCCAACAAGCAACCATCTCTTTCAAAATATCAACACTAAAGAAAGTTATCCCTAGCCCATCATACTCAATCATTGATCCATTCATGAAACACACTCAAATATTAGCTATGCCCAATGCTCAAGTACGATCATTGTGCCCCCTAGTTGGTGCTTTAAGAGAAGATGGAGACTCAAAGTAAAAATAAAAATTGCATAAAGTAAATAGTCAGGCCCTTCGTAGAGGGAAGTAGGGATTTGTAGAGGTGCCAGAGCTCAAGGTTTTAAATTGAGAGAGAATTTTTTTGGGTGGCATGCTTTTCCTGTCATCGAAAACGACAAAGTAGCTCACAATACTTTCCATTCTAGATATATCATAGGCGGTTCCCAAAAAAAAGTTTATTCCTTTTTCCACCAAACTTTCACTTTCCATGGCGGGCCGTATCCACGGTTGCCTTCCATACCAACACTTTCCAAGGAATTTATTATTTGACAACATAAAGTAAATATTTTTTTTGTTTTTCATTTCGGGAATGGGCATCCCTATTACCGCCGCACTCTCGTGCAATGACAAGTGAATAAACACTCATCTTGAGAATAACACATCTAGCATGGAAAAATATTGGACACTCCCCATCGTTTCATGAGCGGTACGAGCGCACAAAAGAGAAAATTTATTTTGAAAATTCAGAGATGGCACAAACAAATTTGCTTGGAACGGCATGGAAATACCGCATATAGGTAGGTATGGTGGACTCATAAGGAAAAACTTGGTTTAAGGATTTTGGATGCACAAGTAGTATTTCTACTTAGTACAAATGGAGGCTAGCAAATAGATTAAGAGACAACCAAACCAAGAAACGAAAATTCACATAAGCGAGCATTGAGCATAACTAACACCGAATAATGAACCATAAGTAGGATGTAACTTTATTGCATAAATATTGACTTTCGTGCATGCATAGGGAATCACAAACCTTAACACCAATATTCCTACTAAAGCATAATTACTCACTAACATGACTCACATATTACTATCATCATGTTTCAAAACTATTACAAGGAATCAAGTTTAATTTGTCCAATGATCTTCATGAAAGTTTTTATTATATCCTCCTTGGATATCTATCACTTTGAGACTAGTTTCATATATTGCCATTGCTTTTTTGACAAGCTCAAACAAATTTAAGTGAAGCACATGAGCATAAAGATTTCATCTCTCAAAAAGGTATAAGTGAAGCATGAGAGGATTTATTCAAAATTTACTAGCTCTCAAATTAATCTAAGTGAAGCATGAGAGTATTTCTACAAAAATTTCCAAGCACACCGTGCTCAAAAAGATATAAGTGAAGCACTAGAGCAATTCTATAGCTCAAAAAGTTTAAGTGAAGCATAGAGAGCGATTCTAACAAATCATAGCATAATTTTGGATCTCCCAAATAGGTGTGTCCAGAAAGGATACAAATGACAAACTAACAAGCAAAGCAAGCAAAGATACAAGACGCTCCAAGCAAAACTCATGATATGTGACGAATAAAAATATAGCTCCAAGTAAAATACCGATGGTTGTTAGAAGAAAGAGGGGATGCCACTCGGGGGCATCCCCAAGCTTAGTTGCTTGTTTCTCTTTGGATATATCTTTGGGGTGCTTTAGCATCCCCAAGCTTAGGCTCTTTTCACTCCTTATTCCTTCATCCATCGTGATCTCACCCAAAACTTGAAAACTTCAATCACACAAAACTCAACAAAATCTTCATGAGATCCGTTAGTATAATAAAGCAAATCACTACTTTAGGTACTGTTGCAAACCCATTCATATTTTATTATTGCATTATACCTACTGTATTTTAACTTTACCATGGCTCATACCCTTCAATATAACCCATAGATTCATCAAAACAAGCACACAATGCAACGAAAACAGAATCTGTCTTAAACAGAGCAGTTTGTAGTAATCTGTACTCTAACCATACTTATGTAACTCTAAAAATTCTAAAAATTAGGACAGCGTAAAGAATTTGTATAGAAACACTGTGTTAGAATTTCAGCTCAATATCACGTTCCAGTAAAAAATGAAAATTCGAACACTGGACGCAAAGTTTCTGTTTCAGATTCAGCATTGTTTCTACTCATCTTATGAATCATCCTAAAGGCTCTACTTGGCACAAACACTAAATAAAACATAAAAACACAATCATAACAGAGGCATAATTGTGTCAATACTCAAAAACAGAAAGAAAAATATGAAAATAAATTTATTCATTGGGTTGCCTCCCAACAAGCGCTATCGTTTTACGCCCCTAGCTAGGCATAATGATTTCAATGATGTTCACATAAAAAGTAGTAATTGGAATATGAAAGAGAGAATCATGAATCTCATGACAAGCACATTTAAGTCTAATCCACTTCCTATGCATAGGGATTTCGTGAGCGAACAATTTATGGGAACAAGAATCAACTAGCATAGGAAGGCAAAACAAGCATAACTTCAAAACTTTGAACACATAGAGAGGAAACTTGATATTATTGCAATTCCTACAAGCATATGTTCCTCCCTCATAATAAATTTCAGTAGCATCAACAAGGAATTCAACAATATAACTATCACATAAATCATTCTTTTCATGATGCACAAGCATAGAATTTTCATTACTCTCCACATAAGCAAAATCCTTATCATCCATGAGACACTTGATTGACATAACCACATTGAAAATTAAAACCATGATGATAAGTTTCATGGTTATCATTACTCATTATAGCATACGTTTCATTATCATCATAAATATGAGGCATGCAATCATCATAATAAATTTGCTCATCAAAACTTGGGGGACTAGAAATATCACTTTCATCAAACATAGCCTCCCCAAGCTTGTGGATTTGCATATCATTAGCATCATGGATATTTAGAGAATTCATATTAGCAACATTGCAAACATGTTCATCATTCAAGGAACTATCATGAATCGCCTTATAAATTTCTTCTTTCAACACTTCATCAAAATTTTCAGATTCATGATTTTTAAACAAAACTTCATAGAGATAATCAAGTGCACTCAACTCACTAGCAATTGGTTCATCATAAGTTGGCCTTTTGAAAAGATTAGCAAGTGGGTGAGGATCCATATCAATAGATTTTTAGCAAGTGAAGATGCAAGCAAATAGAAGGCACATGGAAACACAAGCAAAGATAGCAAACAAGCAAACAAAAAGAGATCCAGCGAGAAAAAGGCAAACGGAAAAGAGGGCGAATAAAACGTCAAATTTTGTGAAGTGGGGGAGAGGAAAACGAGAGGCAAATGGCAAATAATGTAATTGCAAGGAGATGAGATTTGTGATTAGGAACCTGGTAGATGATGATGGTGTATTCTCGGCACCAGAGATTGGCACGTAGAAGAGACCGCTTCCTCCCCGGCAACAACACCAGAAATTCCTTTGACGTGGCTTGAGACTGCGTCAGTATTTCCCCAAAGAGGAAGGGATGATGCAGCACATCGACGGTAAGTATTTCCCTCAGTTATGAAACCAAGGTTATCGAACCAGTAGGAGGATCACCACCACCCAATAAGCAGCACCTACACACAAACAACAAATACTTGCAACCCGACGCAAAAGAGAGGTTGTCAATCTCTCTACGGTAAAAAGATAGATTAGGTAGTGATGGATAGGAGAGATAGATCTCTCAAGAACACAAAATAGAAAAGGCAAATAAAAAGTGCAACAATTTTTTTTTTGGGTTTTTGGTTTTGTAGATCTGAAAACAAAGAGGCAAAAAGATAGATCGGAAAGCAATATGTTGGAAAAGTAGACCCGGGGGCCGTAGGATTCACTAGTGGCTTCTCTCATGAGTATAGCGCACGGTGGGTGAACAAATTACTGTTGGACAATTGATATAAGATCAAATAATCATGACGATATCCAAGGCGATGATCATTATATAGGCATCACGTCCAAGATAAGTAGGCCGACTCCTGACTGCATCTACCACTATTACTCCACACATCGACCGCTATCCAGCATGCATCTAGTGTATTAAGTTCATGGAAAAACGGAGTAGTGCAATAAGAACGATGACATGATGTAGACAAGATCTATTCATGTAGGAATAGACCCCATCTTGTTATCCTTAATGGCAACGATACATGCGTGCCTTGCTGCCCCTTCTGTCACTGGGAAAGGACACCGCAAGATCAAACCCATCACAAAGCACCTCTTCCCATGGCAAGAAAAATCGATCTAGTTGGCCTAACTAAACCAAAGATTTGAATAAGAAATACGAGGCTATAAGTAATCATGCATATAAGAGATCAAGGAAGACTCAAATAATATTCATGGATAGAAACGGATCATGAACTCAAAATTCATCGGATCCCAACAAACACACCGCAAAAGTTTACATCAAATAGATCTTCAAGAGATCATTGTATTGAGAATCATAATAGAGAGAGAGAGAGAGGAAGCCATCTAGCCATCGGACCCGTAGGTCTATGGTGGACTACTCACGCATCATCGGAGAGGCACCTATGAAGAAGACGAACCCCTCCGTGATGGTGTTTAGATTGGATCTCGAGGTTCTGGAACTTGCAGTGGCTGGAATTGTGTTTTGTCGACTCCCCTAGGGTTTTTGGAATATTTGAGAATTTATAGGCATCAGAGGCGGTGGAGAGGGGGCCCGTGGAGGGCACAACCCATCAGGGCGCGCCTGGGGCCCCCTGGTGCGCCCTGGTGGGTTGTGCTCTCCACAGCCCACCTTCCTGGCTCTTCTTTGGCCCACTGGGTGTCTTCTGGTCCAGAAAAAATCTCCAAAAAGTTTTGTCGCGATTGGACTCCGTTTGGTACAGATATTCTACGAAGTAAAAAACAAGCAAAAACAGCAACTGGCACTTTGGCACTATGTCAATAGGTTAGTCCAAAAAATGATATAAAGTTGTTATAGAATGATTGTAAAACATCCAAGAATGATAATATAACAGCATGGAACAAGCAAAAATTATAGGTACGTTGGAGACGTATCAGTGTCGCGCACTGCTAATTGTTTCTCGGAATCGAAAAAATATGTGCTAGTTGCTTGGCTAACAGATGCAAGTGAGGCATGAACATATCTCATAAATTTTGTGTAACAAATTGAATTTTGAACCACATATTCTAGTGGTCACGTCCATGATGACACAAAGCAAACTTTATTTTCAAACATCACACTAGCAGCGTACGGGAAACCGTACACGCTGCTAACTTAACTAATATATTATGTTGTTCTAAAATAGAATATCCATATCATATAAATCCAAAAATTGGAGATTCAACTCTGATTTGTCCACATTAAATGTATATACAAGATTTTTAGGTCACAAAATAAAAAATACTACATTGCCCTATCACAAATCGGACACTTCCCCCCTTTGAACCTACTAATCTCCCTTGACAACGATACCCCGTTCATATATCTCAAAACTTTTGTGTAACACATTGAATTTGTAACCACATATTCTAGTCATCACATGCATGATGACACCATGCAATCTTTTTTCAAACAACAATTACACATTACGTAAATCTTCTTAAAATCTTAAAGTTCCATCAGCAGCATGCATGATGGACAATAAATGCTGCTAAGCTTTAGGCTAGCAGCATGTGCCAGGGGAGCACACTGCCAACTTAACTAATATTATGTTGTTCTAAAATAGAAAACCCAAATCTCATATAAATCCAAAAATTGTAGATGCACCTTTGATTTGTCTACATGATGTATACAAGATTTTTATGTCACAAAAATAGCAACACTCCATTGCCCCCTCACAAATCGGACACTCCCCCCTTTGAACGTATGAATTTCCCCTGACATCGGTAGGTCGTTAACATATCTCGTAACTTTTGTGTAACACATTGAATTTGTAAGCACATACTCTAGTCATCACATGCATGATGACACCATGCAAAGTTTTGTTTTAAACAAAAAATACAATATTACGTAATTATGTTAAAAATCTTAAAGTTCCATGAGGCGTACTGATTTGGCTTCAAATGCTACTAAGCATGACACTAGCAACATGTGGGTGAAAGGGCACGCTGCTAACTTAACATTTTTTTTTCTAAAATAGCAAACCTACATCTCATATAAATCCAAAAATTAGAGATGCAACTTTGATTTGTCTGCCTTAGATGTATACAAGATTTTTAGGTCATAAAAATAGCAACACTACAATGCCCCCTCACAAATCGGACACTTCCCCCCGTTTGAACTTACGAATTTCCCCTGACATCGATAGCTCGTTAACATATCTCATGACTTTTATGTAACACATTGAATTTGTAACCACATATTCTAGTCATCACATTCATGATTACACCATGCAATGTATTTTCAAACAAGAGTTACAACATTATGTAAATCTGCTTCAAATATAAAAATTCCATTACCAGCGTGCAGGATGGGCAATAAGCTCAGCTAAGCTTCAGGCTAGCAACGTGTGCGAGGGGCGACACGATGCTAACTTAACTAATATATTATGTTGTTCTAAAGTAGCAAACCCACATCTCATATAATCCAAAAATTGTAGATGCAACTTTGATTTACTTGTATTAGATGTATACATGATTTTAGGTCACAAAAATAGCAACACTACATTGCCCCACACAAATCGGACACCCCCCTTTTGAACCTGCGAATCTCCCATGACATCGATATGTTCTTGCCATATCTCATACATTTTGGGTAACCCATTGAATTGATAACCATATATTCTAGTCATCACATGCATGATGACACCATGCAAAGTTTTTTTTCCGAACAACAATTACAACATTATGTAAATTTACTTAAAATCTTAAAGTTCATTTAGCAACATGCATATTGGATGGAAACCACTGCTAACTGAAAACTTGAAGGAATTTTTATTTAGTTTCCTCAAACAGCTAAAATATACACACAAACTTTTATACGATGGAATTGGCAAACAAAACCATATAATTGTAATTGTTGTTTGAATGCCTATTTTGCCTTAGCTGGGTGCACCCATTATGTCGGCGTTGCTAGTTTGTGCCAACTAGGAGAGGTTTGCGTGTCTAAATGTTGTTAACTCCTGACCATATAACACCCCTCTTCTTGACTTAGGAAATTTTCCCCAAATCTCTCGCCCGACAAACAATACCTAGCCCGCGCCGCCCTCAACCATGCTTGCTTGCAAACCCCTTGGTCGTCGCCACCCTACCCGAGCTCACCGGCACACTCGTGATCTTCTGCGTCGCCCTGCCCCAAGGTGGCCTATAACGCCCAAGATGCGGTCCTATTCTTATTTTGGCTCGAGGGCCTCGATAGGGATAGAAGCGCATCTCGTCGTTTCACAAGAATGGATATCATTACAAGTACATGCAAGGAGGAGATGAGTATATGGAATTGGCTTACACTCGCCACAAACTAAATCATGATCATCTCAAATACAACAATACATTCAATCACCGTCCAGAAGAGCAGGGTCCGACTATGGACAAAACCAAACGAAAAAGAAAACGACGTCCATCCTTGCCAATCCCAGGCTGCCGGCCTGGAACCCATCCTATGATCGATGAAGAAGAACTCCAAATCAAACAAGCATCACTCTCACGTCAAGGCATCACATTACCTGTACCTGCAACTGTTGTTGTAGTAATCTGTGAGCCACGGGGACTCAACAATCTCATTTCCAACGGTATCAAGACTAGCAAAGCTTAATGGGTGAGGTATGGTTAAGTGGTGAGGCTGCAACAAGCACTAAGCATTTATTTAAGTGGCTAACTTACAAGTACAAGAATAATAAGAGTGATCTACGCATAAACGGACGTGAACTAGTAATGATCAAGAAGTGATCCTGAACACCTACTTAAGAGTCAATCATAGCTCCACCGTGTTCTCTTTCCAAACTTCCTCGAAAAGAGACGATCACGGTTATGCACACAGTCGGTGTATTTTAATTGGGTTTGCTTTAAGTTTTCTATTACCGGATATTATAAAATTTTCAAGTTGCCACATAACCGCGGGCACTGCTCTCAGAAAGATTTAACCCTGCAGGGGTGCTCCAACTCATCCATCACAAACTAGCCACAAGCTGTGCCGAAAAACCTCAACCTCGAGATATCCCAAAGTGTCCTCGGAATCCCGGTGTACAAGACGTTCGAGAAAGGTAAAACAAATCCAGCAAGGCCGCCCGACGTGTCGACGAACCCGATAGGACCCGCGTATCTTGTTCTCAGGACACGACCGGATGAGCACCACGCACGGCGGCATGATAGAAATCCCCCGAGTTGCCCCTGGGTGGCCCCGCTAGTGGCTCTATTTTGGACCAACACTCATGAGGAGCACTGGCCCGGGTTGTTGATTAATTATCCACGGGGTCTGAAAAGTCCCTATGCAAGTTTTATTAGTTAGGCAAATGTAGTACCAATGTTGGGCCTTGCTAGAAGAGTTTTATCCCAAAACGAAAATCAAGGGGGTCCCTATAACCACCCCAAGCATGTTAGGAGTGCTCAATATGGACATAACACCGGTACTCGGAAACTAAGGCGACAAGAGTGGAACAAAACACCAAGCAAAAGGCTAAGTCTTCCACCCTTTACCAAGTGTATAGATGCATTGATTAAACAACAAGGTAGTGTGATATCCCAAAGATATCCATGTTATCACATGGAACAACCTGCACCTGCAACTAGCAATGCTATAAGAAGGGCTAAGCAAGCGGTAACATAGCCAAACAATGGTTTGCTGGGATGTGGAGGGTTAGAGGCTTATCATGGCATTTTGGGAGGCTTGACAAACAAGTGGTAGGCAGCAAGACACAACGATAGAAATGAGACAACTTGCATGGCAATGATAGTAGTGGTATACAGGGAAATGGTCATCTTGCCTGAGATCCCGCTTGGAAGAAGAACGAATCCATGAAGTAGACAATCGGATGTAGTCGAACGGATCCTCACACTCTGAATCGGTTTCAGAACTCTATCGAGAAGAAGCAATCTGGAAACAAACAAATGACACCGTAAACACCACAACATATGCATGACATGATGCTCAAACAAATACGATGCATTTCCATACGATTATGCAAGGCATGACAAAGCACAACAATCAAATACTACACATTAATTAAGTGAAGTTCAATATGCAATGAGTTGCATATTGGCGAAACTCCACGTTTGAATCATTTAGTTCATTCTCGTCTAATTACATGGCAAGTTTAAATATTTTTTATCATGGCAAGAGGTGAAGCATAATTAAACTACATATCTAGGCATTTTAAATGAGGTCGAAAACAACTTATAGTATTTCCAAAACGACCCCATATGCAAATTATGAATTTGGTCCAGATCTGAACTAAACATATTTTATGTTTATTAAGCAGAAAAACAAAATGCACCATGTGATTCTACACGTCATTCTAAGCGATTTACATATATAGATCATTTGAAACGGAGCTACGACCTAAAAGATATGACCAATGCAAGATAAATATGTCATGAATGCAAAATGCATGCAAACGACAACCACAAGCATTTTAAATCATGGATGCAACATGATATTATGAAACTACAAGAAATTCTAGGCAAGTTTCATGTACAAAAAGTTTAAAACGGAGCCACGGTTCAACAATAACAAGCAACACAAGGTTTTGATAAAATCTGCCCAAAACATCAACTTAGTCTCTTGCAATCATCAAAACAACAAGCTAAAGGAACCTAAAATGCACAACCAAGAGATGAGGCAGTAGTTTACATGATGCACAATAATTCATCTCACAGGAGAAAATTGTTTAGAAGCATGGATCAATAGGAAATGAGCTCACAAGATGACTATTTGAACACAGTTTAGGACTTAGTGAAAATAACACGTTTTAACAAAGCAGTTTTATTCTGAAGGCATATTGGCAGCAAGAAAAAACATATGCTACATGACTTATCATGGCATGAAAATCCACATCATGGTAGTGGACATGATGCACTACATTTCATTCAACATGAGCATAGTCTAAATATTCACAGAAACATGGCTAGCATCAACTCAACAAGGCAATATGAAGAAAACAAATTCTTAGACTTAGTGAAAATTAAAGTAGACATGAGCAACAATTTTTATTAGGTAGGCATATTGACAACAAGAAACAAGTATGTAGCAAGGCTATTTCATGGAATCAAATGGCACATGTATATAGAGCATAACATGCACTTCAATTCATACCACATGGGCATTCGCAAAAGAGCTATGGATCCATGGCAATCATCAAGACAAAAATCTAAGTTTCAAACCAGATTCCAGAGTTAGTGAAATTTGACTATCTCCCAAAACAACAGTTTGACTAGGCATGTTTACATGGCAATAATAGTAGCATAACAAACATTTATAGGCATCCCTAAGATACTAGTAGCAAGTAGACATGGTATACTTCAATTAACTCCCTTGGCACAAGTCCAAAAGAGGCATGGATTTGATGCAATCATGCACACAAGTTTGATTAAAACAACAGTTTTCAGCAGTTTATTCACGAAGCACTTTTGCAACAGAGATTTGAGCATGTAGATGCATCCTATTATGCCTGCAAATGGCACCATGCTGTAGATCACATCGAGAAGATGATTTTTTATATAAGGATTGTCTCCAACCGATGAACATGCATGAAAATATTGTCCTCACAACATGCTAATATACTGATTTTCACAGACGAAAAAGGAATTAGAGAAAAACGGGTGTGCGTCGGATAGACTACTCGGTGAACAGGTGGAGCATAGGCTTCGGGGTGCTCACCTCATGGGCTTGGGCCTAGGTTGCAGAGGCTGAACCTGGCGAGGTGCGGGGCAAGCCGACCGCGGGCCCACGTGGGAGGAGGCCCACGCAACGTTGGCGAAGGGTCAACGGGTGGGCAATGAGCTCCCTGCTCAATCTCGAGCGGGGCCATGGCCCGACGGCGCGTGACTTCAGGCGAGGCTCCGGCGAAGGTCGAGGACGGCAGGGATCGGCCGGAATGGGTCCGATCCGGCGCGGGCGCCGTGGATCCAGCGACGGCTGACGGCGAGCGATGGGGTCAAGGCGGATCGGGAGGATCAGCGGGGTGGCACCATGGACGCGGGCGCGGGGTTGAGGGAGTCCAGCGGGTGCGCTCCGGCGTTGCGGCGTCGACAGGGGAGCTACGGCGGTAGAGAGCGAGGTGGCGGCTCGGCGCGGCAGACAGGGATTGAGCCGGACGACGGGATAGGGTGACGCAGCGGACAAGGAGCTCCTGCCACGGCCGGCGACGGCGCGGCTTTGGGCTGCCCCGGGCCCAGATGGGCTCGGGCTGGCCTAGCTCGGCCCCGCGGGCCTGGCGCGAGGTGGGGGGAGGTGGAGGCGTTGTGGAGGGCGACAAGTGGTGTCGGGGTGCTAGCCAGGTGTGGAAAACGAGGCATGGGGGGCTAGGGTTCCAAATTAGGCAGGGTAAGTCTCCTTAAATAACAAAGGGGTCTAGGGTTAGTGGAATTTGCCCGTGTTCGAACCGTTTGATCTGGATCAGATGGTCCGAAATAGAGGGGTAGGCTTGGTGGGTCTAGTGGGCTGTGTTATAAAGGCTAGGTGGGGATGGGAGGGAGACTTTGCGGCCCGACACAGAGTTTTTAAAAACCGAGACATCTGTGATTTAAACCGGCTACTAGTGCCACTGTAGTTATCTGGTGGGGGCGTCAAACGGACTCCGAATGCGACGAAATTTGGCAGGTGGTCTACCTACAATAAATTAGGACCGCACGCCAACTTTCAATCCATTCCAAGAATATGTTATACGCACTTTTAAAAATAATATTTTTACAATGCCATGGGCGTGTGCGTGTGTGGTTGGTCACGAAACGGTCAGCGACGAGAACGGAGAGAACCGGCAACTACGAACGGATGCAAGTTTGAAATATGACGACGACGGAGTGACAATGCTATGCAGATGAAGCGAATTATGCGATGATGAATGCGAAAAACAAATGGAACACACAGCGGAACTCAAAATATCTAGAAAGCATCCAGAGCGTCGGTCTTGGGCTGTTACATGGCCGCTGGCGGTCGTCGCGAACCCTTTTTCCTCTGCGCCCGCTACTCTGCATCGCCGCGCGGCCTTCCTCTGCGAGGCTGCCTGATGTTCCTCTGCCTCTCCCCAACATCCTTGATACTTCTCCAATGTATCTATAATTTTTGATTGTTCCATGCTATTATATTACCAATCTAGGATATTTTATATGCAATTATATGCTATTTTATATCATTTTTGGGAACTAACCTATTAACCCAGTGACAAGTGCTAGTTGTTGTTTCCTGCTTGTTTTTGGTTTTCCAGGAAATCTGTACCAAACGAAGTCCAAATGCTACGGAACTTTTTGATGATTTTTTTTGGACAAAAGAGACCCAGGAAGCTTCGGGAGGAGTCAGGAAGCCGCACGAGAAGACGACAAGGCAACAGGGCGCGCCCATGGGGGGGGGGGTAGGCACGCCCTAATGCCTTGTGCCCCCCCGTGGTTCTGTTTGATCTAATTCTACTTCGATAAATTCTCAAATATTGGGAAACCAACAGAGAGCCACTCGAAACACTTTTTCCGTCGCTACAAGTCTCTGTTCCGACGGGAGGCCACCTGGAGAACTTTTCCGGTACTCTGCCGGAGGGGGAATCGATCACGGAGGCCATCTAAATCAACCTTGCTGCCTCCATGATGATGCGTGAGTAGTCCACCATAGACCTAAGGGTCCATATCTAGTACCTAGATGGTTCTTCTCTCTCTTCGATCTTCAATACAAAGTTCACCATGATGTCCGCAGTGATTTATTCGATGTAATCTTCTTTTGCGGTGTGTTTGTTGGGATCCGATGAATTGTGGGTTTATGATCAAATTATTTATTGAAATTAATTGAGTCTTCTCTGAATTCTATTATGCATGATTATTATAGCTTCATATTTCTCTCCGATCTATCGGTTTGGTTTGGCCAACTAGATTGATTTATCTTCAGCGGGAGTGGTGCTTTATAATGGGTTCAATCTTGCAGTGCTCTATCCTCTTGACAGAAGGGGTCGAGACACGTATTTGTATTGTTGCCACTAAGGATAAAACGACAAGATTTGAACATATTGCTTGTCTTATTTTGTCTACACCATGTCACCTTGCCCCAAGTATTACTTTGTTTGTCGTGAACTTAATACCATAGATGCATGATGGATGGCGGTCGATTGGTGAAGTAATAGTAGTTGATGCAGAATCGTTTCGGTCTACTTGTACATGGACGTGATGCCTATATACATGATCATTGCCGTGAGTAACATGTCATAACTATGTGCAATTCTATCAATTGCCCAACAGTAATTTGTCTACCCACCGTATGCTACTTTCAAGAGAGAAGCCTCTAGCGAACACTATGGCCCCTGGGTCTACTTAAACATAAATACAAAAACTCCAAAAATAGCTTGCTGCATTTTATTTTATTTTGCATTTACAATATCTACCTCTATCAAGATTTAATCCTTGCAAGTAATGAGTTCAAGGGGCTTGACAACCCTCTTGCCCGTGTTGGGTGCAAGTGTTTGGTTTTGTGTGTGTAGGTGCTGTTGAAAGGAATTTGCTTGGTTCTCCTATTGGTTCGATAAACTTGGTTCTCACTGAGGGAAATACTTATCTTTACAATACTTCATCTCCTCTCCTCTTCGGGGAAAATCCCAACGCAGCTCACAACTAGCAATCTCGACGCCGACAGGCAAGCATACTCCTCCCTAGTACATGCTCAGTAATGGGAGATCTAGTGGTGGTGCTCCCAATGTTGCTAAAATTTGCATAGTTTTTGCTAAAATTAGGATGCTATTTACCCTAAATTGGACATATTGCTCTAAAGGATTGAGATTCTAGGTCATGTAGAAATGTAGAGCATGATGCTAAATTTAGACCAAGAATTATGAGGAAAAAAATGAAGGCAATACTGTAGAATTTTGGAAAAAAACATGAAGACTAAATTTAGACTAAATGTAGAACATGTTGTTGTATAGACATGTTGCTAAAATTATGATGATATTTAGACTAAATTATACATATTGCTCTATAGGGTGGAGGTTCTAGGTCATGTGGAAATGTATAACATGTTGCTATAATTTGGATTTAATTTAGATCTAGAATTTTGAAAAAAAATATGAAGGCAGTAGTGTAGAATTTTGGGAAAAAAATGTTTGTGCTATGATGCGGAACCTTGTTTATGCACCAGTATACTGAACCTTTTTATGCATATTATAAGTGTTTTCGATTCATGCCCATCAAGCAGACTTTGTCATCTATTTCATTTTTTGAATTACAGATTTACATTGTTTTTAATATTATATATTTTGCAGAAATGTCTTCACAAGACCATGGTGCTGGCTCTTCTTCGAAGAGCAGACATTCGGACAGCCATGCCTTTGAACCGCCGTCTAATCCTGTTGGTACCGACACCTACGACGAATATTCGACGGATGGGCAAGGTAACCCAAGTGAGAATGAGTATGGGGACAACCTAAGTGAGCATGAACATGCGTCTGATGGGCATGAGGACACTAGTGAGCAGGAGTATGCCGACCAACCAAGCTAGCACGAGGAACCAGCTGAGACCAGCCAGGACCAACAAGACGGGTGGAAGCAGAAAAAGCAATGGAAAGCTCGTCGCCGAAACAAGCCAGACAAGCCTGCGAGGATTGTTGTGACTCGAGTGGGCCCAAAGGGAATACGTCTAAGTCCCAAGAAGACCGAGAAAGAGTATAGTAAAAAATCTAGGCCACATCCTTCGTGAGATGTTTGGCATCAATGACATGAAAGTGAGCTCTGCTGCTAACCCTGACAGATGAAAAAACCCTATTATGAAAGCTGCACGAGACATACAAGTTCCTGGACGAGGACAAAAATGATAAGAAAATCATCAGTCGTAGAACTCTCTCCATGTCTTCCAGACTTTTGAGTGGATGGAGGTACAAGATGAAAGTACATTACCTCAACGAAAAACTTGAATTTGATGAGATACATAAGAAGTGGCATATGATTGACAAGGCTGATTGGGAGACCTTCAAGTGTAACCTCAAAGATTCTAGAGCCAAGGAGTTGGAACACTGAAAAAAATGAAGGCGAGGAACACATGAGTCCACAACCTCGGAAGCCGTGCTTACCTAGGCAAGAGGAAGAGGTGGGCCAAGGAATATACGGCGAGTTGGAGGCGGTGGGGAAACCTAATCAATACAAGAAATTCGATAACGAATAGCATTATAATTTCTTCATGCCCAAAGTAGTTGGGATTCTGACAAGAATGAGCCTGTCATAAGGGACGCGAAGACACTAGAAGTCAAAAAAAATCATGGTAACTAAATAACTCTAATGTTTCTTGTTTCCTTCATGAACTAATTTCTTTACCAAAATTCATGTTTCTAAACGGTCACTTCCATGTTGCATAAATATTTTTATGTGTAGCCTGAACCTCAGAGGAGTCGTTTGTAAGGTGGAATGACCCTCTAACAAAGACTTGCAGTGCGGTCTTAGGCAAAGACCCGTTAGAGAAGCCGACGACATCTTGTGTGTCTGACACCGACACACATGAAAGCTAGCGCATACATTACCCAGAAGACCCCGAGGTTAGAAAGAAGAAAAGGGAAACCTTAGATCAGAGAATGGCCAAATTTAAAGAAGACACGGAAAAAACTTTCGATGACAAAGTAGCAACTGCCGCAAATACTGCGGTGTTAGTGTTGTGACCTAGTCTAGTTGAGTCCGTGAAGCACCTCGTGGCCACACGACAGGCTGTTGATGCACCACCAGCCCACGTGATGTTGTCGGTGCCGACCAACAGGAACTTGGATAAGGATCCATCATGCAATGTAGCCCATCATACCATCCCACCCGCCTCTCAATCGAGCAAGATCATTGACGCCCTTACGATAATTATCATCGCTTGAACACATTCATGTAACTTCTTCCATTGTATGTTTCCACCGTTCAAATCTCTAACATCGACGAAGCATACATATAAGTTTGGTAGGTTGATGTCGCATGCACCCTCCAAGCCATGACGGATGACAAACTCAAAGATGTTGCAACATGTACTATTGCTGTGTCAAAGGGTAAACTCATGCATAATGTTCAGATTCCTCCCAACTTGGCTAGAGTGTCTGTGTCTAAGGTCTTTGAAGGTTTTAGAGATGTCGACCTTTTTAAACAACCTCGAGGAGTAGAGGAGGAAAAATAATACAAGCTTAGAGATTGCATGGATTGTCCTTGTAGGTAGCCCAATGAGCATATCCTTTTGGGGACAAATGCATCGCAACAAACAACAACTCTTTCGAAACCCAGTACAAGTGTCCCCTCACCCGAAGCATTTCTTTTTGGTACTAATAGCACCAAAGGGCCCAAGGAAGTGGCCATACCTAATCTGGAGAAAGATAAGGCTACAGAGACTGAAGGGGCTGCTGGGAAAGATGAGGCTCGGAGAGAGATGGGGCCGCCGAGAAAATGAGGTTGCCGAGTACTCTGTGCCTCAAGATGAGGATGATATTAATCAGTATTTGAATGAAGACGATGGCTGTGATGGTGGCTGTCATGCTGCAGCTAACCCTACCATTGCCAACAATCCCAACACCTTGAAGGGGTCAGACGTAGATGGTGGCAGCAAAATACCGACTAACAAGAGGACCCCCTCCTCTTTACCGATATGCTATCCATTACCCTAGCAAACCAGTGCTATCGGATGATGTGTATGAAAGAATGGGGTTGGCCACGAGGTATGTTCATGGTGATGTCCTAAAGAAAGAGCTAGCGGCCAATGTCATGTATCAAACTCCACATGATCAATGCCCTATATATCTTGTGAAGGTGCCTAGCGGTGTCGGCTTCTTATAATATTCCTCGCGAATTTGTTCTATATTAGTTTCAATCATATCTTCCACATTTTCCAGCTAAAGCACTTTGAGGACAACAACATAGTCAGGCTATAGGCACTTGTTCTAGTCTGTAAGGTCTAGCACGAGAGGCGGACGAAGGTTGCGGTGGCTAACCCTTACTACATGCACGCAACTAACCTTGAGAATGCAGAAGCTTTGACAAAATGATCCACTACCTAGGAATTTTTCTCCTTCTAAACAAGAAGGCGTACTACCACCTATTGCCCTAACGTATGGTGTAAGTATTCGTCAACCAACCTTTCGCATATTTGCATTATCCTTCCATCGCACTGCAAGCCAGGGTTAACAATAACTATTGTGGTCTCGTGTTTGCGCAACGACGAACACACACATGGCACTGGATACTAATATTTCTATCCCCAAAGACCGTCTGCAACTATTTCTTGGATTCCAATCGAGCAGTCAAGAGAAGCTTCACCAAGCTGAATAATTTTTTGGATGAAGCTCTACTAATGTTTGGTGCCAATGGGGGGACCATTAGGCCTGCTAGTACAACTTTCATGGTACAGTTCGAGCACATAACCTCCCTGAGCTGCATGCAACAAAAGGATGAATTAAGGAACCCCGCTTGGTATGTCTTGATCCACATGGATGAATTCATATGGACGTACGCTGACCTAAAAAATAAAGACCAGGTCACCAAATGGGGTGAATCCCTAGTCCTTCTCACACATGACGATTGCACAACCAAGCTCAGAGGGATGCACCAGGCACAGTTTAAAATCATTAACAAGGACGTCCTTAGCGAGACAAGGATCTTCAATAGTGGGGTATCCTCCATTCAGGTGCAGTGTCGTATACATGTGGCATAAGTTTGCAACATGACCGACTCATTACCATCCATGAAGGAGTGAATGTGTGGTCTTGTTGATGGTGTCCTAGATATGGGGATGCTAACCACGTCATCTCCCATACATGGGCTGGGACAAGGACCCTCAAACATCCAACCAGTGGGCACATTCGCCAGGACCCATGAAGCAATCAAGATGGAATCCTCTCAAGACTTGGCACATACTCCAAGACACCAATTCAAATGTCAGTATGCTTATCTCAAGATGTAGCCGACCTATGTGTAACCCTAGGTACCCCTAACATCTATACAGACCAAATTACATAGTCTGTAGAGATAGAGATACTCATTCACATTCGATCTCAAGGTCGATCAACCTATAATTTGTACCCCATCCACAATCAATCCAACAAAGCATGATGTAGGGTTTTACCTCTTCGGGAGGGCCTGAATCTAGGTAAACAATGTGTACCCTCTCTGTCCTATTACAATCATGCCAAGGCTACCCGCTCGGGACCCTCTACCCAAGATCCACCAGATTCTACCCCGTCATTGGTGGCCCATATAGGTCCCTCTGTGTAGTCGAAGCAACCCGATGGCGTCATCGTTTGACGATCAGATCTGCACTGGCGCAGTCCCTATGTCAAAGCACCTGCACTTTGGTTTAACCAAAACATCAGAGAAGATTGAAGCTCCAACTCCCTGCAGAGACATCGATCTCGACGACTCAAATCCCGTGGACATACCCTTTCCCATGACAAGATCTGTTCAAGGAGCCGCGGATGATTTCTGCCCAAGAACCGGTTTTCATCGACCATGCACTACTGCAAGAAGGTCCTAAGACGACACATCAATCAAAGACCCTTCAACCAAACTATGTGCGATGCATGAATCACAAAAAGTATAGTTCTAGATCCGTTGCCAATAACATGAACTGTGTGCGATGGCGGATACATCAAGCACGATTTAGATAAAACATGCGTGTGCGATACGTGGCATACAATTGTTCCATACAAATTGTTTGCAATTAGCCAAAATAACACAAACGATTACTCGGATAAAGATGTGTGTGATAGATGGCATACATATCACTCGGATGAACTGTTTGCGATCAGCCAAAACAACAGAAATGATTCGGCGGATAAAGGTGTGTGCGATAGACGGCATACAAGTCACTCAGATGAACTCCTTGTGATAAGACCAAACAACAAAAAACGGTTAGCCTGATGAAGGTGTGTGTGATAGACGACATACAAGTCACTCGACTAAACTGTTTGTGATCATCCCTAATAACCAAAATGGTTATCCAGGTCAAGGTGTGTGCGATAGACGTCATACAGGTCACTCGGATGAACTGTCTACGATGAGCGAAAAATAACACAAATGATTCGTATTAACAAGATGTGTGTGATACCGTTAAACAGGTGAGCAATAAGAGTAGTGTTGTAAGAGCGATAATAACACAGACGATTCCTTCTATTAGGCTATGTTTTGTGGGCAAACGGTTCCTGGTAAAGAATTGTCAGCGATTGATGAAATCATCACCGATGGGTTCGGTAGTTTAATCCGCATGCGATGTGATTTTCTTAGTGTGCACACACATCTATGCTCTGCGTACAAAACAACATGATTGCATTACCAAATTATACTAAATACATAAGTGAAAACACGCATAACATTGGCACACGTCAATAAACAATTACACACATAACAACATGATTGCATAACCTAAGCAAGGATCCCAATACATAAGTGAGTACACCCATAACATTGGCACACGCCAATAAACTATTACATGCATAATAAAGTATGAGAAACGATCATCAAATCATCTACTTCTTGTGACGCCTGCTGCCACTGCTCTGCTTGTGGCTCGATCCTTCGTCATCTTCTGGTAGGAGGCACTTTCTCATGTCAATGATCCGCCTGAATATTTCATAGCATGTGTACGCGTCCTTGGCCACGGACTGGAGGTTATCTTCATCCATTCTCCTTACCCAGGCCTTGTGCCAGAGAAGCTTGTTCTTCTCGGGCTTAGCCCTCATGTCTCCATAGTAGGGGTAGACGATGACCACGATGAGGTCAACCAGGGAGTCCTTGCCCTTCTTGCTGCCCCAAACCCTGTAGTGGCGGTGGATGTCGACAAGCTTCTGACAGGCCAAGCCCGAAGTCTTGAGCACCTTTAGATCGTTGATGGTGTCCACCGTAGCGAACCTATAGTCGAGGTTGTTGACAAACCTGGTGAAACATTCACAAGTCATTGTGGCCAGGCAGTAGTGGTAGAGGAGAATGTGATGACGCACGCACAACTTTCTGATCATGCCTGACACGACCGCCGGTGTACGCGATGTTGAAGCCATCCACTTTGTACTTATCATCCTTAGCAAGCAACCGCTCCATAGTATTGATGGGGTCCTCCACCACGGTCGGGTCATTGGTGTATGTCAGCGTTCTGGGATCGGGGGTACCCAGATCTGCCTACCTGCGGCCCAGCGCGTGGCCCACCTCGACGACCTAGTATGGCCTGGCAGCAAACCCCCCAAGACAAGACCCTCACGAGGGCCCCGGCCTCGCGAGGCAAACAACGCCAAGACCTCCAGAGGAGTGGCCTCCCCAGGCTGCCTCCCGAGGAGCGGAGATTCCTATGCAGGTACCCGGCCTCATGAGGCTGGGATGACGTGAGCCATGACGACCAAGGCCAGGCGGGCGCCAGTGGGCGCAGAGGGGACAATTTCCTCTTTTGTGCTAAGGAGGCAAGGACGCACGCGTGTTCCCAAGGGATCCCCCAAAGGTTTCTATTCCAGTGCAACAAGACCAAGACCACGGGCAATCCACCAAAAGCAGGAGTAGGGTCTTACACCGCAAGGTGGCCCGAACCTGGGTAAATCTCCATGTCCATCTTCTTGTTCGCTGGCACATGTTCGACGAGGCTTGGCTGCAGGGTGGCGAGCTTGAGGCTAGAGCTGGTTGGAATCTTCGCACACCCTCCAGAGTTCGAACCTTTTTGGGTCTGCGGAGCCCCGATTCCGACATTTGGCGTGCCAGGTAGGGGCGTGTCGTAATCCTCCCTCCAATTTCTTCGTCTCCGCTTCGTCGCTCCTATGGCCAAACCTCGCCGGGCTCGCGTCGCCCAGACGGCACCCATGGGTCGAGGCGTCCCGCGCTGCTCCGCCCCTCCTACAGCTAACGCTTCCGCCGACCAAGCTGCTCACGGGCAGCAGGACTTGTTGCTGCTGCCCACCGTGAGGCGTGATGGACGCGCCACTACTCCGTCCCTCGCTCCCGCTGCGGCGTCGTCCTCCCGTGCTCGCCGCAGGCCGGAGAACGCGTGGACTGCGCTGCTCATGGCGCGCGAGCTGCTGCGTTACCGCCCCGCCAACGATCGCTACGACGACTGGCTGGGTCGTGTCGTCGAGCCCGTCAACGCCGCCGGCGAGGCCCCGGTGCTCTTCTCCGGGGCAGGCTCGAGGGCTTCCACCTGGAGAGCTCCCGGCCTGACTGGCGTGACGAGGGAGGCGCTCGGGCACCGCTTGGAGGAGCTTCGATGCACGCCCCTCAAGCAAGGAGCACGGCGCGAGGCGCCAGGCTCATGGGGGTTCATCACCAACGCGATCGAGGAGCTTCAGGAGGCGCGGGCCATGCGTGGCGAGCGTCGCCCCGCACCACCCAATGCGGCTGCCGCCCCCGACATGGGCAGCGGGCTGCACGTCTACGTCGACATCCCGTGGAACAGCCGCGGCCTCACGGGCACCCTCCGCTAGGGCTGGCGCGAGCAGCCTCACGGGGACAACTGGCGTGGTCAGCCTTGTGAGGATGCCCGGTGTGAGAAACCTCGTGAGGCACACCCTCAGGTTGGAGGCTGTCACAAGCAGGCGCCCATGTCTCCGGGCCGGGCGTTGCCCGCCTGCAGACGGAGGGTGGAGCAGGCGCCCATGTCTCCGGGCCGGGCGTTGCCAGCCTGGAGACGGAGGGTGGAGCAGGCGCCCATGTCTCCAGGCCGGGCGTTGCCCGGCTAGAGACGGAGGATGGAGCAGGCGCCCATGTCTCCAGGTCGGGCGTTGCCTGATGTCTACTACACAACCTTCTTCTTGTAGACTCGTGTTGGGCCTCCAAGCGCAGAGTTTTGTAGGACAGTAGCAAATTTCCCTCAAGTGGATGACCTAAGGTTTATCAATCCGTGGGAGGCGTAGGATGACGATGGTCTCTCTCAAACAACCCTGCAACCAAATAACAAAGAGTCTCTTGTGTCCCCAACACACCCAATACAATGGTAAATTGTATAGGTGCACTAGTTCGGCGAAGATATGGTGATACAAGTGTAATATGGATGGTAGATATAGGTTTTTGTAATCTGAAAATATAAAAATATCAAGGTCACTAATGATAAAAGTGAGCACAAACAGTATTGCAATGCTTGAAAACAAGGCCTAGGGTTCATACTTTCACTAGTGCAAGTTCTCTCAACAATACTGACATAGTTGAATCATATGTAAATCCCTCACGTGTGACAAAGAGTTCACTCCAAAGTCACAAATAGCGGAGAACAAACGAAGAAATTATTGTAGGGTACGAAACCACCTCAAAGTTATCTTTTTCGATCAATCTTATGAATTATCCCTATAAGTGTCACGAACAGCCCTAGAGTTCGTACTAAAATAACACCTTAAGATACACATTAACCAAAACCCTAATGTCACCTAGACACTCCAATGTCACCACGAGTACCCATGGGCTTGATTATACGATATGCATCACACAATTTAAGATTCATCATGTTCAATCCAACACAAAGAACTTCAAAGAGTGCCCCAAAGTTTCTACCGGAGAGTCAAGACGAAAACATGTGCCAACCCCTATGCATAGATTCCCAAGGTCACGGAACCCGCAAGTTGATCACCAAAACATACATCAAGTGTTCTCAAATCCTTAAAGACTCAATCCGATAAGTAAACTTCATAGGGAGAACTCAATTCATCAGAAGAAGATAGAGAGGGGAAAACTCCATATGATTCATCTATATCAATAAAGCTCGCGATACATCAAGATCGTGCCATCTCAAGAACACGAGAGAGAGAGATCAAACACAGAGCTACTGGTACATACCCTCAGCCCCAAGGGTGAACTACTCCCTCCTCGTCATGGAGACCGCCGTGATGATGAAGATGGCCTCCGGTGATGGTTTCCCCCTCCGACAGGGTGCCGGAACGGGCTCCCGATTGGTTTTTCGTGGCTACAGAGGCTTGCGGCGGCGGAACTCCCGATCTAGGTTTCTTTCTGGGGGTTTTGGTATTTATAGGAATTTTTGGCGTCGGTCTCACGTCAAGGGGACTCCCGAGGGACCCACAAGCCAGGGGGGCGCGCCCTAGGGGGGGGGGCGCCCCTAGGCTTGTGGCTGCCTCGGGACTCCTCTTCGGTATTGTCGGTGTAGTGAACAGGGGGTGTTCATTACCCCTGGACACGCACCGGTGAGTTGCAGCCTCCAGGCGGGAAGGGCATGGCGGAGAAGAAATCCACTTATGGGACACATCTAGGACCCAGGTTTCCGGCAAGGATTACTTGCCGGGAACGGGCCTACGCATGACCGGCAAGCTCAAAGGCCGGCAAGATCAGGATAGAATTTCCGGGAAGCGAGCCTTCCTGGGAGAAGGCCTCCAGGCAGGTCACCGAGAAGACCCGATGTTGGACTCCCGGCAAGATGCTTGTCGGGGGACAACTGGGAACAAGCACAAGAATATCAAGGAAGCATTCAAACCAATAATCAGAAGACAGAAGACCGAAGGCTGGAGCCCCGGCAAGATCTTGCCGGGATGGCTCGTGGCCCCGGCAAGACTTGCGCCCGGCAAGACCTCGCCACCCTGCCACTGCTCCAGCGCAGCGACCAGCTTGTCGTTTAGCTGTTGTCCTCCTGGGTACGTGTCAGGTGCTAGCTGTGGATGGGCTTAAGCGGTGCTGATGGGACGGCCCCTTTTCCCGTCCCCAAGAAGCTAATGGACACCTCAATGGAGCATTTAATGTTCTTGTCCTAAGCCGTCAGTGTTAGGTATGATAACACTGTAGCAACTTTACACCTCATGTATGCACTGTGCGCCACTGTGGAGACCCCTTCGAACGTATAAAAGGAGGCCCAAGGCGTAGCTACGAGGGAGCTCTGGCTCATTCTGCATCATAGCAGCTGTGTACTGTAGCGCTCCCAGAACTTGAGCTAGAACACATCTAATATACCCAAGCAGGAGTAGGGTTTTACGCATCTTTGCGGCCCGAACCTGGGTAAAAACCCCGCGTGTTGATCGCTGGATCTGCTCTTTGTGCGAACCTTCTCCCTGCCGAATCGTAAAGGGGTCCTCTTGATCCCATAGGTGTTGTTTCGCTGACAGGTATCTTTTTGCTCCAGTATTTTTTATATTTTCCAAAAATATTCTCCGTAAATTTTCAGCCCATTCCGAGAACTTTTATTTCTGCACAAAAAAATGACACGATGGTAGTTCTGCTAAAAACAACGTCAGTCCGGGTTAGTTCTAATAAAATCATACCAAAATCATATAAAATTATTGTAAACATGGCATGAATACTTCATAAATTATAGATACGTTGGAGACGTATCAACATCCCCAAGCTTAATTCCTGCTCGTCCTCGAGTAGGTAAATGATAAAAGAAATAATTTATGAAGTGTGAATGCTAGCAAGTGCACAAGTTTGATCAATGATAATTCCAATCACCTTTTCTAGCATCAATATAAACCATAAACAGTAGCTCATCTCATAAAACTTCTCATGATCAAGTAACAAGCTATTCACATGTTAAAGTATAGACCAAAAAGTTTCTTGAAAACTAACAAACCATATTCCTAGTCACCGAACAATTGCAATTCATCTTATTTTCAGGAAGGGTCTATGTAAGAGCTTTGATTTAGCAAATTCCACATACTCAACTATCATATAGTCTTCCATGATTATTGACACTCAAAGCTTATTTTTAGAACAAATAGCATCCATCAAACACAGAGAAAGATAGGGGCTTAATGTTTCGCCTCCCAACTTATTTATCATATAGATAATTGTCAGCAATAATAATTCATGATCAAATATATTTGTGTGGATATATATGTCTAGATCATTCCCCAACACATGACGCTTGCCAAGAGAAAAAGGCGAAATATAGGAAGTGATGAAGATCACCATGACTCTTGCATAAAGGTAAGTACTAGAAAGTAAAAGATGGGCCCTTCGTAGAGGGAAGCAGAGGTTGTCATGCGCTTTTTGTTTTTGGATGTGCAAACCCTTAATGCAAAGGAACGTCACGTTGTATTGCCCTTTGTGATAGCAACCTTTATTATGCAGTCCTTCGCTTTTATTTCTTTACCATCACAAGTTCGTACAACGCTTATTTTCCCTTATAATAAAAGATCATACATATTTAGGAGCAATTTTTATTGCTTTTTGCACCGATGACAACTTACTTGAAGGATCTTACTCAATCCATAGGTAGGTATAGTGGACTCTCATGGCAAAACTGGTTTAAGGGTGTTTGGATGCACAAGTAGTATTTCTACTTGGTGCGGAAGTTTTGGCTAGTATGAGGTGGAAGCAAGCACCACATGTTGGAGGATCCATAACAATATAACTTCTATACAAATATACCCAAACATAACTCATTAAGTTGTCTTCCTTGTCCAATTTCAACTAATTTGCTCAAGTTTGAAAATAATTAATGAGCTCACAATCATAGAAGATGTCCAAGATAGTATATTTATATGTGGAATCTCTCTTCCTTCAATATTGTTTCATGAATTGTTCAAGTGACCAATGGGGTGTTTGCTAACTTTCAATAAATTTTACCACCTATACTTATTATGTGTGAAGTCATTACTCCCCATGGGATAAGTATATGAAGCATATTTAATTTCAGATTTATGATATTGAATTCATTCAACCATTTACTCATAGGATATAGGTGAAGCACGAGAGTGAGTGACAAACTACTCCAAAAAGATATAAGTGAAGATCAATGAGTAGTCAACAATTAAATAACTATGTGAAGACTCTCTCATCTAAGAATTTCAGATCTTAAGTATTTTATTCAACAACAAGCAAAAGAAGAATAGTACTCCAAGAATAGCACGCATCATGTGAACGAATAAAAATTTAGGCTCAACATAGGCTAACCGATAATTGTTGATGAAGAGAGGTGGGATGCGTAGCATCCTCAAGCTTAGATGCTTGAGACTTATTGAAATATTTACTTGGGATGCCTTGGGCATCCCCAAGCTTGAGCTTTTGTATCTCGTTCAATCCTTTCATATCATGGTTTCACCTATTCTCAAAAACTTCATCCACACAAAACTCGAAAAGAACTCGTGAGATAGGTTAGTACACATAATAATAAATCAACTCTTTATGTACTGCCAAGACAAGTTGCACAATAATTATCAAACATCACCTACTGTTTACTATCATTTCCACAATTTATATCTACCAATATAGGCTATGGAAACTAGAGGATAAGTAGATAACAAAACTATGACAGCAATCTGTCCAAACAGAACAGTCTGTAGCAATTTATGAAAACATCGTACTTCCTTAACTCAAAAAATTATGAAAATTTAGGACACCCTAAACAATTTATATGACAATACTGTGTAAAAATTCAAACACTACAGCAAAAGTTTATGTTTTTACACAGCACACATCAAAACATGCAATGCAAGCATCCTAAGACAATTCTTGGAAATTTTTATTGAAAAACAATATTATGAATAGCAGGCGCCCATGTCTCCAGGTCGGGCGTTGCCTGATGTCTACTACACAACCTTCTTCTTGTAGACTCGTGTTGGGCCTCCAAGCGCAGAGTTTTGTAGGACAGTAGCAAATTTCCCTCAAGTGGATGACCTAAGGTTTATCAATCCGTGGGAGGCGTAGGATGAAGATGGTCTCTCTCAAACAACCCTGCAACCAAATAACAAAGAGTCTCTTGTGTCCCCAACACACCCAATACAATGGTAAATTGTATAGGTGCACTAGTTCGGTGAAGAGATGGTGATACAAGTGTAATATGGATGGTAGATATAGGTTTTTGTAATATGAAAATATAAAAACAGCAAGGTAACTAATGATAAAAGTGAGCACAAACGGTATTGCAATGCTTGAAAACAAGGCCTAGGGTTCATACTTTCACTAGTGCAAGTTCTCTCAACAATACTGACATAGTTGAATCATATGTAAATCCCTCACGTGCGACAAAGAGTTCACTCCAAAGTCACAAATAGCGGAGAACAAACGAAGAAATTATTGTAGGGTATGAAACCTCCTCAAAGTTATCTTTTCCGATCAATCTTATGAGCTATCCCTATAAGTGTCACGAACAGCCCTAGAGTTCGTACTAAAATAACACCTTAAGATACACATTAACCAAAACCCTAATGTCACCTAGATACTCCAATGTCACCACGAGTACCCATGGGCTTGATTATACGATATGCATCACACAATTTAAGATTCATCATGTTCAATCCAACACAAAGAACTTCAAAGAGTGCCCCAAAGTTTCTACCGGAGAGTCAAGAAGAAAACATGTGCCAACCCCTATGCATAGATTCCCAAGGTCACGGAACCTGCAAGTTGATCACCAAAACATACATCAAGTGTTCTCAAATCCTTAAAGACTCAATCCGATAAGTAAACTTCAAAGGGAAAACTCAATTCATCACAAGAAGATAGAGAGGGGAAAACTCCATATGATTCATCTATATCAATAAAGCTCGCGATACATCAAGATCGTGCCATCTCAAGAACACGAGAGAGAGAGAGAGAGCAAACACATAGCTACTGGTACATACCCTCAGCCCCGAGGGTGAACTACTCCCTCCTCGTCATGGAGACCGCCGGAATGATGAAGATGGCCTCCGGTGATTGTTTCCCCCTCCGACAGGGTGCCGGAACGGGCTCCCGATTAGTTTTTCCTGGCTACAGAGGCTTGCGGCGGCGGAACTCCCGATCTAGGTTTCATTCTGGGGGTTTTGGTATTTATAGGAATTTTTGGCATCGGTTTCACGTCAAGGGGACTCCCGAGGGACCCACAAGCCAGGGGGCGCGCCCTAGGGGGGCGCCCCCTAGGCTTGTGGCTGCCTCGGGACTCCTCTCCGGTATCTTTGTGCTCCAGTATTTTTTATATTTTCCAAAAATATTCTCCGTAAATTTTCAGCCCATTCCGAGAACTTTTATTTCTGCACAAAAAAATGACACCATGGTAGTTCTGCTGAAAACAGCGTTAGTCTGGGTTAGTTCTAATAAAATCATACCAAAATCATATAAAATTATTGTAAACATGGCATGAATACTTCATAAATTATAGATACGTTGGAGACATATCATTGCCCGCCTGGAGACGGAGGGTGGAGCAGGCGCCCATGTCTCCAGGCCAGGCGTTGCCCGCCTGGAGACGGAGGGTGGAGCACTCGCCCATGTCTCCAGGCCCGGCGCTCCCCGCTTGGAGATGGAGGGTGGAGTGCCCGTGCAGGGCGCCCGGACACCCCGGCAACGCGCGTCGGGGACCAACCTTGCGCTTGGCGAGAGGATCCGGCGCCAGGCCCCGTCCACGCCGCAAGGAGTCATGGCGCTACCACGGCGGCGGCGTCCGCCTCTAGGCCCTCGGGAGCCACAAACCTCGTCCCAA
The DNA here is from genome assembly GCA_039707655.1 of Elymus sibiricus. Lineage (NCBI taxonomy): Eukaryota > Viridiplantae > Streptophyta > Magnoliopsida > Poales > Poaceae > Elymus > Elymus sibiricus. The sequence goes on along the minus strand of CM077675.1, from coordinate 371,263,412 downwards.
AGCGGGTCCTCCCCAGAAAGGGCGCCCGCGGGCTCCCGTCACATGGGAGGACCCGTTCGGAGCCAACCGCTCCCCGGGCCTGCCGCCGCGCACCTGGGGACAGTGGATGGGGTCCGCGCCCCGGAGGCATGGAGCACCCTACGCCTCCCCAGGCTCTACCCGTGACACTCTCACGTAATAATGAGTGGGCTGTACACGCCCAGAGCCCCTCGAAGAGTGTCGTACGAGGCCGCGGAGGGGCTCCCACCCACGCCCAAGTGGAAGCCCCATGCTCCGCGCTGGCGGACGACACGGTCTTGCAACGACTATGCCCACGCCTAGTGGAAGCCCCATGCTCCGTGCTGGGGGAAAAACTAGCTTAGGTGCCAGACGCGGCTGTTCTTTGCTCTCTTTTGTAACCAAATTTGCCACTTTTTCGAATGAAACTTGAAGTTGTCACGTCTTTATTCGAAAAGGGGTGGCATTTTTTCTCCTTGCAGTGTTTCCCATCTTGAAGTCTCATTTTTAAGAGGTTTGGCACGTGCCAGTTTTCTCTCTCCCTTGCGCCACGCGAGCGGGGACTGGACACGGTGTGCACGTTTGAGCCAGCCCCAGTGGCGTTGAGGGCCTCCCCCGAGGGCCCAGGTCACAACAGCCGCGGGCCTGCTCGCGCGCACACCTCACCAAGGCTTTGGTGTCTGAGTCCTCGCGCGGCGCTCTCGAGCGAGCCAGCGGGCACACGTGGCCCGAGGCCTCTATCAAAACATCCGCCTCCCGACCTTGGCCGGGCACCGCGACCCGGTATAATGGTAATGAGCCACCCCTCCTCAGGGGCTGCGGGCCCATGACGAGCGAAGGAAAGGCGACACAAGGGAGTACAACGTTACTTGATACATCATAAAGGAGTTTCTTCCAAAATACTTTCACATTCCCGCGGGGTCATATTCAAAATCTTGACAGGTAAACAGGAAAAAGACAACCTAGGGAGATGCACTGTCGCCATCGCTGCTGTCGTCGTTGCTGCTGTCGCCACCAGCGCCGTCAGACCCACGCTCCTCGACCACAGGCTAGCCCTCGCCTTCAGCGGGGGAAAACTCCGCAATCAGGTCGTCCACGTGATCCGCCACCCAGTCCTCAAGGGCACCTTGAATCACCTCGAGCACGGGGGCTATCACGGCTTCGAAGTCGAAGTTGGGGTCAAATCGAAGAAGGTGGCTGAAGACACATGAAGAGGAGGTCACGGCGCTTCTCTTCCATGAGTTGGCGGACCTTCTCTGTGCCCCCTTCAAGGCGCTCCACAATCCTGGTGAAGAAGCCAAGGTAGCCGGCGTCGTCAGGAATGAGCGGACTGGAGACGCTCTCGTTGCAGATACTGCTCAGGGCCTGGTGGGCCCTCCCCTTAAGGGCCTGGAACATCTCAGAGCGCGTGTGCTGCAGCCCCCGGGCGCGGTCTGCCTCGTCCGAGGCCTTCTCCACGAGGGAAGTGACATCCTCCACCTGCTTGTAGAGGAAAGACAGCTCGGCCTCGGTGGCGGCCTGGGCGTCCATAGCAGCTTTCTCACGTCGCTCCGCCGTGGCTAACTTCTTCTTGAGGCCGTCAGCCTCACCTTTCAGGTCGTCGCGCCGCTTGCAGAAACGTGACTCCTGAAGCTTCATCTTCTAGCGGTAGACCTTGGCGAGGGCCCAGCGAACCTCCGCCACCCTCTCATCGACCTATCCCTGGATCATCGCCTCCCGGGAGGTGAGGGAGTCCTCGGCGGCAGCCACTTGGCGTTCCATCACCTCCAGCCACACGGGCTCCAGGCTTTGCTCTAGTGCCTCTAGCGTCAGCGTGTCTTCAAGTGTGCGGAGCCTCGCTTCGCCCGTGGACGGCCCGCCCGCCGAGGCGGCGAGCGCGGCCTTACGTGCCTGGACTTGTCACTCGAGGGAAGCATTGGAAGCTTGAAGCTCTTTCCCGCGCTTCTCTGCATCCTCGCGCCAGCAGTCCGCGGCCCGGGCTTCCTCAAGGGCACGATCGCGGGCCTCCCTTGCCGCGACGAGGGATTCCTCGGCTCCTGTGCGAGCGTGCTCGCATTGCAGACGACCGAAGTTAATGGCGACCTCGAGCCGGCGCCATTCACGCGCCAGGCGCAAGCGCTCCGCCTCAAGGTATGTGTCGATGTCTTTGAGCTCAGCCCCGTGGCGGCCTGACGCGCTCACCGCGCCTTGAAGGAGGCCGTGCCGGGCGGCGCTGCGACCGCAAGCGAGCTCCAGCGCTCGACCGGGGGTTTCCTCCACCCCCGGTCAGCAGGGAAGGCACGCGAAGGCCCACCTGTCTCCGGCAGGGATCCGGGGGCTGAGGGTTCATTGTCCGGCCCTCCAGCTTGGGGCTGGGCCCCATGGAAATTCACCCCCCTGCTCGAAGAAGGCGCCGACGCCCGGGGCGTCCGGTCGCCGGGAAGGATCGCCAGGGGAGGCCTCAGCCTTGCCCCCGCAAACTGGAGGCCACGCCTGAAGAGGGACACATGAAACTCAGGCCTGGGGCCCCCCAGGGATGGCTGGGGCCCGAGTACGGGCACTTCCTCGCGCGTGGTGACGGAAGTGTGCTCTTTCCTTCGTCAGGAGGGGAACTGAGGAGCAAAGATTCAGAGTTGCACATCATGCGGAAATCAAGCCAAGTCGGGCGCTTACTCATCCGTGGCGATCCACTTCCTCTTCCTCAGGGCCCTCGGGGCCGGAATGTTGCGGCCCCCGGGCTCCTTCCTCTTTCGGCATGTGCGGGGGCCGGGGGACGGCTCGCTGACGTCTGGCGCATGGCACCCTGCGGCAGGGGCGGCGGCCGTGCCTCCGGGCGAGGCGCCACCTTCACTGCTTGGAGGGGCCAAGGCGGATGCTTGGGGGACGTGCGGCTCAGGGCGCTCCTCCGCAGTCGCGCGAGGAGCGCTGACCACAGGGCCCCCTGATACGTCTCCAACGTATCTATAATTTTTGCTTGTTCCATCCTGTTATATTATCATTCTTGGATGTTTTACAATCATTTTACTACAACTTTATATTATTTTTGGGATTACCTATTAACCTAAAGCCCAGTGCCAGTTTCTGTTTTTTTCGTGTTTTTGAGTTTTACAGAAAAGGAATATCAAACGGAGCCCAAACGGAATAAAAATCTACGGTGATTTTTTATGGACCAGAAGAAGCCCAGGGAGCGTTGGAGTTGGGCCAGAAGAGCCACGAGGCCACCACAAGACAGGGGGGCGTTCCCACCCCCCTAGGGCGCGGCAACCTGGACTTGTTTCCGCCGCCAAAAAATCATATAAATAGAGAAACCCCCAGAAACAAACCTAGATCGGGAGTTCCGCCACCGCAAGCCTCCAGAGCCATGAAAAACCAATCGGGAGCCCGTTCCGACACCCTGCCGGAGGGGGAAACCATCACCGGAGGCCATCTTCATCATCCCGGCGGTCTCCATGACGAGGAGGGAGTAGTTCACCCTCGGGGCTGAGGGTATGTACCAGTAGCTATGTGTTTGATCTCTCTCTCTCTCTCTTGTGTTCTTGATATGACACGATCTTGATGTACCGCGAGCTTTATTAATATAGATGAATCACATGGAGTTTTCCCCTCTCTATCTTCTTGTGATGAATTGAGTTTTCCCTTTGAAGTTTACTTATCGGATTGAGTCTTTAAGGATTTGAGAACACTTGATGTATGTCTTGCGACGGGATATCCATGGTGACAATGGGATGTTCTATTGATCCACTTGATGTATGTTTTGGTGATCAACTTGCGGGTTCCGTGACCTTGGGAATCTATGCATAGGGGTTGGCACATGTTTTCGTCTTGACTCTCCGGTAGAAACTTTGGGGCACTCTTTGAAGTTCTTTGTGTTGGATTGAACATGATGAATCTGAAATTGTGTGATGCATATCGTATAATCAAGCCCATGGGTACTCGTGGTGACATTGGAGTATCTAGGTGACATTAGGGTTTTGGTTGATGTGTATCTTAAGGTGTTATTTTAGTACGAACTCTAGGGCTTTTCGTGACACTTATAGGGATAGCTCATACGATTGATCGGAAAAGATAACTTTGAGGTGGTTTTGTACCCTACAATAATTTCTTCGTTTGTTCTCCGCTATTTGTGACTTTGGAGTGAACTCTTTGTCGCATGTGAGGGATTTACATATGATTCAACTATGTCAGTATTGTTGAGAGAACTTGCACTAGTGAAAATATGAACCCTAGGCCTTGTTTCTAAGCATTGCAATACCGTTTTTGCTCACTATTGTTACTTTCTACCTTGATGTTTTTATATTTTCAGATTACGAAAACCTATATCTACCATCCATATTGCACTTGTATCACCATCTCTTCGCCGAACTAGTGCACCAATACAATTTACCATTGTATCGGGTTTGTTGGGGACACAAGAGACTCTTTGTTATTTGGTTGCAGGGTTGTTTGAGAGAGACCATCTTCATCCTATGCCTCCCACGGATTGATAAACCTTAGGTCATCCACTGGAGGGAAATTTGCTACTGTCCTACAAAACTCTTCGCTTGGAGGCCCAACACGAGTCTACAAGAAGAAGGTTGTGTAGTAGACATCAAGCTCTTTTCTGGCGCCGTTGCCGGGGAGGTGAGTGCTTGAAGGTATATCTTTAGATCTTGCAATTGAATATTTTAGTTTCTTGTTTTCCACTAGTTTGGTTTTATAAAAGAAAACTACAAAAAAATGGAATTGAGGTTGCCTCATATGCTTCATCTTTTTAATGTCTTTCGTGAGAATGATGGAAAGGAAAATTGTGCTCAAGTGTTAGAAGAAGAAGTTATTAAAATGTTTGGTGCTAAATCTTTGTATGATGAGCATGATTGCAATGTTGTTAGTATTAATTCCTTGAATATTCATGATGCTAATGATATGCAAAGCTACAAGCTTGGGGATGCTACGTTTGATGAAGATGATATGTTTAGTCCCCCAAGTTTTGATGAGCAAATTTATTATGATGAAAGCATGCCTCCTATTTATGATGACTATTGTGATGACATGTATGCTATAAAGAATAATGATAACCATGAAACTTTTCATCATGATTTTAATTTTCAATTGGATTATGCTTCACATGATAGTTATTTTGTTGAGTTTTCTCCCACTATTATGAATGAGAAGAAAATTGCTTATGTGGTGAGTAGTAAAATTTCTATGCTTGTAGATCATGAAAAGAGTGCTTTATGTGCTGGTTATATTGTGAAATTCCTTCATGATGCTACTGAAAATTATTATGAGAGAGGATCTTATGCTTCTACATATTGCAATAATATCAAGTTTCCTCTCTATGTGTTGAAAGTTTTGAAGTTATGCTTGTTTACCTTCCTATGCTAGTTGATTCTTGTTCCCATAAGTTGTTTCCTCACAAAATCCCTATGCATAGGAAGTGGGTTAGGCTTAAATGTGCTAGTCATATGCTTCATGATGCTCTCTTTGTGCTTCAATTTTTATCTTTTTTGTGAGCATCATTGAAATCATCATGCCTAGCTAAAAGGCATTAAAGAAAAGCGCTTGTTAGGAGACAACCCATCAATTTTACTTTCTGTTTTTGTGTGTCCACATGATTAAGCTACTGTATAATCATGTTTCATAGCTTTTGTTTCAATAAAGTGCCAAGTAAAGCCCTTGGGAAAGTGTGGATGATAGTTGACTTGATTCTGTGCAAAAACAGAAACGTTTTCTCTCAGTCCAGGAATTTTGTAAATTCACTGGAACGTGATTTTGATCTGAAGTTTTTACACATGATTGATATACAAATTTCCCAGATTTTCCTAATTTTTCAGAATTTTTACAGACAGGGAAGTATGGTTACACTACAGATCTTCACAGACTGTTCTGTTTTTGACAGATTCTGTTTTGCATGCATAGTTTGTTTGTTTTAGTGTTTTCATATCTTATATTTAGTGATATAAATTATGGGAATGATATAATACAGTAGGTATCATGTGGGAACAATTATGAATCTTGTCTTGACAGTACCTAAGTGAATGATCTACCTTTATTATACTAACCCATCTCACGAAGTTCCGTTAAGTTTTGTGTGATTGAAGTTTTCAAGTTTTTGGTGAGACACCGATACGAGGAGAATAAGGAGTGATAAGAACCTAAGCTTGGGGATGCCCAAGGCACCCCCAAGGTAATATCCAAGGAAGACTCAAGCGCCTAAGCTTGGGGATGCCCCGGAAGGCATCCCCTCTTTCGTCTTCAACACTATCGGTATATCTTACTTAGAGCTATATTTTTATTCGTCACATAATATGAGTTTTTCTTGGAGCGTCATTTTATTTTGTTGTTCTCTGTTAGGTGTTATTTATAATCTTGTTTTTCAATAAAAAGTTCCAAGAGTTTCCTTAGGATGCTTGCATTGCATGTTTTGATGAGTGCTGTGTAAAAACAGAAACTTTGGCTGTAGTGTTTGAATTTTCATATTTTACTGGAACGTGGAAAGTTTCTGAAATTTTTACACAGTATTGTCATATAAATTTTATAGCATGTCCTAAATGTTCATAATTTCTTGAGTTACAAAAGTACACTGATTTCATAAATTTCTACAGACTGTTCTGTTTGGACAGATTGCTGTCATAGTTTCGTTATCTACTTATCCTATAGTTTCCATAGCCCATATTGGTAGATATAAATTGTGGAAATAATAGTATACAGTACCTAATGTTTGAAAATTATTATGCAACTTGTCTTGGCAGTACATAAAGAGTTGATTTATTATTATGTGTACTAACCTATCTCACGAGTTCTTTTCAAGTTTTGTGTGGAAGATGTTTTTGAGAATAGGTGAAACCATGATATGAGAGGATTGAACAAGATACAAAAGCTCAAGATTGGGGATGCCCAAGGCACCCCAAATAAATATTTCAAGAAGTCTCAAGCATCTAAGCTTGGGGATGCTACGCATCCCACCCTCTTCATCAACAATTATCGGTTAGCCTATGTTGAGCCTAAATTTTTACTCGTTCACATGATGCGTGCTATTCTTGGAGTGATATTTTTCTTTTTGCTTGCTTTTGAATAAAATACTCAGATCTGAAAATATTTATTGAGGGAGAGAGAGTCCTCACATAGCTCCTTAATTGTTTGACTACTCATTGATCTTCAATTATATCTTTTGTGAGTAGCTTGTCATTTCCTCTCATGCTTCACTTATACCTTTTTGAGGGATGAAATCTTTATGCTCATGTGCTTCATTTAAATTTGTTTGAGCTTGTCGAAAAGGCAATGGCAACATATGAAACTAGTCCCAAAGTGATAGATATCCAAGGAAGATATAATAAAAACTTTCATGAAAATCATGGGACAAATTAAACTTGATTCTTTGTAATAGTTTTGAAACATGATGATAGTAATATGTGAGTCATGTTAGTGAGTAATTATGCTTTAGTAGGAATATCGGCGTTAAGGTTTGTGATTCCCTATGCATGTACGAAAGTCAATAGTTATGCAAAGAAGTTATATCCTACTTGTGGTGCATTATTCGGTGTTAGTTATGACTCAATGCTCACTTATGTGATTTTTCGTTCCTTGGTTTGGTTGCTTCCCAATCTATTTGCTAGCCTTCATTTGTACTAAGTAGAAATACTACTTGTGCATCCAAAATCTTTAAACCAAGTTTTGCCTTATGAGTCCACCATACCTACCTATATGCGGTATTTCCATGCCGTTCCAAGCAAATTTGTATGTGCCATCTCAAAATTTTCAAAATAAATTTTCTCTTTTGTGTGCCCGTACCGCTCATGAAACGGTGGGGAGTATCCAATATTTTTCCATGCTAGGTGTGTTATTCTCACGATATGTGTTGATTCACTATCATTCACGAGAAAGTGGCTGGTATTCGGGATGCCCAGTCCCATGCTCAAAATTCAAATAAAAAATAATAATGAAACAAAACTCCCCCAGGATTGTTGTTTGTATGGACGGTACCCGTGGATTCGGCTCGCCGTGGAGTGTGATTGATTGGTGGAGGGGGAGTAAAAACTTTACTATTCTGTTTGGGAACCGCCTATAATATATCTAGCATGGAAAGTATTGTGAGCTACTTTGTCGTTTTCGTTGACAGGAAAAGCATGCCACTCAAAATATTTTTCTCTCTCAATTTAAACCTTGAGCTCTGGCACCTCTGCAAATCCCTACTTCCCTCTGCGAAGGGCCTATCTGTTTACTTTATGCAATTTTTATTTTAGCTTTGAGTCTCCATCTTCTCTTATAAGCACCAACTAGGGGGCACTATGATTGTACTTGAGCATTGGGCATTGCTAATATTTGAGTGTGTTTCATGAATGGATCAATGATTGAGCATGATGGGCTAGGGATAACTTTCTTTAGTGTTGATATTTTGAAAGACATGGTTGCTTGTTGACATGCTTGAGTATTGAAGTCATTATGTTAAAACTAGACTATTGCTTTGAATCATTTACAAGTCCAAATGTCCATGCTATACAAAGAAGAAAAGAATATGATAAACATGTTAGGCAGCATTCCACATCAAAAATTCTGTTTTTATCATTTACCTACTCGAGGACGAGCAGGAATTAAGCTTGGGGATGCTGATACGTCTCCAACGTATCTATAATTTTTGCTTGTTCCATGCCGTTATATTATCATTCTTGGATGTTTTACAATCATTTTACTACAACTTTATATTATTCTCGGGACTAACCTATTAACCTAGAGCCTAGTGCCAGTTTCTGTTTTTTCCGTGTTTTTGAGTTTTACAGAAAAGGAATATCAAACGGAGCCCAAACGGAATAAAAATCTACGGTGATTTTTTATGGACCAGAAGAAGCCCAGGGAGCGTTGGAGTTGGGCCAGAAGAGCCACGAGGCCACCACAAGATAGGGGGGCACGCCCACCCCCTAAGGCGCGCCCCCTGGACTTGTTTCCATCGCCAAAAATTCCTATAAATAGAGAAACCCCCAGAAACAAACCTAGATCGGGAGTTCCGCCGCCGCAAGCCTCCAGAGCCACGAAAAGCCAATCGGGAGCCCGTTCCGGCACCCTGCCGGAGGGGGAAACCATCACCGGAGGCCATCTTCATCATCCCGGCGGTCTCCATGACGAGGAGGGAGTAGTTCACCCTCGGGGCTGAGGGTATGTACCAGTAGCTATGTGTTTGATCTCTCTCTCTCTCTTGTGTTCTTGAGATGACACGATCTTGATGTACCGCGAGCTTTATTAATATAGATGAATCACATGGAGTTTTCCCCTCTCTATCTTCTTGTGATGAATTGAGTTTTCCCTTTGAAGTTTACTTATCGGATTGAGTCTTTAAGGATTTGAGAACACTTGATGTATGTCTTGCGACGGGATATCCGTGGTGACAATGGGATGTTCTATTGATCCACTTGATGTATGTTTTGGTGATCAACTTGCGGGTTCCGTGACCTTGGGAATCTATGCATAGGGGTTGGCACATGTTTTCGTCTTGACTCTCCGGTAGAAACTTTGGGGCACTCTTTGAAGTTCTTTGTGTTGGATTGAACATGATGAATCTGAAATTGTGTGATGCATATCGTATAATCAAGCCCATGGGTACTCGTGGTGACATTGGAGTATCTAGGTGACATTAGGGTTTTGGTTGATGTGTATCTTAAGGTGTTATTTTAGTACGAACTCTAGGGCTGTTCGTGACACTTATAGGGATAGCTCATACGATTGATCGGAAAAGATAACTTTGAGGTGGTTTCGTACCCTACAATAATTTCTTCGTTTGTTCTCCGCTATTTGTGACTTTGGAGTGAACTCTTTGTCGCACGTGAGGGATTTACATATGATTCAACTATGTCAGTATTGTTGAGAGAACTTGCACTAGTGAAAGTATGAACCCTAGGCCTTGTTTCTAAGCATTGCAATACCGTTTTTGCTCACTATTGTTACTTGCTACCTTGCTGTTTTTATATTTCAGATTACAAAAACCTATATCTACCATCCATATTGCACTTGTATCACCATCTCTTCGCCGAACTAGTGCACCTATACAATTTACCATTGTATTGGGTTTGTTGGGGACACAAGAGACTCTTTGTTATTTGGTTGCAGGGTTGTTTGAGAGAGACCATCTTCATCCTACGCCTCCCTCGGATTGATAAACCTTAGGTCATCCACTTGAGGGAAATTTGCTACTGTCCTACAAAACTCTGCGCTTGGAGTCCCAACACGAGTCTACAAGAAGAAGGTTGTGTAGTAGACATCACCCCCAGGGGCTGGGGCCACCAAGAGGGGGTTGTCGCGAGGTCCCACATGGTCCTTGGGAAGCAGCCCCCACTCGTCAAAGCGAGGCATCTTCTGGGCGATGGCTCCCCCGTTCGGATGATTGTACAAGGGGAGCCCTCCCGGAGGAAGTGCGGCAGGTTCTCCGTCGGTCAGGAGGCGGAGCACCTCGCGCAGCGCGCTGGAAGGAAGGGAAGGCACTTGAAGCCTCATGGCATTGTCGGGGCCGGTAAAGGTCCACATGGGGCGAGAATGGCGCTGGAGGGGAGCAATTTGCCGACGGATGAACTCCCTCACCACCATCGCCATCGTCACACCCGCCTTCTTCAGGTCGGCCAACTTGGCCATAACCCACGCGAGCCGCGGGTTGACAAACTTCGCGTTCTCCCAACCGAGGCTCGGTTGCATGGGGTCCGCCAGAGTTTGGAGCAGGGGGCTGTACGCGAAGGCGTCAACATACACCCACTGCCTCCGGAAGCACTCCGCGTTCGGATGAAGCTCATCATCGAGGGCCGCGCCCGCCGTCGCGTCCGTCGCTCTGAGTGACACGCACCCCGAGCACTGCCCGCTGTCAACCATTTGGAGGGAGAAGAAGTGGCGAAGCAGAGCCACGGACGAGGAGATGCCCACGAAGGCATCACACAAGAACGCGAAGGCGGAGAGGAGGATGATGGACCCAGGGTCAAGATGCAATGCTTGGACCTGGTAGTGCGTGAGCACGACATTGAAGAAGTCTAAAAACAGCGACAGCAAGCTAGAGAAGAGGGCTTGGAAATGAAGGGGGATGTTGGTGGCCTGCAGATCAACTGGAAGCCGAGAGGCAGGCCAGATCTTCGTCGCCTTCCACTCATTGGTATCAGCAGCGATTGCCCGCAGGACCTTGTCCAGCCCTTCGAGATTGAGCACGGAGGACCGGCCCAGCGTGGGCTCTGGCCCCAGATGGGGCTCCGACGTCATCGAGTACCTGCCCCTCTTCTTCTAGGGAGCCATGACGGAGGGGCAGATTGGAGCGAGCGCGAGATTCGGCGAGGAAGGTGCGAGCTTGCGGCGGAAGGAGGAGCAAAAGGCAGGCGCGAGGTGGGACAATGATGGCTCTGCTGCGTGCGCCAGGTTTTTGTCAGCAAGGGCAGTTGCCGAGGCAAGGTGGGGAAGTGGAGGCGTCCGCATCTCCTCGTGCGCCACGCGTCGAACCTGGCCCGCAGGCGATTGGGGCCCACGACGCTTCGGCCTTCCTTCCTTGGCTTCACCCCGAAGCCAACCCGAGCGCGCCTTGGGCCCAGGGGCTACTGTCGACGTTCTGGGATCGGGGGTATCCAGATCTGCCTGCCTGTGGCCCAGCGCGTGGCCCACCTGGACGGCCCAATATGGCCTGGCAGCAAACCCCCCAAGACAAGACCCTGCAAGGGCCCCGGCCTCGCGAGGCGAACAACACCAAGAGCTCCAGAGGAGTGGCCTCCCCAGGCTGCCTCCCGAGGAGCAGAGATTCCTATGCAGGTACCCTGCCTCATGAGGCTGGGATGACGTGAGCCATGACGACCAAGGCCAGGCGGGCGCCAGTGGGCAGAGAGGGGACAATTTCCTCTTCTGTGCTAAGGAGGCAAGGACGCACGCGGGTTTCCAAGGGATCCCCCAAAGGTTTCCATTCCAGTGCAACAAGACCAACACCACGGGCTCGGCAGGACGGACGTCATCGCCGAGCCCACCTCTGCGTCACGTCCAGAAGCTTTGCAGGCAAAGACCACTTTTCGTCAGGATAAGATGTACCTCTTGTCCCCTTTCGAAATTGGCCGTTGTGGGATCCCTTCCCGCCTGTGCGATAAGGGAAGAGGACCGAGGCCACTATAAATAGGGACCAACATCCACCGTAGAAGGGATCGATCCATTCCCACCTCAGAGCCCTCACAAGGCCACCCAACCACGGTACTAGTTCATCCCCATTCTCCTCGTGAGGCGAATCCACCAAAAGTAGGAGTAGGGTCTTACACCGCAAGGTGGCCCGAACCTGGGTAAATCTCCGTGTCCATCTTCTTGTTCGCTGGCACGTGTTCGACGAGTCTTGGCTGCGGGGTGGCGAGCCCGAGGCTAGAGCTGGTTGGAATCTTCTCACACGCCCCAGACTTTGAACTTTCTTGGGTCTGCGGAGCCCTGATTCCGACAGTGTACACCACCATGAGGTCCGTCTTCCTGATGTGGGTGTCCACAGGATACACGCCGAACTCCATTGGAGCGCCGCTGGATATCCTCTCTGTATGTGTAGATGTGGGTGTGCTTATTGTATTGTGGGGCGCGATCGAAATGTTGAAGAGACTATGGTTAATGGCCGCAGGTATAAATGGGGGCCAGAGGTCCTAGAAAACCGGCATGTACGGATGGCAATTTTTGCAGCGCGTGATTCCATCATGACGCACATAACTGCATCGTGGCACAACCTATGCATATGGCGCCCCAAACGTGATCATGGGATGGCCCCAACTGCTAGCGGAGTGCACACAGAGGGGCGCGAGAGCAGAGCACGCGGAGGTACGCGAGACCAGAGCGCCCGCAGTGACTCGAGGTCGAACCCGACCACTTTGCACTTGTCCGCGTCAAGGAACATCTCCATAACGTGGATGGAGTTCTCCACCTAGACCGGAGGGTTGGTGTACACCACCAAGAGCTCCATGAACGTGCTATGCGTGTCCACTACCACATGCATGGTGAACTGGCTCTTCGTCGACAGCCGCTGGGAGTGCCATTCGTGCCATGCATGATACCCTCTCTGTATTTGTGGTCGTGGTTTTGCTTCTTAAGGTACAAATATTAATCGTCAATTGCATATTAAGGAAATAATAGTGCTACCAATATACGAGTCTCATACGATGCCATTTGAATGACTGTATCACAAATGACAGAAATATTACAAAGGTTCAAATTCTAGCATTTTACAAGGCTCAAATTCAAAGATTACAAGGTTCAAACTGATATTAGAAATGAAATTCAGCTTATGCAGAAACTTTGGCATGCAGCTCTAGACGCCCGCGATGATTAGCTGAACATGAACATATGAGAGGTTCAAACTGATATTATGAGAAGTTTTGCAACTTCAATATTTCTGCAAAGGGGCCCGCCACTGACATATCATGTATGAGCTTGCGATGAGGACTTCCGACCAGTATGTCACTGATTTTTCAAAATGAAATTGAGCTATTGCAGAGCCTTTTCCATTCTGCCATAGTCGCCGATGCTGATCAGCATACCATTCATTTTTGCGCCATGAATGTACGTCAAATCTCATTACCTTTAGCACACTTTCTCTCACAATACAGAACCTGGCGAATATAATCTCCAGTCCCTCGGTAGGGGTTCAAATTAATTTCTAAGGGAGGGAGATCAAGGCATTCGATGGGATTGTTATACTGCATCACATTATCCACTACCGGGCCTGATCGTATCTGCAAAAGAGGAGAATGTATTAGTGCTTGAACACACAAGGACCTCTTTGATTTGCAGGGTTTCTAAAATACACGAATAAAGTGACATGCCATCTTCAATCCTGCATATTAACATGGGCGTTTGATTACACTCTAGGAAAACATATTATTCTTCATAAGTGGTCGGAGTGGATGGAAATTTTTCTTTGAAAACTAGTATAGATGAATCCAAATGAGAAATACTTATGGATTGTAACCACATGAATCAAGCAACTACTATAGGAAAAAACATCTATCTATTGAAATCCTACAAAATTACCTCAGAAATTGTAGTACATTCGTCATTGTAAACTTGGGAATAGGGACCAAAAATTGAACTCCCTTGTGGTTAAAATTTAACAGGAAAGGAGAATCACCTCGATATATAGCTTCTCCAGGCATGAAAAGCATCTAAGGAAGCTGGCAACTTGGTCCAGGTCGGGGCCGACAGATTCTAGTGCCAAGATCTTCACTGTGCGTAGATACAGGGTCAAGCTTGTTGGAATCATTTTCTGGATGACGACTGAACATATATCTTGAAAATAGAATTTTTTTTGTTAATTTCAAGAAGGAGAAGAAGGTGACTGTTGTACCTGTACGGTTATGGATACAATAACAAGTTCAGAGAATTTGACAGGCGAATAGCCAAACACTGTCAACTTCAGCACGTAAATGACCCTGATTCCTGTTGGACCTTCTTGATCAACAAGCAATCTCTCAAGTAAAGGCAGGTCCTCAATGACCATTTGGTGATTCACGTTCTGTGATCCATTACAGCACCAACAATACACGCAAATTGTTCGGAGACTCATGAAGGCTATGTTGAGGCTACTCAACCCGTTGACCGCCTAAAGATGAAGGGACTCGAGCGCAGTACAGCCGCGGAGCGGGCGTCCCATGTCGTCCTTGGTGATGCAGACGGCGGCGAGTGATACGTCTCCAATTTATCGATAATTTTTGATTGTTCCATGCTATTATATTATCAATCTTGGATGCTTTATATGCAATTATATGCTATTTTATATCTTTTTTGGAACTAACCTATTAACACAGTGCCTAATGTCAGTTGTTGTTTTTTTGCCTGTTTTTGGTTTTCCAGGAAATCAGTACCAAACGAAGTCCTAACGCTAGGAAACTTTTGGACAATTTTTTCTGGACAAAAGAGACCCTGGAAGCTTCAGGAGGAGTCAGAACGCGTGATACGTCCATTTTGCGTGATTTCCTACTGTTATTTATAATGTTTTTATGCATAATAATGCTTTAGGGAGTGATTCTAATGCCTTTTCTCTCATAATATGCAAGGTTTACACAAAGAGGGAGAATACCGGCAGCTGGAATTCTGGACCTAAAAAAGCATATCAGAGATTCCTATTCTGCACATCTCCAAATAAGCTGAAACTTCACAGAGAATTATTTTGGAATATATTAAAAATACTGGAGCAAATAACTACCAGAGGGGGGCCACCTAGTGAGAACAAGACACCAAGGCGCGCCAGGCCCCCCAGGCGCGCCCTGGTGGCTTGTGCTCAGCACGGCCCACCTCCGGTGCCCATCTTCTGGTATTTAAGGTATTTTGACCTAGAAAAAATAAGGAGAGGACTTTCGGGATGGAACGCCGCCGTCTCGAGGCGGAACTTGGGCAGGAGCACTTTTGCCCTCCGACGGAGCGATTCCGCCGGGGGAACTACCCTCCCGGAGGGGGAAATCGAAGCCATCGTCATCACCAACAGCCCTCTCATCTTTGGGAGGCCAATCTTCATGAACATCTTCAACAACACCATCTCCTCTCAAACCCTAGTTCATCTCTTGTGTTCAATCTTTGTACCGGAACCTCAGATTGCTACCTGTGGGTGACTAGTAGTGTTGATTACATCTTGTAGTTGATTACTATATGGTTTATTTGGTGGAATATTATATGTTCAGATCCCTTATGCTATTTAATACCCCTCTGATCTTGAGCATGAATATTATTTGTGAGTAGTTACCTTTGTTCTTGAGGTCACGGGAGAAGTCATGTTGCAAGTAATCATGTGAATTTGATATGTGTTTGATATTTTGATGATATATATGTTGTGATTCCCTTAGTGGTGTCATGTGAATGTCGACTACATGACACTTCACCATATTTGGGCCTAAGGGAATGCATTGTGGAGTAGTTATTATATGATGGGTTGATAGAGTGACAGAAGCTTAAACCCTAGTTTATGCGCTACTTCGTAAGGGGCTGATTTGGATCCAAACATTTAATGCAATGGTTAGATTTTATCTTAGTACTTTTCTTGTAGTTGCGGATGCTTGCGAGGGGGTTAATCATAAGTGGGAGGTTTGTTCAAGTAAGAACAACACCCAAGCACCGGTCCAGCCACATATCACATTATCAAAGTAGCGAACGCAAATCAAACCAACATGATAAAAGTGACTAGATAAAATTCCCGTGTACCCTCAAGAACACTTTGCCTATTATAAGAGACTATTCTAGCCTGTCCTTTGCCACAAAAGGATTGGGCTTCCTTGCTGCACCTTATTTATTGTTACCGTTACTTGCTCGTTACCAATTATCTTGCTATCAAACTATCTGTTACCTACAATTTCACTGCTTGCAGAAATTACCTTGCTGAAAACCGCTTGTCATTTCCTTCTGCTCCTCGTTGGGTTCAACACTCTTACTTATCGAAAGGACTACGATTGACCCCCTATACTTGTGGGTCATCAACGCGAAGCGAGGAGACGACAAGGCAACAGGGCGCGCCTAGGGGGGTAGGCACGCCCTATTACCTTGTGGGCCTCGTGGCTCCATCTGACCAAATTCCACCTCCATAAATTCTCTAAAATTAGGAAACCAACAAAGAGCCACTCGAAACACTTTTTCCACCGCTACAAGTCTCTCTTCCGACGAGAGCCCATCTGGAGACCTTTTCCGGTACTCTACCGGAGGGGAATCGATCACGGAGGCCTTCTACATCAACCTTGTTGCCTCCAGGATGATGCATGAGTAGTCCACCACAGACCTACGAGTCCATAGCTAGTACCTAGATGGCTTTCTCTCTCTTTGATCTTCAATATCATGTTCACCGCGATCCTCGCGGTGATCTATCCGATGCAATCTTCTTTTGAAGTGTGTTTGTTGGGACCTGATGAATTCTGGATTTATGATCAGATTATTCATTGAAAATAATTGAGTTTCCTCTGAATTTATGCATTATTCTTATATCTTCATATTTCTCTTCGATCTATCGGTTTGGTTTGGCCAACTAGATTGATTTATCTTCAACGGGAGCGGTGCGTTGTAATGGGTTCAATCTTGCGGTGCTCTATATCCCAGTGACAGAAAGGGACAAGACACGTATTTGTATTGTTGCCATTAAGGATAAAACGTTGGGGTCTAAACATATTGCTTGTCTTACTTTGTCTACATCATGTCATCTTGCTCCAAGCATTAATCTGTTTGTTATGAACTCGATACCATAGATGCAGGCATGAGTGGGCCGATTGGTGGACTAATAGTAGTAGATGCAAAATCATTTCAGTCTACTTTTTTTATGGAAGTGATGCCTATATACATGATCATTGCCATGAATAACATGCCATAACTATGCGCAATTCAGTCAATTGCCCAACAATAATTTTTCTACCCACTATATACTATGTTCAAGAGAGAAGCCTCTAGCGAAAACTATGGCCCCCAGGTCTACTTAATCATAAATTCTAAAACCCTAAAAATACTTTTCCATAATTTATTTACTATTATTTTATTTTTCTTTTATATCATCTATCTTTATCAAGATTTAATCCTTGCAAGTGACGAGTTCAAGGGGCTTGACAACCCTCTTGGCCGCATTGGGTGCAAGTGTTTGGTTTGTTGTGTGTAGGTGTTGTTGAAAGGAATTTGCTTGGTTCTCCTATTGGTCTGATAACTTGGTTCTAACTGAGGGAAATACTTATCTCTAGGAAATACTTATCTCTACTATACTGCATCTCCCCTCCTCTCCGGGGGAAATTCCAACGCAGTTTACAAGTAGCAGGAAGAATTTCTGGCGCTGTTGCCGGGGAAACATCATCAAACTCTCGTTAGGTTCCTTCACAGACACTACCATTTACTTATTATACTTTCTACTTGCCTAGTACGCTATCTTTATCTTTGTCACACAAAAAAAGTTAGTAAAAGCAGAAATTTAAGTTAAATGGATCCTCATCCGGTTGCTTGTCTTTTTAAACTTGTTGCCTTTTGTAAACCAATAGCTAGTAATGAAGTGATAAATGAAAATACTAGGGAATACACTCATTAAATGAAAAGCATGATTGCAATGTTGTTAGTATAAATGCTATGAACGTCAATTGTGCTAATGATCATGATTAGGGTGACGATGTTTCTTTTGATCTTGAAAACTTATTTAAGCCTCATAATGAATCTACTATTGAAAGTTGCCAGAGTATTGAAAGTGGGTTTGGAAGAGTGTCCACTTTAGGTAAAAAGAATCCCACGTATTTGGAGAGTGTTTAATCTTATGATTTTATTGATAAAAGTGGGTCTCAAGAGGCCATGACTTTAGTTAATGTTAATCCCACTATCTTGGAAGATTGCAAAACTTTTGTGCATGTGGATCATGGAGACAATATTTTATGTGATAGCTATATTGTTGAATCTGAATATGATCCGACATGTAATTATTATGAGAGAGGCAAAATTGGTTATAGAAATTTTCATGTTACTCACTTACCTCTCTTTGTATTGAAATTATTAAGGTTTCATCCTTCCTATTTGCTTATGCTAGATATTTCTTGTGTTGATAATTTGTTTTCCTATAAAATGCCTATGCATAGGAAGTATGTTAGACTTAAAAGAGTTTTTCACACGCTATATGATGCTCTGTTTGTGCTTCAATTCTTGTCTTTCATGTGAGCATCATTAAAATTTCAAGCCTATCTTAATGGCTATAAAGAAAGAGCTTGTTGGTAGACAACCCAATATTTATCATTTGATTTTTGCTTTCTGTTATTTTGGGTTTACACTTTTGTCGCTACTGTAATTATTGTGTTTCTATGTTTTAATTAGTGTTTGTGCCCAGTCAAGTCTTTAGGATTGATTTGGATGATAGTAGAATTGATGTTGTGCATAAACAGAAAATTTTGTGCCTAGTATATGAATTTATTCTCTCAGCTGGTACGTGATAAATTGCTGAAATTTTTACACAGTATTGGTATACAAATTGTTCAAGATTTACTAATTTTTTCAGAATTTTCAGAGTTACATAACTATGGTTTTGGTATAAATCATTATAGACTGTTCTGTTTTAGACATATTCTGTTTTTGCTTGCATAGTTTACTTGTTTTGATGATGCTATGGATTATATCAGGGGGTATAAGTCTTGGATAAGTTAGAATATAGTACGTTATGCAATAATTAAATATGAATCAATTTACAACAGTACCTAAAGTTTATGATTTACCTATTATACTAACGGATCTCACGAGGTTTCTGTTGAATTTTGTGTGCTAAAGTTTTCAAGTTTTGGGTGAGATAACGATGGATGAAGGAATCAGGAGTGTTAAGACCCTAAGCTTGGGGATGCCCAAGGCACCCCAAGGTAATATTGAAGGAAGACCCAAGCATCTATGCTTGGGGATGCCCCAGAAGGCATCCCCTCCTTCGTCTCCAATCTATCGGTATGTCACTTGGAGCAATATTTTTATTCATCACATGATATGTGTTTTGCTTGGAGCGTCGTGTATTATAGTTTGATTTTCTTTTAGTTTGCCACAATCATTGTTTGCTGGACACACATATTTGAGAGAGTCACACGGTCATCATAATTTATTAGAATACTCTATATGCTTCACTTATATCTATTGAGCTAGGCAGTTGCTCTAGCGCTTCACTTATATGTTTTTAGAGCACGACGTTGTTTAGATTTTATAGACATAATTGAACTGTCATGCTTCACTTAAATGTTTTTGAGAGTCTAAAAAATAGGAATTGTAATTTGCACTAGTTATAAGACTTGTCCAAAAAGGATAGGTATTCAATGGGGATATAATAAAAACCTTCATGTAGCTCACTAAAGAAGAAACATGGGTTAATTATATTGATGTACTAATATGAAAGGGCATGAGTACATGATCATTGGTTAGTAGAAATAGTAGAATTAAAGCTTGTTGTTCATTTCTCATCTAAGTATTAATGATGGCATGGTGATGATGTGTGAGCATTTTTATTTTTGAAAGGAAATCCTATCGTGTTGTTTGAATCGGGGGCGCGCGACAGTTAAGTCCTACCAACCTCCTCCCTAGGGACATGCGGTAGTACTTTGCTTCGAGAGAGATAATAAGGCTTTACAATATGTATATGAGTTCTTTATGACTAATGTGAACCCATGGATATACGCACTCTCACCTCTCCATAATTGGCTAGCCTCTCCGGTACCGTGTATTGCCCATTCTCACCTCGAGAGTCGGTGCAACTTTCGCCGGTGCATCCAAACCCCGTGATATGACACACTCTATCACACATAAGCCACCCTATACCTTCCTAAAAACAGCCACCATACCTACCTATCATGACATTTCCATAGCCATTCCGAGATATATTGCCGTGCAACTTCCACCGTTCCGTCTCATGACTTGTGTGTTCATCATCATATTGCTTTGCATGATCATATAGCTGACATGGTGTTCGTGGCAAAGCCACCGTTCATCATTGTCTACATGTTACGCTAGATCATTGCACATCCTGATACACTGCCAAAGGCATTCATATAGAGTCATTACATATATCTTCATTGAGTTGTAATATCGAGTTGTAAGTAAATAAAAGTATGATGATCATCATTATTAGAGCATTGTCCAAGTGAGGAAGGGATGATGGAGACTATGATTCCCCCACAAGCCCGGACGAGACTCCGAACGAAAAAAAGAGAAATGGGGAAGGCGAAAAAGAAAAAGAAAAGCCTACCATTACAAAAAATGAGAGAAGGGAGAGTGTTACAATCTTTTATTCCACACTTGTGCCTCAAAGTGGCATCATGTTCTTCATATAGAGAGTCTCTTGAGTTGTCATTTTCATATACTAGTGGGAATTTTTCATTATAGAACTTGGCTTGTATATTCTGATGAAGGGCTTCCTCAAATGCCCGAGGTCTTCATGAGCAAGCAAGTTGGATGCACACCCACTTAGCTTCCGTTGAGATTTCATACACTTATAGCTCTAGTGCATCAGTTGCATGACAATCCCTACTCCTGGCATTGATATCGATTGATGGGCATCTCCATAGCCCATTGATCCGCCTAGTTGATTCGAGATTTTCTTTCCACTTTGACTCCTTTTGATATCTACCACCATACTCTATTCCACCCATATGCTATATCCATGGATCACACTCATGTATTGCATGAAGTTGAAAATGCTGAAGTGCGTTAGAAGTACGATCCAATTGCTTGGTTTTGACACTGAGGTGCTCATGATTTATACTTACGCGGTGAAGACGGAGTCATGCCATGCCTGATATGATAAAATGAGTAGGGAATAACATACTTTAAGGATCGTATATTTTGAAAAGTAATGTTTATGCTATTTATGTTCATGGATATTATTATGTTGATATCAATTATTTCATCATTTATCATGATCATACCTAAAAGAGATTACATGTTGGGTAGCATGCCGCATAAAAAATTCTGTTTTTATCATTTACCTACTCGAGGACGAGCAGTAATTAAGCTTGGGGAGGCTGATACGTCTCCAACGTATCGATATTTTTTGATTGTTCCATGCTTTTATATTATCAATCTTGGATGCTTTATATGCAATTATATGCTATTTTTTTATCATTTTTTGGAACTAACCTATTAACCCAGTGCCTAGTGCAACTTGCTGTTTTTTGTCTGTTTTTGGTTTTCCATGAAATAAGTACCAAACAAAGTTGCAGGGCGGCGCAGAACGCTGCAGCCCACGGGTGTCGTCTGGGCGACGCGAGCAGCCCGGCGCTCAGCGCGAGCCCGACGAGCTTTGGCCATGGGAGTGACGAAGCGAGGACGAAGCGGAGCGGGAGGAAGGACTCCCACATGCCCCTACCTGGCGCGCCAAATGTCGGAAATCGGGGCTCCGCAGACCCAAGAAGGTTCGAACTCTGGGGCATGTGCAAAGATCTCAACCAGCTCTAGCCTCAAGCTCGTCGCCCCCAGCCAAGCCTCGTCGAATGCGTGCGAGCGAACAAGAAGACGGACACATAGATTTACCCAGGTTTGGGCCACCTTGCGGTGTAAGACCCTACTCCTGCTTTGGTGGATTGGCCTCATGAGGAGGTTTGGGGATGAACTAGTACAGTGGTTGATCGACCTCGTGAGGGATCTTGGGTGAGGATAGATCGATCTGTCTCCCCCTTCTACGGCGGTGGCTAGTCCCTATTTATAGCGGCCTTGGTCCTCTTCCCTCATCGCACATGCGGGAAGGGATTGCACAATGACCAAATTTGAAAGGGGACAAGAGGTACATCTTATCCTGACTAAAGGCGGTCTTCGCCTGCAAAGCTTCTGGGCGTGACGCGGAGGTGGGCTCGGCGATGACATCCGTCCTGTCGAGCTCGTGGTCTTGGTCTCGTTGCACTGGAGTGGCAACCTTTGGGGGATTCCTCGGGGACCCGCGTACATCCTTGCCTTCTTAGCAGAAAAGAGGAAACTGCCCCGTCTGCGCCCGCTGGCGCCCGCCTTACCTTGGTCGTCATGGCTCACGTCATCGCAGCCTCCTGAGGCCGGGTACCTGCATAGGAATCTCCGCTTCTCGAGAGGCAGCCTGAGGAGGCCACTCCTCTGGAGGCCTTGGTGTTGTTCCCCTCGAGAGGCCGGGGCTCTCGTGAGGGTCTTGCCTTGGGGGGTCTGCTGCCAAGCCGTACCGAGCCGTCGAGGTGGGCCATGCGCTGGGCTGCAGGTAGGCAGGTCTGGGTACCCCTGATCCCAGAACGCCGACAGTAGCCCCCAGGCCCAAGGCGCGCTCGGGTTGGCTTCCGGGCGAAGCCAAGGAAGGAAAGGCCGAAGCGCCGCGGGCCCCAATCTCCTGCGGGCCAGGCTCGACGCGTGGCGCACGATGGTACGCGGACACCTCCACTTCCCCACGTCGCCTCGACAACCACCCTTGCTGACAAAAACCTGGCGCACGCGGCAGGGCAGTCACTGTCCCAGCTCGCGCCTGCCTTCTCCTCCTCCCTCCACAAGCTCGTACCTTCCTCGCCGGATCTCACGCTTGCTCCAATTTGCCCCTCCGCCATGGCTCCCAATAAGAAAAGGGGCAGGACCTCGATGACGTTGAAGCCCCAGCCGAGACCAGAGCCCATGGTGGGCCGGTCCTCCATGCTCAATCTCGAGGGGCTGGACAAGGTCCGGTTGGCAATCGCCGCCAATACCAATGAGTGGAAGGCGACGAAGATCTAGCCCGCCTCTCGGCTTCCAGTTGATCTGGAGGCCACCAACACCCCCCTTCATCTCCACGCCCTCTTCTCCGGCTTGGTGCTGCCGTTTTCAGACTTCTTCAATGTCGTGCTCACGCACTACCAGGTCCACGCATTGCATCTCGACCCTGGGTCCATCGTCCTCCTCTCCGCGTTCGCGTTCTTGTGTGAGGCCTTCATGGGCATCTCCCCGTCCGTGGCCCTGCTTCGCCACTTCTTCTCCCTCCAAACAGTCGCCAGCGGGTAGTGCTCGGGGTGTGTGTCGCTCCGAGCGGCGGACGCGACGGCGGGTGCGGCCCTTGATGTCGATCTTCATCCGAACGCGGAGGGCTTTCGGAGGCAGTGGGTGTATGTCAACGCCACCGCGTACAGCCCCCTGCTCCAAACTCCGGCGGCCCCCGCGGAGCCGCGTCCCGGTTGGGAACATGCGAAGCTCGTTGACCCGCGACTCGCACGGGTTACGGCCAGGTTGGCCAACCTGAAGAAGGCGGGTGTGACGATGGAGATGGTGGCGAGGGAGTACATCCGCCGGCGAATTGCTCCCCTCCAGCGCCATTCCCGCCCCATGTGGGCCTTTACCGGCCCCGACGACTCCATGAGACTCTAGGTGCCTCCCCTTCCTTCCAATGTGCTGTGCGAGGTGCTCCGCCTCTTGACCGGCGGAGAGCCCGCCATAGTTCCTCCGGAAGGGCTTCCCTTGTACAATTATCCGAACGGGGGATCCTTCGCCCAGAAGATGCCGCGCTTCGACGAGTGGGTGCTACTTCCCGAGGACCATGTGGGACCTCGCGACAACCTCCTCTTGGTGGCCCCGAGCCCTGGGGGCCCTGAGGTCAGTGCTCCTAGCGCAACTGCGGAGGAGCGCCCTGAGCCGCGTGTCTCCCAAGCATCGACCTTGGCCCCTGCAAGCAGTGAAGGCGACGCCTCGCCCGGAGGCACGACCGCCGCCCCTACCGCAGGATGCCGTGTGCCTGACGTCAGCGAGCCATCCCCCGACCCCCGCATATGCCGGAAGAAGAAGGAGCCCGTGGGCCGCAACAGCCCGGCCCCGAGGGCCCTGAGGAAAAGGAAGTGGATCGCCATAGATGAGTAAGCGCCCGACCTTCCTTGATTTCCGCATGATGTGCACCTCTGAACTTTTGCTCCTCAGGTCCCCTCTTAACGAAGGAAAAAGCGCACCTCCGCCACCACCTCCCGAAGGCACCGGGCCTGTTGCGGCCTCGTGCCGCGCGAGCCGTGTGACTGTGCGCGAGGAGGCACCCGTACTTGGGCCCAAGCCGTCCCTGGGGGGCCTCGGGCCCGACTTTTCGGCGTTCCTCTTCAGGCGTGGCCTCCGGCTTGCGGGACCAGGGCCACGGCTTCCCCTGGCGATTCTTCCCGGCGACTGGACGCCCGGGGCGTTGGCGTCCTCTTCGAGCGGGGGGGGGGGGGGTGAGTTCCCATGGGGCCCAGCCCCGAGCTGGAGGGCCGGACAATGGACCCTCGGCCCCGGATCCCCGCTGGAGACGGGTGGGCCTTCACGTGCCTTCCCTGTCGACCGGGGGGTGGAGGAGATTGCAGTCGCAGCGCTTCCCGGCACGACCTCCTTCAAGGCGCGGTGAGCGTGCTAGGCCGCCTCGGGGCCGAGATTAACGACGTCGACGCATGCCTTGAGGCAGAGCGCTTGCGCTTGGCGCACGAATGGCACCGGCTCGCGGTCGCCATCAACCTCGGTCGTTTGCAATGCGAGCACACTCGCACGGAAGCCGAGGGATCCCTCGTCGTGGCGAGGGAGGCCCGCGATCGTGCGCTTGAAGAGGCCCGAGCCGCGGACTGCCGGCGTGAGGCTGCAGAGAAGCGTGGGAGAGAGCTTCAATCTTCCAATGCCGCCCTGGAGCGACAAGTCCAGGCGCGTAAGGCCGCGCTCGCCACCTCGGCGTGCGGGCCGTCCACTGGCGAGGCGAGGCTCCACACACTTGAAGACACGCTGACGCTGGAAGCACTGGAACAAAGCTTGGAGCGCGAGTGGCTGGAGGTGATGGAACGCCAAGTGGCTGCCGCCGAAGACTCCCTTGCCTCTCGGGAGGCGATGATCTAGGGAAAGGTCGACGAGAGGGTGGCGGAGGTTCGCCGGGCCCTCGCCAAGGACTACCGCGAGAAGATGAAGCTTCAGGAGTCCCGTTTCTGCAAGCGGCGCGATGACCTGAAAGGCGAGGCTGACGGACTCAGGAAGAAGTTAGCCGCGACAGAGCAACATGAAAAAGCTGCGAAGGATGCCCAGGCCGCCGCCGAGGCCGAGCTGTCTTTCCTCTACAAGTAGGTGGAGGATGTCACCTCCCTCGCGGAGAAGGCCTCGGACGAGGCGGACCGCGCCCGGGGGCTGCAGCACACGCGCTCCCAGATGTTTCAGGCCCTTGAGAGGAGGGCCCACCAGGCCCTGAGCAGTATCTGCAACGAGAGCTTCTCCAGTCCACTTGTTCCTGATGATGCCGGCTACCTTGGCTTCTTCACCAGGATTGTGGAGCGCTTTGAAGGGGGGGGGGGGGCAGAGAAGGTCCGCCAACTCGTGGAAGAGAAGCATCGTGACCTCCTCGCGCAGGCATCCTCACATGTCTTTAGCCACCTTCTTCGCCTCGACCCCAACTTCGACTTCGAAGCCGTGATAGCCCCCGTGCCCGAGGTGATTCAAGGTGCCCTCGAGGACTGGCTGGAGGATCACGTGGAGGACTTGATCGTGGAGTTTTCCCCCGCTGAAGGCAAGGGCCAGCCTTTGGTCGAGGGGCGCGGGTCTGACGGCGGTGGTGGCGACAGCAGCGACGACGACAACACATCTCCCTAGGTTGTCTTTTTCCTGTTTTACCTGTCAAGATTTTGAATATGACCCCTCGGGGATGTGAAAGTATTTTGGAAGAAACTCCTTATGGTGTATCAAGTAATGTTGTACTCCCTTGTGTCGCCTTTCCTTTGCTCGCCGTGGGCCCACAACCCCTGAGGAGGGGTGGGTCATTTCCATTATACCAAGTCACGGTGCTCGACCAAGGTCGGGAGGCGGAGGTTTCAACAGAGGCCTCGGGCCACGTGTGCCCGCTGGCTCGCTTGAGAGCGTCGCGCGAGGACTTGGACGCGATGGCCTTGGCGAGGTGTGCGCACGGGCAGGCCCGCGGCTGTTGTGACCTGGGCCCTCGGGGGAGGCCCTGAACGCCGCTGGGGCTGACTCAAACGTGCACACCGTGTCCAGCCCCCGCTCGCGCGCGAGAGAGAGTTGGCAAGGAGAAACGAGACTCAAGACGAGAAACAGTGCAAGGAGAACAATTCCCACCCCTCTTTTGGAATAAAGACGCGAAAACTTCAAACTTTATTCCAAAAAGTGGCAAATTCAGTTACAGAAGAGAGTAAAGAACAGCCGTGTCCGCCACCTAAGCTAGTCTTCCCCCCCAGCGCGGAGCATGGGGCTTCCACTAGGCGTGGGCATAGTCGTTGTAAGACCGTGTTGTCCGCCAGCGTGGAGCATGGGGCTTCCACTTGGGCGTGGGCGGGAGCCCCTCCGCGGCCTCGTACGGCACTCCTCGGGGGGCTCCGGGCATATACAACCCACTCATTATTACGTGACAGTGTCACGGGTGGTGCCTGGGGAGGCGTAGGGTGCTCCATGCCTCCGGGGCGCGGACCCCCTCCCTTGTCCCCAGGCGCGTGGCGGCAGGCCTGGAGCGCGTTAGGCTCCGAACGGGTCCTCCCACGAGGCGAGAGACCATGGGCGCCCTTTCTAGGGAGGACCCGCTTTGGAACGAGGTCTTTGGCTCCCGAGGGACCGGAGGCGGACGCCGACGCCGAGGTAGCGTCGCGACTCCTTGCGGCGCGAACGGGGCCCGGTGCCAGACCCTCTCGCCAAGCGCGAGGTTGGCTCCCGGCGCGGCACCCTGGCGCACCTCGCCGGGTTGTCCGGGCGCCTTGTGCGGGCACTCCACCCTCCATCTCCATGCAGGCAGCGCCGGGCCTGAAGACATGGGCGAGCGCTCCACCCTCCATCTCCAGGCAGGCAGCGCCTGGCCTGGAGACATGGGCGCCTGTTCCACCCTCCGTCTCCAGGCAGGCAAAGCCCGGCCCGGAGAGATGGGCGCCTGTTCCACTCTCCGTCTCCCGGCAGGCAACGCCCGGCCTGGAGACATGGGCGCTAGTTCCACCCTCCGTCTCCAGGCAGGCAACGCCCGGCCCGGAGACATGGGCGCCTGTTCCACCCTCCGTCTCCAGGCAGGCAACGCCCGGCCCGGAGACATGGGCGCCTGTTCCACCCTCCGTCTCCAGGCAGGCAATGCCCAGCCCGAAGACATGGGCGCCTGCTTGTGATAACCCCTAGCCTGAGGGCATGCCTCGCGAGGTTGCTCCCACCAGGCAACCTCACAAGGCTGACCACGCCAGCTGTCCTCGCGAGGCTGCTCGTGCCAGGCCTGGCGGAAGCCGCCCGCGAGGACGCGACTGTCCCAGGGGTTGTCGACGTAGACGTGCGGCCCGCCGCCCACATCGGGGGCGGCAGCCGCACTGGGTGGCATAGGGCGATGCTCGCCACGCATGGCCCGCACCTCCCGAAGCTCCTCGATCGTGCTGGTGATGAATCCCCATGAGCCTGGCGCTTCGCGCCCCGCTCCTTGCCTGTGGGGGCGCGCATCGAAGCACGCCTCCAAGCGGTGCCCGAGCACCTCCCTCGTCTCGCCTGTCAGGTCGGGAGCCCTCCAGGAGGAAGCCCCCGAGCCCACCCGGGGGAGATCGCCGGGGCCTTATCGGCGGCGTTGGCAGGCTCGGCGACGCGACCCAACCTGTCGCCATAGCGGTCGTTGTCGGGGAGGTAACGCAGCAGCTCGCGCGCCACGAGCAGCGCAGTCCACGCATTCATCGGCCCACGGCGAGCGCGGAAGGATGAAACCATGGTGGGAGCAAGGGACGGAGTAGCGGCGCGGCCGTCGGGCTGCGCGGTGGGCAGCAGCAACGAGTCCTGCCTCCCGTGAGCAACCGGGTCAGCGGCAACGTTAGCTACAGGAGAGGCGGGGCGACGCGGAACGCTACAGCCCACGGGTGTCGTCTGGGCGACGCGAGCAGCCCGGCGCTTAGCGCGAGCCCGGCGTGCTTTGGCCATGGGAGCGACGAAGCGGGGACGAAGTGGAGCGGGAGGAAGGACTCCAACACGCCCCTACCTAGCGCGCCAAATGTCAGAAATCGGGGCTCTGCAGACCCAAGAAGGTTCGAACTCTAGGGTGTGTGCGAAGATCTCAACCAGCTCTAGCCTCAAGCTTGTCGCCCCCAGCCAAGCCTCGTCGAATGCGTACGAGCGAACAAGAAGACGGACACAGAGATTTACCCAGGTTCGGGCCACCTTGCGGTGTAAGACCCTACTCCTGCTTTGGTGGATTGGCCTCACGAGGAGGTTTGGGGATGAACTAGTACAATGGTTGAGCAACCTCGCGAGGGCTCTTGGGTGAGGATGGATCGATCTGTCTCCCCCTTCTACGGCGGTGGCTAGTCCCTATTTATAGCGGCCTTGGTCCTCTTCCCTCATCGCACAGGCGGGAAGGGATCCCACAATGGCCAAATTTGAAAGGGGACAAGAGGTACATCTTATCCTGACTAAAGGCGGTCTTCGCCTGCAAAGCTTCTGGGCGTGATGCAGAGGTGGGCTCGGCGATGACATCCGTCCTGCCGAGCTCGTGGTCTTGGTCTCGTTGCACTGGAGTGGCAACCTTTGGGGGATTCCTCGGGAACCCGCGTACGTCCTTGCCTTCTTAGCACAAAAGAGGAAACTGCCCCCTCTACGCCCGCTGGCGCCCGCCTGGCCTTGGTCGTCATGGCTCACATCATCGCAGCCTCCTGAGGCCGGGTACCTGCATAGGAATCTCCGCTCCTCGGGAGGCAGCCTGGGGAGGCCACTCCTTTGGAGGTCTTGGCGTTGTTCCCCTCGTGAGGCCGGGGCTCTCGTGAGGGTCTTGCCTTGGGGGGTCTGCTGCCAGGCCGTACCGGGAAGTCGAGGTGGGCCACGCGCTGGGCCGCAGGCAGGCAGGTGTGGGTACCCCTAATCCCAGAACGTCGACAACATCCTTACACTTATCCTATGTTCCGCTACAATTGCTAGGCAAGGATGAAAACCAAGTTTTAGCTTTATCTCCTAGTGAGAAAGGAAATAATTTCAACTTAACCACATCATTATCCACATCTTTTTTTTCATATCACATAATTCGACGAAGGTATTAAGATGTGAAGCAGCGTCCTCATTATGACTTCCAGCAAATTGTTCTTTCATAACAAGATTTAGCAAATCAACATTTATATCAATAGCTTCCGCACTAGTGGCGGGTGGTATTGGAGTACTAATAAAATCATTGTTATTAGTATTTGAAAAGTCACACAATTTGGTATTTTCTTCAGACATAGTGACAAAGCAAGTAAACCAGCAAGCAAACAAGTAAACTAGATAACGAAGCAAACAAGCAAATAGATTTTTTTGTATTTTTGATTTTTATGTAAATAAAATATAAAGGATAAAATAAAATACAAGTAAAAAGTAGAATAAGTGATTGATAGTTTGTGTGAAGGAACCTGACAAGAATTTGATGATGTCTCCCCGACAACGGCGCTAGAAATTCTTCTTGCTACTTGTAAACTGCGTTGGAATTTTCCCCGAAGAGAAGGGTAGATGCAGTATAATAGAGATAAGTATCTCCCTCAGTGAGAACCAAGGTTATCGAACCAATAGTAGAACCAAGCAAATTTCTTTCAACATCACCTACACACACAAAACCAAACACTTGCACCCAACGCGTGCAAGAGGGTTGTCAAGCCCCTTGAACTCGTCACTTGCAAGAATTATATCTTGATAGAGATAGATGATATAAAAATAAAATAAAATAATAGTAAATAAATTGCAGCAAAGTATTTTTAGGGTTTTAGTATTTATGATAAAGTAGACCCGAGGGCCATAGTTTTCGCTAGAGGCTTCTCTCTTGAACATAGCATACGGTGGGTAGACAAATTACTGTTGGGCAATTGACAGAATTGCGCATAGTTATGACATGTTATTCACGACAATGATCATGTATATAGGTATCACGTCCATAAACCAGTTGTCCGAAACGATTCTGCATCTACTACTATTACTCCACCAATCGATCGCTATCCAGCATGCATCTATGGTATCGAGTTCATAACAAACAATAAAGCTTGGAGCAAGATGACATGATGTAGACAAAAAAGACAAGCAATATGTTCAGACCCCGTCGTTTTATCCTTAATGGCAACAATACAAATACATGTCTTGTTCCTTTATGTCACTGTGATATAGAGCACCATAAGATTGAACCCATTACATCGCACCACTCCCATTAAAGATAAATCAATCTATTTAGCCAAACCAATCCAATAGATCGGAGAGAAATATGAAGCTATAACAATCATGCATAATAGAATTCACAGGAGACTCAATTACTTTGAATGAATAATCTGATCATAAACCCACAATTCATCGGATCCCAACAAACACATTGCAAAAGAATATTACATCAGATAGATCACAGCGAAGATCGCGGTGAACATGGTATTGGCGATCAAAGAGAGAGAAGAAGCCATCTAGGTTCTAGCTATGGACCCGTAGGTCTGTGGTGGACAACTTACGCATCATCATGGAGGCAGCAAGGTTGATGTAGATGGCCTCCGTGATCGATTCCACCTCCGACAGAGTACCAGAAAAGGTCTCCCGATGGCCTCCCATCAGAACAAAGACTTGTGGCGGTAGAAAAAGTGTTTCGGGTGGATCCCTGTTGGTTTCCCGATTTTAGAGAATTTATGGATGTGTAATTAGGTTAGACGGAGCCTCGAGGGGCCCACAAGGCATCTGGGTGCGCCTAGCCCCTGGGCGCGCCCTGTTGCCTTGCGGTCTCCTCGCTTGGCGTACTGAATCCTCCCGAAGCTTCCAGGGTATCTTTTGTCCAGAAAAAAATCATCAAAAAAATTCGTAGCATTTGCACCTTGTTTGGTACCGATTTCCTGGAAAACCAAAAACACTCAAAAATAGTAACTGACACTAGGCACCAGGTTAATAGGTTAGTTCCAGAAAATAATGTAAAATAGCATATAATTGGATATAAAATATCCTATATTGATTATATAATAGCATGGAACAATAAACAATTATCGGTACGTTGGAGAGGTATCAGCATCCCCAAGCATAATTTCTACTTGTCCTTGAGTAGGTAAATGATAAAAACAGAATTTTTGATGCGACATGCTACCCAACATGTAATCTCTTCTAGGTATGATCATGAGAAACGATGAACTAATTGATATCAACATAATAATATCCATAAACATAAATAGCACAATCATTAGTTTTCAAAATATAAATTCTTTAAAGAATGTTATTCCCTACTCATTTTATCATATCAAGCATGGCATGACTCCGTCCTCACCGTGTATGTATAAATCATGAGCACCTCGGTGTCAAAACCAGGCAATTAGATCGTACTTCTAACATGCTTCAACATTTTAAACTTCACGCAATACATGAACGTGAACCATGGATATAGCATATGGGTGGAATAGATTATGGTGGTAGATATCAAAAGGAGTCAAAGTGGAAAGGAAGTCTCGCATCAACTAGGCGGATCAACGGGCTATGGAGATGCCCATCAATCGATATCAATGCGAGGAGTAGGTATTGCCATACAACTGATGCACTAGAGCTATAAGTGTATGAAATCTCAACAGAAGCTAAGTGGGTATGCATCCAACTTGCTTGCTCATGAAGACCCCGGACATTTGAGGCAGCCCGTCTCGGAATATACAATCCAAGTTCTATAATGAAAAAATATCACTAGCATATGAAAATTACAACTGAGGAGACTCTCTATATGAAGAACATGGTGCCACTTTGAGCCACAAGTGTGGAATAAAAGATAGTAACACTGTCCCTTCTCTCTTTTTCTCTCATTTTCATTTTTTTTCAATGATGGTTTTTTATTCTTTTACACCTCCCCCATTTCTCTTTATTATTTTATTTTATTTTTTGTTCGGAGTCTCATCCCGACTTGTGGGGGAATCATAGTCTCCATCATCCTTTCCTCACCAAGACAATGCTCTAATAATGATGATCATCACACTTTTATTTACTTACAACTCAGTATTAAAACTCTATAAAGAACAATATGACTCTATATGCATGCCTATGGCAGTGTACCAGGATGTGTAATGATCTAGCGTAACATGTAGACAATCATGACTGGTGGCTTTGCCACGAATACTATGTCAGCTATATGATCATGCAAAGCAATATGATGATGAACAAACAAGTCATGATACAAAACAGTGGAAGTTGCATGGCAATATATCTCGGAATGGCTATGGAAATACCATAATAGGTAGGTTTGGTGGTTGTTTTAAGGAAGGTATAGGGTGGCTTATGTGTGATATAGCGTATAATATCACGGGGTTTGGATGCACCGTCGAAGGTTGCATCGACTCTCGAGGTGAGAATGGGCAATGCACGGTACCGGAGAGGCTAGCAAATTACGGAGAGGTGAGAGTGCGTATATCCATGGATTCACATTAGTCATAAAGAACTCATATACTTATTGTAAAGCCTTATCATCTCTCTTGAAGCAAAGTACTACCACATGTCCCTAGGGAGGTGGTTGGTAGGAGTTAACCATCACACGCCCCCGATTCGAACAACATAATAGGATTTCATTTCAGAAATAAAAATGCTCACACATCATCACCATGCCATAACTAATACTTAGATTAGAATTGAAGAACAAGCTTTAATTCCTCTATTTCTACCAAACAATGATCATGTACTCATGCCCTTTCATATTACTACATCAATATAATTAACCCATGTTTCTTCTTTAGTGAGCTACATGAAAGTTTTTATTATATCCCACTTGAATACCTATCCTTTTTTGACTAGTCTTATAACATGTGCCCATTACTGTTTCCTATTTGTCTTTACTCTCAAAATGATTTAAGTGAAGCCTGAGACTTCAATTATTTCTATAAAATCTAAACACCGTCGTGCTCTAAAAAGATATAAGTGAAGCACTAGAGCAAGTGCCTAGCTCAAAAGATATAAGTGAAGCATATAGAGTTTTCTAACAAATTATGATGACCATGTGTCTCTCTCAAATATGTGTGTCCAACAAACTATGATTGTGGTAAACTAAAACAAAATCAAACTATAATACACGATGCTCCAAACAAAACACATATCATGTGATGAATAAAAATATAGCTCCAATTAACATACCGATAGGTTGGAGAAGAAAGAGGAGATGCCTTCTGGGGCATCCCCTAGCTTAGACGCTTGGGTCTACTTTGAATATTACCTTGGGGTGCCTTGGGCATCACCAGGCTTAGGGTCTTGCCGCTCCTTATTACTTCATCCATCGTTGTCTCACCCAAAACTTTAAAACTTCAGCACACAAAACTCAACAAAACCTCGTGAGATCCGTTAGTATAATAGACATATCAAATACTTTAGGTACTATTATAAATTTATTAATATTTTATTATTGCATAATAGGTACTGTATTCTAACTTCTTCATGGCTTATACGCCCCGATACAGTCCATGGCATCATCAAAACAAGCAAACTATGCAAGCAAAAACAGAATATGTCTAAAACAGAACAATCTATAATGATCTGTACCAAACCATACTTATGTAACTCCAAAAAATCTTAACAATTTTTAAAACCTGAAAAATTTGTATACCAATATTGTGTATTTTTTTAGAAATTTATCACATTCCATCAGAGAACCAAAATTCCCGCACTAGACGCAAAAGTTTCTGTTTATGCACATCATCAATTCTACTATCATCCAAATCAATCCTAAAGGCTTTAGTTGGCACAAACACTAATTAAAACATAAAAACACAATCATTAAAGTATCAATAATCATGTAAATACAGCAAACAATAAAGTAAAACAAAAATTTAAAGATAACTATTCGGTTGCCTCCCAACAAGCGCTATTGTTTTATGCCCCTAGTTGGGCATAATGCATAGTATCAAGTGTTGTCATCCTTCCAATTGATTCCATAGGTGGCCCTCATAATAGATTCATGAGGTGGTTTAATACTCTTTCTAGGGAAGTGTTCCATACCTTTCTTTAGTGGGAATTTGAATCTTATATTACCTTCTTTCATGTCAATAATAGCACCTATAGTTCGTAGGAAAAGCCTACCAAGTATAATAGGACAAGAAGTATCACATTCAATATCAAGCACAATGAAATCCACAGGTACATGATTTCTATTAGCAAGAATAAGCACATCATTTATTCCACCCAATGGTTTCTTATTAGTGGAATCCGCTAAATGCAAGTTAAGGGAACATTCATTTATATCGGTGAGACCTAGCACATTGGTACTTGTAAACTGTGTTGGGATTTTCCCCAAAGAGGAGGGGATGATGTAGTAAAGTAAAGGTAAGTATTTCCCTTAGTTATAACGAAGGTTATCGAACCAATAGGAGAACCACGCAAATTCCCGTCTTCAGCGCCTACGCACAAAAGATCAAACACTTGCACCCAACGCGGGTAAGAGGGTTATCCACCCCCTTGAACTCATTACTTGCAAGCTATAAGTAGTGATAGATAGATAATTTGATAAATATAAATTATAAAGAAAAATAAAATAAATAATGACAGCAAGTTATTTAGAGTTTTTGTAATTATATTTGTGAGGTGACCCGGGGGCCATAGTGTTCGCTAGAGGCTTCTCTCTCGAACAAGGCATATGGTGGGTAAACAAATTACTATTGGGCAATTGATAGAAAAGCGCATAGTTATGCAATATTTATTCACGGCAATGATCATGTATATATTCATCACGTCCATAAACAAATAGACCGACTCATGCCTGCATCTACTACTATTACTCCACCTATCGACCGCTATCTAGCATGCATCTAGAGTATTAAGTAAAAACAGTGTAATGCCTGGAGGATGATGACATGATGTAGACAAAGTAAATCCAATCAATATGAATAAACCCCATCGTTTTACCCTTAGAGGAAGCAATACAATACGTGTCATGTCCCTTTCTGTCACTGGGATTGAGCACCGCAAGATTGAACCCACTACAACGCACCACTCCCACTTGAAGATAAATCAATCTAGTTGGCCGAACCAAACCGATTGATCAGAGAGCATTACGAAGCTATAACTATCATGCAAATAAAATACCAGCAAGTGTTCAATATCTTTTCATTAATAATCTGAACATAAACCCACAATTCATCGGATCCCAACAAACACACCGCAAAGATTGATTATATAAGATAGATCACCGCGGGAATCACGGTGATCTTGGCAATGAAGAACATAGAGAGAGATATCCATCTAGGTACTAACTACGGACCCGTAGGTCTGCGGTGTACTACCCACACATCACCATGGGAGCAACAAGGTTGATGTAGAATCCCTCCGTGATCGACCCCCCTCCGGCAGGGCACCGGAACAAGGCTCCATATGGGCACACGGCGGAACAGAGACTTGCGGTGGCATAAAAAGTGTTTCGGGAGGCTCTCTAGGGTTTTCTAGATATTAGAGAATTTATAGGTCAGAGAACAGGGCCAGAGGGATGGGGAGGTGTCCCAAGCTATCAGGGCGCAGCCACCCCCTGGGCGCGCCCTGATGGCTTGGGGCATTTTGTGTGCCCTCCGGTCTTCCTCCGAAGCTTCTAGGTCTTATTTTGGTCCAGAAAAAATCATCAAAAAGTTTTGGCGTATTTGGACTTCGTTTGGTGCAGTATTCCTGAAAAGCCAAAAACACATAGAAAACAACAACTGGCACTTGGCACTGGGTTAATATGTTAGTGCTAAAAAATAATATAAAACAACAAGTAAATGCCTAAAAAGTATCCTAGAATGATAATATAATAGCATGGACCAACAAAAAATTATAGATACATTGGAGATGTATCAGTATCCCCAAGCTTAATTACTGCTTGTCCTCGAGTAGGTAAATGATAAAACGGAATTTTTGATGTGACATGCTACCCAACATGTAATATTTTCAGGCATGATCATTGAGAAACAATGAATCAACAAACATTAACATAGTAATATCCATAAGCAATAGTAACATAATCATCAACTTTCATAATATATACGATCCTTAAAGAATGTTTACCCCCATTCATTTTATCATATTAGCATGGCATGGCTCCGTCTTCACCACATAAATACAAATGTCAAGCACCACGGTGTTAAGCCAAGCAATTGTATCGTACTTTTCACGCGCTTCAGCATTTTATACCGCACTCAATACATGACTGTGAACCATGGACATAGCATATAGGTGCAATAGAATATGGTGGTAGGTTTCAAAGGAGTAAAAGTGGAGAAGAAAGTCTCACATCAACTAGGTGGATGAACGGGCTATGGAGATGCCTATCAATCGATATCAATGCGAGGAGTAGGGATTGCCATGCAATAGATGCACTAGAGCTATACGTGTATGAAAGCTCAAAGGAAACTAAGTGGGTGTGCATCCAACTTGCTTGCTCATGAATACCTAGGGCATTTGAGGAAGCCCGTCATCGGAATATACAAGCCAAGTTCTATAATAAAAAAAATCCCACTAGTATATGGAAATGACAAAACATGAGACTCTCTATATGAAAAACATGGTGCTTTCTCTAAGGACAAGTGTGGAAAAAGAGGTAGTAGCACTGTCCCTTCTCAATTCATCTCTCATTTGTTTCTGTTTTTCCTTTTCTTTTTTTTCCTTTTTCCTTTTTTCTTTCTTTCTTTCTTTCTTTCTTTCTCTTTTTTTCCTTTTCTCCCTTTTCTCTCTCTTTTTTTCTTATTTTTTTTATTTTTCGTCTGGAGTCTCATCCCGACTTGTGGGGGAATCATTGTCTCCATCATCCTTTCCACACTGAGACAGTGCTCTAATAATGATAATCATCACACTTTTGTTTACTTACAACTCGATATGAAAAACTACTAAACAATATGACTCTATATGAATGCCTCTGGCAGTGTACTAGGATGTGCAATGATCAAGCATAACATGTAAACAATGATGAACGGTGGCTTTGCCACAAATACCATGTTAGCTACATGATCATGCAAAGCAATATGACAATGAGTGCACAAGTCATACGATGTAACTGTGGAAGTTGCATGGCAATATATCTAGAAATTGCTATGGAAATGCCATGATAGGTAGGTATGGTGGCTGTTTTGAGGGAATCTTATGTGCAATAGAGCGTATCATGTCACAGGGTTTGGATGCACTGGCGAAAGCTGCACCGATCCTCGAGGTTAGAATGGGCATGCATGGTATCGAAGAGGGTAGCGTATTTGAAAAGGTGAGTGTGCGTACATCCATGGATTCACATTAGTCATAAAGAACTCACATACATATTGCAAAGCTTTATTAGCTCTCTCAAAGCAAAGTATTACTCGCTTGCCCCTTGGGAGGAGGTTGGTAGGAGTTAACCATCGCGCACCCCCGACCTAAACAACACTAGGATTTCAAGGAGGAATAAGAATGCTCACACATCATCACCATGCCATAACTAATATTTATATGAACAACAAATTAACACCCTTTAACTATCAATATTTCTACTAACCAACAACCATGCACTCACGACCTTTCATATTACCACATCAATATCATTAACCCACAATTTATCTTTTATGTGCTACATGAAGGTTTTGATTATGCACTCCTTGAATACCTATTATTTTTTGACTAGTCTTATAACCCATGCAAATTACCGTCACTATATATTAGATTCTCAAACAAATTTAAGTGATGAATGAGAGCGCAATTATTTCTATAAAATCTATACGCCACCGTGCTCTAAAAGATATAAGTGAAGCACTAGAGCAACTGCTTAGCTCAAAAGATACAAGTGAAACCCATAGAGTATTCTAATAAATTATGGTGAACATGTGTCTCTCTCCAGTGGGTGTGTCCAGCAAACAATGATTGTGGAAAACTAAAACAAAAGGAAACTAAAACACAAGACGCTCCAAGCAAAACACATATTATGTGATGAGTAAAAATATAGCTCCAAGTGACATACCGATGGATTGAGACAAAAGAGGGGATGCCTTCCAGGGCATCCCCAAGCTTAGACGCTTGAGTCTTCTGAGAATATAACTTGGGGTGCCTTGGGCACCCCTAAGCTGAGGCTCTTTGCCGCTCCTTGTTCCTTCATCCATCGTGATAGCACCCAAAACTTGGAAACTTCAGCACACAAAACTCAACAGAAAACTCATGAGCTCCGTTAGTGTGGTGGTTTTGTCATCGCAGATGTCCTAGCAAAAGGACTAAGTCTGGGGGCCATCGCAGCTAGGTGGTCGCTTGGATGGGGCTGATCGGGAACAAGAGACAAGGGTTTACCCAGGTTCGGCCCCTCCAATGGAGGTAAAAGCCTACGTCTCGCTTTGTGTGTTATTGATGATGACAATCTTGATTACAAGGGTGCGGAATTGCTAACCTAGATCTCGAGGATTTCTTACTTGGTCCCTCTGCCTTGGGGGCTCTCCTTTATATATAGGTTGAGGCCCTGAGGTCACAATAGAATCCGGGTCATAATACAACCCGTAACCTATTCTACTTTCTACTCATCTTGCCTTCCAAGTAGAGGAAATTTCCTATGATTCCCTCTGTGAGCCAGCCCGTGAAGTACTTGTCCATGAGCCGGCCTTCTTTGATGATCCGCCTCCTAGGCCTTGGGCTTCAGGGCTTCCACGCCTCACACAGCGACCCTAGTTATGAGCTGCCACTTGGTAGCCGAGTCATACCTTGGGCGGGTCATTCTGTGGGGCACATCCCCAACATTAGCCCCCTGTTTAGCTTGGATTTATCCATGTTAAACTCCATCCTGAAATAAAGGAAAAAATTTAAACATGAAGTTTAAAGCTTGAGCCTGGCCTTTAAGCCGACATTTCTCTTCCTTTCGTCTCCGAAGGTTCGTCCGGGTCATTTTCTTCTTCTTTGAGACTTGGCCTCCTTTCAGCTAGCACCACCATGACGTCACCTTGGGGACCTCTGACGTTTTGGTGTGTCATCATGGCGAATCCTTTTAAACAAATGTCAAATCTGCTCAAACACGGGAATCGAGGTGTCTTTGTAGCCACAAGTTACTGCAACAATCCATTTTTCCACCATGCCGCTTTAGGTTCCCCTTCCTTATAAATAGTCCCGAAATCTCCAGATTCACTTTTTACCCTCTTCTTCTTCCTCTCATCTCCAGCGCCACCGTCAAGCCCGCCGGCGTTCCCAGTCACGAGCGAGTTCATCCCTGCGCCGTCGTGACCGGAGCTTATCTGCCTCGCCTGCGGTCTTCCTTCGGAGCATGACCGCCACTAATTCGCCTCTGCTCAAAACCTTGTAAGTCCCCATTAACACTTTAGGTCATCATTGTTCTTGTAGTTCATCGGAGTTCATCGGTTTTTACCGGAGGGTTTAGTTGTAGATCCAATATCCTTCGTAGCTTCTTGTTAACAACGTGTAAGTTTGCCTCCACCGCATTCATATATTATTGTAGATCCGCAATAATTTACCCACAAGATCCTGCAAATATTCACCTTTGTGTCCTCCATTGGTCTTTTAGAGCGTTTTATTACCCTTTTTTCATATTTGTTAGATCCATTTGTTCTTCTGTCCCATGGTAAAAACTGTTTGTCCATATGATAATTTTGCTAAGTCCTCGTAGACCCTTTGCTTTACTTTTTAGCCGGCTTATGCGAACACCGTCTCATTCCTGCACTTGTCAGTTTACCACCTTGCCGGCTCATTCATTGATGCTGACTTGTTCAACTTCCCAACTTATCAAGGAACCCTGTCGTTAGCAAATTGTGACTCATAGTAGCAAGACTGAATTTTTTTAGATGCCGGCTCAAATGAACTGGCTTATCCTGTTCCATCTCTTGATTTTGGTGACTTAGACAACTGTATCTGGTTCAACCATACGCCCTATTACCGGCTTATTCGCTTTTGTTTTCTCTTGGTAGCCAAACTGCAACAAAAAGTGATGGCCCTGAAGACCAGCAAAGCTGTCGGCTGGCTTAGGTCCCAGGAGTCAGTGCTTACACTGGATAATCTGGTGAGCTAGGGTCTTCTGCCGGCTCAAGCAGATATCGGCTGGAGAGCTCCTGGAGAAGGATGCTCTCACTAACCTGATCAGGGGGAAGTGGTCGTTTTTTCAGATCATTTGCATAGAGGTTTTCGACCACCCGGATCAAAAAAATTCAGAGACATGCTCAACTTTTTCCACCTCAGACCACTAGACATCGGCCCCAACTCCATGAAAAATCTTTGTCAATTCCAAGTTCTCTCCGAGGTGTATCTCCAGATCGAGCCGACTGTCACCCTCTTCCAGGAGATTTTCTATATCAACCACCAAACTGAATGCAAAGATGGACCCAACGTAGAACTTGGTGGGATTTTAATCTAGAAACGGAAGAATAGCTCTTTTCCTAAAGCAAAATTGGCGAGTCATCCCAAGGGTTTGGCAAAATCTTGGTTTTATTGCAAGAACACTGCCCCAAGGAGAAAATCCCTTGCCGGGTTATAGACCAGAACGGCTCGATGCTATAGTTGCTTTTTTGGGTTGGCCATCTGATGAAGAGAGGATTCAGATGGTGCCTTACTGCCTGAAGTTAAGAGCGCTGACAGCTCGCGGTCTCATCGGGATTGATTTAACCCGGTGTTGGATAAGCTGGCGAATTCAGCCCCTTAGCATAAGGGGTGAATTGATGTGTAATTATATAGGTGAGTTGACAGATGTGCAACACTTCAGTCAAGTCAATTTTTCTGAAGCACCAAGTAGTTTTTCGGTGAGTCTAAGGAGAAATGTAGCGTGACTGGGCTGGCTCCATTTCGCCTAACCAACCCGGTTCCTCCAGTAAGCATTCTTAGACTTGTTCATTCATGTTCTTTATCATAACTTGTCTCATTTATCATACTTATTCTGTGGCTCTACCATGCTTGTAGGCGGACTCTGGTTGGTGGAAAGCTAGACAGAACTCCTACTCT
This sequence comes from Elymus sibiricus, assembly GCA_039707655.1. NCBI lineage: Eukaryota > Viridiplantae > Streptophyta > Magnoliopsida > Poales > Poaceae > Elymus > Elymus sibiricus. The sequence goes on along the minus strand of CM077675.1, from coordinate 371,222,279 downwards.
TCCCCAAGCTGGCCGAACGGGTGAGCCGACAGATGAGGCTGGAGAAGAATCTTAGGTAGAGCTTGACTCACTTGGCCGCCTCTTTATTGAACTTGATGATGCTCCTTCTTCCCAGGATAACACTGAGATTAGCCGAGCCGGCAATGTTGAGGTAATTTCAATTTCATCCAACTCGTCAGAAACATATCTCCCGAAGAGAACGAGACGAGCCGTCCGAAAAGTCTACTTTTCGCATCTTGACGCTCATTTAGATCCCAAATTTCTTTTGAAGAAAACTTAACATGTTGGCATGTCAAAGCGCAAGACCCGGAGAAGCTCTGGGGAATTATCTTCCAGCTTACCCCTGGAGCCAGCTGCCCGCAAGCAGCGAGTTGAGGTGCCTCATAGTCCAACCCCATCTCGTCCTCGAGCCGGTCTTTTTAAACAACCACTCAATCCTTCTGACTCTAATTATCAGGAATCGTCACCCTCTTAAATGGCAATATTGACCACCCTCACCGCTCCATGAGTTGTACGAGCACACAAAAAAGAAGTTTATTTGAAGGTTTAGAGGTGACACATGCAAATTTACCTTAAATGGCAATGAAGTACCATATATATGTAGGTATAGTGGACACTTCTCAAAGAAACTGGGGTTAGGGGTTTTGGATGCACAAGTTGTAATCCCACTTAGTGCGGATTTTTTGTCTAGCAAATATTATAAACAAACACCATATGTTGGAGTATCCATGGCAATATAACTTCTATGCAAATATACACGAACATAACTCACTAGTAGAACGCTCGTGTATTGCTATGTCCTATAATGAATATATAAATGAATCGAACAAATGATTAAGGTTGTCTCCATGTTTGAAAGTCATTTTTCCTTTATTTGTACGAGCGTGTTCCGAAATTGAACGACCGCCGAGTAGGCTCCCCAAAATTCAACTGTTTGGATAGTCCGGGCTGCCCCAAATTCAGATCATGTGTGGGGAGAAATGTGATTGTCCAGACTCTCCACCATGTCATGTCCTACAAGCATGCCGAATGACGAATTGTCAGGGTTTCAAATGGAAACCACATCCTACCACAAAGAACTTAATTTTTTCTATGTTTAATACACTTGATCGAAACTTTTATGCTCAAATTTGGCTAGTTTTTGAGTTGCTTTTCTATTTTCGAAGTATTAACTCATTTTTTGGCAACTAAAAAGGGCTCTTCTGTTAAGAAAATAATGCTCCAACGACCTTTGTATTGTATGAAACGTCGCATGGTGACTTCATAGGACACCTATATGATGTCGTAATTTTTTTAGAGTATTACAACAAAAACATGACACACCTCATGTACAAATCAAACACTCTCCGGGGAAGTGACAAGATTTCGAACGAAAACCATAACCTATCACAAGGAATTCATTTTTTTTACATTATTTCATCTTAAAACCTTTTCGATGTTTAATACACACCATCAAAAGTTCCATGCTCAAATTTGGCCACTTATTGAGTTGGTTTGCTATTTTTGAAGCATTAGCAGATTTTTTGGCCACTAAAAAGGGAAAACGATTTTTTGTTCAAAATAGCATGCAAACGACCTCTGAATTGGATGAAACTTTGCATGGTGCCTTCATAGACACATGTAGGATCTGGTAAAAAATTGAGAGCGCTACGGCAGAAACTTGACGCAACTCGTGTACAAATCGAACACTCCTCGGTATAGTGTCGGGGATTCGAACGACATAACTCATAAAACTCTATTTTTTGGCATTTCCCCTTCAAACTTTTTCTATGTTGAATATACACCACTGAAAGCGCCATGCTCAAGCTTGAGGCTACGATCTAGGTTGATAAACATCATACATGCAAGAATTTTCCTTAATTTCAAGATTTGTGGTGGGCGGTAGTTTTCGCCCGTCACTGCTAACTTTGGAAACTTTTTAAAAGTGGGGGCGCGGGTTCGAAAATATTATAGTAGACACTTCTAGGGACCCACCATAGGTAAGAAGAGAAGCAGTGGCGGGCACCCTAAAATACCCGCCACTGTTGTATCTGTTCCACGACTTATTCTGTGCAACTTTAGCTTTGGGGGGGGGGGGGGTGAAATATTGCCCACCACTACTGAGGCTTTACCAGTGGTTGGCGACAGTTTTCACCTCCACTAGAGCTGTTCCAAAATAGCTATGGTGGATGCCTCACATTGCCCGCCACTAATTAGAGCCCACCTATAAGCCTTTTCCCAATAGTGGACCCTAGTCGCCCCGTCTCTTCGCCTCACAACCCACCTAGTCGTCGATGGATAAATCATGCCTAGCAGATGGTGGTGGCTAGGTCATTTTCTTGCGCGACATGAGTCCTTGCAATTGGAGCGTTACAACGTCCTTGAAAGACACGCGTGCCGGTGGAGGTCGTACACTAGGGTGACGACCAAGGGACATTTTGGTGGCAGCGATGTAGTAGCTGATGCTGGTCGTAGCGTCAACATCATCAACAATGATTTGTGGTGGCGACTTTCTATTTCAATTCGCGGTGATATTGGATCTTCCTGGTTTCCGTTTCCTAGCGCCAGTGACGATGCATCTTCCTGGTCCATGTATGGAGATGATTTGCGACTAACATGTTAGCGCACACATCGGTTATTTTGCTCCAAGCGGTGCAACCCAAAACTACTAACCATCTCTACAGGGCGCAAGGTCGACGGGTTTCAGCCTATGTGTTGTAGGTTTCCAACAACGTGCCCCAGTGATTGTATGTCTCCTGCTTGGTGAAAGGCTTTGGTGTGCTTGAGATGGCTTACGATGCTATCTAGTGACTCAACCTCTGCTTGATGCATGGGTTACACCCTTGCCCGAAGCAACCTATGTGATTGGCCTAAATTAGCTTCGCACATGCGATCTGGACTCTTGGTTATACGGGATGGGTGGAGATGGCGGGCATCCCTACTCGCTGATCAACATCATGTGTTGCACGGACATGATTCTAATTGTGTGGCTAGGCCTACATCATGACTATGCATTTACATGGTTATGTGATGATGGATCGACAGGTGTGGCATTGCATGATGACGTCGGCTAGGTGGTACTCTATAAGTGCAGGGTTTGAGTTCCAGTCGTGGAAACTCTAGGCTCGAACTTCAGAAGTTGAACCTGGCAATGTCATCATTTGCACAAGCGTTCCCTTCTTGAAGGAGTTGCATGGATTTACTTAGAATCTTCTCCGGAGTGAAAACTCATGATCTAGCCTTTGCGATTGGGTCCATCGACGCTGGTGCTTGTGGTCGTCCCCTTCCTGTAGGTGTCATTGTTGGGGCACCTATGATGTTACCTAGGGTTGTCAGCATTGATGGTTGTTCCCATCCTTGTGTGTTTTCTTTAATATATAATTTTGTTGGGTGCATCCACGATATCTTGAGTATCTCTTGAGATTATGGTGATGTAAAGACAACATGACATGAAACAACCTGTAAAAGATAAAATTACATTAAAAATCGTACTAGTCATCCTCTTCCTTCGATAGTAAGCTTCCTGACGGGGAATGAAAATTGCACTAAATCGACAGTAATGAAAAGGGACACCTGCAAACACTCATACCAAGCATAATAATCACTCCTAACAGTAATGAAAAGGAATATTGATTGAGGCATCACCTCACACAATATGGACTTGCAATTCTTCACCACCAGTTTAGAGGGTTGAAAAAATTGGACAATACCGCCAGACAAATAGAAAGAAGAGGCCGAAGTCCCCATACCAAGATCCAACCAACCGTTTCGCTTGCCTGACACACGAACTTTCTAGATCCAAGACGTGCCAACATATTTGGCAACACCTATTCTCACAAGCCCTTCATCGATGTTGGGCCGGACGTCGCCGAGATAGGAAGAGGTCGAACATACCTTATTCATGTGTGTCATGCCGCCACCACCTTGCCAATGCCGACATGGACCATAACCTAAGAAAAATAAGACCCTAACAAAATTAAGAAAAGCCGAAGGACGAGTCTTGACTCCTCTAGTGGCCAACGTGATCGACTTACGAGAGAGAGGAGGAGAGCCGAGGCAGCGGTGGAGATGCTCTTGATGACTAGGGTTAGAGGAGACAGAAACAGAAAGGATAAGCTAACATGGATGGATTTGACACCACATGGACATCAATCGTTTCAATGTATATCGTATTCGTGATGGTCATGCGTACCTTTAATTTTTTTTAATCTGCGGTCGAAAGAAAATAGTATATATATATATATATATATATATATATATATATATATATATATATATATATATATATATATGAACTAATTTTCTGTACTCCTGGGTGTATGTACTCCCATCCTTAATTTACCTCGTATATGCATTGATTATACCTCTTTATCATTCTCAATATACTTTATTAAATATTCTAAGATACCTCAATACAAGTTCTGTTGAAAAAATATCAGTTGCAACGTACTTTTTGTAATATAACTTTTTCACATATAAGCAAATCAGTATATACGTACACCTTTAAAAATATGTAGATTCATATGAATTTTTTCATGAAACTCATTTTGAGGTATCTAGTAATTATTAATGAAGTATATTAAAAATAATAATGAGGTATAAAAGATTCATCTATGTGGTATATGAGGAGCGGGAGTACGTAGTCCCAAGAGTACAGAGCCATCTGGTTTTCATGGAAAAATAAGGAAGATCGCGATCTGCATTCATCCGCATCGGGATCTTAATGCCCAGTGCTGCAGGAGGATAGCGTTTTCTGCTATATGCTGTCAGTATGTCGTACCCAGACGAAAGACTTCTATTTTGATTCGTGGTGGGCATACGATGTCTCCCCAAATTTCTTCTCACGCTGGTGGGAGTACAATCAAAATGACGCGACATCAAAAGAAAAGCGACCTTGGGCAAAATCCGGAGAGCTCCTCTCCGGGCCTTGATCGAGCCCCATAGATAATTCGAAAGCATTGACAGCATCATGATATCACTCTCTGGAAAGATCGACTCTCCTTCGTCCTTTCCCAAGCAAAAGTTATTTTCCCTTCACGTGCAACACTGGTCCTTCACAGAGTGACCACCTGTATAATTAATAGGCACACACTGCTCCCACTTGTCCGGCGAAACATGTGCATAAAATGGGCAATCAAAGTTCGTCGGGTGACAAGAGTAACTCCAACGCGTCGACCCATTTCGTCCGTCCGCGTCCGTTTGGGTCGCCGCGGACAGAAAAGATGGCCCAACGCGCCGACTCAAACGGATGCACGTCCGTTTTTTGTCCGCCCGCGACCCATTCGCGGCCCAAATTTGGGCCGCATTTGTGTCGGCGCGGACACGAGACGGACGCGCGCGTCGCCTGCCCTTCTCCTCCCCCTGGCCCGACTGTCGGCAGCACAAGGGCCATTTCCTCTGTCCTCTCTTCGCCCCCCGCCACTCGGCCGCCTCCGCCTCCCGCCGCCGCCGCCCATTTTTCGCCGACGCCGCCGGCCATCCGTCCATAGATAGGTCATCCCGATGGCCGCCCCTCCTCCCCACGCCGCCGCCCCGTTCCGCCGACCCCGGCAGCCTCCCGACGTCGACCCCGGCAACTATTTATTAGAACTATGTTTTTATTTGTCCTATTCTAAACGTTTGCCGGCCGCTGGCATGTCGCCGGCGCGAACTCTATCTTGGATAGCATGGCCGCTGGCATGATCGATGGCCGCGGGCCCTTTTTAATTTGAAAACTAAAAATTGCGGACGAAAAATGGGTCGGCGCGTTGGGCGACCGGCCGACCCATTTAGAAAGGGGGGCGGACAGGCCGACCCAAACGGACAAAAGGCGGACAAACCGCGCGTCCGTTTGGGTCGGCCGGTTGGAGTTGCTTTAATAACTTCCTCTTTGAGAGCAACTCCAACGCGCCGACCCATTTCGTCCGCCCGCGTCTGTTTGTGTCGCCGCGGACAGAAAAGATGGCCCAACGCGCCGACCCAAACGGACGCGCGACTGTTTTTTGTCCGCCCGCGACCCATTCGCGGCCCAAATTTGGGCCGCATTTGCGTCGGCGCGGACACGAGACGGACGCGCGCGTCGCCTGCCCTTCTCCTTTCCCTGGCCCGCCTATCGGCAGCACACGGGCCATTTCCTCTGTCCTCTCTTCGCCCCCCGCCACTCGGCCGCCTCCGCCTCCCGCCGCCGCCGCCCATTTTTCGCCGACGCCGCCGGCCATCCGTCCATAGATAGGTCATCCCGATGGCCGCCCCTCCTCCCCACGCCGCCGTCCCGTTCCGCTGACCCCGACAGCCTCCCGACGTCGACGCCGCCACCGTCCCCTTCGCCGGCACTCGAGCGCGACATCCTCTCTCCCGGACGCCGGCACACCCACAGGACGCCGGCGCGCTCGCCGGTAGGCGGCAGGGCTTCTACCTTGTCTCGGTGTCGCGCGGGGCTCGTCATCAGCCGGCTCCTTCCACGACGCCCGCAAGCTGTTCGACAGTTTTCCCCAAGGTACAAATGGACTCCGACGACGAGTTCTTTTTCTACAATGTTCTTATGGACTCGGATGATTCTTCATCCGACGATGAGGAGATGGTGGCAGCTGCCTTGGTCATCCATGACCACCTCGGTAGGCAGCGACCTATGTTCAGGGGTGAACTCTACCTTGGATGGCATGACCGCTGGCATGATCGATGGCCGCGGGCCCTTTTTAATTTGAAAACTGAAAATTGCGGACGAAAAATGGGTCGGCGCGTTGGGCGACCGGCCGACCCATTTAGAAAGGGGGGTGGACAGGTCGACCCAAACGGACAAAAGGCGGACAAACCGCGCGTCCGTTTGGGTCGGCCGGTTGGAGTTGGTCTGACTGTGTGCTTAATAGGAATGGACCAAAAGCTCGTACCCCGAGTGCTTAGTGAGCATTCGATAGCTTAGCTTGTTAAGCTCGTAGCTTGGGTCTTAATGAACATATTCAATCACTAATTTTAGTTTGTTAAACTTAACAAGCAACAAACTAGGTAACGAGTTGAGCATCTTGTTAAGCTCATTAATACAATACAACACAACACACATTTTTATCTTACATGATAACATTTTATGTCATCTCAATTCATCTACTCAATCTAATCGACACACGCCAACCCATAGGAGGCGGCAAACTAGCGCACCCCTCCGCTAGTAGTTAAGGCATCTCCAATGGCAACCCGCAAATTTCCCCCGCATCCGTCCGCAGATAGGGGGGCCAGTCCGCGGACACGGATGCGGAAGGACGACATCCAACTGTAGCCGCATACATTTTGACAACAATTCAAATCAACCGGACGAAATTCATGTAAACACGGCCGGGTTTCATGCAAACACGACGAACTGCATATAAACACGATGTATTTCATTATATTTACATAAGTCCAGCTCTATAAATGTATAATTAATACCTAATAGAAATTGTCGCCAGCTCCCATTCCCCGTGTCCGGCCATGAACCCCGAGAACTTCGCCTTCTCCAGCTCCGCCCCTGTAACCCCCCACTTCGAAGGCCCGACAAGCGCAGATGTCTGCCTTCACATCGTTGCCAAGCGACTGATTGGCAGCTGATGTTCAGCCCACCAAGCTTGGCATGGGAGGGGAGGAGCGCTGGCCTTCCTGGGACCTGAGCACTGGTGACCTCCCGTGCACTACTCTTCGTCGCTGCCGACGGCACCTGATGAGGTCACCTACTAGAGGTAGGGTCATAGGCCTGACATCTAGGGCCCACCTAGGATCCCACATTATCATTAAAGTCCCTGGACTATCAATGCATTCGGATGCATAGTCGGGATCCACTCGGATCTATCAAGTCACTCGGACGTCACCCCACCAGTCGGCCAGACACCGAAACTCGGACGAGAGGAAGCAGATCGACGTGGGGACTGCAACGTTCGAGGGACTTAATATCTCAAATGAAGTGCTGTGAAGACTAATGTTACCTGTAACGCCTTTAGTTAACACAGTGGTTTCCAGTACCGCCCGTAGTTACTTGCATTTAATGCCCTTGTAATGGCGCTCGGCCGATGGTGACACACTCTACATAAGCCGCCCACGAGCTCCTGGACAAGGGTTCCGCACCCTATTGTATTCATACCCCCCCCCAGAGAAAACACAAGCCTCTGGGCACGAGACGTAGGGTCTTTACCTCCACCGGGAGGGGCCTGAACTCGTTAAATCCGAGTGTTACACCTGCGCCGTAGCTAGGCTCCGCCCCTTGTTTGTACCCCTGATACTATTGTCAGGATCGTTCCCTCGACTGTTGGCGCCCATCGTGGGGCTACGCGTCTAGCGAATTCGGGCGCAGGTGGAGTTTTTCCGGTCATCATGCTGACACTCGATGGAGAGATCCTCTTCGGTTCCCCCAGCTTCATCACCGACGATTCGGCGTGGCTGCAGGAGGCTCCGCTGGACACGGATGCGCTGCCCACCCACGACACGGTGAATTTTCGTGCGACCTCGTTCGGAGTTCTTTTTCGGCAACCGTCGGTTCCGTTCCAGTTGGTTCCCCCTAACTCCGTTGGTGGCCGCCGCAAGCGCTCTGGGCGTTCGCATCTCCAGCGATGGATCAAGCATGCTGTGGCTCTTCAAGCCACGGCGGGACAGGTGGCGATGCTCGATTCAGACGAGCCCACCCTCAACTTGTTCCCATCCTCGTGCAAGGACTCCTCCGACGAGTCCGAGTGCGAGAGCAGCAAATCTGCTACAGAAATTTTGATGGCCAACACAGGCAGAGGGCCGCCTGGGTACTCCGAGAATGATGCCCGCGGACATGATCACGACCACGACAGCGACACCGAGGATGCCAACGTTCCCCAGCCTCTCACTCGGGAACAGTGGGAAGAGCTCAGACGGCGGAATGAGCATGCTCTGCTCACCCCGACAACCGGGACCACCCCGGAGGAGATCGCTTTGGAAGTTGTGCGTCAGGCCACCTTGGCCGAATGACTACAGAAGTCACTTGATGACCACGTCGCTCGGGACCAGCCCGGTTCCAGTCGCAACCGCTGGCGGTTGTTCCCGAATGACTACCAGTGTAACTACCATGTGATGCGCACCCCGCTGCAGAATTTGGCTGCAGCCACTTGGATCGCTGATTCCATTCAGCCGTCCGATTCAGCAGCTGGGGAAGGCATTCGGCAGATTCAGAAGCTCCTGAAGACCACCTTGGAGCAAAACTCCGTGGTGTCTCAGTCGCACAACCGCATACACAGCAGATCCGTTCAAGTGGATACGGTGTAGTCGGCCCATAGCCTGCTCGCGCTGGGAAGACACCGATGGTTTCCTCCTCCTCTGAGACGTCACTACGGAGATCTCCGGCGTGACGATCGTGATGTCAGTCGGACGTTCCCTCCGAGGGGGTGGATCGTACGGCCAATGGTCCTACGATAGCAGGTGGCCTAATGACGAGGACCGCAGGCGGAGTCCCATTCGTTGCGGGCACTACAGAGAAGACGACCGGCGACCTCCCGAGCTCAATGCCAGATCCATCATCGCCCAAGGCGTGGTCGACAGGGCTAGGGAAAAAAGGGAGCGCTCGAGTGGCCGAGGCACTTCCGGCCTCGAGTGCTTCAATAGGCACATCAGAGAGGCGGAAATTCCCTCCAACTACAGGTTGGCGACGGGAATCAACAAGTTCAACGGCGGGTCAAAGCCGGAGACTTGGCTCGAAGACTACAGAGTGGCCGTCCAGATCGACGGCTATGATGACTTCGTCGCGATGAAGCATCTGCCCCTTGACGTGGCTTGAGACCGCGTCGGTATTTCCCCAAAGAGGAAGGGATGATGCAGCACAGTGACGGTAAGTATTTCCCTCAGTTATGAAACCAAGGTTATCGAACCAGTAGGAGGATCACCACCACCCAATAAACAGCACCTGCACACAAACAACAAATACTTGCAACCCGACGCGAAAGAGAGGTTGTCAATCTCTCTACGGTAAAAAGATAGATTAGGTAGTGATAGATAGGAGAGATAGATCTCTCAAGAACACAAATAAAAAGAGTAAATATACAACAATATGTTTTTGGATTTTTGGTTTTGTAGATCTGAAAACAAATATTGCAAAAAAGTAGATCGGAAAGCAATATGTTGGAAAAGTAGACCCGGGGGCGGTAGGGTTCACTAGTGGCTTCTCTCATGAGTATAGCGCGCGGTGGGTGAACAAATTACTGTTGGACAATTGATAGAAAATCGAATAGTCATGACGATATCCAAGGCGATGATCATTATATAGGTATCATGTCCAAGATAAGTAGACCGACTCCTGCTTGCATATACCACTATTACTCCACACATCGACCGCTATCCAGCATGCATCTAGTGTATTAAGTGTTGGAAATATGCCCTAGAGGCAATAATAAAAGTAGTTATTATTATATTTCCTTGTTCAAGATAATCGTTTATTAGCCATGCTATAATTGTATTGATTGGAAACACTGATACATGTGTGGATACATAGACAACACTGTGTCCCTAGTATGCCTCTAGTAGACTAGCTTGTTGATCAAAGATGGTCAAGGTTTCCTAGCCATAGACATGAGATGTCATTTGATAACGGGATCACATCATTAGGAGAATGATGTGATAGACAAGACCCAAACTATGAACGTAGCATATGATCTTGTCAGTTTATTGCTATTGTTTTCTGCATGTCAAGTATTTGTTCCTATGACCATGAGATCATGCAACTCACTGACACTGGAGGAATACCTTGTGTGTATCAAATGTCACAACATAACTGGGTGACTATAAAGATGCTCTACAGGTATCTCCGAAGGTGTCTGTTGAGCTGGCATGGATCGAGACTGGGATTTGTTACTCCGTATGACGGAGAGGTATCTCAGGGCCCACTCGGTAATACAACATCACAATAAGCCTTGCAAGCAATGTGACTAAGTGTTAGCCACGGGATCTTGTATTAAGGAACGAGTAAAGAGACTTGTCGGTAACGAGATTGAACTAGGTATAGAGATACCGACGATCGAATCTCGGGCAAGTAACATACCGATGAACAAAGGGAACACCGTACGGCATTAACTGAATCCTTGACATAGAGGTTCAACCAATAAAGATCTTCGTAGAATATGTAGGAACCAATATGGGCATCCAGGTCCCGCTATTGGTTATTGACCATAGAGGTGTCTCGGTCATGTCTACATAGTTCTAGAACCCGCAGGGTCTGCACACTTAAGGTTAGGTGACGTTTCGGTATAGTAGAGTTATGTATGTTGGTGACCGAAGGTTGTTCGGAGTCCCGAATGAGATCCCGGACGTCACAAGGAGCTCCGGAATGGTCCGGAGGTATAGATTGATATATAGGAAAGTGGTGTTTGAACTCCGAAAAGATTTCTGGCATTTCTGGCAGTGTACCGGGAGTGACGAATGGGTTCCCGGGGTCCACCAAGTGGGGCCACCACACCCCAAGGGGGTCAAATGGGCCTTAGGGTGGCACACCAGCCCCTGGTGGGCTGGTCGGCCAGCCCAAGAGGGCCTATGCGGCTGGACTTGTGGGAAAAGGAAAACCCAAGTGGGGAAGGGAAGGAGTCCTACTAGGAGTAGGATTGGAGGTGGACTCCTCCACCTCCACCTCCTTGCGGCCGACTCCTAGGAGGAGCCCTAGGTCGGCCAGCCCCTCCCCTCCCTCCTATATATACTAGAGGGGAGAGAGGGCAGCCGCACCCAAGATAAAGCCACGGTGCAGCCCTCTCTCCCCAATAGATCGTCTCCCTCTAGTTTCGGCGGTGCTTAAGCGAAGCCCTGCCGGAATAGTTCCACCATCATCCCCGCCATGCCGTCGCGCTGCCGGAGAACTCATCTACCTCTCTGCTCCCTCTTGCTGGATCAAGAAGGTGGAGATCGTCATCGAGCTGTACGTGTGCTGAACGCGGAGGTGCCGTCCGTTCGGTACTAGATCGTGATTGGATCGCGGGACGGCTAGCGATTTGGATCGCGAAGACGTTCGACTACACCAACCGCGTTTCTTAACGCTTCCCGCTTAGCGATCTACAAGGGTATGTAGATCCACTCTCCCTCTCGTAGATGCTCATCACCATGGATAGATCTTGCGTGTGCGTAGGAATTTTTTTCCCATGCAACGTTCCCCAACAGTGCCATCATGAGCTAGGTCTATGTGTAGATGAGATCACCAGTAGAACACAAAGGAGTTTGTGGGCGTTGATATTCAGATTGCTTCCTCCCTTGGTCTTTTCTTGATTCAGCGGTATTGTGGGATGAAGCGGCCCGGACCAACATTACTCGTACGCTTACGAGAGACCGGTTCCATCAACTGACATGTAACTTTGTTGCATAAAGATGGATGGCGGGTGTCTGTTTCTCCCACTTTAGTTGGATCGGATTCGACAAAGGCGGTCCTTGAGAAGGTTGAATAGCAATTTGTGTACCACCGTTGTGATTTTTGCGTAGGTAAGAATTGTTCTTGCTAGATACCCGTAGCAGCCACGTAAAACATGCAACAACAATTAGAGGACGTCTAACTTGTTTTTGCAGGGTATGTTGTGATGTGATATGGCCAATTACATGATGAGATATATGTGATGTATGAGATGATCATGTATTGTATAGAATATCACGACTTGCATGTCGATGAGTACGGGAACCGGCAGGAGCCATAGGGTTGTCTTTAATTTATTTTCGCCGTTTTGCTTTACTTTATCGCTATGAGTTAGCAATAGTCATGGAAGCAACAGTTGGCGCGACAACCTCATGGTGACACGTTGATGGAGATCAAGATGATGGAGATCATGGTGTCATGCCGGTGATGATGGAGATCATGCCGGTGCTTTGGAGATGGAGATCAAAAGCACAAGTTCATGGCCATATCATGTCACTTATGATTTGCATGTGATGTTAATCCTTTTATGCATCTTATTTTCTTAGGATGACGGTAGCATTATAAGGTGATCCCTCACTTAGATTTCAAGATAAAATTGTGTTCTCCCCGAGTGTGCACCGTTGCGAAAGTTCGTCGTTTCGAGACACCTCGTGATGATCGGGTGTGATAGACTCTACGTTCACATACAATGGGTGCAAGCTAGTGTTACACGTGCGGAACACTCGGGTTAAACTTGACGAGCCTAGCATGTACAGACATGGCCTCGGAACAAAAGAGACCGAAAGGTCGAACATGAGTCATATAGTAGATATGACCAACATGAAGATATTCACCATTGAAACCGCCTCATCTCACGTGATGATCGGACTTGAGTTGACGGATTTGGATCATGTGACACTCGAATGACCGGAGGGATGTCAATTTGAGTGGAAGTTTCTAAGTAATATGATTAACTAAACTCATTATCTTGAACAATAGTCTAAGTTGTCTTTGCAATATTTATGTTGTAGATCAATGGCTCACGCAGTAGCACCCCTGAATTTTAATGCGTTCCTAGAGAAAGCTAAGTTGAAAGATGATGGAAGTAACTTTGTGGACCAGGCCCGTAATCCAAGGATTATCCTTACGGCTTCCCAAAAGGCTTATGTCCTTGATGCACCACTTGGTGAACCACCCGCTCCAGTAGAGTCTCCAGACGTTGTGAACGCCTGGCAGGCACGTTCTGATGATTACTCAATGGTTCAATGTGCAATGTTGTATGGCTTAGAACCGGGACTTCAAAGACGTTTTCAACGTCATGGAGCATATGATATGTTCCTAGATTTGAAGTTTATCTTTCAGAAGAATGCCCGGATCGAGAGGTATGAGACCTCTGATAAGTTCTATGCTTGCAAGATGGAGGAGAACGGGTCTGTCAGTGAACACATACTCAGAATGTCTGGGTATTCCACCCGTCTGGCTGAATTGGGTATGCCCCTTCCGCCAGAGGCGGTCACTGACAGAGTTCTTCAATCATTGCCACCTAGCTACAAGAGCTTCGTGTTGAACTATAACATGCACGGGATGAACAAGTCAGTCGCCGAGCTGTTTGCGATGTTGAAAGTCGCTGAGTCTGAGATTCAGAAGGAGCATCAAGTGTTGATGGTCAAGAAAACCACTAGTTTCAAGAAGAATGGCAAGGGTAAGAAGGGTAACTCCAAGAAGAGTGGCAAAGCAATTGCCCCTCCCGTGAAGAAACCCAAGGCTGGACCCAAGCCAGAAACTGAGTGCTTTCATTGCAAGGGAACTGGTCACTGGAAGCGGAACTGCCCCAAGTATTTGGCTGACAAGAAGGCGGCCAACAACAAACAAGGCATATATGATATACATGTTATTGATGTGTACCTTACCAACTCTCGTTGTAGTGCCTGGGTATTTGATACCGGTGCGGTTGCTCACATTTGCAACTCAAAACAGGAGCTGCGAAATAGACGGAGGCTGGCAAAGGACGAAGTGACGATGCGCGTGGGAAATGGTTCCAAGGTTGATGTGATCGCCGTCGGCACGCTCGCCCTTCGATTACCATCGGGATTAGTGATGAACCTGAATAATTGTTATTTAGTGCCTGCGTTAAGCATGAACATTATATCTGGATCTTGTTTATTGCGAGACGGCTACTCATTTAAATCGGAGAATAATGGTTGTTCTATTTATATGAGTAATATCTTTTATGGTCATGCACCCAATGTGAGGGGTTTATTCTTATTGAATCTCGATAGTGATGATACACATGTTCATAACATTGATGCCAAAAGATGTAGAGTTGATAATGATAGTACCACTTTCTTGTGGCACTTCCGTTTAGGTCATATTGGTGTAAAACGCATGAAGAAGCTCCATGCTGATGGACTTTTGGAGTCACTTGATTTTGAATCACTTGACACATGTGAACCATGCCTCATGGGCAAGATGACTAAGACCCCGTTCTCTGGAACAATGTAACGGGCAAGTGACTTGTTGGAAATCATACATACTGATGTGTGCGGTCCGATGACTATTGAGGCGCGCGGTGGATATCGTTATTTTCTCACCTTCACTGATGATTTAAGTAGATATGCGTATATTTACTTAATGAAACACAAGTCTGAAACGTTTGAAAAGTTCAAGCAATTTCAGAGTGAAGTTGAGAATCATCGTAACAAGAAGATAAAATTCCTACGATCTGATCGAGGAGGAGAATATCTGAGTTATGAGTTTGGTAGTCACTTAAGACAGTGTGGAATTGTTTCACAATTGACACCGCCTGGAACACCACAGCGTAATGGTGTGTCCGAACGTCGTAATCGAACCTTATTGGATATGGTGCGATCTATGATGTCTCTTACTGATTTGCCACTATCGTTTTGGGTTATGCATTAGAGACAGCTGCATTCACTTTAAATAGGGCACCATCGAAATCCGTTGAGACGACACCATATGAACTATGGTTTGGCAAGAAGCCAAAGTTGTCGTTTCTTAAAGTTTGGGGATGTGATGCTTATGTGAATAAGCTTCAGCCTGAAAAGCTGGAACCCAAAGCGGAGAAATGCGTCTTCATAGGATACCCAAAAGAGACAGTTGGGTATACCTTCTATCTCAGATCTGAAGGCAAAGTGTTTGTCGCTAAAAACAGAACATTTCTTGAGAAAGAGTTTCTCTCGAAAGAATTGAGTGGGAGGAAGATAGAACTTGACGAGGTTGTTGAACCTTTACTTCAACCAGAGAGTAGCGCAGCGCAGAAAGATGTTTCTGTAGAGCCTACATCAGTTGAAGAATAAGTTAATGATGATGATCATGAAGCTTCGGATCAAGTTGCTATCGAACCTCGTAGGTCGACAAGGACGCGTACTGCTCCTGAGTGGTATGGCAACCCTGTCTTAAAGGTCATGTTGTTGGACAATGATGAACCTACGAGCTATGGAGAAGCGATGATGGGCCTGGATTCCGAGAAATGGTTAGAGGCCATGAAATCCGAGATGGGATCCATGTATGAAAACAAAGTATGGGCTTTGGAAGTATTACCTGAAGGGCAAAAGGCCATTCAGAACAAATGGATCTTTAAGAGGAAAACGGACGCGGACGGTAATGTCACTGTCTATAAAGCTCGACTTGTGGCAAAAGGTTTTTCACAAGTTCAAGGAGTTGACTATGATGAGACCTTCTCACCCGTAGCGATAGCTACCTTTTTTGATTATGAAATTTGGCAGATGGATGTCAAAACAGCGTTCCTTAACGGTTTTCTTAAGGAAGAGTTGTATATGATGCAACCAGAAGGTTTTGTAGATCCAGAGAATGCTGACAAAGTTTGCAAACTCCAGCGATCCATTTATGGACTGGTGGAAGCATCTCGGAGTTGGAATCTTCGCTTTGATGAGGTGATCAAAGCGTTCGGGTTTATACAAGTTTACGGAGAAGCTTGTATTTACAAGAAAGTGAGTGGGAGCTCTATAGCGTTTCTAATATTATATGTGGATGACATATTGCTGATTGGAAACAATATAGAAATGTTGAAAAGCGTGAAGGAATATTTGAACAAGAGTTTTTCAATGAAGGACCTAGGAGAAGCTGCTTTCATATTAGGCATCAAGATCTATAGAGATAGATCGAGACGCTTAATAGGACTTTCACAGAGCACATACCTTGACAAAGTTTTGAAGAAGTTCAAAATGGACCAGTCCAAGAAGGGGTTCTTGCCTGTATTGCAAGGTGTGAAGTTGAGTAAGACTCAATGCCCAGTGAGTGCAGAAGATAGAGAAAATATGAGTGTCGTCCCCTATGCTTCAGCCATAGGCTCTATCATGTATGCAATGCTGTGCACAAGACCCGATGTCAGCCTTGCCATAAGTATGGCCGGAAGGTTTCAAAGTGATCCAGGAATGGAACACTGGACGACGGTCAAGAATATCCTGAAGTACCTGAAAAGGACTAAGGACATGTTTCTCGTTTATGGAGGTGATCAAGAGCTCGTCGTAAAGGGTTACGTCGATGCAAGCTTTGACACTGATCCGGATGACTCCAAGTCTCAAACCGGATACGTATTTATTCTCAATGGGGGTGCGGTAAGCTGGTGCAGTGCCAAGCAGAGCGTGGTAGCTGATTCTACATGCGAAGCGGAGTACATCGCTGCCTCAGAGGCGGCGAAGGAAGGTGTCTGGATGAAGGAGTTCATGACAGATCTTGGAGTAGCGCCTAGTGCACTAAACCCAATGACTCTGTTCTGTGACAACACTGGTGCCATTGCTCTAGCCAAGGAACCAAGGTTTCACAAGAGGACCAGACACATAAAGCGACGTTTCAATTCCATCCGCGATTACATCAAGGATGATGACATAAATATTTGCAATGTGCACACGGATCTGAATGTTGCAGATCCGATGACTAAACCTCTTCCAAGGGCTAAACATGCTCAACACCAGAACTGTATGGGTGTTAGATTCATAACAATGTAAATCACATAGTGATGTGAGCTAGATTATTGACTCTAGTGCAAGTGGGAGACTGTTGGAAATAAGCCCTAGAGGCAATAATAAAAGTAGTTATTATTATATTTCCTTGTTCATGATAATCGTTTATTATCAATGCTATAATTGTATTGATTGGAAACACCGATACATGTGTGGATACATAGACAACTCTGTGTCCCTAGTATGCCTCTAGTACACTAGCTTGTTGATCAAAGATGGTCAAGGTTTCCTAGCCATAGACATGATATGTCATTTGATAACGGGATCACATCATTAGGAGAATGATGTGATGGACAAGACCCAAACTATGAATGTAGCATATGATCGTGTCAGTTTATTGCTATTGTTTTCTGCATGTCAAGTATCTGTTCCTATGACCATGAGATCATGCAACTCACTGACACCAGAGGAATACCTTGTGTGTATCAAACGTCACAACGTAACTGGGTGACTATAAAGATGCTCTACAGGTATCTCCAAAGGTTTCTGTTGAGCTGGCATGGATCGAGACTGGGATTTGTTACTCCGTATGACGGAGAGGTATCACAGGGCCTGTCGTGGTTTTGTCACGGCAGATGTCCGAAGACTTAGGTTTGAGGCCATTGCTAAGACGGTGGACTCAAAGGGGTTGGTCGAGACGAGGGACACGAGTTTACCCTGGTTCGGCCCCTCAAGAAGAGGTAAAAGCCTACGTCCTGCTTGTGCTGTATTGATTGGAGTATCGATTACAAGGGAGCGGGTTCTCTTGACCTAGTTCTCGATTGATTGGTTTCTTGTCTAAGCCGCCCCGGGGTCTCGCCTTTATATAGGAGGTCGAGGCCCTGGGTTACACGAGTTCTAAACCAACTCTTACAACGTAGTCAATCCTGTCTCTAAGCCGCCTTGACTCCTTGAGCAAGCCGTCTCCGGGCGGCTTAACCGTCCCGGTCTCACACCATCTTCTGTCTCTGGGCCTTCGTCTTGGACCGCCTGATAAGCCGCCATGCGGCCTGGCCTTCATCTTCCGGCCCACCTTAAGGGTCTTGCTTATGAGCCGCCGGGTATGACCCGGCCCCTCCTGGGCGGGTCTTACCATGGGGTTATATCCCCAACATTAGGCCCCAGGTTGATTTGAGCCTGCTCATGTCAATCTTCAAACTCATTCGGCGGCGAGTCTCACCTTTTATCACCTGAAAAAGAAAACTCATTACCCGCCGTGACGTCACGTCGAATATGCTAAGAAGATTCTGTGATGTTTGCAACGGATCCTCTCATTGAATGGTCGGTCCGAAAATCGAGGCGCCCTCTTTGGTCAATCATCACTGTGCTTCCTCGATTCTCGCGCGCACTATTGCCATCCCATCTCTTAAATAGGGATACGAAGGGGCCCCCTTTCCTCTCTCTGCTGCCACGTCTTCTTCTTCCTCCTTCAAACAGCCGCACCTCCGGAGCTCCGCCGCACCTGACCAGACCTCGCCGTCGTCCCCAACGCCGGCCGCTGCATCGACCTGACTTGGACCAGACCTTTGCCGGACCGTCCGCATCCGCGAGGTACCATTCTTAGCTCTCATTGAGTCTGGAGTCATCTCCATTAGCGTCCCCCGAGCTCATCGTTTTTCCCTAGTGTTCCTCGCTGTTCGTCAAAGTGTTCTTCGTGGTGTAGACCACCAAGCATCCTCTTGAATCTCATAACGCTGTTTATCCGTTGCGGTCGTCCTGTTAATGTCAATGCCCGCTTATTCTAGATCTGCATACCAATCTCCACCGCTTACTGTTCGCCTGTTCTTCTTCTGTCTTTTTTAGGTCATGAATATATTTCATTTTATCCTCGCCCATAGGTTTTGCAGTTATGGTTGTAATATGCAAAACCTGTTTATCCGCACTTAGCTGCATTTTTCAGTATCGCCTTGTCCAATTAACCCACCATTGCATTGGCGGCTCTCTGATAAAATATTTCGGCGGCTTAACACCTCACCATTATGCTGACCATAGCTACCTTAACTATTTAATGTTTTTCTAACCTGCCATACCCTGCGCCTTCTCACAATTCGACCCGCCATCATGTCGAGAGCACCATCATCTTGTGATTGGGTTGGCTCCGGAGTCACTGAGTAGCTTCTGCTTGATTTCGTAGAGTCGGGCATCTTGCCGGCTCAGGACGTTATACATTGGCGGGTTCCAGGGCCAGAAATAAGACCTACTCCTAAAGAAGGAGAGGTGGTTGTGTTCACTGATCACCTCCTCCGCGGATTTAGCCCGCCCGGGTCAAAAAATTTCCGGGATGTCCTTCATTTCTACAAGCTTCACCCTCAAGACATAGGTCCAAACTCTGTCACCAACATGTGTCAGTTCCAGGTCTTATGTGAAGTTTACCCGCAAGAAGAGCCGTCTGTTGACCTCTTCCGTGATTACCATTATGTCAACCGCCAAACTGAAGTGGCGGCTGGACCAAGTTTAGAGCTTGGCGGCGTCTCTATCCAGATACGGAGAGATTTGCCCTACCCAGCAGCTATCTTACCAAGTCACCCCAAGGATTGGAACAAGACTTGGTTTTACTACAAGGACACTTCTCCTGAAGAAGAGAATCCGCTGCCGGGTTACCGTCCTACCTGGCTTTGCAACACCGGAGAACTCCCAGACCGGATGTCCGTTGCAGAGCGAGCGAAATATGCTCCGGCTTTCACGAAGATCAGGGCCTTAATGGCCAATGGCTTGACGGGCGTCGACTTAACCCGCTGCTGGGTTAGCTGGAAGGTCTTGCCACTGAGCCGGCGTGACCGACTCATGCACCAATTCACGGGTGAGCCCAATGACACTCTTTGCTTCAACACCACGCCTCTATCAGAACAAGACATCAACTCCTCCGTCAAAACACTTCTTGGCGAAAAGCAAGCGGTTTGCAACAAAGTTGGGCTGAAACCTTTCTATGTCAAGAACCCGGCTCCAGCTGTAAGAAATCTTTTTCCACAAAATTGGTCATTCTTGTCTTAACCTTTTACCTTGCTCCTTTTAACCTTTTTTGGCGGCTTATGTGCAGGCCGGCTCTTCTTTCTGGAAGAAGAAGTATAACCCTCCTATGAGGAAACCTAAGGTGGGTAAAACCCGCGCCCAAAAGAAAAAAACTGCCGCTCAAGAACCGCCTGAGCTTGACGACTCAGAGGTAGAACTTGACTCCCTTGGCCAACTCTTTATGCAACTTATTGACAACAATTATTCACAGGAGGAAACGGAAACAAGCCATGCAGACGCCCCTGAGGCAACCTACATTTCCTCTGACTCAGAAAACTTTCTACCAGAGAAAATATGGCGGGTCATCCAGAAAGTCCTATTTTCTCATCCTCTTGCTTATTTAGACCCCAATTTTCTTTTGAAAAAGCAACAGCACAACTCCCGACGCCAGACCCGGAGCACCGGCTCTGAAGAGCTTTTGGCCGGCTTATCAAATTCTCCGGCTCCGCGGAAACTGCCGGCTGAGGTACTCTTTTAACTAAGTCTAGTTTTTAGTTCTTTCATTGTAACCTTACTCAGCTTTCATCGTCTTAACCTTATTTTAGGAGACGCCTCCTTCATCTGGCGATTGTACTACAACCAAGCTGCCTACTCTGAAGATCAACCCAGAGTGCGTACCTTTGTATTTGCACCATACCTTTTTACCATCCTTGTCCTCTATGTGACAATCTTTTTGTTTTCCAGGGCTCAAGCAAAACGAAGGAAGACAGGCGGGTCTGCCGCTGCTCCTACCGCCCAAGAACCAGAGACTACTAAGCCGGATTCCCCTGCACCTTATGCTGAGCCCACTGAGGCTAGAAAAGATGCATCTGTTGACGTTCCTCAGCCCTCTGAGCCGGCTAATGATGACATGGCCACTCCGGAGAGTCCTCCAAAGGTTGATCCTAAGCCGTCCAGCCCTTCAACCGCCGTCGAAGACATAGTTCTTCCAGACGTTATCATCACTGGGACGGGTTATCAACCTCCCGAACCACATGTACTAACAAAACACACCAGCAAGGCTGAAGCTTCCTCGCCTGAGAAACTTGATTTTGAATTCCCCGTGTTGGAGAAGCTGACTGCAGATGAGTTACATGCTGGTTATCTGAACCGCCTCTCCACAAGCCGTAATATGGATTTGAAACTTGTTGGACTGATGAAAAAGAAATATGAGGTACTCCTCTCTTGCTTTTCCTTGTACCCTTGTGTAGCCCCCAAGAGCTGGTTTAGTATTGCAAATAGTAGACCGGGTCTTCCAATCCTTGTCATAATTCGAATGGCCTAGCTTGTAGCCCCCAAGTATCGGGTTAATATAGATATGTAAGCCGGTACTGAGTTGAAAAGTTGATCCAATTGTAGCCCCCAAGTCTGGGTCATTATAAAAATGATGAGCCGGAACTTCACTGTAAACTTGGAAAATGCTGTGTGTAGCCCCCAAGTGCCGGCTTAACTTTACGAAGATGAGCCGGAACTTCATTGTAGACTTAGAAAGCACCATGTGTAGCCCCCAAGTGCCGGCTTAACTTTACGAAGATGAGCCGGAACTTCATTGTAGACTTGGAGAGAAAACATAGACATTAGCCCCCAAGTGTCAAGTATATTGCTTGCAATCTGCTTGAGACTTGTAGCATAATAACTTCATCAATCATGTACGAATATCTCAGCCTGGCGACTTAAACCTCCTGAACTGTTTTGTTTTTGTGCAATACAGGACGCCTTGGATGCGGCCGAGTCTAATCTGACCGGCGTAAAAGAAAACCTTGCTTCGCAACAAACCGCCCGGTCTGAGGCGGAAGAAAAATGGCGGGTTGCCGTTAAGGAGCTTGAGAAGGTTCAAGCGGACTTTGATGCCTTCAAAAAGAGTGCTGAGTCTACCCAAGCCGCCCTGACCAAGCGCGCAGACGATGCGGACCGGCAACTCAAGCTTGTGTCAGATGAGCTACAAACCCTCAAGCGCCATATTTCTAGGATGACTTCTGCTATCTTTGGTAAGCACTGAATACTTAGCAAATTTCCTTGCCTTGCTTAAAAACTGTGCAGGCGGCTTATAACGCCTAATCTTTCCTTGCAGGTCAAAGAAGCCGCTAGCTATCTTCTGAGAGCGTGTTGAAGCTTAAGGCAATATACACCTTGACAGAATAGCTATACTGCAGGACCCTTTGCACCATCAAAGCGATGCTGGATGAAAAAAGCATCCCAAATTCATGAAGGGAGTGATAGAGCTCTTGTCAACTCTGCCCAAGCAAATTGAGGAGCTCAAACGATCAGCCGCCAGAAAGGGAGCAATGGCCGCACTAAGCCGGTCCCTGGCCTTTGCTCCTGAACTGACTGCCGAAGAAATGATGGACGGCTTTCCATCCAGAAAAGATGACGGCTCAGAATTCATAGAAGCTGACTACGCCAAATGCATGAAGGCCTCCCAGGTGATCGCATCAACACTCGTTAACGAAATTGATCTGTCCTCATACCAGGCGGCTTATGGCGAAGACAACAAACGACTGCGCTGCCCAACCTTTGAAGCCAGGGACTTAGTTCCTGCACGCCGTAAGCCACTCTTTGCTCCTGAGATTGACCCGTCTCCCCTCTTTGATGAGGCCCAGTTTGAAGCTTTAACAAACTGCAACTGGGATCTGGACAACCTTCAGATCGAAGAGGTGGAAGACCCGCCGCAGGATGACCCGCCGACGAGCTAAACAAGTTAATTCTGAGGAAAGATAATCCGGCTTTCTGAGCCGCCGAGACTGGAAGTGTATACAAAACTTTAAGTCTATTCCATTTTGGGCTCCCTGGAGAGCTTTGTAATAGGCGTAGAAAAACTTGATTGCCCAAGCCGTGCCATCGCGCACGTATGAATCTTTGCACAACTTGATGCACGTTTATCTGTCTTGTGTTCTGCTCACAACATCTTGTCATCATATTTCACGCCGGCTCATCTTAGGAGATACACCCTGTAAAAACAAACAAGACAGAGTATGCTCTGTATTGCTATGAGGGCGGCTTGAAAAAGCACAACCCAGAGATGTTAAATCTTTCACGACCTTGTTTTTTCAAAAACTCATATGCCGGCTCTTATGGCATGAACTTGTTGTTTGAACTCTTAGCAGTACATGGTCTCTAGTGAGAGTGACCGTCAACTCTTTTGAGCGGCTCAGGGTCTCTAGGCGAGATTAACTGGTAAGGGCAACAACAAACCACAAAGAGGCGCAGCAGGGCATGAGTACCCCTAGGGTCCATAAGCTACTTCTCACGTGACATAAATCCGTCATTTGAACCTTAAACAGTGCAGGGTCTTTAAAAGAGTAACTGTTTAAGCGTACGAACGGGCCACATAGCGGAGAGTATGCAGCAGATGGGTGAGTTTATCCTCGCTTTCCGTAAGCTGGCCCTCACGTGACCAGAGCTGCCGGTTTAACCTTGACCAGTACAGGGTCTCTAGCGAGAGTGACTGTCAAATACTTGAACAGCTCAGGGTCTCTAATCGAGATTATCTAGTAAGAGTTCGGCGGGTCACCTGGCGGAGCAGCAGCAGCATACAGGCAGGTTTAACTCGAACTTGCGGTGGCTGAAGAGCCGATCAAGAGGGTGTGTAAGCTAAACCCGGCGGGTTGGAAGCCCCCAAATGACCTTGTTGACGGAGTCAACTTTTTGGGTATATAACCCGGCCTGACGGTGGCTGAAGAGCCGATCAAGAGGGTGTGTAAGCTAAACCCTGGTGGGTTAGAAGCCCCCAAATGACCTTGTGGTTGAGTCCACTTTTGCACAATCGGAAGTATATAACAGGCAGAGGCCCCGGCTTGCAGGGATGCCAACTTTATTATATATATAAAAGGTATATACAATGATGATGTACATTGATGGGAGTCGATGACTCAAGTATAGTAAGGCCGCAGATGAGCGATATTCCATGGCCTGTGGGTCTCCTGCCCAGAAGTGCATGACTCGTCTCGGACGTCAAAGAGATAGTATGACCCATTGTTGAGATTTCTGCTGACCACAAAGGGTCCTTCCAATGGGGGAGAGAGCTTGTGCGCATCCGTCTGATCTTGAATCAGATGCAACACCAAGTCGCCTTCCTGAAACGTCCGAGTCTTAACCCCGCGGCTATGATAGCGACGCAGGTCTTGCTGATAAATAGCCGATCGAGCCGCCGCCAGATCACGCTCTTCATCCAAAGCATCTAACGCGTCCTGACGTGCTGTCTCATTATCTGTCTCAACGTAAGCCGCCACCCTCGGCGAGTCATGACGTATATCACTTGGTAACACGGCTTCTGCACCATAAACCACGAAGAAAGGCGTATAGCCTGTTGACCTGTTGGGAGTAGTTCTGATGCTCCATAAAACTGATGGTAACTCTTCTACTCAACAACCCGGCGTTCGCTGTAGAGGAACCATAAGCCGGGGCTTGATGCCTCTCAAGATCTCCTGGTTAGCACGCTCCGCCTGACCATTGGATTGTGGATGAGCAACAGCAGAGACGTCAAGCCGGATGTGCTCACTTTCACAGAACGCCTGCATAGCCCCCTTGGATAGGTGTGTGCCATTGTCCGTGATTATACTGTGAGGGTAACCAAAACGGTAGATCAATTTTTTGACAAACTGAACCGCCGTAGCCGCGTCACACTTGCCGACCGGCTCAGCCTCAACCCACTTGGTAAACTTATCCACCGCCACCAAAAGGTGGGTCTTCTTGTCTTTAGATCTCTTCAAGGGCCCGACCATATCAAGCCCCCAAACCGCAAACGGCCAGGTAATTGGAATCATCCACAATTCCTGAGCCGGCACGTGAGCACGTCGCCCGAACTTCTGACATCCATCGCACTTGACAACCAAGTTTTCAGAGTCCTTATGAGCCATCAGCCAGAAGAAACCATGCCGGAAAGCCTTGGCCACCAAAGATTTTGAGCCAGCGTGATGACCACAATCACCGGCGTGAATTTCATTTAAGATCTCCTTACCCTCTTTAGGAGAGACGCAACGCTGGAAAACACCAGTGACACTGCGCTTGTGTATCTCGCCATTGATGATAGTCATGGATTTAGATCGCCTGATGATTTGTCTTGCCAAGGTCTCATCCTCGGGTAACTCGCCGCGAGTCAAGTACGCTAAGTAAGGCAGCGTCCAGTCAGGGATAGCATGCAGAGCCGCCACCAACTGCCCCTCCGGGTCAGGTACAGCCAGATCCTCCTCTGAAGGTTGCTTAACAGATGGGTGATAGAACACATCCAAGAAAACGTTAGGCGGCACCGGCTTACGCTGAGAGCCCAGTCTTGACAATGCATCAACCGCCTCGTTCTTGCGACGGTCAATATGATCCACCTGATAACCCTTAAAGTGCCCAACAATGATATCCACCGCCTGACGATAAGCCGCCATCCGTGGGTCTTTGGAATCCCACGTGCCTGACACTTGCTGAGCCACAAGGTCTGAGTCGCCAAGACATCTAACCCGGCTCGGGTTCATCTCCTTAGCCACATGGAGGCCATGAAGTAAAGCCTCATACTCAGCTGAATTGTTAGTACAGGGAAACATCAACCTTAACACATAACAAAACTTGTCACCTCTAGGGGAAGTTAAGACAACTCCTGCCCCTGACCCTTCTAACTGTCTGGATCCATCAAAGTGAATTGTCCAGTATGTGTTATCCAGCTTCTCCTCGGGCGACTGACACTCTGTCCAGTCGTTTATAAAGTCCACCAAGGCTTGAGACTTAACAGCCGTGCAAGGCACATATTTCAGATTAAGAGGCCCAAGCTCCAATGCCCACTTAGCAATCCTGCCAGTGGCTTCTCTGTTTTGAATTATGTCACCCAACGGGGTAGAGCTAACCACGGTGATCTGGTGTCCCAAGAAGTAATGCTTCAACTTGCGATTCGCCATGAACACCCCATATATTAATTTTTGCCAATGTGGGTACCTTTGCTTGGATTCTATCAGGACTTCACTGACGTAGTAAACCGGCCTCTGAACTGGGTATTCCTTCCCCGCCTCCTTACGCTCCACAACAACCGCGGCGCTGACTGCCCTGTTCTTAGCCGCCACATAGAGGAGTAAAGGTTCCTTCTCAGACGGAGCGGCCAAGACCGGCGGCTCAACCAGCTGCTTCTTGAGCGCCTCGAACGCTTCACCCGCCACCTTACTCCAGACAAAATTGTCTGTTTTCTTCATCATTTGATACAAAGGAATATCCTTCTCACCCAGGCGGCTTATGAACCGGCTTAACGCAGCGATTCGACCCGCCAGGCGCTGAACATCGTTGATGCACGCCGGCTCAGACAGGGAAGTGATAGCCTTTATCTTGTCCGGATTAGCTTCAATGCCACGCTCAGAGACTAGAAATCCCAAGAGCTTTCCTGCAGGAACTCCAAAGACACTCTTAGCCGGTTTAAGCATCATCTTGTAGACTCGTAAATTATCGAACGTTTCCTTCAGGTCGCCAAGCAGAGTCTCCTTCTTCCTGGACTTGACCACAATATCATCCACATAAGCATGAACATTGCGCCCAATCTGACCATGAAGACAGTTCTGCACACAACGCTGGTAAGTCGCCTGGGCACTCTTGAGCCCAAAAGACATAGACACATAGCAGAAAGCACCAAAAGGCGTGATGAAAGCTGTCTTCTCTTGGTCTTTAACTGCCATCTTTATCTGATGGTAACCTGAATAAGCCTCCAGGAAGCATAAACTCTCACAACCCGCCGTTGCATCAATAATCTGGTCGATACGGGGGAGAGCAAACGGGTCAACTGGACAGGCTTTGTTAAGGTCCGTGTAATCCACACACATACGCCACGTGCCATTCTTCTTAAGCACTAGCACCGGGTTAGCTAACCACTCCGGGTGACAAACTTCAACGATGAACCCTGCTGCTAAGAGACAGGCCACCTCTTCTCCAATAGCCATGCGCCTCTCCTCATTGAACCTCCGGAGGAACTGTTTGACCGGCTTAAACTTAGGATCCACATTAAGGTGGTGCTCAGCGAATTCTCTCGGTACACCCGGCATGTCAGAAAGCTTCCATGCAAAGATGTCCCGATTCTCACGGATGAATTCGATGAGCGCGCTTTCCTATGAGGGGTCCATGTTAGCCCCAATAGTGAACTCCTGTGATGAGTCGCCCGGTGTAAAGTCCACCAACTTAGTATCTTCTGCCACAAACTTGAGGGGCGGCTCAGATTCCGTGTTAGGCTTCTTCAGTGGAGTCATATCTTCCGGGTCAACATTCTCCTTATAGAACTTGAGCTCCGCTTCAGCACGACTTGACTCTGCGTAAGCTGCATCACCTTCCTCACACTCAAGAGCCGTCTTCCGATCACCATGCACGGTAATCGTCCCGTTCAACCCGGCTTGAGCTGTAAGTAAACATAGCAAGGCCTAGCCATGAACTTGGCGTAAGCCGGCCGTCCAAACAGAGCATGATATGGGCTCTTGATTTTGACCACTTCAAACGACAAAGACTCCACCATGTAGTTAAATTCATCACCAAAAGCTACCTCCAAAGAAATCTTTCCCACTGGATAAGCTGATTTTTCGGGCACCACACCGTGTAAAACCGTTGAAGAGGGCTTAAGATCCTTATCAAGCAAACCCATCCGGCTGAAAGTGTCATAATACAGGATGTTGATGCTGCTGCCACCATCCATAAGCACTTTAGTGAACACATATCCTCCTACTTGGGGGGCAACTACTAAAGCCAGTTGCCCCGGGTTATCAACACGCGGTGGGTGATCCTCCCTACTCCAAGTTATGTCATACTCGGACCACTTCAAATACTGCGGGAGAGCTGGCATGACTGCATTAACTGCCCGCTTGCGCACCTTCCGGTCTCACTTGTCGAGGATGGTTATAAAAACATGATACTGTCCCCCACTGAGCTGTTTCGGGTTAGTCTGGTACCCCGATTGGTTATTCTGCTGCTGGCCTCCACCGCCAGACTGTTGATGATGGCCTCATTGATTGCCTTGACCCTGGTACCCGGATCCTGAGACGCCAGCACCAAAGCCGGCTCCTGATCCGCCCGGCCCTGAACCGCCTGATGGCCCATTAGCGTTATTACGATGCTGTTGAAGGCTGTAATCCCGAAACTGCCGCATAATACTGCAATCCCTCCATGTATGGCCTGCCGGCTTATCAGGCCGGCTGTGCTCTGGACAAGGTTTATTGAGCATCTCTTCTAGGTTGAAAGGAGCTTTGCCCTTGTTAAAGGATGGCCTGAAATTCCCATTGCCCTTAGCACGACTGTTTCCAGCGCTGGTGTTTGCCACCAATTCTGACCCGCCGTCCGGGTTCTTCCGCTTGCCCGGGTTGCTATTTCCGGCCGCGCTTTGCTGTTGACCCTTGCCATTGTTACCTTTCTTCCTCTGACCTGATTTCTCGTCATCAGAGCCTGGGTCTTTCATGTTGTCAGAGTCTGCATACTTGGTGAGAGCCGCCATGAGCTCCCCCATGTCTTGGCATGAGCGTTTTAGCCGGCCAAGCTTCTGCTTCAGTGGTGTAAAATGGCAATTCTTCTCCAGAATCAAAACTGCTTGAGCCGCCGTAATCTGTTCAGAAGAGTGGATGATGGTTGAGACCCGCCGGACCCAGTGATGAGCCGACTCGTCATCACGCTGCACACAATGGTCCAGATCCACAATCGTCATGGGCTGCTTGCACGTTCCTTGGAAATTTTTGATGAATTTCGCCTTTAATTTAGACCAGGAATTAATGGTGTTGGGTGGCAAGCCCTTAAACCACGTGCGAGCCGACCCTTCCAGCATCATGATGAAATATTTGGCACATACTGCATCACTGACGTCTAACATCTCCATGGCCAGCTCATAGCTTTCGATCCAAGCCTCTGGAGGTAGGTCAGCAGTATAATTGGGCACCCTGCGAGGACCCTTAAAATCCTTCGGCAGACGCTCGTTCCGCAGAGCCGGCGCTAAGCACGGCACTCCCACAGCCCTGGAGGTTACTCCTGCTCCAACTGAGACGGAAGGTGCAACTGTGGGTTCCTGATGAGCCGCCGCCACCGCCAGAGCCGCCGCTTCTCGCTGTGCTCTTGCCCGATCCACCAGCGCCTGAGCATCCAGAGCCGCCCGATCGACTCGCGGTGGGTTCCGATGTCGTTCATTGCTAGAAACCGCCGGCGACTCATAACGCCGGCTGTAGCTACGGCTGGGGATGGGAGTTGAATGCACGCGGCTCCGGCTGTAAGTATACTTCTCCTGCTGGGCCATCGCCGTCTGCAGGTATCCAATAGCGTTCCGCACCTCTTCTTCAAAAGACTCCTCATCGGGGATAGGGATTGTACCAGGCCGGGTTGCCGCTGCCACCATGTTCTAACCCGGATTAGAATAATTACCAGGTGGTGTCAGAAAAGGCTGTGGTGGGGTCTGGTTCCGGCGGGGCGGGTCTGGCCGCTGATGCTGAACTGCCGCCCGGCTTCCAGGTACTTCCGCCGTCCGGGTTACGGTCAAAGGCACATTCCGTCCCGTCCCTGGCGTGTTAAAAAGGTTTCTGGCTTCATACTGATCCGGCAGGCGGGACTGATGCCTCATCCGATGAACCGCCGCCGCAGACTGCTGCTCTAACTCAAAACGAAAAGCATCCGCCCTGAGGCGCTCCGCCTCTGCATCCATTTGAGCCTTCAACACGTTGATCTCCTGTTGGACTCCGGTCATCTGGTTCTTCAACCTCGTGATCTCCGCGTTACGGGCTGCTTGATTTTCAGCTGTAACCTCAGTTTCCATCAAGGTTGGAAGCTCGTTCATCAGATCCAAAAGAACCTGAGCCGGTGGCTTGCCAGCCCCAGATCCGGTCGCACCGGCGGCTGTGCTGCTAGGAGCCGCCACTGAACCCGCCATGAAGACGGCAGCGCGGTTTGCCGGCTCAATATCCTCCGGCACATGATACTCGGACTCGGGGTAAGGCTCGGCGTAGCCCCCGAGCCCACCGTTATGAAGCTGATAGATCGATTCCGTCTCTCCGCTGGAGGATCCATCCTTTGAGCAGATGAGAGTTTCTTCCCGAGACACAGAGCCTTCAAGCTCCATGCCCTGGGTGAAGCCGATGAAGACATGCTTCCTACCCGGGTTAGCACGGGCGGGTCACACGCGTCGGGTGTGTTGCAGGCGCCAGGCCGGCTCGACGGTGTCGGTGCAGATGTCCAGCCCGGGTTCAGATGATCCAACACGTCTCACAAATAGAAAACGTGTGCGACCATGCACATAATTGCCGTTTCTAAACCATGTGTGATGTCAGACAATATCGCAAATCGTGCAACCGAATAAAATGTCAGTGATAGTGTCTCTATCACACACGCTTCACAATCATCCATTGTTTGTGATGTCGTGCGCATCGTAAACATTGCACCACAAAATAGCGCATGTGATAGGTATCCCATCCAACACGAGTACAACAGTCAGGCATTTCGTAAGCGTGTACGATGATTAAATTATCATCTTAATTACATATGGCAAACGGTATGACAAATGTAAATGTGTGTGATATTCCCTTTATCGTACACAATTTATAATTGTGACCTGTTTGTGATGTGGCGCGCATCATAAATGATGCACCACAGAATCACGCGTGCGATGGTAATGCGATCCCATACGAGTCTCAAGGATGGACCGTTTGGGAAATATTACATATCTCAAACGGCTGGCCGATGACTCTCGTTTGTGATAAATGCGGACATCGCATACACTTTGTTAGACCAAACGTTTGGGTTCTTGTTCCGCATCGCAGACGGTTTTTCCGTGTTGTGTGAGATGGACCCCCCTATCGCCCACACATGCAATGCGACGGTTTAAAACTACTCGCGGAAAGGGGTTAAAAACCGTTTGTATAGCACATCGTTGTACTAGTGATACATCACACTTGTACTTCAAATTTGAACAAGTCCTGATAAATCTCTAGAAATTCAATAAATGAATGAAATATAGAAATAAAACTAGAAAATTTATGGAAGTTGTGCAGTGTGCATCCAAAGTGGTCTAATTTGGATGAAATGGAAAGACACCATTTTCAGTCTTATCTGAGCTACTTCTCTGACAACCAGGGGGTCTATGTGACGCTTGGAAAATGAAAAAATGTATTTTATTACAAAATAATTACAAATTCCTATGAAAACATTGCTCACAGTGGTAATCCCCATGCTTGTGAAAAATTAGGCCATGTTATCATGGACTATGCTATGGATGTGGTCATGGGCATGGGCATATGGCTTGAAATTCATGCATCTCCATACTAGATAGGCCATTTTGTGAAGTCTTTTTTCAAACTTTTGGTATTGCAGATTTATTATTTTCCCACAAACTAGTTCACATAGGATGGCTCAATGCAAAAGCATTTGACATTTTAAGGCTTTTTATTTTCTTTAATTTTTTCCAAAGTGGGGTCAAACTTACAAGGCTGACCATTCATACCAAATGGTTGGGAATTTGAACTTTGGTTGTGCCCGGTACATACACCACCCATACAAAATCTTTAAATGATTTTTACAAATTTTCAGAACCAAGATACATCACACTTGTAGTTAAAATTTGAGTAAGTCCTGATAAATCTCTAGAAACTAAAAAAATGGATGAAATATAGAAATAAAACTAGAAAATTCATGAAGGTTGGGTTGTGTGCATCCAATGTGGTCTAATTTGGATGAAAAATGGAAAGGCACCATTTTCAATCTCATCTGGGGTACTTCTGTCACAACCAGAGTGTCTTTCTAACACTTGGAAATGGACAACAAAATTTTATTACAAAGTAATTGCAAATTCTTATGGAAAAATTGTTCACAGTGGTAATTCCCATGCTTGCGCAAAACTAGGCCATGTTAGCATGGACTTTGCTATGGATGTGGCCATGGCCATGGGCATATGGCTTGAAATCCTTACATCTCCATACTAGATAGGCCATTTTGTGAAGCCTTTTTTTCAAACTTGTGTTATTGCAAATTTATTATTTTCTCATAAACTAGTTTGCATATGATGACTTAATGAAAAAGGATTAAAATTTTGAGGGTTTTTTATTTTCTTTGATTTTTTTGTCCAAAGAGGGGTCAAACTTGTAAGGTTGACCATTCATACCAAACGGTTGGGAATTTCAACTTTGGCTGTGCCAGGTACATGCACCACGCATGAAAAAAATTAAATGATTTTTATAAATTTTCACAACCAAGATACATCACACTTGTAGTTCAAATTTTAGCAAGTTCCGATAAATCTCTAGAAATTCAATAAATGGATGAAATATAGAAATAAAACTAGAATTCATGAAAGTTGGGTGGTGTGCATCCAATGTGGTCTAATTTGGATGAAAAATGGAAAGGCACCATCTTCAATCTTATTTGAGGTTCTTCTCTCAAAACTAGGGGGTCTTTCTAACACTTGGAAAATGAAACAAATATGTATTTTATCACAGCCAGGGGTGTTTTGATAAGTAACCGGTCTATCAGGCCCCGATTATATACTTTCCAGTCAACAAGGGAGTCTTTTAAAAAGTAACAGGTCTCTCTGCCTCGCCGCCGGCCGTAAGCCTGCCATCCAGAGGGCATAGCCATGGGCGGTGCCCAATTTCCACCGCCACCGCGTCTGCCGCTCTTCCGGTCACCGTGCATTCCCGCCAAATCTAGAATCCATGAAAAAAATCTCACGCCACCACCTGGATCCCACTCCGGACAATGCTTAAACACTGTTGTCCGTCATCGTTCTACCGACGGTTCACTCCATTGATTCCACGGGCATCGCATTCCAAATCTAGTTCATCCGCCATGGTGAGGACACTTTCTACCACCAGGATCTCCACTGGAGGTTGTTGCCCCAGGGCGCCGGTGCCCAACACCGGCGGCGGCTCAGCTGGCGCTGGAGCGGGTTCCAACTCCGGCGTGGCAGCGGGCTCCAACTCAGGCGCTTCGTTGGCCGCCTCGGGCGGCTGTTCATACGGCATCACCAACTACTCCGAGATCGAGCCCATGGCGTCCGAGCTATCTTGTAACCGTAGAGAGGTTGAGAAGGTGGACGTCGAGGCAGAGGCGGCCAACGAGGTCATGCAGGAGTATCTTGACGTCTATGGCAGGGAAGAGGAGGCCGAGGAGGACATACTAGCTCCAGCATACGATGTTGCCGTGCTCACTGCTTAGACCGAGGAGGACCTACGCGTGGCGCAGCAGTAGCTCAACCAGGCGATGCTACCGCGTCTCTGCCCACGGCCCAAGCATAGGCTGTCAGGCGCCGGACGGCGGAAGAAGAGGTCACAGCTCGAGAGCAGAGGAGGGCGGCCACTCTGCGTGCAGCGGCCACCATCGAGGCGAAAGGCAAGGGACCAGACGTCGTCGTCCTATCCTCCTCTGACGACAAAGACCACAACGACGACGATGGCACCATCGTCGTTTCGGACGATGAAAAGACAAGTAATCGTCCATCTGTTGTCGTTGTCGGCTCTGGCCGGCCATCTTATGTCGTCCCTGTTTAAATTTTGCATTAGTGTAAGGAATCCCTTAGTGTAATGTCACTATGTCAGTTCGCTTTGTTAAGCGTTGAACAAATCTAAGAACGTGCTTGTTAAGCTTATCAGAATCTTTGAATCTGATGTGTTTTACACCGCACGTTCTATCTTTCCAGGATCACTGATTTGTGGGCCCTTCTGTAACGTAGAAAATATCAGGTCAAATAGCCGAGGCTCTGTCCATAAACACACAGACGCACACAGCTGAAATGGCTCGAACGATGCATATTCAACCGTTGCTCTCGAGTTCGACCCCCACGGACGGCATTATATTCCACCCTTCTTTTTGCAAATAAATCAGACACTGACATTTGGGTTCTGGGGTGTCCCGCACATAAGTATATTCCACTATTTATTTCCTAATAATCCAGACACTGACAGGTGGGTCATGGGTGTCCCACACGTCAGTATATGCGCCAGGTAATGGTCAACTACATTGATCTGATGGAAACGCTCTTTTTTGGCATTTTTTGGAGTGTGCGACGAGTGATTGAGGGAAAAAGTGAGGGACGTTAGTTGAGTGGGACAAAACTGAGGAGTAGTAAGCAACCGAGGACACATAAATAAAAATTCCAATATAAAAATATATTACCTCTGTTTGGAACGAAAGTATTATATCATAATGAATCTAATGAATTCATAAACACACAGACGCGCGCACATACAATCATCTCGATGAACGCAAGCATGTGCATCTTATTACTATGAGCACCTCCGAGGGACTGGGAAGGCATGTCTTGATATTGGTGAAGTAACCACGGTTGCCTCGCAGTCGACGGAAACATTGCCTGTCACTGAAAGAATATTCTGCCTTTATTAGACACACAGGTGTCAACCTATGGTCTGATCTCCGATGGGCTAGCGGTATAACCAACCTTCAAACCATTCAAATAAATTCGATGTTGTAGACGTTAATATATTTTAATATGAGGTTAAACTTACTGTTCCCCGCAAAAAAAAGGTTAAACTTAATGAAGTTTGACTTGGAAAAACTTAGAACATTAATTATCTTGAAATGAAGTAGCAGACAAAGGCTTCCGTGATCTACAAGCTTCCAGATGATCTATGCACCCCAAGAATAAAGAAAGATCAGTGATCAAAGGTCTCCTGCCAGACAAGATCTCTCATTTGTCACCACACACGAGTTACGTAAACAAAGCCAGGACGAGCCAGCAGTGAGCCAGGGACAGTGTATTTGGAATAGCTTATGCACAAACGTATCACACGGATGTTGCTGACGTCCCTGATTGTAGAAAACTGGCATATGGACGCATTACATGGTTTTGACTTTTGGCGGATAAAAATTTGAAACTGGACAAGTGGACGTAAAGAATTATGGTGAGATCTAACGCAGATGCTTCCGTCTCAGTTATTTTCTTTCGTCATCCCCCTCAGCCTCACCTTCGTTTCTGCTTTTGCTTTCCATTTTACTCCCTCCGAGTCAAAATAAACGTCGCAGTTTTAAAGTAAGGCAGAAATTATTATGGATCGGATGGAATGCCATTTTTATTGAAAAACTGGCTCAAGTGCTCCGTATCTTATTGGCTAACCCAGTAGATTCAGGTTTTGTTTGATAAGTCAATTAAGAACAAGTACAATAATGGGCTTATAGCCCGTTTACATGGCATTTTTTGTCTATGTGGAGAAGAGAGATGAAAAAGTAACGAGAGTAGGCTCTCATGCAAGAGCCTAGCTATATGCGCATTTCTAGACAAATGCAATAAATACAAAGAAAGAGATAGAGAGAAGGTGCAAAAAAATAGTATTCTTATAGTCAACCTTATAGCTAACCTGATTGTATGTGTGGCTATAAGTGATGACTATACGTGACATGTCAACATCATATAGCCAGTAGTTGGCTATACTATTAACCATGCTCTAATACTGCCTACTGTTGCCACCAGGGCGAGGCCTGATCCTCGCGCTCTCTAGAATTCCCCAAATTGGATCATTGTAACATTCTCTAAGCTTTCTTTCGTAATCTCTATTCTGCTAAATCAATGAAAGCCGATGGACACTGGATCTTTCAAAAAAAGGTAATGTTTATTGTTCAAAAAAATTAGGGATTCAATTGGTACCTAAAGGACTTTTTTGGTATTTGACCACATTACCAATAAAATGGCAGGTAAGTCACGATGATTGCTTAGAAAATATATATGCCTCAGTTGCTATCTTTTTTTCTTCAAAAAAGAAGCCTCCGTTGCTATCTAATGGGAACAAAAGAAGCATGCGGAATATTAGTTTGCAAATTCAGAAGGATTAGAAAGTGCTTTCAAATACGAACCCCGACAGTATGAACTGTAAGAATAATGAAGCGTCTCAATCTCCAACATGGAGACCCGCGCGTGTGTATATTGATATGAGGTGGTCGTACATGAGCGTGCAAAGCACGTAAAAGGGTTACATAAGATCGATGGAGAGAGGAGAGATCCTTCGGCAGGAAGGTTACAGGAGATTACACGGGATAAGAGGCTAGCTATAGATTGAAAGAGAAAGACAATATCCCTGGACTCCTAACAGAACTAACCGTGCACTATAATCTATTTAACACTCCCCCGTAATCAGAACTTGGATAAGTTCAGATTATGATTGAACATCTCAAATGGTCTTGAAGACAATGCCTTGGTGAAACCATCCGCTACCTGATCCCTAGATGGCACAAACCGAATTTCTAACTCCTTGTTTGCAACTCATTCTCTCACAAAATGATAGTATATTTCAATGTGCTTGGTTCTTGCATGAAAGACAGGGTTAGCTGACAAATATGTAGCAACTATATTGTCACACCAGAGACAAGGAGTTTTAGTGTTCTGTATTCCAAGTTCCTTCAACACCATTTTTACCCAAATAATCTCTGTTGCTACATTAGCCAATGCTTTGTACTCTGCTTCTGTACTTGACCTGGAAATTGTGTCATGTTTCTTTGCACACCATGAAATAAGATTAGGACCAAAGAACACTGCAAAGCCACCTGTTGAAGCACCCTGCCCAATCAGAGTCAGAAAATGCAGTAACAAGAGTAGATGATGATCGACTGAATGATGTCAGTCCAATACTTGAAGTGCTTTTCACATATCTCAGTATGCGCTTGGCAGCAGTCCAATGTGCTGTAGTAGGTGCATGAAGGAATTGACAAGCTTTATTGATAGCAAAGCAAATATCAGGTCTAGTAAGTGTCAAGTACTGAAGTGCTACTCCCACACTTCTATAGTTTGTGCTATCTTCTTGACTCAAAGGATCATCTTCTACAAGAGACAACGTTTCTGTACTGGAAAGTGGAGTTGATGATGGTTTGCAATTTTGCATCCCTACTCTAGTTAACAGATCAGTTGCATATTTTTCCTGAGACAAATGTAGACTACCATGTGTGTTTCTCTTAACCTCAATGCCAAGGAAAAAAATGCAAATCTCCCAAATCCTTGAGAGCAAATTCTGAATTCAAATCTTTTAACAAAGTTGTGATTGCATCATCAGACGAACTTGTAACAATAATATCATCAACATAAATAAGCACAAAAATGGAAGTATGTGACTTGTTATAGATGAACAATGATGTACCAGACTTGTAAGGGACAAAACCAAGCCTTTGAAGTTTGGAACTCAAGCGAGAGTACCATGCCCTGGGAGCCTGCTTCGATCCATAAAGACATTTATCCAGTCTGCAAACAGGAAAAGGTGCATTTTTATCTTCAAACCCAGGAGGCTGTTTCATATAGACTTCCTCTTCCAGAACACCATGAAGAAACGCGTTCTACTCATCTAGCTGTCACAGACTCCATCCTCGTGACACAGCAACAGAAAGGACAGGACGAATTGTATCAGCTTTAACAACAGGACTTAAAGTATCCTCATAATATATTACATACATTTGCTTGAACCCCTTTGCAACAAGCCTTGCCTTATAGCGATCTATTGTACCATCAGCCTTTCTTTTTATTCGGAATACCAATTTGCAGTCAATCAAATTTTTACCTTGACAAGATGGAACCAAGTGTCAAGTCTTATTTTTCTGAAGTGCACAAAACTCCTCTTCCATAGCCTTTTTCCACTTCGGATAAGAAAGTGCATCATGGAGCGTGCAAGGTTCTCCTGATGAACAAGCAACCAAACCATATTTAATTTTATAGTTGGCGGGTTGAATTACCGCTGCACGGAGACGAGTACGCGGTGGAGTGAGCGCAGAAGATCCAGTCGCATCCTGTACAGCTGGGCTGCCACCTGCCACCGGATCTTCTATGGCGAAGCGGAATGGTGAAGGAGGAAGATTCGGCGCAAAAGATCCTGCCATCCCAGCAGAATCAGCATGAGGATCCATGCTGGTCGGGTCTACCTCCACCGACCGCGGCGAATCCAGCGGCTCCCGCCGCCTGACGTAGCAGCGCGGCTCTGCCGCAAAGTGCATGGAGGGAGGACGCCCACTTGGTGGCGCGTCGGGCACATGTTGGTGGAGCGGGCGCACTGGGACGGGCAACCCGGTAGGGGGCCGCGTGTCAGCGCCTGGTTGGTGCGGGGACGGACCTGAGGCAGATCTGCCATCCAATCCCGAGGCTGATCTGATCAGCTGATCCTGGCGCGATCCCGAGGAGGATTCTGGCGGCGCGCTATCGCTGCTCTAGAGGCACATGTGATATGGAGTATTTGTGACATCTTGTTCATCATTTTGACCCAAATGTTTTTCTGCTGCCTCCACATCTGAACCTGCAACACGTGAAGATTCAAGAAGATGGTCAGGAGGGTTAGTCATGTGATCAGTAAGATTATCAGCCCCATGGGAAACACCGGATAAGTGATGTGGAAGGAGGATAATCTCTTTCTTAATGAGAGCACCTGCATTTGGATGGAGATGCACAAAGGCAAAAATAGTTTCATCAAACACAACGTCACGACAGATATATACTCTGCCCGTGGGAACATCAAGACACTTGACTCCCTTGTGTTGAGTGCTATAACCAAGGAAGACGCATTGCTTTGATCGAAACATAAGCTTGTGATTATTATAAGGACGAAGATTTGGCCAACATGCGCACCCAAACACACGAAATGAAGAATAATCAGGCCTAGTGTGAAGAATACGTTGCATGGGAGTTTCATTGTTAATGACACGGCTAGGCAACATGTTGATAAGATGAACTGCCGTGAGGAAGGCCTCATCCCAAAATTTGAGGGGCATTGAGGCGCCGACAAGGAGAGCCAAGCCAACTTCAACTATATGCACATGCTTGTGCTGGGCGGAACCATTTTGTTGGTGTGCGTGGGGGCATGAAACATGATGTGAGATGCCGAGTGTTTGAAAAAATGAGTCTAATTTCTCGTACTCGCCACCCCAATCAGATTGTATGGAAAGAATCTTACTATCAAATTGATGCTCAACAAGTGCTTGGAAGTTTTTGAAGACTTGGAAAACATCGGATCGTTTCTTAAGAAGATAGATCCAAGTAAACTTACTATAGTCATCTATGAAACTGACATAGTAATCATGTCTACCAACAGAAATAGGGGCAGGACCGCACACATCAGAGAAAATAAGATGTAAAGGTTTGGTAGAAACACTAGTTGATACAGGATAGGGAATTTGACGAGCTTTTGCCCTTTGACATGAATCACAAATAGTTTCTGAACTACGCTCACCAACACAAGGGAGCTTACTATTCCTAAGCACTTGTTGAACAATAACAAAAGATGGATGTCCTAATCGTGCATGCCACTATTCCGAGGAGAGTTTGATGATACCACACACTTGTTTATTGAAACTTCTAAATTGGGGAATCAACGGATAGATCCCATGCACGCATCTACCTTCATAGAGAATTCTCCTCATGGCCTGATCCTTAATCAAAAAGGAATAAGGGTGAAACTCTAGAAAGACTTTGTTGTCAATAGCAATACGATGAACATAATGAAGATTCTTTGATGTGTTTGGACAATGTAAAATATTTCTAAGATGAATATCATGGTGTGGGGTTTTGACAATTGAATGACCAACATGACATATCTCCATACCTTCTCCATTGGCGTTGTGAACTTGATCTTGACCCCTGTACTTTTCAGCCATGGTGACCTTCTCAAGCTCATGAGTGATATGATCCGAAGTTCCGGAGTCGACGTACCTGTTTTTGTCTACACCATAAGAGGTGTCTACAGCAGCTGCAATTTTCTTTCTTTGGGAGTAGTTTTCAGCATAGCTCACAATCCTTGGCGATGTGGTTAGTATTTTTATAGATCTGACATTTATTTTCATATTCATCGTACCCTTGGAAAACACGCCCTCGATTATTGTTGTAGAGAGGACGGCGGTTGTTGTAGTTGCTGCCACCACCGCCGCCACCATTGTACTGTTTGTGGCCACCACCATCAAAGTGACCAGCACCACCGCCGCCACCGTAGTGGCCGCAACCATCGCCGTAGTGACTGCTGCCACCACCATTGTGGCTGTCGCCACTGTGACCACAATTGTAGTGGCCACCATTGCCACCATTGTAGCCTCAGCGCCCTCCTCCTCCTCTGGAGGGACCATGAGAGGCAGATCAGGGAGAGCCACGGCGACCTCGCGACTCTGCCATGGCAGTGGATTTGAAGGAGTCGACGCTTGTGCCGTGGAACATCTCCATGCATTGATCAAAGTTGGAGATCATGCTAAATAGATCTTCAATGGAGAGAGGATCGGTGCGGACGTCAAGGGCTGAAACAATGGGTTGGTACTCCATGTCCAACCTGCCAATGATGAAAGAGATGAGTTCCTCTTCGGAAATAGGTTTGCCAGCGGCAGCTAATTCATCAGCCAAGGATCGCATGTATCCAAAGAATGTGCCGGCTGTTTGGGATCCTTTTGGGGCATTGGTGAGGCTAGTCTGGATGTTGTTGACTCGTGACCTAGATTGCGAAGAGAACATGCTAACTATGTGAAAGTGCAATCATTCCCTTATATTATATTTTGATGTTGATGACAATGTACATGTAGAGGACTAATGATGTTTGTCAAGTAAATCTCAGATATTAGTTCTCAAATCTAAATATGCGAGGATCACAGATGTGTGGAATTATTATGAGTTGAGAAGGAAGGAACAAAGAGGTTTACAGATCTCGTTTTCTTTTTTTCTTGAGTATATGGATCCCGCACTATTAAGAGGGGATCAATTGGGTTAGCAAAAGACATGCTCAAGTCAATTCAAACTCGTTTCTTCGGTTAGAAACTGCACCATGCATAAATCTCATTGTGTTGCTTCTCTGTGATGGACGGATGTCCGGGCCCCGTGTCGGATGTCCGGGAGTCCATTCAGTCGCCGGATTTCCGGGAAGTGCCTCGGATATGTGGTCCCTCTGTTATCCAGAATACATCAAGGTTCACCAGATATGGGCCGGATGTCCGGCACACCGCCGGATGTCCGGGACCCCGGATATCCGAGTCTTCTACCGTATTTCCGACACACACAA
This sequence comes from Elymus sibiricus, assembly GCA_039707655.1. Lineage (NCBI taxonomy): Eukaryota > Viridiplantae > Streptophyta > Magnoliopsida > Poales > Poaceae > Elymus > Elymus sibiricus. Next base: position 371,181,093 of record CM077675.1, on the reverse strand, counting down.
TGCCAGGAACGTGTTTGTCTGATGGTGTGGTATGTCGAATGTCCGGGCACAAGCCGGATGTCCGGGTGTACACATACTGACCGGATGTCCGGCTCCCCTATTTTTCTCTCTGGCTCTGTGTATCGTGTGCACACCTCATAGACGCCGGGTGTCCGGCCCTTGGCCCGGATGTCCGGCCCGACTCAACCACTTACACTAGAACGACCATATTTGCACCTACACTATAAATACCTCTTCACCACTGCGCGGAGAGGTTGACCATTCACTTTGAGCAAACCCTAGAACACACATTTCTCTCTCTCACATCCTCATACACCAAATCCAAGATCCCAAGAGCATTTGAGAGTATTTGTGAGAAGTTCTCCAATCAAGTGATAGATCCACTTCTTCCCCTTCTCTTCACCAAAGGAATTTGTGATTTGAGCAAGTCATGAGCTTTTCCCCATCGTTCTTGTTACTCTTGGAGGTTGGAGACTCCTAGGCGGTAGGAGTTCTTCGGTGAGGAATCAACCATTGTGATTTCCCCCGAAAAGTTTGTGAGGGTTTGGAGACCACCCCAAGTTCTACCACTAGTGGTTGAGAAATGCCTTCGTGGTGTTGTCTCAAGGAGAGAATAGTGTGAGCCTTCATGGCATTGGTGTGCCTTCGTGGTAACATCCACCTCTCTAAACGGTGACGTAGCTTCCCTCCAAGGAAGTGAACATTGGCATACATCCTCGTCTCTCGGAGTTGCGGTTATCCCTAAGCCTAACTCCCTACTTGTGGTTATTTGTCTTTGTGGTATTACTTGTATTACTTGTGCTTGCTTATCTACTTACTTGTTGCTTTGCTTAGTACACATAGCACAACTATCATCTTTGCAATTGTTAGGCTCACTTTCATATTCCGCAATATTGCCTATAATTGCTAAGTAACGATTACAATTTGTAACTGTACCTATTCATCCCCCCTCTAGGTCCATCTCGAGCCTTTCAATTGGTATCAGAGCCTCATGCTCTAATCTTGTGGCTTAACCGCCCTAGAGCGAGATGGATAATGATGGGAATCCTCTTGTTGCAGTCCCTATCGAGAAAGGGACATCATCTTCAGATGAGCGCAGATCTTTCACTTCTGAGGATCTTGAAACGGCCCTCGCCAAGTAAAAGGAGGAGCATGATGCTTCTATTGAGGCCTTGGTCAAAATGAGGTTGGATGCATTAGCTGCAAGAACTCCACCACTGGAAAACCCAGGGGGTGTGATAAAGCAACCAAATGCATCCCTTCCTAATTTGGGCCAACAATCTCAAACTGGTGACCACACCGGTGTCCCATGGTTGTATGCAAAATCTAGAGTTGAGAAACCTAGGTATAATGCTGCGGGAAACCCCCCTTTACTTGATAACACTGCCGATTTTTCTTTGTGGAGGGTTGGTATGCAGGATCATCTTAGGTTTGTCAACGATGAAATGCTGGAGGTCATGGAGAAAGGGTACAACCCTGTGAATCCCAAGGATCTCACACTAGGTGAAGAATATGAAAAACACCTCAATGACACCGCAATCATGCTCATAAGAAAGGGCATTCCTGACAAGCAGAAAAGGCCCTACATTCACCTCACAAATGAAAAAGAACTATGGGATAGCCTTGTGATGACCAAGACTGGAACTTCCTCCCTCCGTCTTCCACAATATGAGATTGCAAAAGGGGCATTACAATATTTCTGCATGGATAAAGGTGAAGACCCCAAGCAACTTCATGAGCGATTGATGACACTTGCCGTTGACATTGAATCATATGATTGTGAAAAGAGCCAAGATGGATTCAACTTGACCAAGCGTTTTCTTGTGGACAAATTGCTAAATGCCCTTGCTCCATATCACCATCAAATGGTGTGGGACATAAGAAGAGAACATGGATTCAAGGACATGTCTCCCGATGATGCCATTTCAACCATCCAACTATTTGAAGAATCAAAGGCAAATGATACAAGACACCTTGCCATGCATGGTTCCTCATCACCCAAGACAAACCTAGCCTTGAAGGACAAGCACATAATGGATGATGATGTGAGTGAAGAAGAAGAAGAAGATGTTGAAGAAGAAGGCTATGAAGTTGACTCGGATGAGGGGCCCTCGTATGAAGACATGGCTCTCTTTGTGAAGAAGTTCGGTGCGGGAAAATTCAAGGGAAGATTCCAAAAGAAGAAAGTAAGGACTTGCTACAATTGTGAAGAAACCAACCATTTCTCAAACGAGTGCCCCTATGAAAAGAGAGAAGATAAACCAAGATTTCCGAAGATATTTGTGAAGAAGAAGTTGCCCAACCCATTGAACTCCAAGTTCAAAAAGAGAGATGAGAAGGCTGTGGTTGCCCAAGACGAGTCCGACCCGGATGATGTTAGAGGTGTTGTAGGTGTAGCCCAAGACACTCAAACCACATTGAGACTCGTAAACAAGACCAGTGATGTTGTCACATACAACTATATGAAAGACTACGAAGGCAATGCATACAAATGTCTCATGGCAAAGGCCACGGTAGATGATGATGAGGGTCAAACCTCTCGAGACAAGGTGAAGGTAACTCCACGTCTAAACCCTCCTCTATTTATTCCTACCACACCTAGTGATGAATATCTTGATGCTGAGGATCATGATCATGAATATGAAATAAGTGATGCTATGTTTGCTAAAATGGAGAAAGTCATGTGCTCTCTCAAAGGAAAGAAGCTCATTATGTTTCGTATGCTTATGGAGATGGTGAGTAAGCACACCATCTCCATCAAGGAACTCGAAACCCTCGTTACTGAGGAAAAGGAAAAATGTGAAATCCTTGAGCAGAAAGTCCTATATGAGGAAGCACGTAATGATGAATTGTGCTTAAAAATAGGTGCAAACATTGATAGGCACACTAAAGATTGTGAGCTCCTACATTCGTCTCTCAAGACAAAGGAAGATGAGCTAAATCTCCTTACTAAGAAGTTTGAAAAACTCAAGCTCACTTATCTTAACACACTTGGGAAAGCCTATTCCTCTCCTATTATAAATGTTGATGCTTATACTACTAACCCCAGTGGTGACCTAGCTAGCTTACTTGAGGAGAATCGGGTGTTAAAGGCTCAAATTGAAAAAGGGCTCATGTCATGTGCCCAAGGACAAAAGAACCTCAATGAAGTGTTGAGTCAACACAAGGAGGTTGTGGCCAAGGAAGGGCTTGGATTTGATCCAAGCACAAGCAAGAATAAGGTAGCGATGCATAAGTCTACAACTCCCCTCAAGGAGACATTTGTGTGAGAAGGGCACAAAGAGAAAGGAAAGGGTAAGGTTGACAAGGCTATGAGTAGGAAGGCCACTAGGGGCAAGCCTACTCCCAACAAGCCAAAAGAATTTATGCCTCCATCATATGTGCTTCATAAGGGAAAAGATGGAGATGTTTATGCTCAGTTTGTTGGTCCTAAAAATGCTTTTCGGTTTTATGAAATTTTGGTTCCTAAGACTCTTGTTACTAACATGAGAGGTCCCACTGTAAAATGGGTGCCTCTAACCAAGACTTGAATTGTGTGTAGGTTGCTATCTCCGGTGGAGTCAAATGGGTGATTGATAGCGGTTGCTCAAATCATATGACCGGAGATGACACACTGCCCATGGACTTCATGGAAGCTATTCGACCATTTATGAGCATTGTCTTTGGTGGAGGGTCTAAAGGGAAGGTACTTGGTTTGGGCAAGGTGGCTATCAGAAATGACATGTCACTTACAAATGTCATGCTTGTCCAATCCCTGAAATATCATTTGCTTTTTGTTCGTCAATTGGCTTCTGTTGGTTATGATACACTATTTGGACTAACGGATGTGAAAATCTTTAAGATAGATACTCTTGAAGTTGCCTTTGTGGGGAAGTTGGATGGCAACCTTTACACGGTTGATTTCTCGAAAGAGAGCACACTCCATGCAACTTGCCTCATGGCCAAGGCCGACAAGTGATGGCTATGGCATCGCCGACTAGCCCAGGTCGGCATGAGAAATCTTCAATATCTCTTAAAGGGTGAACACATCCTTGGACTAACCAATGTTTTTTTGAGAAAGATTGTGTGTGTAGTGCATGCATAGCAGGGAAGCAACATAAATCAAAGCACCCCCCCCAAGAACATAGTATCAACTTCAAGACCTTTAGAGCTCCTTCACATGGATCTCTTTCGGCCGCCTTCATGGGACAGTCTTGGTGGGAAGAAGTATGGGTTTGTTATTGTTGATGATTACTCAAGATACACATGGGTGTTCTTTCTCAAGTCCAAAGATGAGACAAAAATCACCTTCATTGATTTTGCCAAGCAAGCTCAATGCAAGTTTGACAAAGAAATCTTGGCAATAAGAAGTGACAACGGTTCCGAATTCAAGAACTACACTTTGGAAGAGTTTCTTAGTGATGAAGGAATTGAGCATCAATACTCCGCACCATATACCCCTCAACAAAATGGGGTAGTGGAGAGGAAGAACCGCACACTTGTGGAAATGGCGAGGTCCATGTTGGATGAGTACAAATCACCTCATAGCTTTTGGGCAGAGGCTGTCAACACAGCATGTCATGCATCAAATCGTCATTTCCTTCACAAGATCTTGGAGAAGACCCCATATGAACTCATAACTGGAAACAAACCAAATGTCAAATATTTTTGGGTCGTTTGTTGCAAATGTTTCATTCTCAACAAGAGAGAACGGTTAGGAAAATTTCAATCTAAAACAACCGAAGGAATATTTTTTGGTTATGGTTCAAACTCCCATGTCTATAGGGTCTACAAAAAAATCCACCGGATGTGTTGTAGAAAATTGTGACGTGGTGTCTGATGAATTTAATGGCTCCCATGGGGAGCAAGTTGATCTAAGTGATGCAGCTGATGAAGATCCTTCACAGGACATTTTGACCATGTGTGTAGGTTCTCTCCTTCCAATGGAACATGTTTCTTGTGAAGGTGCAAATGAGGACACAAGCACCACTCATGCCCAAACTACTACTACACCAACATCACCAGAAGATCCCATCCCCCAAGAGGAGTTCATGATCCAAGATCAAGACTCTACACAAGAACAAGTTAATCTTCAAGTACAAGAACACGAACAAATTCGTCATCAAGAACAAGAACAAGAACATGCACATGTCGATGATGACGAACCATATGATGATGGTGAACCTCAACAAATGATGCATGAAGTAGAAGATCTTCCACCACACATTGTAGATCCATATGTTGAAGATGTTGACGATGGGAAGGAAAATGAACCTCGTGAAACCTTAACCTCCATCATGCCTCGTGTGGCCCATCGTGTTGATGTTAAGCAAATCCATACCGGCATATCCGAAGGTAGAGTCACTCGTAAACAATTAACAAACTTCTGTGCTCAATTTTTGTTTGTCTCTAGTGTTTCTCAAGACACAAGATGCGTTGACGGACAATGACTGGCTTGTTGCAATGCAAGAAGAGTTGAACAGCTTCGAGCGCAACAAAGTATGGTCTTTAGTCAAAAGACCAACTAAGGAACACAATGTTATTGGAACAAAATGGATCTTCAAGAACAAGCAAGATGAGCATGGTGTAATCATCAAAAACAAGGCAAGGTTAGTGGCACAAGGGTACTCACAAGTTGAAGGTTTGGACTTTGATGAGACATTTGCTCCCGTTGCCCGTCTTGAATCAATTCGCATCTTACTTGCTTATGCTGCTTTCAATGGTTTTACTTTACATCAAATGGATGTGAAGAGTGCATTTCTTAATGGTCCTCTACAAGAAGAGGTCTATGTATCACAACCACCCGGTTTCATTGACCCCGATCACTAAGACTATGTGTACAAACTTCACAAGGCTCTGTATGGCCTCAAACAAGCACCTCGTGCTTGGTATGATCATCTTAAGAAGTTTTTACTCGATGATGGTTTTGTGAGAGGGGTGATTGACCCTACTCTTTTTACTAAAAGGGAAAAGGGTGATTTGATCTTATGCCAAATTTACGTAGATGATATCATTTTGGTTCTCCTAATGTCGAGGCATGGATGCTCGCGATCACTTATGGGACCAGAGGCCCCTTGTGGTTCGGCAAGGGGGGTCACGTTGCACAAAGAGCGGAGACCATGAGACAGCACGACGATCAGGACGCTGGCATTTTTACCCAAGTTCGGGCCGCTGTGAAGCGTAAAACCCTACTCCTGCTTTTGGTGGATTGATTGAAGGAACACGAAGAACACGCAGCGCTCCACCCCGGCAAGGGTGGCTGTCGGGGCGAGCTACTACGCGAGTACAAGTGTCCAAAGGTTCGAATCTTTAGCTAGGTTGCCTCGGGCCTCCTTTTATAGTGCAAGGGGCAACCACAATGGCAAAACAGTCATTATCTATCGATTAGATAGCTTAGCAGAGCTATCATACCTAACTCTGGCATTTAGGACAAAATACCATGATTACTAGACTAGGTGGCGCTCGGGGGTGCATCCCTGGCAAGCTCTTGCCACCGCTTAGCTAGCCGTTGCTTAAGGTCTTGACACGCTGCTGGACGGGTGTCGACTGGGTATAATCTGCCTCCCGGCGCGCCGCCACATGCTTAGCAAGAGCCACTTAGCCGCTTGAGGGCTCGACACCACATCGATAAGTGACTCGCGTACGATGCGGTTGAGCGGTGGCTAGTTAGCTCGTACTTGCCGTGGGATGGCTTGTCGGGTCTTCCTGAGATGTGCGCGCCTCGGTCCCCGGCAGGCTCCGGGGATGCGGCTGGCATGCTTTGGGCCCCTCCTGGGCCGTTGTGCTGGTGTTGCTGGTGTTTGCTTGGCTTTTTGCAGGTTGTTGCTCCCAGGTGTTGGTTCTTGAATGCTCGCTTGGCGGCATGGTATCTTTCCCAACGGGTTTTGCTACTACTGCCTGTGCATAGGTCAGGGGCACTGGATACCCCTGTCCTAGTGCACCGACAGGAGCCCCCAGGTCTGGCCCACACATGCGTGCCTAGTGCCATTGGGTTAGGCCCAAAATTTATGCACAGGAGCACAATGGGAGGGGGGGTTAACTGCCAATTTACTAGTCAGCATTGTCCCACCACCGCAGGCCGTTTCCGCCACGCGCGCCGCATGCATAGCGAGGAGCTTGCGGTGGGCGCTCGTGACTTAAATACCTGATCGTGATAGAAACCGCATCGCCATGGATTGGAGTGATGGGGCGGTTACCTGTTTGCCCGTGAGTCATGGGTAGTGGGATTGGTGGAGATGGGCGGTCGCTCTGGAGTGGGGGAGAGTCAGCCCCCATGTTCTCCCCTATAAATTAGGGGGTCACGGTGGCGATGCTCATCCAGCTCCTTCTCCTCCTCTCTCCCAAGTCCACATTGCTCGTCTTTCACCCCTGGTTTGTCTTTGGATGTGCTAGCTTTTGCCATGATGCGGGGGAGAGGACGACTCTTAGCCTCTGTTGGGGCGACGAGAGCTTCCCTTCATGATCATGCCGCTACTTCAGCCGCGGCGACGGGAGGCGGTTCCAGCACGCACGGCGGGAGGGCTGGAAGAGGCCGAGGCCAGCGCGGGGGTCGTGGTCGGGGGAGGCGGAGCGTCGTCCCTGACCCCCCGCTGGTGGCGACTTCCTCCTTGGCGGTGGAGCACACTGAAAGTACGGCGTTGGAGTTCGTCATCGGGCTGCGTGGTCCTCCTCGTAGCCGCCTGTGGCTCCCTCGTCCCTTCGCCAGGGTGATGGAGGTTGACAAGCCACACGCAATGTAGTTGCGCTTACATGGCTGCTGTAACGGTGCCGCGCGGGTCGACGTCGAGTTTCCGGCGCCCCGTGTCATGTTCTTCAGGCATGGGTGGAAGACCTTCGCACGTGCCCACAACTTGACGGGTGGGTACGTCCTCCGCTTCAAGCTGGTGGAGACCGACACGCTCTCTGTCAAGATCTACAGGCGTTCGGGTGCTTGTCTTGGCTGTTGCGAAGAGAGCTCGAGTGGTCACGAAAGCTCCTCCTCGAGCGATAGCGACGAGGAGGACAGTGTCGGTGAAGACGGCGACAGCGAGCTCCAGGCCGTCAAGTCAGAGTATGACGAGCTGGGCTCCAGCTGATCGTCGGCCGCACCATCACTGTCATCGAGCTACCCCCTTCCCCCCGGCAGAGCGATTTGCCGGGGGTTCTTGACCTGGATGTCGTCTCTCCTTCTTAGCCGGACCCCGGCAGGCTCGTGGACTTTGGCTTCGCCTTCCTTGTCGGTGGTCCCGCCGAGCCGTTCCCCTTCAGCCTCGATGGGGTCAGGCTGGGCCTCTGCCCAAGTCCTCCCTTCGCTCTTTTTCTCTTTGTAACTTGCTCCTAGGGGAGAAAGTCAAATAAAGATTCATTAGGAAGGAGTTCTTCAATGTATCTTGATCCGTTTTGTGTCAACAAACGAATGAATGAATGTTACTTTACTTCCCCGAGTACTAACCCCCCCTCTCTTTTCTTTGTTCCTATCGTGTCAGTGTATTTGCTCTCGCCACACGGGACCGCCTGCCGGGTCACATTTAACCGCAAGCGCCAAAAAGGGGAATGAGCCCCCGACAGCAGGCTGGTGTTGTTCCCCGGCAAGGGTCCTTGTCGGTATCGGCGTGGTTCCTCAGAGCTGATAGGTACCAGAAGCTGAGGAATGGCTCGTCCCGACAAAGGTTTCTACCACGTGAGGGAACTCCACCGAACACGTTCGAACATAGGGTAAGGATTTCCTTTAGGGAGCATAAAACTTGGGATACACGACTAGACTTATCTTGTTTTAGGCAGTATCCCTTTCTGGAGTACGCTAGGTCGCCATCCTCGTTCCTTTGTCCTCCTTCCATGTTTATCTGGTGTCAAAACACACAGGGCAAGAGGTCTCTATCCCTTGAGGAGAGATTGTAGCAACAAGGATTATAGGCTCAACAAGTACTCTAGCAAATCTCTAGAAAATAGGCAATGATATTGCAATCATAAAGGATGCATAATGATCGTGCAATGCAATGATATGATGCGATGCCTAGCTTTATTATTGTTGCTCAGGGTCTGCGCCTGGCTTTGTACAAAGGTTACATGCAACTTCGGCAAGGCTTGTACAAAAGGTGGATGCTAGGGACTGCGCCCGACAGCCGCGCCTTACGGGTAGAACTTACGAAGATGCTCAATATTCCATGAGTTAAGCACCTGGGTGCCATCTTCGGTCTCCAGACGGACTGCGCCAGGTCTTGTGACTCTGCTACCCGGTAAGGGCCTTCCCACTTCGGCGTCAACTTGTTGGTACCCTTGGCGGACAGAACGCGCCTTCCTCAAGGTTCCGGGCGTGCACCCTGCGGCTATGGTAGTGGCGCAGGGCTTGCTGGTAGCGTGCAGCATGCACAGCAGCCCGGAGACGATCTTCCTCGAGGACCATGGCATCGTCATGCCGTAGTTGCTCTTGCTCTACTTCATCGTTGGCAAGTACTCGAGGTGACCCGTATATGAGTTCTGTGGGGAGCACTGCTTCCGCCCTGTAAACCAGGGAGAAGGGGATCTGTCCGGTAGCTTGATTCGGTGTCATTCCGAGGGACCAAAGAACCACCGGTAGCTCATCTATCCAACGCTTGCCGCTCCTTCGCAACCTATCGAAAGTTCTTGTCTTGAGACCTCACTGCACTTCATCATTCATCCTCTCGACTTGCCCGTTGCTCCTGGGATGGGCAACAGAGGCGAAGGAGACCTTGCTTCCAAGGTTCTGGATGTATTGCATGAAGGTGCGGCTCGTGAACTGGGTGCCGTTGTCGATGTTCACTCTGTTGGGTACTCCAAAACGGCACACTAGTCCTTTCATGAACTTGATAGCTGACTACGCGGTCACCTTCCTTACTGGCTCCACCTCAGGCCACTTTGTGAACTTGTCAGTTGCCACGAACAAGAACTCAAAGCTCCCGACAGCGCGGGGGAAGGGGCCCAAAATATCTAGCCCCCAGACCGAGAAGGGCCAGGACAAAGGGATCGTCTAGAGAGCTTGCGCTGGTTGATGGGTGTTCCTGGAATGGAACTGACAGGCCTCACACTTGGTGACCAATTCAGTTGCATCTTGGAGGGCCGTGGGCCAGTAGAAACCTTGCTGGAAGGCCTTCCCGGCAAGAGCTCTGGATCCAATGTGCGAGCCACATACACCTCCGTGAATCTCCGCCAACAGCCTTAGTCCGTCCTCCCGGCAAATGCACTTCAATTTCACGCCGTTGGGTATTTTTCTGTACAGGGTGTCATCGACAAACTGGTACATACTTGACCGACGGGCTACTTTTTCGGCCTCTTCTCACTCTTCAAGGAGTTCTCCTGTTCGAAGGAAACGGACTATGGGTTGTGCTCAAGTTGGACCCTGGGGCTCGACAACTAGGACTAAAGGCATTTCCTCGTCCGTGGGAGCGCTTGTCTCGACCACGAGAACCCGGGGTTCCATAGGAGAGACCTTCTCACCATGCGAAGCGAGACCATCTCCGGCAGCTTCTCTACCAGCGGCTTCGGGAAGCTCTATCGGGAAATGCTTGCTCAGCTTTCTTCTTTTCCTGGCCATCGTTGATGGGGATACTGAAAGTTGAGTAAGGCGAAGGATAAAGGTCCCTGGTTCCACAGGGAGCTTTTGCGCAGCGCACTTTGATAGATGATCAGCGATGGTATTTTCCGCACGAGGCACATGCTCTGCTTGCAATCCATCAAAGCGCTCCTCCAGTTTCCTTACTTCTTCCACGTATGACTCCATCAGCGGGCTCTGATAGTCTTTGTTAACTTGTTTCACCACAAGTTGTGAGTACCCTCGGATGATCAGTCTCTTGATTCCCAGCTCCACCATGATTCTGAGTCCGGCAACACTACTAGGAGAAAGCGTATAGATAGGATTTTAGCAGTAGCGCTGGAAATAGGCAAAGCACTACAGCTACGTAGTAGTAGCGCTGGCGGCCGACAAGCCCTACAAGTACAAAACTAACAGTAGCGTGGGCCACCGGACCACCGCTACTGCTACGTGGTCCCGTCGCCATCGCCAGGGGCTACCTGTAGTGGTAGCGGTTGTCCAAAACCGGCGCTACTACTAATTCCCTAGCAGTAGCGCATGTCGGTGGTCCACCGCTACTGCTATGGATGTACGTTGCCAGTAGGTGGGCCCCAATTAGCAGCAGCGCCGGTGCCCAGACAAGCGCTACTACTACGGCGCTTAGCAGTAGCGCGTTTCTTCTCCAGCACTACTGCTACTTGCCACAAGGTGGGCCACCTTTTCCTCTCCCACCCCCAAATCTCCCCCAAATCTCCCCCAAACCAGCGCATCTCCCTCACCGCCCGCCACCCCAGCTCCCTCACCGCCCGCTGCCCGCCGCCCTGCTCCCTCACTGCCCGTCGTGCCCCCTCCGTCGTCGTCGCCCAGTCCCCCCCCCCCCCCCCCCCGACGCTGCGCGCCCCCTCCCTCGGCCGCTCTGCCTCTTCCTCCTCCCCTACCTCCGCCGGCGCCCGAGGTGACCACGCCTACACCTCCTCCTCCCCTACCTCTTCCTAGCTAGGGTTCCTAGGGTTAATCAAATTTTAGGGTTCATCAAATTACCTAGGGTTCATCTAATTAGTTAGGGTTCATCAAATTAGCTAGTACTTGTAGATGCTTAGTTAGGGTTCATCAAATTAGCTAGTACCCAATGTAGTTAACTAAATATAATTTTAAGACAAATTTGTATATGCTTAAGTAGTTAACTAAATATAATTTTTACGACAAATTTGTATATGCTTAAGTAGTTAACTAAATATGATTTTTAGCACAAATTTGTATATGCGTAAGTGGCCTATCAATGTGCCCAAGTGGCATTTTGTTCTTTGCAGGGATATTATGTGAGTGGCCTATGTTTTGCCGGAATGTTGATTCATTTCCGTTCCGGCAAATTTCAGGCGCTCGATTTCTCCACTTGTTAGCAAAGGTCATGCCGAAATTTTCCATGAATTTCGGCATGACTTGTGCTAGAAACTAGGACATATCGAGTGCCCGGGATTTGCCGCAACGGGAATGAATCAACATTTTGGCAAAACATAGGCCTTTTTTATGTCATTATTCATTTTATTAGATCTAGAATTAACTGACTAGACTTAAGCGTGGGATTTTATCACATCCGAGGGTGGCACCGACACCGGCACCGACACCGGCACCGACACGAGGTTCTTGCTAGGATTGCTAGGGTTAAATTATTAATGAAATTAGATAGTTAATAAGAAAAATGGGTAAAAAATGAGTCAAAAATGAGTTTTAATCGTAAAAATGAGTCAAAAATTCAGGCGCTCGATATGTCCATAGACCTTTTTTTATGTCATTACTCATTTTATTATAGTTTAAGAATTAAACGAGGAGACTTAATCGTAGGAAACCAAAAAGTAAAACATTAAATGATAAGAATGTGTTCTCATAGGAATTTATTCTCGACGTCGATGATGCCCGGCCCGCATCCTCATCGTCGACTTGGCGGCGACATCCTTGAGAGGCGCCATGTCCAGGACTGGGCTCCGCCGGGATGGCACTAGGAGGTGCTACCTTCCGGGGCGCGCAGCTTGGTGAGGAATCCGGGTCTCGTCGTCGACCCGGATCTTCTTTGGTGGCGATCGCGTGGGCCACTATCGGTGCAGAGGGAGCGCGCCCCCGCAGAGGTGGTACGTCGCCTTGTCAAGGAGGAGGACGATCACGTCCGTCGCTACATGGATGCGTTGGACGCCAGGTTCTCCAATACCTGGCAGGTTCTTCAGGGATCTCACCCGAGTTATGATCCTATGATGGTTCCTTCTCTTTGGGTGTCCACCACCCGCGACTCAGGAACCGCTAGTCAACTAGATTATTTGATAATATTCGATCTGTATTAGTGATATTATATGATAATATTCGAGATGTATTAGTTATAATATTCGATGATGCATTAACTGGATTATTCGAGAAGATATATCAGTGATATTATATTCGAGTTCATTATAAATGTATTCGAGATGTATTAGTTATAAATTTTTAGTAAAAAAATCAGATACTTTCGGTCTGTCGTTGCTCCTTGTGTGACTTTCATGTGTGTTCTTGATGGAGGAATCCCGACTGTTGTCGTGGGGGGCGCTTCCTCCTCTTCTCTTCTTGCGATATATACCTCGGTATAATGCGCAAGGAGAGGAGAGGGGGTGCGCCCATCACCGACGGTCGAACTATTACTGTGAGAGAGTGTCCACCAACATATATACACCACCATATCAGTGTGAGAGATTGCGCACCAACACACCAAGAGATAAGAGAGTTATTTAAGGAAAGCCTCGATAGACCGAAAGTCAACCGATATTGAATTAGGTCTATTTGGACATGTGTGTATGTTATCGCAGGGAACACCTCCTAGTGCCTATGTTTTGTCGGAATGTTGATTCATTTTCGTTCCGGCTAATTTCAGGCGCTCAATATGGCTTATTTTAATAATGGTCATGTCAATTTTTGAATCATGAACACAGGAAATGTTTGACGACGATAAGATCCCTGAGTGTGATTACTGCGGCGTTGATCGGGGTTTGTGCGACATGCCTCACCTGCGAGGCGACAGGTTCTTCACCATCAAGCTTGATGACACATTCATTGATGACAAGTGTTTTTTCGTAATTAAGCATGACTTCTGTTTCTTTGCTTCAACATGTAATTTTTGTTTTATACAATTCGACTAGTTCATCCCCTGCCATGCAAGACGGTATGTCTTGGAGAGGCTCAGTTTCGAGGACTACGAGAGTATGGAGACGCGGAGAGCTAACCTAAGGACTAAACATGGTCACACATTTCTGGTCAAAGTAATGAATGCAGTTAATAACACAGAATTAGGGTGCTCAAATTGGGAAGCTCTTTGCAAGGCATATGGATTTCAGGAGGATATGGAAATAACCTTCGATCTTCGTCCTGAAGATCATATTGAAGGTAACATCGACATTTGGGTGGATGTCGATATGCTTCCTGTTTTACCTCCATGTGAGTTTGTCAACCATATTTGTCAAGTAATTTGCATTCTATATTTCAAAATAGTTGGTGTTCATCCATACTAAATTTGTTAACTTATAATTTACCACTTATTTCGTTTCTTCGAGTGAAACACGGAAACTAATTGACACGACACACTACACTTATGGATCGCATCTAACTTGGGAGGAGAAGGATGTTCTTATCAACTTTGTTATTGGTATCCTAGTTGGTAGGGGAAACTTCCCGTATAAGTTGGGAACTGGCCCAAATTATACATTTTACATGCCACTAGTGCATAGGTTGAGGGCGGATGACATTCGCCGAAATATCTTGGTAAGAGTTGCTAATTAAGTACACTACTATTGCGTAAATGGTGTTGATTACATTGCTAACTAGGCCACTATTATGTTCTTCAACAGAAACTGCCAAATGATGTTGTGCCTCCGTTGATGCATCGCGAAGGCAATATGACAATTAAAAGCCCTATGAGGCCCGAGTTCTCTTTTCCATACTCGACTAAGCACAAACCACAAAGACGGCTCCAAATTGAAGCATGGGGAGAAATAAAGAAGGATCGCAAGCCACAAGTTGGAGACCGTTGGATCTCTTTGCTTCATCATGGAGACATAGGTGTTATTCTGTTTTAAGTCATTTTACCTAGGAGGGAGGACTAGGTCCTATGAGAGAGAAGTTTTTCTGGTTTAAATTAACTTGCATGATCGATTAGGATGATTATTATTATGATGTTTTTCTATTTTATGAGATTTTAACTTGGTATGATTAAGATGATGATGAGTTGTTAGATGAGTAAGATGATGATGAGTTATATGACATATATTTGATTAAAGTGGATAGATGCAAATGATCATGTTGAATTAGAGGAAAATATCACGTTGCGAATCGCCCACGTCATATTTTCCTCTAATTCAGCATGATCACTTGCATCCATCCACTTTAATCTAAATGTTGTTGCTGGCACAATAATTATTGATGTTGTATATTATTATCTATAACTGTGTGTAAATACAACATAAATATAAAAAAAGAAATATGTGCGTTTACTAGTGGCGCGGGTTAGGAAAGAATGCTACTGCTAACTAAGTTAGCAGTAGCACTGAATAACAGGCGCTACTGCTAAACTTTAGCTGTAGCGCTGGGTAAACGGCACTACTGCTAAAGGTTAGCTATATCACCGTACTAGTAGCGCTTGAACACGTGCTACTGCCATACATATTTCCAGTGCTACTACTAGCCTTTCTCCTAGTAGTGCAAGGAGCCCTTCATATTCAGCGGTGTTGTTGGTAGCTCTTCCTTATCCATGAAGATCTGGTGGTACCCGGAGTAAGCATCCAAGAAGGAAAGCAGATCACACCCGGAGATGGAATCAACAATCTAGTCGATGCGCGGCAAGGGGAATGGGTCCTTCGGGCATGCTTTGTTCAGGTCAGTGAAATCCATGCAGAGCCTCCATTTCCCATTTGCCTTGCGCACCACCACGGGGTTGGCTAACCAAGTTGGGTGCAACACTCCTCTAACCAAACTAGCTGCCTCAAGTTTCCCGATCTCTTCGGTGATGAACTGTTGCCGCTCCAAGGCTTGCTTCCTAACCTTTTGTTTGACGGGCCTGGTGTGGGGGCATCCAGCAAGGTGGTGCTCGATTACCTCCCTGGGAACACCGGGGATGTCAGATGGTTGCCAGGCAAACACATCGACATTCGCCCGCAGGAAGGCAACGATCGCGCTTTCCTATTTGTCAGTAAGGTTGACACTGATGGTGAACGTGCCACCAGCGCCATCCTGCCCTGCCGGGACCTTCTTCGTCTCAGGATAGGTGACTTTGGCTTTCCTGCTAGTGGAACTCTCCAGCAGATCCTCGACGGGTGCAACGCACTCCGAAGAGGCGCGCTTCTCGGAGTCCCGGCCGGTGTCTCTGCTAGACTTCCTCTCTTTCCTTGATTCCTTGGCGGGAGCTGGCGCTTCCGCGACTTCAGTTGCTACCGCATCCCGATATATCTTATCCACACATATGATTGCATCCTTCTTGTCGGACGGGGTGAAGATAATTCCAACGGGTCCCGGCATCTTCAAAGTGTTGTAAGCATAGTGGGATGCTTCCATGAATTTTGTCAGGGCTGGGCGACCAAGAATTCTGTTGTAAGGCAGGGGAAGCTCAACCACATCGAACACCACCTTCTCGGTTCGGTAGTTCAATTCCACGCCAAACGTCACAGGCAAGGTGATCTTTCCCTTAGGTCGGCTCTTGCCAGGGTTGACTCCTTGAAAAGTACATGTAGCCTTGAGCTCTTCGTCTGGGATTTGCAGCCTCTCGACCACCTTTGGGGAGATTAAGTTCAATCCCGCCCCGCCATCAACTAACATCTTGGTGACCTTGAGGTTGCGGATTGTTGGAGAAACCAACAATGACAAGCATCTGACCGCGGTGGTGCGATCAGGATGGTCCTCTTCGTCAAAGATGATAGGCGTGCGGGACCATCTGAGTGGCTTTTTGGACTTTGCGGCAGGTTCCACAGCGTTGACCTCACGCGCCCATTGCTTGAGCTGTCGGTGAGAGGAGTGCAAAGATGCACCCCCGTCAACACACATGGCCTCGGTTGCTCTCTGGAATTCTCGATCACTGGAATTCTCCGCGCCATCCTCATCCTCACTCATATCCTCTGTTTCTTTCTTCTCACGGCCTCTGGCTGGCCTTTCCTTCTGCTGCGGGGCTTTGCCGCGGCAGCCTCCCCTACCGCCACGGCCCTTCCCGGAAGCGGCGTGTTGGCCCTTCTCTTTGTCACGCTTCTCGTACTCCGCCTTCTGCTTCTCGACAAGCTGCTCAACTTGGTGGCACTCTTGAAGGTCATGGCCCTTGGTGCGGTGGATCTTGCAGTAAGGCCCGACGGACTTCCCAGTTTTCTCTATTGCTGCGGCCTCCCGGCAATCAGCGCATGCGGCAGCTTCCTTGCCGGGGGTCTCGGCCTTGGCCTTCTTGCCAGTAGTGAGATTACTGGAGCCCTCCACAGCCAATACTGCCTTTCCCTTGCGCTTATTGTTGCGCTTTCGGCTCCTCCCCTTCGAACCGGGGGCGGCGGCGGCGGCGTCTGAGTCGACTTCGAAGCCAGCCTCCTCTCCAGGGAGTCGCCTTCCTTCCTCAGCGCGGGCACATTTATCTGCCATTGTGTACAACTCGTTGACAGTCTTGGGGAGTTTCACATTCATCTTCGCTCGCATCCTCCTATTGCGCACGTTCGAATGGAACACGGCAATCACGGCTGCGGGGTGTATTTCTGGGATGTTACGGTGCACTCGACTGAATCTCTGAATGTACTTCCGCAAAGTTTCTCCTTCTTTTTGCGGCAAGACATGCAGATCGATGGGCTGCCCTAGCTCCTGATGGCCGCCCGTGAAGGCACTGACGAACTCGTTGCACAGATCAGCCCATGATGAGATGGAGTTTTCCGGCAGGTGCATCAGCCACGATCTCACATTTGGCTTGAGCGCCAAAGGGAAATAGTTGGCGAGCACCTTCTCATCCCTCCCTCCAGCGGCTTGAACGGCGATCGTGTAGATGCCCAGAAATTCTGCCGGGTTTAGCTTCCCGTCATACTTCTTCGTCAACTCTGGCTTGAAAGCTCGAGCCGATGGCCAGCAGACCTGCCGCAGCTCGCGAGTGAAGGCAGGGCACCCAACCTCGTAAGGCAGGTACCCGCCAGCACTAGGCGCAAGGTCTCCAACATTTGGGCCGTTGCGCCTGTCAGACTGACGGTGTGCTTCTTGACGCCGCTCGATGGTGACGTGCGCGTCTTCCTTCCACCGATCCTCCAGGACACGCCGCTGGTCCTAGCGATCGCGCGGGCCAGACGAAGCCATGGATGCCTCGTCGAACTCATCAGCATGTGAAGCCCGTCGCGGCTGCTCCTGGGTTTGCCGCCGCAGAGGGGATTGCACCGTTGGTGTGGCCCCCTCGACATGATCGCCAGCTCGGGCCGCCGTAGCTGTATGCGCGTGCCGCGATGGCTCTGCATCCTGAGATTTATTGGCTTCGACGAAAGATATCAAGCTCTGGATGGTAGCTCTCCACTCATCATATTTGTCAGCCGCCGGCGGGAAGTTAAGCAGAAGCTGGGCTCGGGCCATTGCTTCTGACGCCATGTCCGGCATGGCGAAAGAGGCGGACCGCGATGTCGCCCGGCTCCTGGTGGAACCAAGAGGGGCGTCGCCACGTTCTTGACGACGTGCGCCGCTCGCAGGGGCGGTCTGATGTGAGGGAGGCTGAGTCCGCGGGTTCGCAGCTCCACTCGGCGCTCCGTCTTGTTCTGGATGAGGCGTGCGTCCAGTAGCCACGTTGGTGACGGGTGCATACGGGGGGGTCGCGGCTTGCTCCGGGTTGTGCGCCGCCGTGACGACCACGGCCATCCGCACAGTGGGGAGGCGGTGATCGGCCGTCCCCTCCGTCCACGGCACCAGGGGCGCGTTCGCCAGGGCGTTGTTGTTGTTGCTCCTCTCCAGCGTTTCCGGCCCCAGCCTCGGCCGCGGGGGACACGACGGTGGCGCCGCCTATGCCAGTCGCGTCACCCACGACGCCTTCCTCACTCGCAGCCGCCATAACGCCCGCTGTGCCTGCGACTGCATGCGAGGGAGCCTTTGAAGTGGAGGGATGTGTGGCCGTGGCGAGCTTGTTCTTAGGAGCCATGGATGAAGAATATGAAGATGGAGACCGACTCGCTGTTCACGAGCTCGGGTTCACGCAAATGATGCAAGCCCCCCCTACCTGGCGTGCCAAAGATGTCGGGGCACGGATGCTCACGATCACCTATGGGACCAGAGGCCCCTTGTGGTTCGGCAAGTGGGGTCACGTTGCACAAAGAGAGGAGACCATGAGACAGCGCGACGATCACGACGCTGGCATTTTTACCCAGGTTCAGGTCGCTGTGAAGCATAAAATCCTACTCCTGCTTTTGGTGGATTGATCGAAGGAACACGAGGAACACGCAGCGCTCCACCCCAGCAAGGGTGGCTGTCGGGGCGAGCTACTACGCGAGTACAAGTGTCCAAAGGTCCAAATCTTGAGCTAGGTTGCCTCGGGCCTCCTTTTATAGTGCAAGGGGCAACCACAATGGCAAAACAGTCATTATCTATCGATTAGATAGCTTAGCAGAGCTATCATACCTAACTCTGGCATTTAGGACAAAATACCATGATTACTAGACAAGGTGGCGCTCGGGGGTGCATCCCCGGAATGCTCTTGCCACCGCTTAGCTAGCCGTTGCTTAAGGTCTTGACACACTACTGGACGGGTGTCAACTGGGTATAATGTGCCTCCCGGTGCACCACCACGTGCTTAGCGAGAGCCACTTAGCCGCTTGAGGGCTCGACACCGCATCGATAAGTGACTGGCGTAGCGATGCGGTGGAGCGGTCGCTGGTTAGCTCATGCTTGTCGGGGGATGGCTTGCGGGTGACGAGGTCACCTACCCTAGGTAGGGTCACATACCTCTATACTAGGACACCCCTGGGGTCCTACAAGTTCGTGGAAGTCCTTAGTTCACTTCGACTCTCGGATGAATGCACAAGTTGCACTCGGAACCTAGAAAGTCACTCGGACGTCGCTCATCACTCGGCTCCTTTCGGGACACTCAGGTAGAAAGGAGCAAGACCGTCGTGGGAGAGGCAACGTTCGAGGGACTTAATACGCCTTAAGTATTGTAAAGACCACGTTACCTATAACGGCTGTAGTTAACTTAGCAATTCTAGTAACCCCTGCAGTTACTAGCACTAATGGCCCTAGTAATGGTGCTCGGTTGATGACGGCGCACTCTATATAAGCTGCCCTCCGACGCCAGAGCAAGGGTTACGAACTCTCTGTAATCAGATACCCATACAAGGAAAACACACATCCCGAGAGCTTGATATGTAGGACTGTTACCACTTCCGAGTGGGGTCCGAACTCGTAAATTCCGAGTGTGACACTTATTCCGTAGCTAGGCTTCCCCCTACTCATTCGTACCCCCCGTACTATTGTCAGGATTACTCCCACGACATTTGGTGCCCACCGTGGGACGGAGGGTCTAGCGAATTCCGGCGTAAGTGGATTCAAGCCTTTTCTCATTCACTATGTTGGCACTCGGCGGTGAGATTCTCTTCGGCACCTTGCGTTTCGTCGCCGGCGGTTCAGCTTGGTTGCACGAGGCACCGCTGGATCCTGACTCGTTCCCCGCGCGGGGAGCGTCGCACTTCAGCGCCGCGGCCCACGGCATCCTCTTGCGGCAGCCGTCAGAGCCTTACGGCTCCTCGTCCGTTCTCGGCTCTGGGAGTCACCGCAGGCGCTCCGGGTGCTCTCAGTGGCAACGGTCGGTCGAGCATGCCATGGATCGTCAGTCGGCAGATGCCCAAGTGGCTGTGATCGACTCCGACGAACCCACCGTCGATTTGTTCCCCTCTTCGGGAGACGAATTGTCCGATGAGTCGGAATTCGGAAGCAACGGAGACACCGCAGAAGTCATGATGGCCAACACCACCAACAACGGACCTCCCGGGTACTCTTGGGGTGGTCCTCATAGTCGTGACGGCGACCGTCATGCTGGCGACACAAGCGACTATGTTCCTCGGCCTCTCACTCGGGAGCAGCGGAAGGATAGGAGGAGGAGGGACGACGAGGTTCTCCTCACTCCGATCACGGGGACCACTCCGGAGGAGTTGTCTCTGGAGGCTACGTGCTTGGCCACTTTGGCAGAGCACGAGCGCCTCGAGTGTCTCCAGCAGTCGCTCGACGAGCGCGCAGCACGGGACAGACCGAGTTCTAGCAACCTGAGGCGTCCGTTTTTCCAGAACAGCCGACCCCCAAAAGTCCCAATTATGTGCACGCCGATAGAGAACTTGCCTGCTGCCACTCGGATTGCTGAATCTATTCAGCCATCTAGGTCGACAGCTGGGGAGGGCATTCGGTAGATCTAAGCACTACTGAAGACCGCACTGAAGTAGAATTCGGAAGTTTCGCAGTCGTCGCTGCGGATTCACGGCCGGTCCGTGCAGGCAGACACAGTGCAGTCTGCTCACAGCCCGCATGCATACGGGAAACGCATACGCTCTCCTCCTCCTCCGAGAGGTCCGTACGGAGGGCGTTGGCGAGACGAGCGCGACATCAGTCGGACTCCTCCTCCGAGTGGTGGTTCGTACGGCAAGCGTCCATTCGATGATGGCCGCCACTATGGAGAAGATCGCAATTGGACTCCCCCTCGACCCCGAGGCTATGAGGAAGCTGGCCGGTGGCCTCCGCTGCCCAACACCAGGTCTACTATCACACAAAAGATGGTAGATAGGAACCGAGTGATCAGAGACCGAGGGAGCGGTTGGGGAACATCGGGTCTCGAGTGCTTCTGTAGGTATATCCGAGAAGCCGAGATACCCCCCAATTACTGTTTAGTGACCGGGATCGGAAAGTTCAACGTCGAATCCAAGCTGGAGACTTGGCTCGAAGATTACCGAGTGGCAGTTCAGATTGGGGGTGGCGACGATTTTGTGGCCATGAAACACCTCCCCCTCATGCTGGAAGGATCCGCTCGGGCGTTGTTGAACCAGTTACCTTCCAGTAGCATCTATTGCTGGGAGGACCTGGCCCGAGTGTTCATCAAGACGTTTGAAGGCACGTACAAGCATCCGGGTGGTTTGAATGAGTTGCAGCACTGTGTCCAGAAGAACAAGGAGACTCTCCGAGAGTACATTTAGCGATGGACTACGCTGCACAACACGGTAGAGAATGTCACTGAGGATCAGGCCGTTTGCACCTTTAAGGCTGGTACATCGTATTGAGAGCTCGTTTTGAAGTTTGGCCGATCGGGAGATCTGTCTCTCAGCCGTGCCATGGAAATCGCCAACAAGTATGCCAACGGCAAAGAAGAAGACCGCCTCCGTAGCGGCAAAGGTCGAGCAGGCGATGCCCGGTAGTCGGCTGGGAACGCGGACAAGAAATAGAAGCGAAAGGCTGATCCTCCGGGAAAAGCTGGAGTGGCAGCCGTTCCTGGCCAAGGGAAGCCAAAGGCCAAGAAAAACAAGAAAAAAGAATGAGTTAACAAGAAGAAACCCGAGTATAACTCTGAGGTGATGGATCAGCCCTGCGCGATTCACACTAAGAAGGATGTAGAAGGCAACGTCATTTACCCGAAGCACACCACTCGGGAGTGTCGGTTGCTCAAGCATGAGATGGGAAAAGAGACTTCTACAGAGAAAGACGCTGACGAAGAAGAAGAGGGCAATCCGGAATACCCACACATCGACAAGGTCATTAACATGATCTTTGCAGATGTCGAGAGTAAGAGCCGATTGAAGGTCATCAATCGAGAGGTGAACATGGTAGCTCCGACTGCCGTGAAGCACCTTAATTGGACGAAGACTCCTGTCACTTTCGATCAGTCTGATCACCCGGCCCACATAGCCACCCCTGGGAGGCAGGCGCTGGTTGTTGATCCAGCTATGAATGGGGTCCGACTGCGCAAAGTCTTGATGGATGGGGGCAGCGGACTCAATATAATTTATGCGGATACACTCAGTGCAATGGTCATTCCGATGTCCCGACTGAGTAAGAGTAATATGCATTTCCATGGAGTCATTCCTGCGAGGAAGGCCGAGTCACTCAGTCAGATTGCTTTGGATGTTGTATTCGGAGGAGAGAAGAACTTCCAGAAGGAACGCCTAACATTTGAAGTGGTGGACTTTCGGAGTGCCTACAACGCCATCCTGGGTAAGCCCGCCTACGCACGTTTTATGGCCCAACCATGTTACGTATATCTTAAACTTAAGATGCCAGGACCGAATGGTGTGATTACAATAACTGGTGATCAGATAATTGCCGAGGAGTGCCTCCAGCGGGGCTCCAAAATAGCCAGTGAACAAGTTCTCGCAGCCGAACTTGACGGCTACAAGAAAGCGGTGGATGCTGCAGACTTACTCAAGTCTAAGCGCCCGGCAACAGAATGGGCGTTTCAGTCGGCGGGCGAAACCAAGCAGGTTCACATTCATCCCAACGATCCGAGTGTGGCTCCGACCAACATCTCGACATTGCTTGACGACAAATAGGAAGCCGAGCTCATCCAGTTCCTCCGTGAGAACTGGGATATCTTTGCATGGAAGCCGTCTGACATGCCAGGGGTACCCAGGGGACTGGCTGAGCATCGACTCCGAGTGGATCCAAAGATCAAGCCAGTCAAAGAGCACTTGCATCGATCCTCCGTAGAGAAGCGCAAGGCGATTGGCGAGGAGATCGCTCGGCTCCTAGCTGTCGAATTCATTTGGGAAGTATTCCATTCCGAGTGGCTGGCCAACCCAGTGTTGGTGCCTAAGAAGAACAAGTCTCTCGGAATGTGTATCGATTTCAAACACCTCAATCGGGCCTGCCCGAAAGATCATTTCCCCCTTCCCCGCATAAATCAGATAGTAGATTCCACCATCAGATGTGAACGCCTGTTGTTCTTAGATCCGTACTCCGGGTACCATCAACTCCGAATGTATGGACCAGATGAAATAAAAACGGTTTCACCCCATTCGGATGTTTCTGCTACATCACTATATCATTCGGTCTGAAGAATGCTGGGGCAACGTTTATGCGCATGATTCAGAAATGTTTGCAGGAACAAATCAGTCGGAATGTCGAAGAATACATGGACAACATCGTGGTTAAGTCTAGGAAAGGTTCCGACCTCCTAGCTGACCTCGCCGAGACCTTTGCAAACCTCCGACGCTGGCAAATAAAGCTCAATCCCGCAAAGTGCACATTCGGAGTCCCTTCGGGTAAGCTTCTCGGTTTCCTTGTTTCCGAACGAGGGATCGACACTAATCCTGATAAAATTGGAGCAATCATCCGAACGAAGAAACCTGTCCGCTTGCATGATGTCCAGAAATCATGGGTTGCCTGGCTGCCCTGAGTAGATTCATCTCTCGTCTCGGTGAGAAGGCTTACCTCTTTACCGATTGATGAAGAAGTCTGACACGTTCGAGGGGACCCCTGAAACGCAAGAGGCATTCGATCACCTCAAGGCTTTGCTTTCCACCAAGCCGGTGTTAGCTGCTCCGGGCAGCCGAGAGCCTTTGCTCTTGTACATCGCCGCTACCAGCCAAGTAGTTAGTACAGTCCTTACTATGGAGTGTGAAGAATCGGAAAAAACTTTCAAGGTGCAAAGGCCTGTGTATTATATTTCGGAAGTCTTGACTCCCTCCAAGCAAAGGTATCCGCATTACCAAAAATTGGTTTATGGCATTTACCTCACTATCAAGAAGGTAGCTCATTACTTTCAAGAGCACTCGGTCACTGTTATTAGCGACGCTCCTCTATCGGAAATTCTAAATAACAGAGACGCTACTGGCTGAGTAGCAAAGTGGGCGATTGAACTCCTCCCGTTGGAAATCAATTTTGAAGCTAAGAAGGCGATCAAGTCGCAAGCGCTAGTTGACTTTCTGGCCGAGTGGATTGAACAGGAACAGCCAGCGCCAAGTATCCCTGAACACTGGACCATGTTCTTTGATGGATCTAAGATGCTCCAAGGATCCGTACCTGGAGTAGTTCTCGTTTCCCCCAGAGGAGACCGACTGAGCTACGTCTTATAGATTCATTTCGATTCATCCAATAATGAGGCCGAGTACGAAGCACTCCTTTATGGACTCCGAATGGCAATCGCACTTGGCATTCGGCACTTGATGGTATTCGAAGACTTGGACCTTGTTGTCAACCAAGTGATGAAGGAATGGGACATAAGGAGTACTGCTATGACTGGATATTGCAATGCAGTCCGAAAACTAGAGAAGAACTTCCAAGGTTTAGAGCTGCATCATATCCCCCGAGTGAAAAATCAGGCAGCTGATGACCTGGCTAAAATAGGCTCCACCCGGAAAGTCGTACCGAAAGATGTATTCCTTTAACACCTTCATTCCCCTTCGGTCAAAGAAGATCCTTTTACCAAAGAGCCCCCACAAGCAGTCGGTCCTTCAAATCCGACTGAAGTAGACATCCCGGCTGTACTGGATCTCGTCCAAGAGATGTTGGTGATCACTCCCGAGTGGACCCAACCGTATTTAGCGTACTTGCTCTGGCAAGAGCTCCCTGATGATGAAGAGGAAGCCTGACGGATCGTCCGACGATGCAAGTCCTTTGAAGTGGTGGGAGATCAGCTATACAAAAAAAGCACTACTGGCGTGGCTCAGAGATGTATATCCCCAGAAGAAGGATTACAAATCCTACATGACATTCATTCGGGAACCTTCGATCATCACGCGTCCTCTCGGACATTGGTCGGAAAGGCGTTCTGTGCGGGTTTTTATTGGCCCCGAGCCAATGCAGCAGCGAAGAACATGGTGGATCTTTGTGTTGGATGCCAGTTCTACAAGAATCAGACACACAAGCCAGCATCCGCTCTGAAGACTATTCCGCTCACCTGGCCGTTCGCCATCTGGGGTCTCGACATGGTCGGTCCTCTACGCACAGGGTCGAGTGGTTTTACCCACCTACTGGTCGCTGTGGATAAGTTCACCAAGTGGGTTGAGGCGAAGCCCATCAAAAGTTTGGATTCAGCTACCGCTGTCAGCTTCATTCGGCAGATCAAATTCAGATTCGGAGCCCCGCATGACATCATCACAGATAATGGGAAGAATTTCGATTCGGATGAGTTCCGTGAGTTTTGTTACTCTCAAGGTACTTGGGTCAATTATGCTTCCGTAGCTCACCCGCAGTCGAACGAACAGGCAGAAAGAGCAAATGGAATGATTCTTCAAGGATTGAAACCCCGATTGATGAGAGACCTGGAGATTGCTGCTGGTGCGTGGGTCGAGGAATTACCTTCTGTCTTGTGGGGCATTCGGATGACCCCGAATCGTTCCACCAAGCGCACTCCTTTCTTCATGGTATACGGATCCGAAGCTGTTTTGCTGAGTGACATTCGCCACAATGCTCCTCGGATGGAGCTCTATAATGAAGACGAAGCCGAAGTGGCACGCCGGGACGGCCTTGACATTTTGGAAGAGGAAAGAGAGAAATCCCTGATCAGGTCGACGCTTTACCAGCAAGACTTGAGGCGTCTTTATGACAGACAAGTCAGAAGACGTGCTTTCCAGGAAGGTGATCTCGTCCTCCGACTGGATTAGCAGAAGCCACACAAGTTAGCGCGTCCGTGGCAGGGGCCCTTTGTCATCTCCAAAGTTCTCAACAATGGAGCTTATCAGTTGTACAACATTGTTGACGATAAGGAAGAGCCCCGAGCGTGGAACGCGGATCTGCTCCACAAATTCTATACCTAGTGCTAAGACACTTTGCCATCTTTGTAATACACTTCCAAGCGAACCCGATGAATAAAGTATCTACTTTCTCAGTTCTTTGTTTAAATTGTTTGCTACTCCGAGTGAGGATTTCATCCACACTCGGGGACTTAGCTGCGATCCTGTATCACCTAAGTAAAAACTACTCCGAGTGAGGACTTCATCCACACTCAGAGGCTTAGCTGCGATCCTGTATCGCCTAAGTAAAAACTACTCCGAGTGAGGACTTCATCCACACTCGGGGGCTTAGCTGCGATCGTGTATCGCCTAAGTAAAAATTACTCCGAGTGAGGACTTCGTCCACACTAGGGGGCTTAGCTGCGATCATGTATCACCTAAGTTAAAAACTACTCCGAGTGAGGACTTCATCCACACTCGGGGACTTAGCTGCAATCATGTATCGCCTAAGTAAAAACTACTCCAAGTGAGGACTTTGTCCACACTCGGGGGCTTAGCTGCGATCATGTATCGCCTAAGTAAAAACTACTCCAAGTGAGGACTTCATCCACATTCGGGGACTTAGCTGCGATCCTGTATCGCCTAAGTAAAAACTACTCCGAGTGAGGACTTCATCCACATTCGGGGACTTAGCTGCGATCCTGTATCGCCTAAGTAAAAACTACTCCGAGTGAGGTCTTCGTCCACACTCGGGGGCTTAGCTGCGATCCTGTATCGCCTAAGTAAAAACTACTCCGAGTGAGGACTTCATCCACACTCGGGGGCTTAGCTGCGATCCTGTATTGCCTAAGTAAAAATTACTCCGAGTGAGGACTTCGTCCACACTCGGGGGCTTAGCTATGATCATGTATCGCCTAAGTAAAAATTACTCCGAGTGAGGACTTCGTCCACGCTCGGGGGCTTAGCTGCGATCCTGTATCACCTAAGTTAAAAACTACACCGAGTGAAGACTTCATCCGCACTCGGGGACTTAGCTGTGATTCTGTATCGCCTAAGTTAAAAATCCGCATTCGACAAAAGTGCAAACAAGCATCTAAACTGATCAAGCAAAAGCATTCAAATGTCATGAAGTTCAAAGCAAAAGTGCAGATAACCGGAGCCGCAAAGTCACGGCGAAAGTATCAGTACAGGACCACTCGGCATTCCTAGGCAAATGTAATTTAAAGTTTTTTCCCGACGATCAGTCGGAAGATGGTGGAGATGCTGTGTCTGTGAAGGTGTCCAAGTCGATGATGTCTGCAATCCGAGTGGCGGCTGGCAAGAAAGTCTCCATGAAGTCATCGATCTTGGCATTCTTCTAGTTGACGACCTTCAATGACTTTAGTTTTTCCTCATCCACGCCTCTGCAGTGCACACGAATAAGGGAAAGAGCGATGTCTGCCCCGGCCCGAGCTGCGGATTTCTTCCATAACTGCACTCGGTGCGGCACATCCTTCAGGCGATTGATGAGGACATCCAAGTCACTCGGGAGCTCTTCCTTAGTGCCAGTCTCCTTGTCGATCTCCTTGGCGGCCTCACGCAGACGGTTGAGGAAATGGGCTGCCTCCGTGGTGCGCTCGTCTAGGCGAAGCAACGCAAGTGCCACACTGTCGCGAAGGGGTCCAGCACTCGGATCCAGTTCCTTCCCAATCTTGGAAGTTTCTTCTTCTTCATCCGTGCACAGATCTAATGGACATTCGAGGGGTAAAAAATAAGAGTGGGAGCAAGATAAGTTGGAAAGGTTTGAAGTTTGACAAGGCTGAGTGCATACCTTTGAGCCTCTTGTTCATTTCACAACAGTAGACCTCCACAAGCTTCTCAAGCTTAGACTTCTTGGCTGAGATGCCCTTCAGCTTTGCTTCATCCTCGACAGCTTCCAAGATGCTCCTCTTGGCGACATCCTCCAACGTCTTCTTCTCCTCCTCCCACTTCCCGAATGCCTTTAGTTTGTCCTCCGCCTCCTTCGCCTTCCGACTAGCTTCCTTCTGGGCAAGTGCCAGGTCATTGGCCTTTTTCTCCAAGGCAGTCTTTATGGTCTCTATAGAAATGGAAACCCGCAGTCTCTTAGCAAGCTGGAGATTTTCACTACGTACATCTGGCGGAGTACTTTCAGTCGGACAGGGAAAAGGATCGAACTTAAAGTATTTGGTCAAAATCTGATTACCTCTGAGTGTCAATTTTTCTTGCTCTAGACGTGCATTCTTTGTCTTCTCAGCTTCGAGGTTGCGATGTAGCTCATGCACCTCCTCCTCAAGAGTTTTATTGTGAGATCCAATCTCGCACACACCCTACATACAACGACAACAATAACAAAGAATATCAAAGCTGGCAATCAGATACAATGTAGAGGTACAATGGCATATAGATTTTGAGACTGTCGCCGACTGCTTCAGTCGACGGCAGCCTCGGGGACTACACCCACTGAGTTCTCTCAGCGCGCCCTCAGTGGAGAACTACAGGTTCTACACCCCGACGGTCGACGTCGAGTGGCTCTGGTCCATGGACCATAACCGCATCCTCTTCGACAAGTATCTCATCATTCGGATCCTACTACTTCAACATTCGGATTTTGAGACTGTCGCCAACAGCTTCAGTCGACGACAGCCTTGGGGACTACACCCAGTGGGTTCGCTCAGCGCGCCCCCACTGGAGAACTACAGGTTCTACACCCCGACGGTCGACGACGAGAGGCTCTAGTCCATGGACCATCGCCGCATCCTCTTCAACAAGTATCTCATCATTTGGATCCTAGTACTTCAACATTCGGATTTTGAGACTGTCGCCGACTGCTTCAGTCGACAGCAGCCTCGGGGACTACACTCAGTGGGTTCGCTCAGCGCTATCACTGGAGAACTACAGGTTCTACACCCTGATGGTCAACGTCGAGAGGCTCTGGTCCATGGACCATCACCGCATCCTCTTCGACAAGTATCTCATCATTCGGATCCTATTAATTATACATTCGGATTTCGAGACTGTCACTGACTGCTTCAGTCGACGTCAGCCTCAGGGACTACACCCACTGGGTTCGCTCAGCGCGCTCCCAGTGGAGAACTACAGGTTCTACACCCCCACGGTCGACGTCGAGAGGCTCTGGTCCATGGACCATCACCGCATCCTCTTCGACAAGTATCTCATCATTCAGATCCTATTACTTATACATTCGGATTTTGAGACTGTCGCCGACTGCTTCAGTCAATGGCAGCCTCGGGGACTACACCCAGTGGGTTCGCTCAGCGCGCCCACACTGGAGAACTACAAGTTCTACACCCCGATGGTCGACGTCGAGAGGCTCTGGTACATGGACCATCACCGAATCCTCTTCGACAAGTATCTCATCATTCGGATCCTACTACTTATACACTCGGATTTTGAGACTATCGCCGACTTCCTCAGTCGACGGCAGCCTCGGGGACTACACCCACTGGGTTCGCTCAGCGCGTCTCCAGTGGAAAACTACAGGTTCTACACCCCTACGGTCGACGTCAAGGGGCTCTAGTCCATGGACCATCACCGCATCCTATTCGACAAGTATCTCATCATTCGGATCCTACTACTTCAACATTCGGATCCTACTACCTAAAACACCCAGTGGGTGTACTCCCACTGCTGATGTAAACCCATTCGGGACTCTACGTAAACTCACTCGGGATTATACAGGATTTTGAAAACATTTTCAACACAAATATTATGTCTAAAGAAGGTACTTACGAGAGTACTTACTCGGACAGTCTCCTCCAGAGCCTCGCCGACATCGCTTGCCTCCTTCAGCTTGTCGTTCATCAACTTCAGCTGGATTAGCGCCTGCTTGCTTGCTCCCACTTGGTCCTCCGGGACGCGTTGTAGATCGATGATGTTGGTCACAGGGAGACTTGGAGGAGGAGTTCCCAGTGCTGATCTTGCCCTTGAAGAACTTCCTCAGGCCTGAGGCAGCTCCTGGACAGCCGAGACCTCTCGCATCACGACGTCCGCGTCAACAGTAGGATTCGGCGGGTCCACTTGTTCATCCGCGTCAATCTGGATCACCTCACACGGCTCTGCAAACAAGCGACAGTCATTCGGAAATGACACGACAGGAGAAATTAAGGATCCGGAATTCACGAATAGGCAAAGCCGAGTGATACCTTTTGATGTTGCTGCATTACTTTCAGCCTTATCCTTCCCTAGCGAGGCAGATGAAGTGTCGGCCCTGCATGAAAGGCATTCGGATTGTTTACTCGAATCGGTTAATCACTCGAAATGTCAATCCGTGTGAAGAAACTTACGTGGAGTCCACTGGCACGTTCATCTTGGTGTTGGGCAAGGCCACCTTTCGGGGTTTACTGGTCGTGATCTTCACTTGCTTCGCAGTCTTCTCTGGAGATATGATGGGATTGCTGCGTCCATGCTTCGAAGTCCGAGTGGGAGGGATGCTCGCGGAAGGGTTGGCACCACCCATACCACCCGTATGGCTTCCACGGACTCCAGGGTCTTGGCGGGCTTTGGAACGGGGCTCGAGAAGCAACTCTTCTAAAGGGGATGATTCCGCCTCATCTCCCAGGTCAGACTCCTCCTCCTCTTCTTCACCGTCGTTTCCATCTTCAGACTCTTCTTCCCCGCCCGAGTCGCCATGATGCTCATTGTCGCTGGCCACGTCCGCAGTTGCGTTGGCACCCACGGGAATCAAGCTCTCCATGTTTGTGTAACCCTGTGGAAACGCAAGTCGTAAAGATTAAAACTTGTCAAAAGAAAATCACATCACTCGGAAGTACTGGCATTCGGAGTTTACCTCACTGGGCAGGTGGTTGGCCGAGTACGGCGACACGAGCCTTGACCCCTGGGGTTGTCCCGAGCTGGAGTTATGGCCTTCAGTTTGTTCACCACTGCTTCGGCACTGAGCTCTTTTGGGTGCGTGCGAGTGACATCACTCCGACCCGAGTACTGCCACATGGGATGGGCTCTGGCCTGAAGTGACTGGATCCTTCTCTGGAAGAAGACCTCTAGTAAATCTAGCCCGTTGATGCCTTGGTTCACTAAAGCTACCAGTGCGATCACGAGCAAAACTACGTCGACCTTCTCCTCCTTGGACACGTTCAGCTTTGGAAGCCGCCGAATGCGTTCGGTGGAATATGGGGGAAGGCCTGACTGATACTCACCGACTGAGACATCATTACAGTAAAACCATCTGGATTGCCAACCCTTGACTGTATCTGGAAAATTTAGTTTGGGGAAGCTACCTTTGCCTCTCAACTGGATTCCCAAACCCCCGCAAACTGAGCTACGTTTGTTTTCTCTTCCGAGAGGGCGGTTTTCTTTACCGTCATCATTCGGCAAGTGAACAAGTGCTTGAAAAAGCCCAATGCGGGTGACAGCCAAGAAAGTTCTCACATAGGGAGACGAAAGCAGCTAAGTACGTGATGGAATTGGGAGGGAGATGATGCATTTAAGCCCCAAAGAAATCCAAGAAAGCCCGGAAGAAAGGATGAGGCGGGAGCAAAAACCCTCGGTCGATATGAGTGGTAAGGAGTACCCGTTGGCCTCCGTGCGGCGCGGGCTCGACTTCTCCCTTCTCTGTCAGCCACCAGCTCCCCAAGGCGAGGAGGCCTTGGCTCTCATACTCCTTCAATCGACTGGCAGCGACTCCGGGCACCAACCATTCACCTTGGACGAAGCCAGCCGAGCCGCCCGCGCTCGAGGAGGAGTTGCGCGAAGCCTGCTTCACCTTCTCGGCCTTGGCGGTGGAGTTCCTCGACATCTTCGGCGAGAGTTGGCAGCGAATCGGCAGTCCAGTGGTGCTAGTGGAGCTCACGGTGGAGCTACAATGGAGATCGGGAGGAGAAAGAGAGGATATCTTCTCCTTGCCTCCCCCCGGTCCTCTTTTTATACCCCTGTTCGACTGATTTCTAGTCGTCGGATTTGGAAAGGCCGCGCAATCAACGGACGAGCCTAGATCCGCCAAATCTTCGGGGCAGAGTAGTGGGGACGTGTGGCGAAATTGGCAGCATGGAAATCAAGGCGCCGTGGCCACCTCTCCCATGCCTCTGACACAACCGTCAAAATCACGCGCGCGCCCTTTCCCACGATTTCGAAATCGCCAAAGATTTCATGACGCCGCATTTCGAGTGGACTCCGCATTTGCTCAGGAGTTCCGACGTACCAAATTTGACCGAGTGTCCAATGACTGGTTAAACTTCTACCGAGTGGACAAAGTTTCATTGACTCTCGCATTGATCTCCGAACACTCCTGAAACCTCCGACTGAAGATCAGGCAAAAGTTCTAATGACAGCATCAAGCTCGAGGTTCATCTCTCCCGAGAGTTGATCAAACTTGAACCGAGTGGACCGGGCAGTCCGGGCTATGAGGGCCATTCGAAAGACATTACACCTTGAATCGATTCGGAAAAGGTCCGATCTATTTTCAAAAACACCCCCGAGGCGGTTTCAGCATCATAACATGCAGGTCACTTGGTCCCCTGAAACTCAATCGATTCGGGGGCTACTGACGAGGTCACCTACCCTAGGTAGGGTCACATACCTCTATACTAGGACACCCCTGGGGTCCTACAAGTTCGTGGAAGTCCTTAGTTCACTTCGACTCTCGGATGAATGCACAAGCTGCACTTGGAACCTAGAAAGTCACTCGGACGTCGCTCATCACTCGGCTCCTTTCGGGACACTCGGGTAGAAAGGAGCAGGACCGTCGTGCAAGAGGCAACGTTCGAGGGACTTAATATGCCTTAAGTATTGTAAAGACCACGTTACCTGTAACGGCTGTAGTTAACTTAGCAGTTTCTAGTAACCCCTGCAGTTACTAGCATTAATGGCCCTAGTGATGGTGCTCGGTTGATGATGGCGCACTCTATATAAGCTGCCCTCCGGCGCCAGAGCAAGGGTTACGAACTCTCTGTAATCATATACCCATACAAGGAAAACACACAGGCCCAGGGCGCGAGACGTAGGACTGTTACCATTTTTGAGTGGGGTCTGAACTCGTAAATTCCGAGTGTGACACTTATTCCGTAGCTAGGCTTCCCCCTACTCATTCGTAGCCCCCGTACTATTGTCAGGATTACTCCCACGACACCGGGACTTCCTGAGATGTGCACGCCTCATTCCTCGGCAGGCTCCGGGGACGCGGCTGGCATGCTTCGGGCCCCTCCTGGGCTGTTGTGCTAGTGTTGCCGATGTTTGCTTGGCTTTCTGTAGGTTGTTGTTGCTGGGTGTTGGTTCTTGAATGCTCGCTTGGCAGCGTGGTATCTTTCCTAACGGGTTTTGCTACTACTGCCTGTGCATAAGTCAGGGGCACTGGATACCCCTGTCCTAGTGCACCGACACCTAACATTCATTTATGCAAGAAGTTTGCGGAATCCATGACCAAAACCTTTGAGATGTCACTCAATGCGGACTTGAAGTTCTTTCTCGGCTTTCAAATCCAACAATTTCAAGAAGGAATTTTCTTATCTCAAACCAAATATCTCAAAGACATTCTTGCGAAGTTCGGAATGACAGACGCCAGCCCATGCAAGACGCCCATGCCAACCAAAATTATTCTTGACGAAGACACAAACGGTATTCCGTTTGACCCATCTCTTTACCGCTCTATGATTGGTTCACTGCTTTATCTTTGTGCATCTAGACCAAACATCATGTTAAGTGTAGGCATTTGTGCAAGATTTCAAGCAATCCCTAGGGAAAGTCATGATAAGGCGGTTAAGCATATTCTTAGATACCTTGTTCACACCCCAAAGTTGGGTCTATGGTACCCCAA
Source organism: Elymus sibiricus (assembly GCA_039707655.1). NCBI lineage: Eukaryota > Viridiplantae > Streptophyta > Magnoliopsida > Poales > Poaceae > Elymus > Elymus sibiricus. The sequence goes on along the minus strand of CM077675.1, from coordinate 371,147,183 downwards.
GGATGCCAAGTTTGATATCATTGGGTACACAGATGCGGATTGGACCGGAGACAAGGTGGGAAGAAAATGCACCTCCGGAGCATGTTAGTTTCCTGGACACTCCTTGGTAAGTTGGTCCTCGAAGAAGCAAAATTGTGTCTCCCTATCCACCGCTGAAGCCGAATATATTGCAACTGCAAGTTGTGCAACACAATTGCTATGGATGAGGCAAACTTTAAGGACTATGGTATAACTTACAGACATGTGACTCTATGATGCGACAATGAAAGTGCCATCAAGCTTGCTAAAAACCCTGTTGATCACCCTCTCACCAAGCACATTGACATTCGGTATCACTTCTTAAGAGACCATGTGGAAAAGGGGGACATTGCTCTTGCTCATGTTGGTACAGACATACAACTTGCTGACATCTTCACCAAACCATTGGATGAAGCTAGGTTTTGTCAACTTAGGCATGAACTTGGTATCTTGGAGCTTGATAGCATTATGTGAAATTTTTGCACACCTGCATACCTTCACTTCATGTCTTGTCTAGGTGTAGGCATGTATTTAGGGGGAGACATTCAACTCATGAGTTCTCTCACCCTATATGATGCATAAATAAACCAAACACTCTCAAAGTTACCTTGCTCACTTTTGTGACTTGGTACTTTAAATGATGAAGTAGTGATCTTGGGCCCAAGGTTCAAATCTTCGCGGTGCCAAATCACTTATGCTCACACATGGTAGCTTCAATCATTATAATCTTGCGAAGTAGAGCTTGTCTTCATTATTTTAAACATTGTGAATTTCTATATACATGTGTGTTACAACCTTATCTATATCTCTTGTATAAATCTCCTTGGCGGAGTCTTAAATATGGCCCCTACATACTATACCATACAAAGGGGATTTCTGGCTATACAGAATGTCAAAATTGACAACCTCAGGCGCCAGACATCCGGCATAGACGCCGGATTTCCAGGATGGGTTGGTTCCAGAGAGCAAAATTTCCTGTCTCCAGGCGCCGGACATCCAGCACCTCTGCCGGACATCCGTTCGTTCTCGGGTTCTGCTTTTTATCAGGCCCCCGATATGTGGCTCATACCGCCGGATATCCGACCCCCTTGCTTACCAGAGTGCCTCGAATCAGCTGGCTTTGACCCCGGATGTTCGGGACATATCCCGGATGTCTGGCCCGTTAGGCTCGTATACAACTTGGATCTGGAGGGGCTCGGGGCAGTTCTTCCCCAAACCACCCACTCGCCCCTCCCCAACCTGTTCTGTCCCGGTGTCGCCCCTCATCCTTCGTCGCCGCCCCAGACTCCCTCGTCCCTCCTGGCTCCCGATCTCACCGCTCCACATCCTCCTTCCCCCGATCTAACTCCTCACCCTCTCCGTTGGTGAGTTTGTGGCCTGGTTCGTTCGGAAGGTGGACCTCTTAGTGTCGGGTTTCCCCATTGCTCCATGATGGCTCGGACTAAGAATGTCGGACCATGCCCCGCCGGGGGACCCCAATTCCATGGTATGCTCGTCCTTGCCCCGGTTCATCTCCCCTCCAACCTATTTGTGCCATGGTATATGCTTCATGCATGCATATTGGATTTCATATCCTCTCCTAAATATTTGACTGTCATGGCTCATCTTGTCCTCACTTCAATGTTCCTACTATCATTCCATTCTATGTCATTGGTCATGCAATTTACCTTGGTCATGTTGACATTCTGCCCTAAGCACGCTCATGGACAAAATGTCACCATTTTCATGTGTTATTTCTGTGTGTTCCTATGGCTATTTCTACCTTACCTCCCTCTCATCGGTGTCCTGTTACTTTCAAGCGCTCGCCGATAGGGCTCCAACGATTCCAAGGAAAATGTCCGGCCTAAGAAGAAGAAGACGACCACTAAGAACTGCTCTACCGGGCCTAGTCGCAACCGCCAGTCACGACCATCCTATGACTCTGATCCGGATGATGTGGACTATAATGTGGAAGAAGACGAAGACTTTGTTCCAAGGCGTCCTGTTGGTCAGTCTAAGCCGGGGACACGTCGGGCTCCGGAGGCACCTGTGCCCCTAGTCCGGGGCTCTCCTCTACTGGTGACTAATGGTCATCCCATTTCCATGGACATGCCTGTATGTGGCAATCGTCCTGTCCACAACTTCAAGACCATGGGGACGGGTACTTATCTCGAGTTCAGGCGCGATATCAATCAATTTGGGATGGTTGCTGATGCTGAAGATCGTCGGTTCCATACTCGCATGCAGCAGGACATCTATGCAAGTGTGGTTCGTGGGCGTGGCCTGGCACCTCAATCCTATTTGGACTTGTCTTTTCTTCGCAAACATCCTTTGCATTTCCCGGACAATACTGTCAAGATCATTGATGACATGCATCTTGGTCCGGCCATGACCTTCAAGTGTGACTGGAATGAAGGTGCTATTCTTCAGTTCTACCCACCTGTTACTTTGGGCCTGACAACACCCTCACCTGGATGACTGATGATGCATAGCTAAGTATATCTTACAACCAGCTTGTCCAGATTTTGGGTCTTTCTGGTAATGGTCATCGGATTCATAGTGAGGATCCTAATCATACACACATGAAGATTGGTGATTGTTTGCCGCTTCTCAAGCCCGCAAGTCAGCTCACCGCTAAGGAGATCAAGTATCCCCCCAGTGAGGTCTCTATCTTTCGATCTCCCTACTACATTCTCTATCAGTGCGTGCTTCGCACTCTTTACCCAAAAAAGGGAGATCGCTCGCGGGCACGCAGCTATTGCATTGACCTCATGGTGCGCATGCACTCTCATCCCACGGAGCCACTTGACACTGCTCACTTTATCTAGCATGAGATCCGTCTGACCAGTTTCCAGCAGACGCGTCAGTTCCCTTATGCTCCATACATTCAGGCGCTGATTGACCACACTGCTCCTTTTGCGGTTGCCAAGGCTGTTGTGCATGCCAAGTGGAAGCCTGCTAATCACGTGTACGAGTCTGCCCCTATTCAGCCCACTGCTCCTTCTCAGTCCAGGAGGACACCTGCAGCCCAGGGCAAGGCTCCTGCTCAGTCCCAGAGGGCTTCTGGTGCTTCCTCTTCCTCTGAGAGGGACCCATTTGGCCGCCTTGCTCCCTTCATGGAAAAAGCCCAGTCTGCTATCATGAAGGCTATCACTTTCAACTGTCAGTAGAATCATGATGTCCAGCAAAGCCTCATCCTCTCCAAGAATCGGCTCAAGCAGCGTCTCCGCGCTCGTGGCAGTCCGGTGAGCGATGATGATGATCCTCTCCCTCCTGCTCCATCTTCCTCCTCCTTTGGGTTTCCGACCCATGCCGAGTACGCCGAGTTCTTCGATGGGGTAATTGATGATGATGACATCCGCCAGGAGTGATTCCTCTCTATGTACTAGTGCCTTCGCCCCTTTTGTGTGTTTCTGACAAAGGGGGAGAAGTAGTATCTCTATGCTATGCTATCGTGTGAACCATTTATTTGTGTTAAGTTTCTATGCTATGCCATCGTGTGAACCATATATTTGTGTTAAGCTTATTGGGTTGTAAGACTTTAATTGTGAGATTATGGTATGATGTATCTCAAGTACTATCCTATATGCTCTCATTTCTCTCTATCATATGAGCTTGTGTTCAGGGGTTGTCTACGGTTTGCATATGTTTCAAACACTCTCCCATGTGCAAACATAACACATGTGCATTGAATTATTGTTAATCCAAAGTTGCACACATTAAGGGGGAGCTCAGTCATAATTATCATATGACCTGTGCTTGTGTGTATTACATTGCATTATCTTTTATACTACATGTATGATTGTCATCAACAAACAAAAAGGGGGAGATTGAAAGTGCAATCATGCCCTTATATTATATTTTGATGTTGATGACAATGTACATGTAGAGGACTAATGATGTTTGTCGAGTAAATCTAAGGTATTAGTTCTCAAATCTAAATATGCGAGGATCACGGACGCGTGGAATTATTATGAGTTCAGAAGGAAGGAACAAAGAGGTTTACGGATCTCGTTTTCTTTTCTTCTTGAGTATAGGGATCTCGCACTATTAAGAGGGGATCGATTGGGTTAGGAAGAGACATGCTCAAGTCAATTCAAACTCGTTTCTTCGGTGAAAAACTGCACCATGCGTAAATCTCATTGTGTTGCTTCTCTATGATGGCCGGATGGCCGGGCCCCGTGTCGGATGTCTGGGAGTCCATTCAGTCACCGGATTTCTGGGAAGTTCCCCGGATATGTGGTCCCTCTGCTATCCAGAATACATCAAGTTTCACCAGATATGGGCCGGATGCTCGGCACACCGCTGGATGTCCGGGACCCCGGATATCCGAGTCTTCTACCGGATTTCTGACACACACAATGCGAGGAACGTGTTTGTCTGATGATGTGGTATGCCGGATGTTCGGGCACAAGCCGGATGTCCGGGTGTTCACATACTGACCGGATGTCCGGGACATCCCCGGATGTCCGGCTCCCCTGTTTTTCTCTCTAGCTTAGTGTATCGTGTGCACACCTCACAGACGCCGGATGTCCGGCCCGACACAGCCACTTACACTACAACGGCCATATTTGCACCTACAGTATAAATACCTCTTCACCACTTCGTGGAGAGGTTGACCATTCACTTTGAGCTAACCCTAGAACACACATTTCTCTCTCACACATCCTCATACACCAAATCCAAGATCCCAAGAGAATTTGAGAGTATTTGTGAGAAGTTCTCCAATCAAGTGATAGATCCACTTCTTCCCCTTCTCTTCACCAAAGGAATTTGTGATTTGAGCAAGTCTTGAGCTTTTCCCCATCGTTCTTGTTACTCTTGGAGGTTGGAGACTCCTAGGCGGTAGGAGTTCTTCGGTGAGGAATCAACCATTGTGATTTCCCCCGGAAAGTTTGTGAGGGTTTGGAGACCACCCCAAGGTCTACCACTAGTGGTTGAGAAACGCCTTTGTGGTGTTGTCTCAAGGAGAGAATAGGGTGAGCCTTCGTGGCGTTGGTGTGCCTTCATGGTAACATCCACCTCTCTAAACGGTGACGTTGCTTCCATCCAAGGAAGTGAACACTGGCATACATCCTCGTCTCTCAGAGTTGCGGTTATCCCTAACCCTAACTCCCTACTTGTGGTTATTTGTGTTTGTGGTATTACTTGTATTACTTGTGCTTGCTTATCTACTTACTTGTTGCTTTGCTTAGTACACATAGCACAACTATCATCTTTGCAATTGTTAGGCTCACTTTCATATTCCGCAATATTGCCTATAATTGCTAAGTAACGATTAAAATTTGTAATTGTACCTTTTCACCCCCCCTCTAGGTTCATCTCGATCCTTTCACTATGGCTACCCATAGCGCATGGGATTGCTTGATGTCTACTACACAACTTGTTCTTGTAGACTCGTGTTGGGCCTCCAAGCGCAGAGTTTTGTAGGAAAGTAGCAAATTTCCCTCAAGTAGATGACCTAAGGTTTATCAATCCGTGGGAGAAGTAGGATGAAGATGGTCTCTCTTAGACAACCCTGCAACCAAATAATAAAAAGTCTCTTGTGTCCCCAACACACCAAATACAATGGTAAATTGTATAGGTACACTAGTTCGGCGAAGAGATGGTGATACAAGTGTAGTAATGATAGTAGATATTGATTTTTGTAATAGTAACAATAAAAACACAGCAAGGTAGCAAGTAACAAAAGTGAGCACAAACGGTATTGTAATGCTTGAAAACAAGGCCTAGGGTCCGTACTTTTGCTAGTGCAATCTCTCAACAATGCTAATATAATTGGATCACATAACCATCCCTCGACGTGCAATGAAGAATCACTCCAAAGTTCTTATCTAGCGGAGAACATAAGAAGAAATTGTTTGTAGGGTACGAAACCACCTTAAAGTTATCATTTCCGATCGATCTATCAAGAGTTCGTACGAAAATAACACCAAGTTATCCTTTCCGATCAATCTATCTAACAGTTCGTACTAAAATAACACCATATGATATGCATCAACCAACTCTAATGTCACCTAGATACTCCAATGTCACCACAAGTATCCATGAGTTAATTATACGATATGCATCAAACAATTTCAGATTCATAATACTCAATCCAACACAAAGAACCTCAAAGAGTGCCCCAAGATTTCTACCAGAGAAAGTAGGACGAAAACGTGCATCAACCCCTATGCATAGATTACCCCAATGTCACCTCGGGAATCCGCGAGTTGAGTGCCAAGACATAGATCAAGTGCTCTCAAATCCATAAAATTATTCAATCCGGTAATAACGAAATCGCAAAGGGAAAACTCAATTCATCACAACAAGATAGAGAGGGGAAAACACCATATGATCCAACTATATTAACAAAGCCCGTGATACATCAAGATCGTGACATCTCAAGAACACGACAGAGAGAGATTGAACACATAGCTACTGGTACATACCCTCAGCCCCGAGGGTGGACTACTCCCTCCTCGTTATGGCCTCCGCTGGGATGATGAAGATGGCCACCGGAGATGATCTACCCTCTCTGGCAGGGTACTGGAATGCCTCCAGATTGGTTTTTCGTCGATACAGAGAGTTGCGGCGGCGGAACTTCTGATCTCGGGTTATTTCTGCGGGTTTCTAAATATATAGGATTTTTGGGCATCGGTTTCACGCAAAGATGGGCCACGAGGGGGCCACAAGCCCAGGGCGCTCCAGAGGGGCATGGCGCGCTCTGGTGGGTTGTGCCCACCTCGTGGCTCTTCTGGCCCTCCAACGAAGCTTCTAGTGCCTCTTTTGTTCCAAAAAAATCGTCAAAAAGTTTCGTTGCATTTGGAGAACTTTGATTTCTACACAAAAAACAATACCACGGTAGTACTGCTGAAAACACCGTCAATCCGGTTTAGTTCCATGCAAATCATACCAACACCATATAAAATTGTTGTAAATATGGCATGAATACTTCATAAATTATAGATACGTTTGAGACGTATCAGCATCCCCAACCTTAATTCCTACTCGTCCTCGAGTAGGTATATGATAAAAGAAAATAATTTATGAAGTGTGAATGCTAGCATAGTGCATAAGTTTGATCAATGATAATTTCAACCACTTTTCCTAGCATCATAACAGCAACTCCTTTTGATAAAACTCATCATGATAAAGTAGCAACCAATTCACATGTTATGGTTTAAACAATGAATTCTCTTGAAACTTAACAACCTATGTTCTTAGTCACCAAACAATTGCAATTCAACTTATTCTCAACAAAGTCTAAGTAAGAGCTCCACATACTCAATCATCATATAGTCTTCTATGATTGCTAGTACTCAAAGCATATTTTTAGAACAAATGGCATCCATCGAACACAGAGAAAGATAGGGGCTTAATGTTTCACCTCCCAACTCATTTATCATAGAGATAATTGTCAACAATAATAAGTCATGATCAAATATATTTGACTGGCCATGTGTGCCTAGATCTCTCCCCACCACATGATGCTTGCCAACTAGAGAATAATTGAGGTTGAAATGAGAATGCATACTATTGACTCTTGCATAAAAGTAAATACTGAAAGGTAAAAGATAGGCCCTTCGCAGAGGGAAGCAGAGGTTGTCATGCGCTTTTTGGTTTTGTATGCACAATCCCTTAATGCAAAAGAACGTCACGTTATATTGCCCCTTATTATAGCAACCTTTATTATGCAGTTCGTCGCTTTTATTACTTTGCCATCACAAGTTCGTACAATGCTTAATTTTCTCTTACACTAAATGATCAAACACATTTAGAAGCAATTTTTATTGCCTTTTTGCACCGATGACAAATTACTTGAAGGATCTTATTCAATCCATAGGTAGGTATGGTGGACACTCATGGCAAGAAACTGGGTTTAAGGGTTTTTGGATGCACAAGTAGTATCTCTACTTAGTACGAATTTTTGGCTAGCAAAAGATCCTAAGCAAACACCACATGTTGGAGGATCCATAACAATATAACTTCTATGCAAATATACACAACCATAACTCATTACGTTGTCTTTGTCCAACTTCAACTAATTTGATCAAGTTTGAAAATAATTAATGGGTATTCACAATCATAGAAGATGTCCAAGATAATAAATTTGTATGTGAAAGTTCTATTCCTTCACAACAGGAATCAGGTACTTTGCCATCTGCCATGGCACACGGCAAAGGATAGGTTTGCGGACGGCAAATTCCTTTGCCGTTTGCCAGTAGACGGCCGCACGTCCGGCACAAAAAACTCCGGTAAAGGGGATCTTTGCCGTCTGCTTTTTAATAGCAGACGGCAAACATATTTGCCGTCTGCCGTGTAAGACCCGCAGACAGTAAAGCGAGTGGATGGCACAGGAATCAGGTTAGCCCCGTTAGGTGGCTAATGGCAGCCTTTGTCGTCCGCCCACGGACGGCAAAGAGAGCAGCTCCTTTGCCGTCTGCCAGAGACGGCAAAGTGGCAGGATGGGCCAGCTGGACAGATGGGCTACTGCAATTCTTTGCCGTCCGCCAGCCGACGGCAAAACGGCATACTTTATCATTTGCTAGCAGACTGCAAAGTGACCAAATGGCTCAGACCTGGTGCTCCCAGGTTGCACAGGTTGCTGCCACGTGTCACCCTTGCCGTCTGTGGCAGACGGCAAAGAGCCCTTTGCCCTCGGTGGCAGACGGCAAAGAGTCTGTATTGCCCCTTTTTATTCTGTTTTTGTTATATCCAAGCATTTTCACAAGTAAATACTCCCTCCGTCTCAAAATAAGTGACTCGACTTTGTACTAGCTTTAGTACAAAGCTAGTATAAAGTCGAGACACTTATTTTGGGACATAGGGAGTATATGATATATATATATTTCACAGAAACTATATCCCTGCCATATGGATATGATCATCCAACAAACATACCAAATCAAAAGTGCAAGTTTCATCCATACATACATAGTTTCATCCATATTACAATAGTTTCATCCATAGGTAGCAAGTTTCACATTGTTCATTGATACAAAATCAAAACGGAAAGTAAACACAAGCACTCCATCAATGCAAGCTTCCATGAAGTGAATCAAATCAGCAAAATGGAAAATAAGAAAGTTAGAAGAAGAATACTAGAAGAAGAAGAAGATCTAGAAGAAGAAGAAGAAGAAGAAGTGTTTTTCTTCTCTTTCTCTTTCTCCTCTTGTTTTTCTTCTTCTTTTTGCTTATTTGTGTCATTTTAGAGCTAACCTAGGTAATTATGCCATTTTTGACCTAACTAAGCTTATTGTGTCATTTTGCAAGAAAATAAGCTAAGCATATGACATTTATGAGGTTACCAAGGTTATTATGCCATTTTTGACCTAAGTAAGCTAATTATGCCATTTTTGACATAAGTAAGCTAAGTACATGTCATTATTGAGCTAACCTAGGTAATTATGCCATTTTTGAGTTAACTAAGCTTATTATGTCATTATGGAGGAAACAAAGCTAAGTATAGGTCATTTTAGAGCTAACTTAGGTAAAATAGGTCCTTTTGGAGCTAAGTAAGCTTATTATGTCATTTTCGAGGAAACAAAGCTAAGTATAGGTTATTTTAGAGCTAACTTAGGTAAAATAGGTCATTTTGGAGCTAAGTAAGCTTATTATGTCATTTTGGAGGAAACAAAGCTAAGTATAGGTCATTTTAGCGCTAACTTAGGTAAAATAGGTCATTTTGGAGCTAAGTAAGCTTATTATGTCATTTTGGAGGAAACAAAGCTAAGTATAGGTCTTTTTAGAGCTAACTTAGGTAAACTAGGTCATATTGGACCTAAGTAAGCTTATAATGTCCCTTTGGAGGAAAATAAGCTAAGTATATGACATTTATGAGCTAACCACGGTTATTATGCCATTTTTTACCTAAGTAAGCTAATTATGTCATAAATGAACTAAATAAGCTAAGTATAGGTCATTATGCATTTGTTAAGCAAAACACTAGAGAAAACTTACCGTCCTCGTCATCACGGAGGTGAAGCACCGGGATTGCTCGCGCTGGTTTCACCTGGAGAAGGGTCGTGCGATGCGGCTCGGGAGTTATGCTGCACCAAAGATCATTTGCAATGTCTCGTTAGCATGATGACACTGAAATGTTAAGACTAGTAACTAATGACCATTCAAATGAAACTCACCGTTCCAGCCATGGTAATGACTGGCATAGGCGGAGGGGTCTGGCCGAACTTCTCGCACATAGACTGCACATTTGGTTTTGACAAGTCAATCATATTAGTTATTAATGAAACAAACATTACATGCATGATTTGGCTAATATGAAGAAGAAACTTACCACGAAGAGCTCGTACATGGCCCGGTGAGATGCCTCATTCCGTGCCCTCTCCTCCTCCAACAACCTAGTCGTCCTCTCCTCGAACTCCTTCTCCTTCCCCGCCGCCTGCCGGTCCCTATCCTCTAGAAGTGCCTGGGTTGCCTCTCTCTCTTTCTGAAGAGCGGACTGCAACACAACTCCTCGTTAGCTTTGTAATCATCTTTGTTCGCACACACACAATGTAATGGAGGAAAGCTATCTGAGTCCGTATGACTAACCTGCATGGCGAGCTCGACTGGCCGTGGACGAGGCCTGATCTCAGGATAGGAGCTCTTTTGGCGCGCCTTGATCTCCCGGAGAGTGCGAGAAGACCGTATAAGTCCATCTCCAATGGCTATCGAGCCATGGGGCCTCCCGCCGCCAGCTATCATCACCAGCTCTGGATCAATAGGATGTTGGCTCGGGTTAAAGTCCTCCCCTTTCCTCGCCTTCCCCTGATCTTTGTACCTCACGAGCTTGTGGTGGGAGGAGATGTTGGTGAAGTTCTCGGGATGAGCGAGGTCAGACTCAGAGAATGCCTCGGCCTTCTTGTACGAGGCAGTATGGGCCATGGCATAGAGGTCGTACACCTCTGGCACCTCCGTGTTATTGTAGTGCGCCTAAAAGAGAGAGAGAGGAACAAAGTATTAGTAAAGGGCTCAAGCTAGCATCAAGAATGAATTGCATGAATCATGAAGCAAACCACATACCCAGTTCCGCCCGAACTGATATAAGTTGGCGCTGCCTTGATGGTGTGGCACACCAACCATTTTGGCATGCCGGTCCTTGGCATTGTTGTGGACGGCTAGCCATTCGTCTGAGCACCACTCATCCACCAACGCCTCCCAACAATCCATCTTATCCGCACACCATCTCAGGGGCACCTAAGTTAGTAAAGAGAAATTTGAGCGCTACGCCAACAAATCAAATCAAGGAAACTAAGTACAAGGCCTTAAGAATAGGTAATTACCTTCATGTACTGCTCCTTCTGCAGAAACTTTCTGCGGCATGACGACTTGTCCTTCTTAACACCATGAGAGGCGTAGTAGTCTCGAACAGCCTGCGGCCGAGACTCGTGCCGTAAGTTCTGTAGTAGGCGCATGCACTCGCCATTGTTAACCTTTGCCGCGGCCTCCTCGTATCCCTCCTCACACCTGTAGAAGGTCTGCAATCAAACGAGACAACACTGATTAGTACAATAACTAGCTATTGTTGATTTTTAATTGTGTGAAGGAGAAATTACCCAAAATTGTCTGATCACCATGTCGGCCCTCGTGTGGCACAAGACACCGTTGATCATCTCCTCCGGCGGGCCCAGGGCAGCCAAGTAGTGCTCCCAGGTCAATCCTAGCTCTGGAAGCTGACCCTCACCGGGCAACGTGACAAACCCCGGGAAGTTTTACCGGCAAATCACACCAAGGACGGTGTTGGGCCTGCGGACATCCCTGCCGTGTTTCCAACCCTTGCAGTATGACAAAGCCAACGCATTAGATATTTGAAGAAACGTGAAGGAAAAAGGTTAAAAAAAGAGTAAATGCACTTACTTCTCCCCATCAGGCCTATTCACCGGCCTCTGCTCGCGGGTCGCCGGCACGGGCGGGAGCCGTATACTACCATGCTGGTAGACGGTGGCCCCCTCAACCACCTCGTCCTCGCTATCAGAAAACCGATCCCCGCCACCATCAGCATGGCCACTCGGCTCCTGCTGACGCAGATCCGGCCAGGTATCCCATGGGGTCTGCTAGGACGTAGCACGATCCCTGCTCTGCTCCGGAGACTAGTGGGACGAAGCGTCTGGGACAGGAGTCTCGTGGGTCGAACGCTCATCGACCCGAGGCTCGTGGACAGGAGTTCGCATAGCCTCCACCTCAGACGGGTCCACCCTAGCAGTCATGTGCTCGGGTGAATCAGCTGGGGGTGGCGGCGAGGAAGGCGTAGCAGCCTGCGTACCTCTCCCGCGGGCACGTGTACCTCTACCTCCTCTCTTCCCCCCGACCTCCTCTCCCGGTGGGCATCGGCGCCGATGAAGAAGCGCCCGCCTGTGTCTGCAAACTGGCGAGCAACGCTCTCCGGAGATAATAGGTAAAGATATGTCCTAATCCCACCCGAGTATGTGTAGATTGGGTTCGTTTTCCCATGCTCTGCTCCGGATCCGACGCAGAATTTTGGCAGCACCTCCCCGATGTTCTCCTGATACACGTCTCGGCAATAAACAGAGAGGATGTGTACCCAGAGAACAACAGGGAGGCACTGACGAAATTCTGCATTGGATCCGAAGCAGAGCATATGGGAAAACGAACCCAATCTACACATACTCGGGCTGTCCATGGATAACGTTGGACAATACGAAAGGATGGCGCTTATAAATATGCAAATACATGCAGATTTATAGATGCCGCCCTTTCGAACAGGAGACGCATACTGGTCACGCATACTGATGATTGAAGACACCTATAGCTAGCAAGTTTCATCGGCACGAAGACCGGAATAGAGCAAATTAAGGGGGGGAGGAGATGTCATTTTTGCTCACCCACGAACGCAGGGGCGGAGCTCGTCCAACGCATGGGGAGGTAGTCGAACACCAGACCCTCGCAGCGATGAAACAACTGCACATTGAAATCCACCCGATCAATACAAATATGATATTTTTTATAACAAAATCAGAAAATATATGACCTAAACTATGACCCCGTCGGCCTTTAGAAGGCCGAAGAGCACATTTTCGGTCAACAGGAGGCCGAAGAGGTGTCGGGGGTCGGGGGTCGAGGGTCAATGGCGTCGGGGGTCGGGGGTCAGTGGCGTGGGGGGTCAGTGGCATCGGGGTCAGTGGCGTCGGGGGTCGGGGGTCAGTGGCGTCGGGGGTCGGTAGCGTCGGGGGTCGGGGGTCAGTGGCGTTGGGGGTCAGTGGCACCTTTTCTTCTTCCTCTTCTTTTTTTCCTCTTCTTCCTTTTCTTCGTCTTCCTCTTCTTCCTTTTCTTCCTTTTCTTCTTTTTCTTTTTCTTCTTCTTCTTCTTCTTCTTCTTCTTCTTCTTCTTCTTCTTCTTCTTCTTCTTCTTCTCTTCTCTTCTTCTTCTTCTTCATCTTCTTCTTTACCTTTTTCCTCTTCTTCTTATCATCCTCTCTTCTTCTTCTTCTTCTTCTTCTTCTTCTTTCTTCTCCTCCTCCTCTTCTTCTTCTTCTTCTTCTTCTCCTTCTTCTTTTTCTCCTTCTTCTTTTCCTTCTTCTTCTTATTCTTTTCTTCTTTTCCTTTTTCCTTTTTCATTTTTTTCCTTCTTATTTTCTTTTTTTTCTAACCTAACTAACTAACCTGATAAACTAACCTAACTAATTTAATAGAAAAAAACAAAAAAACAAAACAAAAAAGGGGGCGGCCGTTGGGGGTACTCACCGGCGGGGGCAGCGTCGGCGGCGGGGCGCCGGGGCGGCGGGTGGCGGGGACGACGGGGCGCCAGGGTGGCGGGGACGATGGGCGCGACGGGGGCGGTGGGGCAGCGGCGTGACAGCGGCAGTGGGTGCGACGGGGGTGGTGGGGCGGCGGCGCCATGACGGCGGTGGGGCGGCGGCGCGATGGCGGCGGTGGGCATGGCGGTAGCGGCGGTGGTTGTCGGGGGCGGCGGTGGGCGTCGGGGAGAGAAAGAGTGAGAGTGAGAGAGAGAGAGAGAGAGAGAGGGGTGGGGGCGGGGGCGGCCGTTAGTTAGGATAGGCTCTTTGCCATCCGCTGGCAGACGGCAAAGAGGCTAGCCTCTTTGCCGTCTGCTTTTGGCCTCTTTGCCGTACGCTAGCAGACGGCTAATATGTCTCCAACGTATCTATAATTTATGAAGCATTCATGCCATGTTTACAATAATTCTATATGATTTTGGTATGATTTTATTACATATCTCCATAGGTAAATCTATCTCCATAGATCATCATGCCTAATATTGAGGCTATTTAGCCTAAGCACTTCATCGAAAAACTATTTTCAAATGAAGTCCTAATTCGTGTCAAGAAATTTATTTCCAATTAACAATGTGTCAAGTACACAAGGTTTTTAGAAATATTATTATGCTCCCACTTACTTTCTTGAATCACAAGCATCTTCGATACCCATTTGATGAAGTCAAACCCCTTTGACCATTCCATCAAAAACGAAGATTCCAACTCCACTTTGCTCTCTTCTGTCCATCGCTGGAACTCTGAAGTTTGCATACTTACTAGCATCCTCTGGATCGACAAATTACTTTGGACTGTATCACATACAAGTCCTAGGTTTCATTTCCATCAGATGGAAATCCTTTTGTCATCCATGTTTCATATCTCATGATTGAAATATGTATTAATTGCTAGTTCAACCCGAACAGACTTCAAGCATCGCTACGGTGAGACAATCTCATCGTAGTCAACTCCTTGAACTTGTTGTTGCAACAAGTCGAGCTTTATGGATAAATCATTTTATCCGTATCAGTTTTTAGTTCCATAAATATTCGTTAGACTCTAAGTCTTCCGAAAGGTGTATCAAGATTTTAATCTCGAATCACTTATATGGAAACTATCTCGGATTGTATTGGCATTTAGCCAATTCCGGAGTCAGGGCCCATCAACGCTTCCTTGTGTATCGTAGGTATACTGTTGTCTAACAACAATATCTCGTATGCGCACCTGAGAGGTTTGCACGAGTTTTTCCTACGCGGTTCAGCTGCAAGTTCGACCGAAGTCCATACATCTCATGTAGAGGCTTCCGTATCAGTCGCGGTAGGAAACTCCGGAATCACTTCCAAGGTTCCTTTCCTTTGACCTGATGATGAAGATACTGGTTATCTTGTCGAGTTGCACTGTCCTCCCACTCACCTTTTGTAAGAACTATTCTCTTTAAAAGCATACCGTTTTTTGGCAAAATCGTTTGCCTCGGTATAGTGGTGGGGGAATACCCAATGACTTGGGATAACCTACAAAATAGCACTTGTCTGATTTGGAATAGGTTTGTAACCTTTTACACAAGCCCCATATTCCAAATGTTAAGAAAAGATATAGCATGGTTGGGCGTACCATACCATGGCGTCATTTCAACAGACCTGATGGATCTCTTTTCAGTGTAAAAGCCGCAGTCTCTAAAGCATTACTCCTTAAAAGGGGTAATGGCAAATTTATTTATGTCATCTTTGATCTTACCATGTCATGAATGGTTCGATTACATCTACACGGACTCTCCACTTGCAGTGGTGTTCCGGGAGGTGCAAGTTATGAAACCCCTTTCACAACTCATCAAACATTCGCTAAACTTGTAACTCAAATATTCCTTTCTGCAATCGAATTGTAGAAACATAATTTTCTTGTTACAACAACTTCTACTTCATTTTTGAAAACCTTATGAATGAATTCAAAAGATCCAGACTTACGTCTCAACAAGTAAATATCCATATATCTACTTGAGTCATTTCTGAAGATAGATAAATCCACTACTTGCAACAACATTTATTGGACTACACACATCATAATGTATGATCACCAATATGTTCTTTGCTCGTTCCTTATGGCCTGTGAACGGTATTTCAGTCACTTCACTTTTCAGAGGAAAGTTGCAAGTGTCAGATGATTCAAAATCAAACGACTTCAAAATCCATCATAATGGAATTTTCCATGCGGGTTTCTCCAATGTGACCAAATGCAGTGCCACACTTGTGTGGTATTCTTTTAGTCTTGCGACATTTAGCGTCAGTGTTATGGATGTATCATATTTCCATCAATATTCATAACATACATCCCATCTAGGATGGAAGCATGTCCCTTCATGTTATTCATAATACTGAACAACAATTGTTGTTTTTATGAACAACTCTTTTGCAACAAACATTGTGCAATGGGCTAGAGTGTATGAAACTCTAAAATGAATTATGAAAGTAAACACAGAGGTTATGTATTATTATCAATATTCATAACATACGTCTCATTCATAATGAAAGTATGGCCCTTATGTTATTCATAACACCGAACATCAAAAGTTCTCTTATGAACAACCTTCTTGCAAGATACCTTATGCAAAGGGCTAGAGTGTGAAACTCTAAAATGAATTATGAAAGTAAATACATAGGGAATACACCTATGGATGGCATAGTAACATTTACTATGTTCCCTGCGTGTATCTAACCTCATTCCTGGCTAGTCTTTCAGGCCATAGTAGTTCTTACATCGAGTTGCAACAGAATGCAATCGAGCGGGTATCTTTGTGATTAACTCACAATACCCAAGAATTAGTGATTAACATGTTTAATCATAATTCCAAAGAACTATTTCTTTGACCAGCCTTCTATACATCAATAACTTGTATGACTTTCATACATGAGCTGGATATTCCAGTCTTCTCTCTATTTGCCTTTATAATTCTAACAGTTTAACTTTTAGTATTTCTTCTACTCTCAGAAGAAGCATCCAACTTAAGAGTGGCGTTAGCCCCGGACTTCCTAGGCGTGTAAGTCATACTAACACCCTTTGGACATTTCCTTTAAGTTGTTGTTTTATTCACCTTCATCATATGACAGGCGTTCTACTGGATCCCTCTGTTATTAGTCAAATGCATAGTAAACACTTTTACTAACAGTTTGCAAAACAAACATTGCTTTGGATATCAAATATCTTTTAGCCTTTGTTTGTGTCTGAAAATGATTTTCAGTTCCATGAATATCACATAGCTATCCCAAACTTTTGAAGTTCGGGTTTCATGGAATCAAACATATTGCACTTGACCGAAATGGAATTCTAGCTTTTGGATCGAAGGACGAGAGTCATATGATCCATAGCATTAGCGGGAGAATACCGAAAGCATGTGATAGGACAAAGTCCTTCTCGGCACTCTTGAGGACAATCCTCACATTACGTTACCAACCGTAAAGTTTTAACCAGATATTTAACAGTTATTCAATTTTAATAGGGAGGGTGGAAACGCGAGCCATTATTCTACAACTATTATGCAAACCACATTTAGACAGCGTTCAAAATTAATTGCACTGAGAATTTAAACAAGTTAAATCTACAGTGCGCTCCCACTCAAATCAATATCTCTCATAATTGATTGTGAGTGATTCAAGACCCACATTTCCATTCAACGCCATTGTTCGAGATGAACACTGATGGCGCGAACTTCAATTGGTAGGCAAACTTGCCAATCACATCTCCATGTGACTCTTGTTCATCTTTCGATGCGTGTGTTCCGAGCTCAGGACGATCCTGCCATGAACGTCAAGATAACCAAGTGATCTTGCTACGAGGTCTGACCTCACCCGCCTTACACCCGTACAATCGTTCGTACCCATATAGATCATGGCGCACCTCGAAAGGAAGGATGCTGTGACGGTGCTACACTTGGGAGAACACTAACTACTTGATATTTTTGTGAGAGATCACCCTAATAAAAGCGACTACCGCGCAATCAAGAAGGGTGCATCATAAGGGATAAACATCTCAGGCAATTCATAATAGCATGATATGGTACAGCCCTTTCTGACGGAGAAGTCTTTTATTTCTTCGTCTCCGGCATTCGCGTCGGTGTTTACCTTCGCGAAGATTGCCACCACCTTGTCGATGCACCAGATAATATTGCTATCTCTATAGCTAATAAAATAAGTGCATTACATAAGGTTGACACGCAGGTCATTAAAGTGCAATCATATGGCTCCAGCCATCATGCCGAATCATGACACGCAGGTCATGTTAATCAAATTACATCATATAGTCATCTCATACATAATCAAATTAATATGAGCACTGCTATACCACATCATATGCACATGCAAACCATCCTGCAAAACCAAGTTAGACGCCTCTAATCGGTTCATGCAAAAACTTGTTTTACGTGGCTTCTAAGGTTTCGAAACAAACCGAAGCTACCAACGTCCATCATCAAGCATGATAATCCAAGTCGCTAGATTAACATTGCGGGGTGTATGAAACACGAGATAATAAAATCTCGAGCCCCATACTGAACTTCGTCATACGCGTGACCCCCGTGCAGATCATATCTGCATTGCCCTTTCATCTGCGAAACATCCATCTTTCTCAACTATGGTGGAACCCAAAGAACTGTTAGCACTTCGTTGATCTATCAATCAGCATACTCAGGAGCAGCATGAAAGGATCGCGGATTGCCAGAACTTTGTGAGATTCCACCATGCTGTCAAGATCAGGATTACACAAATTCCAGGGAAGCAACAAGAACATCGGGTAACAGATTTCATCTGCTACCCGCACAAATAATTTTCAGTAATAGATCTCATCTACTACCTAATTATATTGTGCAACACCCATACATCTCTATGTATTCTAGATCGCAACCTGCATCTACGCATAGCACGGCTCTTGATGCCACTGTAGGGGAACGCAGCAGAAAACAAAAATTTCCGACCTACGCACCAGCCCAGGATCACTATGGAGACTGCATACAAGGTTTGATCTATTTCGTTACCGACTCGTAGCGCAGCGGAAGTAGAGTCGATGACGATCGGCGGTGCAGATCCCCGCAGCTAGGATTTACAACCTCCCAACCGCGAGGATGTACTCCCACATCTGCCCCTCGGACAGCCCTCCGGGAGGCGGTCGGACAGTCCCTCGGACGGTGTCGCGGACAGCCCTTCGGGAGGACCTTCGAAACTCGAACGGTCACTCAGACAGCCCTTCGGGAGGACCCTCGAAACTAAGACGATCACTTGGACAGCCCTTCGGGAGGCACTCTCGAACTAAGACCGAAACTACGATCTCTCTACAGAGTTGCACACATACGGTGTCATCTATCCGGCAGGGCTTCGCCGTCCAGAACTAGTTCCCACCGGAACCCAGACAGCCTTTCGGCTCTACGAAACTATTTCACTGGGAGGAAGAGAGAAGCCAGACAAGTCAATGGCATGTGTATGAGAGCAAGCATGAGCTGATTTTGTAGAGCTCTCTCCACCTCTATTTATAGGAGGAGCAAGGGGTAGAGGAAAGACCAAAAGGACCTTCCTAGGATCTTTCCACCACATGCCACATAAGGGTGTGTAGAAGATATCCACCATGAGGTGGAAGGACACCTCAAGGAGGGCCCCCCCATGCCATGGCCGAAATTTGCAGCCCCCTTGGGGAGCTCCACCTCCCTTTCACACACCAAAAGTGGTTTTCTTCTAGAAGAAAAACCCCATTTGCAAATCAGCCCAAAAAGTGCTTTTCACTATTCACGAAGACATTTTTCTGCGTCCGTTAAAACCCAAATTATTTCTGTGTGCCTAGAATAATTCTAGCACCCACCAAAACAATTTTGAACGCATTCCGAAACAATTTCGGAACAATGTTTCTTCAGCGAAAAGCAACCAAAACGGTTCCGGCTGCTCCAGAACATTTCCGGTTTTTGTCCCGGAAAATTCCCAGAAGTTTCCAGAACACTTCTGGCATCCTCCAAGAATTTCCAGGCGTGTGCCAGAACCAATTTGACTTAATGCAATACCCTGAAACAACTTTTCAGTTTCACCGGAACTATTCCGGTGTTCTCTCCGGAACGTTTCCGTTTCGTCCGAAACTTTTTCGGTGATTTTCTCTCAGACTCCCCGTCTAGTATTCAGCAGATAGATGACCCTTAAGCGTGTGACCCTATAGGTTCGGTGAAGTATAGACATGACTGGAACTCTTTCCGATCAATTATCAACATCGGAGCCGTGGACACCCATATTGACCCCTATACCCACACGAATGAATATTCGAGTGAACCTCCTGTTGCCGTGTGCTATTCCTGTTGCTTCGCGATATGTTACAAATACCCGAGGTGAGAAACATCGGCATCCTCGTGGATCAACACTTGTCCACAATGCCAGTTACCTCGTTGCCGGTTTTTGTTCTCTTTTCTCGTTTCTGTGTTCCGGTATCCCTGTGATCAAATCACACTTGTGTCTGGCCAGACGATGATGGATACCGTAACACCGAGAGGGCCCAGAGATATCTCTCCATCGTCGGAGGAGCAAATCCCAATCTTGAGCTATCAAGTTACTTAACATACTTTTCCATGAACCCGTAAGCCGCCGTAATAGCCACCCATTTACGGATGACGTTTAACAAACCCCAAAGTTCATGAAGCAAGCATGAAGAAACTCGATACTCTCATGGTCTAAGGAATCATGCAAACGTTAACCATCTCTGTGTTATTAACCATTAACTTGTGACGAATGTATCTCATAGCATAACATCAATTCGGGTCGATTCAACACAAATGTTCTTCTAACATTGTGCCCACAAAATTGCCGGCATTGCCATGCCCATGATCAGGAAAACAGGATCATCATGCAATACTTGAGCCAGTCTTAGAGGCCAGACTAGGAATGCATTTTACCGTTTATTATTCCACACGTGCATATGAGTCTTCCTTCGAGCCTCGTGGTTATTGTAGACTCGAGAACCATAGCAGTTATAGCATGGAACATAAACATAATTATGAACTGGGAGATAATCAATAACATTTATTATTGCCACTAGGGCATATCTCCTACAGACTCCCACTTGCACTAGAGTCAATAATCTAGTCAATGCTAATGCACTTTACACCTGTGGCATACCGGTGTAAAATATGCTTCGCATATGGTATAGCCTGATGTCCAATGGATCTGACGACTTCAGCTCCGTGTGTAACTTTGCATATCCTCGCGTTTTCACGCTTTCACAAAATTCATATTTTGTGTGGACTTGGCTTTGCATATGTGTGAATCATTGGTCGAAACCTGATTCCTCAGACTGAGCTATGGAGCAACTATCTGCAATAGTGTCCCATAGACCAAAGCCATCTTGGAACCATACTAAGGTCATGAATGAACTATATGATTCAACAACTTCTTTGTCGCTTCTTAAGCGTCAACATACTTAGCCTTTGTTATAGAATTCGCCACAGTATCTTGTTTGGAACAATTTCCAACTACCGTGCCACCATATTGTGTATTACACAAAAACCCTTAACTTAAATCGAAAATCGCATGGAGCATTGATGAAGACTGTATCGATGTAATTACTTACAACGAGCACTTCATAATCTCTACTTGCGAGAAAACATGTCATCACTACTACTCTAGTACTCAATGACATCTTTCACTGTTGTCCTATGATCAGT
Source organism: Elymus sibiricus (assembly GCA_039707655.1). Classification (NCBI taxonomy): domain Eukaryota; kingdom Viridiplantae; phylum Streptophyta; class Magnoliopsida; order Poales; family Poaceae; genus Elymus; species Elymus sibiricus. The sequence goes on along the minus strand of CM077675.1, from coordinate 371,125,797 downwards.
ACTTTGATCACTTTGGTATCTATACTCGCAACAACTTTGGAGTATTGGACATATCTGGTTGTTTTTACATACCATGGAATACATGATTAATCCAAACACAAGAGTGTGTGGAATCACCATCATGTATTTTGCTCATCAGTGTTTTGGGACACCGAGTCTTGCAAAAACTCTTTCCATGTGACTTCGGCAAGAATCACTCCTTGACGTTTTTCAATGCTAAAAAGTTTTAGCATCTTGTCAATATGTATTCATAGCTTAGCCCCATTAGGTAAATCTATCTCCATAGATCATCATGCCTAATATTGAGGCTATTTAGCCTAAGCACTTCATCAAAAAACTATTTTCAAATGAAGTCCTAATTCGTGTCAAGAAATTTATTTCCAATTAACAATGTGTCAAGTACACAAGGTTTTTAGAAATATTATTATGCTCCCACTTACTTTCTTGAATCACAAGCATCTTCGATACCCATTTGATGAAGTCAAACCCCTTTGACCATTCCATCAAAAAATAAGATTCCAACTCCACTTTGCTCTCTTCTGTCCATCGCTGGAACTCTGAAGTTTACATACTTACTAGCATCCTCTGGATCGACAAATTACTTTGGACTGTATCACATACAAGTCCTAGGTTTCATTTCCATCAGATGGAAATCCTTTTGTCATCCATGTTTCATATCTCATGATTGAAATATGTATTAATTGCTAGTTCAACCCGAACTGACTTCAAGCATCGCTACGGTGAGACAATCTCATCGTAGTCAACTCCTTGAACTTGTTATTGCAACAAGTCGAGCTTTATGGATAAAACATTTTATCCGTATCAGTTTTTAGTTCCATAAATATTCGTTAGACTCTAAGTCTTCCGAAAGGTGTATCAAGATTTTAATCTCGAATCACTTATATGGAAACTATCTCGGATTGTATTGGCATTTAGCCAATTCCGGAGTCAGGGCCCATCAACGCTTCCTTGTGTATCGTAGGTATACTGTTGTCTAACAACAATATCTCGTATGCGCACCTGAGTGGTTTGCACGAGTTTTTCCTACGCGGTTCAGCTGCAAGTTCGACCGAAGTCCATACATCTCATGTAGAGGCTTCCGTATCAGTCGCGGTAGGAAACTCCGGAATCACTTCCAAGGTTCCTTTCCTTTGACCTGATGATGAAGATACTGGTTATCTTGTCGAGTTGCACTGTCCTCCCACTCACCTTTTGTAAGAACTATTCTCTTTAAAAGCATACCGTTTTGTGGCAAAATCGTTTGCCTCGGTATAGTGGTGGGGGAATACCCAATGACTTGGGATAACCTACAAAATAGCACTTGTCTGATTTGGAATAGGTTTGTAACCTTTTACACAAGCCCCATATTCCAAATGTTAAGAAAAGATATAGCATGGTTGGGCGTACCATACCATGGCGTCATTTCAACAGACCTGATGGATCTCTTTTCAGTGTAAAAGCCGCAGTCTCTAAAGCATTACTCCTTAAAAGGGGTAATGGCAAATTTATTTATGTCATCTTTGATCTTACCATGTCATGAATGGTTCGATTACATCTACACGGACTCTCCACTTGCAGTGGTGTTCCGGGAGGTGCAAGTTATGAAACCCCTTTCACAACTCATCAGACATTCGCTAAACTTGTAACTCAAATATTCCTTTCTGCAATCGAATTGTAGAAACATAATTTTCTTGTTACAACAACTTCTACTTCATTTTTGAAAACCTTATGAATGAATTCAAAAGATCCAGACTTACGTCTCAACAAGTAAATATCCATATATCTACTTGAGTCATTTCTGAAGATAGATAAATCCACTACTTGCAACAACATTTATTGGACTACACACATCATAATGTATGTTCACCAATATGTTCTTTGCTCGTTCCTTATGGCCTGTGAACGGTATTTCAGTCACTTCACTTTTCAGAGGAAAGTTGCAAGTGTCAGATGATTCAAAATCAAACGACTTCAAAATCCATCATAATGGAATTTTCCATGCGGGTTTCTCCAATGTGACCAAATGCAGTGCCACACTTGTGTGGTATTCTTTTAGTCTTGCGACATTTAGCGTCAGTGTTATGGATGTATCATATTTCCATCAATATTCATAACATACATCCCATCTAGGATGGAAGCATGTCCCTTCATGTTATTCATAATACTGAACAACAATTGTTGTTTTTATGAACAACTCTTTTGCAACAAACATTGTGCAATGGGCTAGAGTGTATGAAACTCTAAAATGAATTATGAAAGTAAACACAGAGGTTATGTATTATTATCAATATTCATAACATACGTCTCATTCATAATGAAAGTATGGCCCTTATGTTATTCATAACACCGAACATCAAAAGTTCTCTTATGAACAACCTTCTTGCAAGATACCTTATGCAAAGGGCTAGAGTGTGAAACTCTAAAATGAATTATGAAAGTAAATACATAGGGAATACACCTATGGATGGCATAGTAACATTTACTATGTTCCCTGCGTGTATCTAACCTCATTCCTGGCTAGTCTTTCAGGCCATAGTAGTTCTTACATCGAGTTGCAACAGAATGCAATCGAGCGGGTATCTTTGTGATTAACTCACAATACCCAAGAATTAGTGATTAACATGTTTAATCATAATTCCAAAGAACTATTTCTTTGACCAGCCTTCTATACATCAATAACTTGTATGACTTTCATACATGAGCTGGATATTCCAGTCTTCTCTCTATTTGCCTTTATAATTCTAACAGTTTAACTTTTAGTATTTCTTCTACTCTCAGAAGAAGCATCCAACTTAAGAGTGGCGTTAGCCCCGGACTTCCTAGGCGTGTAAGTCATACTAACACCCTTTGGACATTTCCTTTAAGTTGTTGTTTTATTCACCTTCATCATATGACAGGCGTTCTACTGGATCCCTCTGTTATTAGTCAAATGCATAGTAAACACTTTTACTAACAGTTTGCAAAACAAACATTGCTTTGGATATCAAATATATTTTAGCCTTTGTTTGTGTCTGAAAATGATTTTCAGTTCCATGAATATCACATAGCTATCCCAAACTTTTGAAGTTCGGGTTTCATGGAATCAAACATATTGCACTTGACCGAAATGGAATTCTAGCTTTTGGATCGAAGGACGAGAGTCATATGATCCATAGCATTAGCGGGAGAATACCGAAAGCATGTGATAGGACAAAGTCCTTCTCGGCACTCTTGAGGACAATCCTCACATTACGTTACCAACCGTAAAGTTTTAACCAGATATTTAACAGTTATTCAATTTTAATAGGGAAGGTGGAAACGCGAGCCATTATTCTACAACTATTATGCAAACCACATTTAGACAGCGTTCAAAATTAATTGCACTGAGAATTTAAACAAGTTAATTCTACAGTGCGCTCCCACTCAAATCAATATCTCTCATAATTGATTGTGAGTGATTCAAGACCCACATTTCCATTCAACGCCATTGTTCGAGATGAACACTGATGGCGCGAACTTCAATTGGTAGGCAAACTTGCCAATCACATCTCCATGTGACTCTTGTTCATCTTTCGATGCGTGTGTTCTGAGCTCAGGACGATCCTGCCATGAACGTCAAGATAACCAAGTGATCTTGCTGCGAGGTCTGACCTCACCCGCCTTACACCCGTACAATCGTTCGTACCCATATAGATCATGGCGCACCTCGAAAGGAAGGATGCTGTGACGGTGCTACACTTGGGAGAACACTAACTACTTGATATTTTTGTGAGAGATCACCCTAATAAAAGCGACTACCGCGCAATCAAGAAGGGTGCATCATAAGGGATAAACATCTCAGGCAATTCATAATAGCATGATATGGTACAGCCCTTTCTGACGGAGAAGTCTTTTATTTCTTCGTCTCCGGCATTCGCGTCGGTGTTTACCTTCGCGAAGATTGCCACCACCTTGTCGATGCACCAGATAATATTGCTATCTCTATAGCTAATAAAATAAGTGCATTACATAAGGTTGACACGCAGGTCATTAAAGTGCAATCATATGGCTCCAGCCATCATGCCGAATCATGACACGCAGGTCATGTTAATCAAATTACATCATATAGTCATCTCATACATAATCAAATTAATATGAGCACTGCTATACCACATCATATGCACATGCAAACCATCCTGCAAAACCAAGTTAGACGCCTCTAATCGGTTCATGCAAAAACTTGTTTTACGTGGCTTCTAAGGTTTCGAAACAAACCGAAGCTACCAACGTCCATCATCAAGCATGATAATCCAAGTCGCTAGATTAACATTGCGGGGTGTATGAAACACGAGATAATAAAATCTCGAGCCCCATACTGAACTTCGTCATACGCGTGACCCCCGTGCAGATCATATCTGCATTGCCCTTTCATCTGCGAAACATCCATCTTTCTCAACTATGGTGGAACCCAAAGAACTGTTAGCACTTCGTTGATCTATCAATCAGCATACTCAGGAGCAGCATGAAAGGATCGCGGATTGCCAGAACTTTGTGAGATTCCACCATGCTGTCAAGATCAGGATTACGCAAATTCCAGGGAAGCAACAAGAACATCGGGTAACAGATTTCATCTGCTACCCGCACAAATAATTTTCAGTAATAGATCTCATCTACTACCTAATTATATTGTGCAACACCCATACATCTCTATGTATTCTAGATCGCAACCTGCATCTACGCATAGCACGGCTCTTGATGCCACTGTAGGGGAACGCAGCAGAAAACAAAAATTTCCGACCTACGCACCAGCCCAGGATCACTATGGAGACTGCATACAAGGTTTGATCTGTTTCGTTACCGACTCGTAGCGCAGCGGAAGTAGAGTCGATGACGATCGGCGGTGCAGATCCCCGCAGCTAGGATTTACAACCTCCCAACCGCGAGGATGTACTCCCACATCTGCCCCTCGGACAGCCCTCCGGGAGGCGGTCGGACAGTCCCTCGGACAGTGTCGCGGACAGCCCTTCGGGAGGACCTTCGAAACTCGAACGGTCACTCGGACAACCCTTCGGGAGGACCCTCGAAACTAAGACTATCACTTGGACAGCCCTTCGGGAGGCACTCTCGAACTAAGACCGAAACTACGATCTCTCTACAGAGTTGCACACATACGGTGTCATCTATCCGGCAGGGCTTCGCCGTCCAGAACTAGTTCCCACCGGAACCCAGACAGCCTTTCGGCTCTACGAAACTATTTCGCTGGGAGGGAGAGAGAAGCCAGACAAGTCAATGGCATGTGTATGAGAGCAAGCATGAGCTGATTTTGTAGAGCTCTCTCCACCTCTATTTATAGGAGGAGCAAGGGGTAGAGGAAAGACCAAAAGGACCTTCCTAGGATCTTTCCACCACATGCCACATAAGGGTGTGTAGAAGATATCCACCATGAGGTGGAAGGACACCTCAAGGAGGGCCCCCCATGCCATGGCCGAAATTTGCAGCCCCCTTGGGGAGCTCCACCTCCCTTTCACACACCAAAAGTGGTTTTCTTCTAGAAGAAAAACCCCATTTGCAAATCAGCCCAAAAAGTGCTTTTCACTATTCACGAAGACATTTTTCTGCGTCCGTTAAAACCCAAATTATTTCTGTGTGCCTAGAATAATTCTAGCACCCACCAAAACAATTTTGAACGCATTCCGAAACAATTTCGGAACAATGTTTCTTCAGCGAAAAGCAACCAAAACGGTTCCGGCTGCTCCAGAACATTTCCGGTTTTTGTCCCGGAAAATTCCCAGAAGTTTCCAGAACACTTCTGGCATCCTCCAAGAATTTCCAGGCGTGTGCCAGAACCAATTTGACTTAATGGAATACCCTGAAACAACTTTTCAGTTTCACCGGAACTATTCCGGTGTTCTCTCCGGAACGTTTCCGTTTCGTCCGAAACTTTTTCGGTGATTTTCTCTCAGACTCCCCGTCTAGTATTCAGCAGATAGATGACCCTTAAGCGTGTGACCCTATAGGTTCGGTGAAGTATAGACATGACCGGAACTCTTTCCGATCAATTATCAACATCGGAGCCGTGGACACCCATATTGACCCCTATACCCACACGAATGAATATTCGAGTGAACCTCCTGTTGCCGTGTGCTATTCCTGTTGCTTCGCGATATGTTACAAATACCCGAGGTGAGAAACATCGGCATCCTCGTGGATCAACACTTGTCCACAATGCCAGTTACCTCGTTGCCGGTTTTTGTTCTCTTTTCTCGTTTCTGTGTTCCGGTATCCCTGTGATCAAATCACACTTGTGTCTGGCCAGACGATGATGGATACCGTAACACTGAGAGGGCCTAGAGATATCTCTCCATCGTCAGAGGAGCAAATCCCAATCTTGAGCTATCAAGTTACTTAACATACTTTTCCATGAACCCGTAAGCCGCCGTAATAGCCACCCATTTACGGATGACGTTTAACAAACCCCAAAGTTCATGAAGCAAGAATGAAGAAACTCGATACTCTCATGGTCTAAGGAATCATGCAAACGTTAACCATCTCTGTGTTATTAACCATTAACTTGTGACGAATGTATCTCATAGCATAACATCAATTTGGGTCGATTCAACACAAATGTTCTTCTAACATTGTGCCCACAAAATTGCCGGCATTGCCATGCCCATGATCAGTAAAACAGGATCATCATGCAATACTTGAGCCAGTCTTAGAGGCCAGACTAGGAATGCATTTTACCGTTTATTATTCCACACGTGCATATGAGTCTTCCTTCGAGCCTCGTGGTTATTGTAGACTCGAGAACCATAGCAGTTATAGCATGGAACATAAACATAATTATGAACAGGGAGATAATCAATAACATTTATTATTGCCTCTAGGGCATATCTCCTACAGTTTTCGGCTTGACTCTCCGGTAGAAACTTTGGGGCACTCTTTGAAGTTCTTTGTGTTGGATTGAACATGATGAATCTGAAATTGTGTCATGCATATCGTATAATCAATCCCATGGGTACTCGTGGTGACATTGGAGTATCTAGGTGACATTAGGGTTTTGGTTGATGTGTATCTTAAGGTGTTATTTTAGTATGAACTCTAGGGCTGTTCGTGACACTTATAGGGATAGCTCATAAGATTGATCGGAAAAGATAACTTTGAGGTGGTTTCGTACCCTACAATAATGTCTTCATTTGTTCTCCGCTATTTGTGACTTTGGAGTGAACTCTTTGTCGCACGTGAGGGATTTACATATGATTCAACTATGTCAGTATGGTTGAGAGAACTTGCACTAGTGAAAGTATGAACCCTAGGCCTTGTTTTCAAGCATTGCAATACCGTTTTTGATCACTTTTGTTACTTGCTACCTTGCTGTTTTTATATTTTCAGATAACAAAAACCTATATCTACCATCCATATTACACTTGTATCACCATCTCTTCGCCGAACTAGTGCACCTATACAATTTACCATTGTATTGGGTGTGTTGGGGACACAAGAGACTCTTTGTTATTTGGTTGCAGGGTTTTTTGAGAGAGGCCATCTTCATCCTACGCCTCCCACGGATTGATAAACCTTAGGTCATCCACTTGAGGGAACATTGCTACTGTCCTACAAAACTCTGCGCTTGGAGGCCCAACACGAGTCTACAAGAAGATGGTTGCGTAGTAGACATCAACAACAAAGAAGGGGACAACTTTGACCTAATTAGCCTACGGCCCAGTGGGGCCCAGCTGCCTCTTTGCCGTCTGCCAGCTGCCTCTTTGCCGAGACGGCAAAGAAAGGACAGATGGCAAATATTATCTGTGCTATGAGTGAGTTCTTTGCCATCTGTTTTTCTGAAGCTGACGGCAAAGACCTTCTTTGTCGTCCACTCGCAGACTACAAAGAACTGGCAGATGGCAAATCCTCTGATTCCAGTAGTGCTTATACCAATCATTCACGAATTGCTTGTATGACCAATATTGTGATTGTCAAGCTTCAAAAGATTTCACTTTCTAAACCCAATGTGGAGCTACTAATAGGCATGATATGAACATGTAATTTCAACTTCATGGTATTCAATTGATTCAAAAATTTACTCATTAGGATATAAGTGAAGCACAAGAGTAAATGACAAACTACTCCAAAAAGATATAAGTGAAGATCAATGAGTAGTCAAACAATTAAGTAGCTATGTGAGGACTTTCTCTCAATAAATATTTTCAGATCTGAGTATTTTATTCAAACAGCAAACTAAACAAAAATAGGACTCCAAGAATAGCACGCATCATGTGGACAAATAAAAATTTAGGCTCAACATAGGCTAACCGATATTTGTTGACAAAGAGAGGTGAGATGCATAGCATCCCCAAGCTTAGATGCTTGAGACTTCTTGAAATATTTACTTGAGGTGCCTAGGGCATCCCCAAGCTTGAGCTTTTGTATCTCGTTCAATCCTCTCATATCCCGGTTTCACCGAAGTCTCAAAAACTTCATCCACACAAAACTCAAAAAGAACTCGTGAGATAGGTTAGTACACATAAGAACAAATCAACACTTCATGTACTGCCAAGACAAGTTGCACAATAATTTTCAAACATCATCTACTGTATACTAACATTTCCACAATTTATATCTACAAATATAGGCTATGGAAATTATAGGATAAGTAGATAACAAAACTATGAGAGCAATCTGTCCAAACAGAACAGTCTGTAGCAATTTATGAAAACAGTGTACTTATGTAACTCAAAAAATTATGAAACTTTATGAAGTGATAAATAATTTATAGGACAACACTGTGTAAAAATTTCAGAAACTTTCCACGTTCCAGTAAAATATGAAAATTCAAACACTGCAGAGAAAGTTTCTGTTTTTGCACAGCACACATCAAACATGCAATGCAAGCATCCTAAGGAAATTCTTGGAACTTTTTATTGAAAAACAAGATTATAAATAACACAAAACAGAAAAAATATATATAATGACGATCCAAGCAAAGCACATATTATGTGACGAATAAAAATATAGCTCCAAGTAAGATATACCGATAGTGTTGAAGACGAAAGAGGTGATGCATTCCGGGGCATCCCCAAGCTTAGGCGCTTGAGTCTTCCTTGGATATTACCTTGGGGTGCCTTGGGAATCCCCAAGCTTACGTTATTACCACTCCTTGTTCTTCTTATATCGGTGTCTCACTCAAAACTTGAAAACTTCAATCACACAAAACTTAACGGAACTTCGTGAGATGGGATAGTATAGTAAATATAGATCATTCACTTAGGTACTGTTAAGACAAGATTATTAATTTTCCCCACATTATACCTACTGTATTCTATCATTCCCATAATTTATACCACTAAATATAAGCTATGGAAACACTAAAACAAGCAAACTATGCATGCAAAACAGAATCTGTCAAAGACCGAACAGTCTGTGAAGATCTGTAGTATAACCATACTTCCCTGTCTCCAAAAATTCTAAAAAATTAATAAAACTTGAATAATTTGTATATAAATACTGTGTAAAAATTTCATATCATTATCACACTCCAGTAAAAAATGAAAATTCCTCTACTGGAGTTAAAAGTTTCTGTTTTGGTTCAGCATCAATTCTACTCATCTTGTGAGTCGTCCCAAAGGCTTTACTTGGCACTTTATTGAAATAAAAGACACAAAACATGATTAATACAGTAGATTAATCATGTGAACACACAAAAACAGAAAGGAAAAGTGTTGGGTTGTCTCCCAACAAGCGCTTTTCTTTAAAGCCTTTTAGCTAGGCATGATGATTTCAATGATGCTCACATAGGAATAGTATTTGAAACATGTAAGAGAGCATAATGAATCTTATGAAAAGCACATTTAAGTCCAACCCACTTCCTATGCATAGGGATTTTGTGATAAAACAATTTATGGGAACAAGAATCAACTAGCATAGGAAGGAAAAACAAGCATAACTTCAAAACTTTGAACACGTAGAGAGGAAACTTGATATTATTGCAATTCCTACACGCATATGTTCCTCAATCATAATAATTTTCAGTAGCATCATGAAGGAATTTCACAACATAGCTATCACATAAAGCATTATTTTCATGATCCACTAGCATAGAAATTTTATTACTCTCCTCATTAGAAAATTTCTTCTCATTCATAATAGTGGGAGCATCAAATGAAACTCGAATACTATAAATTGTTTCCACATTAAAAGAGTTATGTTCAGTAAAAGTATATTCAAAATTATGAGAATAATTATCACTACTTTTTATAACATAAGTATCATCACAATAATCATCATAAGTGGCAACTTTGTTCTCATCATAGTCATGTGAAACCTCTTCCGAAATAGTGGAATCATTACTAAATAAAGTCATGACCTCTCCAAATCCACTTTTATCATTATAATAAAATTCAACACCCTCAGAGATAGTGGTATAATAATTATCTAAAGTTGACACTCTTCCAAACCCACTTTCATAAATATCGCAATCATCATAAATAGGAGGCATGCAATCATCATAACAAATTTGATCATTCAAAGTAGGGGAACTAAAAAGATCATCTTCATTAAGCATAGCATCCCCAAGCTTGGGACAAACATTAATTGCAGCAAATAAATTTTCAAGCATGTCATTCTCATCAAACATAGCATCCCCAAGCTTGTGGCTTGTCATATCATAAGCATAATCACTCTCATCATTAATAGTATGAATAGCACCAATAGTATAACAATTATTATCATCATAATTTACCAAGTTGGTGCCAAAAAGAATTTCAAGATTATAAGAAGTATCATTATCTTCCCAATCATAGTCATCACAATAAGCAAAAGGCATAACAAAATCATCATCAAGTGTATCATCTTCCACAATTATTTTTGATTCATCCTCGTGAGGCACAACAATAATAGGAGCAACATCATTTGGGAGAGATACCTTTTACCTCTACTCTTTCTTCTTTTCTTCTTCTTCACCACATCATGTGTGGGTTTAATTAATTTTTTTGAGCTTCTTATTGATGAGATTGGTTGAATAGGGAGCTCCTCCTCGTCACCTATTTCATCATGAGAGACAATAGGAGGGAAAGTGAAAATCTTTACCCTTTCATTAGTATTCCTTTTATATTCTATTGGTTTTCCCATCTTTCTATAGTTGGCAATATAAGCATTCTCATTGCAATTTACCATGCAAAACATATAGATATTTTTTAGATTAGTTTCAATGTCGTCCGGTAAGAATGAATACTTCAAACCAACTATTTTTATGTGTCAATTCTTCACTACCCAAAAATAGAGAAAGCTCATTATAAAGTTCAAGGGTGATCAAGTCATTACAATATTTGGCCATGATTTGATCATGAAAAGGTTTGCATTGAAAATTAAGATGACCAACTTTATTGCAAAGTTCACAAGTAATAGGACAAAGAGAACATAATTTTGTAGCAAATTCATCTATCACTTTGAGGAAAAAATTGGTTCTATCATGTTTATGCTTCTTACAAAATCTATCATCCCTATAAGGCACGTCTTCACAAACTTTATGCACTCCACAAAAACTGACATGCTTATAAGAAACATTTTTATCATGACTAGTGCAATCATCATTAGTATTTTGGATATTCATAGAATTCATACTAACAACATTGCAATCATACTCATCATTTATGCCAAACATTTTATTGAATTCTTCTTCTATCAATTGAGCATAATTTTCCTTTCCATCATTTTCAAGAAAGACATGGTAAAGACGAATAATATGGGGCCACCTCAATTCCATTTTTTTAGTTTTCTTTTATAAACCAAACTAGTGATAAAACAAGAAACTAAAAGATTTAATTGCAATATCTAAAGATATACCTTCAACCCTCACCTCCCCGGCAACGGCGCCAGAAAAGAGCTTGATGTCTACTACACAACTTGTTCTTGTAGACTCGTGTTGGGCCTCCAAGCGCAGAGTTTTGTAGGACAGTAGCAAATTTCCCTCAAGTGGATGACCTAAGGTTTATCAATCCGTGGGAGGCATAGGATGAAGATGGTCTCTCTCAGACAACCCTGCAACCAAATAATAAAAAGTCTCTTGTGTCCCCAACACACCAAATACAATGGTAAATTGTATAGGTACACTAGTTCGGTGAAGAGATGGTGATACAAGTGTAGTAATGATAGTAGATATAGATTTTTGTAATAGTAACAATAAAAACACAGCAAGGTAGCAAGTAACAAAAGTGAGCACAAACGGTATTGTAATGCTTGAAAACAAGGCCTAGGGTCCGTACTTTTGCTAGTGCAATCTCTCAACAATGCTAATATAATTGGATCACATAACCATCACTCAACGTGCAACGAAGAATCACTCCAAAGTTCTTATCTAGCGGAGAACATAAGAAGAAATTGTTTGTACGGTATGAAACCACCTTAAAGTTATCCTTTCATGTCGATCTATCAAGAGTTCGTACTAAAATAACACCAAGTTATCCTTTCCGATCAATCTATCTAAGAGTTCGTACTAAAATAACACCATATGATACGCATCAACCAACTCTAATGTCACCTAGATACTCCAATGTCACCACAAGTATCCATGAGTTAATTATACAATATGCATCAAACAATTTCAGATTCATAATACTCAATCCAACACAAAGAACCTCAAAGAGTGCCCCAAGATTTCTACCAGAGAAAGTAGGACGAAAACATGCATCAACCCCTAAGCATAGATTACCCCAATGTCACCTCGGGAATCCACGAGTTGAGTGCCAAGACATAGATCAAGTGCACTCAAATCCATAAAAGTATTCAATCCGATAATAACGAAATCTCAAAGGGAAAACTCAATTCATCACAACAAGATAGAGAGGGGAAAACACCATATGATACAACTATATTAACAAAGCCCGTGATACATCAAGATCGTGACATCTCAAGAACATGAGAGAGAGAGAGTGATTGAACACATAGCTACTGGTACATACCCTAAGCCCCGAGGGTGGACTACTCCCTCCTCGTCATGGCCTTCGCCGGGATGATGAAGATGGCCACCAGAGATGATCTACCCTCTCCGGCAGGGTACTGGAATGCCTCCAAATTGGTTTTTCATCGATACAGAGAGTTGCGGCAGCGGAACTTCTGATCTGTGGTTATTTTTGGGGGTTTCTAAATATATAGGATTTTTGGGCGTCGGTTTCACACGAAGATGGGCCACGAGGGGGCCACAAGACACCAGGGTGCCTTGGTGGGTTGTGCCCACCTCGTGGCTCTTCTGGCCCTCCAACGAAGCTTCTAGTTCCTCTTTTGTTCCAACAGAAATCGTCAAAAAGTTTCGTTGCATTTGGAGAACTTTGATTTCTGCACACACAAAAACACCACAGTAGTTCTGCTGAAAACAGCGTCAGTCAGGGTTAGTTCCATACAAATCATACCAAAACCATATAAAATTGTTGTAAATATGGCATGAATACTTCATAAATTGTAGATACGTTGGAGACGTATCATTGCTCATTAGAGGCAACTTGTATGAGTACTTCTAGGGATAGGTTATTGAGGAGGAAGGCAAGGACTTGCTGGTCCTCGTGATGCCAGACTGTATGAGCTGGGTTTGGGATGGTTTGATCTTTTCCCTCGGAGTTCTTGGTGGTGATGGTAGTGGATGGCTCGGGATTGGTTTTGTCTAAGTATCCGTACAGGCCCGCAACTCTAATCTGCGATAGCACCTGAGCTTTCCATAGCACGAAGTTGGTGCGGGTAAGCTTTTCAGAGACTTGAGAAGTCAATACGGAGGAGGTGGATGAGGAGGACGCCATGGCAGGAGGAAGGTGGTTTTCGGGCTAGATGTGATGGAAAGGAAGGGCTCTGGTTACGATGTAAGAATAATGAAGCATCTCAATATCCAACATGGAGACCCGCGTGTGTATATATTGATATGAGGTGGTCGTACATGAGCGTGCAAAGCACGTAAGGGTTACATAAGATCGAGAGAGAGAGGAGAGATCCTTCGGCAGGAAGGTTACAGGAGATTACACGTGATAAGAGGATAGCTATAGATTGAAAGAGAAAGACAATATCCCTGGACTCCTAACAGAACCAACCATGCACTATAATATGTTTAACATGAACATGCATCATGCAATCCAAATTATATTACTAGGCTCCATCCCAAAAGTAAATATATTGCATTACTAGGTCAACTCCTGATCAATATTAATCTTATCAATCCTATGTAGGCACCTTACATCATTATTAAAGAGAAAGAGTCCAGGCTCCACTCCTGCTTGTGTGTCTGATCGCAAACACATTTTTTGAGGAGCCGGCTAAAGCACATGGTCTATACGACACCCTGCCGAGGAGTACATTATTCCTTGTTGCCAATTCGACTCTGTAGGGTACGAGTTGATGTCAATGGCATGGGCTAAGACTACCCACAGTGGGAGTAACATAGGTAGTAACATAGATGCCACCTAAGAGAAAAATATGATGTGACAGCTAATTAATGAGAAGAGAGAGAAATTGAATAACATAGCTAGTTACTCATACTATGAGTAACATAATACATACCAAGACAAGATGAGTCTATAAGCTAATAAATAAAAGGCTCAATGTTACTACCCCTATGTTACTACCCACTGTGGAGGTAGTAATTTGGACTAGTAACATATGCATGTTACTACTCTATGTTACTTCCCATTGTGGATAGTCTAACTATTGCTAACTTGCTACTCAGCCTTAACTAGTTTGTGGACCACGAGGTGTCTCTCATGTTTCTTTTTGTATTAGATCTATAGTAGATCGTAGACCATGATGCAGCTTCACTTGATATACTATAACACTAATCTCCCTAGAATTGAAGAGCCCACATTAAATTGAGGTCTCTAGTTAACATTGTAACACCCGATTTTGACATGGTCAACAATTTCTCAAATCTCCCTTATTTAATTATTTTATTTATATGTCTATAAATCTATACTCTTTAGTTTTAAAGAGTCCACATTCAATCGAGGTCTCCAAGACTCCAATTAAAATTGGGTCACCCGATTTTGACCGGGTCAACAATTTCTTAAAACGAACTCGTTCAATTCTTTAGACAAATACACTATGCTTCCTAATGGGTTTGGTTTACGATTTTGACCGAACCAATAGTTTTTCAAATCAATCAACATCAACCGGCCTATAAAAACATATCAATCACGCTCATGCAGTCGTCGACGTAGAAATTTTCCCACATATATAAGGTTGGTTAGCATATAATATAGAATCACACCACGAAAGGACATTAAATTACCGAATTATAAATAAAAATAAAACACACTATGTCATCTTTCCCACACATCAAACAAAATATTCCATTAGTTTTAAAATATAAGGGGTATTAGTTTTTTGGAAAGTCAAATTCTTCAACTTTGACTAAGTTGAGAGCAAAAATATCGACATCTACAATATTAAATAACAAATATGAAAATTCATTTAACGATGAATCTAATCACAACAATTTGATATTATGGATTTTGATATATTTACCTACAAATTTAATCAAATTTAAAAGGTTTGACATATAAAAATAATAATACACATTATATTTTGAAACAGAGTGATTAGTTTTTTTAATCTGCGCAGCAAAGCACGCCCAATCCTTGTAGTATGAAACCAAGCGTCATTGTTAGTTCATGCTTTATAGGCACTCAGTTGTTGATCGCCAGGAATAGTATATATAGGCATGTCTAGCTTTGACTTCAGATCAACTTGGAACAACCTATAGCATATGTGCATGCTCTTCAATAATTAACGAATGACATGAGGCGCGGACCTTGTCCAAGAAGAACGAACATGGAGCTTCTGCTTCCCAGGTGCACATGCATCTAGATGAACGGTAAAATATAAAAAAACAGTAAAATAATTCACAATATACTTTTTTATAAACATTGATGAGTGTTTCACCTGTGTGCAAATTTTCATGATGAAATGACATTGGTGACGACATGGCAAAAAATAAAAAAAAACGATGCTCCAAATGAACTATTTTTGGAAGATTTTGGAGGACGATTTTGTTTTTTGCCCACCCATTCACAAATGTCATTTCATCACGAAAATTTACATGCATGCAGAAAACAAAAGCAATATTCATTGCCAAATAATCAGATTCTTTTTACTAGTTTTTGAATTTTTACGGATTTTACTATTTATATAGCAGGAGCAATGATAATCCAACTAGTACTGAACCTTCAGAAAAACGCTCCCATGCTGCTCCCCAGGGCGGCACCGGGGCGAACCTTAGCTGCCACCAAAAAACTCCTCTCCGGTGTAGATCCTCGCGGCCGCTGCCGCCAGCCTCCTCCACGACGACGACGGGCCCCAGCGCCAAAGGTGCTAGGGGGCAGATCGCGGTGACGGCGTACAAGCACGACTGGGGTGGCGCGAGTGCCTCTCGTCGCAAGTGGCGGCCCGGGCGGTGTCCCATGGTCGAGGCGGTGGCACTGATCCCCTTCCTCAGCAACGCACAGCGGCGTGATCTTACGGCAGCGGTGGTGTTGTGGATCTTGGGTCCCACCTAGATTCACCGTCGATGCGGTTCGGACCGTGCGGCGGCGCGCGATGGAGGTTGCGTTTGGCTGTGGCTTTCGAGGAGGGCATGGCGCGGAGGTTCCGGACGTAGCTCTAGTGTGTGGCCTTCTGGCTCGTGTGGGTGGCGGTCAGTGCTTGCGGTGCCTGCGATCTAAATAAAGGTGGTTTTGGCCCTGCTGATCTTCGAGCACGATGTCACCAATTTGCTTCATGTTTGCCTCCTCGATCTGGACGCCGACGAGTTCCGGTCTTGCTATCGAAGATTTTTGTAGTTTGGCAGATGATGTAACTGGATATCTAGATCGGAATCGACCCGGTCGTGCACGCCCTTCTCTCCGATCAGTGTGGCTTCATGAGGGTGTGGCGTGAAAGCGAAGCTTTCTTGTTACTGCAATGGGACATGTCTGATACGTCGCCAACGTATTTATAATTTTTGATTATTTCATGCTACTATATTATCAATTTTAAATACTTTTAAAGAAATTTTATATCATTTTTGCGAACTGACCTATTAACCCAGTACCTAGTACCAGGTATTGTTTTATGTCTATTTTTGCTTTCACGGAAAATCCATACCAAATGGAGTTCAAACGCTACGAAACATTTGACAATTTTTTTCTGGACAAGAGCGACCCTAGAAGCGTCGGGAGGAGGCCAGGCGTGAAATGAGGAGACGGCAAGACAACAGGGTGTGGCCAGGGGGTGGCCGTCTAACCTAATTTCAAATCAATAAATCCCCAAATATTCTGAAACCCCCAAAGAGCCACCCGAAACAATTTTTCTGCCGCCAAAAATCTCTATTCTCCCGCGATCCCATCTGGAGACCTTTTATGGCACCCTGCCAGAGGAAGAATCGATCACGGAGGGCTTCTACATCAACCTTGTTGCACCTCCGATGATGTGTGAGTAGTTCACCACAGACCTACGGATCCATAGTGATTAACTAGATGGTTGCTTGTCTCTCTTTGATCTTCAATACCATGTTCTATTCGATGTAATCCTTTTGTGTTTGGTGGGATTCGATGAATTATGGGTTTATGATCAAATTATTCATTGGAAGTAATTGAGTCAACTTGGAACTTTATTATGTATGATTTATATAGCTATGTAATGCTTTCTGATCTATGGGTTTTCTTTGGCCAAGTTGATCTATCGATCTTCAGTGGAAGTCGTGCATTGTAGTGGCTTCAATCTTGCGGTGTCCTCACCCAATGACAGTAGGGGTAGTGGGGCACATATTTTATTGTTGCTACTAAGGATAAAACAGTGTAGTTTAATCATATTAATTGGTTTATTCTGTCTACATTATGTCATCTTGCTTAAAGTGTTACTCTGTTTGTTATGAACTTAATACCGTAAATGCAGGCAAGAGTAGGTCGATTGGTGGAGTAAAAGTAGTAGATGCAGGCAAGAGTCGGTCTACTTGTCACGGACGTAATGCATATGTATATGATCATGCCATGAATAATGTCATAACATTGCGCTTTTTATCAATTGTCCAACAGCAATTTGTTTACCCACCGTATGCTATGCTAAAAGAGGGAAGTCTCTAATGAAAACTATGGCCCCGGGTCTACTTTAATCATATTACAAAAACCAAAAAACACCTTGCTGCAATTTATTTACTTTTATTTTACTTTGAAAATTATCTATCTATCACTATGAGATTTAATCCTTGTCAACAAGTATAAGGGGATTGACAACCCTCTTGCCCGCGTTGGGTGCAAATATTTGCTCTTTTGTGTGTAGGTGCTGCTGACCGTTGTTTGCGTGATTCTCGTACTGGTTCAATAAACCTTGGTTCTTAACTGAGGGAAATACTTTTCGCTACTTTACTAACGCGTCACAACTAGCAATGTCTAAATATAGATTCCTATAGTATGGACAGAGATGGAGAAAGTTGTGGCGGCTGTGATCGGAGGTCTACAATGGTGATGAAGACTGGCGACACAGGTTCTTACTATGTGTCGGGTGATTGGTGACTTTCATGGCAGCCTTGGCAAGAGGGGGTGGCAGCACAAGTGGACTGCATTTTGGTGGTCCTCCTTGAGTACCGAGTTGTGATTTCGAGGGTGAAAGCCCAAGGTCTGGCCTTCATTGGTTGTACTTGGCAATGGCCTTGCTGAAGGCATTATTTTGTCAACTCGTACTTTCTCAAGGGTGAAAACTAAAGATCTTTAATCGGGCGACCACACACCTTGTGCATTGTTTCCTTCTTGGAGTCGTTGCTTTTGAAGAATCTCTTGTGTGGTCCGGGTGTTGTATTCAGTGGTGGTTTGAGTGTTGCTGTTGTGAGTGCTTCATCACCGCGACTGGGGCTTTGTTTTCTATTTCTCTTTTTTTATTTTCTTTCTTGGATGTACGCACCCTTGATGTCTTTGGACATCTTGTTGTTACAGAGGCTGGGTGTAATTGGTATCTTCCCGATATTAATATATTCCCTTTATCGAAAATATAGCACGAGCAATTGAGCTAGGAAGTGAAATACGACACTTCCGAAGAAAAACTTGGTAGTAGTAGCTAGTGAAAAAAATGAGCTAACTAATGTGGTCGCCTACTACAAGTAGGTTCACGAAGTGGGACAACCTAGGGCCTGACACCGCTAGTCATTAAAGCTCCTAAGTACGGGCGCATTCGGACACACTGTTAAGTAGGCTTCACTCTAAAGTTTATCGAGCACTCGGACAACGATGACCCACTCGGGTGATCCTCGATTCATTCGGGTGTAACATGATCATTCGGGCGAGAAGACCAAAAGACGGATTCAATCTGAAGCGCCCATAACAACATAACTCCATGCTTTACTAGTCATCATGAGGATCAGTTCCCACTAGTAACGCATGTATTTACCGCCATCTATTATCTCCCCGTAATGTGACTAGACGAAGGGGTAGCACACTCTATATAAGCTACCCCATAGCACTTAGACAGGGGTTATCAATCCTTTGTAATCCTCCAGACATAAGAAACAATTCCAGCAGCTTGAGAGGTTACCTCTGCCGAGAGGGGCATGAACTCGTAAAACACCTTGTGTCATGCCTCCGCTGTAGCTAGACCACACTCCATATCCCTACCCCTCTATTAGTGTCAGATTCGTTCCCACGACATTTGGCGCCCACTGCGGGACTGCGCATCAAGCGATTTACGCCGCAGGTAGAATTTGCTCCATCCAAGATGGTGTTTGGCGGCGAATTGGTGTTCGACAGCAAAATTTGTTTCGGTGCACTCATCTTCATCGCCGATGACTCAGCATGGCTCCAGGAAGCCCCGCTGGATGCGGAGTCGCTCCCCATCCATGGCGCAGCAAACTTCCGTGCAAGTTCATTCAGAGTCCTTCTCCAGCAGTCATCAGTTCCGTACCAGACCCACCCCCCCCCCCCCCCGATTCCCCACTGGACATTTCTATAGGCGCTCCGGCCGGTCGCGACTTCAACGGTGGGTCAAGCATGTTGTGGCCCATAAAGTTGTGGACGAGCAGATTGCAGCAATCGAGCCTGATGAACCCTTTCACGATTTATTTGTTTCTCTCGATGAAGGATCAGAAGACGAAGCCGACTGCGATAGTGTGGAGTCTACTGCAGAGGTTCTAATGGTTGGATCAGACAAAAGTCCGCCTGGTTACCCGAATCACCGGGATGGACATGATGAAGCATCTCATGAACATGCTGATGATGGCCTGGGAGGTGGCCACAGAGGTGAAGACTCGATGCACCCTCCTCTCACTCAAGAGAAAAGGGATGAATTCAACCGAAGAGCCGAGCAGGCTTTGCATACGTCGATCATGGGAACGACTCCCGAGGCCCCGGCCTTGGAATCGGCATGTTTGGATACCTTAGCCAAGCACACCTGCCTCGAGCAGTTGCAGAAATAAATTGATGACCGACTCCGTCAACATCTTCGTTCCAGTCGAAACTGAAGGAAGTTGTTCCCGAACAATGAGAACCGTAACTACCAAGCGCACAACACTCTACAGAATTTGGTAGCCGCCACAAGAATCGCTGACTCCATCCAACTATCTGGCTCGATGGCAAGGGGACATATTAGGTAGATCCAGGCACTTTTGAAAACAACCATGGTGCAGAACTCGGTAGTATCACAATCGCAAGATTGCATTCATAGCAAGTTGGTGCATGCTGATACAGTTCGGTTGGCCCATAGCCCGATCGTGCCCGAGAGGCATAGGTGCTCATCCCCTCCAAGAGGGGGATCGCACACTTGGCAACCTGAGTTGTATGGTGACAGCGTCGGTGACCACAACTGAGCGACATGCGGTCTTGGGGACTATACCCAATGGGTGCACTTAGTGTGCCCCCACTCAAAGAAAAATGTACTTACAATTTGTACTTACTAGGACATTGGTCTTCAAAGCTTCACTGGCGTCATACACCTCCTTCAAACGCCTGCTCATCAACTCCGTCTGGATCATGGATTCCTTGCTCGCCCCAACTTGGTCTTCCAGGACCCTCGATAGAGTGAACAGGTTGAATAGAGTAGGCGGTGGAGATGACGTAGTCAGCACAGGCCGTGGAGTTGGTGTAGCGACCACTAGGGCAGTCGGCTCTTTGTATGTAGCGCCAGCCACTGCTAGCGCACTCGCACCCTTGGACTTAGCACCAACCTGGTCTAAAGGACCTTGAACCAGTCGGGTCTTGGAGGTTTCTGGGGCAGTGGCCAACTCCTCCCCGCCCTTCGTGCTCGGCAGATCAACGACTTCACGCTCCTCCATGACCTTCTCATCATCATCCACTTGAATCACTTTTGGCGCTGCTCGAAGTTCATGTCAATAATAGAACACTAGCCATCGAGTCACTCGGCTAAAATTCAAAGAGAAATCGAATAGTACCTTTGAAGGTAGCGGCATCCGTCGTGTCAGCTTGAACTTGATCCTTCTTGGCGGCATTCGGATCAAGAGAGGTTACCGAAGTCGCAACCGTGCACAAACAATATTTGTTGGTCATGAAAAGCAAGTAAGATTCATATTGCAAAAGAATCAAGTCGAATTTTTTTTACGTTGAAGCAATCGGTAGATCCACAACCTTTTGAGGTTTGACGCCTGACTGTTTCGCCTGCTTGAGCAC
Organism: Elymus sibiricus; assembly: GCA_039707655.1. Classification (NCBI taxonomy): domain Eukaryota; kingdom Viridiplantae; phylum Streptophyta; class Magnoliopsida; order Poales; family Poaceae; genus Elymus; species Elymus sibiricus. The sequence continues at coordinate 371,104,225 of CM077675.1, read as the reverse complement.
CTTTCCTATTGGTTCAGCTGACTCGGGTTAGCTACGCTTCAGGTTCCATGCAAGAGGCGTTGGAGCACTCGGTCTTGGACTTTCTTGGAACAGGTCTCCTTAACAACATCATCAGAGGGAGCATATTCGGCCTCTTCTCCCCCGTCACTCTCTTCGTCGTCACATCATCTTCCATGTGGCTCTCGTCAGGACCGAGTGACTCCTCGACACTCGGATTAGTATCCGATGCCACATCTTCCGGATGACGGTTGACACTCGGGGCCTTAGAAATCATCAAAGTCAGACTCTATAAAAAAAAGATAAGCAAAGACACAATTAGTACAAAGAGGCACTAGCAATTTGACAAATCGAGCAAGAAAGTTTACCTCTGCTGGTTGATGGGACCAGTCATAAGGCTTCTGTGTCCTACCCCCCCCCCCCTCCGAGCGTCGTCATGCACGACAGTGATGAGTTCAACTCGATTCTCTATGTTAGTTGACGTCAAAGCTTGAGGACGCACTCGGGTGGAATCCTTTATGCCCTCATATGTCCACATGGGTCGGGATCTTTCCTGCAGTGGCTGAATGCGACGACTGATACGCCTCCAGCAGGTCAATACCATCAACACCCTCCCGTTTCACACCAACCAGAGTAGTGACTAGGATCTCTATGTTAATCTTTCCAGATTTGGAAACCTTAAGAGATTTCGGGCAGTTACTCATTCATCAGTATATGCATGGAGACTAGTCGGGGAACCAGCAGTGGATATCTTGCAATAAAACCAGAAATTCTGTCACAACTTGACTGTATCGGGAAAGCTAATCGATGGGAAGGCGCTCTTACCCCTAAGTTGAATCCCTAATCCCCCACACAACTGAATCGCCTTGGTCTTCTCCTCGTCAGGAGAAGCCTTCTTAATAGTTTGGGAGAGACAAGGCAACATATGCTTAAACAAACCCAAATGGGGATGGCATCCCAGGAAGTTCTCGCACAAAGACACGAATGCAGATAGATAAATCATGGAATTCGGAGGAATGTGATACAGTTATGCCCTGGAGTAATTCGGGAATCCAAGGAAAAAGGGATGTGGTGGCATGAAAAAACCTCGGCGAACATGTATCACAAGGAGCAGGCGCTCGTCATGATTCAGAGCCAGCTCGACGTCGTCAGTCGCGGGCAATCTCCTTCGATGGTAGCCTGTCTCCTTGAATCGAGTTGGGCGAAGGAGCAGAGCTCGAAGTCGAGCCCTTCCACCCCGTCATTTTTTACTTCTTCTCTAGCAGAGCAGTCTTGTCCTTCCCCATCTTCACAGACGACAGCGGAATTGAGCGGAGAGCAAAATGGAGGTGAAATGCGGAGGTGAAGAAGGGGATCTGGATTTCACCCCCAGTGCCTCCACACTTTATACCTCTCGGTAAATCCGTCAAGTCAACTTATCACCATTGATCTGAAATCCAATGGCATCTGCGAGATCCCCAAAATCAGTTGTGGAAGGGAAAGTGGGACAGGTGTCGACATTTCGGCCCAAAAATCAAGGCGTCATTCTCCACCTTCCCCCCACGTACGTGGTAATTTCACTAGCGTGCGCGCGAAGGATCTTGTCTTGCGCAAAATTCGCAATAGATCAACGTGATTGATCTTCGCGGATATCATTCTTAAGATACTCATTCGGTCAGCCGAGAATATATAAAGTGCCTTCATCCACTCGGATTGGTGTTGTCTATTCTCACTGAAGTCATCTTCAGGACTGCAATAGGATGATATCGACGCTTCTCTACGGATATACTTGTCCCTTCTTCTAGGTCCCAATGCGTGAATTTCATACACTTGGACTGGGAGATGGCCTATAACAGTGTTCCTCTGGGATAATGAGTGGTGTCTCTCCAAAGAGTCAGTCCATGCGCTAGCACCGCCACTCCAGTTGGCACGTCCTCATTCAGACCACTAGTCAATTTCTCCTGAGAGACAATTGAGTGCCACTAAAATTTTCCTCGCAATCAACATACCCCGATCAGGAAGCACCTAGTCCAGAATCCGTTGTGGTTTAGTTCGGGTTATGGCTAGTCGAAGCTTGATAACGGATCTCGAACACTCCCGCGGTGTTCGATACGAATCAAGTCTTTGGCGAGTTTGTCCTACAAAACCTCAACCGATTCTACTGATGTGGTCACCTACTACAGGTAGGGTCATGAAGTGGGACATCCTAGGGCCCCACACTACTAGTCATTAAAGCTCCTAAGCCAGGGTGCATTCGAACACGCCATTAAGTACGCTTCACTCTAAAGCGTATCAAGCACTCGGACAACGATGACTCACTCATGTGATCCTCGATTAAGTCGGCTGTAACATGAGCATTCGGGCGAAGAAGACAAAAATATGGATTGGATCTGAAGCGCCCATAACAGCATAACTCCAGGCGTTACCGATCATCATGAGGATCAGTTCCCAGTAGTAATGCATGTATTTACTGCCATCCATTCTCTCCCTGTAACGTGGCTAGACGAAGGGGCAGCACACTCTATATAAGTTACCCCATAGCACTTAGACAGGGGTTAGCAATCCTTTGCAATCATCCAGACATAAGAAACAGCTCCAGCAGCTTGAGACGTATGGTCTTTACCTCTTCCGGGAGGGGCCTGAACTCGTAAAACTCTTTGTGTCACGCCTCCGCTGTAGATAGACCACACTCCTTCTCCCTACCTCTCTCTTATTGTCAGATTCGTTCCCACGATACTAACCGTGGATGTAGTCATTACTAGATGAGCGCAATCATGCCTGCCTGCATTGATTAGTAAAAACCACCACTTTCTTACCTTGGTTCTTGGTAATGTGTAGCCTCACTCTTCAATTCTACACAGGGGTTCCATCTCTTCTCGCTGCATAATTGGCGGCCCTTGTCTCAATGTCGCATCCAACGTCATTTCCATGTTGTTTATGCTTGCATCAACTTTTGCTTTATTTTTTCGTCCCAAAATATACATTAGTAAAATGATTGTTACCCAAATGATTTTTTTTCGAGAAACCGGTAGGAGCTCTGCCTTTGCATTAAGAAGAGGAGAACTCGCCAGTTTATAAGGAAAACTTGTCGAAAACCGATACAACAAAACACACACCAACCCCAAGGCTGCGTACACGACTTCCCTATAGCCGAAACATATCGAGTTTCCACCCCACCGCATGACCCAGAGCCGCCACCCTGGCTTACAAACCTCAAAAACTCACACGTCGGTCCCGAGGCCACACTCCACATGAGTTGACAACTCTGCCGCCCACGCGACCAGATCCGACACTCCGCAACACAAAGGTGCTCTCCACAGCCACTGCTCCAACTTCCTTGTCTGCCCCGAGGCCACGCTCCACCCGAGTCAATGACTCTACCGCCCACACGGCCAGATCCGACACCGCACAACACTGTTCTTTAGAGCCGCCACTCCGACTTCCTCGCCAGCCCCAAGGTAGGACACATGCCTGGCTGACACAGAACCTACAAAGCCACCCAAACCACCGCGAACTAATGAAGGACCCGACCTCCACGGTGTCTCCCTGTGACACCCTGGTGTTATCATACAGTGATCATTGTAATTAAGCTACAGTAATGATCATGAATAGTGCCTAATCATTTTGCTAAGAGAAGTTTGACCAAGTAGCATTTCAAATTCCAGTTCAAATTTCAATTCAAATGCTCTAGGAATTATGGTGATAAAATAAATCCTCAAACAGCAAAAGTAAAATGTCCCAAGGTTGTGGAATATTCCAAAACAAATAATGATGAGGAAAGCAACATCACCAAACATGTGGTGTGGACCCCACCATTATTAACAGAAGCTTATAGCAATTTAAAAATGCTAATAAATTCAATTTGAAAAATAAGCAACTCTAAAAATCCCCAAAGTTGTTGTGGACCCTTGGAATATTGCAGGGTATTAATTGGACTAGGTGGCACATTTTTGCTAAAAGGAATTGTGGTCTAAATAAATTAAAACTGAAACAAAAAATGAAAAACAGAAAAGAAAAAGGGAAAAAGGGGCAAAGCCCAACTACCTGGCGACGTGGCCCAGCCGGCCCAGCCCACCGTCGTCTCCACCTGCTCCCCCCCCCCCCCCCCCCCGTGTCGCTCCCGCCGTGGGCAGGAGCTCGCCCACGCCGGCCACTGCTCGCCACGGCGACGGGAGCAGGTGGGGGAGGATAAGGCCGCGCCCAGGCCTCCCCCTGGACGCCCTGTGCTCGCCCTCCCCCATTCGCCCCCTCTCCCTCGCTCTCTCCTCCTCCCCCAGATCTCGCCCGCGCTCGCCGTCGCCATGGCCGGCGAATAGCCGCGGCCACAGCCATCCCCGAGCCCCGCTGAGACGCCCACGGGCTCCGCCACGACCCCCTCTTCCTCCCCGACCGCGAGCCCGAGCTCCTGCGCCCCTGGAACGCCCTCGCGCCGTCGTCTTCTTCCTCGGGTACCCGAGCTTGCCGCCGTCGATTACGTCGCCGTCAAGCCTCCCCCGAACCCACTTTGAACGGCCACACCCCGCGGTCAGCTTCTACTACCTCCCCCGCTACTCCTCCCGACGAGCCGGTGCTGTTTGCGCTAGATTCCACCAGAGCCCGAACCCGCCGCCGCCTGACCTCGTCGCCGGCGCTTCTCCGGTGACCAAAAGGTCTTGCCACCGCCGTCAATCGACTTCGTGTGGCCCGTAGGTTCCATTCCGCGCTAGTCCCGTTCCATTTGCCCCCTAGAACGCGCGTGCCCAAGATGGCCGAACGCCGCCGTCCGCCGGTGAGCTCGTGGCCGTCGCTGCGGTGCCCCTCCGGCTGCGCCACCACCACAGATCGACGCGGCATCGTCCCCGCGTTCGAACGCGACCGGCCGCGCTCGAAATGGTGCCCTGTGCGCCATTTCCGAGCCTCTCCGGCGATTCGGGTGCTCGCCGGAGCTCCTCCGGCGACCAAACGCGGCCGCCGCCGGCGAGGTTGACCTGGGGCCACCCCCAGGGTCACTGACAGGTGGGTCCCCAGGCCCCAGTTGACCCGTTGACCACGGTCAACTGCTGACTGGGCTGGCCCCATCCACTGACATATGGGGCCCAACACCCCTGTGTCAATGACAGGTGGGTCCCCCTGTCAGCTGGCTAATTAGCTAATTAAGATAATTGAAAATAATTAATGTGACTAAACAGTCACTGACATGTGGGGCCCTCCCCTAGATAATCCTGTTTAGATTAAATTAAACCCTGGAAATTAAATGTGTCTATGACATATGGGTCCCACATGTCAGGTTCAAACACTGTTGACTGCTGATGTCATCCTGATGTCATGCTGGCGTCATCATTGCACTGTTCTGGATAATGTTGGATTTAATAAATAGAAATAATTCCAGAAATTGTTTAAAACTTTAGAAAATCATAGAAAATAATCTGTAGCTCAGATCAAAAAACTTTATACATGAAAGTTGATCAGAAAAATCCCATGAATCTAACCGTGCTATCTGTTTCCATGTCGGGGCCCTCTACGTAGGTGAACCCGCAACTTTTCGTCTGTTTCCGGTAGATGAATAGTGCATGTCTACTGGTTAATAAATCCAACTTAAATCCTAAAAATAACTAATATGACTTAGACATGATTTTAGGCAACCCTGCACAGCATCCCAGCTGTCAGATGCCTCTAGCACCGCCAACATGGAACTTTCCCCCTCCGATACGTCTGTCCGATAAATCAACAGACCCGGGAAATATCGTCAGGTATTCTCCCGCTTCGTCTGCAACGCGTAGTACTGCGTTAGTACATGCCTAGCCAAGCATATTGCCATGTCATGCATCATGTTGCATTTGTGTGTTTTATATTTATTGTTTCTTCCCCCTCTTCTCTTCGGTAGACCCCGAGGCTGACGGAGCTGCCGAGATCGACTACACCGTTGACGTTCAGCCTTTTGCCGCAGAGCAGCAAGGCAAGCAAAACCCCCTTGAGCATTCCGATATCGCCTATTCTTCTCTCTCTTATGCTTGCATTAGATTTTTGCTACTGTATTAGATAGCTCCTATTCTGATGCATAGCCTGATTTTGATGAACTGCTACTACACATGCTTTTATATCAACTGCCTAGAATAGGTGGATCAGTGAACCCCTGAGACCCCCTTAGTCCCAGTTGCCCTTGCTTTCATCGACGACACCGAGGACTTGAAGACAGAAGACTCAATCGTCATGACTGACAAGACAGACCCCTCACAGCACCGCACACCCCTTAAGTATGGCACTGCAGAGCTGCTATCGAGTGCCGAGGGTGATACCTCACTTAGCACTTCCGATGTTAATTCTGTAGCGTAGTTATCGGTCATGGTTATCGAGGGTGATTCCTCCTTCCCATTTACCGGTAGCGACTCTTGCCTTACTCTTACCTCGAGTGGGATCCATCGAGGGTGATTCCTCGGATCTCCACTTGATGTATAGACACACAGTTACTATGACCTGGTTACAGATACTTGATTAAAGACGGGTCGGCCCCAAGGGTACCCGCGAGAGATATTGGTGGGATGCGCCGCAAGGCATCCGAAGACTTGGTGGGGTGCGCCGCAAGGCACCCGAGTGTTATTGATCACTAATAAATTGCTAATGGGTTGAGTATTTAATCTGAGTTAGGTCGTTGGCCTAATACGCACTAACCACCACGCGGGGTAATCAGTATGGGCTGCTCGGCGGCGTACATTCTCCCGAAAGCTCTTCAGATGCCACATTATTTGACTCGCGCCCGGGTGGTCTGGAACGCAGGGACCCTGATGGAGGGCGTGCTAGGACTGGTCCCGGCCGATGGCGTAACGTGCAGGATGGCGAGGGCGATGGCCCAAGACCCCGAGCCATTAGGATGTAGACCGGCGTGCTGGCCTCTCTGTTGAGCCTAGGTAGGACTACGTCGTGTCGATAGGCCGCGGCCGGGTATGACCAGAAAATTGTATCCGGCCGGAGCTTATCGAGCGTGTTGGGGAATGTGGTGCACCCCTGCAGGGAAGTAAACTATTCGAATAGCCGTGTCCACGGTAACAGGACGACTTGGAGTTGTGCTTTGACCTACTACAACTATAATCATAAACTAATTAAAATGAATTGTGGCTCCGGGATTGCTTCCTCGCAGGGAGTCGAGGAAGGATCTCTGGGCGTGTTTACTTAATAAAATTGGTACAACAATATGACTATATATATGAGCTGCAGGTCTACTCTCTTCTCATGCTGCAAGATGCTGAAGATGCTAGTCTTCGATAGGACTAGGCCTTCTCCCTATTCTTGCTTTCTGCAGTCAGTCCAGATATAACCCCTTCCCTTGATAATGATGCATATCTAGCATAGTTCTGATGTAAGACTTGCGAGTACTTTGGATGAGTACTCACGCTGCTTTGCTCTATCTTTTCCCCTTCGATATGATTCCGCGTTCAGTCGATGGAGTCCAGGAGTCGGTCTACGCAGGAGACGCCGACTACTACTACCCCGACGGAGGCCCCTACCAGCAGGATGGAGCTTACTACGACGTAGACTTCTCCGACGTCCAGGAGTAGTTAGGAGGTTCCCAGGCAGGAGGCCTCGCCTCTTTCGATCCGCTGTTTATGTTTGTGCTAGCCTTCTTAAGGCGAAACTTGTCTAACTTATGTCTGTACTCAGATATATTTGCTTCCGCTGACTCATGTTTATGTCGAGCTTTGTATTCGAGCCCTCGAGGCCCCTGGCTTGTAATATGAAGCTGTATGACTTTATATTTGTGTCTTTTGTCGTGTTGTGGTATCAATCAGTGGGTCCCTAATCTTGGTCGTACGCCTTGTGTGCATGATTAGCGTACGGACAAGGATAGGGGCGTCACAAGTTGGTATCAGAGCCGACTGCCTGTAGGTAGCCCCTTTCCAACTCCTTGGCCGAAGTTGAGTCTAGTCATTGAAAAACTTTTACTAACACTGATGCTGTGGCTTACGGGCCCACATCTCAATCGGGTGGTATTAGGATCTTTTATTCCTCGTCTATACTCTGGGTTCTGATCTCTCTTCTCTTTCGGGTTAAAGATTTTGCAAAAATATAACATTAGGTTCTCGTGATCACATCCACCGGAGAATTGTTTCGTCGAAAATTGTCTTCCTTGAACTTATGATGCAGGCACTGTCATTTGACATCTTGAATCTCCTTGTTACAGATGCGTCCCGCTAGGCAGATCGTCCGTGTGACCTACGCACACGAGACGACTGGGTTCCCGGCCATTCTGAACGGCCTCTTGAAGACACTGGGTTACCGTTGGTACCCCGAGTACACTGTTTACGAGGACTATCACGAGTTCAACCAGGAACAGTATGAGGCTGTGATGGTCATCTGGGATCGATGGGATCGCTCCATCACTGAGCTGCACACCTTCCGTGGTATTGGAGTGACTGTCGAGATGGCAGTACAGGATGCTGCTTATGCTGCTATTGTTCGTCTCCGTGCAGCGAACCCCAGTTTGGAGGACACGGCATACAGATACATTCTATATGTCCCTGCTGGAGTTGATACGGCAGCTGATGCTGAGGTCTTGACCCCTTTCGCTCGACAGCGTACCGACCGATCCTACACTGCTATCTGCGCCCCCTACGTGAGTCGTCGCTACGACCCACGGGTTCTGGTTCAGTACACTGAGGCTCTGGATCGCACTGTCAGGGCTCTTAACTTTGAGCTGTACGCCACCCGTGCTCGTCTTTACCGGGCTTTGGAGCAGTTGAGACCAGCAGTCATTGCGGGAATGCATACGGAGTTTGTTCTTCACCCGCGTCCGACTGAGTTTCCCCCAGGACTTGAGTGGCCTGCTGTTGGAGGTCGTGCTCCCGCACTTGGGCCTAGGCTCCCGGTTGATATGCAGATTCTGCATCAGGGTGTGCACGGGATGCAGTACTCCTTCACCAGATTTCAGGGTCACCTGCAGTTTCCTGGCTACTTTCGTTGTCCCCGACGCTGATGCGTTGTTGTATCCCTCCACCGCGTGCCTGCGTGCCGCCTAGTTGTCTAGGTTAATTTCATGCCGGATCTATCGTCTATTTTGTAACGAACTTATGGTTTGTAATAGACTTGTGTGTGGATCTGTATGATGAAGTTTGAACTACTATGTCGTAATTATTGCACTCCTTCTTTGTGCAATTTACTTCATGAATGATTCATTGGTTTTGCAATTACCAAATACTAAGCTACCACTGTTGAATTTGACAGAATGGTTAGGCCAGCTGGTCGTGGTCATGGTACGCCTGAGCCACCACCGCCGCCAGACTACATGGCTGCTATGATGCAACAGTTTGAACTGAACCGCTAGTTTATGCAAGGGCTTATGGATCACTTCCCAAGGCCGAACATGAATCAGCAGCCAGCCCCAGTGACTCTGCAAGAATTCATGCGCCTCAACCCTACGATCTTCCGCAGCTCAACTCAGCCGCTTGACGCAGATGACTGGCTCCGAGACATCACTTATGAGCTGGAGTCTTCAGGCGCCCCAGAGGCTAGCTATGTCACTTTCGCCTCGTACTTTCTGAAGGGTCCCGCTGCTCAATGGTGGGACAGCCACAGGCGCTCTCAGCCTGTTGGAACAATCATCACCTGGCCAGAGTTCCAAGCTGCGTTTCGTGCTCGCCATATTCCCCAGGGAACAATGGACAAAAAGAAGCATGAATTCCACAACTTAGTCCAGGGCAGCAAGACTATGGATGCTTATCAACGGGAATTTCTGGACTTATCTCGCTATGCTGAGGAAGACATTGCAACTGATGCTCGCAAGCAGGAGAAATTCCGTGAGGGTCTTCACCCAGATATTCACCTTGCTCTTCTAGCTCACGACTTCCCTGATTTTGCCACCTTGGTGAATAAGGCTATCCAGATTGAGACAGGTCTGCAGAGGTACAAGGATCACACTAAGCGCAAGATTGACGTGGGTTCATCTTCGGGCCCACGTCCTCAGAAGCAAAGGATCTGGATCCCCAACAACTACCGTCCACCTGCTTATGCACCGAGGCCATCCTATGTGGCGCCTCGTCTGCCCCCTCCACCGCCAAGACAGCCAAGAGTTGTACCGCCAAGAGCACCTCAGCCTCCACCATCCCGTCCTGAGGATGGACTGTGCTTCAAGTGTGGCTGTCCAGGTCACCGTGCTAGAGAATGCAGACAGAGTCAGAATCACCTTGCACTGCCTACCAACCAGCCCCGCAACAACAATGCCAGGCCTAACACTGGTCGTGTTCAAGCCAACAATGTTGATCTGAATCAAGCTCAAGATCAGCCTTCTACTGTGATGGGTACACTTCTTGTTAACTTAATACCCGCATCCGTATTATTTGATACTGGGTCATCGCATTCATTCATGTCGGAAGAATTTGCATGTAAGCATAACCTCAAAAGCGAGAACATGGACATTCAAATAATGGTATCCACACCCGCGGGAAATTGTCGGACCTCTTTGGTATGTCCCAACGTCGCCATTGAGATCGAAGGACTAGAGTTCCTCGTCTCACCCATTGTGTTGGCGTCTTCCAATATTGACTTACTCTTGGGAATGGAGTGGATGACAGCACATAGCGCTTCAGTCGTTTGTGCCACCAAAACCGTGCATCTTTTGCACCCTTCCAACGAGTTAGTGGTTCATACCGCTCGTCTCGTTCGTAATGCCGAGACCCAGATTCATTTCATGAACGCATTGAATGCTTCACCTCTAGAGGGGATTGAAAACATTCCAGTGGTTCGAGACTTTCCGGATGTGTTTCCAGAAGAACTTCCAGGCATTCCCCCTGCTAGAGCTGTCGAGTTTGTCATCGACCTGGTACCTGGTACCACTCCTATAGCCAAGTGGCCTTATAAAATGCCTCCTCATGAACTTCTTGAGCTTAAGGAAGAAATTGACAAATCGCTTCGCAAGGGTTTTATTCGTCCTAGTTCCTCAGCTTGGGGAGCACCTTCACTCTTTGTCAAGAAGAAAGATGGTACTAATCGGCTAGTTCAAGATTACCGGCCTATCAACCAAGCAACAATTCAGAACAAGTATCCGCTTCCCCGGATCAATGACCTGTATGATCAGCTTGCTGGATCATCAGTATTCTCTAAACTCGACTTAAGGTTGGGTTATCATCAGATCCGTGTTCGCGAAGAAGATATACCGAAGACAGCATTTGTTACTCGCTATGGATCATACGAGTACACCGTCATGTCTTTCGGCTTAATGAATGCCCCAGCAACCTTCTCTCGGTTGATGAACTATATCTTCATGGATTATCTCGACAAGTTTGTAGTGGTATATCTGGATGACATACTGATATATTCCAAGAATGAAGAAGAACATGCCGAACATCTTCGTCTTGTGCTTGAAAGGCTTCGAGAACATCAACTATATGCAAAGTTCTCTAAGTGTGAGTTCTGGCTAAATGAAGTGACTTAGCTTGGTCATGTGATCTCCAAGGATGGAATTGCCGTCAAACCTGAACGAGTCCAGGCTATTCTTGACTGGACTCCCCCGAAGAATGTCAAGCAGGTCAGAAGTTTTCTCGGTCTCGCCAGCTATTGCCGTCGATTCATCGAGAACTTCTCCAAGATCGCAAAGCCCCTGACCAATCTGCTTCACAAGGGTGTTAAGTTTGAATGGACAGACAAATGTCAGGAAAGTTTCCAGGCTCTCAAGGACAAGCTTACATCAGCACCGGTGCTAGCTCCTCCAGACACTCGTAAGGACTTTGCCATTTATTGCGACGCTTCTCGTCAAGGATTATGCTGTGTCCTAATGCAAGAGCGCAGAGTAGTTGCTTATGCCTCAAGACAGCTGCATCCTCATGAAGAGAACTATCCAGTTCATGATCTCGAGTTAGCTGCAGTGGTCTATGCTCTATTGAATTGGCGACATTACCTTGTTGGTAATCGTTGCGAGATCTATACCGACCACCAAAGTCTAAAGTACTTGTTTACTCAACCTGACTTGAACCTCCGCCAGCGAAGATGGATGGAATCCCTCACAGACTATGACTTCGGTATTTCTTATACCCCTGGCAAGGCTAATGTAATGGCTGACGCCTTGAGCCGTAAGTCATACTGCAACCACCTTCAGGTTCACAAGGTTCACCCCCTGCTTCAAGAAGAGTTTCGCAAGCTGAACCTCCATATAGTCCCTCAGGGTTATCTCAATCCCCCTACTGAGGAGTTCTTTAAGATGAACCTCCACGTTGTTACTCAAGGTTCTCTCAATAACCTGATTGCTAAACCAGATCTTGTGGATGTCATCAAGTGGAACCAGAAGTGTGACGATGAAGTCAGGAGGATTAAGCTCGAGCTCTCAGAAGGAAAGCCCTAACCCTTCACCACTACTGAAGATGGCACTTTGTACTACAAAAACCGGCTAGTGGTACCAAGAGATGTGATTCCAGAGGTCACGAAGGAAGCGCATGACACACCGCTCTCTATTCATCCTGGTAGCACCAAGATGTACCAAGACATTCGGCAAAGGTTCTGGTGGTCTAACATGAAGCAAGACATTGCACGATATGTTTCAGAATGTGACATCTGCCGACGGATCAAGGCAGAACACCAAAAGCCTGCTGGAACTCTACAGCCTATTTCTATTCCTGAATGGAAATGGGATCATGTTGAAATGGACTTCATTACTAGTTTTCCCAGGACGCAGAAAGGTAATGATGCTATTCTTGTCGTCATTGACTGATTGTCCAAAGTTGCACATTTTCTAGCTGTCAAGGAAACTATTACTGCTAGTCAGCTGGCAGATCTATACATGTCCAGAATTGTTTCACTCCACGGTATTCCAGCAGTGATTAGTTCAGACCGTGGTAGTTTATTCACTTCAAGATTTTGGACAAGTTTCCAGGAAGCTATGGGGACTCGTTTGTCCTTCAGCACCGCTTTTCACCCTCAATCCCAAGGACAAGTCGAACGAGTCAACCAGATTCTCGAAGACATGCTTCGAGCCTGTGTCATTTCTTTCGGCAAGAAATGGGAGGAATCTCTTCCGTACGCCGAGTTCTCCTGTAACAACAGCTATCAAGCTAGTCTGAAGATGGCTCCTTTTGAAGTATTGTATGGACGTAAATGTAGGACTCCTCTGAATTGGTCAGAAACTGGGGAACGTACACTTGTCGGTCCGGATATTATACAACATGCCGAAGATCAAGTCCGCATCATTCAGGCAAATCTGAAGGCTGCTCAGTCTCCTCAGAAAAGTCAGTATGACCGTCATCATAAAGATATGGTCTATCAACCTGGCGAAAAGGCTTATCTTCGGGTCACGCCAATGAGAGGTACACACCGATTTGGAATCAAGGGCAAACTGGCACCTCGATATATTGGTCCTTTCACCGTTCTTGAAAGGCGTGGTAAAGTGGCATATCAGTTGGAACTACCGCCAAACCTTTCTCAGGTTCACGACGTGTTCCACGTGTCACAACTTCGTCGCTGCTTCAAGGATCCTATCCGAGCCGTGAACCATGAAATGCTGGAACTACAGCAAGACCTTTCTTACAAGGAGCAACCAGTCCGCATTCTCGATGAAACTGAACGTCGGACTCGTCAGAAGATTACCAAGTTCTTCAAAGTACAGTGGGCAAATCATTCTGAAGATGAAGCCACTTGGGAACGCGAAGATCATCTTCGTGCAGAATACCCCGGGCTCTTCCCTTCTACTTCTTAATTCTCGGGACGAGAATTCTTGTTAGTAGGGGAGAATTGTGACACCCTGGTGTTATCATACAGTGATCATTGTAATTAAGCTACAGTAATGATCATGAATAGTGCCTAATCATTTTGCTAAGAGAAGTTTGACCAAGTAGCATTTCAAATTCCAGTTCAAATTTCAATTCAAAAGCTCTAGGAATTATGGTGATAAAATAAATCCTCAAACAGCAAAAGTAAAATGTCCCAAGGTTGTGGAATATTCCAAAACAAATAATGATGAGGAAAGCAACATCACCAAACATGTGGTGTGGACCCCACCATTATTAACAGAAGCTTATAGCAATTTAAAAATGCTAATAAATTCAATTTGAAAAATAAGCAACTCTAAAAATCCCCAAAGTTGCTGTGGACCCTTGGAATATTGCAGGGTATTAATTGGACTAGGTGGCACATTTTTGCTAAAAGGAATTGTGGTCTAAAATAAATTAAAACAGAAACAAAAAATGAAAAACAGAAAAGAAAAAGGGAAAAAGGGGCAAAGCCCACTTACCTGGCGACGTGGCCCAGCCGGCCCAGCCCACCGTCGTCTCCACTTGCTCCCCCCCCCCCCCCCCCCCGTGTCGCTCCCGCCGTGGGCAGGAGCTCGCCCACGCCGGCCACTGCTCGCCACGGCGATGGGAGCAGGTGGGGGAGGATAAGGCCGCGCCCAGGCCTCCCCCTGGACGCCCTGTGCTCGCCCTCCCCCATTCGCCCCCTCTCCCTCGCTCTCTCCTCCTCCCCCAGATCTCGCCCGTGCTCGCCGTCGCCATGGCCGGCGGATAGCCACGGCCACAGCCATCCCCGAGCCCCGCTGAGACGCCCACGGGCTCCGCCACGACCCCCTCTTCCTCCCCGACCGCGAGCCCGAGCTCCTGCGCCCCTGGAACGCCCTCGCGCCGTCGTCTTCTTCCTCGGGTACCCGAGCTCGCCGCCGTCGATTACGTCGCCGTCAAGCCTCCCCCGAGCCCACTTTGAACGGCCACACCCCGCGGTGAGCTTCTACTACCTCCCCCGCTACTCCTCCCGACGAGCCGGTGCTGTTTGCGCTAGATTCCACCGGAGCCCGAACCCGCCGCCGCCTGACCTCTTCGCCGACGCTTCTCCGGTGACCAAAAGGTCTTGCCACCGCCGTCAATCGACTCCGTGTGGCCCATAGGTTCCATTCCGCGCTAGTCCCGTTCCATTTGCCCCCTAGAACGCGCGTGCCCAAGATGGCCGAACGCCGTCGTCCGCCGGTGAGCTCGTGGCCGTCGCTGCGGTGCCCCTCCGGCTGCGCCACCACCACAGATCGACGCGGCATCGTCCCCGCGTTCGAACGCGACCGGCCGCGCTCGAAATGGTGCCCTGTGCGCCATTTCCGAGCCTCTCCGGTGATTCGGGTGCTCGCCGGAGCTCCTCCGGCGACCAAACGCGGCCGCCGCCGGCGAGGTTGACCTGGGGCCACCCCCAGGGTCACTGACAGGTGGGTCCCCAGGCCCCAGTTGACCCGTTGACCACGGTCAACTGCTGACTGGGCTGGCCCCAGCCACTGACATATGGGGCCCAACACCCCTGTGTCAATGACAGGTGGGTCCCCCTGTCAGCTGGCTAATTAGCTAATTAAGATAATTGAAAATAATTAATGTGACTAAACAGTCACTGACATGTGGGGCCCTCCCCTAGATAATCCTGTTTAGATTAAATTAAACCCTGGAAATTAAATGTGTCTATGACATATGGGTCCCACATGTCAGGTTCAAACACTGTTGACTGCTGATGTCATCCTGATGTCATGCTGGCGTCATCATTGCGCTGTTCTGGATAATGTTGGATTTAATAAATAGAAATAATTCCAGAAATTGTTTAAAACTTTAGAAAATCATAGAAAATAATCTGTAGCTCAGATCAAAAAACTTTATACATGAAAGTTGATCAGAAAAATCCCACGAATCTAACCGTGCTATCTGTTTCCATGTCGGGACCCTCTACGTAGGTGAACCCGCAACTTTTCGTCTGTTTCCGGTAGATGAATAGTGCATGCCTACCGGTTAATAAATCCAACTTAAATCCTAAAAATAACTAATATGACTTAGACATGATTTTAGGCAACCCTGCACAGCATCCCAGCTGTCAGATGCCTCTAGCACCGCCAACATGGAACTTTCCCCCTCCGATACGTCTGTCCGATGAATCAACAGACTCGGGAAATATCGTCAGGTATTCTCCCGCTTCGTCTGCAACGCGTAGTACTGCGTTAGTACATGCCTAGCCAAGCATATTGCCATGTCATGCATCATGTTGCATTTGTGTGTTTTATATTTATTGTTTCTTCCCCCTCTTCTATTCGGTAGACCCCGAGGCTGACGGAGCTGCCGAGATCGACTACACCGTTGACGTTCAGCCTTTTGCCGCAGAGCAGCAAGGCAAGCAAAACCCCCTTGAGCATTCCGATATCGCCTATTCTTCTCTCTCTTATGCTTGCATTAGATTTTTGCTACTGTATTAGATAGCTCCTATTCTGATGCATAGCCTGATTTTGATGAACTGCTACTACACATGCTTTTATATCAACTGCCTAGAATAGGTGGATCAGTGAACCCCTGAGACCCCCTTAGTCCCAGTTGCCCTTGCTTTCATCGACGACACCGAGGACTTGAAGACAGAAGACTCAATCGTCATGACTGACAAGACAGACCCCTCACAGCACCGCACACCCCTTAAGTATGGCACTGCAGAGCTGCTATCGAGTGCCGAGGGTGATACCTCACTTAGCACTTCCGATGTTAATTCTGTAGCGTAGTTATCGGTCATGGTTATCGAGGGTGATTCCTCCTTCCCATTTACCGGTAGCGACTCTTGCCTTACTCTTACCTCGAGTGGGATCCATCGAGGGTGATTCCTCGGATCTCCACTTGATGTATAGACACACAGTTACTATGACCTGGTTACAGATACTTGATTAAAGACGGGTCGGCCCCAAGGGTACCCGCGAGAGATATTGGTGGGATGCGCCGCAAGGCATCCGAAGACTTGGTGGGGTGCGCCGCAAGGCACCCGAGTGTTATTGATCACTAATAAATTGCTAATGGGTTGAGTATTTAATCTGAGTTAGGTCGTTGGCCTAATACGCACTAACCACCACGCGGGGTAATCAGTATGGGCTGCTCGGCGGCGTACATTCTCCCGAAAGCTCTTCAGATGCCACATTATTTGACTCGCGCCCGGGTGGTCTGGAACGCAGGGACCCTGATGGAGGGCGTGCTAGGACTGGTCCCGGCCGATGGCGTAACGTGCAGGATGGCGAGGGCGATGGCCCAAGACCCCGAGCCATTAGGATGTAGACCGGCGTGCTGGCCTCTCTGTTGAGCCTAGGTAGGACTACGTCGTGTCGATAGGCCGCGGCCGGGTATGACCAGAAAATTGTATCCGGCCGGAGCTTATCGAGCGTGTTGGGGAATGTGGTGCACCCCTGCAGGGAAGTAAACTATTCGAATAGCCGTGTCCACGGTAACAGGACGACTTGGAGTTGTGCTTTGACCTACTACAACTATAATCATAAACTAATTAAAATGAATTGTGGCTCCGGGATTGCTTCCTCGCAGGGAGTCGAGGAAGGATCTCTGGGCGTGTTTACTTAATAAAATTGGTACAACAATATGACTATATATATGAGCTGCAGGTCTACTCTCTTCTCATGCTGCAAGATGCTGAAGATGCTAGTCTTCGATAGGACTAGGCCTTCTCCCTATTCTTGCTTTCTGCAGTCAGTCCAGATATAACCCCTTCCCTTGATAATGATGCATATCTAGCATAGTTCTGATGTAAGACTTGCGAGTACTTTGGATGAGTACTCACGCTGCTTTGCTCTATCTTTTCCCCTTCGATATGATTCCGCGTTCAGTCGATGGAGTCCAGGAGTCGGTCTACGCAGGAGACGCCGACTACTACTACCCCGACGGAGGCCCCTACCAGCAGGATGGAGCTTACTACGACGTAGACTTCTCCGACGTCCAGGAGTAGTTAGGAGGTTCCCAGGCAGGAGGCCTCGCCTCTTTCGATCCGCTGTTTATGTTTGTGCTAGCCTTCTTAAGGCGAAACTTGTCTAACTTATGTCTGTACTCAGATATATTTGCTTCCGCTGACTCATGTTTATGTCGAGCTTTGTATTCGAGCCATCGAGGCCCCTGGCTTGTAATATGAAGCTGTATGACTTTATATTTGTGTCTTTTGTCGTGTTGTGGTATCAATCAGTGAGTCCCTAATCTTGGTCGTACGCCTTGTGTGCATGATTAGCGTACGGACAAGGATGGGGGCGTCACACTCCCCCAAGAGGGAAGCGATGAGAAAGCCACCGACACCCACTCGAACCAAAGTTGAAACTTAGGTTTTCACCCCCAAAGTTCGAGACTGAGCTTACAATGGTGGTGAAGGGTCTCCACGACGACGGCTCCAAGGAGGGAACCACGTCCTAGTACCCCTTCACGCTGGCAACGACCGAGGTCGAGCTAGACTTTCGCCCGTAGCTCACCAAATCCATCATCACCGCAGCCTGCACAACAAACTCTCTCCGGCAACTTGCTAACCATCCTCACCCAAGCCATGTGACTAAGAACGCCAGACAGTTCGCCTCCCCAACCACCACTGGCTGCAGAAAACCAGCAGAGCCACCTAGCACCTCAGCGGCGCCGTCAAGACCACACAAGCCAGATCCGGCCGGATCTAGGCCAGCCGCACAGCAACTCGCACCATGGAGCCATCGCCAGCCGCCGCCAAGCCGCCCAGATCAGCCAGACCCGAGGCCACCCGCAGCCGCCCAGCAAGCAGGACAGCACCACTGCTGCCCTGACCTCACGCCACCTCCCGGCCACCCAAGCGGACCAGAGCAGGCCGCAACTCTGTCAGACCGCCGACACAGGCCGACGGCCCGCCTCCCCACTAGATCCGAGCGCGAGGACTCCGGATCCGCCACCTCACAGGTTGTCGCCGGAATACCTCCGCGAGGGAGGTGCACGTCGACACCGTCGCGCCACATCCCCGGGGCCTCCACCCTGACCTTCCCGCGCCGGCCAGCCGGCCTTCCCTTCCCTAGAAGAGGCTGACGGCCTCCAACGACGCCCAGAAAAAGGAACCTCCCCCGACACCATTTGGCAGCAGGAGACCACGGCCACTACGACGGAGGAGCCGGCGACAGCGATAACGAGGAAGCACAGAGAGGGAGTGAGTTTAGGGCCGCGCGGATGAGCCCCCTTCGTCGCCTGGAGAGTGACGTGGGGGAGTCGATCAAGATTTTTTTTAATGTAGCGCTTTATTACTTAAAAGGTTATCCAAATGATGTGAGGAGGTGCTCATTAACTTACTCGAAACATGTGCTCTCCGCCCTACTACCATGATCGGGGCACATCGATCATTTGCAATAAAGCCTCTCGTCGAGATGCTGCTAAAACTTACTCCTCCCTAGATCAAACGTTGTTATTTGCCCTATCATCGCAAAAATAAATGCATAAGATGACAATGTATTTCTAGCATCAACCACAGGCTTGGGGGTTCGCAATTTTGGTCTAGACTGCTTAAGCATGGGCCACATGTTGCTGACTTGCTATTCCACCTTAAGAGCATCTACAACCCGAACCCCATACCCTCCCCCAAATGCCTGGACAAGCTATCCGGTCAGTGTTCAAACAGAAAAACACCACCCAATCAGACTTCCCACAACCATTCCAAATGTCAGGACAGACCGACACTCTTCATATCC
The DNA here is from genome assembly GCA_039707655.1 of Elymus sibiricus. Classification (NCBI taxonomy): domain Eukaryota; kingdom Viridiplantae; phylum Streptophyta; class Magnoliopsida; order Poales; family Poaceae; genus Elymus; species Elymus sibiricus. The sequence continues at coordinate 371,084,844 of CM077675.1, read as the reverse complement.
GGCCCAAATATGAGGCAGATATGGGGATGCCCGGATGCGCCCAGGCACGACTGCAGCGTCGGATTGACCGGGGGCGCCAATTCGCCTGTATCCCCCCACTCCTTGCCGCTGAGGATCAGCGCCACCGGACGATATCACCGGACTTACAAATATTATGGTCATCGATGTACCTTGTCAGATTCAGACGAAGATGCCGAACATGATGAAACTTTTAAAAAAGTAAGGCCATCAAATACTTACTTTGTAAGGGATTTGGACAGTCATGATGAATCTTCTTTGTCTATGAGCAGAGAAGATTCATAATGACAGTCCACAACCTTCAGAAATGATTTGTTGACAACCGAAGCTTACCTCTCTAGGAGGACGCGGCTATTTAAGACGGTCGCATAGCTCCTCGCGCGGTGAGGTGAGACTAAACCCCCAACCAAGCCAGAAATCTTAAATACAAAATTATATTTGGTGTTTATAACAACCCGCTGACTCAACACTGAGAAAATGATCGATGTGCCACTACTAGGAAACGGCTTATAGGTGAACCCAAATGAGTGGCGGGCAAGGCAGGCACCCGCCACAACTTTTTTTAAAACCAAGCAGTGGCGGGTAGCAATAACGGCCCGCCACAACTAAGAGCATAACTGTGGTGGGCAGAACTCATCGCCCGCCACAGGTATAATCTCCCAGGTGGGACTTGTTTGCATAACTCAGCAGTGACGGGCCCTAGCTAGCACTCGCCACGGGTAGATGACCGAGCAGTGGCTAGCAATCGCCACTAGTTATCCTTGCCAGATCACAGAACATAGCTGTGGCGAGTGCTCGGTACCGCCAGTCACACCACGAGCACATTTTATCAACCCACGTGCACCCGTTCCGTCCTCCCCCTCACTTCGTTCACTCACTCACCGTACCCTAACTCTCCCCCATGGATCTCGCTCTTGGCGTCACCGTCGCATGTGCATCGTCGCCTTCTTCACCGGCTCCGACGGCCCTGCCATCCTCTTCGCCACCCCCGTCGGCCTCGCCATCCTCTTCACTGGCCCCGTTGGCCCCTCCGTCGCCGTCGCCATGGGATCCAGTGCGATCTTGTTCTCCCCGCCGTCACCCACACCCACGGACATGGCCGCCACCCACATTGGTAGGGTAGCTAGGGTTAGAGTTTGGAGTATGTGGGTTAGGGGCTTACGGCTAGGGTTTGTGTATCATAGATTGCTTGTGATTCATATTGTTTCTATTACATTTTTTTGTTGGTAGGGTTATGGCTAATGTTTTAAACCAGATTTCATGCCCAAATTCTAACGTAGTGATGTTGATATTATTAGCTACATTCTTTGTTCGTAGATTATATGACCTTTCTTATTCGTATTCGTAGACCGTAGACCATAGATTATAGGAACTTTCTTATTCATATTCGTAGATTGTAGACCGTAGATTATAGGAACTTTCTTTACAGGGATTCATAATAAGTGCTAATGTTTTGGCGAAACGTTGATTTATTTCCGTTTCGCCAAATTTCTAGCACTTCATATGTCCATTTTAAAGCAGAGTTCATGCCCAATGCAATGTTGTTAAAATTAAGTCATGTAGCTATTTAATGTTTTTTCTATAGGTGATACTTAATTAGTCTGCTGATATTTGTTAGCTACACTTTTTGTTCAAGTGGGCAGTTCTCACTCTAAATCCACATACTGAAATGAGAGTTGTTTTTTCAGAAAAGGATACAGACTTTTGTCGTAGGGGTCGTCCTTCCTCTTCTCCTCCTCTGAGAACTTGGTAAAGTAGGAGGAGAAGGTCAAGGACGGCCTTCACCAACAGTCGAAATAACATTGAGTGTACATCATATATACAACCACTTGGGAGATGAACTGGCTGTTGTCGTAGAGGGTCGTTCTGGCCTCCTCCTCCTCCTCTGTAACATTGGTAAAGGAGGAGGAGAAGGTGAAGAACGACTATCACCGACAGTCAAAGTGGCCAACTAGTTATAGCAGTGGCCCGTTATAGCAGTGGCGGGAGGTCAGTGGCGGGCGCCCTGGGAGCCTTGCCTATCACTGCTGGCTTTTTTCCACCCGCCACTGCTAGGCATTCCTGCAGTAGTGTGCATGCCCGTGCATGTATTTGGTGTTTTGAGAATAGGGTTTGTGATTGCAAATGACACAAATAGAGGCCCACCCGGACACTGTTTGCACGGGCGTTTCCCCGGACGTATAGGGAGCCGAAATACGAATATCCATTTCTGAGCCCAGGCTCATGTGCACCCGGTCAAGAAAAAATCACAAAAAAATACAAAACAAATTAAAAAAACATTTTTTGCACGATAAATAATTTGGTGCGTGAGGTGCGCTCCTAATTCAGATCATTTGAACATATGAGTAGCTTTCAGCAAAAAAGACAAATTTGTTCAGAACAATACATGAACAGTAAACTTTTTTACAGACCCTGAATTTGTCTTTTTTGTGGAGAGCTACTCAGATGTCCAAATGATCTGAAATTTGGAGCGCACCTCATGCACCAATTATCTACCATGCAAAAACAATTTAGAATTTTTAAATTTTTTCTAGTATTTGTTGTAAAAAAAATCTTCATCGCAGGTGCAGATGAGCCTGGGCACCGAATCGCTGCTCTCGCCGGAATAGGCAATTCCGGTTGTAGATGCTCTAAGAGCATGGTTAATAATATAGCCAATTGATGGCTATATAGAACTGTCATGTAATCTATGACCATCATCTATAGTCACTCATATAGTACCGTGGGTTATAAGGTTGGCTATTACATTAGTATGTTTTTCTACTTTTTTTCCTCTTCCTTCGTATTTATTGTGTTTGTCTAGTAGTATGTATGTAGCTAGGCTTTTGCATGAGAGCCCACTTTCCTTATTTTTCTATCTCTCCTCGTCATACATAAAAAAAATATGTCATGCAAGCGGGCTTATAACCTACTATTATACATCTGTACTTGCTCTAACTAACTGGCCGACTGCTAGGTGTCTCATGTTTCTTTTTCTATTAGATGTAGAGGAAAATCATGGCCCATGATAGAGCTTCACCAAAAATTCAACGAAAGTTTCATAATCAGTTTATACTTTACATCAGTTAGAATAAGGTGATGTAAGCGGATCATAAGAATTTAAATAGTATTGCAATTTTTTTGAGTTACGAAGAGAAAAGAAAAACGGGTTGTAGATTCAAAACCAGCTACAACACGTGTTCCAGTAAACTTTGTGAGAAATGTATTAATAAAATAATACATATTTATACCTAACTATTATACTTGTTGACTATAATACTGCTTATAAATGACCTGATATCAATATATAACCAGCACTTGACTCGAAAGTCCTCTTTTGGAGCGGCGATTTTTTTTGCCACAATTCCATGAAGGTCATTCCATAATAAATTTTGCATGCATACAAAAAATTGTCAAAGTTTGCTAAAAATACTGTTTTTTTTTCTTACGATTTCTTCTGAATTTACTGTTTACTCCGCGTCTCCATTATTATACACCACGGCAGAAATGTAGAGTCCAGTCTAATCAACCTATGGCAACAAAGCAACAACGCATGTGAATCAGCGGAAACTTCGCCGGAAGCTGGACGTACGGCTAGTCTAGACGTGTCCACCTTCGATCGATTTCAGATCAACTCCTACTTGGAACACGCTAGCATCAGTTCTAATTTGCGTTGGTATATATCTGCATCGTCTTTAATAAGCAACTAATAATGACATGAGACGTGGACCTTGTCCAAGAAAAACTTGGTATACTAGCTCGTGAAAAACGAGCTAGCAGCCAGCCCTCGATCGACTCATCGACGTCTCCCATTTCGATCGACAGCTCCCGGTGAAGCCGCCGGTGAGAGATCCCCGCGGACGGTGTGGCTACCAGAGGAGTGCGATCGGCTTGCTTGCATTGAATTGTGAAAGCACCTCCCATATACTACCTTAGTACCTTGGTCGTTGGTGATCTGTTGGAGTAGGCCTCACTCTTCAATTTTGTCGCTGTATAATTGGCCCCCGGCTGTACGTTACGTTAGTACAGAGGCGGATCCAGGCCCCAGGCAGCCAGGGCCTTGGCCTGGGGCGTGGTGACGATTTTCTTCGTTGACTGTAGCAAAATGATCACTGTAGCACACTGTATTACACTGTAGCCATACAGCCTGCCTGGGACGTGATCTGATTCTAGCTCCGCTACTGCGTTAGTACGTACGCATTTTCTCCGCTTCGATTGTTCCTCGATCCCCAGCGCAGAGACCGTCACAACCACACTGTTTATATTTGCTTGATTTCGTCTGGAGACATGCAGTACAATGATAGGTGCCGAAATGACGCCTAAATGTGTGACGAAGAACCGTATGCATCACTCGAGGCAGAGGCTGGGGGTGTTGTCCGTCTTTACAAATAAATATTGAAAATATCTTACTCAAGAAGATACACTACTCCTAGTTGTCGATCGACTGTGGGTAAGTTTTTTACAAATATGGTATAAGTACAACAAAATAAGCAGGAGATATTCTCCATAGATTTTGTGATCTCTCCTTCCAAAAATAGATTTTCTTGATATATCTTTCCTTATTTGCCTTCATCATGTTTTAATGGCGCTATAATTTAATATTTCCTTATTTGCGGAAGTGAAAATCCCATACTGAACACACATGATCATCCACAACATCTTACTTTTTTTTTTTTGCGGGGATCCACAACATCTTACTAACTCGAGGTAAAAGTAATATTAGCCGTCGGATCATTCGAAATTCACGGCTCATGGCGTTCCGGGACCATTTTAAAAGATCTCTCACTTTGGTGCCAAACCTCGACCACGGTAGCCACCTTCCGTCTCACGCCCCGTCTGCCACGGAATGAATGCGCCTAGCCTGGCCCTGCCATGCCATGCCAGCCGTCCGTCGCCACGTCACGCCATACGCACACCAGCCGGAACCGGTGCCTGCCTGACTGCCTGTACGAGGAAAACGACAAGGAGACGCCGAGGCCGCCAGCCTGCGACTTGCTCCTCTTCTTCTTCTTCTTCTTCCTCCTCGTCCTCCCCCACGAGTTCGCGGCTGAAAGCGACGGTGGACAAATCCGAGTTTTGCAGGGCGTCCTCCGGCCACCACAGGCCGGAGCAGTCTTCTCTTCCGCTATCTATCTCAAACAACATCCTCCGTCCGTCTGTCTGTCCGTACCCGCGCGCGAATATTCGTACGTGGACGCACGCGCTAGGCTGGTGGCTGGGGCTCAGAGTGCTGCTATAAACAAGTGGCTTCCCTCCTCCCCGTCCTGCCCAGGAATAGGCGACGCGTCGGCCGCTGCATGCGATGCGAGGCGCAGGGACGGCCGATAAGCTGGGCGATCTGGCCATGGCCTTTCTCAGTAAGGGGGAGGCGAGATGAGATGAAGCTTCCTCTCTTCTTGTAAACCCTTCCTGAGATTCTTGATGCTCCGTGCGTCCAGCTTCGCTTATCGCCATTGCTTTGCTTGGATTGGATGTGTGTGTGGCAGGTTGGTCGCCCTCGTGGACTTGCGGGCGGGAGGACGACGGCGGGCTCACCCTCGCGTCGCCGTGCGTGCAGAGGGGTCTGATCGACTGCGTCAATGTCGTGCTCCTCGTCGCCTACGCCTCCGCGCTGCTCGCGGCCCGCGTCAGGGGGCAGTGGGATGGGCGGGGGAGAAGCGGGTGTGCGAGGCGGCGGTGGGTGGTGGCCGCGGTCTCCGCGTGCTCCGTGGCGGTCGCCGCGTCGTACGCCGTCGCCGCGTTCAGGGGCTCCGCGGATGCGGCGGTCACCACGGCTTCCATCGTCAGGGCACTGGTGTGGGTGGCCGTGGCGGCCTCGTTGCACGTCCAGCCGACGAGGCCGGCGAGGGCCGTGGCCGTTCTCTGGTGGACGCTCTTCTCGCTGCTCATCACCGCGTACAATGCGGAGGTCCTTGCCATGAGCCACTGGCTCGACGTCGCGGAGGGTGCAGCGTGGGCGGTCAACTTCCTCCTCCTGCTCTACGCCCTCGGCTCGCTGCTGCTCCGGCGGAGCCGTGGCCACCAGGACGACGACGGCTTGTCGGAACCCTTGATTGACAAGGCAGTGCACGACTCAGAGCTCTACCGGGCCGGCCTGTTCAGCCAGCTCGCCTTCTCGTGGCTGAACCCTCTGCTCCGCCTCGGCCGCTCAAAAGCACTGGACCTCGCCGACATCCCGCTCATCGCCGACGAGGACTGCGCACGGCAAGCCTCGCGTAGGTTCTCCGAGGCATGGAGCCGCCACCGGCAGGACAAGGCGCAGAGCGGGAGATCCAACAGCCTCGCCCTCGTCCTGTGCAAGTGCTTCCTCAGGGAGATCATGATTGCCGGCTTCTACGCCTTCATGAGAACACTGGCCATAGCCGTCTCCCCTATACTGCTCTTTGCGTTCGTACGGTACAGCTACCAAGAAGAGAGGGATCACCGCGTTGGCCTGTCCCTCGTCGGCTGCCTCCTCGTCATCAAGCTCGTCGAGTCGCTGTCGCAGCGGCATTGGTTCTTCGACTCCAGGAGGACTGGGATGCGCATCCGGTCCGCGCTAATGGCGGCCATCTTTCAGAAGCAGCTCAAGCTGTCCAGCCAGGGGAGGAAGAACCATTCCACTGGGGAGATAGTCAACTACATTGCCGTCGACGCTTACCGGCTCGGCGATGCTCTCAGCTGGTTTCACATGGCATGGAGCTCGCCGCTCCAGCTCGCCTTCGCAGTAGGCACGCTCTTCTGGGCGCTTAGGCTTGGGGCCGTCCCGGGTCTAGTCCCCCTGATCATCTTCGGCTTCCTCAACATGCCGTTCGCAAAGCTTCTGCAAGGGTACCAGGCCAAGTTCATGGTTGCACAGGATGATAGGCTCCGGTCCACGTCCGAGGTGCTCAACAGCATGAAGATCATCAAGCTGCAGTCATGGGAGGAGAAGTTCCGGGCCATGGTCGAGTCCCTCAGAGACGCAGAGTTCATATGGTTGAGGGAGACGCAGATGAAGAAGGCCTACGGCGCCGTCATGTACTGGATGTCCCCGACGGTCGTCTCTGCGGTGATGTACACCGCAACGGCGATCCTGGGGAGCGCCCCCCTGAATGCCAGTACCCTCTTCACGGTCTTGGCCACCCTGAGGGTCATGGCTGAGCCGGTGAGGTTCCTTCCTGAGATCCTGACAATGATGATCCAGTACAAGGTATCACTGGACCGTATCGAGAAATTTCTCATAGAAGAAGAGATCAAAGAGGGTGCCAAGACGGCGCCTCCACATAATTCTGATATCAGGGTTTATGTCCAAGATGCAAATTTCAGCTGGAATGCAAGTGCGGCCGCTTTGACGCTAAGGAATGTTAACCTTAGCATAAACCAAGGAGAGAAGGTGGCCGTCTGTGGCGCGGTTGGCTCTGGGAAATCTTCACTCCTTTATGCGTTACTTAGGGAGATACCTAGAACATCAGGATCAGTAAGTGACAGAAAAGCATATGCTGTTTATGCAGATGGAGTGATTAAATCATGTTCCTTTCTCCATTTCCAAAAAGGAATGTTAACGTTGTATTTTGCAGGTTGACATATTTGGATCACTGGCATATGTATCGCAAAACTCATGGATACAGAGTGGCACTGTCCGCGACAATATACTATTTGGAAAGCCCTTTGACAAGGAACTATATGAGAAAGCAATCAAATCTTGTGCTTTGGACAAGGATATAGAAAATTTCAATCATGGAGACCTTACAGAGATCGGCCAGAGAGGGCTCAACATGAGTGGAGGTCAGAAGCAAAGGATTCAGCTTGCTAGAGCTGTCTATAGCGACGCAGATATCTACCTCCTGGACGACCCTTTCAGTGCGGTCGATGCGCACACTGCTGCAGTTCTTTTCTATGTAAGAGGGCCCTTGAGTTGTAATGCACACAGCTTGTTTTTTGCGGCACGATGTTCTGATGTCAATGTTCTTGCAGGATTGTGTAATGACAGCACTTTCAAAGAAGACCGTTGTTCTTGTGACGCACCAAGTTGAATTTCTGACTGAAACTAACAGGATTCTGGTAAGTAGATCTTCTGAACATAGCTGCGCATAATTTCGTAAAATCGATGATCCTTCTATATCATAATACTCGTGCTTGTTTCAACAGGTAATGGAAGGCGGTCAAGTTAAACAGCAAGGGAGATATACAGACCTGCTGGAATCCGGGACGGCATTCGAGAAGCTAGTTTCGGCTCACCAGTCCTCAATCACAGCACTAGACACCACCAGCCAAGAAAACCAAGTCCAAGGGCAACAGGTGCTCGATGACGGTATCATGCCGAGCGCATTGCTGCTGACACGGCAGCCTAGCGAAATCGAAGTCTCGACGAAGGGTCCATCAGTGGCCCAGCTCACAGAAGAGGAGGAGAAGGGGATCGGTAACCTTGGATGGAAGCCATACAAAGACTACGTAGAAGTCTCCAAGGGCATTTTACCTCTCTGTGGGATGGTTACAGCTCAAGTGCTTTTCACAGTGTTTCAAATCATGTCCACATATTGGCTGGCCGTGGCTGTTCAGATCAATGTCAGTAGGGCTCTTCTGGTTGGGGTGTACTCCGGGATCTCCATCTTCAGCTGCTGCTTCGCCTACCTCAGAAGCCTGTTCGCTGCTACTCTGGGACTCAAGGCCTCCAAAGCATTCTTTACGGGTCTAATGGACTCTGTATTCAAGGCTCCCATGTCATTCTTTGATTCGACGCCCATTGGAAGAATATTGACAAGGGTATGGTTACTTTATTGTAATGTTCCCCAAATAACAAGCTAAATGTAATTTCTCTAGTGCTAGTGACGAGTCCCTGACTGAAGGTTTTATCTCTTTGCAGGCTTCATCAGATTTGAGCATTCTGGACTTTGACATACCTTACTCCATGGCTTTTGTGGTGACCGGCGGTATTGAGGTGGTCACGACAGTGCTGGTCATGGGTACTGTAACTTGGCAGGTCTTGGTTGTAGCAATCCCAGTTGCAATATGCATGGTATATGTTCAGGTAAGTCGTCTACTTTGCTGTACATTGATCCAAGCAATTAAACCCAGGAAATTAATCCAAAGGAGATGACCGATGAAGTGTGTCTTGTGAGTTTAAAATCTGATGCTTTGTTTTCAAATATTGCAGAGGTACTACGTGGACTCAGCCAGAGAGCTAGTCAGAATTAATGGAACGACAAAGGCACCTGTCATGAACTATGCATCGGAATCGATTCTTGGTGTGGTGACAATCAGGGCTTTCGCAGCAACAGACAGGTTCATCCACAACAACCTGCAGCTTATAGACAACGATGCGACAATGTTCTTCCACACGGTTGCTGCGCAGGAGTGGGTTCTTATAAGAGTGGAAGCACTGCAAAGCTTGACCATATTCACATCTTCATTGTTCCTTATTTTGGTTCCTCCAGGAGTAATTTCACCAGGTATCTACATAGCCAGCAAACAGATCCCTTTTTTTAACTCTTGTCTGCAGATTTGATGAACTCTTGCGAAATATATCTCCAGGCTTTGCAGGTCTTTGCCTCTCCTATGCTTTAAGCCTGACCGCGGCACAAGTTTTCCTGACACGGTACTATTCCTACCTAGAAAACTATATCATTTCAGTCGAGAGAATCAAGCAGTATATGCACCTTCCATCAGAGCCTCCCACCATAATACCAGACAGCAGGCCTCCAATTTCATGGCCACAGGAGGGAAGAATAGACCTGCAAGATTTGAAGGTAAATCTAATCTCCTTTGCACACAATCATGAAAATGGAGAAATATAATGATAAAAGGTTGCACTAACTTGCACTTTTTTCTGAGCAGATTAAATACCGCCCAAACACGCCGCTTGTTCTCAAAGGAATCACTTGTACCTTCCCTGCTGGAAACAGAATTGGGGTTGTTGGTAGGACAGGAAGCGGGAAATCAACACTTATCAGTTCACTCTTCCGTCTCGTTGATCCTGTGGGTGGGAGGATACTTATTGACAACTTGGATATCTGCTCTATTGGTCTCAAGGATCTAAGAACTAAACTGAGTATTATCCCCCAAGAACCTACACTTTTCAGAGGGACTGTGCGCAATAATTTGGACCCCCTTGGTCAGCATTCCGATGATGAGATATGGGAGGTGAGAAAAAGATATTCCTGCAAAAAGGGATGCAAAGTAGTTAGAGAAAGGCGATAAAAAGTCTTACTAGTACAGTTCTGAAAACAAATCATGTTAAATGAACTTTCTCTTATCATAATTCATAAGCAATAGAAGATCTGAGCTTGTCTTAAACAAAGACAGATGAAAATAAAATGATGTTCAATCTGATCATATTTAATTTTACTAGATTGCTAACACTCCAACTTTCATGTATCTGATTAGACTACTTAAACTGAACATTTCAGGCCTTGGAAAAGTGTCAGCTGAAGAGATCAATTAGCAGCACTGCTGCTCTTCTCGATACAGTAGGTAAGTATTACAGAGATATTATATATTGTATCAGAACAAAAGAATTACCATAGCAAGCAGTTTGAGTTACCGGATGGTTAAAATGATTTCTCACTCTGGCCTGTGGCAGTGAGTGATGATGGCGATAACTGGAGTGTTGGGCAGCGCCAGCTCTTCTGTCTCGGCAGAGTTCTCCTCCGTAGGAACAAAATTTTAGTGTTAGATGAAGCAACGGCGTCCATCGACTCTGCCACTGATGCAATCCTACAGGGTGTCATCAGGCAGCAGTTCACTAGTTGCACAGTGATAACCATTGCTCACAGGGTCCCAACTGTGACAGACAGTGACAGGGTCATGGTACTTTCCTACGGTACGTTATATTAAACAGGTTCCAGTCATGTATCAAGTGATGAAATCTCTGGTCCATTACCCATAGTCTCCAGTGATAAACTAGAAATGACATCAAAGCTGATCTTGTTACAAGTAAATAACTACACTTACTAGTTTGACAATGAGTGCTGATGACTTCTACAGGTAAACTTCTAGAATATGACACACCCGCAAAGCTGTTGGAAGACAAACAATCAGCCTTTGCTAAACTTGTGGCGGAGTATTGGGCTAATTGCAAGCGGAACTCAACATGATTCTATCATTGTGTCAGGGCATGATAAACGAGATGAGCAATTCAATTAAGAGATTTGAGGTACTGAAAGATTGTTATCCCAGCTTCTTGAATTCCATCTGTAACAAGACTGACCTTGTCCTCCTCCCTTGCTGGTTGGCTCAATTGCTGGAAATAAAGAAGGCATTGACAACAATGTAAAGTTGGTCAGTGATCGCAAATTTTTGGAGATAAGGTTGATGGAGAGAACTAGCTCAAGATGCATCGAGTCCTCCAAGATAAGCATGTCAACAGGGATGTTGAGATTCATTGCATAAGGGAATAGAGGATCCACCTTTAACGTGATAAATGGTACACTTCATATGTAAGTTCTACTATTGAATAACAAGCAAAAAAGGAGGTGTCAAGATGCCAGTAAATTCTTAAGGCATGCGACAAAAAAAAAATATACTATGTACCTTGTGCTAAATAAGGTTGGTTGTACCGTGGTGGAAGTGCATGTTGTCCAGAATGAAGATAGTGCCAAGAACCCTTTAGGATTTTATGCAATGATGTTATGCTTTCTTCGTATGTTCCTAAGTAATTCGAAATTATTGAGAATCATTGGGTCACATAAAACATTACTATCATCCATATGTTCCTAACAGTTTTTCATGTGTTCCTAATAGTTCTCCACAGCAAGAACTATTATTGCTGATACTGCACACTGGGCCGATCTCATTGGGTCACGCAAAACATAATCACTATCATCCATGGCTGCTTCCGCACTGATTAATCTGTACATACCTCACATGATTGCGAGGTTGTGCAGTGTTTTTTCTTAAAATCCCTTTTCAGTACCTTCGGGCATAGCAAACGTCATGCCTAGACATGTGCCCAGATTAAAATACCAAGCTACCAAACCAATTTATTATGGACATACTTACTGATTTCTCCAATTAGCCTTAGTGGTTTAGGCACCTAAACTCAACAGGAATGCTTAACATGAACAAGTGACAAATAGTAAACTGCATCCTCTTTCACTTTTCAAATTCTTCAACACTTCAAATAATGCACAACACGACGAATTTCTGAAATTTGGAATTTCAGAACCCCAGAAGGAGCAGTATCTTATACAGGGGAAGTCGTGCATCCGAAATATGTTAACCAAAAGGTAGTCAGATTGTTTCCCTGATTTATTAAAACTACAAAATTAAGACTGAAGTGGCATTAACAAGTTAATTCGTAATGAAGAAGAGAATATGAATTACAGTAAAGTTAAGGCAGAATCAGTGACAACGAACACAGGAAACTGCAGGTTACAATACTGGTCCTGACAGAAGTACAGTAATTATGTCAGGAAACAAGAAGCTAGATCCGTTTGGGTGTGGAGCATTGAACTACCAGAACTTCAACAGGATACTGGGAACAAGTGCCTTGCTCTTTCTGATTTCCTGACAAGGCAGTATATAGTCATTTCTTAATTATGTGGAGGATTATAAGTCTACCCTGGCCAGCAAATAAACAAGAAACTAATGATTATCAGGCTATTAGGCTCCATTGTTTGGCATTGTTAACACTCGAACCAGCAATGCAGCTCTCTGGCTTATAACCATCATCAACACTGGTTTAGCTACTGCTGTATCTTCCTCCTTGCCAACTTCAGAGTACTTGTATATCTCTTTCTCCAGCAAATGAGTTTTCCTTGGAAAAAGTAGGGGGGGGGGGGGGGGGGGGGGGCGAGAGAGATCAGGCCAATAGTCAAACTATAGGGGATGGGGAAAAATAAGGAAAATAATTCACCCCCAAATCTAAATTATTCGTCCACATATATTTTGTCAAGGCTACAGAGTCCAAACTCCAGACTACAGTTGATAGTGCAACTGATGCATTTAGAGTACATCGGTCCAGGAATATAAGGTGTATTTTGTTTGGTCAAGGCGAGGCTTTGACCAACAATTACTCTATAATATACAAGGCGAGGCGAGGCGAGGCTTTGTATTCGAAAGTACTAGTTATTACCTCTGTATCCAAATATAAGACGTTTTGGTAGGCTATTTTAGCTTACAAAAACATCTTATATGTTGGTACTGAGGTAGTACTTGCGAAGGTGAATTTATATCAAGTAAACCAAGACTAATGGAGTAATTGTTGAGCAAAGCCTTGTCTTAACCTAAAATTACGCATTTCTCGACAGAGGAACTAATGAAGTCATGATTGATTGAATGCATCAAGCCATCAACTAAGCAATGAGACGGACTTTACAGTAAACAGGCAAAACAGTCGAGGTGCTCCACATCTAATAATTATCTGTCAACAACCAGTCAACAGATTCCTTGCACAGTTCCGGGCACAGTCCGGGCGTCATTTCAGTAATGCAGCTACCCATTCCGATGACAGCAATAGGATCCAGCGGATTACGAACGGAGCGTAAAACGTGAAAAAATTAGCAGTAATCCTGCCAATGTGTGGCGAGTAGGGATATATGGGGGCATGTCAGGACTCCTCAGGAGCAAAACTCCCAAAGGAAAAACACGATGGAAACCTAGTTTGGGATTGGGAGATTCAGATTACCGGCTAACTTCAAACCCGCGCGAAAATCTGGGGTTAGAGAAAAGCGAAGAGCATTGCAGCGGCGGCCATGGAGGCGGCCATCCGCCCCCTGCTTTCGCCCTGCCGCAAATCTTTTTCCGAGAGAAACAGAGAAGCGGAGCTGAAGAAGACACAGGATTTTTTTTTTTTTTGTGGGGACAGCCCCTGTGTCTTCTTGGCCAAGAACTGGTCAAACGGGCCAGCCCGGCCCGGCTCGTAATCATGACGGGCACGGCACGGCCCACCGAAGCCCAATTAGTAAACGGGCCATAGTGTACTGCTACGCCCTCAGGCCCATGCTCTATTTGCTAATCGGGGCAGCCCGTCAGCACGCCAGACACATAGGGCCATGTGTTGTTAGGCCTGATGGGCTATTTTGGGCCATTTTTGACCTATTTGGCTGTTTTTAGATATACTAAAATATAAAAAGATAACACTTCTTCTTCGGTACAACCCCTAAACACATTGACGGACCAGATTTGACCATACCCCTTCATAAGAAAGGATAGGATGGTCCTTTTACACAAATACGTCGCCCAGATCGTACGCAGCGGTAAACTGGGCCGGCCCAACAATGAACGATCTTTGTAGTGGTGTTGTAGTGAAAAAGTAGAAAATCTAAAAAATAAATGCATGTGGCAGGAATCGAACACATGACCTCCCAACATCACTTACACGAGCAGAATCACTGGAATGAGCCAACCATCTTGATTACTAACCAGCGCGGAGTTTTAATATCTATGACCAATGACATATTTGAACATGTTTTTGGAAATTTGAACGTGAATTTTTTAAACAAGATTTGTTTTCCAAATTGTAACAAAATTTCCAAAATGCCAACAAATTTTCCAAAAATTGGAACACATTTTTCAACTCTGAACAAATTTTAAAAATGATACTTTTTATAAATTGCGAACAGTTTTTCAAAACACAATCAATTTTCAAACTCTGAACTTTTTTGAAAATGACCCATTTTTTATATTTTGGAACTTTTTTGAAAAAATAAATAAATAAATAAACATGTTGAACAATTTTAGAAAACTTTGTAATTTTGAAAAAAAACGATTCATGAACCTTCTTAAACGATCCCAAACAAGTAAAATCCAGCCCGGAAACATCTAGAAGGTTCCCAAAACCGGCATCTGTAGAGGCAACAAACAAACTAGAATGAGCAGGCCCATGTTCACTCGTATCGATTGGGTATGTGTGAAACAGCGACTGTTGATGTAATAAGCTTCAAATAGTGTTATCCCTCAGCAGGTGCCTAATGGGATCGATGTCGTCGCCTAGTTAGGCCAATGGCTAAGCATTTTTTTCTATTTTTTCGTTAATTCTTTTTTCCCTTTTTGGACGTTATTATTCTTTTTGAAACTTGTTTAAAAACTTGGAAAATTATTTGGAATACCATACAATGTTATTGTTCTGAACCTGTATGCAAGTTGCATCACATCCGGATGCCCATGGTAGGCAACCATGCCATGTTTGAATAAATTCCTACACCGCATGCAAGTTGCATCACGTCCGGACATTATTGACCATGTTTTCATCAAGAAAACTCGAGAAAATGTAAGAATTGTCGAAAATTCAAACAATTTGGCATGGTGGTTTGAATTGGTCATGCAAGGCCATGAACAAAAACGAACTCTCAAACGGACCGTTTTGGCCTACTCGAACTCCCTCCCCTGAATATGGTCTGTTTTTGGACATGCATGAACTTACCCCAACATTTGCAAGCAGGTGGGCATGCCCATGATAGGCATCTATGCCATATTTGGACGAATTCCGACACCATATGCAAATTGCATCGCGTCCGGTTATCGACATTTTTCATCAAGAAAACTTCAAAAATGCAAGAATTGTCGAAAACTGAAATAACTTGGCATGGTGCCTTGAATTGGTCATACAAAAAATTAAAAAAATTTGGAGCCATTCTAGGGATGTCGAGAAAAGAAGTGCTCCTAAACGGACCGTTCTCGTCTACCCAAACTCTCTCCGTTGAACACGATCTATTTTTTGGCATGTATGAAATGAACCCAACTTTTAAAAGAAGGTGGACATACCCTTAGTAGGCATTCATGCCAGGTTTGGATAAATTCTAACCCCTTATGCAAGTTGGGTCACATGCGGCCATGTATCGTCCATTTTTCACCGAGAAAACTCAAGAAAATGCAATAATTGGCAAAAACTTAAACATCTTGGCATGATGCTTTGAATTGGTCATGTAAAGCTCATGTAAAAAAACTTGGGGTTGCTTGACGGTTGACGGAAAAAACGCGCTCTCAAACGGACCCTTCCTGGCCTACCCGAACACTCTCCGTTGACCATGATCTATTTTTTGACATGCATGAAATGAACCCAACTTCTTCAAGCAGGTGGAAATGCCCATGGTAGACATCCATGACAGGTTTAAACGATTTCTGACACCGTATGCAAGTTGCATCACATCCGGCCATTTATTGGTCATTTTTTCACTCAGAAAACTCCAGGAAATGCAAGATTTTTTGAAAACTCAAACAACTTAGCATGGTACCTTGAATTGGTCATCCAGGGTCATGAAAAAATTGGAGCCATTTAAGGGATGTCGGAAAAATGAGTTGCTCACAAACGGAACCTTCTACCAAACACTCTCCGTTGAACGTGGTATTTTATTCGAAATCTCAGGACATGTCTCAACTTTTGCAAGCAGGTTGGCATTCCCATGTTAGGCATCCATGTCATGTTTGAACGAATTTCGACACCGTATGCAGGTTGCGTACGTTCGGCCATTTATGGGGCTATTTTCACCGAGAAAACTTAAGAAAATGCAAAACTTGTCAAAAACACAAATAACTTGTCATGGTGCCTTCAATTGGAGATACAAGGTCATGATTTTTTTTTGGGTCAATACAAGGGTGTCGAGAAATAACATGTTCTTAAACGGAGCCATCTGGCCTGCCTGGATACCTACGTTGAACATGGTCTAGTTTTGAAAAATCTTGAAATGACCCCAACTTCTACAAATAGGTGGACATGTCCATGACAGGCATCCATGCCAGGTTTACATGATTCCGACACTGTATGCACGTTGCAACACGTCCGACCATTTATTGGTCTTTTTTGACCGAGAAAACTCTAGAAAAAAAAAAAAAAAGCACAACAACTTGGCATGATATCTTGAATAAGTTATACACAGATTTGAGACAAAGTTCATTAATATAACCACTATTGTGATGTCGAAGTTAAAAGCAAAACTATTTTGACGTCGATTTCTTGTTTTAATCACGGCTGGGAGTTTTCACCAAATCATGTTCCAACGTCACACTGTTCACGCGCCCACGTATCCTTTAATCCTTACAACCATTAAGTCAGTTGCGCTATTTCCTAATTTATCGACGCCAGGCTGCGTTTTCTTTCAGCTCCAGAACCACCGCATCGCTAGATTGATTACTTTCCTTTAAGATCTTCAATCAGTTTTCTAAGATTTATTTTGCTTCCTTAAATCAGGGATTTGTTTCCTCAACGTGATCTCTATATGGGCAATTATTATTTTATTTTATTTTTTGACGGTGGGCAGTTATTGTTTTCCACCAATCATATAAGGAAAATCTTTGCTGGCGCACGTTCTATGCATTCCAATCGGATGGTCACGATGAAGTGGTCTGATATGACCTGTAGCAGTTCCTTGTTGTTAGCGTCACATCTGACGCGGAACAAGAGGACCCAAAAGTTGGAATTGGCAGAGCAGTCCGTTGCGTCCCTGTTGGTTACTACCAGTGGTGGATTGATAAAAAGAGGTAACGAGTTTGAATCTCATTACTAGCGTCTATTTTTGGATGTTAAGGAAAATTATTTTTGGATGTTAAGGAAAATATTAATGGGCCGAGCCCAGGACGCGTGGGGGCATCCATTAGAACAGAGTTGGGCTCTCCGAACGAAGATATGGTGTACACGTTTCAGCGGGCCACTCATCATACATACATAGTAAGTGAATACGAGACCCTAAAAAAAGTAAGTGAATACGACGTGTGAAATGTCTATATTACCCTTTATACGTTTTAGTGGGGGGTTGTACCGAAGCGGGACTCAAAAGATAAACGGGTCGTGCCGTTCTAGCCTGCATGACCAGCTTCCGGACCCAGGGCCATGCCATGTGTCGAGCACGACCCATTTAGCTCGTGTCGTGTCATGCCTACATGCTAACGGGCCCGCTCAGTGGGCACGACTCGGATGGCCACCTTTGTTGACACCCATCGCATCAGATAGTCAGCCAATTACACAGGGCGAGTAGGGTGGGCCGGCTCAAGTCCAACATCGCTATTGTGCTAGTTTTCATCAGTTTTGTTTCAGTTGGTTTTTCCCCGGTTGGTATTCCTCTTTTATTTTCCCTATTTTTATCCTTTTTTGTTCTTTTTTCCTTTTCCTTTTATAATGACATTTTATTCTACATGATTTTTAATAGACACGGGGAATAGTTTTTAAATGCATTATTAACATTTTTTATATGCGATGAATATTTTATCGAACTTCGATAGCAGGCACGAATCGATAACCTCGGAAAACTTAGTTTTGAATGAACCCGTACTTGAAAGTAGTAGACTAAGCACGCAACAACATTTTCTAACACACAGTAAATATATAATAAATATGTACTGATTTTTCAAAATAACATGAAGATATTTTAAAAGACATAAATCATTTTCGAAATACATATTTTTTAAAAGTACACAAACTTTTTAAAACATTGTGATCACTTTTTAACTTTATACAAAAAATTATTAAAATACAGAACATTTTATAATTACATAAACTTTAAAAAATTATGAACACTTAAAAAAGGACAAACATCTTTACTAAAATTAAATAAGAATTATTTAAAAAAATTGGTACCTTTTCTTTAAATAAGTGAAGAATTTATTGTAACAACATGATTATTTATCATTTCTTTTTAAATTTTAGACACAACTATGAAAAAATATAAGGAAATCGAAAACCAGAAAAAAGAAAAAAAGACTAGAAACAAAAGGAGGACGCACAATGCATGCAAGAAGCCGAACTAGGTCGGCCCACAATCCACCGCATGTGTGTTTGCTCGACTATTCATCACAACGGGTGATGAATAAGAGCTTTGCCTCTAGACCTAGCCCGAGAGGCTGAGGTTGCCCCTCGTTGCCTCTCTCCTTTGTACGCATGCAATGTCAACATGTGTCGCACTACCGCTCCGACTTTATAACTTCCCCACGAGACCAACACCGTCAGAGCCCACTAACGGTCATCGGCTCCATCTAGTGAGCACATGTAGTGGTTGTCATCCCAGCCCACGACCACAGCGAGCACACCGCTTTGCTTTGTTAGTTATTGCTATTGTTTTCATTGCCTCATGGATAGTTGTATATCCAATGGGCATTGGAATATGGAGAGGCTCTGGTCGATGGATATCTTCACGGATGAAGAGTGGACGGGCTTCTGAATATGTGCATGGATCTGGATGAGCTATTCTGGTCCCAACCCGCCACATTGCTATCATGAAGGAGCAGCACAAAAGACATAAGTTTGCACCAGTTGAATAAAAGAAATAACCAACATAAAGGTGGGTGGAAGAGAAAAGAGAGTGATTGTATTGGTCCTTGGAAGTTGCAATTGCCTTTTTTTCTCCTCTAGAAGTTCAGAAGCACAGAGTTTTTTTTTGAACTTTTTACAGTAGATAAATTCAAACATCAAAGTGATAGAATGACCCTTTTCCATTCCAAATACCACATGTGGGTTTATGTGGAGTATTCTAATTCAATTCAATTCATTTAGGTGGACAATGAATCATCTAAGCTGAAATTCCATTAATCTGGAGAAAATGAATTAGACTAGATGTAACACCCCAAAATTTTCTTCCTGGATTTTCAAAATCTTTTCTTAAAAATGAATTCTTTGAAAACCATTTTGATCCTATTTTCTTCCTTCTGATCGAAAACCTTTTCAAATTTTAGTTGGGTTCAAAATTTTCTAGAAAGGGTCTGTTTTGATTGATGGTTTTATTTGGAAAATGATTCTTAGAAAAAAAATATTTTCTATTAGAAAAGTTTCTGATATAGCTAAAATATTCTAAGGAGAAGCCCTTTTGCTTTTCTTCTAACACTTCCAAAATCCATCCAACAATCTTTCCACCACTCCTCAATCATTCCATATGTCATTCACACCTTGTAGGACAGCAACCAACTCCTTCCACCATACAAAAATATTTCTACAATATTTACAAAATTCCAAAGTTGGAAAATAACTTATTCATGATTTCTTTGATTTACAAAGGAACCATATTTTCTGCAAGTCCTCTGCTCCCACCAAAATTTCTCCAGCAACTAGATGGTAACCAAGACCCATTTCATCAAAAACCTTGGGATCCACAGTTCAAAAATATCAAATCTCCTTCAATTCAAATTTGGACCAGAAACAATCTTTTTGATACAAACCCAATTTTTATAGCTCCAAAAATTCTGAAACTTTACCAGACCCTCTTTTATGCATCAACACCTCACCACAAAAGTCCCTGCAAATTCCTAAAATGTCTAGACCTCTCTGACATTTCATCAAACGCTTGGTGGGCGCACTGTAGCACTGTCGAATAATTCAGTTAACTGAATTATTCAGTGACAGTGGCGATCGGTGTCGTGCGCATCTCCCCTTCCTTCTCCTTCACGGCGACGCCGTCGCTCATCAATGCCTGGGATTCCTGGCCCACTTCCCAGCCTCTCCTCTCCGACGTCGAGCTGTTGGCTAGCCGGTGCAACGGCCACCGTGCTCATCCACGACGGACCGAAGTTGCCTCGGCCACCGACCTCCATCACTCCACCGTACCTCCCCGACCTACCTCTCCCTCCACGCGGCACCTTCTCCGCATCGTTGACGCGCCGTCCAAGCCCCTAGAGCCCGCCTGGCAGTCGCCCGAGCAGGGCACGGCCGCCACACCCATGCGGACACCTCGCCGCGGATGAGGCCGAGGAGCTCGAGCCCGTCCAAGCTGAGGCTTCCAGAGGACTCCTCCGACCTCCTTGATCGCGTGCCGCAATTGCCGCCGCCCCTAACCTACCTCGCCGGCCGGAGTAACTCCGGTGTTATTCGCCCTCGCCGGCCACCCTCGGATTGCCTATAAAAGGGGACCCCGAGCTTCGATGACCACTCACCTCGCCCACACCACCTCCCAATCGCCCTCCCATGCACTTCCCCGACCTCGGGGAGGTCATCTTCCCCAACTCCGACCACCGCTCCGCCGCCACTGTCCCCGATCCGTTCATCGCCACCACTCCACCTCCACCGCTCAAAACCTGTCAGTAGCTTCCTCTTGCATCCACTCGACGACCCCGCACGCCAATTTCAACTCCCGAGCTCTCTCCGACGAAATCCAAAACCACCCGAACCACCGTCCGCCGGCGTCGACCTCACCGTCGTTCTGAAGCTCACCATCGACCACCACCACCACCCACCGACGCGGTAGTCCACCCTGATCGCGTTCCGACCACCACCATTCGCTGAAACCCCGGCGATCGTCGCCGGCGATCGTCGCCTCCCTTCTGTCAACGCGCGCGATCGCGTTTGAGTTCAAACATGACGAGTGGACCCCCCACCCGTCAGCGTTTTATTATTTTTCACCGTTTAAACAGAAAACGTATTTAGCTTTTTACGCTTTCTGCTCTGGAAAAACGCATTCTGCCGAACCGTTTTCAGTTTAAAGCGTACAGGGACCTGCTGTTTTGCAGAAAGGCCCCTGGTGTTAAAAGTTTAATAACTTTTAAACTACAACCCTGTTTGAGTTGATTCTTTTTTTGAAATTCTTATTTTTCACTCTAGTTTTTTTTAGTATTTATTCAAAAATGTTTCTAAGCAACTTTTGGTACTGTTACAAAAATTTGAATTGGTATTTGAAATTGATTTTTACAGAAAAAAGAGAGGGAGACTTTGCCGGGAATTTTGAGGGTTCTCCTTCTGACTACTTTGGGCAAGGCAAGCATATATGAACTTTGGATATGGTGATTGCATTGCATGGTTGCGTCAGTTGAAGTTTGCACCGCATATGTAGTGTATCGCAAGTGCATGCATGCATGAACATTTCTTTTCTTGCACATGACTTGTACCTCACTCAAGCTCAAGAATCTTTCTAACATGGTTGAAGGTTGTGAGCCTCCAGAAGTAAAGCTCCTGCCTTGGATGTGCCGGTGGGCACGGGTCACGTTTGACACGGTGGTGTCACGGTGACATATGTGGAGTACACCGGCTATAATAATAACAAACACATCCTGAGTCGACCTAGATCGAGTCTTGTTCCGTTACACCTACCTGTATACCGTGCTGCCACGAGTCCTTTCGTTAGGAAGGTACGGTTTAGTAAGTTGATAACCCCTAATCGGGTACACACCACATAGAGGGCCACGATGAGGGTTTCCACGGCCATGGACTAAATCCGGTCATCGGGTCAGGGGGCATGGGTGTTTCCGGCTAGATGTAGCCGAGAGGGGGGCACCCCTTGTAATCCGCGCGTATGAATAGTGATCCCATGCAGGACGATGGTCTCCCCGTCTTAGAGTTTTTCTGGAACGATGCTTTGGGTGATTCCTGGCATCCGGACGGTTAATCTGGTGTGTGCTGGTTAGGTGTGTTTTCAACCCAAAGACCGTAATGGGAATTAGTCAGTGTCACGGTACTGACTAAAGAAACCTCATACACGTGGGTAAAGAGTACACCCTCTGCAGAGTAATATCTATTCGAATAGCCGTGTCCACAGTCAAGGACGTTAGCTGGGTGGGTCAAGTGTCGGTCCCGGTGTCGGTCTTTGGAGGTAAATAATTAACATCGAGCACGAATATTTTGCAGGATGATTTTTTTGTCACTACTAGTATTTTCATGAATTTATTACTGGTGATATGAATATTATTGTGGCCTAACCCATTTCTCTTATTATATTTTCTGAGTGTCTCACGGGCTGGCTAGACTACCCCGGACATTCAGTTTTATTTTCAAGACCTCTCGTGGCGTCGCTTGACTTTTCGGATGGTTCTGTCTCGTCCGATTTCTCTTTTAGACACCCGATTGGCATTTCTTTTCAAGACCTCTCGTGGCGTCGCTTGAGTTCTCGGATGGTTCTGTCTCGTCCGATTTCTCTTTTAGACACCCGATTGGCATTTCTTTTCAAGACCTCTCGTGGCGTCGCTTGAGTTCTCGGATGGTTCTGTCTCGTCCGATTTCTCTTTTAGACACCCGATTGGCATTTCTTTTCAAGACCTCTCGTGGCGTCGCTTGAGTTCTCGGATGGTTCCGTCTCGTCCAATTTCTCTTTTAGACACCCGTTTGGCATTTCTCTTAAAGACCTACCGAGGTGTCATTTTTAGACATCCGACCGGCATTCTTCTTTTATATTTTCTTACTACTAACACCTCACTTCTTCACGTGTTACAAATTTTATCAGGCCATGATTTAACCCTGCCAGCATGCATATATATATATATATATGTTATGAATAGCATGAGCATTTCACACCATGAGCATATGCATTCAGTATATCTTTTGTTCAATTATGTTTGCGAGTACATTCCAAACGTACTCACTGGCTTGTCCCTGGCTATTTACTTGGCCAGACCTGGAGGAGGACGAGCTTATGGAGGAGGATTGCGCTAGCGAGCCCGATGCTTAGAGGAATCCCAGTCAGACCACCTGTGATATAGGAGTCTACCACATGTACCATCCGCTGAGCTTCCGCTACACAAATAAAGTAGTCAAGTCTCACACTGACACTTGGCTCTATTTTACTGTATCAGTTTTACAGTACCACCACACCACTGTCATATTCCACCACCGTAGTATATTGGAAAGTTTGTAATAAACTTGTTGAGTCATCCTGACTCAACCCTGTGTAATATTATATTTGTACTGGTTATCTATATCAAGGGAGTCCACCGGTGGTTCTTGGGGCTGGTAGGACTCGAGGGCTCTTTTGTGATTTATTCCCAGAAAAGGGGCCCGACAAACCTTGGTATCAGAGCCAGGCTGACTGTAGGAAACCCTAGGCACGATCGCTAGCACTCGAGTCAGTACTAACATTTTTAGCATGCATCTCATGCATTGTAGCAAATTTTCCTTGGTCATCATATACTTATGATATGACTATTTGGATTTATGTCTACTGTTGTAGATGGCTGGTGGCGTCTACTCATCCCAGATTTTCGCCAACGAGCCCGCGGGATTTTCCCGTCTTCTCTCCGCCATCGCTAGGGACGCGATGGGGTCTCCAGGCCGTCCAGTGTACACCGTTTTCCCTGAGAGGATCACGGACACCCTGATTATGTACCAGGCCTCGGTATATATTCGGGGCGGAAGTGTCTTGTCCTTCTGCCACTATCGTTTTATGGGGAGAGTCATGCCCTCTGAGAGGCTTGCTATTCAGATGGCCGCCCGTGAGGCTATCGCTCGTCTTAGGGACATCCTGCCTGTCATGCAGACTCGTCCCTATCATTACCTGCCATGCCATATTCCGTACACTAGTCACTATGCCTTTCCCTGCACCGCGGGAGAAAGGGATGAGGCGATCGAGCCCCTTGTCCAGTACATTATGTCACTAGAGTCAGTCTTCACCTCTTTGGTGGATGACCATCTTGCTGCACGGGTGGACTTAGCTCGTGCGAGGGTTACTCGCAGGAGTGAGTACCGTTCCCCTTCGCCTCGTGCCCCTCGTATCCCTACTCCACCATTTGATCCTCCTCTCGGTTCCACGATCCAGCGCTCACCCCCGGGTGATGAGGCTAGCCGCTTGGTTGCTCTTGTCCCGGTCAGAGCTCCACCACCGACGAGCACGGTGCCATCCCCAGCTGGCGTGGCATCGACGACTGCCCGACTGCAGACCATTCCCGAGGAGGAGGAGGAGGTTGAGTCATCAGTGCCTTGTCTAGGACTCACACTTGGCAGGGCCCTTGATATTCCAGACACTCCGTGAGGACGGACGAGGCATTCCACTGTAGACGACTGATATGAGAGCGCAGTTGTAAAATATTTATGTTCTGTTTCTTTTTATCTTTTGTAAAATAGCGAAGTGAAGGCTGGGACCACAGCACGCTGAGAGGGCGGAGTAGCACGCTAGCTTAAATAAGTGGTCGTGTAGTAAACAAGTTTCTACGAGCACCTTGTATAATTAAACCATGCTTGTATGATAAAATCTGGCATGTATAATTAAATCTGTTGTGTGATATAATCTGTTACTTTATGCACTTACAATTTTGGGGAGGGAATTATTTTCAGTCTCTTAAAAATTTATTTCCTTCTCTGTCACTTCTTTTCTCATCGGTGTTACACAAATACCCCAGAAAAAAAAATGCATCGCCCCTGGACTCGTTCCATGCGAGGGACAGCTGAAATCTCGGGGGCGAGATTTTCTTTAAGGGGGTAGGTGTTGTAACACCCCAAAATTTTCTTCCTGGATTTTCAAAATCTTTTCTTAAAAATGAATTCTTTGAAAACCATTTTGATCCTATTTTCTTCTTTCTGATCGAAAACCTTTTCAAATTTTAGTTGGGTTCAAAATTTTCTAGAAAGGGTCTGTTTTGATTGATGGTTTTATTTGGAAAATGATTCTTAGAAAAATATATATTTTCTATTAGAAAAGTTTCTGATATAGCTAAAATATTCTAAGGAGAAGCCCTTTTGCTTTTCTTCTAACACTTCCAAAATCCATCCAACAATCTTTCCACCACTCCTCAATCATTCCATATGTCATTCACACCTTGTAGGACAGCAACCAACTCCTTCCACCATACAAAAATATTTCTACAATATTTACAAAATTCCAAAGTTGGAAAATAACTTATTCATGATTTCTTTGATTTACAAAGGAACCATATTTTCTGCAAGTCCTCTGTTCCCACCAAAATTTCTCCAGCAACTAGATGGTAACCAAGACCCATTTCATCAAAAACCTTGGGATCCACAGTTCAAAAATTTCAAATTTCCTTTAATTCAAATTTGGACCAGAAACAATCTTTTTGATACAAACCCAATTTTTATAGCTCCAAAAATTCTGAAACTTTACCAGACCCTCTTTTATGCATCAACACCTCACCACAAAAATCCCTGCAAATTCCTAAAATGTCTAGACCTCTCTGACATTTCATCAAACGCTTGGTGGGCGCACTGTAGCACTGTCGAATAATTCAGTTAACTGAATTATTTAGAGACAGTGGCGATCGGTGTCGTGCGCATCTCCCCTTCCTTCTCCTTCACGGCGATGCCGTCGCTCATCAATGCCTGGGATTCCTGGCCCACTTCACAGCCTCTCCTCTCCGACGTCGAGCTGTTGGCTGGCCGGTGCAACGACCACCGTGCTCATCCACGGCGGACCGAAGTCGCCTCGGCCACCGACCTCCATCACTCCACCGTACCTCCCCGACCTACCTCTCCCTCCACGCGGCACCTTCTCTGCATCGTTGACGCGCCGTCCAAGCCCCTAGAGCCCGCCTGGCAGTCGCCGGAGCTGGGCACGGCCGCCACACCCGTGCGGACACCTCGCCGCGGATGAGGCCGAGGAGCTCGAGCCCGTCCAAGCTGAGGCTTCCAGAGGACTCCTCCGACCTCCTTGATCGCGCGCCGCAATTGCCACCGCCCCTAACCTACCTCGCCGGCCGGAGTAACTCCGGTGTTATCCGCCCTCGCCGGCCACCCTCGGATTGCCTATAAAAGGGGACCCCGAGCTTCGATGACCACTCACCTTGCCCACACCACCTCCCAATCGCCCTCCCATGCACTTCCCCGACCTCGGGGAGGTCATCTTCCCCAACTCCGACCACCGCTCCGCCGTCACTGTCCCCCATCCATTCATCGCCACCACTCCACCTCCACCGCTCAAAACCTGCCAGTAGCTTCCTTTTGCATCCACTCGACGATCCCGCACGCCAATTTCAACTCCCGAGCTCTCTCCGACGAAATCCAAAATCACCCAAACCACCGTCCGCCGGCGTCGACCTCACCGTCGTTTTGAAGTTCACTGGCGACCACCACCACCACCCACAGACGCGGTAGTCCACCCTGATCGCGTTCCGACCACCACCATTCGATGAAACCCCGACGATCGTCGCCGGCGATCGTCGCCTCCCTTCTGTCAACGCACGCGACCGCGTTTGAGTTCAAACCTGACGAGTGGACCCCCACCCGTTAGCGTTTTATTATTTTTCACCGTTTAAACAGAAAACGTATTTAGCTTTTTACGCTTTCTGCTCTGGAAAAACGCATTCTACCGAAGCGTTTTCAGTTTAAAGCGTACATGGACCTGCTGTTTTGTAGAAAGGCCCCTGGTGTTAAAAGTTTAATAACTTTTAAACTACAACTCTGTTTGAGTTGATTCTTTTTTTGAAATTCTTATTTTTCACTCTAGTTTTTTTAGTATTTATTCAAAAATGTTTCTAAGCAACTTTTGATACTGTTACAAAAATTTGAATTGGTATTTGAAATTGATTTTTACAGAAAAAAGAGAGGGAGACTTTGCCGGGAATTTCGAGGGTTCTCCTTCTGACTACTTTGGGCAAGGCAAGCATATATGAACTTTGGATATGGTGATTGCATTGCATGGTTGCGTCAGTTGAAGTTTGCACCGCATATGTAGTGAATCGCAAGTGCATGCATGCATGAACATTTCTTTTCTTGCACATGACTTGTACATCACTCAAGTTCAAGAATCTTTCTAACATGGTTGAAGGCTGTGAGCGTCCAGAAGTAAAGCTCCTGCCTTGGACGTGCCGGTGGGCACGGGTCACGTTTGACACGGTGGTGTCACGATGACATATGTGGAGTACACCGGCTATAATAATAACAAACACCTCCTGAGTCGACCTAGATCGAGTCTTGTTCCGTTACACCTAGCTGTATATCGTGCTGCCATGAGTCCTTCCGTTAGGAAGGTACGGTTTAGTAAGTTGATAACCCCTAATCGGGTACACACCACATAGAGGGCCACGATGAGGGTTTCCACGGCCATGGACTAAATCCGGTCATCGGGTCAGGGGGCATGGGTGTTTCCGGCTAGATATAGCCGAGAGGGGGGCACCCCTTGTAATCCGCGCATATGAATAGTGATCCCATGCAGGACGATGGTCTCCCCGTCTTAGAGTTTTTCTGGAAAGATGCTTTGGGTGATTCCTGGCATCCGGACGGTTAATCTGGTGTGTGCTGGTTAGGTGTGTTTTCAACCCAAAGACCGTAATGGGAATTAGTCAGTGTCACGGTACTGACTAAAGAAACCTCATACCCGTGGGTAAAGAGTACACCCTCTGCAGAGTAATATCTATTCGAATAGCCGTGTCCACGGTCAAGGACGTTAGCTGGGTGGGTCAAGTGTCGGTCCCGGTGTCGGTCTTTGGAGGTAAATAATTAACATCGAGCACGAATATTTTGCAGGATGATTTTTTTTGTCACTACTAGTATTATCATGAATTTATTACTGGTGATATGAATATTATTGTGGCCTAACCCGTTTCTCTTATTATATTTTCTGAGTGTCTCACGGGGCTGGCTAAACTACCCCGTACATTCAGTTTTATTTTCAAGACCTCTCGTGGCGTCGCTTGAGTTCTCGGATGGTTCTGTCTCGTCCGATTTCTCTTTTAGACACCCGATTGGCATTTCTTTTCAAGACCTCTCGTGGCGTCGCTTGAGTTCTCGGATGGTTCTGTCTCGTCCGATTTCTCTTTTAGACACCCGATTGGCATTTCTTTTCAAGACCTCTCGTGGCGTCGCTTGAGTTCTCGGATGGTTCTTTCTCGTCCGATTTCTCTTTTAGACACCCGATTGGCATTTCTTTTCAAGACCTCTCGTGGCGTCGCTTGAGTTCTCGGATGGTTCTATCTCGTCCGAATTCTCTTTTAGACACCCGTTTGGCATTTCTCTTAAAGACCTACCGAGGTGTCATTTTTAGACATCCGACCGGCATTCTTCTTTTATATTTTCTTACTACTAACGCCTCACTTCTTCACGTGTTACAAATTTTATCAGGCCATGATTTAACCCTGCCAGCATGCATATATGTTATGAATAGCATGAGCATTTCACACCATGAGCATATGCATTCAGTATATCTTTTGTTCAATTATGTTTGCGAGTACATTCCAAACGTACTCACTGGCTTGTCCCTGGCTATTTACTTGGCCAGACCTGGAGGAGGACGAGCTTATGGAGGAGGATTGCGCTAGCGAGCCCGACGCTTAGAGGAATCCCAGTCAGACCACCTGTGATATAGGAGTCTACCACATGTACCATCCGCTGAGCTTCCGCTACACAAATAAAGTAGTCAAGTCTCACACTGACACTTGGCTCTATTTTACTGTATCAGTTTTACAGTACCACCACACCACTGTCATATTCCACCACCGTAGTATATTGGAAGGTTTGTAATAAACTTGTTGAGTCATCCTGACTCAACCCTGTGTAATATTATATTTGTACTGGTTATCTATATCAAGGGAGTCCACCGGTGGTTCTTGGGGCTGGTAGGACTCGAGGGCTCTTTTGTGATTTATTCCCAGAAAAGGGGCCCGACACTAGAGTACACCAAAACAATCCTCCAGATAGATATGTGCGGTTGCAGTTTCTCCAAAAAGTTTGGTAGAAAGTTTCTCCACTTTTCACCTGACATTTCTAGTGGAAACTCACAGGGACACGCACCTGCCCAGCTATGTTGGTCGCCCGATTGCCTCACGATCCGCAAAGTCATTGGATTCCCTACGAGGGCACAACAAATTTGAAGTTTCAGTTTAAAAAACTTACGATTTTTGTCAGTTCTAGGCACTGAAACTTTCGAATTTGTCGGTTGCTTGTGCAAAGGCTCAGAAATTAAACTTAACGAAGTGTAAAAAAAATCGTCAAACCATACTCAGAATGAATCTCATTTGAAAGCCGTCATTACGAGAAACACGCAAAAGGTAACTTAATTTGAATTTTTGGTTCAAAAGATATGAGTGATCCAAAATCGAAGGCCAAAAGAAAAAGGGGTTACGTCCCCCGCCCCTGCCTTGCTATAAATCTCCTTCCACATTACTTGCATCATTTGTGTTGTGGATGCAGAGGAACTATTCAGCGAAACAAGCTAATCTGGTGGATGGACCTAATTTATCTCTGAAACTCTGAGAAAAATAAATTCATGCACCGGTAGAGTAGCAGTGCTGCAAAAGTGGATAGACAAAGGTGGAACATCACTAATTCGCAATGCATATCCTAGAGATCGTACTAGTACACACTTTCTATCACCAGGCCCCGTGCCATGGACATGTCCCGCTAGGCCGCTACTGCGGCTTGCTTTGACTTCTGTGGCGTCCCCCCAGCGATACTGTTGCTATCAAGTTGTTGGGGATTTGACTTTGATGTGTGGACAGGAGACTCGCTGGAACTAGTATCTGTTGCGTGCTCTGGGCCTCTGGCTACTGGATAGGTATGGACTGTGCGTGCGTGCAGCTGCATGCATGGTCAACCAAATTTCTTAACTGACCGGGCCACCGGCCACCAGCGCTCTCCGGTGGAAATAGCTGCTGGCTGGGTGGAATCCGATGGAGTTATGGGCGGTTTGGTCTTGTCGTCCGCCATATATATGCGTCTGGATATGAGTTTGACTTTCACGTTAGAGTTTGCTACATCGCCGACGTGCTCGCGCATGTGAGAGCCAGGGCGGCGTGCCGCGTGGGCGGCCGCCGCTGGATCTGTTTGTTTCTTCTTTCCGGGGGAGGATCAATGGCGGCCCAAAGCATGTGTCTTTTTTTTCGCAAAAAAAAAAACATGTGTCTTTCTATTCTAGAAGGCTAGAAAAGAGGCCGTGCATTGTAATGGAAGAAAAAATGCCACACTTACCTAATCATGACTCAAGACACCAATAACCTAACCTTGACCCAAGATCCCAACAGATCCAAGTCATTTATTTCAACACATGACATTTTATTTGTGTTGTCACTTATCGTTCTTCCCATTTTTTTGATGGTGCCTCAGTGTTCACACAATCCAACGCGTCTGAATGTTGTCAATCCTAAGACGTCTCACTCGACATAAGATGAGAAATCTCCTTTTTTCTTATCGTTCTTCCCATATTTTTGATGGTGCCTCAGTGTTCACACAATCCAATGCGTCTGAATGTGGTCAATCCTAAGGCGTCTCTCTCGACATAAGATAAGAAATCTCCTTTTTTCCGTGAGCTTTTGGTGAGGCGTGCATGCATGGTTATACATGGTTTCTTTTGTCTTCAATCATGATTTTCCTAAGGTTCCTTTCCAATATGGGCTGGCACCACTATGTAAGAAAGACATATCATGCGCTATTGATTAGATTGCATCCTAAATAGCATTTTTAATGGTTAACGGGTAAAATAACATCTTATTCGGATTGTACATATTTTTCTAATCAAATTTCATACAAAACATGTTAAAATTTGGAGTTGTGGTTTAAATAATATGGACCAGTTCTCACATAAGCCCAACACGTTTGAATGTTCTCAATTCTAAGACGTCTCTATCGACATAAGATGATAAATCTATTTTTTTGTGAGGTATTGGCGAGGCGTGCATGTGTGGTTATAGTTGGTCTCTTTCGTCTCTAATCATGGTTTTGCTAAGGTGTTCATTTCTAATCTGGATCGGCATCGGTATGAAAGAAAGACGGATTATATGCTATTGATTAAGTTGGCATCCTATTCACATTTTAAAAAGGGTTAACAGGTAAAATCACATCATATTCACATTATACGCATTTTTCAATCAAATTTTATAATAACATGTTGAATTTTGAGTTACGGTTTAAAAGATATTTATCAGTACTCACACAATCATGATGTCATCCAAGTGCACGTGGTTTAGTTCTAGCTTCTTCGAAGTAAGAGTATCGATCCCACAGGAAACACATAAATCAATATTTTGTCTCTCGAAGAGTTTAAAGAATATGCCTGCAAGTTGTGAGTTATCCAAAGAGGTGATAGAATAAAGATAAAAGTGTAGCAAGTGTGAAAGTAAATAGTGCGAGAATAAGTAAACAAATAAGGTTGCACAAATGGGCGTTGAAACCAATATGACTAAAGTGTTCCCTGGGAGTCCGGATTTCCCACCAGCGTGCATCTATAGCGGTGCCTAAACACAATGCTTTGTCGGATTCCTAAGCCACTTTGCATATTTCTATTTGTGGGCAAAGGCGGTACAGATACGTGCATACACGCGGCAATCCCGTATCACATACACCACCATCGTTCTTCCCCGCTCCGGTTACCAAACGGTGATTAAGGGGAAAAGGTCCCCGTTGACGCAACCTATATGTGGTCTCTATTTTACCCCCTGCTGCAATGGTCGGGACGAAGGGAGATATGGCTTGTCACGCCACCCTCCTCCACAACCGGTCGGTCGGCCAACAATAATAACCCGCGTCCAAAACTGCCATACATTGGATGGTCGACTTCACCCAACATCAAGAAGATCATTAACGCAAAGAGGATATCAAATACTATTATTAAATGATTTGTTACATGATAGGGCTCATTCATATCCCGAGAACTAGGAGAACTACTCACACATCGAGGCAACAATCATCATACAAGTGGTGATGGTGGACATGAAAGGGATGCACATGTTACACTCAAGTTGATCCACAAGCGTTCTTGAGGCGTTACACTAAAAGGATGTGGATGATGATGATGATGACACTGGTGATGATGTTTGCTACTTGTGGTAGGCGTTGGGTTTTCCCCAAAGATGATGGGTGTTGTAGTATAGTAGTGGAAAGTATTTCCCTCGGTTAAGAACCAAGGTTTATTAAACCAATAGGAGATCACAGAAACGAACGATCGATAGTACCTGCACAAGCACAAATAAATACTTGCACCCAACACGGGTAAGAGGGTTGTAAATCTCTTGTATTCGTTAATAGCAAGCATTAATTCTGATAGTGGTACATAGAAAGATCGCAAAAGAAAATAAAAGTAAATAAATTGCAGCAAGTATTTCAGGGTTTTAGTAATATGAAGTGAATGGACCCCGAGGCCATAGCTTTCACTAGAGGCATCTCTCTCATGAGCATAGTAATGGTGGGTAGACAAATTACTATTGGGCAATTGATAGAAAATCAAATAACTATGACGATATTCATGGCATGATCAATACATAGGCATTACGTCTGTGACAAGTAGATCGAAACGATTCTGCATCTACTACTATTACTCC
Organism: Elymus sibiricus; assembly: GCA_039707655.1. Classification (NCBI taxonomy): domain Eukaryota; kingdom Viridiplantae; phylum Streptophyta; class Magnoliopsida; order Poales; family Poaceae; genus Elymus; species Elymus sibiricus. Next base: position 371,052,069 of record CM077675.1, on the reverse strand, counting down.
ACCCCTCGGCCGCCATCCAACATGCATCTTAAGGTATTAAGTTCATAACCAACTGAGTAATGCTTGGAGCATGATGACATAATGTAGACAAAGTAAGACCAAATAATATGTTTGAACCCCGTCGTTTTACCCTTAGTAGCAACAATAGAAACACATGCCTCACTACTCCTCCTGTCACAGAGTGAGGACACCGAAAGATTGAACCTACTACTATGCACCACTTCCTCTGAAGATCTAATCATCAACTTGGCTAAAAAAACTCATAGATCGGAAAGCATACATAACTATAAAATCACACATAATAAATCTCAGAAAAGACTCAATTACTTTCAATAAATAATATGATCATAAACCCACAATTCATCGGATCCCAACAAATACACCGCAAAGATTACATCGAATAGGTCTCTAAAGAGATCATTGTATTGAAGATCAAATGAGAGAGAGAGAGAGAGAGAGAGAGAGAGAGAGAGGGAGACATGTAGCTACTGCCATGGACCCATAGGTCATGTGGGGAACTACTCACACATCATTGGGACGGAAAAAAGGTTGATGAATATAGCCTCCATGATGGATTCCCCCTGTAGAGTACCGAAAAAGGTCTCTAGATGGGATTGCGGAAGAACATATGCTTGTGGCTGATGTCTACTACACAACTTTATTCTTGTAGACTCTGTTGCGCCTCCAGGTGCAGAGTTTTGTAGGACAGTAGCAATTTTCCCTCAAGTGGATGACCTAAGGTTTTTCAATCCGTGGGAGGTGTAGGATGAAGATGGTATCTCTCAAACAACCCTGCAATCAAATACAAACAATCTCTTGTGTCCTTGACACACCCAATACAATGGCAAATTGTATAGGTGCACTAGTTCGGCGAAGAGATGGTGATACAAGTGTAGTATGGGTAGTAGATATAAGTTTTTGTAATATGAAATAATAAAAACAGCAAGTTAACAAGTGACAAACAACAAGCAAAACGGTGTATCAATGCTTGGAAACAAGGCCTAGGGTTCATACTTTCACTAGTACAATCTCTCAACAATGCTAACATAAATGAATTAGATAACCATCCCACAACGTGCAACAAAGAATCACTCCAAAGTTGCTATCCAGCGGAGAACATAAGAAGAAATTGTTGTAGGCAGCGAACCACCTCAAAGTTATCTTTCCGATCAATCTATTTAGCCATCCCCATAGGTGCCACAAACAGCCCTAGAGTTTGTACTAAATAACAACTAACAATTTCAGATTCATAACGTTCAATCCACATAAAGAACATCAAAGATGTGGGATCGAGAAGAGGCATCTAGAGGGGGGGGGGGGGGGTGAATAGACACTTAACAAGATATATGAGCAGTTTTTAGTTCACTTGAAGATTTAGGCAGATTTTGCACAAGTTAAGGTGCATCCAAAGATTCCCACACATGCATATCTAGAGATTGAGCAGCGGACAGTAAACATCATGCATTTGCAAGAAACATAAAGGATGGTAGAGTAGGAAGATCAAACACAATGAAGACACAGAGATTTTTAGCCTGGTTCCGATAGGTGGTGTTATCGTACGTCCACGTTGATGGAGACTTCAGGCCACAGAGGGTAACGGTTGCGCAAGTCCACGGAGGGCTCCACCCACGAAGGGTCCACGAAGAAGCAACCTTGCCTATTCCACCATGGCTTACGTCCACGAAGGACTAGCCTCACTTGGGGTAGATATCCACGAAGTAGGCGATCTCCTTGCCCTTACAAACTTCTTGGTTCAACTCCACACGATCCGGAGGCTCCCAAGCGACACCTAGCCAATCTAGGAGACACCACTCTCCAAAAGGTAATAGATGGTATATGGATGATGAACTCCTTGCTCTTGTGCTTCGAAAGATAGTTTCCTCAACACTCAATCACTCTCTCATAGAATTTGGCTTGGTGGAAGAGGATGATTGGCTGGAAAGCAACTTGGGGAGGCTAGAAATCAAGATTCATGTGGTGGGAATGGAATATCTTGATCTCAACACATGAGTAGGTGGTTCTCTCTCAGAAAATGAATGGTGGGAGTGTTGTTTTGTTCTGAGTTCTCTCTCTATCAATGAGAGGAGGGTGGATGGGTATATATAGGCATGTCCAAAAATCCAATCGTTACAACATTACTGCCCAACTCGGTGGAATCGAAGTAAAAACTCGGTTGCACCGACCAGTGAAAAAGGTTGCAGCTTTCAGCTTTTCGGTGAGACCAATAGGAAGCAACTCGGTGAGACTGATTCGGTTGACCTAGGGCAGATCCACATCTCGGTGGCACCAAAATGAAAAACTCGGAGGTTCCGAAGTAAAACATTTCGATTCCAGAGAGTTGGCAACTGCATCTCGGTGTGACCGAACTCAATCTTGATGGTATCGAGGCGCTAGGGTTTTGGCTCCGGTTCTGTCTTGGGTAAACTCGGTGGGGCCGATTTGGAAATGTTGGTGGCACCGAATTTGGAAGTTAGGGTTTTGGAAAGAATCTTTTGTGAGAGTTTGGTTGAGGCTTTTGGTGGCAAATCTCTAAGAACTTTGAGCAACCAGATCATTATCAATACGTCATCCCCTTTTAATAGTATTGGCTTTCCTATGGACTCAATTGTGATGTCTCACGTAAAAGAAAACGTAGAGTCTTGAAGCTCTTGCAAATATGATTCCTTTCCATCTTGGGGATACTTCTCACAATTCCCAACCACTCCTATCTTTGGACTTCATCTGAAATAGACTAGATAAAACTGTTAGTCCAAGAGATAATGCATGTTGTCATTGTTTTGGTAATTGATGACAACAAACAATCAAAGCTTCAAATTAAAATATGCAGTAGTATATGATAGCTTTGAGAGACATATGACTAAAACAAGCTCCCCCTACAAGTGTGCAATTCCTTTAAGGGATAGTTGCTTTTGGAATGCATGAACACACACATGGTAGAGAAGACATGACAAGTCATATGTATCTTGGCTACATGCATCAAACATATATGTGAATGAAGTATGTCCTTGTTCATGACTCACTCTTGCAAACAATATGTGCAAGAAGCAAGAGATTGTCTTGAACATGAAGAAGATGCATGTACTTACCTTGAAACACTGGAGCATTTTAACTAGAGAAACATACTTGAGAAAACAGAGTTAGATAACACAAGAATATTTCTTTCATATAAATGCAAGAGATTTCAAATGTACCAAGATATGGATGACATGTAGAAATAGTATTCTCTTAAGATTGACATGTCTCCAAGAATATTTATTGAACTTTCTCCCCTGAATAGGGATGTTCTTTCTTCCTCTCCCCCTGATTCTTAGCATGTAGATATTGGGAGTAGGTAGGGTGAGACAAGTCTAACACATATAGTCAGGCAAATCCATATCACACAGTCTCTCTCCTTTAGTCTTGATTTGGTCTCTCCCCCTGGATAGCTTTAAGCTTTGATATTTCTCCCTCTTTGGCATCAATTTCCAAGAAGCATCAGAGTGTAATAGATCCTAGAGAGAATGGTCATAGAGCATTGTCTTGAAAAATGTTTAAGATTTGGCAAAGATATCTGGCAAAGAAATCTACTGAAAGCAAATTTCGAAGGCTCCGAGGAAACAGGCAAGTTGGATCGGTAGGACCGAATGATTGTTGAAGCTCAGAGGCATATCGGTGGCACCGAAGTGTTTCATGTCGGTTTCACTTAAGAAGCACTATGGAGTATAAATGCCATATCGGTGACGCGGATTCCTTTTAATCGGAGATTCCGAGATGCAAACAGAAACATGGCAAAAGTATTCCTGGCCAATTCAGTCAAAGAGATTTTCCATGAAAAGTTGACTGGATTTGCAAGAAAATTCCAGTAAGGTTTACAAGGAATTTTCAAATAAGATTTGCAAGGAATTTTCAAATAGATGAAGATTGAAAGGTAGCAAGAAAACATTCAATTAAAAGATGAACCAACCAAGAAACTTTATCTAGGTGATGGTCGACGACTAGGTCACCTATATTAGAGTATATTAACTTAGGAGCCAAGTGAGAACACTTGATCATAGGTCATACTCATTTAAGCTCAAAATGGGGTTACCATTTTTTGTTTAAGCATTTTGATGTTTTCATATCACTTTGAATTGCTTTGACTCATGACTTGGAGTAAAACTTCTTCAAGGATATGATTACATACCTTTGAGTGATGTTAATGATGTAAGCATGTAGGTGGCTTGTTGTGGATGCTCAAGTGTTGGAGTTCGGAGCTATCCTTCTTTCTCTTGAAGTAGATCCTCCTACATGGGTTAGTCATGCAAGGAATAACATGAATGTATCCAAATGACAAGAGTGAAAATTTGTATCAAATGTTTGTCAAGGATATAATTTGTATTGTCTTCTTCCTTCATCACAAAGAATGATTGTTGATACTTGGTCATGACAAGATTGTTTATAGTTTGAGTTGATGGCAATATTGTGGAGTGTGATCCATCCAAGTACCTACAAAAGGGTTAGATGCAACACAAGGGAGCATAGTTTCCAAGATATGAAATGGTATCATGTCAATAGTATCAAGGAATGGTCATGTAAGCTCATGCCCTTACATGCATCCGAGTGAGTCTATAGAACAAGTTTGAAGCATCTATGATGTTAAACTCACCCCTCAAGTGAAAAAAACGCTTTCTCATCAAGTGGTTTTGTGAAGATATCTACCAATTGCTTATCGGTATGAACATGTTTGAGATTAATATCTCCTTTGGCAACATGATCAACAATGAAATGATGACGAACTTGAATATGCATAGTTCGAGAATGCACGGGATTGTGTGCAATCTTGATAGCACTCTTATTGTCACAAAAAAATGGAACATGTTTCACATGTATTCCATAGTCTTTAAGAGTTCGAGTCATCCATAGCAATTGTGCACAACAAGATTCGACGGTGATGTATTCCGCTTCGGTGGTAGATAGAGATACCAAGTTTTGTTTCTTGGAGGACCATAATAAAAGAGATCTCCCAACAAATTGACAAGTACCCGAGGTGGATTTTCTATCAACCTTATCTCCGGCATAGTCCGAGTTGGAATAGCCCATAAGGTCAAATGAAGATCCCTTGGGATACCAAATGCCAAAGTTTGGTGTATGTATCAAGTATCTCACAATTCTTTTCACGACCTTAAGATGACACTCTTTGGGTGCCACTTGATATCTGGCACACATGCACACACTTAGCATGATATCGGGACGAGAGGCACAAAGGTATAGCAATGAACCAATCATTGATCGATAAATTTTTTGATCAACCGGTTTGTCCTCTTTAGTGAGGTCAACATGCCCACTTTTAGGCATGGGGGTTTTCATACCTTTGCATTCTTGCATGTTGAACTTCTTGAACAAGTCCTTGGTATACTTTGTTTGAGAGACAAACGTACCATCTCTCGTTTGCTTGATTTGCAAACTAAGGAAGAATTTCAGCTCACACATCATGGACACCTCATATTCTCGGACATCAACCTTCCAAATTTCTCACTAAAATGTGGGTTTGTAGATCCAAATATGGTATAATCCACATAAATTTGGCACACAAATAATTCACCATTAAATATTTTAGTGAACAAGGTTGCGTCAGTTTTACAAATTTCAAAACCCTTTTCTATAGGAAACTTTATTAAGCATTTGTACCGAGCTCGAGGGGCTTGTTTAAGACCATAGAGAGCTTTGCGAAGTTTATAGACATGATTAGGTTTCTTATGGTTCACAAAACTGGGAGGTTGTTTAACACAGACTTCGTCCTCACTTTTACCATTTAGAAAAGCACTTTTAATGTCCATTTGGTAAGGTGTAATATCATGGTGATTGGCATAAGCAAGAATAATGCGAACGGATTCAAGTCTAGCAACGTGGGCGTATGTCTCACCATAGTCCATACCTTCGACTTGAGTTTAGCCTTAAGCCACAAGACGATCCTTGCTGAGTTCCACTTGTCCGTATTCATCTTGCTTGTTTTGAAACACCCATTTTGTTCCAATGATGTTGTGTTCTTCCTTGGGATTTTCCACTAGAGTCCAAACTTGATTTCTCTCGAAGTTGTGTAGCTCCTCATGCATAGCATTCACCCAATCCGGGTCTTCGAGAGCTTCTTGCACCTTCATAGGGTCAATGCTAGAGATAAATGAGTAATGCTCACAAAAGTTAGCTAAAGCGAGATTTAGAGCGAGTGATTCCCCCGTTTCTTATGTCACCAAGAATTTGCTCTACGGAATGGTCTTTGTCCACGCTTGCTCGAACTTGGGGTAGCTTTTGCTTGTTGGACGATGGAGCCTCCTCATCATCTTATTCTTCTTCGTTGTTGTTGAAGTGGTCGTTCCCTTGTGGAGGTGGTGAAGGACGTTGAGGTGGATCATCTTGATGTATTTCTTCACTCTCTTCATCTTGTCGTGTACCACTTGTGGATACCTCCATGTTATCTTGTTATTCACCTTGACGTGAGAGGTAGGGGCTTCCACTTGAGTTGATGAAGTACTTTCCTTCACTTCCATGGGACGAATCTTGCCTATGGACAAGTCTTGGATTGCTCCCGAAGGTTCCTTATCTCCTACATCATTTGGCAATTGTTAGACTTGCGAACCATTAGTTTCATCAAACTTTACATCTACCGTCTCTTCAACTTTTCGAGTGAAGTTGTTCTAGACATGGCCAGTGTGAGAGTTCGATCCATAACCGAGTAGGAAACCTTCATGAGATTTAGGAGCAAATTTAGAGCGACGATGCTTATCAAGAATGTAGCACTTTGAGCCGAATACCCGAAAGTATCCAACTTGGGGTTTGTTACTGGTGAGTAGCTCGTATGCCGTTTTACCGAGAAGCTTGTGTAGATAGAGTCGGTTTGTTGCATGACAAGCTGTTTCCATCTCTTCTGCCCAAAAGTGTCGTGGAGTTTTGTACTCGTCGAGCATTGTCCTGGCCATATCTATGAGAGTCCAATTCTTCCTCTCAACAACTCCCTTTTGTTGAGGAGTGTACGTAGCCGAGAACTCATGTGAGATACCTTCTTCGTCAAGAAAAGTATCCACATTTGTGTTCTTGAACTCTGATCCGTTGTCGCTCAGAACTTTCTTGATCTTCACTTCAAACTAATTTTGGGCCTTCCAAGTGAAGTTCTTGAAGATATTTTGAACCTGCGGCTTATCATCAAGAAAGAATACCCACGTAAATTTGTAAAAATCATCAACTATAACTAAACCAAAAGAGTTTCCACCGAGGCTCTTGTAAGCATTGGGACCGAAAAGTTCCTTATGAAGCATCTCGAGTGGTCTCTTGGTAGTCATGATATTCTTTGCAGGATGACTTCCCCTTTACAGGATGACTTCCCGCAACTTGTTTTCCTGCTTGACAAGCACTACACAGTATATATTTATCAAAGATAACATCTTTAACACCAAGTATGTGATCACCTTTGACGCGTTTTTCTAGATTACGCATGCCAACGTGTCCTAGCCTTCTATGCCATAACCAACCTTTAGAAGATTTTGCAATAAGACAAGTGCGAGGTTGGGCTGTCTTAGTGAAATCAACAATGCATAGATCACCTCTATGAAAGCCGGTAAAGACCATATTATGATTGTCTCGACGAATCACTTGGCAATCTACTTTAGTACACTACTACAGGATGGTCCAAACATGACACATCAATCAGAGACCCTTCGATGAAAATGTGTGCGATGCATCAATCGCAAACGGTATAGTTCAAGCTCCATTGCCAATAACGCGAACTATGTGCGATGGCGGAACCATCAAATATGATTCAAAAAAGACTTATGTGCACGATACGTCGCATACAGTTGGTTCTTCTGAACTGTTTGCGATTAGCCAAGATAACACAAACGGTTAACAAAACACATATGTGTGCGAAGTACAACATATAGTTCACTCGCATAAACTGTTTGCGCTGATCTAGCAGAACACACATGAGTTAGTATAAGAAGGTGTGTGTGATACCCGGAAAATAGTTCATTCATTTGATTTTTGTGGGAAGACCAATAATAACCCACACGATTCATCCTGACAAGCTATGTGTGTTGTGGGCACACGATTACTGCTAAACAATTGTCAGTGATTGACTAAATCATTACCGACGCTACGTAGAGAAGTGCCATTTGCCTGTATTATGCCACACGATTCATCCGTACTCCTCCCTCACGTCTTGTCACCGCGTTGCCGCCCGAGGATTCCAGTGCACGCTTCGGCCCCGCACAAGCGTTTCTTTTGGCCACGCATCGGCTCGATGATCCGTTCCCGTGCACAACCGCATAGGTTCCCGCGCACAACCGCACATGTTCCCGCACACAAAACCGTACTTTGGCTCTAGCTTCCCGCCCGGCTCGGCGAAATCCAAAAAAAAACAATGTTTGCTGGCCTGCTATATAAACCGTCATGGCCGGTGACTCCACATTTTCTTCATCCCCTCCCTCCCCGTATTTTATCTAGTTTGCTTCTCCCCCAATCGCCAATGGAACCAGCCGGTCGTCGTTGCCCAGCCACTCCGCCAGAGGACAGCTCCAGTTGGGAGGCTTCACCGTGTCGGTGCGGTAGTCCTCTGAAGCGTGCAGTGCATGTGGCATCCCTGGTGGGTGTGCGCGTGTGATACTTGTGATCTGTGTTGGGTTTTCCGTGAAGCGGAAGGGGTAATTGCAGCACAATACAAATAAGTATTTCCCTCAGTTAAGAACCAAGGTTTATCGAACCAATAGGAATATCAATCAACAACCGTGTTCAGCGACTGCATACAAAAGAGCAAACACTTGCACCCAACGCGGGCAAGAGGGTTGTCAATCCGCTTGGACTCGTTATTTGCAAGCAAATGAAGTGTGTAGATAATAGTAGATAATTGTAAATTGCAAAATAAAATAAAAACAAATAAATGGCAGCAAGGTATTGATAGCTTTTGTAAATATATAAGTGAATAGGCCCGAGGGCCATAGTTTTCCCTAATGGCATCTCTCATGTAGGCAACATACGGTGGGTAAACAAATTACTGTTGGGCAATTGATAGAAAAGCGCATAGTTATGTGATATTCACGGCAATGATCATGTATATATGGGCATAACATCCATAAGCAAATAGGCCGACTCCTGCCTGCACCTATTACTATTACTCCACCCATCGACTGCTATCCAGCATGCATCTAGAGTATTAAGTAAAACAGAGTAATGCTTGGAGAACAATGACATGATGTAGAAAAAGAGAATTCAAAGCTTCTAGGTCTTCTTTTGGTCCAGAAAAAATCATAAAAAAAGTTTCGGGGCAATTCGACTTCGTTTTGTACTGTAAACCTGAAAAAACAAAAACATGCAGAAAACAACAACTGGCACTAGGCACTTTGTCAATAGGTTAGTGCTCAAAAATAATATAAATTGGTAAATAAATACTCAAAAAGTATCCTAGAATGATAATATAATAGCATGGAATAATAAAAAATTATAGATACGTTGCAGACGTATCAACATCCCCAAGCTTAATTCCTGCTCGTCCCCGAGTAGGTAAATGATAAAAACAGAATTTTTGATGTGATATGCTACCCAATATGTAATCTTTTGCATGTATGCTCATTGAGAAATGATGAATTAACAAACATCAACAGAGTAATATTTATAGGCACAAGCAACATAATCATCAATCTTTCGAAATATACGATCCTCAAAGAATGTTTACCCCCATTCATTTTATCATATTAGCAAGGCATGGCTCCGTCTTCACCACATCAATACAAATCTCAAGCACCACGGTATCCAAGTCAGGCAATTGGATCGTACTTTTTCAATGTGCATCAACTTTTTATTCTTCACGCAATACATGAGCGTGAACCATGGACAGAGCATAAAGGTGGAATAGAATATGGTGGTAGATATCAAAGGGGTAAAAAGTGGAGAAGAAAGTCTCGCATCAACTAGGCGTATCAACGGGCTATGGATATGCCCATCGATAGATATCAATGCGAGGAGTAGGGATTGACATGCAAATGATGCACTAGAGCTATAAGTGTATGAAAGCTCAACTGAAGCTAAGTGGGGTGTGCATCCAACTTGCTTGCTCATGAAGACCTCGGGCATTTGAGGTAGCCCATCATTGGAATATACAAGCCAAGTTTTTAATAATGAAAAATAATTCCCACTAGCATATGAAAATGACATAACATGAGACTCTCTATATGAAGAACAAGGTGCCACTTTGAGGTAGTAGCAAAGTCCCTTCTCTCTTTATCTCTCATCATTTATTTATTTTATGATGGGCTCATTTGGCCTCCCCCATTTTTATTTTCTCACTAGGACAATGCTCTAATAATGATGACCATCACACTTTTATTTACTTACAACTCAATATGAAAAATCGATATGAAGAACTATGAAACAATATGACTCAATATGAATGCCTATGGCAGTGTACCAGGATGTGCAATGATCTAGCGTGGCATGTATAAAAAATGATGAACGGTGGCTTTACCACAATACTATGTCAGCTTATGATCACGCAAAGCAATATGACGATGAATGAACTAGTCATATGTTGTAACGGTGGAATTTGCATGGTAATATATCTCGGAATGGCTATGGAAATGCCATAATAGGTAGGTATGGTGGTTGTTTTGAGGAAGATATAAGGAGGCTTGTGTGTGACAGAGCATATCATGTCACGGGGTTTGGATGCACCGGCGAAGTTCGCACCGATCCTCGAGGTGAGAATGGGCAATGCACGGTACCGAAGAGGCTAGCAAAATATGAGGTGCTGAGATTGAGTATGTCCACGGGTTTACATTAGTCATAAAGAACTCATATACTTATTGCAAAGTTTTCTTAGTTTTATCAGAAATCAAAGTACTACTCGCATGCCCCGAGGGAGGAGGTTGGGAGGAGTTAACCATCGTGCGCCTCCGACCCGAAACAACACTAGGATTTCAACGAGGAATAGAAATGCTCACACATTCCCACCATGCCTTTTACCAATATTTAGACAAACAGGAAATTAATACCTCTTAATACCGACACTTCTATGAACTGACAACCATGCACTCACACCCTTTCATATTACCACATCAATATCATTAACCCAAGATTTCTCTTTAATGTGCTACATGATGGTTTTGATTATCACTCATCGAATACCAATTATTTTTGGACTAGTCTTATGACCCATGCAAATTACCATCACTATTTATTAACTCCCAGACAAATTTAAGTGAAGAACGAGAGTGCAATTATTTCTATAAAATCTATACGCCATCGTGCTCAAAAAGATATAAGTGAAGTACTAGAGCAACTGCCAAGCTCAAAAGATATAAGTGAAGCACATAGAGTATTCTAATAAATTATGATGAAGGTGTGTCTCTCTCAAATAGGTGTGTCCAACACATTATGTTTGTGGCAAACTACAAACAAAAGCAAACGACGCTCCAAGCTAAACTCATATCATGTGACGAATAAAAATATAGCTCCAAGTGACATACCGGTGGATTGAGACGAAAGAGGGGATGCCTTCCGGGGCATCCCCAAGCTTAGATGCTTGAGTCTTCCTAGAATATTACCTTGGCATGCCTTGGGAATCCCCAAGATTATACTCTTTCCGCTCCTTATTCCTTCGTCCATCATGATAACACGCAAAACTGGAAAACTTCAATCACACAAAACTTAACAAAACTTCATGAGATCCGTTATTATAAGCAACATATCAAACACTTTAGGTACTATTAGAAATTGATTCATATTTCATTATTGCATAATAGATACTATATTCTAACTTCTCCATGGCTTATACCCCCCGATACAATCCATAGCATCATCAAAACAAGCAAACTGTGCAAGCAAAAAAACATAATAGTCTATAAATATCTGTAGAGAACATATACTTATGTAACTCTATTTTTTTTGAAAAATTAGGAAAACCTGAAGAAGTTGTATTTAAATACTGTGTAAAAAATTAGGATAAAAAAGACGTTCCAGTAAAATCAGAGAAATTCTGCACTGGACGCTAAAGTTTCTGTTTTTGCACCATATCAATTCTACTCAACTAGTGAGTCATCCCAAAGGCTTTAATTGGCACAAACACTAATGAAAACATAAAAACACAATAATTATAGAGGCAATAATCATGTTATCACACACAAACAGAAAGTAAAAAAGCAAAAATAAAGATAACTATTGGGTTGCCTCCCAACTAGCGCTATTGTTCTATGCCCCTAGCTAGGCATAATGCATAGTTTCAAGTGTTGTCATCCTTGACACTAAGAATAAGTTGTTCAAACTTGTTATTAAGAGTTTTCATTTCATCCTTCAAAATACTAAGAGCATCAATCTTTTGGTCCATAGTGTCATATTTATTATTTTGCATTACTATGTTACCATTGATTTTAGTTGACATGTTGTATAACCCTTTAAAATTGGTTCCCATAATGGCCTTAGTTTCTTTTATTAACTCGGTTTGATGGAAGCACACCAATATGGTTGGTTCAATTGTTTCTATTTTGGGTTGTCCAAATATGTTTTTCATCTTATCATAGGTGTCAAAAGCATTGTTCCTAAGGAAATCTTTTTTGAACATAGAGTCCAAGACACGTCTATGAGAAAGAGATAGACCAACATAAAAACTTCTAAGGAGCAATTTAATATGACTCTTGGGAATTGCTCTAGATTCTATTACTAGTAATCTATCCCATGCTTCTTTAAGGGACTCATCACCTACTTGCTAAAAATCCAAAATTGGGGAACCCTCTCCCAAGTAAGGAGAGTGAGGGTCCGGAGGGGAACTAGCCATAGCAACAAGCAACAAGTAAACTAGTAACAAGCAAAGATAAATATTTTTGTATTTTTGATTTTTATGAAGCAAACTAAATATAACAGCAAATAAAAAGAATAACAAGTGAATGATAATTTGTGCGAAGTTACTTGATAGTTGGTTGATGATATTCCCCGGCAACGGTGCCAGAAATCCTTCCTGATACTTGTGATCTGCGTTGTGTTTTCCGTGAAGAGGAACGGGTAATTGCAGCACAATATGGATAAGTATTTCCCTCCGTTAAGAACCAAGGTTTATCGAACCAATATGAATATCAATCAACAACCGTCTTCAGCGACTGCACACAAAAGAGCAAACACTTGCACCCAACGCGGGCAAGAGGGTTGTCAATCCCCTTGGACTCGTTATTTGCAAGCAAATGAAGTGTGTAGATAATAGTAGGTAATTGTAAATTGCAAAATAAAAATAATGATCATGTGGCCAAACTATTTCAATAGATCAGAGAGATTTACGAAGATATAATGATCATGCAATTAAGAATCATAATATATATCAGAGGTGACTCAAATACTTTTCATGAACAATCTGAACACAACCCCACAATTCATCGGATCCCAACAAACGTACCGTACAAAAGAATTACATCGGATAGATCAAAGCGAAGATGCGATGATCATTGTATTGAAGATCAAAAGAGAGACAGATAGCCATATAAGTACTAACTACGGGCCCGTAGGCCTATGGTGAACTACTCACACATCATCATGAGGGAAGCAAGGTTGATGAAGAAGCCCTCCATGATCAACCCTCCTCCGGCAGGGCACCGGAACGGAGCTCCAGATGGGATCACGGCGGAACAGAGACTTGCGGTGGTGGAAAAAGTGTTTTGGGATGCCCTCAAGGGATGGAATATATGTTAATTTATAGGCCAGAGAACGGGGGTAGGAGGTCCACCAGGGAGGGACAAGCCATCAAGGCGCGCCGACCCCCCGGGCGCGCCCTGTTGGCTTGTGCCTCCCTCGTGCGGCCTCCGGTCTCCTCCCGAAGCTTCTAGGTCTTCTTTTGGTCCAGAAAAAAACATAAAAAGTTTCGGGGCAATTGGACTTCGTTTGGTACTATAAACCTGAAAAACCAAAAACATGCAGAAAACAACAACTGACACTGGGCACTGGGTCAATAGGTTAGTGCTCAAAAATAATATAAATTGGTAAATAAATACTCAAAAAGTATCCTAGAATGATAATATAATAGCATGGAACAATCAAAAATTGTAGATACGTTGGAGACGTATTAGCACGCCACCCACTACATGCTCCGCCACCGTTGCCCGAAGATAGGTGCTGCCAGTGGCCGCCATGGCCGCCACCCCACCGGCAGCCGCCGGGGCCGCCACGACACCGTCGTCCGCCTTGGACACGACCCCGCCGTCAGGCGGCAGGGTCATCACATGCTCTGCCACCGCAGCCCAGAAGCGGGAGGTGGAGGCCGCCAAAGGCCCGCCGCCGGGCTTCTGCGTCGCAAACCTTGCGCGCTACATCTACTTCCTAGAGAAGGAGGTGGAGCACCAGGTCACGCTCGCGAAGAAGCTCACCGACGCCATTGCCGCAGGAGAAGCCGTAGAGGCAGCGCGGAATGCGGAGATCTACGTCGAGTCCCGCCGCTTTGAGGAGGGACATCTGGAGCGGCGAAGGGCAGCATTGATAGGCAACGGACTCGACTCCACCAGCTCATCGGCAGGCTCCTCCTCCACTTACTCTTACTGAGCGCGCTCGGTTCTGCTGGAAGTAGTACAAAGCCCCTCCGTAGTACTAGTATTTAGGGGCTATTTTGTTCAGTTCATCTAACAATAGATATGGCTGAACTGTACCACATACTATAAATTAGCTAGCATATATTGTTGAACTAGGTATTTCAGTACGTGGTTGGCAACAATTGGGGAGAAGTTTATTCGGTTCAGCTGTCGAGTTGAACTGTTTTGTACAAAGACCACCGCTTAATGTATGAACGAAAGCCATGTTTAGTGAATTTCAATTGCAAAATTGCACCATAATGGTGATTTTGTTCCTCCAAAATTTGACAAATGTCAGTGCTACAATGTTGACAAATGCCAATGTTACTAGATCGACAAATGCCAAGGTTTCCGATTTGACAAATGGCAATTTACCCAATATGAAAGATGCAAATCTTCATGTCTGTACTAAGCACATGAGTCATCATAGAGAAACGTTTGCGACGACGCGATGCACCAATCCTTCGCACCAATTTTTTACTTGGCTTACTGGCGAAGGAAACATAGCCGTCGATCTACAGACAGGTATTCAATATGAATCATTTGTGATGAGTATTTATTCAGAGAAAAACAATTTTGTTTTTTATTTACTTTGTTTACTATGTGAATTCAGAGATAAATACTTAGTTGATCAAACCATAGATTTCATTCAGTCAAGCTTTGACTTTACATTCAGACGACCGAGATACAATATAAAGAAAACTAGTTGCAGCGGAGGCGGCGGCCTGCACCGGCGATGTCATACTATGGGGCGCAGTTGTTCAATTCTTCAAACGAGACCAGAATGTTATGGACTTCGAAATCAAAGAGCCCGTCGTCGCGTAATCGACATGCGTGGGGGCGGTGACTAGCAGTGCTGCGAGGAAGCTATCGACGGCGGCGGCCCAATCCGCTGAGGGGGACGTGACGGGTGCAGGCACGTGCACGAGCACGGGAGCGGTGGGTGCAGGCGCGCGCATGGGGACGGGCGCGGTGGGTGCGGGCACATGCACGGGGACCGGGGCAACCTGTGCAGGGGCGCACACGAGCACATGCGCAGAAGGAGGCACTAACGCTTGCACATACACGAGATCGCACGGGTTTGCGGGGACCTCACTGACGCATGCGGTTTCCAGCTCTACGATGATGCTCGGCGACCAACTCGCCAATGCCACGGGGGTGGTTGCTGGCACGGGCGCGGGGATGGTTGTTGGCGAGTGCGTCGGGGTAGCATCTGCTGCGGCATGCAGCTCTTCCAGGGCCATGTCCAAGGCATCCCATTCGCCATTATGTTTTATCTCCTTCGGCTCGGTGTCGACTTCACCAAACCGGAAGACTAGTGGCAAATGGTCCTTGTGCGCCATGGCGTAGGTGCATGGAGGTCTGAATGATGGAGGGGAATGGGAGGCAAAGAGAGAGGATTGTGAGTGATTGGATGATACGTCTCAACGTATTTACTTTTCCAAACACTTTTGCTCTGGTTTTGACCTCTAATTTGCATGATTTGAATGGAACTAACCCGGACTGATGCTGTTTTCAGCAGAACTACCTTGGTGTTATTTTTGTGCAGAAATAAAAGTTCTTGGAATTGGACGAAACTTTTTGTGGATTTTTTCTGGGAATTATAATGAATTATGGAGCGAAGACCTACCGGAGGGAGGCCACCTGTGGGGCACAAGCCAACAGGGCGCCCCCCTAGGTCGCGCCCTGATGGCTTGTGTGGACCACGAGGCCCCTCCGACCCTGATTCCAGTCCTATAAAATCACATCTTTGGAGAAAAAAATCAGAGAGAAGTTTTCATCGCGTTTCACGAGACGGAGGCGCCGCCACCTCCCGTTCTTCCTCGGGAGGGCTGATCTGGAGTCCGTTTGGGGCTCCGGAGAGGGGAAATCATCGCCGTCGTCATCACCAACCCTTCTCCATCAACACCGCCATGATGCTCACCACCGGGAGTGAGTAATTCCTTTGTAGGCTCGCTGGACGGTGCTGGGATTGGAAGAGATTGATCATGTAATCAAGTAAGTTTCATTGGGTTTGATCCCTAGTATCCACTATGTTCTGAGATTGATGTTGCTATGACTTTGCTATGCTTAATGCTTGTCACTAGGGCCCGAGTGCCATGATTTCAGATCTGAACATATTATATTACCTCTGAATATAAGATCGATTTGGATCCTATCTTGCAAGTTGTATGTGCCTGTTACATGTCTTGATTCGTATACCCCAAGGTGACAATAATTGAGATCCTTTTCGGTGATTGTCGTAGTTTGAGGAGTTCATGTATTCACCATGTGTTAATGCTTTGTTCCGGTTCTCTATTAAAAGGAGGCCTTAATATCCCTTAGTTTCCAATAGGACCCCGCTGCCACGGGAGGGTAGGACAAAAGATGTCATGCAAGATCTTATCGGAAGCACGTATGACTATATACGGAATACATGCCTACATTATATTGATGAATTGGAGCTAGTTCTGTGCCGCCCTAGTGTGTAACTGTTACATGATTGATGTCACCTAAATCATTATCCATCACCGATCCACGTGCCTACGCTTTACATATACTGAATCTTGCTAAGTTGCTATTGCTACTGCTACTGTCACAACCGCTACAAAATTGCTGCTGTCACTACTACTGTTACTTTTGCTACTACTATTTGTTGTGCTACTAAACCTTTGCTGCAGAGAGATATCTCAGGTGCAGTTGAATTGACAACTCAACTGTCAAGTGATACGTCTCCAACGTATCTATAATTTTTGCTTGTTCCATGCTCTTTTATTATCATTCTTGGATGTTTTACAATCATTTTATAGCAACTTTATATCATTTTTTCGGACTAACCTATTGACATAGTGCCAAAGTGCCAATTGCTATTTTTGCTTGTTTTTTACTTCACAGAATATCAGTACCAAACGGAGTCCAATCGCGATGAAACTTT
Organism: Elymus sibiricus; assembly: GCA_039707655.1. Taxonomy (NCBI): domain Eukaryota; kingdom Viridiplantae; phylum Streptophyta; class Magnoliopsida; order Poales; family Poaceae; genus Elymus; species Elymus sibiricus. The sequence goes on along the minus strand of CM077675.1, from coordinate 371,034,615 downwards.
TTGGAGAATTGTTTTGGACTAGAAGAAGGCTAGTGGGCCGAAGAAGTAACCAGGAGGGAGCCCAGGCCGCCCACAACCCACCAGGGCGCGCCAGGGGCCCCGGGCGCGCCTTGATGGGTTGTGGCCGCCTCGAGAACCCCCTCCACCGCCTCTGAGCTCTATAAATACCCAAATATTCCAGAAACCCTAGAGGAGTCGACGAAAAATACATCCAACCGCCGCAAGTTCCAGAACCGTGAGATCCAATCTAACACCATCACGGAGGGGTTCATCATCCTCATTGGTGCCTCTCCGATGATGCGTGAGTAGTCCACCATGGACCTACGGGTCTGTAGGCAGTAGCTAGATGGCTTCTTCTCTCTCTATTTTGATTCTCAATACAATGGTCTCTTGGAGATCTATTTGATGTAAACTTTTGCGGTGTGTTTGTTGGGATCCGGTGAATTTTGAGTTCATGATCAGTTTCTATCCATGAATATTATTTGAGTCTTCTTTGTTCTCTTATATGCATGATTAATTATAGCCTCGTATTCCTTCTTCGAATCTTTTGTTTAGTTAGGCCAACTAGATCGATTTTTCTTGCCATGGGAAGAGGTGCTTAGTGATGGTTTCGAACTTGCAGTGTCCTCTCCCAGTGACAGAAGGGGCAGCGAGGCACGCATGTATCGTTGCTATTAAGGATAACAACATGGGGTCTATTCCTACATGAATAGATCTTGTCTACATCATGTCACATTCTTATTGCATTACTCCGTTTTCCCATGAACTTAATACACTAGACGCATGCTAGATAGCGGTCGATGTGTGGAGTAATAGTAGTAGATGCATAATCGTTTTGGTCTACTAATCTTGGACGTGATGCCTATATAATGATCATAGCCTTGGATATCATCATGATTATTTGATCTTTTATCAATTGCCCAATAGTAATTTGTTCACCCACCGTGTGCTATACTCATGAGAGAAACCACTAGTGAATCCTACGGCCCTCGGGTCGACTTTTCGAACATATTGCTTTCCGATCTATCTTTTTGCCGCTTTTGTTTTCAGATCTATTATTCCAAAAACCCAAAAATACCTTGCCGCGCTTTTTATTTGCACTTTTTATTTTGTGTTCTTGAGAGATCTATCTCTCCAATCTATCACTACCTAATCTATCTTTTTACCGTAGAGAGATTGACAACCTCTCTTTCGCGTCGGGTTGCAAGTATTTGTTCTTTGTGTGCAGGTGTTGTTTACGTAGTGGTGGTGATCCTCCTACTGGTTTGATACCTTGGTTTCATAACTGAGGGAAATACTTACCGTCGCCGTGCTGCATCATCCCTTCCTCTTTGGGGAAATACCGACGTAGTCTCAAGCCACATCACTACACAAGAAGAAGACATCATGCTCATGTTTGTGAATGGGTTTCGGGCTCCGAATCCGACAACCAATCCGAGAGAAGCTATCACTCCAACTCCGACTATAGTCAAGATTAAGGTGTTGTCGGACTTGCACTCGTGACTTCCAACTCCTACGACATATTTGATTCACCAAATGAAGGGAGTGGAAGTTTCTTCATGGCTAAAGGCCCCAAGGTATCACACCCCGAATACATTGACTTTAATAGTGATGAGGATGACTTACTTGGAGATGATGACTTGCTATTTGATAAAACTAGTGATATTAGTCAAAATGAGCTAGACAATGATCATGCTAGTCAAGATAAGTCGTGTGATGATGATAAGAAGGAAATAGAACGACTAACTAAAGAATTAAACACTCTTAAGTTAGCTCATGAATCTAGTTTAGAAGATCATAGAGAGCTTGTAAGAACTCATGAAAAGCTATGCTTCGAGAAGCTCAATTTAGAGCAAGAACATGAGTTTCTTAAAGCAATCAATGACAATCTTCGAAAGAAGACTTCTTCTTATCTAGCCAAACAACTACTCTTGTCTACATTTATTCCACAAGTTAAGACTAAGCAATCTAGTAACAAAGGCAAGAAAGGTTCTTCATCTAGTAACAACAAATCTAATGATAAATTAAATGATGTTGTTTCTAGTAGCTCTATTTATTCCACTAACGATTCTCTTAGCCAAGTTACACTTGAGAAAGAAAATAATCTATTGAAAGGAATTATAGAGAAAGGTGTCTACAAAAGTCTTGCCGGATGTAAGCAATTCGAAGAGATTGTACGCAAGCATGGGGGATACCGGAAGAACCATGGCATTGGCTACTTCAACGCAAATGGAGTCGAATGGGAAGAAGGTCAATACCCCAAGCCTAAGTTTGTTCCTCAAAGGGAGAAGTATGAACCTACTCCTCCCAAGGGAACAAGCTCTCAAGATGACCTTCCTCCACAAGACCACAAGGGCAAGGGCAAGCTTCATGATGACATTAACACACTTGAAGATGAGTCCCTAGCCATGGTGAAGTGGGTTCCCAAGGCTACTCCAAGTTCTACTTCAACTAACACTACTTCAACACCAAGGATCCCCATCAACTTGATGTGGGTCCCCAAGAAGAAGAACTAGAGAAGTTCCTGAGGGGTGACTCCACCAATGAAATTCACTCTTATTCATTACTGGCAAGAGCTATTTGCAATCAACTCCAACTCTATGCAATAGCTCAAGGAGTCACACATTCCCTCAAAGGTAAGCAAGAGACAAGGTAATGAAAGAATCCATGGACATCATCATGTATACATTGCACTCCATGTCCATAGATATCCTTGCATGTATCTCTTGTTTGGGACTAACCCATGTAGGTGAGAAGAGTAAGAAACAATGAGGATTGCTCCCAACTCAAGATGATCTTCATCAACTATGAGCATCCACCACTACATCACCCACATGAAGTCTTCTATGACAAAACCCAAGGTTAGTTTATCCCTCTTAGGGGGGATGTCACATCAAGGGGGAGCTTTACTCTAAGACTTGAGTTAAAGCATCTCTTAAGAATGTGACAACATTAAATGCTTTATGTAAAAGTGGCAACCCCACTTATGCTTGAACGATGAGTACGACCTATGATCAAGTATTCTTACTTGACTCCTAAGTCAATATACTCATATATAGATGACTCCGTCATCGCCAAAGTGCTTGTTAGATGCTAGAGTGGTTTTGCATGTTTGCCATGATTTCATTGGACATCTTATTGTGTGAGCATGTTGGTATGCATATCTTTTCTCATTCGAGGACATCCAATTGTTGCTATTTGGTTCTTGTTTTTCTTTTAACCAATTGGATGTTCAAGAATGCCTAGGAGCCCTCTCTAGCTATCTATGCTTTCTTGTCTCAAGTTGTATTCTTGCTTCATCACAAAACTTGAACAAGCACTTCTCGAACCCGCTGTGTGAGGAGCGCTCGGAGTTCCGTTTCGTTAAGAGCTGACCACCAAAACCTCCCAAGTGTAACTCGGTGGAACCAACACAAAAATATCGGTCTCACCGATGCACTAGGGTTGATCTGATTTTCCTATCTCAGTAACACTGATTCCATATTCTCAGCTTCACCGAGTTTCCCTGTCAACCGATAGTTGAGGAACTCGGTGGCACCAATAATTTTGAACCGGTGTCACCGACAGCCAAGGGTATATATTCTGGCGGACCTGACTTTTGAAATTAAATCTTAAAACGTTCGATTCCTCCAAACCCTAGCTGCCGCTCGTGGACCCCTGGTCATCGCCCTTGACTCCCTGTGCGCCCTCGCCGTTGGGATCCTCACCGTCGACGGAATCTTCACCGCCGTCTTCGCCGTAGCGGACTCTTTACCGAATTAGGGTTAGAATCTTTGCGCTCCCCTATCTGATTCTAGTGCATTAGGGTAGTTTTATCTATAAGCCACAGTATGAGATTGATCCATCCTCGAAAAGCCTCCATTAGAGTAGAAGAACGAAAAATTTTAGGGTTGAGTTTCCACCATGTGTGTCTTGGTGACATCGAGTTGAAAATATCGGTCTTACCGATATGCAAATTAGGGCAACCGAGAACGCTCTTGGTGGAACCGGTGCCACTTTTTGGTCTCACCAAAAAGGGCTGTCAAGTTCCTATAACAGGAGAGTGTCTGTCTCGGTGGCTCCGATTTTTCTAACTCGGTGGTACCAAAACCCACTTAGCTGAAATTCAGAACTAAGAATTTGAGTTCAAATTTTGATAAAAACTCCAACATTTTGTGATGCTCAATCTATCTGCTCTTCTATACTTTATTCACAGGGTTAGCATGTCTAGATCAGATGACAGTCAGAACAACTTCAGAGAAGGAGATGTGGACATAAATGCAGGCACAAGCCCCGAAGGAAGTTCATCTTCATATGATGATGTGCCTAGTTCACCTGACCTGCCCAAGGCCACCACCAGGGCAATGAAGAAGTTGAACTCAGATGAGGAAGATGCTGATTTTGAGCCAGAAGAAATTTTAGCCAAGAAGCAGAAAGACAAAGCTACCAAGAGCACAACTGCAGAGGCTACTTCCACAAAGAGAGCTGTCAGAAAGGAATATGCTAGCACTGATGCTAGGAGAGCTCCTGAAAGTGCCAAGGGTAACACATCTATTTCTGTTGAGCCAGCAAAGAGTTCTATGTCCAAACAGGCAGGAGAGAAAAAGAGGGAAAGGACAAGATATGTCAAAGCTACAGTTCTCCCATCTACTCCAGAGTACCTAGATGAAGAAGATGAAGAGGAGGAGGAACCAACTGCCAAAGCCCCTCCATCTAAGAAGAAGAAATTGATGGCAGATGCTATGCCCAAGGAAGTTCCAGCAAAGAATACCAAGTCTGCTCCCAAGAAGACTGCTGTAGCCTCCAAGTCAAAGAAGTCTACCAAAGACATTCCTAGTGCTGCTAAGAACAAGAAGTCCACCATGATAGAAGAAGAGGAGGACATATTTGTTTTGAGGAAGCTGAGGCCCCACTTGCCCATTCATAATGATATTACCCTATTGCAGAAGATATGAAGAAGAGGAAAGACTCGGGGCTGAGGACATGGAGAGCTGCTGATCCCTATGCCTCCAGGAGAAGGACTGATGTGGATGCCAGATTTCACACCAAGGAACAACAAGACTTCTATGAGACTTTCCTATTGGACAAGAGCCCAGCAGTCAGTGACATGGGATATGTTCACTGGGGATATATCAAGGAGAATGAAGATTTCTTTCCATGTGTACAAGACAACTTCAAGTGCATTGATCGTGCAAACTTTGTTGGCAGAGAATTTTCAGCTTGGAATGATGAGATGATCATGCAGTTTTATTCCAGTACACACTTTTATCCAGATGGCGGGATTGTTTGGATGACAGAAGGAGAGAGCTACCAATCAACAGTTGATGAGTGGGCTACCATCTTAGGAGCTCCACAGGTACAGGAGGGAGATTTGGATGTCTACTCTGAATCCAAGATGAACCACAACTCCATGGCAAATATGTACAAGGAAATCCCTGCTTCACATGTGCACTCACATAAGCTTGGGTTTTTCTATTTCCTGCAAGCAGGTCTACCCATCATTAACACCATTTTGAGGCATACCTTGATGCCCAAATCTGGAGATGATAAGATCATAAGGGGGTACTCCATCAACATGCTGCATCACATAGACTCCCATACCAGGATAAGAGTGATGGACTTGATTGTAGAGACAGTGAAGAGGACAGCTGCAGACCAGAAGAGATCTTGTGGATATGAACCATACATTCAGATGCTCATTAACTCCAAGTTAGAGAAGAATGTGTATGCACTTGATCGTCCCCATTTGCCACTCCAGCGAGAGTTAGAGGATAATGTCGTGGTGATGGACCCTAGTCATCCCACTTCATCTACTGCACAGGCAGAGGCTGAAGCAGCTAGAGCCACCAGTGCTCAGGCTCCTAGAACAAGGAATGAGCAAATGGATCTTCTTATCAGCACCATTCAGAGCATGCAGAAGGACATCAAGACCATTCAGCCCAATCAAGATAGTCTTGTGAGGATTGTGGAGAACAAGTTTTCCACGCTGAACAACAAAGTGGATGGGCTGACTAAGACTGTAAATGAACTTAAGAAGGAAGGGGATGAAGCTCCCATTCCCCAATCCACAAATTCTGATGATGATGACAGTCCACCTCTCAAGACCAGCACTCAGTTCAAGACTTAAGCCAGAACTCATATAGTGTTTGCTCCTGAGATGAGGCCATCTTCTTCAGCGCCTGCTACAGCTCCATCAGTTCCATCAGTTCCAGTGTCTACTCCACCACCTCAGAGGACTTTAGCTAAAGACTTCGCAGATGCTCTTCTCTCGACTCCATCGACAGCCACCCGAGACCATGCCCAGAGCAACGAGTAGCTCTATGGCTTTGAACTTTTTGGTAACTTGTTGCCAAAGGGGGAGAGGTCATAGATCATAGGGCTTCGAGAGAGAGAGAGAGAGAGTGTGTGTTGTTTTTTATCCCTCTCTGTTTTTCAAAAACATTTGGTTTATCGTTTGGTGTTGCAAACTTTTGTTGGTGTTTGATCATATACTCTCATGAGATGCTACAACTTTACTATCTTTGAGATATATCTTGATGATCATTCACTTAATGTTTGGTGTGTTGTGCTTGTTATTCACTCTTATTAATCTTAGCGCACCACAAGTTGTATGTGACATGAAAGAGTGACCCATGACCGTAATCGATTGTGCATTTGCATTCAAACGCAAATTCAAAATAATGTACAAACTTAGGGGGAGCTCTTGCTTATCACATACCTCTCAAAGCGACGATGCTATTCATTGATTATATCTCTCATCGAAGCTTTGATCTATATGTTGTCATCAATTACCAAAAAGGGGGAGATGGAAAGCACAACTTCTCCCTAGGTGGTTTTGGTAATTAATAACAACATATATTTCATTGGACTAATGTTTCCACTAAGTATATTTCAGGAAAAAGTTCAGTGTTTGATTGGCTAAAGATTGTGAGGAGACCCCAAGATGCACGGAATAGGATTGGCTAATCTACAAGCATGAAGACTCTACATTTTACTTTGTGAGAAGTCACTTTGAGTCCATAGGAAAGCCAATACTATCAAAAGGGAGTGAGGTAATGATGGTGAATGAAATGCTCAAGTGATCAAGTGTTAGTATCCAAAAACACCCACAAGCTCTCCCACAAATATTCTGGCATAGATCCTTACACTCAAAATCAGTGTCACCAACTTTCCATAATGGCTACACCGATTCTGAAACCCAGACAGAAACCCTAGCCAAGACCCACTATTCGGTACTACCAACATTCCCGTTCGGTGCCACCGAAATCAGTGACCAACTTCCTTGTTAGGCATTTCCTTAATTCGGTGCCACCTAGTTTTGCAAATCGGTCTCACCGAGAAGTTGGGCCAACTCTCTATTAACCCATTTCTCTAAATTGGTCCCACCTAGTTTGAGAAATCGATCTCACCAAGATTTGGTAACTATCTAGGTCACCCATATCGGTACCACCGAGTATTCTATATCCGTCTCACCGAAAAGCCTAAAGTTGCCACATTTTGAACAATTCGATGCCACCGAGTTTCACTTCGGTTCCACCGAGTTGGGCAATAATGTTGTAACGGTTGGATTTTTGGATATGCCTATATATACCCCTCCACCACATCCCACTCGCAAGTGAAGCACTCAGAACACCCACCCACTTGCCATATCCAATTTTCTAAGAGAGAACCACCTATTCTTGTGTTGAGGTCAAGATCATCCACTCCAACCATATGGATCTTGATTTCTAGCCTCCCCAAGTTGATTTCCTTCCAATCAATCTCTTCTACCCAAGCCAAATCCGTGAGAGAGTGATTGAGTGTTGAGGAGACTATCATTTGAAACACAAGAGCAAGGAGTTCATCGTTACTATCGAGCCTATTACCTTTTGGAGGGTGGTGCCTCCTAGATTGGTTAGGTGTCGGTTGGGAGCCTCCTACTTCGTGTTGTGGAGTTGAACCAAGAAGTTTGTACGGGCAAGGAGATCGCCTACTCCGTGAAGATCTACCCATAGTGAGGCTAGTCCTTCGTGGATGGAAGCCGTTATGGAATAGTTAAGGTTGCTACTTCGTGGAACCTTTTGGGTGGAGCCCTCCATGGACTCTCGCGACAGCTACCCTCTGTGGGTTGAAGACTCCATAAATGTGGACGTACGATAGCACCACCTATCGGAACCACGGAAAAAATCTTCGTGTCTTCAAATTGCATTTGATCTTCCTACCCTTATCCTTTTACATATGCTTGTCCTTACTTTCCGCTGCAATACTCGTAGACATGCATGTGTAGGGTGAACTTGACTTTTGCAAATTGCTAAAATCTGACCACAACTAAAACTAGGAAAAGGATAGATTTTATTTGGTCAAGTAGTCTAATCACCCCCCTCTAGACATACTTTGGATCCTACAGCGGGGAGCTGGCGAGCGCCGGAGGCGGGCGAGGCCAAGCCCGCGCCGCGAGGGGACGAGCGGGTCCTCCTCACAACCCACATCGAGAGAAGTTTCTCTTTGCCCCTGCACCCATTCTTCCGTTCTTTCCTCGATTTCTACGATGCTCAACTCCATCATCTTCCTCCCAATGTCATTTCTTACTTGGCGGCTTTCATCTCCCTTTGCGAGAACTTCCTCGATTGCAATCCGCACTGGGGATTGTTCAAACATCTTTTTACATGCCGAGTGATGACTATCGAGAAGTATGCTCAGGCTGGGGGGGAAACGAACGTAGCTCAGTTGTGCGGGGGTCTAGGCATCCAACTGGGGGGGAGGGTAGTTTCCCATAAATGAACTTTCCAGACTCGGTCAAGGGTTGGCAAGATTCTTGGTTTTACTGCCAAGACATTCCAGTCGACGAGGGTCAGTCGGGTCTCCCGCTGTATTCGCCCGAGCGCATTCGGCGGCTTCCCAAGCTGATCGTAACCAAAGAGGAGAAGACAGAAGTGGAAATCCTTGTGATCGCGTTGGTGGCCCTGGTGAGGCAAGGCATCAATGGCTTGGATCTGCTGGAGGTCTTCTTTCAAAGGAGAATTCAGCCGTTGCAGGCCAGAGCCCAGCCCATGTGGTTGTACTCGGGGCCGAGTGATCCCACGCGCACGCACCCGGAGGAACTCATTGCTGAAGGCATGGAGAACAAGCTTAAAGCGATCACTCTGGCTCGCGACAACCCCAGGGGGATGAGGCTGGTGCCTCCATTCACAGCTGAGAATCCACCGAATGAGGTAAACTCCGTGTGGTGTTGTTGTTGTCCGAATGATTGTAATGTTTGCTGACTAAAATCTTGACTGGCATAATTTTCACTCGGTAGGCCTTCACGGGTATGGTGAGCCTGATATCTGCCATTGAGCATGCCCCTACTAACGTGACGAGTGACACCGAGCACCAGGAGGGTTCGGACGGCAAAGAGGAGTATGTGGAACACGGTGGGAGTGACGGGGAGGAAGAGGACTCAGACTCAGGGGATGAGGCGGAAAATTCTCTGTCGGAGGAGGTCCTGCCCGAGGCCCGCTCCAAGGCGCGTCAGGACCCTGGAGTCCGTGGAGGCAACACCAAGGGGCCGAGTGTCGCTAAGCCCTCTGTGCATGCCCTTCCCACTTGGAATTTGAAGTGCGGGCGCGGCGAGCTCGCACAGTCACCCGATAAGACGGCCAAGCAACTGAAAGTTGTTGCCAACAAACCCCGGAAGGCTGTCCTGCCAGAAATTAAAGTGAACGTACCGGTGGCTTCAGCGTAAGTATCTTTACACCGATTGACATTTTAGTTATTTGACCGAGTGATGTAACGTTCCGAATGGCTTCATTGCAGAGCTGACACTTCAACTGCTTCACTGGAGAAGGACAAGGCTGATGTTGACACTGCGTCTTCAAAAGGTAACCTTTGAACTCACTCGGACATGATTTTTAAACTCCGCGTTTTCCTTTGTGCTCACTCCCGAATGATCTTCGAGTCTTTGCAGGGCCTCGCGAAGTGATACAAATTGACGGGGATGACAAGGTCAATCCACCAAACCCTTTTGCCGATGTGGACGTCTTGATGCGGGATGCTTTGCCTGCTAAGGCATCATCACTGGTTCGGGGAACTTCTTCGGGGCCAGGACCGCACTCGGATCTACCTTGTCAACTCCTCCTGTGGCTAACATCTTCACACTGCACCACGTTCCGGAGGACCAGGTGGGGGCAAGCAAGGAGGCACTGATCCAGCTGGAGCTGATGAGCGGCAGGCTGAAAGAGGCCTACGACGCCAGTGAGGCACTGGAGAAGAACGTCCGAGTTAGTACCCTTGTAAGTACCATCTTCAGTCGGAAATTTTGTCTGTATGCAGTTTCTTTGGGTCCCGAGTGGGTTTGCTTCGGGGGCACAACCACTGGGTTTTCTCTGGTTCCAGTGGGGGCGCACGGAGCGCACCCACTGGGTGTAGTCCCCGAGACTGCCGTCGACTGAAGCAGTGACGTGGATTGAGACTGCATTGGTATTTCCCCAAAGAGGAAGGGATGATGCAGCACAACGACGGTAAGTATTTCCCTTAGTTATGAAACCAAGGTTATCGAACCAGTAGGACGATCACCACCACCCAATAAGCAACACCTGCACACAAACAACAAATACTTGCAACCCGACGCGAAAGAGAGGTTGTCAATCTCTCTACGGTAATAAGATTGATTAGGTAGTGATAGATAGGAGAGATAGATCTCTCAAGAACAAAAAATAAAAAGCGCAAATAAAATATGTAGCAATATGTTATTGGGTTTTTGGTTTTGTAGATCTGAAAACAAAGATGCAAAAAGATAGATCTGAAAGCAATATGTTGGAAAAGTAGACCCGGGGGCCGTAGGGTTCACTAGTGGCTTCTCTCATGAGTATAGCACACGGTGGGTGAACAAATTACTGTTGGACAATTGATAGAAAATCGAATAGTCATGACGATATCCAAGGCGATGATCATTATATAGGCATCACGTCCAAGATAGGTAGACCGACTCCTGCCTGCATCTACCTCTATTACTCCACACATCGACCGCTATCCAGCATGCATCTAGTGTATAAAGTTCATGGAAAAACGGAGTAATGCAATAAGAACGATAACATGATGTAGACAAGATCTATTCATGTAGGAATAGACCCCATCTTGTTATCCTTAATAGCAACGATACATGTGTGTCTTGCTGCCCTTTTTGTCACTGGGAAAGAACACCGCAAGATCGAACCCATCACAAAGCACCTCTTCCCATTGCAAGAAAAATCGATCTAGTTGGCCTAACTAAACCAAATATTTGAAGAAGAAATACGATGCTATAAGCAATCATGCATATAAGAGATCAAAGAAGACTCAAATAATATTCATGGATAGAAACTGATCATGAACTCAAAATTCATCGGATCCCAACAAACACACCGCAAAAGTTTACATCAAATAGATCTCCAAGAGACCATTGTATTGAGAATCATAAGAGAGAGAGGAAGCCATCTAGCTACTGCCTACGGACCCGTAGGTCTATGGTGGACTACTCACGCATCATCGGAGAGGCACCTATGAAGAAGATGAACCCCTCCGTGATGGTGTTTAGATTGGATCTTGAGGTTCTGGAACTTGCGGCGGCTGGAACTGTGTTTCGTCGACTCCCCTAGGGTTTTTGGACTATTTGGGAATTTATAGGCGTCAAAGGCGGTGGAGAGGGGCCCCGAGGAGGGCACAACCCATCAGGGTGTGCCGGCCCCCCCTGGCGCGCCCTGGTGGGTTGTGGTCTCCTCGGCCCACTCCCCGGCACTTCTTTGGCCCACTGGGTATCTTCTGGTCCAGAAAAAATCTCCAAAAAGTATCATCGCGATTGGACTTCGTTTGGTATTGATTTTCTACGAAGTAAAAAAACAAGCAAAAACAATAACTGGTACTTTGGCACTATGTCAAAAGGTTAGTCCCAAAAAATGATAAAAAGTTGTTATAAAATGATTGTAAAACATCCAAGAATGGTAATATAACAGCATGGAACAAGCAAAAATTATAGATATGTTGGAGACGTATCAGCATCCCCAAGCTTAATTCCTACTCGTCCTCGAGTAGGTAAATGATAAAAACAGAATTTTTGATGTGGAATGCTGCCTAACATGTTCATCATATTCTTTTATTTTGTATAGCATGGACATTTGGACTTGTAAATGATTCAAAGCAATAGTCTAGTTTTAACATAATGACTTTAATACTCAAGCATGTTAACAAGCAACCATGTCTTTCAAAATATCAACACTAAAGAAAGTTATCCCTAGCCCATCATGCTCAATCATTGATCCATTCATGACACACACTCAAATATTAACTATGCCCACTGCTCAAGTATGATCATAGTGCCCCCTAGTTGGTGCTTTATAAGAGAAGATAGAGACTCAAAGTAAAAATAAAAATTGCATAAAGTAAAAGATAGGCCCTTCACAGAGGGAAGTAGGGATTTGTAGATGTGCCAGAGCTCAAAGTTCTAAATTGAGCGAGAAAAAATATTTTGGGTGGCATGCTTTTCCTGTCAACGAAAACGACAAAGTAGCTCACAATACTTTCCTTGCTTGATATATCATAGGCGGTTCCCAAACAGAAAATAAAGTTTATTCCTTTCTCCACCAAAGTTTCACTTTCCATGGCGGGCCATATCCACGGTTGCCTTCCATACCAACTCTTTCCAAGGAATTTATTATTTTACAACATAAAGTAAATATTTTTTCTTTTTCATTTCGGGAATGGGCATCCCTATTACCACTGCCCTCTCGTGCAATGACAAGTGAATAAACACTCATCTTGAGAATAACACATCTAGCATGGAAAAATATTGGACACTCCCCACCGTTTCATGAGTGGTACGGGCACACAAAAGAGAAATTTTATTTTGCAAATTTAGAGATGGCACATACAAATTTGCTTGGAACGGCATGGAAATACCGCATATAGGTAGGTATGTGGACTCATAAGGCAAAACTTGGTTTAAGGATTTTGGATGCACGAGTAGTATTTCTACTTAGTACAAATGGAGGCTAGCAAAAAGATTGAGAAGCAACCAAACCAAGAAAAAAAAATCACATAAGTGAGCATTGAGCATAACTAATACCGAATAATGCACCACAAGTAGGATGTAACTTCATTGCATAACTATTGACTTTCGTGCATGCATAGGGAATCACAAACCTTAACACCAATATTCCTACTAAGCATAATTACTCACTAACATGACTCACATATTACTATCATCATGTTTCAAAACTATTACAAGAAATCAAGTTTAATTTGCCCAATGATCTTCATGAAAGTTTTTATTATATCCTCCTTGGATATCTATCACTTTGGGACTAGTTTCATAAATTGCCATTGCTTTTTTGACAAGTTCAAACAAATTTAAGTGAAGCACATGAGCATAGAGATTTCATCTCTCAAAAAGGTATAAGTGAAGCATGAGAGGATTTCTACAAAATTTACTAACTCTCAAATTAATCTAAGTGAAGCATGAGAGTATTTCTACAAAAATTTCCAAGCACACCATGCTCAAAAAGATAAAAGTGAAGCACTAGAGCAATTCTAACAAATCATAGCATGATTATGGCTCTCTCAAAAAGGTGTGTCCAGCAAGGATACAAGTGACAAACTAACAAACAAAGCAAGCAAAGATACAAGACGCTCCAAGCAAAACTCATGATATGTGACGAATAAAAATATAGCTCCAAGTAAAATACTGATGGTCGTTAGAAGAAAGAGGGGATGCCACTCGGGGGCATCCCCAAGCTTAGTTGCTTGTTACTCTTTGGATATATCTTGGGGGCGCGATAGCATCCCCAAGCTTAGGATTTTATCACTCCTTATTCCTTCATCCATCGTGATCTCACCCAAAACTTGAAAACTTCAATCACACAAAACTCAACAAAATCTTCGTGTGATCCGTTAGTATAATAAAGCAAATCACTACTTTAGGTGCTGTTGCAAACCCATTCATATTTTATTATTGCATTATACCTACTGTATTTCAACTTTACCATGGCTCATCCCCTTCAATATAACCCATAGATTCATCAAAACAAGCACACAATGCAACGAAAACAGAATGTGTCTTAAACAGAACAGTCTGTAGTAATATGTACTCTAACCATACTTATGTAACTCTAAAAAATCTGAAAAATTAGGACAACGTAAGGAATATGTATGAAAACACTGTGTTAAAATTTCAGCTCAAGATAACGTCGCAGAAAAAAACGAAAATTCATATACTGGACACAAAGTTTCTGTTTCAGATTCAGCATCACTTCTACTCATCCTATGAATCATCCTAAAGGCTTTACTTGGCACAAACACTAAATAAACCATAAAAACACAATAATAACAGAGGCATAATTGTGTCAACACTCAAAAACAGAAAGGAAAAAAGCAAAATTTTATTTATTCATTGGGTTGCCTCCCAACAAGCGCTATCGTTTTACGCCCCTAGCTAGGCATAACACATAGATTCAAGTATTGTCATATTTGGTTTTCAATTCTTCAATCACACAACTAGATTTCTTCAAGGATTTGGCATGCATGTTCTTAATGAAAACACTCCTAGGAATAAAACCAAAAAATTCATTCTTGTAAATAGGGTCTCTTATGATTTCAACAAAGTCGGGATGAATACTAATCATTTTAAGATCCCCCTTGTGACTACTAGGTGTAGCAACTTTGTTCTTTATGACTTGTGTGGTCTTGCTAATTTTTATGGGAGTTTTTTCAATAGTTTTGATAGAAGAAAAACGCGAACCCAAATTACTAAAAATCTCTTCCAACTTATCAATACAGTAAGGACTTTCTTCTACCCTTTCGTTAACTACGGTTTCTTTTGCCTTTAGTAATTTAATAGCATCTCCCACCTTAGCCGCAATTTTATTAGCAAGATTATGCAATTTCTTATCCAAATCTTCAAGATGTTCTTTAGTAATCATCTTCTTTTCAATAGCATCTAATCTCTCCATAACATGTTCGAGAGTTAAAGTTGTTTCATTGATCATGATAGGTGGTGATCCCACTAAACTACCCATAGCATTAAAAGCATCCAAAGATGGACACATGAAGAAATTTCCACCGGTAATCGTATCAAGGGTGAATCTATACCAAGTGGTGATGCCAACATAAAAACTGCGAAGAAGAACAACGGTAGATTGCTTATGGATAGATCTATTATGAGCATTGCAAATCCTATACCAAGCATCTTTTAGGTTCGCCCCTCCCCTTTGCTTAAAATTAAGAACCTCATTATCGGGAGTACACGCAATAAAGGAAGAACTAGCCATGATGACTAGGCAAGAGATCTGGAGAGAAAAAGGGCAAACGAAAAAGAGGGCGAATAAAACGGCAAATTGGTGAAGTGGGGGAGAGGAAAACGAGAGGCAAATGGCAAATAATGTAATTGCAAGGAGATGATATTTGTGATTAGGAACCTGGTAGATGATGATGGAGTCCCCTCGGTGCCTACGATAGGCACGTAGAAGAGACCGCTTCCTCCCCGACAATGGCGCTAGAAATTCCTTTTGATGTGGCTTGAGACTGCGTCGGTATTTCCCCAAAGAGGAAGGGATGATGCAGCACAACGATGGTAAGTATTTCCCTCAGTTATGAAACCAAGGTTATCGAACTAGTAGGAGGATCACCACCACCCAATAAGCAGCACCTGCACACAAACAACAAATACTTGCAACCCGACGCGAAAGAGAGGTTGTCAATCTCTCTTCGGTAATAAGATAGATTATGTAGTGATAGATAGGAGAGATAGATCTCTCAAGAACACAAAATAAAAAGGGCAAATAAAATATGCAGCAATATGTTTTTGGGTTTTTGGTTTTGTAGATCTGACAAAAAGATGCAAAAAGATAGATCTGAAAGCAATATGTTGGAAAAGTAGACCTGGGGGCCGTAGGGTTCACTAGTGGCTTCTCTCATGAGTATAGCGCACGGTGGGTGAACAAATTACTGTTGGGCAATTGGTAGAAAATTGAATAGTCATGACGATATCCAAGGCGATGATCATTATATAGGCATCACGTCCAAGATAGGTAGACCGACTCCTACCTGCATCTACCTCTATTACTCCACACATCGACCGCTATCCAGCATGCATCTAGTGTATTAAGTTCATGGAAAAAAGGAGTAATGCAATAAGAACGATGACATGATATAGACAACATCTATACATATAGGAATAGACCCCATCTTGTTATCCTTAATAGCAACGATACATGCGTGTCTTGCTGTCCCTTCTGTCACTGGGAAAGAACACCGCAAGATCGAACCCATCACAAAGCACCTCTTCCCATGGCAAGAAAAATCGATCTAGTTGGCCTAACTAAACCAAAGATTCGAAGAAGAAATACTATGCTATAAGCAATCATGCATATAAGAGATCAAAGAAGACTCAAATAATATTCATGGATAGAAACTGATCATGAACTCAAAATTCATCGGATCCCAACAAACACACCGCAAAAGTTTACATCAAATAGATCTCCAAGAGACCATTGTATTAAGAATCATAAGAGAGAGAGAGCAAGCCATCTAGCTACTGCCTACGGACCCGTAGGTCTATGGTGGACTACTCACGCATCATCGGAGAGGCACCTATGAAGAAGATGAACCCCTCCGTGATGGTGTTTAGATTGGATCTCGAGGTTCTGGAACTTGTGGCAGCTGGAATTGTGTTTCGTTGACTCCCCTAGGGTTTTTGGAATATTTTGGAATTTATAGGTGTTAGAGGCGGTGGAGAGGTGCCCCGAGGAGGACACAACCCATCAGGGCGCGCCGGGCCCCCCCTGGCGCGCCCTGGTGGGTTGTGGTCTCCTCAGCCCACTCCCTCGACACTTCTTTGGCCCACTGGGTGTCTTTTGGTCTAGAAAAAATCTCCAAAAAGTTTCGTCGCGATTGGACTCCGTTTGGTATTGATTTTCTACGAAGTGAAAAACAAGCAAAAACAGCAAGTGGCACTTTGGCACTATGTCAATAGGTTAGTCCCAAAAAATGATATAAAGTTGTTATAAAATGATTGTAAAACATCCAAGAATGATAATATAATAGCATGGAACAAGCAAAAATTATAGATACGTTGGAGACGTATCTAGCAGTCGGCGAGAGTCTTAGAGTCCGAATGATGCTTGTAGAAATAGGTTTAGTGGTACTTGTCGAAGAGGATGCGGTGATGGTCCATGGACCAGAGCCTCTTGACATTGACCGTCGGGGTGTAGAACCTGTTACTCAACTTCTGGAAATACCTCATCCCGAGTATAGAGATACTTGTCGAAGAGGATGCGGTGATGGTCCATGGACCAGAGCCTCTCGACCTCTACCGTCGGGGTGTAGAACCTGCTACTCAACTTGTGGAAGTACTACATCCCGAGTGAATTTCCCGTGGGGGTGCGCTGAGCTCACCCACTATGTGTAGTCCACGAGACTGCCGTCAACTGAAGCAGTCGGCGGGAGTCTTAGAGTCTTGTAGTTCAAATGAATGAACCCTTTCGTAGTATCCGACTGTCAACACTGATGTTTCCTTGTTTTCTATCGGCAGAGTGTGTGCGAGCTCGGGACTCATTACAAATCCTTGGAGAAGGAGATGTAGGACCTGCGCATCAGCTTGGAGGCTGAGAGGGCCAAGACTACACGTCTGGAGCAAGAGAAACATTCACTCGGAGGTAAAGACGTTCTATCCGACTGCTAAAGAACTTGTTTCCTCCCCTGTCCGACTAAAATTACTTTATCAGATGTCTGTAGTGAAAATCTTCAACTTACTAAGAGGCTTCGGGCTTCCATTTCTATAGACACCATGAAGGAGGCCTTGGAGAAGAAAGACACCGAGCTAGCGTCCGCTTGGAAGGATGCCAACCAGAAGATCAAAGCGGCCGCGGACAAGTTGAAGTCACTCGAGAAGTGGGAGGAGGAGAAGAAGACACTGGAGGCCATTGCCAAGAAATCCGCAGAGGAGGCTGCCGAGACCGAATCAAAGTTGAAGCAGGTATCATCCAAGAGACTCGAGCTGGAGAAGTTCATCAAAGACTTCGGCAACGAAATGAATGAGAAACTCAAAGGTATGGCAATGATCCATAGCGTTTCAAGTTACTTTTATTCTTCACTCGTCTGCCAATAACTCTTTTTCTCCCATCCATTCAACAGAGTTCTACATGGATGCCGAAGAAGAGACAGACAAGATCAAGAAGGAACTGGATCTGGCCCTGGGCATTCTTCACGATAGCTGGGCACTTGCTCTACTTTGACTGGAGGAACACATCAGGGAGGTGACTGTCTTCCTCAACCGCCTGCGCACGAACGTCAAAGATATCAACCGAGAAGTCACCCCCGGGGAGGAGTTCACGAATGACTTGGACGCTCTCATCAACCATCTGCAAGATGTACCTCGCCGAGTGCGATCTTGGAAGAAATCTGCAGCCCGCGGTGGAGCCGACATCACCCTCTCACTTGTCAACGTCCATTGCAAGGGCGTAGATGAGGAGAAGCTGAAATCCCTCAAGGTCGTCAACAGGAAGAACGCCAAGATAGAAGACTTCATGGAGATGTTTCTCAAAGCCACCACTCGGATTGCAGACGACATCGACCTCGACACCTTCATTGAATCAGCAGCTCCAACTACCGCCGAGTGATCCTCGGATAAAAAACTTTGATTAAATTTGCCTCGGGATGCCTGATATGTCTCCGTCGTATCAACTTTTCCTCACACTTTTGCCCTTGTTTTGGACTCTAATTTGCATGATTTGAATGAAACTAACCCGGACTGACGCTGTTTTCAGCAGAACTACAATGGTGTTGTTTTAGTGCAGAAATAAAAGTTCTCGGAACTGGACGAAACTTTTTGGAGATTTATTTTAGAATAAATAAAAAATACTGGAGCCAAGAACCACCAGAGGAGGGCCCCTGGCTGGGCAAGATACACCAGGGCGCACCAGCCACCCCAGGCGCACCCTGGTGGGTCGTGCACACCTCGTGGCCCCACTGACCCTAATTCCGGCACTATAAATTCCTATTTTCAGAGAAAAAAATCAAGGAGAAAGTTTCATCGCGTTTTACAATACGGAACCGCCGCCACCTGCTGTTCTTCATCGGGAGGCCAGATCTGGAGCCTGTTTGGGGCTCCGGAGAGGGGAATCTTCGGTCTTCGTCATCATCAACCCTTCCCCATCGCCAATTCCATGATGCTCCCCACCGGGAGTGAGTAATTCCTTCGTAGGCTTGCTGGTCGGTGAGGAGTTGGATGAGATCCATCATGTAATCGAGTTAGTTTTGTTAGGGCTTGATCCCTAGTATCCACTATTGTTCTGAGATTGATGTTGCTATGATTATGCCATGCTTAATGCTTGTCACTAGGGCCCGAGTGCCATGATTTCATATCTGAACCATTTATGTTATCACCATTATATCTTTGTTCTTGATCCGATCTTGCTAGTCGTATGCACCTATTACGTGTTCTGATCCGCAAACCCCGGAGTGACAATAGTCGGGATACTTTCCGGTGATGACCGTAGTTTGAGGAGTTCATGTATTCACCGTGTGTTAATGCTTTGTTCCGGTTCTCTATTAAAAGGAGGCCTTAATATCCCTCAGTTTCCTTATGGACCCCGCTGCCACGGGAGGGTAGGACAAAAGATGTCATGCAAGTTCTTTTCCATAAGCATGTATGACTATTTACGGAATACATGTCTACATTACATTTATGAACTGGAACTAGTTTTGTGTTGCCCTAGGTTATGACTGTTATATGATGAATATCATCCAACGAGTTCACCGATCCAGTGCCTACGAGTTTTCCACTTATTGTTCTTGCTAAGTTACTACTGTTGTTGCTACTGTTCCAACTGTTACAAAGCTATTGCTATCACTGCTACTACTGCTACTCAATCTATCATACTATTGTGCTACTGATCACTCTGGTGCAGATATTTAATCCCCAGGTGTGGTTGAATTGACAACTTAGCTGCTAATACTCTCAAATATTCTTTGGCTCACCTTGTGTCGAATCTATAAATTTGGGTTGAATACTCTACCCTCGAAAACTGTTGTGATCCCCTATACTTGTGGGTTATCAATGCCGAGTGGTTTATGTAATCGTACATTTAATGTGACCTAGCGACCACGACTATCTGTACTTTTGCTTTGAACAATATGCAGTTTGTTTGCCTTTGTTGGGGATACACATAATAGGTAGGCCCACGAAGGGTCGAAATATCATAATAGCATGGGGTCCACACATCAGGTGGGTCCAGATAAATACATACATACTATCCACTCGGACAGGTACACTCTATCCACTCGGACAGGTACACTCCATCCACTCAGATGAGAGTCAACCACTCGGCCACCCCGACTCACTCGGATATGTGATGACCAGCAACCCACAAGGCAGTCGAAGCATCATCCTCATAGTGTAGGTTTCGTAGTGGGCTGATATGATGGCATCAATGCCCTACCTTGTAACATAAGAGGTGAGGGGGTGGCGCACTCTATATAAGCCACACCCACCACATAGCTCAGGGCTAGCTCATTCTTCTCCCTTGGCTCTCTCGCCATTAGTCTCAGGACTTAGCTCAGGCATGGAGATCTGTTCTCCCCTCTCTCTCTCCCAAATACTCATGTAACTCCGTTTTCATGACAGATAAAACAAAGCCTCTCCGGAGCACGAGACGTAGGGCTGTTATCTCCACCCTAAGAGGCCCGAACTCGCTAAAACACTCATGTCACCCATTTGCATCTCAGTAGATCATGCTCCTTAATCCTACCCCTCTCTATTGTCGAAATCGTTCCCACGACAGCCTTCATTTGACTTTTTGAGTGTTTGGCCCAGTCTCCGAGTGTGGATGACGTCCTCACTCGGAATAGTTTTTAACTTAGGCAATGACTGGCAGGTAAGCTCCTGAGTGTGGATGATGTCCTCACTTGGAATAATGTTTAACTTAGGCAATTACTGTATTGCAGCTAAGTCCCCGAGTGCTGATAATATCCTCACTCGAAGTAGTTTTTAACTTAGGCGATTTCTCGATCGCAGCTAAGCCTCCGAGTGTGGATGAAGTCCTCACTTGGAGTATTTTTTTAATTTAGGCGATTTCTGGATCGCAGCTAAGCCCCTGAGTATGGATCATGTCCTCACTCGGAGTAGTTTTTAACTTAGGTGATTTCGGGATCGCAGCTAAGCCGCCGAGTGTGGATGATATACTCACTCGGAGTATTTTAAACTTAGGCGATTTCTGGTTCGCAGCTAAGCCCCCGAGTGTGGATGATGTCCTCACTCGGAGTAGATTTAAACTTAGGCGATTTCTGGATCGCAGCTAAGCCGCGGAGTGTGAATGATGTCCTCACTTGGAGCATTTTAAACTTAGGCGATTTCTGAATCGTAGCTAAGCCCCCGAGTGTGGATGATGTCCTCACTCGGAGTAGTTTTTACACCCACTGGGGGTGAAGTTTATGAGGTAATTCACCAGAGTGAATGGAAAAAGATTTAGAGTAATATTTTTGACAAAGTATAGAAAAAGTAAAGACTTTTATTCAACAAAATCACTTGGGTGTTCATTACAGGAATGAAAGAGTGTTCATTTCTCTAAGTATAGAACTTGTGGAGTAGGTCCGCGTTCCAAGCTCGAGGCTCTTCTACCTCTGTTTTGAAGTTATAGAGTTGATAAGCTCCATTGTTCAACACCTTGGAAATCGCAAATGGGCCTTGCCATGGCGGTGCCAACTTGTGAGGTTTCTTCTGGTCCAGTCAGAGTACTAGGTCACCTTCTTGGAAAGCACGCCCTCTGACTTGTTTATCGTGATAGCGTATCAAGTCTTGTTGATACAATAATGATCTAATCAGAGCTAACTCCCGCTCCTCCCCGAGGAGATCAAGGCCATCCTGACGCGCCTCTTCATCTTGGGCTTCATCATAAAGTTCCACACGGGGGGAATTGTGCTGCAAGTCACTCGGAAGGACGGCTTCTGAACCGTAGACCATGAAAAAGGGAGTGCGATCGGTGGACCGATTGGGGGTCGTCCGAAGACCCCACAATACTGATGGTAACTCTTCCACACACGCTCCCACAGCGAATCCCAAATCTCTCAAAAGACGCCGCTTCAGCCCTTGCAGAATCATTCTACTCGCCCGTTTTCCTTGTCCGTTCTACTGAGTGTGTGCCACGAAGGCGTAATTAACCCGAGTGCCCTAGTGATACGTCCATTTTGCATCATGATTTCCTACTGTTATTTATAGTGTTTTTATGCATAATAATAATTTATGGAGTAATTCTAATGCCTTTTCTCTCATAATATGCAAGGTTTACACAAAGAGGGAGAATGCCGGCAGCTGGAATTCTGGACCTGAAAAAGCATTTCAGAGATACCTATTCTGCACATCTCCAAATGAGATGAAACTTCACAAAGAATTATTTTGGAATATATGAAAAATATTGGAGCAAATAACTATCGGAGGGGGGCCAGCTGGTGAGCACAAGACACCAGGGCACGCCAGGCCCCCTAGGCGCGCCCTGGTGGGTTGTGCTGAGCCCAGCCCACCTCCGGTGCCCATCTTCTGGTACTTAAGGTCTTTTGACCTAGAAAAAAATAAGGAGAGGACTTTCGGTATGGAACACCGCCGTCTTGAGGCGGAACTTGGGCAGGAACATTTTTGCCCTCCGACGGAGCGATTCCGCCGGGGGAACTTCACTCCCGGAGGGGGAAATCGAAGCCATCGTCATCACCAACACCCCTCTCATCTTTGGGAGGCCAATATTCATCAACATCTTCAACAACACCATCTCCTCTCAAACCCTAGTTCATCTCTTGTGTTCAATCTTTGTACCGGAACCTCAGATTGGTACGTGTGGGTGACTAGTAGTTTTGATTACATATTGTAGTTGATTATTATATGGTTTATTTGGTGGAAGATTATATGTTCAGATCCATTATGCTATTTAATACCCCTCTGATCTTGAGCATGAATATTATTTTTGAGTAGTTACCTTTGTTTTGAGGTCACGGGAGAAGTCATGTTCCAAGTAATCATGTGAATTTGATATGTGTTCGATATTTTGATGATATGTATGTTGTGATTCCCTTAGTGGTGTCATGTGAACGTCGACTACTTCACACTTCACCATCTTTGGGCCTAAGGGAATGCATTGTGGAGTAGTTATTAGATGATGGGTTGCTAGAGTGACAGAAGCTTAAACCCTAGTTTATGCGCTACTTCGTAAGGGGTTGATTTGGATCCAAATGTTTAATGCTATGGTTAGATTTTATCTTAATACTTTTCTCATAGTTGCGGATGCTTGCGAGGGGGTTAATCATAAGTGAGAGGTTTGTTCAAGTAAGAACAGCACCCAAGCACTAGTCCACCCATATATCAAATTATCAAAGTAGCGAACACAAATCAAACCAACATGATGAAAGTGACTAGATGAAATTCCCGTGTACCCTCAAGAATGCTTTGCTTATTTTAATAGACCGTTTTGGCTTGTCCTTTGCCACAAAAGGATTGGGCTACCTTTCAGCACTTTATTTACTGTTATCGTTACTTGCTCGTTACCAGTTACCTTGCTATCAAATTACCTGTTACCTACAATTTCAGTGCTTGCAGAAATTACCTTGCTGAAAACCGCTTGTCATTTCCTTCTTCTCCTCGTTGGTTCGACACTCTTACTTATCGAAAGGACTACGATTGACCCCCTATACTTGTGGGTCATCAAGACTCTTTTCTGGTGCCGTTGCCGGGGAGTGAAGCGCTCTTGGTAAGTGGAAATCGGTAAGGAAAAATTTATACTGCCTGCTGAAATTTATTGTCACTTGCTACTATGGAAAATAATCCTTTGAGGGGTTTGTTCGGGGTATCTTCACCTAGACCGGAACCACAATTAGTTGCCCCTCAACCTACCGCACCTGCTGAAAATATTGGTTATGAAATTCCTTCGGGTATGGTAGAACAACTACTAGCTAATCCTTATGTAGGAGACGGAACTGAACATCCCGATATGCATCTAATACATATGGATGAAATTTGTGGATTATTTAGGCTTGTAGGTTTATGCAGAGATGAAGTTAAGAAGAAGGTTTTCCCTTTATCTTTGAAGGGAAAAGCATTGACATGGTATAGGCTATGTGATGATATTGGAGCGTGGAACTGGAATCGATTGCAATTAGAATTTCACCAAAAGTTTTAACCTATGCATCTAGTTCATCGTGATCGGAATTATATATATAATTGTTGGCCTCGTGAAGGAGAAAGCATCGCTCTAGCTTGGGGAAGGCTTAAGTCAATGTTATATTCATGCCCCAATCATGATATCCTGAGAGAAATTATTATTCAGAACTTTTATGCTCGGCTTTCTCATAATGATCGACCCATGCTCGATACTTCTTATGCTGGTTCTTTTATGAAGAAGACTATTGAATTCAAGTGGGATCTCTTAGAAAGAATTAAACGCAACTTTGAAGATTGGGAGCTCGACGAAGGTAATGAGTCAGGTATTAAGCTTAAGTTTGATTGTGTTAAATCTTTTATGAATACAGATGCTTTTCACAAGTTTAGCACTAAATATAGACTTGACTCTGAGGTAGTAGCCTCTTTCTGTGAATCATTTGCTACTCATGTTGATCTCCCTAAGGAGAACTGGTTTAAATATCACCCCCCTATTAAAGAAGAAATTAAAGAACCGGTAAAAGCTAATGATGAAACCATCATTTACAATGTTGATCCAGTTGTGCCTACTGCTTATATTGAAAACCCGCCTTTCCCTGTTAGGATAAAGGAACATGCTAAGGTGTCAACTATGGTTCGCAAAAGTAATATTAAAGCACCTAAGCCCTCTGAACAAATTAATGTAGAACCTAGTGTTGCTATGGTTAAAGATCTCTTGGTAGAAAATATTGATGGGCATGTTATTTACTTCTGTGATGAAGCTGCTAGAATTGCCAAACTTGATGAAAAAGATAAACATAGACCCGTAGTTGGCATGCCTATTGTCTCAGTTAAAATAGGAGATCATTGCTATCATGGTTTATGTGATATGGGTGCTAGTGTGAGTACTATTCCTTTTACCTTATACCAAGAAATTATGAATGATATAGCACCTGCTGAAATAGAGGACATTGATGTTACTATTAAACTTGCTAATAGAGACACCATCACACCACTTGGGATTGTTAGAGATATTGAAGTCTTGTGTGAGAAAATAAAATATCCTATTGATTTTCTAGTTCTTGGTTCCCCACAAGATGACTTTTGTCCCATTATCTTTGGTAGACCTTTCTTGAACACTGTTAATGCTAAGATAGATTGCAAGAAAGAAACCGTCAGTGTTAATTTTGGTGATGTGTCTCATGAATTTAATTTTTCCAACTTTTGTAGACAACCACGTAAGAAAGAATTATCTAGTAAGGATGAAATAATTGGTCTTGCTTCTATTGCCGTACCTCCTACCGATCCACTAGAACAATATTTGCTTGACCTTGAAAATGATATGCACTTGCATGAAAGAAATGAAATAGATAAAAATTTCTTTGAACAACAACCTCTCCTAAAACACAATTTGCCTATCGAAACTCTGGGAGGTCCTCCTCCACCTAAAGGTGATCATGTGTTTGAATTAAAACAATTGCCTGATACTTTGAAGTATGCTTATCTTGATGAGAAAAAGATATAGCCTGTTATTATCAGTGCTAATCTTTCAGAACATGAAGAGGAAAGATTATTAAAAATTCTGAGGAAGCACCGAGCTGCCATTGGATATACTCTTGATGATCTTAAGGGCATTAGTCCCACTCTATGTCAGCACAAGATTAATACGGAACCTGATGCTAAACCCGTTGTTGATCACCAACGACGATTGAATCCTAAGATGAAAGAAGTGGTAAGAACTGAAATATTAAAGCTTCTAGAAGCAGGTATAATCTATCCCATAGCTGATAGTAGATGGGTAAGTCCCGTTCATTGTGTCCCTTAGAAGGGAGGTATTACTGTTGTTCCTAATGATAAGAATGAACTTATCCCACAAAGAATTGTCACTGGCTATAGAATGGTAATTGATTTTGGAAAATTAAATAAAGCTACTAGAAAAGATCATTACCCTCTGCCTTTCATTTATCAAATGCTAGAAAGATTATCTAAGCACACACACTTTTGTTTTCTGGATGGATATTCTGGTTTCTCTCAAATATCTGTAAAGCAATTTGATCAAGAGAAAACCACCTTTACTTGTCCTTTTGGAACCTATGCTTATAGACGTATGCCTTTTGGTTTATGCAATGCACCTGCTATCTTTCAAAGATGTATGACTGCTATATTCTCTGATTTTTGTGAAAATATTGTGGAAGTTTTCATGGATGATTTTTCTGTTTACGGAACTTCTTTTGATGATTGCTTAAGCAACCTTGATCGAGTTTTGCAGAGATGTGAACAAACTAATCTCGTATTGAATTGGTAGAAGTGGCACTTTATGGTTAATGAAGGTATTGTGTTGGGGCATAAAATATCTGAACGAGGTATTGAGGTGGATAAAGCCAAAGTTGATGCAATTGAGAAAATGCCATGTCCTAAAGATATTAAAGGTATTTGAAGTTTCCTTGGTCATGCTGGTTTCTATAGGAGGTTTATTAAAGACTTCTCTAAAATTTCTAGGCTTCTTAATAATCTTTTACAAAAGGATATTCCATTTGTTTTTGATGATGATTATGTAGAAGCCTTTGAAACACTCAAGAAAGCCTTAACTTCTGCACCTATTGTTCAACCTCCTGATTGGAACTTGCCTTTTGAAATTATGTGTGATGCTAGTGACTATGCTGTTGGTGCTATTCTAGGACAAAGAGTTGATAAGAAATTAAATGTTATCCATTATGCTAGCAAAGCTCTAGACAGTGCCCAAAGAAACTATGCTACTACTGAAAAAGAATTTTTAGCAGTTGTGTGTGCTTGTGATAAATTCAGATCTTACATTGTTGATTCCAAAGTTATTGTTCACACCGATCATGCTGCTATAAAATATCTTATGGAAAAGAAAGATGCTAAACCTAGACTCATTAGGTGGGTTCTCTTGCTTCAAGAATTTGATTTGCATATCATTGATAGGAAAGGAGCTGAGAACCCCATAGCTGATAACTTGTCTAAGTTAGAAAATATTCTTGATGACCCACTACCTATTGATGATAGTTTTCCTGATGAACAGTTATCTGCAATAAATGTTTCTCAAAACACTCCTTGGTATGCTGACTATGCTAAATACATTGTTGCTAAATATATACCACCTAGTTTCACATACCAACGAAAGAAAAAATTCTTCTATGATTTAAGACATTACTTATGGGATGACCCACATCTTTATAAAGAAGGGGTAGATGGTATTATGAGACGTTGTGTACCTGAGCATGAACAGGAACAAATCCTACGGAAATATTATTCCGAACCCTATGGAGGACATCATGCGGGAGATAGAACTGCTCACAAGGTATTACAATCTGGTTTTATTGGCCTATTCTCTTCAAGGATGTCCGTAAGTTTGTCTTGTCTTGTGATGAATGTCAAAGAATTGGTAATATCAGTAAGCGTCAGGAAATGCCTATGAATTATTCACTTATTGTTGAACCATTTGATGTTTGGGGTTTTGATTATATGGGACCTTTTCCTTCCTCTAATAGGTATACTCATATTTTGGTTGCTGTTGATTATGTTACTAAGTGGGTAGAATCTATTCCAACCAATAGTGCTGATCATAACACCTCCATTAAAATGCTTAAAGAAGTTATCTTCCCGAGGTTTGGAGTCCCTAGATATTTAACGACTGATGGTGGTTCACACTTTATTCATGGTGCTTTCCGTAAAATGCTTGCTAAATATGATGTTAACCATAGAATTGCATCACCCTATCATCCTCAATCTAGTGGTCAAGTTGAACTTAGCAATAGAGAAATAAAATTAATATTACAAAAAAATGTCAATAGGTCTCGAAAGAATTGGTCTAAGAAACTAGATGATGCACTTTGGGCCTATAGAACAGCTTATAAAAATCCTATGGGTATGTCTCCATACAAAATGGTATATGGAAAAGCTTGTCATTTGCCTCTAGAGTTAGAACATAAAGCACTTTGGGCAATTAAAGAACTCAATTATGATTTCAAACTTGTCGGTGAAAAGAGGTTATTTGATATTAGCTTGCTAGATGAATGGAGAACCCAAGCTTATGAAAATGCCAAGCTATTCAAAGAAAAAGTTAAAAGATGGCATGACAGAAGAATCCAAAAGCGGGAATTCAAAGTTGGAGAATATGTTCTTTTGTACAACTCTCGTTTTAGATTTTTTGTAGGAAAACTTCTTTCCAAGTGGGAAGTACCTGATGTTATCGAAGAGGTTTATCGTTCTGGAGCTATCAAGATTAATAATGCCGAAGGTACTAACCCGAAGGTGGTCAATGGACAAAGAATTAAACACTATATCTCACGTACGCCTATTAATGTTAAAAGCAATGTTATCCAAACCATGACACCGGAGGAACACATAAAAGAAACCTTCCGGAACACTCCAGAATCCTGAAAATAGGAGGTACGTGATACGGTAAGTAAACGGACTCTGAAAAATCTGCAAAAATATTTTCTGTTAGTTTTGGAATATTACAAAAATTAGGAAAATAAGAAATAAACAGGAAAGCAATTGAGGTGAGAAAGATACACCCGGGCGTGCCTGCCCTGCCTGGCACGCCCTGGTGGGTTGTGCCCACCTCGCACACCTTCCCGACTCTGTTTTCCTTCCATATTCTTGCTTCCCAAGATAAAAAAATCTCTATATATACCCCCGATTGTTTCGACCACCGCATCACAGAAAAATTCTCTGTTCTTGTTTCGTGTTGTTTTCTCGTCAGATCTTGATCTCCATGGCTCCACCAAGCTCCTCCAAGGACAAGTTCTTCGAGAAGGTCATCAACCCATACTTGTCGGAGGTGATGAAGCACCCTCAAGCCATTGATATGCGTGAGGGGGTGCTCCACATCCGAGATGTTCACGGGCCCAAGAGGACAGGAAGCATGGAGGCCAAGCTCGAGGGGGTGGAACAGGACATCTTCAAGTGCCAAGGGATAGTGGAGCGTGGACTTAGTGCCAATCACTCCATGATCATGGAATTCAGCCGTGATCACATGGTGGATGGCCGGTCCATGAAGGACATCATCTTCACCTTAAACGAGCAAATCAATTTCTGCAAAGTTAAATCTATGATCTTCAAAACCAAGTTTTTGAGTATGAAGCAAGATTTAAAGGTATGAGTTTAGCTGCCAGTTGCAGGACTCGAGAGACTCGTGCATCATCTTATGATGGTGAGCCCTTGCCCTGGAAGCCGGAGGATAAGCCTACCTCTTCATCACCACCACATTCATCATCTTCACCACCAAAGGAGACTTGAGTACACGGGTATGGGCACTCCCCTTGGCTTGAGCCAGGCTTGGGCGAGATGCCCCGGTATCGTATCACCATCACTTTTATTTACCTTTACCTATTTTAGTCGATCCTTAGATCTTTTGTGATCTAGTTGAATAAAAGTTTAGTATGATCTATTTTCGAGTGCTAGTTTCATGATCTATCTATCCATGTAATCGAGTGAAAGTTATATAATAAAGTTTAGTTTGAGCTTTTGCTTCTTTATTTTCTTGTTGCAATCAAAATAAAAAGGAAATAAATGAAAAAGAATCATATGCTAATCTTATGGTAAGTAATGACATCACATAAGGAAAAGTATAAGTGGTAAAATTTATTGGAGATTGACAAACATAGCATTGGTAAATGATGCAATTCATGAAAGAATTAATAAGGGAAGAGAATATTCACATGCAAATACACTATCTTGGACATCTTTTATGATTGTGAGCCCCCATTAAATACTATATGCCAAAATTGTTGACGTTGGACAAGGAAGACAACGTAATGATTTATGTTTGTTCATATTCACATAGAAGTTATATTGTCATAGATCCTTCAACATGTGGTGCTTGCTCAATATCTTTGCTAGCCAAAAATTCCGCACTAAGTAGAGATACTACTTGTGCATCCAAAAATCCTAAACCCAAACTCAGGTTTTGAGAGTCCACCATACCTACATATGGGTTGAGTAAGATCCTTCAAGTAAGTTGTCATCGGTGCACTAAGGCAATAAAAATTTCTTCTAAATGTGTTTAATCAATTAGTGTAAGCGAAAATTGAGCGTTGTACGAACTTATGATGGCAAAGTAATAAAATCGACGGACTGCATAATAAAGGTTGCAATCATAGGGGGCAATATAACGTGATGTTCTTTTGCATTAAGGGATTTGGCATACAAACCAAAAAGCTCATGACAACCTCTGCTTCCCTCTACGAAGGGCCTATCTTTTACTTTTATGTATTTACTTTTATGCAAGAGTCAAAGTATTCTTCCCTTTTCCTTTTTACTTTTTCTTTTTGCAAGCATCATGTGGTGAGGAAAGATCTAGGCACATATATCCAGTTGGATGTGAGTGAGCATGAGTTATTATTGTTGATATCACCTTGAGGTGAATACGTTGGGAGGCGAAACTATAAGCCCCTATCTTTCTATGTGTCCGGTTGAAACTTTTTGCTCATGGGTATGATGTGAGTGTTAGCAATCATAGAAGATTAGATGATGGTTGAGTATGTGGACTTGCCAAAAGGCTCCGACACAAGACCCTTCCTAAAAATATGATGAATTTTAGTTGCAAGTTGACTGAGAACATAGTTTTTTGGTTTTCAATAAGGTTTATGCTTTATACTTCTATGTTGTGATGAATTGTTACTTGTTCATGATGAATTTATATAATAAGAAGTTATATGATGAAGTTATATAATAAAATTTATATGAATAAGTTATATGATAAAGCTTGTTGCTGCTATGATAATAAGCATGATGCTACTATGTCCGTATTTTGTTTTTATCGACACCTCTCTCTAAAACCATGTGGACATGTTTTTCGATATCGGCTTTCACTTGAGGACAAGCTAGGTCTAAGCTTCGGGGAGTTAATACGTCCATTTTGCATCATGATTTCCTACTGTTATTTATAGTGTTTTTATGCATAATAATGCTTTATGGAGTAATTCTAATGCCTTTTATCTCATAATATGCAAGGTTTACACAAAGAGGGAGAATGCCGGCAGCTGGAATTCTGGACCTGAAAAAGCATATCAGAGATACCTATTCTGCACATCTCCAAATAAGCTGAAACTTCACGGAGAATTATTTTGGAATATATGGAAAATACTGGAGCAAATAACTACCGGAGGGTGCCACCTGGTGAGCACAAGACACCAGGGCGCGCCAGGCCCCCCAGGCGCGCCCTGGTGGGTTGTGCTCAGCCCAGCCCACCTCCGGTGCCCATCTTCTGGTACTTAAGGTCTTTTGACCTAGAAAAAATAAGGAGAGCACTTTCGGGACGGAACGCCGCCGTCTCGAGGCGGAACTTGGGCAGGAGCACTTTTGCCCTTCGGCGGAGCGATTCCGCCAGGGGAACTTCCCTCCCGAAGGGGGAAATAGAAGCCATCGTCATCACCAACACCCCTCTCATCTTTGGGAGGCCAATCTTCATCAACAACTTCAACAACACCATCTCCTCTCAAACCCTAGTTCATCTCTTGTGTTCAATCTTTCTACCGGAACCTCAGATTGGTACATGTGGGTGACTAGTAGTGTTGATTACATCTTGTAGTTGATTACTATATGGTTTATTTGGTGGAAGATTATATGTTCAGATCCATTATGCTATTTAATACCCCTCTGATCTTGATCATGAATATTATTTGTGAGTAGTTACCTTTGTTCTTGAGGTCACGAGAGAAGTCATGTTGCTAGTAATCATGTGAATTTGATATGTGTTCGATATTTTGATGATATGCATGTTGTGATTCCCTTAGTGGTGTCATGTGAACGTCGACTACATCATACTTCACCATCTTTGGGCCTAAGGGAATGCATTGTGGAGTAGTTATTAGATGATGGGTTGCTAGAGTGACAGAAGCTTAAACCCTAGTTTATGTGCTACTTCGTAAGGGGCTGATTTGGATCCAAATGTTTAATGCTATGGTTAGATTTTATCTTAATACTTTTCTCGTAGTTGCGGATGCTTGCGTGGGGGTTAATCATAAGTGGGAGGTTTGTTTAAGTAAGAACAGCACCCAAGCACCGGTCCACCCACATATCAAATTATCAAAGTAGCAAACGCAAATCAAACCAACATGATGAAAGTGACTAGATGAAATTCCCGTGTACCCTCAAGAACGCTTTGCTTATTATAATAGACCGTTTTGGCCTGTCCTTTGCCACAAAATGATTGGGCTACCTTGCTGCACTTTATTTACCGTTACCGTTACTTTCTCGTTACCAATTACCTTGCTATCAAATTACCTATTACCTACAATTTCAGTGCTTGCAGAAATTACCTTGCTGAAAACTGCTTGTCATTTCCTTCTGCTCCTCGTTGGGTTCGACACTCTTACTTATCAAAAGGACTACAATTGGCACCCTATACTTGTGGGTCATCACCTAGGTGTAGCAGAACTCGTGGAACTCAACCGAGTCAAAGTTCTTCCCGTTGTCTGTAATGATGTCATTGGGTACTCCAAACCTAAAGATGATTTATCGGATGAAGCTGATTGTTGTTGTCGAGTCCAGGTTCTTAATAGGCTTCGCTTCTATCCATTTTGTAAACTTGTCTATAGCCACCAACAATTGGGTAAAACCACTCGTCCCGGTTCGCAGGGGCCCAACCATATCGAGACCCCAAATGGCGAATGGCCAGGTGAGCGGAACCGTCTTCAGTGTAGACGCATGCTTGTGGGACTGGTTCTTGTAAAACTAACATTTGATGCACAGATCAACCAAGTCTCTCGCTGCCTTGTTGGCTCGGGGCCAGTAAAAATCCGCTCGGAAGGCCTTGGCAACCAACGTCCGAGAGGAAGCATGGTGACCAAAGGTTCCCGAATGAGTCTCATGTAAGATCTGCAATCCTTTTTTCGGAGAGATGCATTTCTTGGTAACTCCTGTAGTGCTTTTCTTATATAACTGACCTCCCATCACCTCGAAAGCTTTAGACCGTCAGGCGATCTGGCGGGCTTCTTTTTCATCTTCAGGGAGTTCTTGCCGGAGCAAGTATGCTAAGTAAGGTTGAGTCCACTCGGGAGTGATTACCAACATTTCATGGACAAGGTCCACCATGGCTGGAATGTCAACCTCAGTCGGATTTGATGGTCTGACTGCTTGCGGTGGATCCTCAGTGAAAGGATTTTCTTTAATTGTGGGAGCGCGCATGTGTTCAAGGAATATGCCTTTCGGCACGACCCGCCGAGTGGAACCAATCTTAGCCAGGTCGCCTGCCGCCTGGTTCTTCGCTCGGGGTATGTGGTGCAGCTCCAAGCCTTCAAAAATTTTCTCCTGTTTCCTGACTGCATTACAGTACCCGGTCATGGCCGGGCTCCGAATATCCCATTCTTTCATCACTTGATTGACAACGAGGTTCGAATCACCGAATATCATCAAACGTCGGATACCGAGTGAGATGGCCATACGGAGCCCATACAGGGGGGGGCTCGTATTCGGCCTCGTTGTTAGACGAATCGAAGTGGATTTGGAGGACGTAGCTCAATCGGTCTCCCCTGGGGGAGACAAGAACCACCCCGGCACCGGATCCTTGGAGCATCTTGGATCCATCGAAAAACATGGTCTAGTGTTCGGGGATACTTGGGGTTGGTTGTTCTTGTTCTATCCACCCGGCCAAAAAGTCCACAAATGCTTGAGACTTGATTGCCTTTTTGGCTTCAAACTTCATCTCCAATGGGAGGAGCTCGATTGCCCAATTCGCCACTCGGCCCGTGGCATCTCTGTTATGCAGGATTTCCAACAGGGGGGCATCGCTGATAACCGTGAACGAGTGCTCTTGGAAGTAATGAGCCACCTTTTTAATGGTCAGGTAAATACCATAGACAAACTTCTGGTAGTGCGGATACCTTTGCTTGGAGGGGGTCAAGACTTCTGAGATGTAATAGATGGGTCTTCGCACTTTGAACGCTTTTCTTGATTCTTCACGCTCCACAGTGAGGACAGTGCTGACCACTTCGCTCGTAGCCGCGATGTACAAGAGCAAAGGCTCTCGGCTGCTCGGAGCAGCTAACACCGGCTGTGTGGAAAGAAAGGCATTTATTTCTTCGAATGCGGCTTGCGCTTCAGGTGTCCACTCAAAGCTATCAGATTTCTTCATCAATCCGTAAAGATGCAACGCCTTATCACCGAGTCTAGAGATGAACCTACTCAAGGCTGCAAGGCAACCCGTGAGGAATTGCACGTCATGCAGACGTTCTGGTATTTTCATTCGGACAATACCACCAATTTTGTCAGGATTAGCATCGATTCCACGTTCAGAAACGAGAAAACCGAGTAGCTTGCCCGCTGGCACTCCAAATGTGCATTTTGCTGGATTGAGCTTTATCTGGAAGCGCCGCAGGTTCGCAAAGGTTTCGGTGAGGTCTGTCAGAATGTCGAAACCTTTCCTGGACTTGACCACGATGTCATTCATGTACGCCTCCACGTTCCAACTGATTTACTTTTGCAAGCATTTCTGGATCATGCGCATGAAATTTGCCCGGACATTTTTGAGACCGAATGGCATAGTGATGTAGCAGAAACACCCAAATGGGGCGATGAAGACTGTTTTTATTTCATCAGGCCCATACATTCAGATCTGGTAGTACCAGGAGTACGCATCCAGGAACGACAGGCGTTCACATCCGATAGTAGAATCTAATATCTGGTCTATGCGGGGAAGGGGAAAATGATCTTTTGGGCAGGACCAATTGAGGTGCTTGAAGTCGATGCACATCCGGGGGGACTTGTCCTTCTTAGGCACCAAGACAGGGTTGGCGAGCCACTCAGAATGATACACCTCGCGAATGAACTCAGTAGCTAGGAGCCGAGCAATTTCCTCGCCAATCGCCTTGCGCTTCTCGACGGAGGATCGACGCAAGTGCTCTTTGATTTCTTGACCTTCGGGTCAACTCGAAGTCGGTGCTCAGCCAGTTCCTTGGGAACCCCCGGCATGTAAGATGGCTTCCATGTGAAGATGCCCCAGTTCTCACGAAGGAACTGGATGAGCTCGGCTTCCTATTTGTCACCGAGTGATGTTGCAATGTTCGTGGGGGAGGCACTCAGATCGTGCAGGTGAATGTGAACTTGCTTGCTCTCACCGGCCGATTGGAAAGCTGAATCCGTAGCTGGCCGTTTGGACTTGAGCAAATCCGCGGTGTCCACCGTCTTCTTGTATCCGTCAAGTTCAACTGTGAGTTCTTGCTCGTTAGCAATCTTTGTTCCCTGCTGGAGGAACTCTTCGGCGACTATACGATCACCAGTCACCGTAATCACTCCTTTCGGCCCGGGCATCTTAAGTTTAAGATACACATAACATGGATGGGCCATGAAACGTGCGTAGGCGGGCCTACCTAGGATGGCGTGATAGGCGCTGTGAAAGTCCACCACTTCAAACGTTAGACGTTCCTTTCGGAAATTCTTCTCATCTCCAAACAAGACGTCGAGAGCGATTTGCCCGAGTGACTCAGCCTTCTTCCCAGGGATGACCCCATGGAAATGCATGTTGCTCTTGCATAGTCGGGACATCGGAATGTCCATTTCCTTGAGTGTGATGGCGTAGATTATGTTGAGCCCGCTGCCTCCATCCATCAGGACCTTGCGCAGTCGGACTCCATTAATAATTGGGTCAACAACCAGCGCCTGCCTCCCAGGGGTGGCTATGTGGGCTGGATGATCCGACTGGTCGAAGGTAACGGGGGTCTTCGCCCAGTTAAGGTACTTGACGACAGTCGGTGCTACCATGTTGACCTCCCGTTTGACGACTTTCAACCGGCGCTTGCTTTCAACGTCAGCAAAAATCATGAGGTTCTTGTCGACGTTCGGATACTCGGGAGCATCATCACCTTCTTCGTCGTTGTCCTTCTCTCCAGAGGGCTCTCCACCCATCTCTTTCTTGAGCACTCGGCACTCCCGAGTGGTGTGCTTCGGGTACACCAAGTTGCTCTCTTCGTCCTTCTTGGTATGGACAACACAGGGTTGGTCCAATACGTCAGATCTGAACTCGGGCTTCTTCTTGTTAGCCCATTCTTTCTTCTTCTTAGGTTTGGGCTTCCCCTGGCTGGGGACCGCCGCAACTTCTGCCTTACCCGAAGAATCAACTTTCTGCTTTTGCTTTTTCCCAGCGTGACCCCCTGACTGAGGGGCGCCGTCGGTTCGTCCTTTACCACTTCGGAGGCGGTCGTCTTCTTCGCCATTGGCATACCGATTGGCAATTTCCATGGCCAGACTAAGAGACAGGTCCCCAGCTCGGCCGAACTTCAGGATGAGCTCTCAATACCGAGTGCCTGCCTTGAAGGCACAAACGGCTTGATGTTCAGTAACATTCTCAATGGTATTGTGCAGCATGGTCCAGCGCTGAATGTACTCACGGAGAGTTTCATTGCTTTTTTGTACATAGTGTTGCAGCTCCGTCAAACCACCTGGACGCTTGTAAGTGCCCTAAAATGTCTTGACGAACACTTGAGTTAGGTCTTCCCAGTAGTAGATGCTGCTAGCGGACAACTGGTTTAACCAGGCCCACGCAGATCCCTCTAGCATGAGAGGAAGATGCTTCATCGCGACAAAATCATCACCGCCACCGATCTGGACAGCCACTCGGTAATCTTCGAGCCAGGTTTCCGGCTTCAACTCGCCGTTAAACTTTCCGATTCCCATGGCCAACCTGTAGTTGGAGGGGATCTCGGCTTCTCGGATGTACCTACTGAAGCACTCGAGACCTGAAGTCCCCCACCCACTCGCTCGATCTCTGATCTGTCTATTCTTGTCCACCACATTCTGTGTTATGATGGATCTGGCATTGTGCTATGGAGGTAGTCGGCCACCTTCTTCATAGCCCCTGGGCCGAATGGGACTCCGATCGCGGTCTTCTCTATGAGGTCGACCCCCGTCGTAGAGCAGTCTACCATATGAACCGCCCCTCGAAGGGGGCTTCCGACTGACATCACGGTCATCGCGCCAACGTCCCCCATGCAGGCCTCTCGGAGGAGGAGGAGGAGAATGTCGGCGCTTTCCGTATGCATGCGGGCTGTGAGCAGACTGCACTGTATCGGCCCGAATGGACTTACTGTGTATGCGTTGATGCGACTGTGACACCTCTGAATTTTGTCTCAGGGTGGTCTTCAGCAGAGTCTGGATCTGCCGAATGCCCTCTCCAGCTGCAGAATCAGACGGCTGAATAGATTCAACGATCTGTGTGGCTGCAGCCAGGTTTTGCATCGGTGTGCGCATCACTTGAATGTTGTGCGGACTATCATTCGGGAACAATTGCCACCGATTGCGGCTAGAGATGGGCTGCTCTCTGGCCGCACGGTCGTCGAGTGACCGCTGGAGTCACTCGAGCCGCTCGCGCTCAGCCAAAGTGGCTTGGCGCGTGGC
Organism: Elymus sibiricus; assembly: GCA_039707655.1. Taxonomy (NCBI): domain Eukaryota; kingdom Viridiplantae; phylum Streptophyta; class Magnoliopsida; order Poales; family Poaceae; genus Elymus; species Elymus sibiricus. The sequence continues at coordinate 370,997,174 of CM077675.1, read as the reverse complement.
CTCCAAGGCCATCTCCTCCGGGGTAGTCCCCGTGATGGGAGTGAGCAGAACTTGGTCATTCCTCCTCCTCATCTCCTCCCGCTACTCCCGACTGAGAGGCTGGGGGATGTAAGTGTCAGTGCTGCCGTCGTTGCGGTCACCATCTCGGCCATGGGGACCGTCCGCGGAGTACCCAGGAAGTCCATGGTTGGTGGTGTTGTCCATCAGTATCTTTGCAGCGTTTTTGCTGCTCTCGCACTCAGACCCATCGGACAACTCGTCGCTCGAAGAGGGGAACAAGCTGACGGTGGGCTCATCGGAATCGAGCACGGCCACCTACCCGATCGTGGACTGGCGCGCTACGACGTGCTTGATCCATCACTACAGCCGTGAGCGCCCAGAGCACTTGCGCCGGCCTGCAACGGGACGGAGGAGTGTGGAGCCATAGGGCTCGGACGGTTGTCGAAGTAGAACTCCGTGTGCCACCGCGCTGAAATGCGTCGCACCGCGGGCGGGGAACGCGTCCATGTCCAGCGGCGCCTCCTGCAACCATGCCGATCCGTCGGCGATGAAGCGGAGGGTACCGAAGAGGATCTCACCGTCGAGTGCCATCATGATGACCGAAAAAATTGGATCTCCACCTGCGCCGGACTTTGCTAGACGTGCTGCCCCACGGTGGGCGCCAATTGTTGAGGGAGTAAGTCTGACAATAGTACTGGGGGTACGAATGAAGGGGGGAGGCGGAGCCTAGCTACGGCACAGGTGTAACACTAGGATGTACGAGTTCGAGACCCACTCGGGAGTGGTAAAGACCCTACGTCTCGAGCCCTGAGGCTTAGTGTTTGCTTATGTGGGATGTCTGATTACAGAGATTTCGGAACCCTTGTCCAGGAGCTCGGGACCGGCTTATATAAAGTGTGCCAGGACCCGCCGAGCGCCATTACAAGACATTAAATGCAAGCAACTATAGACATTACTGGGAACTACCATCTTAACTAAGACGTTACTGGTAACGTTAGTCTTCACAACACTTCATGTGAGTTATCAGGTCTCTCGAACGTTACGACGCCTACGTAGGCTCCTCTCCTTCTCGTCCGAGTGTTGGATCATGGCCGACTGACGAAGTGTCGTCCGAGTGACCATCTAGATCCGAGTGGATCCTGAAGATGTATCCGAATGCATCAGTAGTCCAGGAACTTTAATGCTAATGTGGGCCCCCAAGTGGGCCGTAGATGTCAGGTCTATAAACCTACCCATGGTAGGTGACCTCATCACCCGTCCTGCGCTATTATTCATTATTTGTCGGGAGATGTATAACTGGTATGGGGGGAAGTGGAACGCTCAGTGCAGCCGACCTCGCTATTTTACACCACGCGCTTTATAGTGATAGATATTTTAGTTTGGCAGCTATTGTTGCTTGACGGTTACACACAAAACGTTTGAAGGGTGCCATCTTTGGTGGTATTTATGCTGCTCGCTCCGTGAGAAGTTTTGAGATTCCTATTCGGCTCGCGGAGGAGGAGTTTGTGCCCACTAAATATCTTAATTACAGCAGCATGTTTTGGCACAACTTCATTGACTCTGGTAGAGTACGGTTCCGTTATAAATTGGTATTTAGTAAGGGTACTTGTGAGAAGATTATTTTTCCTACTCCTACTTTGTTCGATCTTTCCCGTGGCATCTACAACATTATGCTTGAGTATATCTATGCTTATTGGCGCATAGCACCACCCGGAGCACCGAAGAGAGAGTAGTTGCCGGAACCCGAGCAAGATCCCGTGCTTGAGTGGGAGCCCGCACGAGAGTCGTTCTATCGGTGGGATCCTCAGGAGCAACGACAGTACCCTGGATTCGACTATTTTGATACGTGGTCGTAGACCAAGTTAGGCCAAAAGCCTAAGCATGGGGGGGGTACGTATTTCTCATGACATTACATTCATGTACCACACATTCATTCCAGTTGTCGGTGTTCATCCGCTTTGATTGTATAATCCGTTAGTAGTTTTATTTTCACTTTCTTTTGTGTGTTTGAAATACTTTCAAAAACCAGAAACTATTTCTTGTTTCTTTTCGCTTCTTCTTTCTAGTTTACTTAGTTTGCGTTATTGGAAGAAAAACCAAAAGGATTTCCCGTTCTTCTTCTTATTTGTTGGGAGCTTTCCCGTGTAAATAGTTCTTCTCGCTTTTCATTTTCCTTGGTTAATTTGCTTTCTTCAGAAAAACTAAAAAAACACCAAAAACATTTCAGTGTGTTTCTCTGAAATTATTTTCTTTTCATTGAGTTGTGGAAAGGAGAATACTATGCTATAATTGTTAAATGGCTCATATGCTATGTTGTTGATCTAACAAAGAGCCAATGTTACCCTGTCTTCTCCTTTGAATAAATGGTTTTGCAGATTCCAGCTTAGTCCACCGCACACTTGCATCATTATTATTTTCACATCATTCGGTCGCGCAAGTGAAAGGCAATAATGATGATAATTTGATGAAGTGATTGCGGTAAAGGAAGCCGGTATGAGCTCTTCTTGTTTTTTTTGTTTTTTTGTAAATATGTTTAGCTCGGCCGATCTTGATTTGGCATATTATGAGTAAACATGTTTGTGATGACAATTAGATATTATAGTTGCTCATGCCATGCTTAAATAGCTAGGAGTAGTATGTTCTAGATGAGTCCACCATATCTACCCATATGCGGTATTACTCTGTCGTTCCAAGTAAATTTGCATGTGCCACCTCTAATCATTCAAGTAAACATCTGTTTTGTGTGCTCGTACCGCTGATGGAGCAACGGGGCGGTCGGTATCTTCCATGCTAAGCGGGTTATTCTCACGACGGGTGTTTATTTACCTATCATTGCACGAGAGAGGCTGGTAAAAAGGATGCTAGTCCTGCATAATCAAACATAAATAAAACAAACTCCCCTGGAAGGTTGAATGTTGGAGGGCACCCGTGGATTCTGTCAGCCATGGCTTGTGTATGTATGGTGGAGGGGAGTAAACTTTACAATTCCGCTTGGGAACCACTTATAATGTGTTTAGCATGGAAGATACCGAAATCCTTTGTCGTGACGTTGACATGAAAAGCACACCACCCAAAATTATACTTTCACCTCTGTTTTAAACCTTGATCTCTGGCACCTCTGCAAATCAATGCTTGCCTCTACGAAGGGCCCTTCTATTTATATTCATGTTATTTATTTTTATTGTTGATTCATCATCTTCTCATTAAAGCACCAGTCTTGAGAGCGCTATTGTCATTTTTATGCATTGAATCTAGTTAATGTTGGATGTGAGCACGACTGGATCTCTTCTACCCTGAATTACAATGTTTAGTCGATGCTTGAACCTCAGAGGTGCTCTGCAATTATGTTTTGCGGTCTCAGAAAGGGCTAGCGAGATAACCATCTTATCATATTATATCATGATTGTTTTGACAAATTGTTGGCATCCGAGATATCTTATTATTACTTGCTAGCTAGTTATGTTATTGTCATGAGTAAATGTGAGACCTAAGTGTTATCATTGACATTCTTAGTTCATAATCTTTGCTAAAAACTTGAACACTAAGTTAAGCATATATACAGCAATGAGAACAAAAGAGTTTGTACAAATTTTCTTTATCACTTTCAGTTTGTCAACTGAATTGCTTGAGGACAAGCAATGAGTTACGCTTGGAGGAGCTGATACGTACCAAACATATCTACTTTTCCAAACACTTTTGCTCTTGTTTTGGACTCTAATTTGCATGATTTGAATGAAACTAACCTGGACTAACGCTGTTTTTAGCAGAACTAAGATGGTGTTGTTTTTGTGCAGAAATAAAAGTTATCGGATTGAGCTTAAAATTAACGGATAATTATTTTGGAATATATAAAAATTATTGGCGAAAGAACCAGCAGTGCGGGACCCACAAGGTGGCCATGAGCCAGGGGGCGCTCCTACCCCCCACGGCGCACCACCCTAACTCGTGGGCCACCTGGCAAAGCCTCTGACGCACATATTCTGATATAAGGTGTCTTCTTCCCTAGAAAAAATAAGAGAGAAAGAATGATCACGTTTTATGAGACGAAGCCGCCGCCACTTCATGTTCTTCCTCGGGAGGGCTGATTTGGAGTCCGTTTGGGGCTCCGAAGAGTGGAATTCATCGACGTCGTCATCACCAACCCTTCTCCATCAACAATTCCATGATGCTCACCACCTAGAGTGAGTAATTCCTTTGTAGGCTTGTTGGAGGGTGATGGGGTTGGATGAGATTTGTCATGTAATCGAGTCAATTTGTTAGGGCTTGATCCCTAGTATCCACTATGTTTTGAGATTGATGTTGCTATGACTTTGCTATGCTTAATGCTTGTCACTAGGGCCCGAGTGCCATGATTTCAGATCTGAACCTATTACGTTTCTATTATGTGTTATGATCCGTAGACCCCAAAGTGACAGAAATTGGGATCATCTCCGGTGATGGCCGTAGTATGAGGAGTTCATGTATTCACCATGTGTGAATGCTTTGTTCCAGTTCTCTATTAAAGGAGGACTTAATATCCCTTAGTTTCCCTTTGGACATCGCTGCCACGGGAGGGTAGGAAAAAAATGTCATGCAAGTTCTTATTATAAGCATGTATGACTATATATGGAATGCATGCCTACATTACATTGATAAATTGGACCTAGTTCTGTATCGCTCTAGGTTGTGACTGTTACATGATGAATGTCATCCAAATCAATTATACATCATTGATCCATGGCCTACGCTTTTCGCATATTGATCTACGCTAAGTTACTTTCGCTACTTCTACTGTTACAGTCACTACAAACTACTACTTTCCGTTGTTCCTATTACTATTGTTACCGTGCTACTAAACACTTTGTTGCAAAAAGATATTTCCAGGTGGTTGAATTGACAACTCAACTGCTAAGGATAATAAATATTCTTTGGCTTCCCTTGTGTCGAATCAACAAATTTGGGTGAAATGCTACCCTCGAAGACTATCGCGATCCCCTATACTTGTGGGATATCACCCACCCCAACGCCTCAGGTTCAACCAACACCAATCTCCTCGATGTCCCCACCCCTCATCTCCTCCACCTCATGGTTAAGAATTTTCCATCCTTCATCGCCATCGAGCCCCTTTTGTCATTTCTGAAGGACATGTTCTATGACCGTGGCTCGAGATCCTCAGCTACCAAGTCAGAGCTCATTGATGATGACCACAACAAGGGCACCCTATCCGTCTCTTCCAATGGGAAAGAGGTCATCTACTATATTTAGGGAGGGACATGATTAAACTACATGATTGGTGGACCTGCAAAGGTTAAAGTATTTCTACTAGGCTACGATGACTATCTAAATGTCCTCATGAAGACACTGAAGGATGGGCGGTCCTCCATCACAAAGGTTAAAGTATTCGGCACGGAGGAGGACACAATATGGTCATTCCGCTTCAACTTGTACAAAAACCAAAATGTCTTTCGCCTCTTTCTTTACTGTCTTTAATACAAGTATGCAACCGTGGTTCATCATTCTTTATTTGGTGCTTATGTAATTCTTTTTTTATGTAATTCTTGAACATATGTACCTATGAATCAGATAAATGCATTGGTTATTGAACCTATATATATATATGATGGATATGAAAAATGTTATTGCCTACTTTCAAATTCAAATTTTGTAGAATTCTAAACTGGAGCGATTAAACTAGGAGGAAAATATGCTCTGCAGGTCATTACACCGCACGTTGTTTGTAGAGCACAACATGTGTGATATAACTCATGACCGGACACATTTCACAGAGAGAAAACGTGTGCGACCATGCACACAATTGCCGTGTGCAAAGCGTGTGTGATCTGAGACAATATGAGAAACGGTGGGACTAAACTAAATGTTTGTGATAGTCTTCTTATCATACACGCTTTATAATGATGAATTGTTTGTGATGCGGTACGCATTGTAAACGTTGTACCATATAATAGCGCGTGCGATGGTTATGCCATCCGACACGAGTATGACAGTTGGAGCGTTTCAAAATTTTGATATATCGCAAACGATGCGGTATAACTAAATGTATGTGATAGTCTCCTTATCATACATGCTTTACAATCATGAACTGTTTGCGATGTGGCGCGCATCGTAAACATTGCACCACAGAATAACACGTGCGATGGTAATGTGATACCACACGAGTAGCAAGGATAGAGCGTTTGGAAAATATGATACTTCGCAAACGGTTATTTGATGACTCACGTTTGTGATAGATGCGCACAACGCATACGCTTAGTTCTGCCAAACGCATGCATTCTTGCTGCCTATCACAGACAATTTTTCTATGTCGTGTGGGATGGACCCCCCTATCGCACACACTAGCAAGGCGACAGCTTAAATCTATGTCGCCAAAAGGGGTAAAAAACGTTTGTATAGGACGTCGCTGCACCGATGGTATTTTCAGCGGTAGACATGATAACAATTCAAGCAAACATAGTAACACAAATAACTTTGGTATTTTATTTTACTCTGTAAAGAAGGAAAATAAAAGCAAAATGCAATAAAAGTAAAAATAAGCGAATTGATAAATGTGTGCGAAGGCACCTAGATTGTTTGGTGAAGCCTCACCGGAAACGGTGCCAGAAATACTTCTACTACTTGTGGTAGATGTCGGGTTTTCCCCCAAAGAGGAAGTGTGAAGCAGTATAGTAGAAGATAGTATTCCCCTCAGTTAAGGACCAAGGTTATCAAACCAGAAGGAGACGACACACAAACAATGTCAACAGTACCTGCACACACATAAAACAAATGTTGCACCCAACGAAGGCAAGCGGGTTGTCAATCCCTTTGTTCCCACCAACTGAAAAGACTAAATATGGTAGTGATAGGTATATAAATAAAATAAAATAAGGAGAAAACAACGAGCAATTGTAGGATTCTTAGCAATAATAGAAAAGTGGACGGACCATAGCGTTCACTAGGGGCATCTCCTTCATAGGCATCACATCGGTGGGTAAGCAAATCACTGTTGAATAATTAATAAAAAAGCACATAGTTATGGTTATTCTTCATGGCATAATTCATATAAAGTAGACAGTCATCTAACTGCATCTACTACTATTACTCCACCCCCAACCGCTATCCGGCATACATCTCAAAGTCGTAAGTTCATGACAAGCAGACTAACGCTTTAAGCATGATGAAATAATGTAGACAAAGTAAGACCTAGCATTATGTTCGAACCCCGTCGTTTTATACTTAGTAGCAACAATACAATACGTGCCTTGCAACCCTCCTGTCACAGAGTAAGGACATCGTAAGATTGAACACACTACTATTTACCACTCTCTCTGATGATCTACTCATTAACTTGGCCAAAGAAAACTTATAGATCATAAAGCATACACAACTATAAAGTTACACATAGATATGTATCAGAATAGATTCAAATACTTCCAGTGAATAATCATATTATAAACACATAATTCATCGAATCCCATCAAACACATCGCGAGAATTAATAATATAGGCCTCTACCAATTATTTCTGTACCATGCAATCCGGACGGTTCCGGGCAGTTCGAAGGTTCACTTTGCAGATGCAGTAAGATGAACATGTTTCCCTTTTATCCATGGACACCACCTGAAGCAGTAGACATTATAATTGGTAGAGGCCAGTATTTTAATACAATATCTCTATCTGCAGTACCTTCCGTTTGTCTACTATCCTTCCTTTCTGGAAAATAAAGTGTTGAAAAAAGTCGTGAGACCCATGAGGCCACACAGTGACCCCACAGAGCAGCTTAGCCACCCAATTAGCTGATAGTCAGCTACCCAGGTATTCCCTGGCCACCACCGCCCGGGCGTATTATGCACTCTCCTCTCCTGCAAAACGCTTTGCTTTAAGGACCGACTTGTCCTAATCCATGCCGCTTGCTCTTTTATAAGCGGCGCCGCGCTTTGGCTAGCAAGGAACGGTGACCACTCCTTTTGCAACTACTCTCCTCATTGGTTCCATTAATCTGGTCAAATTGGCTCAACCAGTAGTAGCAGCAGTACGATTTGATTAGCGCTGATCCTGCTCGGAATTATTTGGGATGGGATGGCTTTTGCAATTTCGATCTTACTATAGTACTAGTAGCAATCTAGGATGCCAAAAACAGAGGAATCTCTCAGTTCTGGAGAGAACTGGTACTGAGGATCTAGTTCCCAGACGTTGAATAAGTTTGCACATTGATTAGGATGAGAACATTATTGTATTTGCGGTACAAAGATGAAATGTAAAATATGAGCTCAGCGCCATCTTGTTGAGAGCAACCGGCGGCAACAGCTGCCTGAGTTTTCCCCCTGTTGAGCATCGCTGTCGCCATCCATCAGGAACTCAGAAATTGCACAAACGGCAGGCCGGAGAAAAGAACAAAGATGATGATAGTACACAAGAAAAGAAAAGGAGGCTGCTTGCTTACGCCGAAGGCTTTTTTGACACCCAACGGAAAAAAAAGGGGCGAAGAAAACAAACAGAAAAGGAAAGGGGGACGAAATAGCAGAGTACTCCAACTAAAAACCGCGGCGCCGTCCGGCCGCCGCCACCACCACGAACTGCCGGGAGCGCTTTTCTCGTCTCTTCTAGTCCCGCCGCCGCGAGCCAGGCGCCGCGGCGGACTCCTCGGCGACGGAGGCGAGCTTCTGGAGGTTGAGCTTGACGACGGTGTCGGTGAACATCCTGGTGTCCTCCTCGGTGTTGCCGTCGGGAACGTCGACGACGTAGGACTCGACGACGACGCAGTAGGGGCCCGGCTGGAACTCGGTGACGGAGGTGACGGAGCGGTAGTTGCGGAGGCGGTGCTCCCCGCCGACGACGCTGAAGCTGAGGATGTGGCGGTCGTCGTCGAGGATCTCGAGGCGCTCGGTGCTGGTGGACGCCGGGAGGCCGGACACGACGGTGACCTCCCGGACGCTGCCGACGCTGGCCCCGTCGCCGGCGGCGAGCGCGCAGGTGCGCACGAAGTGCTTGTACCGCTGCGGGTTGCCGAAGCTGCGCACGATGGGCCACACCGCGCGCACCGGCGCCGCCACGCGCTGCGCCACCAGCGACGTGCAGGTGGCCCCCGGCGCCCGCCCCGGGAAGGTGTGGTGCGCCCGCACCGTCCCCTCCAGCGCCGCCCGCTCCACCTCCGTCACCCCCTCCCGCAGCGCCCGCTCCATGTGCGCCTCCATCATCACACACACACAAACGCACTGTCTCCCAAACTCCAGCTAGCTAGTACTACAGTATCTGCGTGTGTGTGTTTCTTGATGGGGTTGGGATGGGGGATGGGGGATGGGGGATGGCTGGGATGGTTATATACTGAGGCGGGGGGAGGGCGGGGGTGAGGGGAGCGATCGATCGACATCCATGCACGGGGTATGGAGCGAGAGGGAGGGAGAGCAAGCAAGTAAGGCGCGGGTTACGAGGAAGCCGACAAGCAGCAACTTTTTCACTCGAGGATTGTACAGATGATGAATTGGTGCCAGCGTGCGTGCGTTTGGGTTTGGGAAACAGCGTCCACATACTCATGGTTTCGCTTCTCCTTGTGTCAGTGGGCGAGCAGGTTGTAAGGTGCCTTCCGTTTGATTTTAGCCTAGGCTTATCTCGCTAAATATTTGACTAAATAAGTTTTTTGCTGAGGTTTTACTGGCTCATCATCTGCTAACATTAGCAAGAAAATTGAACTAGAGTAGGCAAGGGAGCATTGACCAGACAAAAAGAATTGGTCATGACTAAAATATTGACAGGGTAGATTTTGGCCATATAATCTAAACATTACTTACAAGGACCGAGGCGGTAATTCTAACTTTTTTTTTCTTAGCAAGCAACGCTGGAAAAGGCTTCATGCCCCCCTTTATAATAACAATTTTGGTAAAGCATATCTAGATGTGTCTTAAGTATTACTCTTTCATGCAGATATTTTTATTTTTATTTTTATATTTGAGTGAGTCAATTAGATATGTAGTATTAAGTCACATCTAGATATGTCCTAGATATACCCTATGAATAAAGTCATAACCATGGTACAGGCTTACAGCCACACAGTAAAACAGAGGTTCACACTATACATCAAGGTTTTGAAAGGGAAATAAATGACAAGGTGCATGTTGGGGGAAACATCTCAATAAACCTGCAAAAGAACATAAGGTGTCAAGGACAGTAAGTGGTTATAACTAGGCGGGACGCCAATTCGTTGTACTTCCTTGTTAATTTGTTGATGGTCGTCCTATCTCATCGCTTGCAAGGCGGTTGTATAAAGACTTCGTGGAAAATCTTCCCGAGGGCTCTAACCTCCAAGAAGTAACATCTAGGGTCCTAGAGATCACGACGCACGCCGAGGCGGAAGAAAGCATGAGCCACTCGGTGGTCTTGAGGGGGGGGGGGGGGCAAACATGCGGCAGAACGAGAGGTTCCTCCTCGCATCAATCACCGCCAAGGCCATCAAGATAGTCGGCTGATCCGAGATTGTGAATAGCGATGTAAACTGATCATTTGGTGGCTGGTCATCAAGCCATCGGTCAAGCTAGCACAAGGTGTCCATACCTCTCCCCAGTTGCATAGACGCCCCAATCAGGAAACAAGGTTTGAGAGATTGAATGGCTTGCCAGAATTGAGAGCCCCTGGTTCTAGGACAAACAACTAACGAATGATCCTGAAGATACTTGGCCTTTATCTGATCTAGCCGAAGACCACATTCACCCTGAACAATCCACCAAATCCACTTGGACATCACGCATAGGTTCATACAACGAGTAGAAGCAATGCCAAGGCCCCCTGGTCGTTTGGCATGCAAATGTCCTGCCATTTGACCATAAGCTATTTTTGCTTCTCCGCCTCCCCTTACTAGAAAAATCTGGATTGGAACTTCTCCATGTCTGCATGAGCACTGTCAGGAAAAAGGTGTAAACCCATAGCGAAGATTGGGAGGCTAGCTAATGAATAAATAACAATCACAAATTTCCGGCCTTGGAAACCAATCTTTCCTGCCAGGGGTCTACCCGATGTTGCACCCTATCGACAACCGGAAGGCCCTAGGTAAGAAATTGGGAACGATCCTAGGCAGCAGAAGGTTGGCAATGGTCGATCTCTCCAGATCCTAATAACCCATTACCAAAACCTCACTCTTGGCAAAATTAATCGTCAACCCTGACATTAAGACGGAAGAAGAAACTTCAGCTTTATTATATCAAATGAAGTTCCTTCAATGCTAAGGATGGTATCGTCTGCATACTATAAGTGTGAAACTCCACCTTCGGCAATCAAGTGGTCCACCACCCCTCGTAGATTGCCAGCATTCTTTGTTGTGTCCATTATGGTTGCCAGGCCATCCACTGCGAGATTAAAAAGAATGGGGATAACACATCACCCTGCCTCACCTCCCCCTTGAGGGCTTGAAAAAGGGGCCCGTATCCCCATTGATGTTGGTGGCCATGTGCCCAAAACTTATTGCGTATCCTAGTGATCCATCTAGCATTGAACCCGATGTGCTAAAGGGCCTCTCTAAGGAAGTTAAAACTCAATGAATCATAGGATTTATGGAAATCAATCTTGAAGAAGATCACCTTTGGACGCTTAGTCTTAACTTTGTGAATGATCTCATGAAGCACCAGAACCCATTATGTATGACACAACCTTTAATGAAGGTCGATTGATTCAGATGAGTAATCCTAGGCACTACTTGTGCCACCCTAATGGTGTGTGCGTTGGCTAGGATATGGATGATCATGTTAATAATCATGATCAGAAGGAACTGGCGGATGTCGGTTTCCCCCAACTACATTGGGGATTATGTATCGACACCACAGTTAAGCCAGGATGGGTCGAGCACCCCTAAAAAAGAAATCCCAAAAATAGCCATCACCACTTCTTTGATGACTTTCCTGAAATCTCATAAAGAAACGAACAACACATCTGGCCCCAGGGCCAAGTCGGGCTTCATGAAATTGATCACCGCTTCAACTTCGGACTCAGAAAAGGGTTCCATAAGGCAACTTCCACGTCGAAGACTGATAAGTGTATTTTTAATGCTGATCAAACCATAATTTAAACAAGTTTATTTCATGAAAACTGAGATATCTAATATTGCTACTAATGACTACTGAATGTAAAGGATTCCAAACCTGTCTTTATTTTGTTTCCACGGGAAAATGGGCTAAACACAGACAAAATCAAGCATGTATATAGAAAGGAGCAAATTAGAGATAAGAGAGATCAAAGGGCAGGCGCACCAGAGCGCAAGACAACATTTGGTACGAGTGTAATACCAACGCTCATACCATGCAACCACATCTTCGAGAGGTCCAACCTGACAACTATTATAGAGGGGTCTTTGTCAAATTCGCAACACAGCATCGCCCAGAACCTCATCTCCACACCAGAAGCCATTCTTCAAACCTAGCCTCTACCATTTCCAATCTCATCTCCATGTCCACCACCATCACCGTGACCATGGCAAACCACCTGCAAGTTAGTCATACTTATAATCGTGTACCGCAACCGGCAAGCATTGTAAGACATATTATTAATAAAGTATTCATCTTGATGTGTTCTTCAATGATTTATTCTTGCGATCCAATCGCAATGTGAGAGTAATTACGTAAGGTCATGGGCGAAGCATAGCCTTTCAACCTGATATATTTGTTGGAGGGATCGATGGAATGACTTTGAACAAACGTCATGTATGTGTGAAATAAAATTGCATCGTAGTTGTCTCTTGTCTCTCTCGCGCTATTTGTCCCTACAAGTACCCAAGATCATGAAGTTAGAGCACAAGGAGGCTAAGGGTAAGGAGAACATTGATGACCCACAAGTATAGGGGATCGCAACAGTCTTCGAGGGTACTATTTCACCCAAATTTACCGATTTAGCACAAGGGGAGCCAACGAATATTTATAAGCCTTAGCAGTTGAGTTTTTAATTCAACCACAATTGATAGATAAATTTTCTGGCAAAATTTTTATTAGTAGCACAGTAATATGATAATAGTCATAACAACAGTGATAAAGTAACGGTAGCAACAACAAAAGTAACAAGTTTGCAGAACAGTAACAATAGTGATTTTAGTAGAGCTAATAGTAGTAAATCGTAGGCATGGAGTAGTGATGGGTATTCAGCTGAAATTCAATATGTAACTATCACAACCTAGAGCGATACAAAATAGCTCCAATTCATCAATCATATGCAGGCACGGCCCGGCTAATAAACGGGCCGACCCGTGGCACATTTAGCACGATGGGCTGCATTTTTTAGGCATATTGGATTGTATTTAAGAACATATATATATATATATATATATATATATATATATAATTCTAAAAAATAAAAAATAAACGGGCTGTGTCGTGCCGGCCCGCGTGCCCAGCCTCCAAGCCCATGCACGGCCCAAGGCGTGCCGCATTCCGGACCAGGCCCATTTAGCCCGTGAAGTGCCTGGCCCATGGCAGGCCGTGTCGGCGTGCTCCATTTGGCTAGATGATGTCTACTATGCAACTTTATTCTTATAGACGTTGTTGGGCCTCCAAGTGCAGAGTTTTGTAGGACAACAGCAAATTTCCCTCAAGTGGATGACCTAAGGTTTATCAATTCGTGAGAGGTGTAGGATGAAGATGGTCTCTCTCGAACAACCCTGCAATCAAATACAAGAAATCTCTTGTGTCCCCAACACACCCAATACAATGGAAAAATTGTATAGGTGCACTAGTTCGGCGAAGAGATGGTGATACAAGTGCGATATGGATAGTAGATATAGGTTTTTGTAATATGAAAATATAAAAACAGCAAGGTAGCAAGTGGCAAACAGTGAGCAAAACGTTGTATAAATGCTTGGAAATAAGGCCTAGGGTTCATACTTTCACTAGTGCAATCTCTCAACATTGCTAACATAATAGAATCATATGATCATCCCTCAATGTGCAACAAAGAATCACTCCAAAGTTCATAAGTAACGGAGAACATAAGATGAAATTGGTGTAGGTAGTAGAACCACCTCAAAGTTATTCTTTTCGATCAAACTTTTGAACTATTCCTATAAGTGTCACAAACAGCCCTAGAGTTCGTAGTAAAATAACACCTATGATACATATCAATCAACCCTAATGTCACCTAGATACTCCAATGTCACCTCAAGTATCTGTGAGTTAATTATTCAACATGCATTAAACAATTTCAGATTCATCATATTTAATCCAATACAAAGAACTTCAAAGAGTACCTCCAGATTTCTATCGGAGAAAGTAGTATGAAAACGTGCAATCAACTCATGTGCATAGATTCCCAAGGTCACCGGAATCCGCAAGTTGATGCCATAACATATATCAAGTGAATCAATAGAATACCCCATTGTCACCATAGGTATCCACATGCAAGACATACATCAAGTGTTCTCAAACCCAAAGTATTCAATCCAACATAACGAGATCTCAAAGGGAAAGATTCAATTTATCACATCAAGATAGCAAGGGAAGAACACCATATGATCCAACTATATTAACATAGCTCATGATACATCAAGATCGTGACATATCAAGAACACGAGAGAGAGAGAGAGGAGAGAGATCACATAGCTACAGGTACATACCCTCAGCCCCGAGAGTCAACTACTCCCTCCTCGTCATGGCCTCCGTCGGGATGATGAAGATGGCCACCGGTGATGATTTCCCCCTCCGACAGGGTATCGAAAAAGGCTCCAGATGGGTTTTTCTTCGATACAGAGTTGTGGCGGCGGAGCGGAAGTTCTAGGTTAACTTTTGGGGGTTTCGGGATTTATAGGATTTTTCGGCGTTGGAATCACATCAAACGGAGCCACGTGGGTCCCACAAGCTAACAGGGCGCGCCGAGGGGGGGTGGGCGTGCCCTGTTGGCTCGTGGCCCACAAGTGGCTCCCCTCCGATGGTTCTTCGCCCCGGTATTTCTTATTTTCTCCAGAAAAAATCATAAAAAGTTTCTAGCGATTCCGAGAACTTCTATTTTCTCCACAAAAACAACACCATGGTAATTCTGTTGAAAACAACGTCAGTCCGGGTTAGTTCTAAATAAATCATATAAAGTGCATCAAAACCATATAAAAGTATTGTAAACATAGGCAAATATGCCATGAATATTTCATAAATTATCGATACGTTGGAGACGTATCACCAGCTTTGCTCACGGTAGCTGGATTTGTTCTAGTCTCGGTTACAATTAGGGGAGTTACACAAATTGGGGAAGAACAAGGGTAGGGTAGCCGCCACCGGTTCATGATCCACTAGATGGTTTCTCTTCCATGCCGAGGTGGTTTGGTAGCGTCTGACTAAGCTTCACAGGGCCTAGTCCAGCCCAGTTACTTTGGTGTTGGCCTTGGTCGCTCGACATGGACGCCCATTAAAACGTCTCCAACGTATCTATAATTTTTTTATTGTTCCATGCTGATATATTATCATTCTACGATACTTTTTGGGTATTTATTTACGAATTTATAATATTTTTGAGCACTAACCTATTGACCCAGTGCCCAGTGCCAGTTCCTGTTTTCTGCGTGTTTTTGCCTTTTCAGAGTTACAATACCAAACGGAGTCCAATTGCCACGAAACTTTTTGGTGATTTTTTTGGACCAATACAAGACCTAGAAGCTTCAGAGGAGGGCCAGGCGATGCACCAGGGGCCCACCACATATCCAGCCGCGCCCCCTAGGGGGCGCGACCAGATATGTGGTGCCCCCCTGGAGCATCCCCCGACGTCGTTCTGTGACCTATACATTCACATCTACCCTCAAAACATCAGAAACGCTCCCGAACACTTTTTCCGGTGCTGCAAGCCTCTGTTCCGACGGGAGGCCATCTACACCTCCGTTCCGGCACCCTGCCGGAGGGGAGATCGATCACGGAGGGCCTCTTCATCAACCTGCTGCCCTCACCATGATGTGTGAGTAGTTCACCGCAGACCTACGGGTTCGTAGGTAGTACCTAAATGGCAATTTCTCTCTCTCTCTTGATCTTCATTACAATGTTCATCGCATCTTTGCCTTGTCTATCCCATGTAATCCCTTTGTATGGTGTGTTTGTTGGGATCCGATGAATTGTGAGTTTATGTTCAGATTATTCATGAAAAGTATTTGAGTCAAACCTGATTACTATGATTCTTATTTGCATGATCATCATAGCTTCGTAATGCTCCCCGATCTATTGAGATTGTTTGGCCAGCTAGATTGATATTTCTTCGGTGGGAGTGGTGCGTTGTAGTAGGTTCGCCGGTGCATCCAAACCTCGTGACATGATACGCTCTGGTGCACATAAGCCTCATTATATCTTCCTCAAAATAGCCACCATACCTACCTATTATGGCATTTTCATAGCCATTCCGAGATATATTGCCATGCAAATTCCATCGTCACTTCATATGACTAGTTCGTTCATCATCATAATGCTTTGCATGATCGTATAGAGCTGACATAGATAAAATAATTCTTATCTATGAGTCCTGATTTTGTCTCACCCTACCTGCTCCCATTACAACACTCATTAATATAGCGGGAGGGGAAATTCAATATAAGGGGAGAAAAATCTTATTGAAAATTTATTGTAAATCCTTGTTTATTTTGTTTTGGGGACATGCTCAATCTTTCAGAGGTATTCTTATGCATGTTTCCCCAAACTTGGTGTTTTTGTACTTCTTGCACCTTCTTGAAGAGAGTATCTTATGTTATCTAACCTTATTTTCTCAAGTTTATCTCTCCAGGTTGTAGGAGATATGCCCTAGAGGCAATGATATTAGTTATTTTGTATCTCCAAAGTTTGCAATTGATGTTTATGTTCCATGCTATAACTGCAATGATTCTCGAGTCTACAATAACCATGAAGCTCGGAGGGAAACTCAAGTGCACGTGTGGAACAATAAACGATAAAATGTATTCCTAGTCATGCCTCTAAGACTAGCTCAAGTGTTACATGATCGTTCTATTTTCCAAATCATGGGCATGATTATGCCAACAACTTTGAGGACAAGGTGCTAGCAGAACACTTGTGTTGAATCGACCCATATTGATGTTATGCTATGAGATACATTCGTCACAAGTTAATAGTAAACAACACACACAGAGTTAACGTTCGCATGATTCCTTAGACAGTGAGAGTATCGACTTCCTTCGTGCTTGCTTCGTTAACTTTGGGGTTTGTTAAACGTCATCCGTAACAGGGTGGCTATTACGGCGGCTTACGGGTTCACAGAAAAGTATTGCAAGGAACATGATAGATCGAGATTGGGATTTGCCCCTCCCACGATGGAGATATATTTTTGGGGACCTCTCAGTGTTACGGTATCCATCATCGTCTGGCCAGACACAATGTGATTTGATCACAGGGACGCCGGAGCGTAGAAACGAGAAAAGAGAACAAAATCGATAACGAGGGAACAGGCATAGTAGACAAGTGGTTGATCCACGGGGATGCTAATATATCTCACCTCGGGTGTTTGTAACATATCGCGAAGCAACAAGAATAGCACACGGCAACTACAGGTTCACTCGAATATTCATTCGTGTGGGTATAGGGATCAATATGGATGTCCATGGTTTCGCTATTGATCATTGATTGGAAAGTGCTCCAGTCATGTCTATACTCCACCGAACCTACAGGGTCACACACTTAGGGTGTGTTTGGCTCCCTGCGTTGCATGGGGCTTGCATCCACCATGCAAAATTTGGGTCGTTTGGAAAGCTGCATGGGCCCTTCAGCCTGGCTCGGTGGGTGCAAAAAGGGGCCTCTTAGCCAGGCTGAGGGGTACGCAGGATTCGAGCGTATCTCGGATGCAGGCTCGCGCTCGCTCATTTTCTTTCATCTCCCTTCCATGTCTTCTCAAGTGCCGCCGCCACTCCTCCCCGCCTCCCCATGACCCCATCTACCGGGCGTCCCCGCAGCTCGAGCTCACCCTGCCATCGGCCTTCGGCATCCACGACGGCGAGCGCCTCCACACAACCCCGCCGGCTCGCCTCTGATCCACGCCACGCCCAACTCCCTCCTGCGCTCGGCCGCTGTCCATGGACGCCACTACGGCTTTGTCGAAGTCCAACCGTCGAGGAAGAGCGCCGCCACCATCAGGACCCGGACCGTCGTTTCTCATCAAGCGTCGGAGCCGTCCTCGACCAAGCGCTGCTGCCGCATGCCAGGTCGGGCCTCCCGTGCCGCCGGGAGCAGGGATCCCACCATCAGGAGCCGTCGAGACTCGAGACTCGGATCCCATTGCCCCGCACTGCTGCGTGCTCCTTCTTCCATATCAATTTCAGCGACATTCGGACAAAACTACACCTCGTGCAGCCATATGATGCAAGTTCACGAAACATCCATCTCGATTGAACTTTGCATCACCTCAACCTGGCCGTGCTCATCCAGGATCCTTCATGCAATGCAGGCGAAAGCCACCCAGGCAACCAAACACGCCCTTAAGGGTCATCTATCTGCTGAGTACTAGACAGGGAGTTCGAGAGGAAGAAACCAGAATAGTTTTAGAGGCAATGATAAGTTGTCATGAATAGTGGAGTGAATAGTGTATGATATCATGATGATGTCACATGTACCCTGAAGTAGTGGGTGATGTCATTATGATGTCACATGTACCCTCAAGTAGTTAGCGATGTCATGGTGATGACACATGTACCTTAAACTAGTGGGTGATGTCATGCTGATGACACACGTACCTTAAAGTAGGGGGTGATGTCATGTTGATCACATGTGTACCTTAAAGTAGTGGGTGATGTTATGGTGATGAGACATGTATCCTAAAGTAGTGGGTGATGTCATGGTGCTATCATGGTGATGACACCCATACCGTAAAGTAGTGGGTGATGTCATGGTGCTGTCATGGCGATGTCAAGGGGAGGCTGTTTTGGTCTTTCCCCCTAGCCTCTACCCCTTGCCTCCCACTATAAATAGAGGTGGAGGGGAGCTCTCCACACTCACTCTAACTCTCATAAAAATGCCATTCATGATGTGGCTTTCTTCTCTCCCTCACATAAAACAAGTTTTGTAGAGCCGAATGTCTGTCTGGGTTTCGGTAGGAACTAGTTCTGGATGGCAAAGCCCTGCCAGATAGCTGACACTGTATGTGTGCAACCTCGTAGGGATGTTGTAGGTTCGATCTTCCGCCCAAGGGGTTGTTCGAGCGTCCTCCTGAAGGGTTGTCCGTGACACCGTCCGAGGGACTGTCTGACCGCCTCCCGAAGGGCTGTCCAAGGGACCGTCCGAGGAGTAGACGTGGGAGAACATCCTCACGGTTGGGAGGTTGTAAATCCTATATATGGAGATCTGCACCGACGATCGTCATGGACTCTACTTCCGCTGCACTACGGGTCGGTAACGATCAGATCAAAACATTGTATGCACCTTCATAGTGGTCCTGGGCTGGTGCGTAGGATGGATTTTTTTTGTTTCCTGTCGCGTTACCCTACAGTGGTATCAGATCCGGGCTATGTGTAGATGCAAGTTTTGATCTAGAATACATGAGATGTTTGGGTATTGCATAATATAATTTTGTAGTAGATGAGATCTATTGTTGAAAAATATTTATACGGGTAGCAGATGAAATCTATTACCCGATGTTCTTATTGCTTCCCTTGAGTCTACGTAGTCCTGATCTTAACGGCATGGTTGATTCTTAGAAAGTTCTAGCAATCCGTGATCCTTCCATGCTACTCCTGAGTATGCTGGTTGACATGTCAATGAAGTGCTAACAGTTCTTTGTGTTCTACCATAGTTAAAGAAAGATGGATGTTTCGCAGACTAAAGGGTAATGCAGATATGATCTGCACGGGGTTCTTGTGTATGACAAAGTTCAGTATGGGGCTCGATATTTATAATCTCGTGTTTCATACGCCCCGCAAAGTTAAGCTAGCGACTTGAATAATCATACTTGATGATAAACGTTGGTAGTTGCGGTTTAAGTCAAAACCTTAGAAGCCACGTAAAATATTTTTTTTGCATAAACCGATTAGAGGCGTCTAACTTGGTTTTGTAGGATGGCATGTGATGTGGTATAGCAATTCTCATATTAATTTGATTATGTATGATATGACTATATGATGTAAATTAATTAACATGACTTGCGTGTCGTGATTCGACATGATGGCTGGAGCCATATGATTGTCACTTTAATGACCTGCGTGTCAACCTTATGTAATGCACTAATTTTATTAGCTATAAAGATAGCAATAGTATCTGGTGCATCGACAAGGTGGTGGCAATCTTTGTGAAGCTGAACACCGATGCAAATGCCGAAGATGAAGAAATTAGAACTTCTCCGTCTGAGAGGGCTATACCATATCATGCTATTATGAATTGCGTGAAATGTTTATCCCTTATGATGCACCCTATTGAATGCGCAATAGTCACTTTTATTAGGGTGATCTCTCACTTAAAATATCAAGTAGTTAGTGTTCTCCCAAGTGTAGCACCGTCACAACAACTATCTCTTTGGGGTATCACATGATGTCCATGGGTACGCACGATTAGAGAAGTGTGAGACAGGTGAGTTGAGACCTTGCAGCGAGATCACTTAGTTGTCTTGACATTGCGGAGGATCGTCCCGAGCTCGGAACATGCCCATTGAAACATGAACAAGAGTCACATAGAGATCTGATCGGCAAGTTGGCCTACCGATTGAAGTTCGCGCCATCATTGTTCATCTCGTTCAATGGTGTTGAATGGAAATGTGGATCTTGAATCACTCAAAATCAATTATGAGAGATATTATTTTGAGTGGGAGCGCACTTTAGAATTAAATTGTTTAATCACTAGCACAAATTTAATTATGAACATAGTCTAAGTGAAACTTGTGTTTTCTGTTGTAGATCACATGGCTCGCAACGCGATGCTCAGCTTAGGCCCGATGTTAGAGAAAGAGAAGTTAGCTGCAACTGGAAACAACTATAGGGACTGGATTTTTACCATGAGGATTGTCCTCAGGGGTGCTAAGAAAGAGCATGTGCTTGACACACCTCTTCCAGCTTAACCGGCGGCAACTGCCCCGGAAGATGACAGAAAAGTCTGGGCCACTAAAGATGATGACTGCACTATTGTATGGTGCCTCATGCTAGCTTGTATGAGTCGAGAGCTTCAAAAACGTTTTGAACATCATTCCGCTCGTGATATGATCCGGGCAATGGATTCTCTATACAAGCAAATTGCATGGTCTGAACATTACAATGTAACAAATACCATGATGGAGTGCAAGATGGCTGAGGGAAGTTCAGTTGGCGAGCACGTGGTCAAATTAATTGGCTACGCTGAAAGGCTTAAAACCTTGGAATTTCCAATTCCACTAGCACTCGCGATGGACATGTTGCTTTCTTCACTCCCCCCATCTTACGACGGTTTTATCATGAGCTACAACATGAATGGGATGAACAAGACACCGAACAAGTTGCTTGCCATGCTAAAAACTACAGAAAGAGGGCTGCGGAAAAATCACAAGCAAGTGTTGCTTGTGAATAAAACCACCAGTTTCAAAAAGAAAGGCAAATCCAAGAAGGGCAAGGGCGCCGGTAAGACTGGCTCCCAAATCAACTCTAAGGGAGGAGCCAAGACTGAAACTGAATGCTTCTACTACAAGGGCACCGGTGAGTGGAAGAGAAACTGCAAGAAGTACTTGGAAGATAAGAAGTATGGAAAGACCAGAAAAAGTATAACTGTTATACATGTTATTGTCATTGACGTTTTGCTTGCTAGATAAAACTTAAAGTCTTGAGTATTTGATACCGGATCGGTTGCTCACATTTGCAACTCGATAGAGGGGTTTCAGAAGGTGCACAAGCTCGCAAAGGATGAAGTCATAATGCGCATCAGGAACGGTGCTAGAATTGCCACTCAAGCCATCAACATTATGCCTCTATGTATCCCTTTAGGATTTATCTTAGAACTAAGTAACTGTTATTTTGTTCCCGCATTGTGTAGAAACATTATCTCTGGATCATGTTTGGTACACAATGGGTATTCCTACAAGTCTGAGAACAATGGTTGTTCGCTTTATTGTAAGGATATGTTTTATGGATTCACACCCATTGTTGGGGGCCTTTCCATACTAAATATTGAATGCGGAAATGATGTCTTTAACGTAAATGCTAAATGCCTTAAGAAGGCTGATACCTGTGACGCCCCCATTCTTGTCCGTACGCTAATCATGCACACAAGGCGTACGACCAAGATTAGGGACTCACTGATTGATACCACAACACGACAAAAGACACAAATACAAAGTCATACAGCTTCATATTACAAGCCAGGGGCCTCGAGGGCTCGAATACAAAGCTCGACATAAACACGAGTCAGCGGAAGCAAATAGATCTGAGTACATACATAAGTTAGACAAGTTTTGCCTTAAGAAGGCTAGCACAAACATAAGCAGCGGATCGAAAGAGGCGAGGCCTCCTGCCTAGGAACCTCCTAACTACTCCTGGACGTCGGAGAAGTCTACGTCGTAGTAAGCTCCATCCTGCTGGTAGGGGCCTCCGTCGGGGTAGTAGTAGTCGACATCTCCAGCGTACTCCAACAAGCGCCATGCGTTCCAGACCACCCGGGCACGAGTTGAATCTCGTGGCATCTGAAGAGCTTTCGGGAGAATGTACGGCGTAGAGCAGCCCATACTGATTACCCCGCGTGGTGGTTAGTGCGTATTAGGCCAACGACCTAACTCAGATCAAATACTCAACCCATTAGCAATTTATTAGTGCGGGGCAAGCGCGAACCATAAAGTGAAGTCCGTCGCCCCGCCAATAACAATCGAGTGCCTTACCAGCGTACCCCACCAAGTCTCCGGATGCCTTGCGGCGCATCCCACCAAATCTTTCTCACACGGGTACCCTTGGGGCCGACCCGTCTCAGAACTGTCGGGAACTCAGGTCCACCTCAACCAGGGTGGTACCGCCTGTCCCTCCAGTCCCGTCTTTCACCATGTAAACCAAGTCAAGTAGAAGTAACTGTGTGTTTATACACCAAGTGGATATCCGAGGAATCACCCTCGATGGATCCCACTCGAGGTATGTGTATGGAAAGAGTCGCTATCGATAAATGGGAAGGAGGAATCACCCTCGATACCCACGATCGATTAGCTACGCTACAGAATTAACATCGGGAGTGCTAAGTGAGGTATCACCCTCGACACTCGATAGTAGCTCTGCAGTGCCATACTTAAGGGGTGTGCGGTGATGTGAGGGGTCCGGCTTGTCAGTCATGACGACTGAGTCTTCTGTCTTCAAGTCCTCGGTGTCGTCAATGAAAGCAGAGGCAACTGGGACTAAGGGGTCTCAGGGGTTCACTGATCAACCTATGCTAAGTAGTTGGTATGATTGCAGGTAAAGTAACAGTTCATCAAAAATAGGCTATGCATCAGAATAGGAGCTATCTAATACAGTAGCAAAATCTAATGCAAGCATAAGAGGGAGAGAGATGGGTGATATCGGAATGCTCAAGGGGGGGTTGCTTGCCTTGCTGCTCTGCGGCAAAAAGGCTGATCGTCAGGGGCGTAGTCGTACCCGGCAGTATCATCGGTAGTCTCAGCGTCTATCGAGAGAGGGCGGATGGGGAAGAAACAGTAAATACAAAGCAAACAATGTAACACAGAGCATAGCATGGCAATAAGTTGTGCCGGGTGTGACCTAACGCAGTGTTACTCGATACCGATGAAGGGGGAACCCATCCGGGAAGGTTTTCCCGGTTCCGGACAAATGTCGGACAGATGATCGGAGGGGGGGAATGTTCCAGGTTTACGGTGTTAGAGGCATGTGACAGCTAGGATGCAGTGTAGGGTTGCCTAAAATAATGTCTAATCCATTTTAGCTATTTTAGGATTAGAGTTGGATTTATTAACCGGTAGTTATACACTATTCCTCTACCAGAAACGGGCTAAAAGTTGCGAGTTCACCTACGTAGAGGGTCCCGACAGGGAAACAGATAGCATGGTTAGATTCGTGGGATTTTTCTGATCAACTTTCATATATAAATTATTTTCATCTGAGCTATGGTTAAAAAGATATGATTTTCTAAAGTTTTTGTTAATTTCTGGAATTATTTTAATTATTTAAATTCTAATTATCCAAAACATTATCCAAAACAGTGGCAAATACTTTTTATACTCAGCCCCAGCTAGCCACAGTCAATGACATGTGGGGCCAGGGGCTGAGTCAGCAGCTGACTGGGCCAGCTTTATCCAAATGAACAATAGTAGAGGGGGGTGCCACATGTCATACACAGTATACTAACCAGAGTGTTTTAATTAGTAGGTGGGCCCCTGGGTCAGTGACTGATTAGGGAAACTAATTAAGCTTATTTATTGAAAACCCTTTTAATTAAGTTAATTAAGCGGTGGGGCCCCGCATGTCAGCGGCACTGGCTGCCAGGTCAGTCCGTTGACCGTGGTCAGCGCGGTCAAACGGGGCCAGGGGACCCACTGGCAGTGACCCAGGTGGGCCCCAGGCCATGCCACGTTGGCGCCGGCGACCGGAGTCGTGCTGGCGAGCGCCGGACGCGTCCGCGAGCTCCGGCGAGCTCGGGTTTTGCCCACAGGGCACCTCCGGGGCTACGGCCGGTGCCGTTCGAACGGGCGGTGAGCGCCGCATCCATTCCAAGCATCAGAACGAGCGGAGGTGGCCTATAGCGAGCGCAGCATCGACGGCGGCAGACGAACTCTCGGGCATCAATGGCGAAATGCAAACCGAGGCAAAAACGATCGACCTAGCATGCGGGATCGAGGCATACGACGCCCTGGGGCACGTCTGTGACACGCACGGGCTGCCAGAGGCTCTCAGAGCTCGAGCCCGTCGAAAATGGCGGAGGCCAGTACGCGGCTACGGTGCGGGCTTGCTACGGTGGTCTACGGGAGCCTAGCGAGGAGAAGGATGTGGGAGGAGCTCACTGACGGTGCTGGGAAGGCCCGATGCAGAGCTTGAAGCAGTGGAGGCGACGGATCGATCGCCGGCGTGTTGCGGGTCCGAGGTTGAAGAAGCTCGCAGGCGGCGGCGATGGACACACTGGGGCTCGATTCGCTGGAGAGGAAGAAGGGGCGGTGGTCCACGGTTCCCCCGGACAGGTTGGAGAGGGGCGAGGAGGACGGTGGCCGCGGCTCTCACGGTGATGTGGCCATGGCCGCGTCGGCTAGAAGGAGCAGAGGGGGTGGAGGCGGATCTGGGAGGAGGGGGAAAAACTCAGTGGAGCGAGGGAGAGAGGGGGAGAGTGAGGGCGGCGTCCAGGGGGGGAGGGCTCGGGGGCGAGGCCTTATCCCCTCGCCCCAACTGCCCCGGCGTCGTGGCGGCCGGTGGCCGGCCGGCGAGCGCTCGGCCACCGGAAGGATGACACGAGAGGGGAGCAGGTGAGGGAGGCCGGGGTGGGCTGGGCCGGCTACGTGGGGGGGTCGAGGAAGGATCTCTGGGCGTGTTTACTTAATAAAATTGCTACAACAATATGACTATATATGAGCTGCAGGTCTACTCTCTTCTAATGCCGCAAGAGGCTGAAGATGCTAGTCTTCGATAGGACTAGGCCTTCTCCCTATTCTTGCTTTCTGCAGTCAGTCCAGATATAAACCCACCCCTTGATAATGATGCATATCTAGCATAGTTCTGATGTAAGTCTTGCGAGTACTTTGGATGAGTACTCACGCTGCTATGCCTTTCTCTTTTCCCCCTCGATAAGTTGCTGCGTTCAGTTGATGGAGCCCATAAGTTGGAGTACGCTGGAGATGTCGACTACTACTACCCCGACGGAGGCCCCTACCAGCAGGATGGAGCTTACTACGACGTAGACTTCTCCGACGTCCAGGAGTAGTTAGGAGGTTCCCAGGCAGGAGGCCTCGCCTCTTTCGATCCGCTGCTTATGTTTGTGCTAGCCTTCTTAAGGCAAAACTTGTCTAACTTATGTATGTACTCAGATATATTTTCTTCTGCTGACTCGTGTTTATGTCGAGCTTTGTATTCGAGCCCTCGAGGCCCCTGGCTTGTAATATGAAGTCGTATGACTTTGTATTTGTGTCTTTTGTCGTGTTGTGGTATCAATCAGTGAGTCCCTAATCTTGGTCGTACGCCTTGTGTGCATGATTAGCGTACGGACAAGAATGGGGGCGTTACAAGTTGGTATCAGAGCCGACTGCCTATAGGTAGCCCCCTTTCCAACTCCTTGGCCGAAGTTGAGTCTAGTCTATGAAAACTATTTTACTAACATGGCTGTGTGGCTTACGGGCCGACGTCGCCATTGGGTGGTATTAGGATCTTTTACTCCTCGTCTATACTCTGGGTTCTGATCTCTCTTCTCTTTCGGGTTAAAGATTTTATTAACTCTGACTCTAGGTTCTCATAACTACTTCTCCCGGAGAGCCCTCATATCAGAAGGTCACCTGCTTCGTCAGAAGATTCTGAAGATACCCTTTCGATGTTTTCCGAGACTTTGTGCTCATCGGCTTTGCAATTCCCTACCGCCGATAAATCCCTATGGATGACTAATTGCACTTGTCATTCATACAATCTTTTCTCGTTACTCTTGCTATTACAAGATGGCCCGAAATACTCTCCATAACCCCGATAACCCTTTGAGTTTATTGCCTTGCAGTTCTTTCCGCATGAAAAACCTTACGGTTAATTCCTCACATTTATCGAGGATCCGTTCAATCCAGTTGTTCATGTATTTCACAAAATTCTTCGAAATACTTTTCGATCTCCCAAAAATCCTCTGCAGCTTGTTGCTCTTGAAATTCTTGCCTGCTCGCATTATGGTTAATTCCATATGCCTAGTAGTCTTCGTTGACATCCCTTGTCTTTGCCATTCTGATCATATTGATTCAACCTGTGTGCAAATGCATGCAGTCATCAGTTAATCCGTTTAAATTATCTTTCCGGCTCAGACGTCCTTTCGGACATGAGTTGGTTCTCGGCAAGTCAAACCTTTATTGGTTGTCCGACTAAGTCGTTTCAACTTATCCATCCTTGATTAGAGCGTCTGCTTCTGATCCTTAATTTTGGAAATCATAATTCCTTTGTATTTAAGCATCAGACTATTCAGGTGTTTCTTGAATCTGATGCCTCCGCATTCTTTATTCCTCTGAATGTGTACCGATACTCACATCAGCTTCATTGTGGATCGTCCGATCCATTGTTGGATTATTATCCGACAGTGTCCTTTATTTTAAGTCACCTCACGAGTACTTCCCCTGATACATAATGCCTTTGGTAAATTGTATCCTCTGTTTTGCCAACCATGCTCTACCTTCGAGCTTGTGTTAAGTACTCTTGAAGTTTGTTGTATATGTTCCTAAGATACCCCGATGGGTTGAACCTATGCCTTCGCTAATCCGTGTGAACCCGAAAGTTTTCACGAGTCATACTCTTCTGGTGATTTGCCAGATAAAGTTTCAATACTATAGCTTTATCAAAAGCGAGAAATGAATGAAATGTTATGCATTGGAGAAGTGGGAGTCGACATTGAACTTGTGTTCATGCCCATGGAAATGATGTAGACCGTCTCGTAAGCTCCTTGCAAAGTAATTATTCATCCGTATGATTCTTTCGATATCCTTAATTTGATCGATTGCAGTTATGGTTCCGACCATACTATCCTTATTAATTTATCCGAAAGTAATTCATTCCGGTGCCTCGTCCATTTTTGACAAGATTAAAGTATATGCTGTCGCAGGTCAATGATCCAGTTCTACTTCTATCATATTATACCTTCGAGTTTTACCCTCTGGTATCTCGAGGATATCACGCCTTTGCAATACATCTTATCACCTTTGATAAGGTGATAATTGTTCTTGTCTTAATCACTCCACGGGTTCTGGGATTGTTGTCAACCGAGAACCCTGCTTGGAAACTTTATTCCACACTGCAATTCAATACCCCTTGTAATTATTACTGGGAATATCAAAGTCAATCTGGTCATTCCTAGACTATCGGCTACATCCTTGTCTTGCTATGTTTGACTGTGCTACCTCGTCCTTCTCTGGTACACAAATCCTTCAGAGTGTGAGCATTGCTTACTTCGAGCTTTCAACATCATGTTGTTTGTCTTGAAAAGCAACCCCGATATTGAGCTTGCATCTTATCTGTTGTTCCTATAACCTTACACGGTGTCATTCCCCTACTTGACGCCACCGCTGTTCGGTTGCATTCTCTTGAAAGCTCTCGACAAAAGGTGTCGTGATCATCGTCCACAATTTGACTTCTTCTGAGACGTCAACTGAGTTCTTGATGAGAAATACCTTCCTTTCCCTCGATGATTTTTGTTATCATCGGCAACCTCCTTGACTTACTTTCATCGCAAATTTGTCCATAATATGGATGCAACTTACTATCCAGCTTGTGTTATGTTCTACCCTGAAGTATTACTGTCTTTTGTGTCGAGAACGTGGTGAGGATTGCTTCACCTCTTAGAAATTATTAGCCTAGTGATACTTCTCACCATCAAACGATGCCGTTTTGATTCTAACTTCTAGCAACCCTATTGCTTTGAAGTTAGCGATCGACAGTTCGTTCTTAGGCTGTTGGTTATTGAATCGTCACTCTAACATTCATCTTGCTGCCTAAGGTCATATTTCGGACGCACTTTTCAACCAATGATTAATGATGTATGTTTTCCTCGATCATACAACATTATATCATTTGAGCTGACAAATGTCATCTCCTTGTTCACATGATTGTGGAAATCCATCCGTTTGGAATTCTCGATGAGTTGTCGCTGAGTCCATCAGCCACCTCCTCATCCTCTCCTTGGGTTAAAGGTGAACTATTGTTTCGGGAACCCGCTTCCATAGTTCATTTTTCCGAGAATCTTACTATGTCATCTCGACGATTTGAGTTGCACCTTTTCTTCTCGGGCATCCTGAGTCTGAGGTATCCTGACACCAATCAGATCTGAATCTCGGTCAGACATGATGGTTGGGACATATTTACAGGAGTTATAATATTGGTCCTTTGATGACCCAGTAAGGTGATGCCATGCCTAACACACCTGGCTGGAGGACCTATTATTATAGTTTCCATTTTGTGCAAGGCTAACCATTCTCCCACGAGGAATTTATAAGACTTATTTTATAAGTTGTTCCTACTGGATCCTTTGTGTATCCAAACTCCACCCTTTCCTCGAAACACCATATCATTGCTATCCCGAAGCATGAATGTGGTATGTCGATCATCAAAAGGAATAATGTAAGCTCAATGCTAATTGTTTCTTGATCAATTATTCAAACCCCCTTGTATGGGCATGTCATGGATTTTCCTCGCCCCCTTTTCCTAAATGGTTGTCTACTTACTAATTCTGTCGTGTATATCATGCTCTGTTTTTCCTTGGGGAAGTTATACTCCTAAAGACTTGAGTATAAGCACATTTTCCTTTCCATTGGTCTGGTTGACCTAGTAATCACATGTTTTTCCTTTCCATTGGTCTGTTTAACCTTTCTTGAGATTTATTTGATCTGAGCAGTGATAATTCCCTGCTTAGGTAAATACCTCGGTGTACAACTCTGTCAGTAAGATCCTGTTACTATTGTTGTTAACATTTTGGTAACCGCCGGTGGACGAGAACTTTGCCTATTGGTCCGCCTCGTTTCGACGAGCAGGAAGATGGTTCTCTTTGTCCCCCGCCCTTGGTACCGATGTTGTTGCCGGCATAGTTGACAGACTATCCTCTAACATGTCTTGCTAGCATGACCGTGCAAGATGTCACTGCTCTTCCTACTCTTAATCCACATGGTGGGCCCATAACCCACAGGTCCCAGGATCGAAACCTGGCTCTGATACCAACTTGTGACGCCCCCATTCTTGTCCGTACGCTAATCATGCACACAAGGCGTACGACCAAGATTAGGGGCTCACTGATTGATACCACAACACGACAAAAGACACAAATACAAAGTCATACAGCTTCATATTACAAGCCAGGGGCCTCGAGGGCTCGAATACAAAGTTCGACATAAACACGAGTCAGCGGAAGCAAATATATCTGAGTATATACATAAGTTAGACAAGTTTTGCCTTAAGAAGGCTAGCACAAACATAAGCAGCGGATCGAAAGAGGCGATGCCTCCTGCCTGGGTACCTCCTAACTACTCCTGGACGTCGGAGAAGTCTACGTCGTAGTAAGCTCCATCCTGCTGGTAGGGGACTCCGTCGGGGTAGTAGTAGTCGACATCTCCAGCGTACTCCAACTCATGGCCTCCATCAACTGAACGCAGCAACGTATCGAGGGGGAAAAGAGAAAGGCAAAGCAGCGTGAGTACTCATCCAAAGTACTCGCAAGACTTACATCAGAACTATGCTAGATATGCATCATTATCAAGGGGTGGGTTTATATCTGGACTGACTGCAGAAAGCAAGAATAGGGAGAAGGCCTAGTCCTATCAAAGACTAGCATCTTCAGCCTCTTGCAGCATTAGAAGAGAGTAGACCTGCAGCTCATATATAGTCATATTGTTGTAGCAATTTTATTAAGTAAACACGCCCAGAGATCCTTCCTCGACCCCCCACGTACCCGGCCCAGCCCACCCCGGCCTCCCTCACCTGCTCCCCTCTCGTGTCGTCCTACCGGTGGCCGAGCGCTCGCCGGCCGGCCACCGGCCGCCACGACGCCAGGGCAGTTGGGGCGAGGGGATAAGGCCTCGCCCCCGAGCCCTCCCCCCCTGGACGCCGCCCTCACTCTCCCCCTCTCTCCCTCGCTCCGCTGAGTTTTTCCCCCTCCTCCCAGATCCGCCGCCACCCCCTCTGCTCCTTCTAGCCGACGCGGCCATGGCCACGTCGCCGTGAGAGCCGCGGCCACCGTCCTCCTCGCCCCTCTCCAACCTGTCCGGGGGAACCGTGGACCACCGCCCCTTCTTCCTCTCCAGCGAATCGAGCCCCAGTGTGTCCATCGCCGCCGCCTGCGAGCTTCTTCAACCTCGGACCCGCAACACACCGGCGATCGATCCGTCGCCTCCACTGCTTCGAGCTCTGCATCGGGCCTTCCCAGCACCGTCAGTGAGCTCCTCCCACATCCTTCTCCTCGCTAGGCTCCCGTAGACCACCGTAGAAAGCCCGCACCGTAGCCGCATACTGGCCTCCGCCATTTTCGACGGGCTCGAGCTCTGAGAGCCTCTGGCAGCCCGTGCGTGTCACATACGTGCCCCAGGGCATCGTATGCCTCGATCCCGCATGCTAGGTCGATCGTTTTCGCCTCGGTTTGCATTTCGCCATTGATGCCCGAGAGTTCGTCCGCCGCCGTCGATGCTGCGCTCGCTATAGGCCACCTCCGCTCGTGTTGATGCTTGGAATGGACGCGGCGCTCACCGCCCGTTCGAACGGCACCGGCCGCAGCCCCGGAGGTGCCCTGTGGGCAAAACCCGAGCTCGCCGGAGCTCGCGGACGCGTCCGGCGCTCGCTGGCGCGACTCCGGCGCCAACGTGGCATGGCCTGGGGCCCACCTGGGTCACTGCCAGTGGGTCCCCTGGCCCCGTTTGACCACGCTGACCGCGGTCAAGGGACTGACCTGGCAGCCAGTGCCGCTGACATGCGGGCCCCCATCGCTTAATTAACTTAATTAAAAGGGGTTTTAATAAATAAGCTTAATTAGTTTCCCTAATCAGTCACTGACCCAGGGGCCCACCTACTAATTAAAACACTCTGGTTAGTATACTGTGTATGACATGTGGGACCCCCCCCTCTGCTACTGTTCATTTGGATAAAGCTGGCCCAGTCAGCTGCTAACTCAGCCCCTGGCCCCACATGTCATTGACTGTGGCTAGCTGGGGCTGAGTATAAAAAGTATTTGCCACTATTTTGGATAATGTTTTGGATAATTAGAATTTAAATAATTAAAATAATTCCAGAAATTAATAAAAACTTTAGAAAATCATATATCTTTAACCATAGCTCAGATGAAAATAATTTATATATGAAAGTTGATCAGAAAAATCCCACGAATCTAACCATGCTATCTGTTTCCCTGTCGGGACCCTCTACGTAGGTGAACCCGCAACTTTTAGCCCGTTTCCGGTAGAGGAATAGTGTATAACTACCGGTTAATAAATCCAACTCTAATCCTAAAATAGCTAAAATGGATTAGACATTATTTTAGGCAACCCTACACTGCATCCTAGCTGTCACATGCCTCTAACACCGTAAACCTGGAACATTCCCCCCCTCCGGTCATCTGTCCGACATTTGTCCGGAACCGGGAAAACCTTCCCGGATGGGTTCCCCCTTCATCGGTATCGAGTAACACAGCGTTAGGTCACACCCGGCACAACTTATTGCCATGCTATGCTCTGTGTTACATTGTTTGCTTTGTATTTACTGTTTCTTCCCCCTCCCCCCTCTCTCGATAGACACTGAGACTACCAATGATACTGCCGGGTACGACTACGCCCCTGACGATCAGGCTTTTTGTCGCAGAGCAGCAAGGCAAGCAACCCCCCTTGAGCATTCCGATATCACCCATCTCTCTCCCTCTTATGCTTGCATTAGATTTTGCTACTGTATTAGATAGCTCCTATTCTGATGCATAGCCTATTTTTGATGAACTGTTACTTTACCTGCAATCATACCAACTGCTTAGCATAGGTTGATCAGTGAACCCCTGAGACCCCTTAGTCACAGTTGCCTCTGCTTTCATCGACGACACCGAGGACTTGAAGACAGAAGACTCAGTCGTCATGACTGACAAGCCGGACCCCTCACATCACCGCACACCCCTTAAGTATGGCACTGCAGAGCTACTAACGAGTGTTGAGGGTGATACCTCACTTAGCACTCCCGATGTTAATTCTGTAGCGTAGCTAATCGATCGTGGGTATCGAGGGTGATTCCTCCATCCCATTTATCGATACCGACTCTTGCCATACACATACCTCGAGTGGGATCCATCGAGGGTGATTCCTCGGATATCCACTTGGTGTATAAACACACAGTTACTTCTACTTGACTTGGTTTACATGGTGAAAGACGGGACTGGAGGGACAGGCGGTACCACCCTGGTTGAGGTGGACCTGAGTTCCCGACAGTTCTGAGACGGGTCGGCCCCAAGGGTACCCGTGTGAGAAAGATTTGGTGGGATGCGCGGCAAGGCATCCGGAGACTTCGTGGGGTGCGCCGGTAAGGCACTCTATTGTTATTGGCAGGGCGACGGACTGCACTTTATGGTTCGCGCTTGCCCCGCACTAATAAATTGCTAATGGGTTGAGTATTTGATCTGAGTTAGGTCGTTGGCCTAATACGCACTAACCACCACGCGGGGTAATCAGTATGGGCTGCTCTACGCCGTACATTCTCCCGAAAGCTCTTCAGATGCCACGAGATTCGACTCGCGCCCGGGTGGTCTGGAACGCATGGCGCTTGTTATTAAGGCATGCTAGGACTGGTCCCGGCCGAGGGCGTAATGTGCAGGATGGCGAGGGTGAAGGCCCAAGACCCCGAGCCATTAGGATGTAGACCGGCGTGCTGGCCTCTCTGATGAGCCTAGGTAGGACTACGTCGTGTCGATCGGCCGAGGCCGGTTATGACCAGAAAATTGTATCCGGCCGGAGCTTATCGAGCGTGTTGGGGAATGTGGTGCACCCCTACAGGGAAGTAAACTATTCGAATAGCCGTGTCCACGGTAACAGGACGACTTGGAATTGTGCTTTGACCCTATACAACTATAACTGTAATTTAATTTAAACTGAAATGTGGCTCCGGGATTACTTCCTCGCAGGGAGTCGAGGAAGGATCTCTGGGCGTGTTTACTTAATAAAATTGCTACAACAATATGACTATATATGAGCTGCAGGTCTACTCTCTTCTAATGCTGCAAGAGGCTGAAGATGCTAGTCTTCGATAGGACTAGGC
The DNA here is from genome assembly GCA_039707655.1 of Elymus sibiricus. Classification (NCBI taxonomy): domain Eukaryota; kingdom Viridiplantae; phylum Streptophyta; class Magnoliopsida; order Poales; family Poaceae; genus Elymus; species Elymus sibiricus. The sequence goes on along the minus strand of CM077675.1, from coordinate 370,963,399 downwards.
CTTCTCCCTATTCTTGCTTTCTGCAGTCAGTCCAGATATAAACCCACCCCTTGATAATGATGCATATCTAGCATAGTTCTGATGTAAGTCTTGCGAGTACTTTGGATGAGTACTCACGCTGCTATGCCTTTCTCTTTTCCCCCTCGATACGTTGCTGCGTTCAGTTGATGGAGCCCATGAGTTGGAGTACGCTGGAGATGTCGACTACTACTACCCCGACGGAGGCCCCTACCAGCAGGATGGAGCTTACTACGACGTAGACTTCTCCAACGTCTAGGAGTAGTTAGGAGGTTCCCAGGCAGGAGGCCTCGCCTCTTTCGATCCGCTGCTTATGTTTGTGCTAGCCTTCTTAAGGCAAAACTTGTCTAACTTATGTATGTACTCAGATATATTTGCTTCCGCTGACTCGTGTTTATGTCGAGCTTTGTATTCGAGCCCTCGAGGCCCCTGGCTTGTAATATGAAGATGTATGACTTTGTATTTGTGTCTTTTGTCGTGTTGTGGTATCAATCAGTGAGTCCCTAATCTTGGTCGTATGCCTTGTGTGCATGATTAGCATACGGACAAGAATGGGGGCGTCACAATACCACCACCACTTTCTTGTGGCATTGTCATCCTGGCCACATCAGAAAGAAACACATGAAAAGACTCCATAAAGATGGAGTTTTACCGTCTTTTGATTTTGAATCATTTAACACATGTGAGGCTTGTTTGATGGGGAAAATGACCAAGACGCCGTTCACGGGTCATCCTGAATGGGCGAGTGGATTGTTGGAAATAATACACAGTGATGTATGTGGTCCAATGAGCACAATCGCACGGGGTGGGTATTTCTACTTCGTGACTTTTATTGACGATTTAAGTAGGTATGGATATATCTACTTGATGAAGCATAAGTCGGAGACCTTTGAAAAGTTCAAAGAATTTAAAAATGAGGTAGAAAATAATCGTAAAAAAAGGATTGAGTTTCTGCTATCAGATCGCGGGGGCGAATATCTTAGTCTTGAGTTTAGCCAACATCTGAATGACCGTGGAATCGTTTCACAACTTACGCCTCCCGAAACTCCACAGCGAAATGGAGTGTCCGAGGGACGTAACCGAACCCTGTTAGACATGGTAAGGTCGATAAGGTCTCTTGGTGATCTATCTATGTCGGAGATTGGTTTCGGGCCTAACAGAAACCCTCCAAGAACCCTGGTTCGAACACTGGGGAGATCTTCGCAATCTACCACCTGACCACGACCATGGCAAGGCAACACACGCAGAGCACTAGAAAGACACACAGATTTACCCAGGTTCGGGCTACCATGCGGTGTAAAACCCTACTCCTGCTTTGTGGATTTTCTCTCAAGGTTGCACAAGTGTTACAAGGCTTGAGGTGGAAGAAAGCTTCCGGGTAGAGCGATAGCTCAATGATTGATGGGTCGATCCCTTCTACGGGGGCAGCTGTGTCCCTCTTATCCTTGCATCGGTCCTCTTTCCCCAAAAATATTGGTAGGAAAAGGGAAGCCACATGGCTGCAATTCAAAGGGGGACAAATGCCCAACCCATCCTAACAAAAGGTGGTCTTCACTCTGCAAAGGCGCTGTCCATGATGCGCTCGTGGGCTCGTTGATGACGCTCGTCCTGCTGGGCAGCATCACATTGGTCTCCTTGCACCGAAACAACAATCCTTGGGGCATGCCTTGGAGAAGGACAGTGGCTTGGTATCCTTTTATCATGAAACATGAAAGGTTCTCCGTCTGCACCCACTGGTATGGTCCTTGCCGTCTCTGCCAGCACATGACGTCATCCACTTGGAGATCTTGTGACCGCGCGACCAGTGTTGCACGATCCCTCCAGGAGGAGGGCTCCTCGGGAACTAGCCCCGCGAAGGGGGCCTCGCGAGGTCACCTACAGCTTGGAGAGAAGTGTCTTGTAGCGCCCATCCTCGAAGAGAGGGAAGCCTCGCAGGGCCAGCGTCTTGCGAGATGACTCGGGCCTGCAGAGCCCCAAAATGGGCTGCTCCTGGAATTGGGCCCTCCGAGTGTCGCTGACTGGGCCGCCAGCAGATGGGCCATGGAACCCTGGTGTCCACTGGACTGACAATAGCCCGCGGTGTGCACGTTCCACCCGTTGAGAACGAAAGGGCGCAGGTCGAAATGCCATGGGGCCAGAGTAGATTGCGGGGCCCAGGCGGAGACGTGTGACAGCACGATGGGACGGGACGCCCCCACTTCCCCCACGACGCCTCGGTAACTACACGCGCAGTCTTAAGACTATCTCATGCGCCGAACCGGCACCATCATTGCTTTCCTTGTCGCAAACGCCTCCTCTGCGCACTACTCCTCCTTCCTTGCTTGCGCCGCTCCTTGCTCTCCTTCCTCGCACATCCACGCTTGCACCGCCACCATGGCTCCCAAGAAGAGGAGTGCCGCCGCCGCCTGAGGCACAGCTCGAGCCGACCTTGCTACCCTCCACCATCAAGAATCATGAGGAGTTGGAGAAGCTTGTCCCCCTGATGGCTAACGCTCACAATGAGCACGGGGCCACAAAGATCTGGCCCGGCTCGCAGCCATCCTGAGAGCTATTGGCGACCACCTTCCCTTTCTTCTTCCACTTCGTCTTTGGCTGTTTGCTCCCACCCTTCTCTGACTTCTTCTGTGTCGTCCTCGAGCACTATCAGATCCATGCTCTTCACCTCCAACCCAACTCCATCCTCCTCCTCTCCATGATTTTTGGTAGGGCTTCCTGGGGGTAATGCCCTCAGTGGCCCTCTTTTGCACCTTCTACAACTTGAGGTGCAAGCAGGCGCAGAGCATGGGGTGCGCCTACTTCCGGATGGTCAAAGGGATGGCAGACCGCATCATCAACATGAAGATTCTCAAGAAGGTGGAGAACTTCACATCATGCTAGATCTACATGGAGGTACGCTAGAGCAGCCCCTGTTTGCGCCTCCCACCGAGCCGACCGCAAAGAGCTCAAGCTGGGAGCACTCCAAGATGACGAAGGCCGAGCTCGGGCCAGTCGCCACCAGGATCCAGGAGTTGCGGGCGGCAATCCTCACGAGAGCGATGGTGGCTCGGGAGTTTGTGCTTAGGTGCATCGCGCCCCTCCAGAGGCGCTCGCACCCGGCGCGGGAGTACAAGGGCCGCGAGGACAAGACCAGGCGATGTGCCGATAGCCTGCATGCACCTGTGTTGGAAGGGATCATGTAGATCTTGTTCAGCGAGGAAGTGCCAGAGAAGCTGCCAGCGGACGGGCTCCCTCTGTACCGCCCCGGCGATGGGGCAGAGATCCAGGCTCTGATACCGGTCTTCGACGAATGGGATTTGGTCCCCGCAGGCCATGAGGGGCCTCGCGACAACCCTATCCTCATGGTGCCCGCCTTAGGGGGACTTGAGGATGTCGAGACCTCTGCAAGCTCCAGCGCAGGGAGCAGCAGGCAGACGCGGCTGCCGAGACGCCGTACGCTGCAGCTTGCGGCCAGGGATGACGATGACAAAGACCTCCAGTTCATGGTCGCGCCCTCCAAGCCTGTGGGCGTGGAGGAGGATGAGGATGATGTGGAGGAGGTGGAAGACCCCTACAAGGGGAAGACCCCAGAGGCCCCTGGGCCGCTGGGCCTCGCGAAGAGGAGGCCCGCTCGGGCGCAACTGGGATGAGCTCTAGCAGGCCTTGAGGAGCGCCTTCAGGAGGAAGCTTAGGTGAGCCCTGACGAAGCGGCAGCGGCAGCCAGTGCCTCGAGAGGCTACGGAAGAGGCGTTGGGTCGCTATCGACGAGTAAGTCCCCCAACTTGCTGTAGCTCATTGAGATTCCTATTCCTCCTGTTCTTTGCGGCCTGGGGCTGAATCATCGGCTCTGTAGGGTGCCCGCGCCCAAGAAGCAGTGGGCCGCGAAGCTTGTAGCGCCCTCGGCCGCGCCTACTGAGGGGCGCGAGGAGATTCCCCACCAGCCTGAGGGCGAGGCTAGACACACTAAGGCGAAGGAGCGCAAGGCGACTCCCGCACCGCCAGTGAATCTGCCTCCCTCACGTAAGGGAAGCCAGCCCGGGGTGGAGCCCTCAACGAAGGGCGAGGTGCCCCCGGTGATATCTGATGCTGGCGGCGCTATGGAGACAGGTGGGGCCGGCGAGGCAGTTGATACGTCTTCGAAGTATCTATAATTTTTGATTGTTCCATGTTATAATATTATCATTTTAAGATGCTTTTTGTGTGATTATTTACCAATTCATATTATTTTGAGCACTAACCTATTAACCCAGTGCCCAGTGCCAGTTGCGCCCGAGGGGGGTGGCCGCCCCCGACGCCCCTCTCTGGCCTATAAATTCTCATTAATCCCAACAACCCTAGAGAGCCACCCGAAATACTTTTTCTGCCGCCGCAAGTCTCTGTTCTGCCGTGTGCCCATCTGGAGCCCTCTTCCGGTGCCCTGTCGGAGGGGGGATCGATCACGGAGGCCTTCTACATCAACCTTGCTGCTCCCATGGTGATGTGTGAGTAGTTCCCTACAGACCTATGGGTCCTTAGTTAGTACCTAGATGGCTATCTCTCTCTCTTGATCTTCCATAAAAATTTCTCCACATCTTCGCGGTGATCTATTCGATGTAATCACTTTGTGCGGTGCGTTTGTTGGGATCCGATGAATTGTGGGTTTATGTTCAGATTATTCATGAAAAAGATTTGAGTCTTCTCTGAAATCTATTATGATTCTTATTTTCATGATTATTATAGCTTCATAAATCTCTCTGACCTATTGAAATTGTTTGGCCAACTATATTGATATTTCTTCAGTGGGAGGGGTGGGTTCAACCTTATGAATTTCTATATCCCAGTGACAAAGAAGGGGACAAGATACGTCTTTGTGTTGTTGCCACTAAGGATAAAAAAATGGGGTTAATTCATATTGATTGAATTCTCTTTGTCTACATCATGTCATTGTTCTCCAAGCATTACTCTGTTTTACTTAATACTCTAAATGCATGCTGGATAGCGGTCGATGGGTGGAGTAATAGTAATAGGTGCAGGCAGGAGTCGGCCTATTTTCTTACGGATGTGATGACTATATACACATGATCATTGCCATGAATAAAGATTGCATAACTATGCTCTTTTCTATCAATTGCCCAACAGTAATTTGTTTACCCACCGTATGCCTACTACATGAGAGATGCCACTAGCGAACACTACGCCCCCCGGGTCTATTCATCCATATATTTACAAAAGCTTTCAATACCTTACTGCAATTTATTTCCTTTTATTTTATTTTGCAATTTACAATATTCAACTTTCATCCATATACTTCACTAGCTTGCAAATAACGAGTCCAAGGGGATTGACAATCGTCTTGCCCGCGTTGGGTGCAAGTGTTTGCTCCTTTGTGTGCAGTCACTGAAGATGGGGGTTGCGTGCTATTCCTATTGGTTCGTTAAACCTCCGTTCTCTACTAGGGAAATACTTATCTATAATGTGCTGCATCACCCGTTCCTCTTCATGGAAAACCCAACGCAGATCACAAGTATCACGAAGGATTTCTGGCGCCGTTGCCAGGGAGTATCACCAACCTACTATCAAGTAACTTCTCACAAATTATCATTCACTTGTTCTACTTTTTATTTGCTATTATATTTTTCTTGTTTAAAAATAATCAAAAATACAAAAATATTTATCTTTGCTAGTTTGCTTGTTTGCTTATTTAGCTTGCTTGAAAGTTGCTATCATATCTGGATTTGAGAAAGTTATTGTTGAAAGTGCTAGCGAAGATAGTGCTGTGACTCAGAGGAGGAAAGACCAAAATTTATTGATGCTACTCATTATCTTCCTAAAAATGAAGTTTCAAATAGTAATACTCACATGATTCTAAAATCTAAAATCTATGATGTGGGTAGTGGGAACACTATTGGAAAACATGTTATTCAAGATTTTTTTGAGTGCTCGGGAGCTATTCCTTTTACTAAAGGAACCATACTTGATGAGACAAATTGCTACATGGATGCTATTACCATGCTAATATTGAAGGTAGAAAGAAAGTTTGTACACCTGCATCCTATGCTTCAAAAGATATTTTTGGGATTTCCGAATATACGTAATCCTAAGATTAAGAAAATTGCTACCATTATCCTTATGGATAAATTTGATTATATAGTGCAGGAAGCGAGAGAAATATTTGCTTTCTATAGAATAAAATCTGAAGCACCTCCTATAGAAGTGATCCTACATAATAAAGATGCTTTGTGTATGTTGGAATCTAGCAATTGCCAATGTTTTAGTGAGAATATGAGGAGGATTGTCCCTCCCGAAGAATTAACACAAGATTTATTCCTCCACACTTGTGATAAATTTGAATGGATTGCTAAAGGAATTAATGAAGGGTTTAGTGAATATTGGCATTAAAATACTATTAGAGAACCTATCAATGATGAAATTCATGTCTTATATGAAGATCCCTATGATGATGATGATGATGTTAGTGACGATATTATAAATCCTTTTGAACACTTGAGCCCTTCAACTAGATTTGAGAAAGGTTATTTGTTAAGTAAGATTTTTGAAGAGCTAGTCTTGAAGGACATGAAGGGGTCCAACACTTGAAACTATGCATTATGCCTAGATAGGGGCGTAAAACAATAGCGCTAGTTGGGAGGCAACCCCATAGTTATCTTTAATTTTGCTTTTTTCCTTTCTATTTGTGTGTGATAACATGATTATTGCCTCTGTAATGATTGTGTTTTTATGTTTAAATTGGTTTTTGTGCCAAGTAAAGCCTTTGGGATGACTCACAAGATGAGTAGAATTGATACGGTGCAAAAACAGAAACTTTATCATTGAGTGCAGAATTTCTATGATTTTACTGGAATGAGTTTTTGATATGAAATTGTTACAAAATATTTCTATACTAATTCTTCAGATTTTTCTATTTTTTCAGAATTTTTAGAGTTACATAAGTATTGGTTCTTACAGATCTTTACAGACTGTTCTGTTTTAGACAGATTCTGTTTTTGCTTGCATAGTTTGCTTGTTTTGATGATGCTATGAATTGTATCGAAAGGTATAAGCCATGGAGAAGTTAGAGTACAATACCTTATGTAATAATAAAATAAGAATCAATTTATAACAGTACCTAAAGTATTTGATATGTTTTCTATAATAACGAATCTCACGAAGGTTTTGTTGAGTTTTGTGTGCTGAAGTTTTCAAGTTTTGGGTGCTATCACGATGGATGAAGGAATAAGGAGTGGCAAGAGCCTAAGCTTGGGGATGCAAAAGGCACCCCATGGTAATATTCACTGAAGACTCAAGAGTCTAAGCTTGGGGATGCCATGGAAGGCATCCCCTCTTTCGTCTCAATCCATCGGTATGTCACTTGGAGCTATATTTTTATTCATCACATGATATGAGTTTTGCTTGGAGCATCGTTTGCTTTTGTTTTAGTTTTCCACAATCATTGTTTGCTGGACACACCCACTCGAGAGAGACACAAGATCACCATTATTTGTTAGAATACTCTTTGTGCTTCACTTATATCTTTTGAGCTTAGCAGTTGCTCTAGTACTTCACTTATATCTTTTAGAGCACGGTGGCGTATAGATTTTATAGAAATAATTGCACTCTCGTTCTTCACTTATATTTGTTTGGGAGTTAATAAATAGTGATGGTATTTTGCATAGGTTATAAGACTAGTCCAAAAATAATAGGTATCCAATGAGTGCATAATCAAAACCACATGTAGCACATAAAAGAGAAATTGTGGGTTAATGATATTGATGTGGTAATATGAAAGGGCATTAGTGAATGGTCATTAGTTAGTAAAATAATTGTGAATTAGAGGGTGTTAACTTGCTGTTCATCTAAATATTTTTTATAGCATGGTGATGATGTGTAAGCATACTTATTCCTCGTTGAAATCCTAGTGTTGTTTAAGTCGGAGGCGCGCGATGGTTAAATCCTCCCAACCTCCTCCCTAGGGGCATGCGAGTAGTACTTTGCTTCAAGAGAGCTAATAAAATCTTGCAATAAATATGCGAGTTCTTTATGACTAATGTGAATCCATGGATGTACGCACTCTCACTGCTTTGTATTTGCTAGCCTCTTCGGTACCGTGCATTGCCCATTCTCACCTCGAGGATCGGCGCAACCTTCGCCGGTGCATCCAAACCCCGTGACATGATACGCTCTATTGTACATAAGCCTTATTATATCTTCCTCAAAACAGCCACCATACCTACCTATTATGGCATTTCCATAGCCATTCCGAGATATATTGCCATGCAACTTCCACCATTACATCATATGACTAGTACTTTCATTGTCATAGTTCTTTGCATGATCATATAACCTGACATAGTATTTGTGGCAAAGCCACCGTTCATCATTTTTAATACATGTTACGCTTGATCATTGCACATCCTGGTAAACTTCCAGAGGCAATCATATAGAGTCATACTATAGTTTTCAGGTTGAGTTGTAAGTAAATAAAAGTGTGATGATCTGTAATGACCGAACTCAAAACGAGTCAAGCCTCTGTGTATTTGTGCCATCCCTGGATCAGTATGCTGGCACACACGGTACTTCGATGAAATACCATAACATCACATGTAAAATAAATACCGTAGATCCAGAGTATACCTTTATCACAGCGGAAACAAATCATTAAGGGTGTGGAGTCCCATCAACGCCAACGGCAAGTTGAGTGTAGACCATAACCCTATATCATACTCCTACTCGTCGTAGAAATATCTGCAACATAAGACGTTGCAGCCGTGTAGGTCAGTACATTGAATGTACCGGCAAGATCATAATAAGAAAGCAAATGATAAAACTATTCTATATGCAATATAGCTTTGTGGATCTGGGTCTGAATTTTTGCATAAAAGCTGGTTTATTTTCTTTTTCCTACAACAAAGGAATGTCAGGAGTTTTCACTATAGACTTATCTAATATGACATGGTTCCACCAACCGATGTCTCATAGCCCACAAGTATCATAAGTTGCCCAAAATTAATTACTAGTCCGGTGTTGAGAGTTCAGAGATAGATCCAAGTCCAGAGCTCAAATTGTCTGTAACCGAGGACACGACTAAATCGATTAGGTTTTAACTCTGCAGAGTGTTATGCACTTTACCCACAGGAATCGTTCCCTCCTTGTAAGTCCTCACACTGCCGAACAGGATGAACGAAACATGGTCTTTCAAAGAGCGTCCCTAACTGCTGCCAGTGCCCATCCATCCTACTGTAGTTCTACATCTCATAGCACTGGTCCAGTCAGAGTCACTACGATGATCAACTAAGCCAGAGCCCATAATGACCTGTGGATGCACATGTAAGCTTCTGGGCATGAAATATTCTTCCATTTCTTTGAATCTGGGTGGAGCTTTCGGCATGAGTACTAGCCTACTCAAGCTCACAACACATCCACTAGGTTCTCCAGGGTACCGCACAAACATTCTCCACCCAGTAGTGTGTATTGAAGTCTTATCTCGAGTCTTGAAGTCCCGAGGTCTTAGATGCCATCATGAAATTGTCGTCGTTGACGCGAAGTCCTCCTTCTCACACCACTGAAGAACACTCATACCAAACCCCGTCTACTATAGCATATCATTGAAACTAAATAACGTCCCGAGGCTTGATATCAGGGAGATGGGCTCCTACCTCATACATTCTACTCAACTACAAGAATTCAATATCACTACTGGAGGGATTGTTGAAAAGGTGACACTACATGCAAGTACAACATAGGTATAAACAAATGGTCAAAGTGAACTTGCCTGGTATTACTTGATGAAGATAGTCGCACTCACAATCCTGATAATTCTACTCGTCACACTCCGAGCAATCTATCGTAAGAAAATAACATTCAATAAACATCCTATAAACATCCATGCCAAAAGAAAAACCAAAAGAACGCAAGAGCAAAAATATGTCTTAGCGCGAAAATAACAACATATTAAGGTTTAATAAGAACAAGATAGGTTCTTATGGTGTTGTAAGGTGAAAGGTGAAGGGATCAACTCAAAAGAGTTACTGGACGATGAACTGTTGATGTATAAGCTTAGGTTTGACATGCTATGGAATACGATCAAAAGTGTAGAGAGAACAACATGAATGTTGTTTGACAGATAACATATGACATTATAATTTGTTTGCAAAAAGAATCAATTGAAATGGAGAACTACAACACAAGTTATAGCGAATGGAAGTATGAATTGAATTTGAATTCAGAAAGGTCAAAATTATTTGAATTGAAGCATGGTGATTATGAACAGAAAATACATAACACATGTGTTTTGGTGCAAAAGGAATCAATTGAAAAAGTGATATGGTTTGCAAGATATGATCAAATGAAGGTTTGAATTCAAATCTGAAAGGTTCAAAGGTTGAAACTAATGATTTTACTGGATATGGGAGGTCAATATGAACATGTTGAAAAAAGAATTGCTAGATTTGGAATAACGGATCAAAAGATATAAGTAATTCAATATGGCATTGAATCTGGTTAGAACGCTTTGTGGCAAAAATACTAGACTAGTGCAGTAATATGACTATGATCAAAATTATATGTTGAAAAGGTATTACTAATGGTATGAGCGGAAAGATTATTCGATACGAATCCACCGCAATTGGATTCGTCGAAAACGAAGCTACGTATAAAGAGATATGATCAAAACAAGTTTGAATACGAATGTGAACAAATTTCGAAATTTGAAATTTGTAAAAATTTGATTTGATGTGTTGACTCGATAGGCGAGGTCAAGACGAAAATCTAGGCGTTGGTTTCGTCTAATTTGGATGAATGAGTAAAAAGTTATTGCTATTTGAAAAATCAGGGCCAAGCTGTTTTAGGGAAGAAAAGAGCAATGGTTAAAAGAATTCTAGGACTAATGTGGAAATACGGAGACTAATTGATAATCTAATTACTCTATCATATACTATTCTAGGAATAATAAACTAAAATAGTATAAAATAAAATACGAAGAGAATACCTTAAAAAAAACAATGAAGAAAAACAAATTAACAAAATAAAAACATATATATAGGCATATTATATATCAAAATTTTCATAATAAAATTTCCTGAAACATGAAGATATTTACAAGGGAAAATAAAATACTTAAAAAAATCATTTTTTGCACTAACTCCAAAATGAAAAGGAATTTTGTAACATCCAAAATTTTGGAATGTTATATTAATCACTAGAATGATTGATTGTTTGATTGAGTGAATGAATTGAGTGAAAATTTGAAACTTCATGAAACTTTTGAATGAGAGGGAATAACATGACTCTCCCCTTTGCTTGTGTATTTCAAATTCATCCAATTCAAATCAGTGAGAGAAGATGACATGACTTCTTCAAAATAAAGAATTTGAAAAGTGGATTTGAAAACTACTGAAACTTTTTTGGGTTCTATTTCTATTTCAAAGTTTGAATGAATTCAAACCCCTTGCCTAAATTCAAATCTCGAGAGGAGCAATATGACACTCCAAATCAGGGAAAGTTTGAATTATATTTGAATTTATAAAACTCAGAAAAATATTTGGAAAATATTTCATAATAGGTTTCAAAGCCATTTTTGAAGTGATTTTGAAAATTTATTTTTCTCCTAAAATAAAATACATGGAAAATAGGGTAAAATGATTCCCTTCATTATATAAATGGAGAGAAATGAATTTGAAATCATTTTGGTATTTTTTAAAATATTTATTGCATTTTAAATTCAACTGTAGCACTGTTTGAATTATTTGAATTAGTGAGAATTTTGTGTGACCTTGAAAATATGTTCATGCTGTAGGAAATATTTCCCTGGTCATTTTGATATATAATATGTCTATATAAAACTATTATATTTTTTCTTTTATTTAGCTTTTCATTTCTGTTTTGTTTTATAAAAGGAAAAATCCCTTTTAATAGGAATTAACTCGCGGGGCCCAGCTAGCAAATCGGGCCCAAATCCCTTAGAGCGGATCTGAATCCCTCCCGGATCGGCTGTCCGATCTCTTTCCTTCTCCCTCCTCTCGCTGACGACCCGGCCCCACCACCCTACCCAAATCCCACCCGGTCACCTTACTCCCTCGCCCGATTTCTTTCCTTCGCCGGAGGATCTCGCTGGATCCGATCGCCGCCGCCGCTTTGCATCCGTTTGAACGCCCCCGACCCCCTGGCTATAAAAGCCGATCTCCCCGCACCCCATTCCACCCCGATGCCTACCTCTCCGTGCCCTCCTCTCGCCTGAATCCCTCGCCGGAGCAGAGCCCCGCCGCCCCGTCATTGCTGTGCTGCCGCTCGTCTCCGACCGCCCTGAGCCCAACCGCGACCCCACCCGATCCCCAAACCCATCCTAACAACCTCGCCGACGACCACTCGAGCGCGACCGCCGCCCCGAAGCTCGCCGTCGTCAACGCCGTTGACCCCGAGCCGCACCAAGGTCACCAACGTCATCGCCGTGCTCGTCTGCATCTTCTCGTGCCGACGCCATCATCGGAGGACCACCGGAGACGTCTCCCCGTCGACCTCGCCGCCTCGACCTTGCCGGAACCTCGCCGGAGACCTCCTCCACCGCGGTAAGTCCCCGGAGCTATTCCTCACCGTTAGATCTAGGATGAACGACTAGGATTAGAACGTTTAATTTTATTTAAACGGCTGAACCGTTTTCGTCTAATTAGTGAGCGTTCGCTCTGTTGCCCCGCACGCGCACACCCGCACCCACTCACAGTTTGACACGTGGCCCCTATTCGTTCGTTAGGTTTGTTCTTTTTCTGTTTGTATTTTCTGAAACAGATTTGTTTCTGTTTTTGCAAATAGGATATCTCCTAGGATTTTTAGTGTTTTAATTTGATTCTTTTTTGCATTGTGTCACAATTTTTGTCTAGTTTCTATAGATATAAAGTTTGACCATATTTGAATATTTAAGTTTTGAATTCAAACAGATTTGATTCAAATCTTGTTTTGTGAATATCTTGACTTTAATAATAGATTTTGAGTTGATTCTTTTTGCTACTAGTCACTAGTGACTTTATTTATCAGTAGGTAGAATTTGGGAATTCATAGAATATTTTAAATTAGGGTTTCAAGCAAAATATATTCTGTTTTAGTCCATTTTCAGGTTTATTTCTATTTCTTTTGTTTTAATTGTTTTTAATTTGTTTTCTTTTATATTAGTTGACAAGTTTTACTTTGTTTTCTGTTATTTAACATTAGTATTTCCACAAAGATTATTTTATTTTTATTCTTATTTATTATTATTTGATTTTTGCATGAAATCAATTCTAGTTCAATAATAACTTGCGAATTGATTTCATTCTTATTTTCCTATTTGAAAATACTTTCAATAAATTGTTTATAAGGTTTATTTTTCTGTTAACTTTAGTTTACACCAGAAACAATTTGTATTAAAGTTGAAATTGTTTATGGTTTAATTCCAGGTTAACAATGTTTAGGTCAAAGAAAGTGTTTAATAAAAGCTTTTCAATTAGTTCTTTTTGTAATAAAGTTTTATGAGAAAATTACTTTATGTTAATTTAGTATTTTATATTTTTGTCTTCTGTTATTTTTATTATCTTAATGTTTTCTTTGCTGTTAGGTTCTATTTGCTAGAAAACTTATATTGTTTAGGGTGTTGTTTTCATAGTTCTTTAATTGTTCTTCAAAAGTAATTCTTTTCCTAGTAAAATATTTACTAAAATACTTTTGTTAGATTTTACTTTGTTGTGATTTTGTTGCTTTTGAAAAATAGGTTATTTGTAGGGAAAACTACCCTTGGTTGTTTTCATGAAGTTTTGTTGTTTTAACTTTTGTCTTAAGTATTTCCTTCATCATAACACAAGCGTGTTATAATTTTTGGTTTGGCTTATTGATTTTTAGTATTGATTGCTAGTATGATTGCTTATATGAGTGCAATGTTTGATTATATAGGTTTCATCGGAGAGTGATGAATAGTTCTATCAAGTTATTTCTGAGAATGATATTAGCCTCATCAACGTTACCAGGCAAGTTCACTTTGATCATCTTACATTACCTATGTTTATTTGCATTAGAATCAATACCTCCATCATACATCCAGTAGGATATTGAGCTTGAACTTGTGGTAGTATCATGAGGTAGGAGAAACCCAACACCCTGTTACCATTGCCCTGGAAGGGACGTTACTTCACATTTGCTAAGCTTTAGTAGACGGGGTTGGTTGTGAGATTCAGGAGTGTTGTGAGGTTAATTAATTATTTCAAGACCTACATGATGATCAAGACTTCAAGACTTCAAGGACTCAATATACCTCTGGGTGGATTCGACATGCATCTGGCAGCCTGATATCTATCATGGTTATGCCCGGGAATCCTGGTATCTACCTGTGATCATCCCGACGGAATGCCACCCAGGCTCATATAGATGGATGGATACTTCAAGGCCGGAAAGCTTACATGTGCAACCGCAAGTCAATATTGGCTCTGGCTTGGTTAACCTTAGTGGTGACTCTGGTAGGTCAGATTGCTACGAGATGTAGAAGAACGGTATGATTGGATGGGCACTGACTTTTTACCGGAGGATCGCTTTGGAAGACCATGTTTCACTCGTCTCGTTCTCAAACACAAGGCAGTGCGAGGACACAATGAGAGGGATCGAATCTTGCGGGTAATGTATACAAAACTCTGCGGAATTGCAAATCCGATGAGCACAATGTCTTGAAAAAATCAAAAGGGTATCTTCAGAATCTTCTGATGAAGCAGGTGATCTTCTGGTATGAGGGCTCTCCGGGAGAAGTAGTTACGAGAGCCTAGAGTCAGAGTTAGTAAAATCTTTAACCCGAAAGAGAAGAGAGATCAGAACCCAGAGTAAGGACGAGGAATAAAATATCCTGATACCACCCGATTGAGATGTGGGCCCGTAAGCCACAGCATCAGTGTTAGTAAAGTTTTTCAATGACTAGACTCAACTGCGGCCAAGGATTTGGAAAGGGGGCTACCTACAGGCAGTCGGCTCTGATACCAACTTGTGACGCCCCCAGCCTCGACTGTACGCTAAACAATCACGCAATGCGTACGACCAAGATTAGGGACTCACTAATCAATATCACAACACAACTCTAGACACAAATTAAAAGTCATACAGCTTCATATTACAAGCCAGGGGCCTCGAGGGCTCGAATGCAAAGCTCGACATAAACACGAGTCAGCGGAAGCAAATATATCTGAGTACAGACATAAGTTAGACAAGTTTTTGCCTTAAGAAGGCTAGCACAAACATAACATCGTATCGAAAGAGGCGAGGCCTCCTGCCTGGGAACCTCCTAACTACTCCTGAACGTCAGAGAAGTCCACGTCGTAGTAGGCTCTATCCTGGTAGTAGTGGCCTCCGTCGGGGTAACTGTAGTCATCCACCGGGTAAGCTGGATCCTGGGTCTCCTGGGCGCCGTCATCTGGTCGTGGCATCGTATCAAGGGAAAGGGGGAGCAAAGCAATGGGGAGTACTCATCCAAAGTACTCGCAAGACTTACATCAGAACTATGCTAGGTATGCACCAGTATCAAAGGAATGGGGCTATATCTTTGGACTAGACTGCAGAAATGCCAGAAGAGGGAAGAAGGCCTAGTCCTATCGAAGACTAGCATCTTCAGCGTCTTGCAGCATAAGACGAGAGTAGACTGGTATCACATATTCATGCTTAACGCAAGCACCAAATAACAATTATTTAGGTTCATCACTAATCCTGAAGGTAGAGAGAGCGTGGCGATGGTGATCACATCAACCTTGGAGACACTTCCAATGCACATCGTCACCTCGTTCTTAGCTACCCCTCGTTTATTCCGAAGCTCCATGTTTCAAGTTGTAAGCAACTGAACAAGTATCAAATACCCAGGTGCTCCTACGAGTACTAGTAAGGTACATATCAATAACATGTATATCAAATATCTTTGTTGACATTACCAGTCTTATTATCTGCCAGTTACTTTGGGGAAGTTCCGCTCCCTGTGACATTTCCCTTTGCAATGGGAGCACTAAGTCTCGGGTTTGGTTCAGCCTTGGGTTTCTTCGCGTGAGCGGCAACTGTTTTACCGTTCTTCTTGAAGTTCCCTTTTCTTTTCCTTGCCCTTCTTGAAACTAGTGGTCTTATTAACCATCAACACTTGATGCTCCCTTTTTTTTTGATTTCTACATCCGCAGATTGTAGCATCGCGGATAGCTTAAGGATCTTCTATCCCTTGCATGTTTATAGTTCATCACGAAGATCCAGTAGCTTAGTGATAGTGACTAGAGAACTCTATCAATCACCACTTTATTCGGAAGTCTAACTCCCACTTGATTCAAGTGTTTGAAGTACTCAGACATTCTAAGTACATGCTCACTAACGGAGCTGTTCTCCTCCATCTTGTAGCTATAGAACTTGTCGAAGGTGTCATCCCTCTCGACCCGGGTGTGAGTCTTGAAAAACAAATTTTCAGCTCTTGGAACATCTCATATGCTCCGTGTTGCTCAAAACATATTTGGAGCTCCGGTTCTAAGCCGTAAAGTATGGCGCACTGAACTATCGAGTAGTCATCTTTTCTTGTCTGCCAGACGTTCATAACGTCCTCAGACGAAGCCGTAGGGGTTGCTCACCGAGCGGTGCATCAAAGACATAAGCCTTCTGTGCAGCAGTGAGGACAATCCTCAGAATACGGACCTAGTCCGCATAGTTGCTTCCAGCAACTTTCAACTTAACTTTCTCTAGGAACGCATGAAAATACAGGGGAGCTACAGCGTGGTCTATCGATCTACAACATAAGTTTGCTCAGACACTATTGACTATGTTCATGATAATTGAAGTTCAATTAATCAAATTACTTAAGAACTCCCACTTAGATTAACATCCCTCAAGTTGTCTAAGTGTAACATGATCCACATCAAACTAAACCACGTCCGATCATCACGTGAGGTGGATTAGTTATCAATGGTGAACATCTTTCATGTTGATCATATCTACTATATGACTCATGTTCGACCTTTCGGTCTCTTGTGTTCCGAGGCCATGTCTGTACATGCTAGGCTCGTCAAGTTTAACCCAAGTATTCTGCGTGTGTAAAACTGGCTTACACCCGTTGTATGCGAACGAAAGAATCCATCACACCCGATCATCATGTGGTGCTTCGAAGCGTCGAACCTTCGCAACGGTGCATACTAAGGGAGAACACTTATCTTGAAATTTAGTGAAGGGATCATCTTATAATGCTACCGTCGTCCTAAGCAAAATAAGATGCATAAAAGGATTAACATCACATGCAATTCAATATATGTGACATGATATGGCCATCATCGTCTTGTGCTTTTGATCTCCATCAGCAAAGCACCGTCATGATCTCCATCGTCACCGGGTTGACACCTTGATCTCCATCGTAGCGTCGTGACACCTTGATCTCCATCGTAGCGTCATGGTCGTCTCGCCGGCTATTGCTACTACTACTACTGCTAACTAATAGCGGTAAAGTAAAGCAATTACATAGCGTTGGCATTGCATACAATAAAGAGACAACCATAAGGCTCCTGCCGGTTGCCTGATAACTTACATCACATCATGTCTTGGCCATATCACATCACCAGCATACCCTGCAAAAACAAGTTAGACGTCCTCTACTTTGTTGTTGCAAGTTTTACGTGGCTGCTATGGGTTTGCAAGAACCGTTCTTACCTACGCAAAACCACAACGTGGTGTAGTGATTGCTTTTTGATCTTCTAAAAGAACCCTCTTCATTGAAACCGATTCAACTAAAGTGAGAGAGACAGACACCCACCAGTCACCTTTATGCAACGAGTGCACGTAGCGGTGAAACCTGTCTCGCGCAAGCGTACGCGTAATGTCGGTCCGGGCCGCTTCATCTCACAATACCGCCGAATCAAGTAACAACTAGTAACGGCAAGCAATATGTATACACCCACGCCCACAACTCACTTGTGTTCTACTCGTGCAAATCACATCTACGCATAGACCTGGCTCTGATACCACTGTTGGGGAACGGAGCATGAATTTCAAAAAAATTCCTACGCTCACGCAAGATCTATCCATGGAGATGCATCGCTACGAGAAGGGAGAGTGTGTCTACGTACCCTCGTAGACCGTTAGCGGAAGCGTCTCACAACGCGGTTGATGTAGTCGAACAAACCTTCGAGCTCCACCGATCGAGTACCGAACGTACGGCACCTCCGAGTTCTACACACGTGCAGCTCGGTGAAGTTCCTCGCCTTCTTGATCCAGCAAGACGTCGAGGTAGTAGATGAGTTCCGTCAGCACGACGGCGTGGCGACGGTGACGGTGAAGTGATTCCGGCAGGGCTTCGCCTAAGCTCTCCAAAAATATGACCGAGGGTGTAAACGGTGGAGGGGGGCGCCGCACACAGCTTGGAACAATTGTTATGTCTCCAAGGGGTGCCCCCCCTCCGTATATAAAGGAGGGAGGGAGGAGGAGGCTGGCCCTAGGGGCGCACCAAAGTGGGGAGTCCTACTAGGACTCCTTAGTCCTAGTAGGATTCCACCTCCCATACGGAGTAGGAAAGGGGGAAGGGAGAGGGAAAGGAAAGAGGGTGCTGCGCCCCCTCCCCTAGTCCAATTCGGTTTGGGCAAGGGGGGGGTGCGCCTCCTCACGTGGCCAGCCTCTCCTTTTCCCGTATGGCCCAAAAAGGCCCATTACTTCTCCCGGTGAATTCCCGTAACTCCCCGGTACTCCGAAAAATACCCGAATCACTCGGAACCTTTCCGACGTCCGAATATAGCCTTCCAATATATGAATATTTACCTCTCGACCATTTCGAGACTCCTCGTCATGTCCGTGATCTCATCCGGGACTCCGAACAAACTTCGGCCACCAATCACATAACTCATATAATACTAAATCGTCATCGAACCTTAAGTGTGCGGACCCTACGGGTTCGGGAATGATGTAGACATGACCGAGACGACTCTCCGGTCAATAACCAACAGCGGAACCTGGATGCTCATATTGGTTCCTACATATTCCACGAAGATCTTTATCGGTGAACCTCATATGACAACATACGTTGTTCCCTTTTGTCCGGCGGTATGTTACTTGCCCGAGATTCGATCGTCGGTATCTAATACCTAGTTCAATCTTGTTACCGGCAAGTCTCTTTACTCGTTCCGTAATACATCATCTTACAACTAACTCTTTAGTCACGGTGCTTGCAAGGCTTCTGTGATGCTGTATTACCGAGAGGGCCCAGAGATACCTCTCCGATAGTCGGAGTGACAAATCCCAATCTCGATCCATGCCAACTCAACAAACACTTTCGGAGATACCTGTAGTGCACCTTTATAATCACCCAGTTACGTTGTGACGTTTGATACACCCAAAGTATTCCTACGGTATCCGGGAATTACATGATCTCATGGTCAGAGGAACGTGTATTTGACATAGTGAAAGCAATAGCAATAAACTGAACGATCATTTGCTATGCTAACGGTTGGGTCAAGTCCATCACATCATTCTCCTAATGATGTGATCCCGTTTATCAAATGACAACTCATGTCCATGGTCAGGAAATCTTGACCATCTTTTGATCAACGAGCTAGTCTAGTAGAGGCTTACTAGGGACTCAGTATTTGTCTATTATCCACACATGTATTAAGTTTCCGGTCAATACAATTCTAGCATGAATAATAAACCATTATCATGAACGGAGAAATATGATAATAAACACTTTATTAATTGCCTCTAGGGCATATTTCCAACAATCATATCAAGGGAAAGGGGGAGCAAAGCAACGGTGAGTACTCATCCAAAGTACTCGCAAGACTTACATCAGAACTATGCTAGTTATGCACCAGTATCAAAGGAATGGGGCTATATCTTTGGACTAGAGTGCAGAAATGCCAGAAAAGGGAAGAAGGCCTAGTCCTATCGAAGACTAGCATCTTCAGCGTCTTGCAGCATAAGACGAGAGTAGACTGGTATCACATATATATAGTCATATTGTTGCAGCAATTTTATTAAGTAACCACGCCCAGTGATCCTTCCTCGACTCCCTGCGAGGAAGCAACCTCAGAGCCACAATTCATTTTAATTAGTTTATGATTATAGTTGTAGTAGGCCAAAGCACAACTCCAAGTCATCCTGTTACCGTGGACACGGCTATTCGAATAGTTTACTTCCCTGCAGGGGTGCACCACATTCCCCAACACGCTCGATAAGCTCCGGCCGGATACAATTTTCTGGTCATACCCGGCCTCGGCCGATCGACACGACGTAGTCCTACCTAGGCTCAACAGAGAGGCCAGCACGCCGGTCTACATCCTAATGACTCAGGGTCTTGGTCCATCGCCCTCACCATCCTGCACGTTACGCCCTCTGTCGGGACCAGTCCTAGCATGCCTTAACTCACAAGCGCCATGCGTCATCGCGGACCACCCGGGCGCGAGTCGAATCTTGTGGCATCTGAAGAGCTTTCGGGAGAATGTACGGCGTAGAGCAGCCCATACTGATTACCCTGCGTGGTGGTTAGTGCGTATTAAGGCCAACGACCTAACTCAGATCAGATACCCAACCCATTAGCAATTTATTAGTGCGGGGCAAGCGCGAACCATAAAGTGCAGCCCGTCGCCTCGCCAATAACACTCGGGTGCCTTACCGGCGCACCCCACCACATCTCACTCGGGTGCCTTACCGGCGCACCCCACCATGGCTTCGGATGCCTTGCGGTGCATCCCACCAAATCTTTCTCTCGCGGGTACCCTTGGGGCCGACCCATCTTTCACTTGTATTTCAGTAACTAGACATGGAGGTTGTGTGTCAGTGCCTGAAGTAAATATCCGAGGAATCACTCTCGAGATATCACGCACGGGGTATGTGTGGTGATGTGTCGGCAACGGCTTGTTAGTCATGAGGACTGAGTCTTTTGTCTTCAAGTCCTCGGTGTTGACGACAACAAAGAAGGGGCAACAATATTAATAAAATGGGGGACCACAGGGGACACTAACCATACCTATACTAGACATTTTATGATAGCAGGTAATGCGATGAAAAACAGGCTATTCATCAGAATAGGTACTTGTGTAAATACAGTAGCAAAATCTAATGCAAGCATGAGGGAGAAAGAATAGGCGATATCGGAATGCTCAAGGGGGTTTTGCTTGCCTCGTTGCTCTATTGAGAGGGAAGGGTCGTCGACGACGTAGTCGTACACAGCAGTATCATCGGTAGTCTCAGCGTCTATTGAGAGAGAAGGAGGGGGAAGAAACAGTAAATACAAGGAAAACAATCGTAACACAAAGTATGACATGGCAATATGCAGTGCTTGGGGTTGTCTAACGCAGTATTACACGTCGCAGACGGTTCGGAAGAATATCTGACGATATTTCCCGGGTCTCTGGCTTTTACCGAACAGATGAAAACGATGGAAAAGTTCCATGTTTGCTATGCTAGGGGCGTGTGACAGACTAACGGACTACGCAGTTGGAACCGTAGAATTATTCTGAGCAACTTTCATGTTCAAAACTTTTTAATCCGAGCTACGGTTTATTTTATATTAATTTCTAAAGTTTTAATAATATTCTGGAATAAAACAGATTAAATTTAATTCGAAAAATAGCATTATGACATCAGAATGACATCATGCTGATGTCAGCAGTCAACAGTGCTGTTGACCTGGTCAAATTGATAGGTAGGGTCCACTGTCATTGACTGTTAGTTTAATTAACAGATTAATTAAGTTAATTAGGTCATTAAGTTAATTAAAAATTAATTAGTTAATTTAAACAGAATTAATTAAGTTAATTAATTATGAAATTAATTAATACTTATTTTTATTTATTTTTCTTTTAATTCTTTTTTTAACGTTCTGGGGTGGGACCCCTCTGTCAGTGGCACAGCCGGACATGTCCGGGCTGTGCCCGCTTCGGGGCCGGACATGTTCCGGGCGCACAATGCGCGCGTGGGGGCAACGGCCAGAGGCCTCGTTCGGCCACCGGGGCTCGTCGGCGGCCAGGGTGTGGCGGGGCTCGCACGGGGCCGTGGCCAGCGCCGGCGGCCAGTGGCGGAACACCGGTAGGAGGAGGGGGCCGCGGTGGGGCAGCGGCTGTCGGAGGCGGAGCGGGGCTCGAGGCGTGCGGGCGCAGGGCTGTGCGCGAGCGGGCGCACACGAGGGGGGGTTTGCGGGGCGCGGCGAGCGCAGGCCGCGGGCGCGCGCGCGTGGCTGGTGCGTGCACGGGCATGCGTGTGGGGCGGCGCCGGCGTGGTGAGCGCGCAGTGGTGGCCGAGGCGCGACGGCGGTAGCGGACGGGGCACAGGGAGAGGGGGAGCCCCGAAGGCTCACCGGCGTTTGTAGGGGCGTGGCAACGGGCTCGAGGGGGCTGGCGGCCGGCGATGGGAGGCAGCGGCGACGGCGACGGTTGGCGCAGCGTCGGGCGTTGGCGGGGCGGCGTCGGCTTCGGCGAGAGGCGGCGTGGGGGCCGGCAGGGAGGAGCTCCAGCGGCGGCAGGGAGGCACTGGGCGTCGGGAGCGTCGGGGAGGCGACGGCGTGAGCGCGCCGGCGAGGGGCGGCGGCGGCGGGGCGCCGGGGTAGCCTCTGCCCCGATCTAGATCGGGGGCAGAGGGGGGGGGGGAGGAGCGACGTGGGGGGGGGGGGTGGGGAATGGGGCGACGGGGGTGCTGGTGGGGGCTAGGGTTCGCCCTAGTAGCCGGCGGGGGTGGGCCGGTGGTTAGGTGGGCCGAGGCCCATGGGGAGGGGGGCTTTCCTTTTTATTTTTATTTTAGCATAGTTTTGTTTTTCTTATAAAAGTTCCTGTTTTATTTACTTTTTATAATAAAATACTTTTATAAAAAAAGTAGAGGACATGTCCAATATTACAAATGCAATATTGTACAACAACATTAAAAGTTTGGGGGCCTTTTGAATCTGTTTTGAAAATACCATAATTAAAAAGGGGATTTAATATTTTATTTGGCCTCTGTATTATTTATCTTGAGGCACTTAAGCACATGGTAAAATGTTGGTTACAATTTTATAATTGCTCCTGGATTATTTGCAATTTAATGAACATTTTTCCATCAGTGTTTGAGCAACTTAATATTTCACATGCATTTGGATTTCAATTTGAATTTGGAAGTCAAACGAGATATGATGCAAATGATGATCAAGCATAGTTAACCATGATAACTTGGCATTAACATGTGAGATTACTGTAGCTAACCACTGGGGGTGTTACAACTCTCCTCGTCTAACAAGAATTCTCGTCCCGAGAATTAAGAGGTAGAGTAAGGGAGAACGTTCTGGTTACAAAATTTTAACGAGTCTTCTACTTCTTGGTTGCTCTTCTCGAAGAGGTTGATCCATGGCATTGATGTCTTTAATTTGCTGTATCAGGGCATCTTGATGAAGTCATCATCTTTCCTTCTGGATCTTCATCGTCCTACGAATGCGATATGAGGAAAACTCTGGAAGAACGTAACTCCATAAAGTTGGGCATCTGACGGTAAGCTCAAGGAAGAATGCATGAATTATTCCTCGAGCTATAACTCAAGGAATTTGTTGAGTGCAAAATGCGATGGTACAAAAGTTTCAAACGGGTAGGCAATCATTCAATGCCTAACCAGAAGGGGAAAAGGGGTTCGAAGCAACGAAAAATAATTATTGCGTCTGATACAAGGATAGATCATCCCTTGGACGGTGGCTCGGGAATTGCATACGAAGCCAAGTGCAAAAGATACCTTGGAATCAAAGTGGTACAGGAGAGTCAGGTTTCGATCCTGTGGAACTATGGGTTATGGGCCCATCATGTGGATTGAGAGTAGGAAGAACGGTGACATCCTGCACGGTCTTGCTAGCATGACATGTCAGAGGAAAGTCTGTCATATATGTCGACACAACGTCGGTACCAAGGGCGGGGGACAAAGAGAACCATCTTCCTGCTCGTTGAAACGAGGCGGACCAATAGGCAAAGTTCTCGTCCACCGGCGGTTACCGAAATGTTAACAACAATAGTAACAGGGTTTTTACTGACAGAGTTGTACACCGAGGTGTTTACCTAAGCAGGGAATTATCACTGCTCAGATTAAATAAATCTCAAGATAGGTTAAATAGACCAATGGAAAGGAAAATGTGATTACCACATTAAACAGACCAATGGAAAGGAAAATGTGTACATACGAGCATTAGGTGTATATCCTTTCCAAGAGGAAGCAAGGCGAGACGATCATGACAAGGCTCCAGGTAGGTAACCATTAAGACAAAGGGGCAATGATTTTATGATGTTACCCATACAACGATGTTTGGGATAATTGATCAAGAAACATTTAGCATTATGCCTCCAATGTCCTTGATGAAATTCGGAATACCACAGTCATCCTTCGAGGTAGCATCGACATGGTCATCCGGTAAGGGCCGGAGTTTTGGAACAAAAGGATCTATTTGGAACAACTTATAAAATAAGTCTTATAATTGAACCATGGAAGCAAGCTCCGGAACAGGAGTCCATCATTAACCATGAAGAAGATGAGAATGTGACTGATGGACTCAGCAACGATTTATCGAGATTTCCATAAGGATGGATTCCCAGAATTATGTGACCAAGGCGGAAATGATATAACAATGAATGTTCAGGGAGAACATCCACAATTTAAACATTGATAGAAAAGTGCACCTCGAAATAAGGATGGGATAGCATGATCAATGTTAGAACAGAACATAAGCTGAATAGTAAGGAACTCAAGGTGCAACACGGAACATTAATAAGTTTGCATTGGAGGGAAGGCGAGAATGTTGTCGATGATATCAGGAATCATCGAGGGGGTAAGGATGGTATTTCTCATCATGAATTCGATTGATACCTGGAAGAGCTCAGAATGTTGATGATGATCATGCCACATTTGTCGAGAAGTTTCATGAAGATGTAATTGATCAGCGATGACATCAAGCAAAGGAATGGTGAAGCGAAATGTTATCGGAATCACAGATAAGATTGCTAGCTCAAAATCGATATTGCCCTTCAAGACAACTAATCATGATGTTGAAAACTCGATGTAAGCTTAGCGCACTGTTGGAATTGTGTTCCGGGGATGAAGGACTTAGGTAGCATGGTCAAGCTTCAGCATGACGATGTTGAGGTAGCCAATCAGCTGGGAATGACATGATCGAGTACAAACTCGTAAACAAAGAAGTTTACTACGAGTTACTGAACTGCAGTGCGGACTCGATTCACTATTCAATGTTCTCGGTTGATGACAACCCAGAATCCGTGGAGTGACTATGACAGGATAAGATATTACTTCATCTTAAATTCCTAAGATGTAGTGCAAAGACACGATATCCTCGAGATACCAGGGGGTAATACTCGAAGGTAGATCAAATTAGAGGTTGGGCCGGTGCATTGATCTGTCGAAGACAAGTGCTTGAACTTGTCCAAGAAATGGGACCAAAGAAGAACAATCATGGTCGAAACCATGGTTGCAAAGTACCAAAACACAGATACAAGATCAATCCATACACAGAGAATGATTATTGTTACAAGAAGCTCCATGATAAGTCATACATCGGGTCCATGGGCATGAACACGAAGTTCAAGGTCAACTCCCACTTCTTCAAGGCATAACCTCTCATTCACTTCTTGCTTTCGATGAAGTTGCAGTATTGAAATTTTATCGGGCTAACAACAGAGAATTATGACTCGTGAAAATTCTCGAGTTCACAAGGATTAAGGAAAAGCATAGGTTCAACCCATCGGGGCATCTTAGGAACATATACCACATGCTTCAAGAGTAATTAACACATGCTTGATAACAGAGAATGGCTGACAAAAGCATAGGATACAACTTATTAGAGGGAGAAGACACAATTTACCAATGGCATCATGTATCAGGGGAAGAACATCACAAGAATTTTGAATGCGAAGGATGCTATCGGATAATAACCCAACAATGGGTCTGGCAGTCCACAAGGGACCTGATGTGAGTATCGGTACCCAATCAGAGGGAGAAAGAATGCAAGGCATCAGGTTATAGAACATCCAATAATTTGATGCTTATTTAACCAAAGAAATTAAGATTTCCAAATTAGCGTACCGGAAACAGATGTTCCGATCAATTACAAGTAAGATGAAAGGACTTAGATGGGCAATCAAGCATGGTTGATTTGTTGGGAACCAACTCATGTCCGGAAGGACGTCGGAGCCGGAAAGGTAATTTAAACGGATCACCTGATGACTGCGTGCATACGCACACATTGAATCAATAGGCTCAAAATGGCAAAGACAAGGGGTGTCAACGAAGACTACTAGACATAGGGAATTAACCATAATGCAAGCAGGCAAGAATTTCAAGAGCAACAAGCTGCAAAGGATTTTCGGAGGATCGAAAAGTATTTCGAAGAATTTTGTGAAACACATGAACAACTGGGATGAACGGATCGTCGACAATTGTGACGAATTATCCGCAAGGCTTCCATGCGGAAAAGAACTACAATGCAGTAAACTCAAAGGGTTATCGGGGAAATGGAGAGTATTTCGAGGCATCTTGTAATAACAAGAGCAACGAGAAAAGATTGTATGAATGACAAGTGCAATTAGTCATCCATAGGGACTTATCGGTGGTAGGGAATTGCAAAGCCGATGAGCACAAAGTCTCGAAAAAATCAAAAGGGTATCTTCAGAATCTTCTGACGAAGCAGGTGATCTTCTGGTATGAGGGCTCCCCGGGAGAAGTAGTTACGAGAGCCTAGAGTCAGAGTTAGTAAAATCTTTAACCCGAAAGAGAAGAGAGATCAGAACCCAGAGTAAGGACGAGGAATAAAAGATCCTAATACCACCCGATTAAGATGTGGGCCCGTAAGCCACAACATCAGTGTTAGTAAAGTTTTTCACTGACTAGACTCAACTGCGGCCAAGGATTTCAAAAGGGGGCTACCTACAGGCAGTCGGCTCTGATACCAACTTGTGACGCCCCCAGCCTCGACCGTACGCTAAACAATAACGCAATGCGTACGGCCAAGATTAGGGACTCACTAATCAATATCACAACAC
This sequence comes from Elymus sibiricus, assembly GCA_039707655.1. Taxonomy (NCBI): domain Eukaryota; kingdom Viridiplantae; phylum Streptophyta; class Magnoliopsida; order Poales; family Poaceae; genus Elymus; species Elymus sibiricus. The sequence continues at coordinate 370,936,439 of CM077675.1, read as the reverse complement.
AACTCTAGACACAAATTAAAAGTCATACAGCTTCATATTACAAGCCAGGGGCCTCGAGGGCTCGAATGGAAAGCTCGACATAAACACGAGTCAGCGGAAGCAAATATATCTGAGTACAGACATAAGTTAGACAAGTTTTTGCCTTAAGAAGGCTAGCACAAACATAACATCGTATCGAAAGAGGCGAGGCCTCCTGCCTGGGAACCTCCTAACTACTCCTGAACGTCAGAGAAGGCCACGTCGTAGTAGGCTCCATCCTGGTAGTAGTGGACTCCGTCGGGGTAACTGTAGTCGTCCACCGGGTAAGCTGGATCCTGGGTCTCCTGGGCGCCGTCATCTAGTCGCGGCATCGTATCAAGGGAAAGGGGGAGCAAAGCAACGGTGAGTACTCATCCAAAGTACTCGCAAGACTTACATTAGAACTATGCTAGGTATGCACCAGTATCAAAGGAATAGGGCTATATCTTTGGACTAGATTACAGAAATGCCAGAAGAGGGAAGAAGGCCTAGTCCTATCGAAGACTAGCATCTTCAGCGTCTTGCAGCATAAGACGAGAGTAGACTGGTATCACATATATATAGTCATATTGTTGCAGCAATTTTATTAAGTAACCATGCCCAGTGATCCTTCCTCGACTCCCTGCGAGGAAGCAACCTCGGAGCCACAATTCATTTTAATTAGTTTATGATTATAGTTGTAGTAGGCCATAGCACAACTCCAAGTCGTCTTGTTACCGTGGACACGGCTATTCGAATAGTTTACTTCCCTGCAAGGGTGCACCACATTCCCCAACACGCTCGATAAGCTCCGGCCGGATACAATTTTCTGGTCATACCCGGCCTCGGCCGATCGACATGACGTAGTCCTACCTAGGCTCAACAGAGAGGCCAGCACGCCGGTCTACATCCTAATGACTCGGGGTCTTGAGCCATCGCCCTCGCCATCCTGCACGTTACGCCCTCGGCCGAGACCAGTCCTAGCATGCCTTAACTCACAAGCGCCATGCGTCATCGCGGACCACCCGGGCGCGAGTCGAATCTTGTGGCATCTGAAGAGCTTTCGGGAGAATGTACGGCGTAGAGCAGCCCATACTGATTACCCCGCGTGGTGGTTATTGCGTATTAAGGCCAACGACCTAACTCAGATCAAGTACCCAACCCATTAGCAATTTATTAGTGCGGGGCAAGCGCGAACCATAAAGTGCAGTCCGTCGCCCCGCCAATAACACTCGGGTGCCTTACCGGCGCACCCCACCACATCTCACTCGGGTGCCTTACCGGCGCACCCCACCATGTCTTCGGATGCCTTGCGGCGCATCCCACCAAATCTTTCTCTCGTGGGTACCCTTGGGGCCGACCCGTCTTTCACTTGTATTTCAGTAACTAGACATGGAGGCTGTGTGTCAGTGCCCGAAGTGAATATCCGAGGAATCACTCTCGAGATATCACGCACGGGGTATGTGTGGTGATGTGTCGGTAACGGATTGTCAGTCATGAGGACTGAGTCTTCTGTCTTCAAGTCCTCGGTGTCGACGACAACAAAGCAGGGGAAACAATATTAATAAAATGGGGGACCACAGGGGACACTAACCATACCTATACTTGGCATTTTATGATAGCAGGTAATGCGATCAAAAACAGGCTATGCATCAGAATAGGTACTTGTGTAAATACAGTAGCAAAATCTAATGCAAGCATGAGGGAGAAAGAATAGACGATATCGGAATGCTCAAGGGGGTTTTGCTTGCCTCGTTGCTCTATTGAGAGGGAAGGGTCGTCGACGACGTAGTCGTACACAGCAGTATCATCGGTAGTCTCAGCGTCTATCGAGAGAGAAGGAGGGGGAAGAAACAGTAAATACAAGGCAAACAATCGTAACACAAAGTATGACATGGCAATACGCAGTGCTACGGGTAGTCTAACGCGGTATTACACGTCGCAGACGGTTCGGAAGAATATCTGACCATATTTCCCGGGTCTCTGGCTTTTACCGAACAGATGAAAACGATGGAAAAGTTCCACGTGTGCTATGCTAGGGGCGTGTGACAGACTAACGGACTGCGCAGTTGGAACCATAGAATTATTCTGAGCAACTCTCATGTTTAAAACTTTTTAATCCGAGCTACGGTTTATTTTATATTAATTTCTAAAATTTCAATAATATTCTGGAATAAAAGAGATTAAATTTAATTCGAAAAATAGCATTATGACATGCTGTCATGCTGATGTCAGCAGTCAACAGTGCTGTTGACCTGGTCAAACTGACAGGTAGGGTCCACTGTCATTGACTGTTAGTTTAATTAACAGATTAATTAAGTTAATTAGGTCATTAAGTTAATTAAAACTTAATTAGTTAATTTAAGCAGAATTAATTATGTTAATTAATTATTAAATTAATTAATACTTATTTTTAATTCTTTTTCTTTCAATTCTTTTTTTAACGTTCTGGGGTGGGACCCCTCTGTCAGTGGCACAGCCGGACATGTCCGGGCTGTGCCCGCTTCGGGGCCGGACATGTTCCGGGCGCACAATGCGCGCGTGGGGGCAACGGCCAGAGGCCTCGTTCAGCCACCGGGGCTCGTCGGCGGCCAGGGTGCGGCGGGGCTCGCACGGGGCCGTGGCCAGCGCCGGCGGCCAGTGGCGGGACGCCGGTGGGAGGAGGGGCCACGGTGGGGCGGCGGCTGCCGGAGGCGGAGCGGGGCTCGAGGCGTGCGGGCGCGGGGCTGTGCGCGAGCGGGCGCACGCGAGGGGGGGTTTACGGGGCGCGGCGAGCGCAGGCCGCAGGCGCGCGCGCGTGGCTGGTGCGTGCACGGGCATGCGTGTGGGGCGGCGCCGGCGTGGTGAGCGCGCGGTGGTGGCCGAGGCGCGACGGCGGTAGCGGACGGGGCACAGGGAGAGGGGGAGCCCCGAAGGCTCACCGGCGTTTGTAGGGGCGTGGCAACGGGCTCGAGGGGGCTGCCGGCCGGCGATGGGAGGCAGCGGTGACGACGACGGTTGGCGCAACGTCGGGCGGTGGCGGGGCGGCGTCGGCTTCGGCCAGCGGCGGCGTGGAGGCCGGCGGGGAGGAGCTCCAGCGGCGGCAGGGAGGCACTGGGCGTCGGGAGCGTCGGGGAAGCGACGGCGTGAGCGCGCCGACGAGGGGCGGCGGCGGCGGGGCGCCGGGGTAGCCTCTACTCCGATCTAGATCGGGGGCAGAGGGGGGGAGGAGCGACGTGGGGGGGGGGAATGGGTCGACGGGGGTGCTGGTGGGGGCTAGGGTTCGCCCTAGTAGGCCGGCGGGGGTGGGCCGGTGCTTAGGTGGGCCGAGGCCCATGGGGAGGGGGGGGGCTTTCCTTTTTATTTTTAATTTAGCATAGTTTTGTTTTTCTTATAAAAGTTCCTGTTTTATTTACTTTTTATAATAAAATACTTTTATAAAAAAAAGTAGAGGACATGTCCAATATTACAAATGCAATATTGTACAACAGCATAAAAAGTTTGGGGGCCTTTTGAATCTGTTTTGAAAATACCATAATTAAAAAGGGGATTTAATATTTGATTTGGCCTCTGTATTATTTATCTTGAGGCACTTAAGCACATGGTAAAATGTTGGTTACAATTTTATAATTGCTCAAGGATTATTTGCAATTTAATGAAAAAATTTCCATCAGTGTTTGAGCAACTTAATACTTCACATGCATTTGGATTTCAATTTGAATTTGGAAGGGAAACGAGATATGATGCAAATGATGATCAAGCATAGTTAACCATGATAACTTGGCATTAACATGTGAGATTACTGTAGCTAACCACTGGGGGTGTTACAACTGTCCTCGTCTAACAAGAATTCTCGTCCCGAGAATTAAGAGGTAGAGTAAGGGAGAACGTTCTGGTTATGAAATTTTAACGAGTCTTCTACTTCTTGGTTGCTCTTCTCGAAGAGGTTGATCCATGGCATTGATGTCTTTAATTTGCTGTATCAGGGCATCTTGATGAAGTCATCATCTTTCCTTCTGGATCTTCATCGTCCTACGAATGCGATATGAGGAAAACTCTGGAAGAACGTAACTCCATAAAGTTGGGCATCTGACGGTAAGCTCAAGGAAGAATGCATGAATTATTCCTCGAGCTATAACTCAAGGAATTTGTTGAGTGCAAAATGCGATGGTACAAAAGTTTCAAACGGGTAGGCAATCATTCAATGCCTAACCAGAAGGGGAAAAGGGGTTCGAAGCAACGAAAAATAATTATTGCGTCTGATACAAGGATAGATCATCCCTTGGACGGTGGCTCGGGAATTGCATACGAAGCCAAGTGCAAAAGATACCTTGGAATCAAAGTGGTACAGGAGAGTCAGGTTTCGATCCTGTGGAACTATGGGTTATGGGCCCATCATGTGGATTGAGAGTAGGAAGAACGGTGACATCTTGCACGGTCTTGCTAGCCTGACATGTCAGAGGAAACTCTGTCATATATGTCGACACAACGTCGGTACCAAGGGCGGGGGACAAAGAGAACCATCTTCCTGCTCGTTGAAATGAGGCGAACCAATAGGCAAAGTTCTCGTCCACCGGCGGTTACCGAAATGTTAACAACAATAGTAACAGGGTTTTTACTGACAGAGTTGTACACCGAGGTGTTTACCTAAGCAGGGAATTATCATTGCTCAGATTAAATAAATCTCAAGATAGGTTAAATAGACCAATGGAAAGGAAAATGTGATTACCACATTAAACAGACCAATGGAAAGGAAAATGTGTACATACGAGCATTAGGTGTATATCCTTTCCAAGAGGAAGCAAGGCGAGACGATCATGACAAGGCTCCAGGTAGGTAACCATTAAGACAATGGGGCAATGATTTTATGATGTTTACCCATACAACGATGTTTGGGATAATTGATCAAAAAACATTTAGCATTATGCCTCCAATGTCCTTGATGAAATTCGGAATACCACAGTCATGCTTCGAGGTAGCATCGACATGGTCATCCGGTAAGGGCCGGAGTTTTGGAACAAAAGGATCTATTTGGAACAACTTATAAAATAAGTCTTATAATTGAACCATGGAAGCAAGCTCCGAAACAGGAGTCCATCATTAACCATGAAGAAGATGAGAATGTGACTGATGGACTCAGCAACGATTTATCGAGATTTCCATAAGGATGGATTTCCAGAATTATGTGACCAAGGCGGAAATAATATAACAATGAATGTTCAGGGAGAACATCCACAATTTAAACATTGATAGAAAAGTGCACCTCGAAATAAGGATGGGGTAGCACGATCAATGTTAGAACAGAACATAAGCTGAATAGTAAGGAACTCAAGGTGCAACATAGAACATTAATAAGTTTGCATTGGAGGGAAGGCGAGAATCTTGTCGATGATATCAGGAATCATCGAGGGGGTAAGGATGGTATATCTCATCATGAATTCGATTGATACCTGGAAGAGCTCAGAATGTTGATGATGATCATGCCACATTTGTCGAGAAGTTTCATGAAGATGTAATTGATCAGCGATGACATCAAGCAAAGGAATGGTGAAGCGAAATGTTATCGGAATCACAGATAAGATTGCTAGCTCAAAATCGATATTGCCCTTCAAGACAACTAATCATGATGTTGAAAACTCGATGTAAGCTTAGCGCACTGTTGGAATTGTGTTCCGGGGATGAAGGACTTAGGTAGCATGGTCAAGCTTCAGCATGACGATGTTGAGGTAGCCAATCAGCTGGGAATGACATGATCGAGTACAAACTCGTAAACAAAGAAGTTTACTACGAGTTACTGAATTGCAGTGCGGACTCGATTCACTATTCAATGTTCTCGGTTGATGACAACCCAGAATCCGTGGAGTGACTATGACAGGATAAGATATTACTTCATCTTAAATTCCTAAGATGTAGTGCAAAGACACGATATCCTCGAGATACCAGGGGGTAATACTCGAAGGTAGATCAAATTAGAGGTTGGGCCGGTGCATTGATCTGTCGAAGACAAGTGCTTGAACTTGTCCAAGAAATGGAACCAAAGAAGAACAATCATGGTCGAAACCATGGTTGCAAAGTACCAAAACACAGATACAAGATCAATCCATACACAGAGAATGATTATTGTTACAAGAAGCTCCATGATAAGTCATACATCGGGTCCATGGGCATGAACACGAAGTTGAAGGTCAACTCCCACTTCTTCAAGGCATAACCTCTCATTCACTTCTCGCTTTCGATGAAGTTGCAGTATTGAAATTTTATCGGGCTAACAACAGAGAATTATGACTCGTGAAAATTCTCGAGTTCACAAGGATTAAGGCACTGGGCGTCGGGAGCGTCGGGGAGGCGACGGCGTGAGCGCGCCGGCGAGGGGCGGCGGCGGCGGGGCGCCAGGGTAGCCTCTGCCCCGATCTAGATCGGGTGCAGAGGGGGGGAGGAGCGACGTGGGGGGGGGGAATGGGGCGACGGGGGTGCTGGTGGGGGCTAGGGTTCGCCCTAGTAGGCTGGCGGGGGTGGGCCGGTGGTTAGGTGGGCCGAGGCCCATGGGGAGGGGGGGCTTTCCTTTTTATTTTCATTTTAGCATATTTTAATTTTTCTTTTAAAAGTTCCTGTTTTATTTACTTTTTATAATAAAATACTTTTAGAAAAAAAGTAGAGGACATGTCCAATATTACAAATGCAATATTGTACAGCAGCATAAAAAGTTTGAGGGCCTTTTGAATCTGTTTTGAAAATACCATAATTAAAAAGGGGATTTAATATTTGATTTGGCCTCTGTATTATTTATCTTGAGGCACTTAAGCACATGGTAAAATGTTGGTTACAATTTTATAATTGCTCCTGGATTATTTGCAATTTAATGAACATTTTTCCATCAGTGTTTGAGCAACTTAATATTTCACATGCATTTGGATTTCAATTTGAATTTGGAAGTGAAACGAGATATGATGCAAATGATGATCAAGCATTGTTAACCATGATAACTTGGTATTAACATGTGAGATTACTGTAGCTAACCACTGGGGGTGTTACAACTAACCTGCATGGCTGCAACGTCTTATGTTGTAGATACCTTTCTACGACGAGTAAGTGTACGATTTAGGGTTACAGTCTACACTCAACCTACCGTTGGTGTTTATTGGGACTCCACTCCCGTTGACTGTTTCCGTTAAGATTTAAGAGGTATATATATCAGTTTTACGTTATTTTCATGTGTTTCACTTTGATATATACATTGATGTACTGTGTGTGCCAGCATACCGATCCAGGGATGGCACTGACACACAGAGGCTTGACTCGTTTTGAGTCGGATCGCTACAGAAATGGTATCAGAGCACATGTTGAATGTAGGACGTGACCCTAGAAACTGGAAAGCCCTAGGAAAGAATCTCTCTAAAACTTTATTTTCAGAAAGACCTTCTACCTCTCCTCTTTTCTAAGCTTTATCAAATATTCCCTCTCACTCAAATACTTAGATAATACCCTTCCCTTTGACCACATGAAGAATCAACTGAGACCACTCCGAGAAGGACAAGATATCGGACAATCGTAACCAACTCAGAGTGAAAGGAGGATTACCCTATACAACCAGAATTGAACCTACACCAGTTGAAGACATTGATGACCCGAAGAATTCAAAGACCTTGAAGCATTTCAATATGACCTTTAGAGGACCACCACCCATGTTGTATACTCATGTTAGATACGATGATTTGTGAGCTGTCATTTGTGTGTATTTTTTCGACAGCCACAAATAAAACCTATTTTCAAAATTATTGTTTGTATTGTGTGTATCTCCCTCTACCTCTCCAGTATCTCATCCCAAAACCCTTGGACCCAATAGATGGTGAATGAAGATGGACCTGCATTCTCCGGACCAATGACACAACTGGAAGTAGCACAGTGGGTACAGAACATGGAAGATCGCATGAAGGAGTACCGTATTGAAGGAGAGTATATGTTTCCATACACCTTACGACGCCTCACACAAGGTGCTGCAACATGGCGAGAGATACATCAAGCTATACAAGGATGGAATGGAGCAAATGCTTGGGAAGAACTCAAGACGATTCTACTAAGATCTCATCCCATACGGAGGCCCTGTGATCGTGAAGTGAGAAGCCTTATGCATGCAAAATATGTGGAGAAATAGGACACACCCATGAAGAACACAAGGATGGATGCCCTCATTGTGAAGAAAATCACCCAGCTGAGGAATGCCCAACTAGTCTGGTGACTTGTTTCTTGTGTGAAGGAACCACCCACTACCCGGCTCAATGCCACATTTACCCCAAGGTGCAACAAGCTGTCAAGCAGCAGAAAGAAGCTATGAAGGAAACCTTGAAGAATATTTTAGAAGAACTTGTGATGAAGGAAGATGTTGAAGAACCTTATGGACAAGGCCTAACCATATTTTTCTCCAATGCCTGCTACTCATGTGGAGAACAAGGACATTTTTCACAAGATTGGACAAAGGAAAGTCAAGAGAATCTGGGAGACTTCCTGACCGAAAAAGTGGAGCTTGACCCACATGAAATAGAAGAATTGATCGGAATGAAGAAGACCAGGAAGAGAAAGAGCATGTATTCCCAGAACAAACCAAACCCAACAAAGGATAGGAGTCATATTACCTGTTTTGAGTGTAAGAACACAGGTCACTACGCCAGTACATGCCCAGAAAGGAAGCCAAGAACCCAAGGAAATCACGAAATCACAAAGAAGCCCCGAGACGTGTCGGAAATCATTTGTTTACGCTGCAGGGAAGTAGGACATTTTGCCAGGGAATGTTCAGACAAGAAGGAAGCTTGTAGCAAGTAATTGAGATCTTGGGTATTGGAATAAAGAATGTAATATGTGTAGTGGGAAGCACTCTTACTTTTCATATGGAGTTGAACTATGTAACGGAAGTGTCGGAGTATTGTAATAACTTCATGAATCAATAAGAATTCACTGTGTCTTGATTCCCTATGTTAAATTGCATGAGTTGTACTCTATAAACAAGATCTCTGACCATTTTCGAGGATATGAGAAAATATGGTCTATGCAGGCATATGTACATTTCATTTTAAGTGTGGTAGTAATCGGTAAAACCACATGATCCAAGGAACAATAATGTACCGTTCATGCCAAGGAGTTTGGACAAATGAATACAGATGAAAGTAATGCTGGACCATATCAAGCTATGTGGATGACAGCATTTGAAATAAAGTACTTTTGAAGTTGGAGTTTTGAGAATAGAATAAGGATGAAATGTAGGAATGATTATGATGAACCAATACCATATTGGTAAACAGACCAATGGAAAGGAAAATGAACTCCACAGAGTGGAGCCTGGACAAGGATAAGCTTGTGATTTATTCTGATTACCTCAAGGGTATGATGGAATGGATTGAAGGTAATGTTGGAATATGAAATGCTAGTAACCCCAAGGGTGAGGTAGAGTTGTACAAGCATTGACGTGAGCCCACAACCATAGACCTCAGGGTTGATGAAGATCAAGCACTACCTTTATGAAGGAAGGAACTTGGAAGAAGCTATGACTGGTCAACACACGTTTCCTTAGGTGCATACGTAAACCTGAGAGTTGTGAAGAAACGATAGATATTTTGTTCATCTTGCAGAATCAATGGATTTATTCGAACTCGTTCGTGGACAAGAGAAATTTCTGCAATGCTTGTGAGGAAGCCCAAGTGTTAGATTACGAGATTCGCTAAACCTTATACAGAGTAATGATTTCAGTGCGACATGGCTTGGCCACCATGACGACTTACTCTTATCATTCTCTTGCTATTCGGAATGGTAAATCTGAGTGACTTACCCATAGTAAAGAGACGATGTTCTTTGAAGCTTTTGTTTAAGACTTAGAATAGTATGATGAAGACCCCTTGTACTTGGCAGCTGTTGCAAAACGTAGGAATATTTTATGGTGAGGATGAAGCCAAGACCCATATTCACTGCAGGATGACCACTAATGGTAGACCACCATGAGATCATCGGTAAGTTAATTAGAATGATCACGAGACTTGTCAGTTAAGGAGACCTAGTAGCAGAAGAACTTTGTATTGATCAAGGAAACACTGGATTTTGAAGGAAACGTTATGAATATAAAGGAAGCACGTCAACAAAGGAGTTACTGGGGAGAATGTGAAGAGACACATATTGCCAAGGACCCCAGAGGATTGTCATGATATTGAGGGATCAGTAACTCTCATTTTAAGTGTGGTAGCCCCACACCTTCATGTCTATGGATTTGTTAGGAGACCCCAAACCCTAACCTTTTCTTTCTAGCCTCTTCGAATCTCGAGGACGAGATTCATTTTAAGTGTGGTAGGTTTGTAACATCCCAAATTTTGGAATGTTATATTAATCACTAGAATGATTGATTGTTTGATTGAGTGAATGAATTGAGTGAAAATTTGAAACTTTTTGAAACTTTTGAATGAGAGGGAATAAGATGACTTTCCCCTTTGCTTGTGAATTTCAAATTCATCCAATTCAAATCAGTGAGAGAAGATGACATGACTTCTTCAAAATAAAGAATTTGAAAAGTGGATTTGAAAACTACTGAAACTTTTTGGGTTCTATTTCTATTTCAAAGTTTGAATGAATTCAAACCCCTTGCCAAATTCAAATCTTGAGAGGAGCAATACGACACTCCAAACCAGGGCAAGTTTGAATTATATTTGAATTTATAAAACTCAGAAAAATATTTGGAAAATATTTCATAATAGGTTTCAAAGCCATTTTTGAAGTGATTTTCAAAATTTATTTTTCTCCTAAAATAAAATACATGGAAAATAGGGTAAAATGATTCCCTTCAATATATAAATGGAGAGAAATGATTTTGAAATCATTTTGGTATTTTTGAAAATATTTATTGCATTTTAAATTCAACAGTAGCACTGTTTTAATTTTTTTTAATTTGTGAGAATTTTGTTTGACCTTGAAAATATGTTCATGTTGTAGGAAATATTTTTCTGGTCATTTTGATATATAATATGTCTATATAACAGTATTATAGTTTTTCTTTTATTTAGCTTTTCATTTTTGTTTTGTTTTATAAAAGGAAAAATCCCTTTTAATAGGAATTAAATCGCATGACCCACCTAGTAAATCGGGTCCAAATCCCTTAGAGCAGATCCGAATCCCTCCCGGATCGGCCGTCCGATCTCTTTCCTTCTCCCTCCTCTCGCCGACGACCCGGCCCCACCACCCGACCCAAATCCCGCCCGGTCACCTTCCTCCCTCGCCCGATTTCTTTCCTTCGCCGGAGGATCTCGCCGGATCCGATCGCCGGCGCACTTTGCTTCCGTTTGAACGCCCCAGACCCCCTGGCTATAAAAGCCGATCTCCCCGCACCCCATTCCACCCCGACTCCCACCTCTCCGTGCCCTCCTCTCGCCTGAATCCCTCGCTAGAGCAGAGCCCCGCCGCCCCGTCATTGTTGTGCTGCCGCTCGTCTCCTACCGCCCCGAGCCCAACCAGCGCCACCAGACGCTCCGCCTCGTCCCACTGAACCCAACCGCGACTTGACCCGAGCCCCAAACCCCTCCTAACTACCTCGCCGACGACCACCCGAGTGCCATCGCCGCCCCGAAGCTCGCCGTCGTCAACGTCGTCGACCCCGAGCCGCACCAAGGTCACCAACGTCGTCGCCGCGCTCGTCTGCATCTTCTGGTGCCGACGCCATCGCCGGAGTACCACCGGAGACGTCCCCCCGTCGACCTCGCCGGAACCTCGCCGGAGACCTCCTCCACCGCGGTAAGTCCCCGGAGCTCCTCCTCACCGTTAGATCTAGGATGAACGGCTAGGATTAGAACATTTAATTTTATTTAAACAGTCGAACCGTTTTCTTCCAATTAGTGAGCGTTCGCTCTATTGCCCCGCACGCGCACACCCGCACCCACTAAAAGTTTGACACGTGGCCCCTATTCGTTCTTTAGGTTTGTTCTTTTTCAGTTTGTATTTTCCGAAACAGATTTGTTTCTGTTCTTGCAAATAGGATATCTCCTAGGATTTTTAGTGTTTTAATTTGATTCCTTTTGCATTGTGTCACAATTTTTGTATAGTTTCTGTAGATATGATGTTTGACCATATTTGAATATTTTAAATTTTGAGTTCAAACAGATTTGACTCAAATCTTGTTTTGTGAATATCTTGACTTTGAAAATAGATTTTGAGTTGATTCTTTTTGCTACTAGTCACTAGTGACTTTATTTATCAGTAGGTAGAATTTGGGAATTTATAGAATATTTTAAATTAGGGTTTCAAGCAAAACATATTCTGTTTTAGTCCATTTTTAGGTTTATTTCTATTTCTTTTGTTTTAATTGTTTTTAATTTGTTTTCTTTTATATTAGTTGACAAGTTTTACTTTGTTTTCTGCTATTTAACAGTAGTATTTCAACAAAGATTATTTTATTTTTGTTCTTATATTTATTATTATTTGATTTTTGCATGAAATCAATTCTAGTTCAATAATAACTTGCAAATTGATTTCATTGCTATTTTCCTATTTCAAAATACTTTCAATAAATTGTTTTATAAGATTTATTTTTCTGTTAACTTTAGTTTAGACCAGAAACAATTTGTATTAAAGTTGAAATTGTTTGTGGTTTATTTCAAGGTTAACAATGTTTAGGTCATAGAAAGTGTTTAATAAAAGCTTTTCAATTAGTTCTTTTTGTAATAAAGTTTTATGAGAAAATTACTTTATGCTAATTTAGTGTTTTATATTTTTGTCTTCTGTTATTTTTATTATCTTAATGTTTTCTTTGCTGTTAGGTTCTATTTGCTAGAAAACTTATATTGTTTAGGGTGTTGTTTTCATAGTTCTTTAATTGTTCTTCAAGAGTAATTCTTTTGCTAGTAAAATATTTACTAAAATACTATTGATAGATTTTACTTTGTTGTGATTTTGTTGCTTTTGAAGAATAGGTTATTTGTAGGGAAAACTACCCTTGGTTGTTTTCATGAAGTTTTGTTGTTTTAACTTTTGTCTTATGTATTTCCTTCATCATAACACAACTGTGTTATAATTTTTGGTTTGGCTTATTGATTTTTAGTATTGATTGCTAGTATGATTGCTTATATGAGTGCAATGTTTGATTATATAGATTTCATCGGAGAGTGACGAATAGTTCTATCAAGTTATTTCTGAGAACGATATTACCCTCATCAACCTTACGACGCAAGTTCACTTTGATCATCTTACATTACCTATGTTTATTTGCATTAGAATTAATACCTCCATCATACATCCAGTAGGATATTGAGCTTGATCTTGTGGTAGTATCATGAGGTAGGAGAAACCCAACACCCTGTTACCATTGCCCTGGAAGGGACATTACTTCACATTTGCTAAGCTTTAGTAGACGGGGTTGGTTGTGAGATTCAGGAGTGTTGTGAGGTTAATTAATTATTTCAAGACCTACATGATGATCAAGACATCAAGACTTCAAGGACTCAATATACCTTTGGGTGGATTGGATATGCATCTGGCAGCCTGATATCTATCATGGTTATGCCCGGGAATCCTGGTATCTACCTGTGATCATCCCGACGGAATGCTACCCAGGCTCATATAGATGGATGGATACTTCAAGGCCGGAAAGCTTATGTGTGCAACCGCAAGTCAATATGGGCTTTGTCTTGGTTAACCTTAGTGGTGACTCTGGTAGGTCAGATTGCTACGAGATGTAGAAGAATGGTAGGATTGGATGGGAACTGACTTTCTACCGGAGGATCGCTTTGGAAGACCATGTTTCGATCGTCTCGTTCTCAAACACCAGGCAGTGCGAGGACACAACGAGAGGGATTGAATCTTGCGGGTAATGTGTACAAAACTCTGTAGAGTGTCAAACTAATCGATTAGTCGTGTCCCCGGTTACGGACAACATGAGCACCGGAGATGATACTATCAGCCAGTCTCAACACAATTAATAAATTATGATGAGTGGGTCTATTAATTATTTTTGGGACATGAGAATTGGTTGGTGGAACCATCTCATTAACAACCAAATTTTTTAGTGATATTCCGTTTGACTGCTTTGTTTTAGGGAAAATAAAACCAGCATTTCTGCAAAAACTCAGACACAGAGCCACAAAGCCTTTTGCATATAGAATAGTCTTTATCATTTTACTCTATGGTGATCTTGCCGGTACATTCAATGTACTGACCTGCATGGCTGCAACGTCTTATGTTGCAGATACCTTCTACGACGAGTAAGTGTACGATTTAGGGTTACGGTCTACACTCAACCTGCCGTTGGTGTTTATTGGGACTCCACTCCCGTTGACTATTTCCGCTGAGATTTAAGAGGTATATATTAGTTTTACGTTATTTACATGTGTTTCACTTTGATATATACATTGATGTACTGTGTGCCAGCATACTGATCTAGGGATGGTACGGACACACAGAGGCTTGACTCGTTTTGAGTCTGGTCGCTACAAATTTGGATTTCAAATCAATCATAAATAGTTTTTATTTTAAACTTTGGATCAAAACATTGTCTCTGATTTTGGAGTGTCATTTTCCTCCTCTCATTTTATTTGCTTATGAGAGGGTTTTGAAAATACTCGAACGCAAAATTGAATAGGGATTCAAAATAGAAATTTTTGGGAAAGTCCTTTTATTCCCTCTCATTAAATTTTGAAAAAGTTTCAAATTTCACACAACCAATCACACAACATCCAAGCAAACAATCCTAATTATTTAGTTAACATAACATTCCGAAAATTAGAATTTTGGGACGTTACAAACTACCACACTTAAACTGAATCTCGTCATCGAGATTCGAAGAGGCTAGAAAGAAAAGGTTATGTTCAGGGTCTTCTCGAAAATCCATTGATCGTCAAAATGGTCTGGGGTGCTACCTCCCTTAAGAACATAGTTGCGGATCTATCCAAAACTCATCTACTTCCTCCTTAGTGTTGAGACCATCGGTCTTCTCACATCTTTGGTGTAACTCCTTCATTGTTGCTCTTTGGGTATATGCATAACGTTTCTTCGAGATCTTGAGTCTTTCGTCAAAATGAAGTTCTTCCGAGACTGGGTCTTCTTGGCTGACAGGTCTGTCGCCAATACTAAACAACTATCGGAAATCTCTTGGTGGTCAACGATTTGTGGCTTCTCCTGCAGGAAATGGGTCTGGGTTGAATCTCACCGTATATCCTATGGTTGGCAACGGTTGCCTGTACATCGATCCATCATCCTACCATTCTAAGGTTTAAATAAGGTTTTGATATCGTCGGCTCTCTACTATGGGTAATTCACTCAGATTTACCATTCCAAATAGCAAGAGGGAATGATAGGGGTAAGTCGGTATGGTGATCAATCAATTTTGCACCCGAATCATTTCCCTGTATAAGGTTTAGTGAATCTCGCATTCTAACACTTGGGCATCCTCACAAGCATTGCAGAATTTCTCTTGTCCATGAACGTAGTTTGGATAAATCCATTGATTCTGCAAGCTGAACAAAGCGTCTGTCGTTTCTTCACAACTCTCGGGTTTTCGTATCCTCCTAAGAAACAGCTGTTCCAATCACAACTTCTTCCAAATTCCTTCCTTCAACAAGGTATTGATTGCTCCTTATTACTCTTGGGCCTGTGGGTTATGGGCCCACTTCATCACTTGTATAGCTTTAACTCCCCTTTGGAGTTACTACATGTTCCATATTCCAACATCATACCTCCTTTAAATCCAATAGTGCTTCATTCATTCGTACTCTTGGGGTAACCATCATAGTAAAATAAATTCTCAGACTTATTCTCGTCCAGGCTCCACTCCGTGGAATACATTTTCCTTTCCTTTGGTCCGTTTACCATTAAAAGGTATTGGTTCATCCACAAATCATATTCAATCCTTTATTACATCATTAATCTTTTCTCAAAACTCCAAATTCAAAAATACTTTATTACAAATGATGCCATCCACATTGTAAGATCTGGTCCAGCATTGCTTTCATCCGTATTCATTTGTCCAGACTCCTTGGCATGAATGGTACATTCTTTTTCCTTGGATTCCTATGGTTTTACCGATTACTACCACACTTAAAATGAAATGTACACATGCATGCATAGACCATATTTTCTCATATCCTCGAAAATGGTCAGAGATCTTTGTTTATAGAGTAACAACTCATACAATTTAACATAAGAAATCTTGACACATTAATTTTCATTGATTCATGAACTCATTACAATCTTTGAGACTTCCGTTACATAATTCAACTCAGTATCCTCTTGAAAATAAGAGTGCCTCCTACTACACTTATTATCAATATTAAGTTTTAGCTACTCAGCTCCAGCTTTCTTCTTGTCTGGGAATTTATTAGCATAATGTCATGCTTCCTTGCAATGGAAACAAATGACTTCTGACAAGTCTCGGAGCTTCTTGGTGACTATGTAAGCTCCGTGTGTTCATGGCTTCTTTTCTAGGCAGTGATTGTAATAGTGACCCGAGTCCTTGCATTCTAAAACACCTAATATAACTCAGGTTCTTCTTTGTAGAAATTAGGTTGTTCTAAGGATGTCTTTGTTTACTCTTCCTGGACTTCTTCGTTCCGATCAAACCTTCCATTTCCTGTGGATCAAACTCCACTTATGCTGTCAGGAAGTCTCCCAGATACTATTTTCCTTTGTTCATGCAAGACTGTGAAAAATGTCCTTTATCTCCACGTGAATAGCGGGTATTGGAGTAAAATCCGATTACGCCTTCTTCATCTGTATCTTCAACACCTTCCTTCCTCACCGTTTCTTCTAAACTTTCACTGAGGGCTTCCTTCATGGCTTCCTTCTGCTGCTTGATGACTTCTTGTACCTTGGTGTATATTTGGCATTGAGCCAGGTAATGAGTAGTTCCTTCACACAAGAAACGTGTCACCTACCTAGTTGGGCATTCTTCATCTAGGTGATGTTCTTCACAATGGGCATCCATCCTTCTGTTCTTCCTGGGCGTGTCCTTTTTCTCCGCATATCTTGTAGGCAGAAGGTTTCTTCATCGGGTTATAATAGTGGTTCCGGCTAAGACGAGATCTTAATAGGTTCTTCTTGAATTCCTCCCAAGTATTTGCTCTATTACATCCTTGTATGGCAGTGGTGCATTTTCCACAAGGCTGCAGCACTTTTTTTTTAAGTACTGAAGGGCATATTGAACCTCATACATTCTTCCAACAACATTGTTCCGGAAGTGATTCTCCATGTTTTGGATCCAAAGCTCCATCTCCAGCTAATTCATTGGTCCAGAGAATGTAAGTCCATCATCTATTGGGTCCAAGGTTTTTTTGGGATGAGATACGGGAGAGAGATAGAGGGAGATACACATAATACAAACAATTGTTTTTGAGAATTGGTTTTATTTGGGGCTGTTAGAAAAACACACAAAAGACAACTCACCAATCATCATATCAGACGTGGGTATATAACATGGGTTTGGTCCTCTAAAGGTCATATAAATATTGGAATGCTTCACGGTATTCGAATTCTTCGAGTCTTCGGAGTCTTCAATTGTTGTATCTTTAATTCTTCATGATGTATAGGGTAATCCTCCTTTTACTCTGAGTTGTTCATCAGTTGTCCGATATCTTGTCCTTCTCGGAGTGGCCTCAGTTGATCTTCCGTGTGGTCAAAAGGGAAAGGGGTATTGTATAACTATTTGGGGGTAAGAGGGAATATTTGATAAAACTCACAAAGATGAGGAGTAAATGATCTTTTTGAAAATAAAGTTTTAGAGAGATCATTTCCTTGGGATTTCCATTTTCTAGGGTCACGTCCTACAGTCAACATGTGCTCTGATACCATCTCTGTAACAACCTGACTCAAAACGAGTCAAGCCCCTGTGTATCTGTGCCATCCCTAGATCAGTATGCTGGCACACACAATACTTCGATGAAATACCATAACATCACATGTAAAATAAATACCGTAGATCCAGAGTATACCTTATATCACAGCGGAAACAGATCATTAAGGGTGTGGAGTCCCATCAACACCAACGGCAAGTTGCGTGTAGACTGTAACCCTATATCACACTCTTACTCGTCGTAGAAATATCTGCAACATAAAACATTGCACCCGTGCAGGTCAGTACATTGAATGTACCGACAAGATCAAAATAAGAAAGCAGATGATAAAACTATTCTATATGCAATATGTCTTTGTGGCTCTGTGTCTGAGTTTTTGCATAAAAGCTGGTTTATTTTCTTTTTCCTACAACAAAGGAATGTCAGGAGTTTTCACTATAGAGTTATCTAATATGACATGGTTCCGGCAACCGATGTCTCATAGCCCAAAAGTATCATAAGTTGCCCACAATTAATTATCAGTCCGGTGTTGAGAGTTCAGAGATAGATCCAAGTCCAGAGGCTCAAATTGTTCGTAACCGGGGACACGGCTAAATCGATTAGGTTTTAACTCTGCAGAGTGTTGTGCACTTTACCCACAAGAATCGTCCCTCCTTGTAAGTCCTCGCACTGCCAGGTGTTTGAGAACAGGACGAACGAAGCATGGTCTTTCAAAGAGCTTCCCTAACTACTGCCAGTGCCCATCCATCCTACCGTAGTTCTACATCTCGTAGCACTGGTCCGGTCAGAGTCACTACGATGATCAACTAAGCCAGAGCCCATAATGACATGTGGCTGCACAGGTAAGCTTCTGGGCATGAAGTATTATTCTGTCTCTTTGAATCTGGGTGGAGCTTTCCTCATGAGTAATGGCCTACTCCAGCTCACAACGCATCCACTGGGTTCTCCAGGGTGCCGCACAACCATTCTCCACCCAGTAGTGTGTATTGAAGTCTTGTCTCGAGTCTTGAAGTCCTGAGGTCTTAGATGCAATCATGAAATTGTCGTCGTTGACATGAAATCCTCCTTCTCACACCACTCAAGAACACTCATACCAAACCCCGTCTACTATAGCATAGCATTGAAACTAAATAATGTCCTGAGGCTTGATATCAGGGAGATGAGTTACTACCTCATACATTCTACTCAACTACAGGAATTCAATATCACTACTAGAGGGATTGTTGAAAAAGTGACACTACATGCAAGTAAAACATAGGTATAAACAAATGGTTGAAGTGAACTTGCCTGGTATTACTTGATGAAGATAGTCGCACTCACAATCCTGATAATTCTACTCGTCACACTCCAAGCAATCTATCGTAAGCAAATAATATTCAATAAACATCCTATAAACTTCCATGCCAAAAGAAAAACCAAAAGAATGCAAGAGCAAAAATATGTCTTAGTGCGAAAATAACAACATACTAAGGTTTAATAAGAACAAGATAGGTTCTTTTGGTGTTGTAAGGTGAAAGGTGAAGGGATCAACTCAAAAGAGTTACGGGACGATGAACTATTGATGTATAAGATTAGGTTTGACATGCTATGGAATACGATCAAAAGTTTAGAGAGAACAACATGAATGTTGTTTGACAGATAGCGTATGACATCAGAATTTGTTTGCAAAAAGAATCAATTGAAATGGAGAACTACAACACAAGTTATATCGAATTGAAGTATGAATTGAATTTGAATTCAAAAAGGTCAAAAGTATTTCAATTGGAGCAAGATGATTATGAACATAAAATACATAACACATGTGTTTAGGTGCAAAACGAATCAATTGAAAAAGTGCTACTGTTTGCAAGATATGATCAAATAAAGGTTCGAATTCAAATTTTAAAGGTTCAAAGGTTGAAACTAATGGTGTTCCTAGATATGGGAGGTCAATATGACCATGTAGAATAAATAATTACTAGATTTGGAATAACGGATCAAAAGATATAAGTAATTCAATATGGCATTGAATCTGGTTAGAACGTTGTGTGGCAACAATACTGGACTAGTGCAGTAATATGACTATGATCAAAATTATATGTTGAAAAGGTATCACTAATGGTATGAACGGAAAGATTACTTCGATACAAATCCGACGCAATTGGAATCGTCAGAAACGAAGCTACGGATAAAGAGATATGATCAAAAGAAGTTTGAATAAGGATGTAAACAAATTTCGAAATTTGAAATTTGTAAAAAATGATTTGATGTGTTGACTAGATAGGTGAGGTCAAGACGAAAATCTAGGCGTTGGTTTCGTCCAATTTGAATGAACGAGTGAAAAGTTATGGCTATTTGAAAAATCAGGGCCAAGCTGTTTTACGGAAGAAAAGAGCTATGGCTAGAAGAATTCTAGAACTAATGTGTAAATACGGGGACTAATTGATAATCTAATTATTTTACTGTATACTAGTCTAGGAATACTAGTCTAGAAATAATAAACTACAATAGTATAAAAGAAAATACGAAGAGAATACCTTTTAAAAAAACAACAAAGAAAAACAAATTAACAAAATAAAAAACATTTTATATGGGCATATTATATATCAATATTTTCAGAATAAAGTTTCCTAAAACATGAACATATTTTTAAGGCCAAATAAAATACTTTTTAAAAAATCATTTTTTTTGCAATAACTACGAAATGAAAAGGAATTTGGATTTCAAATAGATCGCAAATAGTTTTTATTTTAAACTTTGAATCAAAACATTGTCTATGATTTTGGAGTGTTATTTTCCTTCTCTCGTTTTATTTGTTTATCGGAGGGTTTTTAAAATACTCGAACGCAAAATTGAATAGGGATTCAAAATAGAAAATTTTGGGAAAGTCCTTTCATTCCCTCTCTTTAAATTTTCAAAAAGTTTCAAATTTCACTCAATTTCACACAACCAATCACACAACATCCAAACAAACAATCATAATTATTTATTTAACATAACATTATTAGGGCACTGTCTCACTAAGGAAAGGATGATGGAGACAATGATTCCCCCACAAGTCGAAATGAGACTCCGGACGAAAAATAAAAGAAAGAAATAAAGAAAAAGAAAAAAGAAAAATAAATAAATGAGAGAAAAGAGAGAAGGGACAGTGCTACTACCTATTTTTCCACACTTGTGCCTCAAAGTGGCACCGTGTTCTTCTTATAGAAAGTCTCTTGTTTTATCACTTTCATATGCTAGTGGGAATTTTTCATTATAGAACTTGGCTTGTATATTCCGTTGACGGGCTTCCTCAAATGCTCGAGGTCTTCATGAGAAAGTAGGTTGGATGCACACCCACTTAGCTTCATTTGAGCTTCCATACACTTATAGCTCTAGTGCATCCGTTGCATGGAAATCCCTACTCCTCGCATTGATGTCTATTAATGGGCATCTCCATAGCCCGTTGATACTGTTGGGGAACGTTGCATGGGAAACAAAAAATTTCCTATGCACACGCAAGATCTATCCATGAAGATGCATAGCTACGAGAGGGGGAGTGTATCTACATACCCTTGTAGATCGTTAAGCGGAAGAGTATATAACGCGGTTCATGTAATCGTAAGTCTTCACGATCCAATCGCGATCCGTCCCGATCTAGTGCCGAACGGACGACAGCTCCGCGTTCAGCACACGTGCGGCTCGATGATGTCTCCACCTCCTCAATCCAGCGAGCGAGGGCGGAGTAGTAGATGGGTTCTCAACCAGCACGACGGCGTGGTGGAGATGGTAGTGAAGCAATCCCGGCAGGGCTACGCCGACCGCTACCGAAACCGCGAACAGAGGAGAAAACGATCTAGGAAGAGAGAAAGGTGCGCCAAGGGCTTGGTGTGTCCTCTTGGGGTGCCCCTTCCCCTCTATATATAGGTGGAGCGGCGTGGGGAACAGCCCCTCCAAGCCCTAGGGCGCAGCCAAGGGGGAGGAGTTGAACTCCTAGTCCAATTCCCTCCCTTTCCATACACACGTGGATTTTCCACCTCTCCCAAGCCACATGGGCCTTGAGGGACTTGTGCACATGGCCCAATAAGGCCAGGGCACCTCCCCTCAGCCCATACAAACCCTTGGGACGTTGTGGAACCCTTGGTGGACTTCCGGACTCCTCCGGAAGTTTCCAGAACCTTCTAGAAGCTTCCTGGTACAATACAGGAAAAACCCGAAACTTTTTCGGTAGCCAAAATATGACTTCCCATATATAAATATTTACCTCCGGACCATTCCGGAGCTCCTTGTGACGTCTGGGATCTCATCCGGGACTCCTAACAACATTTGGTCACCAACATACATAACCCAATAATACTATATCGTCACCGAACGTTAAGCGTGCGGACCCTACGGGTTCGAGAATCATTTGGACATGACCGAGACACCTCTCCGGTCAATAACCAATATCGGGACCTGGACTCCCATATTGGTTCCCACATATTCCAATGAAGATCTTTATCGGTCAAACCACGATGCCAAGGATTCAATCAATCCCGTATGCAGTTCCCTTTGTCCAGCGGTATGTTACTTGACCGAGATTCGATCGTCGGTATCTCCATACCTAGTTCAATCTCGTTACCAGCAAGTATCTTTACTCGTTCCATAATACAAGATCCTGTGACTAACTCTTTAGTCACATTGCTTGCAAGCTTCTTGTGATGTTGTATTACCGAGAGGGCCCAGAGATACCTCGCTGTCATACGGAGTGACAAATCCCATGCCAACCCAACGGTCACCCTTGGAGATACCGGTAGTGTACCTTTATGATCACCCAGTTACGATGTGACGTTTGATACACACAAGGCATTCCTCTGGTGCCAGAGAGTTTCATGATCTCATGGTCTTAGGAACAGATACTTGACATGAAGAAAGCAGTATCAATAAACTAATACGATCAAATGCTATGCTTACGGTTGGGTCTTGTCCATCACATCATTCTCCTAATGACGTGACCCCATTATCAAATGACAACTCATGTCTATGGTTAGGAAACCTTAACCATCTTTGATCAATGAGCTAGTCTAGTAGAGGCTCACTAGGGACACGGTGTTGTCTATGTATCCACACATGTATCTGAGTTTCCGATCAATATAATTCTAGCATGGATAATAGGTGTTTATCATGAACAGGGAAATATGATAATAACCAATTTATTATTGCCTCTAGGGCATATTTCCAACAGTCTCCCACTTGGACTAGAGTCAATAATCTAGTTCACATCGCCATGTGACTCACACCCAATGAGTTCTGGGGTTTGATCATGTTTTGCTTGTGAGAGAGGTTTTAGTCAACAGGTCTG
This sequence comes from Elymus sibiricus, assembly GCA_039707655.1. Taxonomy (NCBI): domain Eukaryota; kingdom Viridiplantae; phylum Streptophyta; class Magnoliopsida; order Poales; family Poaceae; genus Elymus; species Elymus sibiricus. The sequence goes on along the minus strand of CM077675.1, from coordinate 370,913,357 downwards.
CAACATTCAGATCCGTGTGTACTTTGCAAAGCTATATGTCATACTGTAGATGCTACTACCACACTCCACTTGGAGCTATTTCAAATGACCGCTCCACTATACGTATCCGGTTTACGACTCAGGGTCATCCTGATCGGTGTCAAAGCTTGCATCGACGTAACCCTTTACGACGAACTCTTTATTACCTCCATAACCGAGAAAATATTTCCTTAGTATTCTTTTGGTACCTAAGGATAATTTGGACCGCTGTCCAGTGATCCACTCCTAGATCACTCTTGTACCCCCCTGCCAGACTTATTGCAAGGCACATATCACATGAGGTACACATCATGGCATACAGTATAGAGCCTATGGCTGAGGCATAGGGGACGACCTTCGTCCATTCTCTTTCTTCTGTCGTGGTCGAGTTTTGAGTCTTACTCAACTTCACACCTTACAATACGTGCAAGAACTCCTTCTTTGAATGATCCATTTTGAACTCCTTCAAAATCTTGTCAAGGTGTGTGCTCTGTGAAAGTCTTATAAAGCGTCTTGATCTATCTCTATAGATTTTGATGCTTAATATGTAAGCAGCTTTACCCAGGTCTTCCTTTGAAAAACTCCTTTCAAACAACCCTTTATGCTTTCCAGAAATTCTACATCATTTCCGATCAACAATATGTCATCCACAAAACTTATCAGAAATGCTATAGTGCTCCCACTCACTTTCTTGTAAATACAAGTTTCTTCATAAACTTTGTATAAACCCAAAAGCTTTGATCACCTCATCAAAGCGTATATTCCAAATCTGAGATGCTTGCACCAGTCCATAGAAGGATCGCTGGAGCTTGCATGCCTTTTAACATCCTTAGGATCGACAAAACCTTCCAGTTGTATCACATACAACATTTCCTCACGGAAAACGTTAAGGAAACTCTATTTTGAAATCAATCTGCCAGATTTTGTAATCGAAAAATGCAGCAACTGCTAACATAATCCGAATAGACTTTAGTATCGCTACGGGTGAGAAAGTCACATCGTAGTCAACTCCTTGAACTTGTCGGAAACCTCTTTGCGACAAGTCGAGCTTTATAAATGGTGACATTACCATTAGCGTATGTCTTCTTATTAAAGATCTATTTATACTTAATGGCTTGCCGGTCATCGGGCAAGTCTACCAAAGTCCATACTTGGTTTTTATACATGGATACTATCTCAGATTTCATGCCTCCTAGCCATTTGTTGGAATCCAGGCCCACCATCGCTTCTTCATAGCTCGTAGGTTCACTGTTGTCTAACAACACGACCTCCAAGACAGGATTGCCATACCACTCAGGGGCAGTACGAGTCCTTGTCGACCTACGAGGCTCGGTAGTAACTTCATCTGAAGTTTCATGATCACCTTCATTAGCTTCCTCTTCAATTGGTGTACGCATCACAGGAACACTTTTCCGCATTGCCCTACTTTCCAATTCAAGTGAAGGTTCAATAACCTTATCAAGTTCTACCTTCCTCCCACTCACTTCTTTCGAGAGAACCTCCTTCTCTGGAAATGATCCATTCTTCGCAACAAAGACCTTGCCTTTGGATCTGAGATAGAAGGTGTACCCAATTGTTTCCTTAGGGTATCCTATGAAGACACACTTCTCCGCTTTGGATTCGAGCTTATCAGGCTGAAGCCTTTTCACATAAGCGTCGCAACCCCAAACCTTAAGAAACGACAGCTTAGGTTTCTTGCCAAACCATAATTCATATGGTGTTGTCTCAACTGATTTAGATGGTGCCCTATTTAAAGTGAATGTACTTGTCTCTAATGCATAACCCCAAAACGATAGTGGCAAAATGATAAGAGACAGCATAGAACACACCGTATCCAATAGAGTACGGTTACGATGTTCGGACACACCATTACACTGTGGTGTTCCAGGTGGCGTGAGCAGTGAAACAATTCCACATTGTCTTAAAATGCATACCAAACTCATAACTTGGATATTCATCTCCACGATCACATCGCAGACATTTTATCCTCTTTTCATGATGATCTTCACCTTCACTCTGAAATTTGCTTTGAACTATTCAAAAGTTTCAGACTTGTATGTCATTAAGTAAATATCCCAATATTACACTTCCCACTTCAACACTCATTGGACCGCACACATTAGTATGTATGATTTCCAACAAGTCACTTGCCCGCTCCATTGTTCTGGAAAACGGGGTCTTGGTCATCTTGCCCAAGAGGCATGGTCCGGATGTCTCGTGTGATTCGAAATCGAGTGAGTCCAAAGATCCATCAGCATGGAGTTTCTTCATGCGCTTTACACCAATATGACCTTAGCGGCAGTGCCACAAGAAAGTGGTACTATCATTATTAACTTTGCATATTTTGGCATCAATGCTATGAACATGTGTATCCCTACGATCGAGATTCAATAAATCATTCACATTAGGTGCATGACCATAGAAGGTATTATTCATGTAAACGGAACAACCATTATTCTCTGACTTAAATGAATAACTATATTGCAATAAACACGAGCTAATCATGTTCATGCTCAACGCAAATACCAAATAACATTTATTTATGTTCAACACTAACCCCGAAGGTAGAGGGAGTGTGCGATGGTGATCACATCAGCCTTGGAAATACTTCTAACGCACATCGTCACCTCACCCTTAGCTAGTCTCCATTTATTCCGTAGCTTTTGTTTCGAGTTACCAATATTAGCAACTGAACCGGTATCTAATACCCAGGCACTACTACGAGAGCTAGTAAGGTACACATCAGTAACATGTATATCAAATATACCTTTGTTGATGTTGCCAGCCTCCTTATCTGCCAAATATTTGGGGAAGTTCCGCTTCAGTGACTGTTCCCCTCATAATAGAAGCACTTAGTCTCGGGTTTGGGTTCAACCTTGGGTTTCTTCACTGGAGAGCCAACTGGTTTGCCATTCTTGAAGTTTCCCTTCTTTCCCTTGCCCTTCTTGAAACTAGTGGTCTTACCATCAACACTTGATGCTCCTTCTTGATTTCTACCTTCGCGGCGTAAAACATCGCAAATAGCTCAGGGATCATCCTCTCTATCCCTTGCATGTTATAGTTCATCACGAAGCTCTAGTAGCTTGGTGGCAGTGACTTGGATAACTCTATCAATCACTATCTTATCTAGGAAGATTAACTCCCACTTGATTCAGGCGATTGTAGCAGCCAGACATTCTGAGCACATGCTTACCGATTGAGATATTCTCCTCCATCTTGCAGGCAAAGAACTTGTCGAAGGTCTCATACCTCTCAACACGGGCATGATCCTGAAATTCCAATTTCAGCTCTTGGAACATCTCATATGCTCCATAGCGTTCAAAACGTCTTTGGAGCCCTGATTCTAAGCCGTAAAGCATGGCGCACTAAACTATCGAGTAGTCATCAGAACGTGTCTGTCAGCTGTTCACAACATCCACAAACGACGCTTGAGGGGGTGGCGCACCGAGTGATGCATCAAGGACATAAGCCTTCTGTGCAGCAATGAGGACAATCCTCAGATCACGGACCTAGTCCGCATAATTGCTACCATCATCTTTCAACTTAGTTTTCTCTAGGAACGTATCAAAATATAGGGGAGCTACAACGCGGTCTATTGATCTACAACATAATTTTGCAAAGACAACTTTAGACTATGTTCACGATAATGAGTTCAATTAATCATATTACTAAAGAACTCCCACTCAAATCAACATCCCTCAGGTTGTCTAAGTGTGACATGATCCAAATCCACCAACCCAAGTCCGATCATCACGTGAGATGAGGTGGTTTCAATGGTGGGCATCTCCATGTTGATCATATCTACTATATGACTCATGTTCGACCTTTCGGTCTCTTGTGTTCCGAGGCCATGTCTATACATGCTAGGCTCTTCAAATTTAACCAAAGTATTCCGCGTATGTAAATCTGCCTTACACCCGTTGTATGAGAACGTAGAGTCTATCACGCCCGATCATCACGAGGTGCATCGAAACGATGACCCTTCGCAACGGTGCATACTCGGGGAGAACACAATTTATCTTGAAATTTTAGTGAGGGATCATCTTATAATGCTACCGTCGTCCTAGCAAAATAGGATGCATAAAAGGATAAACATCACATGCAAATCATATAAGTGACATGATATGGCCGTCATCATCTTGTGCTTTTGATCTCCATCTCCAAAGCACCGGCATGATCTCCATCATCACCGGCATGACACCATGATCTCCATCATCGTTTCGTCATGTGGTTGTCGCGCCAACTGTTGCTTCTACGACTATTGCTAACTCATAGCGATAAAGTAAAGCAAATGGCACAATTAAATTAAAGACACCCCTATGGCTCCTGCCGGTTGCCGTACTCATCGACATGCAAGTCGTGATAACTATACAAAACATGACCATCTCATACATCACATATATCATATCACGTCTTGGCCATATCACATCACAACATGCCCTGCAAAAACAAGTTAGACGCCCTCTACTTTGTTGTTGCAAGTTTTACGTGGCTGCTATGGGCAACTAGTAAAATTGTTCTTACCTACACAAAGCCACAACGGTGATAATTGAGTTGCCTTTTAACCTTCTACAAGGACCGCCTCTATCGAATCTGATTCAACTAAAGTGGGAGAGACAGACACCCGCCAGCCACCTTTATGCAACTAGGTTACATGTCTGTCGGTGGAAACGGTCTCTTGTACATGGACAAGTAAGGTTGGTCCGAGACGCTTCATACCACAATACCGACGAATCAAAATAGGACTAAGGAGGTAAGAAATCTGAACATCAACGCCCACAAACTCTTTTTGTTCTACTCATGCATATCATCTACGCATAGACCTAGCTCATGATGCCACTGTTGGGGAGGATTGCATGGGAAACAAAAAATTTCCTACGCACATGCAAGATCTATCCATAGAGATGCATAGCTATGAGAGGGGGAGTGTATCTACATACCCTTGTAGATCGCTAAGCGGAAGCATATATAACGCGGTTGATGTAGTCGTACGTCTTCACGATCCAATCGCGATCTGTCCCGATCTAGTGCCGAACGGATGGCACCTCTGCATTCAGCACACGTGCGGCTCGATGACGTCTCCGCCTCCTCGATTCAATGAGCGAGGGCAGAGTAGTAGATGGGTTCTCAACCAGCACTAGGGCATGGTGGAGATGGGGTGGAGCAATCTTGGCAGGGCTACGCCTAGCGCTATCGAAACCGCGAACGGAGGAGAAAACGATCTAGGGAGAGAGAGGGGTGCCATGGGCTTGGTGTGTCCTCTTGGGGCACCCCTCCCCTCTATATAAAGGTGGAGGGGTGTGGGGAATAGCTCCTCCAAGCCCTAGGGCACAGCCAAGGGGGAGGAGTTGGACTCCTAGTCAAATTCCCTCCCTTTCCACACACACACGTGGATTTTCCACCTCTCCCAAGACACATGGGCCTTGAGGGACTTGTGCGCCTGGCCCAATAAGGCCAGGGCGCCTCCCCTCAGACCATACAAACCCTTGGGACGTTGTGGAACCCTTGGTGGACTTCCGGACTCCTCTAGAAGTTTTTCGAACCTTCTAGAAGCTTCTCGGTACAATACCGGAAAAACCCGAAACTTTTCCGGTAGCCAAAATATGACTTCCCAATGTAAATCTTTACCTCCGGACCATTCCGAAGCTCCTCGTGACGTCCAGTATCTCATCCGGGACTCTGAACAACATTCGGTCACCAACATACATAACCCAATAATACTATATCTTCACCGAACGTTAAGCGTGCGTACCCTACGGGTTCGAGAATCATGTGGACATGACCGAGACACCTCTCCGGTCAATAACCAATAGCGGGACCTGGATGCCCATATTGGTTCCCACATATTCTAACAAAGATTTTTATCGGTCTAACCACGATGTGAAGGATTCAATCAATCCCGCATGTAGTTCCCTTTGTCTAGCGGTATGTTACTTGCCCGAGATTCGATCGTCGGTATCTCCATACCTAGTTCAATCTCGTTACTGGCAAGTCTCTTTACTTGTTCGGTAATACAAGATCCCGTGACTAACTTTTTAGTCACATTGCTTGCAAGCTTCTTGTGATGTTGTATTACTGAGAGGGCCCAGAGATACCTCTCCACCATACGGAGTGACAAATCCCAGTCTCGATCCATGCCAACCCAAGAATCACCCTTGGAGATACCTGTAGAGTACCTTTATGATCACCCAGTTACGATGTGACATTTGATACACACAAGGCATTCTTCCGGTGCCAGGGAGTTGCATGATCTCATGGTCTTAGGAACAGATACTTGACATGAAGAAAGTAGTAGCAATAAACTAATACGATCGAATGCTATGCTTACGGTTGGGTCTTGTCCATCACATCATTCTCCTAATGATGGGACCCCGTTATCAAATGACAACTCATGTCTATGGTTAGGAAACCTTAACCATCTTTGATCAACGAGCTAGTCTAGTAGAGGCTCACTAGGGACACGGTGTTGTGTATGTATCCACACATGTATCTGAGTTTCCGACCAATACAATTCTAGCATGGATAATAGATGTTTATCATGAACAAGGAAATATGATAATAACCAATTCATTATTGCCTCTAGGGCATATTTCCAACAGATACGCCTAGTTGATGCGAGACTTTACCCCTTTTGAAACCTACCACCACACTCTATTCCACCTTTATGCTATATCCATGGTTCACGCTCACCGTGGTGCTTGACTTGACACCATGGTGCTTGACATTTGTAATAAAAAGTTGAAGCACGTTAAGAAGTACGATCTAATTGCGTGACTTGACACCGTGGTGCTTGACATTTGTATTTATGTGGTGAAAACGGAGCCATGCTATTCTTATATGATAAAATGAATAGGGGGTGAACATTCTTTAAGGATCGTCTATTTTGAAACTTGATGATTATGTTCCTTATGTTTATAAGTATTGCCATGTTGATGTTTGTTAATTCATCGTTTCTCAATGATCATACCTGCAATAGATTACATGTTTGGTAGCATATCACATCAAAAATTCTGTTTTTATCATTTACCTACTGAAGGATGAGCAGGAATTAAGCTTGGGGATGCTTGATACGTCTCCAGCGTATCTATAATTTTTTATTGTTCCATGCTATAATATTATCATTCTAGGATGCTTTTTGGGTGATTATTTACCAATTCATATTTTTTTGAGCACTAACCTATTAGCCCAGTGCCCACTGCCAGTTGCTGTTTTCTGCGTGTTTTTGACTTTCCAGGTTTACAGTACTAAAATGAAGTCCAATTGCCCCAAAAAAAATTTATGATTTTCTTCTGGACCAAAAGAAGTCCTGGAAGCTTCGAGAGGAGACCAGAGGCCGCACGAGGGAGCGAGCACGCAACAGGGCGTGCCCAGGGGGGGTGGACGCGCCCTGATATGTGTTGCCCCCCTTGGGTGGCCCCCGACGCCCCTCTCTGGCCTATAAATTCTCATTAATTCCAAAACCCTAGAGAGCCTCCCGAAATACTTTTTCTGCCGTCGCAAGTCTCTGCTCCGTCGTGTGCCCATATGGAGCCCTCTTCCGGTGCCCTGACGGAGGGGGGATCCATCACGGAGGGCCTCTACATCAACCTTGCTGCTCCCATGGTGATGTGTGAGTAGTTCCCTATAGACCTACAGGTCCGTAGTTAGTACCTAGATGGCTATCTCTCTCTCTCTTGATCTTCAATACAAAGGTCATCGCATCTTCGCGGTGATCTATTCGATGTAATCACTTTGTGCGGTGCGTTTGTTGGGATCCGATGAATTGTGGGTTTATGTTCAGATTATTCATGAAAAAGATTTGAGTCTTCTCTGAAATCTATTATGATTCTTATTTTTATGATTATTATAGCTTCGTAAATCTCTCCGATCTATTGAAATAGTTTGGCCAACTAGATTGATATTTCTTCAATGAGAGGGGTGCGTTGTAGTGGGTTCAACCTGACGAATTTCTATATCCTAGTGTCAAAGTAGGGGACAAGATACGTCTTTGTGTTGTTGCCACTAAGGATAAAACGATGGGGTTAATTCATATTGATTGAATTCTCTTTCTCTACATCATGTCATTGTTCTCCAAGCATGACTCTGTTTTACTTAATACTCTAGATGCATGCTGGATAGCGGTCGATGGGTGGAGTAATAGTAATAGGTGCAGGCAGGAGTCGGCCTATTTGCTTATGGACGTGATGCCTATATACACCTGATCATTGCCGTGAATAAATATTGCATAACTATGCTCTTTTCTATCAATTGCCAAACATTAATTTGTTTACCCACCGTATGCCTACTACATGAGAGATGCCACTAGCGAACACTACGTCCCCCGGGTCTATTCGTCCATATATTTACAAAAGCTTTCAATACCTTGCTACAATTTATTTCCTTTTATTTTATTTTGCAATTTGCAATATTCAACTTTCATCCATTTACTTCACTAGCTTGCAAATAACGAGTCCAAGGGGATTCACAACCGTCTTGCCCGCGTTGGGTGCAAGTGTCTGCTCCTTTGTGTGCAATCGCTGAAGATGGGGTTTGCGTGCTACTCCTATTGGCTCAATAAACCTTGGTTATCTACTGAGGGAAATACTTATCTATACTGTGTCGCATCACCCGTTCCTCTTTGCGGAAAACCCAACGTACATCACAAGTATCAGCAGTCCCGCTGGAGCACTCCGAGCCAGCCGAGGGAGCTACAGCCAGTCCCCAGGCCTCGCCGGTGCGCTAGATCATAGAGGTTGCCGCCTCAAGCTCACAGCACATGCCGCCACTGCAGGCTGAGGTGTAGGTCATGCGGAGCCCCTGGCGCTCCGCGGACGAGGCCGACCCATCCCGGAGCAAGGGCAAGGGGCCCGCGGAGGGGACCAACACTGAGTCCTCGCGGGCGAAGACGGCGGGGGTTGACATCGAGCCGCAACCCTGTCGGGCCCTCTCGTTGATCAGCAGCAGCCAAGTGCTCCACCGTGGGTCTCTACAGAGTACTAGGGAGGCCCTGGATGCACTGGAGGCAGACCTCCTTAAGAAGGAGGCGCGGCTCATCCACGAGCACTAGCGCCTCACGAACGGCTAGCGCCAGCTGGACATGGCGCTCAAGCTGGTCCGCCACCAGGACGACATCACGCGGGAGAAGTGCGAGAAGACCGACCGGGACGTCGCGGAGCTCTAGGCGAACTCCATGCGGGAGGCCGATGCAGCAAACCAGCGCCATGAGGATGCGGAGACTCGCGCCAAGGTTGTGCAGGAGCAGACCTCCCTGTAGGAGGAGGAGCTCCGGACACAGGAGGAGGCGGCTTTGGCCCACGAGCGGCATCTTACTTCCCGTGAGATGGAGCTCGCTAAGATGGAGAGGACCCTCGCGGCTCGCCAGGGGGATGTGGCGATCTGGGAGCACGAGCTCACCAGGACCATCTCCGATCAGGAGGCGGAGCATGAGCGCCTAATGACGCTGGAGCGTCAGGTGTCGGCCGTCCAGGCCGCCTTTGAGGAGGAACGCACCAAGGCCAACACGCGGCTTGCGGCGAAGGAGGAGAAGATCCAGGCGGATTCCGACGCGAGGATCAAGAAGGAGCGAGAGGCACTTCAGCAGAGCCACATCGGCAAACTACAGCAGCAAGAGACACGCTTCAAGGCGAAGCGCGTCGAGCTCCAGAAGAAGATCGACAAGCTCAAGAAGTTGCTCCAGCAGGCTGAGGCTGACCTCCAGCTCACTCTCAAGGGCAAGGAGGATGCTGAGGGGGGATGGGGTCGCTCCAGGCGTAGGTTGGCGACATCTCTGAGGTTGTCAAGAAGATCAAGTACGACTCCACGGGGGCGCTGACGATGCAGGTGGAGCGCATCAAGCTGTTCCGTGAGCTCGCTCATCACGCTCACGGGGTGATATCTTGCTTCGTCAAGGACGTCTCGGACTTCCCCATCGCGGAGTACGATGGCAGCTATCTCGACTTCTTCACCAAGGTGGCGGAGTCGCTGGAGATGGGGGTCTTGAGGTAGGATGCTGTCATCAAGGATGAGACCCGCGACCTCGTGGGCCAGGCGGCTACGCCCGTCTTCAGCAATCTCCTCCGCGCTAACCCCAACTTCGATCTTGCCAGCTTGGTGGAGCGTGTTCCTGCGGAGGTCCACAACCAGCTCAGGAGGGAGGTGTGCAACCACGTGGCCGCCCTGCTTGAGTGGTTTGCGCATGCTCCCGAGCCCTCCGAGGAAGGCGGCGAACCTGGAGCGGCCGGCCATGATGGCGAGGAGAGCGCCTCCTCTGCTTAGGCTTTATCTTTTCCTGGTTTCATTCAACAACGGCACGACCCCGTGGGGGAGTAAGACATTTTATTTTGTAATCGCACTTAAATATTTAATATTTTGCTGCAATTTCGCTGCTTTCACGTGAGGTTTGCTCCCCTTTTTATATTGCCATTTTGTTCTACGTCGCTTGGCCTAGCCTCCGAGCGTGCTACTGTCGTCGCTGGTATGTTGGGATGTTCAACAAGGCCAGAGGGCGTAGGGCTTCGCGAGGTGGTAAAGGCTCATGGGACCCAATGCCGAGGAAGCCCCCCTTTGACGTGCAAGCGGCTCGTGCCAAGGAGAAAACAGAACACTCGACAAGGCCACCAATGAGGGGGGGAGAGCTCAAGGAGAGCCAAGAAAATCACAAAGTACTTGTACTTAGCTTTTGTGAGGCTTGAGCCTCGGTGTGCTACGGCTTGAGGGTGTTATGCCTCGCGAGGCTTGGGTCCATGAGGCCTCCCGCTGGCACTTGGCGATGGTGGTTGTTGTAGGCAACCTCGTGAGGCTACGCTCGCGAGGTCTCCTGAGCCTTTGTACCTGTGATGGTAGTATGCCAACAAACATTTGCAAGCGACTGAACGGCACGCGCTCGCTAGTTCGCTTGTGGGTGTCACACGAGGAGACAAAGTACCAAGGACCTTGGTGAGGTGACGTGCACGGGAGCAGGCCCGCGAGCCAAAGCTTAGTCACTTGGGATTTGTGGCACTGCTGGGACTGACCCAAGCACAAGCACCGTGTCCATCCCCCACTCGTGTGATACGCACGAGGGAAATCGCGAGCGTGAACGGCTCCTAAGGCCAAAAAATGCTTACCAAGCACACAACATACTTGAGGAAATAAAATTTTACTATTCCATGGGAAAAGTTCATTACACAACCAAAAAACAATAGTGATGTCATGCTGGACACAAGTCAGCTTGAGGATGTAGTGCAGTCAGGTGGCGCCCTTAAAAGGATAGACAAAAACGATGTGGTGACGAACACGGGTCAACTTGAGGATGTGATGGAGCCAGGTATCGCCCTCAGGTCACATTATGCCATGTCTGAGCATGGGGCCCCATGGGGTTGTGGGCGGGAGCTCTCGCGGCCTTGTGGCGACACAGAAAGAGAGGCTTCGGGGCGTGTACAGCCCCTTGAGTTCGTACCCGTGAGGTCACGGATAGAACTTGTGGAGATGTTGGATGTTCCATGTGCTTTTTACCGGAACACCCTCCTCCGTCTCCAGCCATGTTGCGCCAGGCCGGGAAACATGGACGACCCTAAAAGGGCCTTCCCACATGGGCGAGAGCTTGTGGAGTCCTTTCCTGGAGAGGATCCATCGCAGAACAGGATCGCCAGCTTCAAGGGTGTAGGGGCGTATGTTGTGGCTGTGGTAGCGATGTAGTGCGTGCTGATACCGAGCCATGCGGACGGCAGCCTGGCAGCATGCTTCCTCGAGGAGCAGCATATCATTATATCGGAGGCCATCCCAGCACTCCTCGTTGAAGACCAGGACCCGCGGGGACCCGTGCTTGAGCTCAGTGGGGAGGACCGCTTCCACCCTATAGACAAGGAAGAAGGGTGTTTTGCCGGTAGGCTTGGTCACTATCGTGCGGATCGACCATAGCACGAACTGGAGCTCATCGAGCCAGTCTTTGCCGCAGGCTGTGAGCTTCTTGCTGAAGCTTCTTGTCTTGAGGCCCTTTAGGACCTCAGCGTTAGCACACTCGTCCTGGCCGTTGCTTCGCAGGTGCGCCACAGAGGCTCGAGGTCGTCCTTGTCCGCAAGATAGGTGATGGCGGTGGCCTTGTAGCCGCGCTCGATGGAACGCACAACCTCCTTATCATCGCAGTGGATGGTGATGGTGCTACCGCATCCCGGCATCTTGACGGTGTTGTAGGCATGGTGAGTCACGGCCATGAACTTGGCGAGCACGAGGTAGCCCAAGATGGCATTGGAGGGTAGGCTGATGTGGGCCACATCAAAGTCGATGAACTTCGTGTGGTAGTTCATGCGGGTGTCGAAGGTGACAGGAAGCCACACTTGCCCCAGAGGCAGAGTGGATCCATCAGTTACGCCTGAGAAGGGCCTCGTGGGCATCTAGCGCTCATAAGGCACCTGGAGCTGCTCGACGGTCTTGATGGAGAGCACGTTGAGGCTTGCGCCATCGTCGATGAGCGTCTTGGTGACACCAATGTTGTTGATGGTGGGAGTGCACAACATGGGGATGGAGCCCACAGCCCTCGTGGACTTGGAGTGGTCTGCGGAGTCGAAGGTGATGGCATACTGCGACCACTTAAGGGGACCTGAGGACTCCGACCCCGGGAGGGCGGCGGTCACTTCGCGGGAGAGTTGCTTGAGGTGGCGGTTGGACGCGGGAGCCTGAGATCCGCCAAGGATGCACACTATACCGCAAGGCTCCTTATAGGCCCCAGCGTTCTCGTCAGGCGGATTGCCATTGTTGGCGTCGGGGCACGGAGTGGCTCCGTTCGCATGAGGGTTGGCACGTTGCGGTGGGTCCTGCCAGCCTTGACGGTTGTTGTCGTCGTTGTTGTTGCGATCTCCCCAGCGACCATCGCTACGGCCACCGCCGCGGCCCGCACCACGGTCGTTGAGACTAGAGCGGAGGTTCTGCCCCTGCTCGCGGAGCAGTGTGAGCTCATGGCAGTCCTCGGTATTGTGGGAGTTCATGTTGTGGTAGGCACAAAAGGGCATCTTGGGGACCTCGCCGCGCCCGCGCTTTTGCTGAGGCTCCACCGCAAGCACGGCAGGGCCCTTGCGCATGGCTTCCTTGTTCTTGGTCTTGGTGGCTCGAGGGTCGCGTCTGGATCGTTGTGGGCAAAGAGGCGACCCTCCTCAGCCTTGGCACAATGGTTGACGAGGTCGAAAAGTGTGGAGACAGTGTCCAACTCTTCATTGATGGCGAGCTTCTCGCGCATCCTCATGTCCATGACGCCTGAGGAGAACACGGAGATGATTGCGGCATCAGAGGACAAGGAATCTTATTGCGCACCTGGCTGAAGCGTTGAATGTATTTGCAAAATGTCTTGCCAGGCTGTTGGCGCACGACGTGCAGGTCATTGAGGGTGAGGGGACGCTCGTACGTACCCTTGAAATTGGCAACGAACTGCGCACACAGCTCGGACCATGAAGAGATGGAGCCCTCGGGAAGATTCATCAGCCATGAGCTCGCCGAGTCCTTGAGGGCCATAGGAAACCAGTTTTCCATGACCTTGTCATCACCGCCCATGGCTTTGATGCCAATGGTATAGAGCTGTAGAAACTCCATGAGGTTGGGGGTGCCATCGCAGCGAGGAGGCAGCTCTGGCTTGTGTTATGTGGGCCACACCACGTGGCGTAGCTCACAAGTGAAGGTACGAAAGCCCTCGCTGCTAGACGAAATGCCACAGGTGAGGGCGGCACGGTCCTGGCGCCCGGCCATTGCGACGTCCTGGAGGCTGCGATTCTGGCGCTCACACTGCCTTTCAAGGATCACGCGCATGTTAGGGGTGGCATGACGGACGATCTGGCAGCTGGTGTCTGCATGGGGAGGCGAAGATGCTCCATGGGATGTCTCCGGTGCGCGCGCACCATGGCGACACCCATTGCCCTCGCTGATAAGTCTCCAACGTATCTATAATTTATGAAGTATTCATGCCATATTTACAACAATTTTATATGGTTTTGGTATGATTTGCATGGAACTAACCCGGACTAACGCTGTTTTCAGCAAAACTACCGTGGTGTTGTTTTTTGTGCAGAAATAAAAGTTCTCCAAATGCAACAAAAAATTTTGACGATTTTTTTGGAACAACAGAGGCACTAGAACCTTCGTGGGAGAGCAAGAAGAGCCACGAGGTGGCCACTACCCACCAGGGCACGACAGCCCCCTCTGGCACGCCGTGGTGTCTTGTGGCCCCCTCGTGGCCCATCTTCGCGTGAAACCGACGCCCAAAAATCCTATATATTCAGAAACCCCCAGAAATAACCCTAGATCAGAAATTCCGCTGCCGCAAGCCTCTGTAGCCACGAAAAACCAATCTAGACCCCGTTCCGGCACCCTGTCAGAGGGGGAAATCATCACCGGAGGCCATCTTCATCATCCCTATTGTCTCCATGATGAGGAGGGAGTAGTCCACCCTCGGGGCTGAGGGTTTGTACTAGAAGCTATGTGTTTAATCTCTCTCTCTCTCTCGTGTTCTTGATTTGGCACGATCTTGATGTATCATGGGCTTTGTTAATATAGTTGGATCATATGGTGTTTTCCCCTTTCTATCTTGTTGTGATGAATTGAGTTTTCCCTTTGAGATTTCGTTATTACCGGATTGAATACTTTTATGGATTTGAGAACACTTGATCTATGTCTTGACACTCAACTCGCGGATTCCCGAGGTGACATTGGGGTAATCTATGCATAGGGGTTGATGCACGGTTTCGTCCTACTTTCTCCGGTAGAAATCTTGGCGCACTCTTTGGGGTTCTTTGTGTTGGATTGAGTATTATGAAACTGAAATTGTTTGATGCGTATCGTATAATTAACTCATGGATACTTGTGGTGACATTGGACTATCTAGGTGACATTAGAGTTGGTTGATGCGTATCATATGGTGTTATTGTAGTACGAACTCTTAGATAGATTGATCAGAAAGGATAACTTAGTGTCATTTTAGTACGAACTCTTCGATAGATCGATCGGAAAGGATAACTTTAAGGTGGTTTCGTATCCTACAAACAATTTCTTCTTATGTTCCCCGTTAGATAAGAACTTTGGAGTGATTCTTCGTTGCACGTTGAGGGATGGTTATGTGATCCAATTATATTAGCATTGTTGAGAGATTGCACTAGCGAAAGTACGGACCCTAGGCCTTGTTTTCAAGTATTGCAATACCATTTGTGCTCACTTTTGTTACTTGCTACCTTGCTGTTTTTTATTGTTACTATTACAAAAAATCAATACCTACTATCATTACTACACTTGTATCGCCATCTCTTCACCGAACTAGTGCACCTATACAATTTACCATTGTATTTGGTGTGTTGGGGACACAAGAGACTTTTTATTATTTGGTTGCAGGGTTGTTTGAGAGAGACCATCTTCATCCTACGCCTCCCACGGATTGATAACCTTAGGTCAGCCACTTGAGGGAAATTTGTTACTGTCCTACAAAACTCTGCGCTTGGAGGCCCAACACGAGTCTAGAAGAAGAAGTTGTGTAGTAGACATCAAACTCTTTTCCAGCGCTGTTGCCGAGGAGGTGAGTGCTTGAAGGTATATCTTTAGATCTTGCAATTAAATGTTTTAGTTTCTTTTTTTTCACTAGTTTGGTTTCATAAAAGAAAACAACTAAAAATGGAATTGAGGTGGCCTCATATTATTCGTCTTTATCATGTCTTTCTTTAAAATGATGGAAAGGAAAATTGTGCTCAATTGATAGAAGAAGAATTCAATAAAATGTTTGGCATAAATGATGAGCATGATTGCAATGTTGTTAGTATGAATTCTATGAATATCCAAAATACTAATGATGATTGCACTAGTCATGATAAAAATGGTTCTTATAAGCATGTCAATTTTTGTGGAATGCATAAAGTTTGTGAAGACGTGCCTTATAGGGATGATAGATTTTGTAAGAAGCATAAACATGATAGAACCAATTTTTTCCTCAAAGTGGTAGATGAATTTGCTACAATATTATGTCCTCTTTGTCCTATTACTTGTGAACTTTGCAATAAAGTTGGTCATCTTAATTTCCCATGTAAACTTTTTCATGATCAAATCATGGCCAAATATTGTAATGACTTGATCACCCTTGAACTTTATAATGAGTTTTCTCTATTTTTGGGGAGTGAAGAATTAACACATAAAAATAGTTGGTTTGAAGTATTCATTCTCACGGAGGACATTGAAACTAATCTAAAAAATATCTATATGTTTTGCATGGTAAATTGCAATGAGAATGCTTATATTGCCAACTATAGAAAGATGAGAAAACCAATAGAATATAAAAGGAATACTAATGAAAGGGTAAAGATTTCCTCTTTCCCTCCTATTGTCTATCATGATGAAATAGGTGACGAGGAGGAGCTCTCTATTCAACCAATCTCATCAATAAGAAGCTCGAAAAAAATTAAAACCCACACATGATGTGGTGAAGAAGAAGAAAACAAGAAAGAGTATAGGTAAAAAGGTATCTCTCCCAAATGATGTTGCTCCTATTATTGTTGTGCCTCAGGAGGATGAATCAAAAATAATTGTGGGAGATGATACACTTGATGATGATTTTGTTATGCCTATTGCTTGTTGTGATGACTATGATTGGGAAGATAATGATACTTCTTATAATATTGAAAATCTTTTTGGCACCAACTTGGTAAATTATGATGATAATAATTTTTATACTATTGGTGCTAGTCATACTATTAATGCTGAGAGTGATTATGCTTATGATAGGCCAAGCCACAAGGTTGGAGATGCTATGCTTGATGAGAATGACATGTTTGAGAATTTATTTTCTGCAATTAATGTTTGTCCCAAGCTTGGGGATGCTATGCTTAATGAAGATGATATTTTTAGTTCCCCTACTTTGAATGATCAAATTTGTTATGATGATTGCATGCCTCCTATTTATGATGATTGTGATATTTATGAAAGTGGGTTTGGAAGAGTGTCAACTTTTGATAATTATTATCCCACTATTTTTGAGGGTGTTGAATTTTATTATAATGATAAAAGTGGATTTGGAGAGGTCATGACTTTATTTAGTAATGATTCCACTATTTTGGAAGAGGTTTCACTTGACTATGATGAGAACAAAGTTGCTACTTATGATGATTATTGTGATGATACTTATGTTATAAAAAGTAGTGATAATTACTGTCATAATTTTGAATATCATTTTACTGAACATTACTCTTTTAATGTGGAAACAATTTATAGTATTCGAGTTTCATTTGATGCTCCCACTATTATGAATGAGAAGAAATATGCTTATGTGGAGAGTAATAAAATTTATATGCTTGTGGATCATGGAAAGAATGATTTATGTGATAGTTATATTGTTGAATTTATTCATGATGCTACTGAAAATTACTATGAGAGAGGAACATATGCTTTTACATATTGCAATAATATCAAGTTTCCTCTCTATGTATTCAAAGTTTTGAAGTTATGCTTGTTTTTCCTTCCTATGCTAGTTGATTCTTGCTCCCATGAATTGTTTGCTCAAAAAATCGCTATGCATAGGACGAGGGTTAGACTTAAATGTTCTTGCCATGTGATTCATGATGCTCTCTTGCATATTTCAATTACTATTCCTATGTGTGCATCATTGGAATCATCATGCCTACCTAAAAGGCTTTAAAGAAAAGCGCTTGTTGGGAGACAACCCAACACTTTTCCTTTCTGTTTTTGAGTATTAACATGATTATGCTACTGTAGTAATCATGTTTTGTGTCTTTTATTTCAATAACGTGCCAAGTAAAGCCTTTGGGATGACTCACAAGATGAGTAGAATTGATGCTGAACCAAAACAGAAACTTTTGACTCCAGTACAGGAATTTTCCTTTTTTACTGGAGCGTGATAATGACATGAAATTTTTACAAAGTGTTGATATACAAATTATTCAGGTTTTCCTAAGTTTTTAGAATTTTTAGAGACGGGGAACTATGGTTATACTACAGATCTTCACAGACTGTTCTGTTTTTGACAGATTCTGTTTTGCATGCATAGTTTGCTTGTTTTTTAGTGTTTCCATAGCTTATATTTAGTGGTATAAATTACAGGAATGATAGAATACAGTAGGTATCATGTGGGAACAATTATGAATCTTGTCTTAATAGTACCTAAGTGAATGATCTATATTTACTATACTAACCCATCTCACGAAGTTCCGTTAAGTTTTGTGTGATTGAAGTTTTCAAGTTTTGCGTGAGACACTGATATAAGAAGAATAAGGCGTGGTAAAACCCTAAGCTTGGGACCCCCAAGGCACCCCCAAGGTAATATCCAAGGAAGACTCAAGCGCCTAAGCTTGGGGACGCCCCGGAAGGCATCCCCTCTTTCGTCTTCAACATTATCGGTATACCTTACTTAGAGCTATATTTGTATTCGTCACATAATATGTGCTTTGCTTGGATAGTCATTATATTTTGTTATTTTGTGTTAGGTGTTATTTATAATCTTGTTTTTCAATAAAAAGTTCCAAGAATTGCCTTAGGATGCTTGCATTGCATGTTTGATGTGCGCCGTGTAAAAACAGAAACTTTCTCGGTAGTGTTTGAATTTTCATATTTTACTGGAACGTGGAAAGTTTCTGAAATTTTTCCACAGTGTTTTCATATAAAGTATTTATCACGTCCTAAATTTTCATAATTGTTTGAGTTACAGAAGTACACTGTTTTCATAAATTGCTACAGACTGTTCTGTTTGGACAGATTGTTGTCATAGTTTTGTTATCTACTTATCCTATAGTTTCCATAGCCTATATTGGTAGATATAAATTGTGGAAACGATAGTAAACAGTAGATGATGTTTGGAAATTATTGTGCAACTTGTCTTGGCAGTACAAGAAGTGTGGACTTGTTCTTATGTGTACTAACCTATCTCACGAGTTCTTTTTGAGTTTTGTGTGGATGAAGTTTTTAAAACTTAGGTGAAACCGGGATATGAGAGGATTGAACGAGATACAAAAAATCAAGCTTGGGGATGCCCAAGGCACCCCAAGTATATATTTCAAGAAGTCTCAAGCATCTAAGCTTGGGGATGCTACGCATCCCACCTCTCCTCGTCTACAAATATCGGTTGGCCTATGTTGAGCCTAAATTTTTATTTGTTCACATGATGCGTGCTATTCTTGGAGTGTATTTTTGTTTTGTTTGCTGTTTGAATAAAATACTCAGATCTGAAAATCTTTATTGAGAGAGAGTCCTCACATAGCTACTTAATTGTTTGACTACTCATTGATCTTCACTTATATCTTTTCAGAGTAGTTTGATGTTTACTCTTGTGCTTCACTTGTATCCTAAGAGTAAACGTTGAATGAATTGAAATATCATAAATCTGAAATTATCCATGTTCTTTATGCTTAGTAGTAGTTTCACATTTGGTTTAGGAAGTAATATCTATTGAAGTTTAACAATCACTGTATTGGTCATATGAGCAATTCATGAATGATTAGTATAAGAAAGAGAACTTTCACATACAAATATATTATCTTGGACATCTTTTATGATTGTGAATACCCATTAATTATTTTTAAACTTGATCAAATAGTTGAAGTTGGACAAGGAAAACAACTATAAATGAGGTGTAAAAGTAGCTATAGTGTTATCATACCTAACACTGACGGCTTAGGACAAGAACATTAAATGCTTCGTTGAGGTATCCCTGGGCGTCTTGGAGATGGGAAAAGAAGCCGTCCCATCAGCACTGCTTAACCCCAACGTCGTTAACTCCCTGACACGCGCCCAGGAGGACAACAGCTAACGACAAGCCAGTTGCTACACTGAGGCGGTGAGAGACTGGCGGGGTCTTGCCGGGTGCGAGCCTTGCCGGGGCCACGAGCCATCCCGGCAAGATCTCGCCGGGCTCCAGCCTTCGGTCTTCTATCTTGGGCTGTAACTTGAATGCCTTCTTGGTATTGTTACATTTGGTTGCCTCCCGGCAGGCCTTGCCGCGGGTGCAGCTACAACTGTCCGTGCACAAGTACGGGGTACTAAAGGACCCAATCTTTAGTGCACCGATAGGAGCCCCCGGGCCTGGGCCATACACGAGTGCGAGGCATTGTTGGGCCAGGCCCAAACAGTGCACGGGCACGCGTGGCAGGAGTTATCCACCATAATCATTCCATTTACTGCGCCGCCCACGACGCCCATTGAATGCGGGACGTGGGGGACGTGTGCAGCGCGGGCGTCAGAGCAGCGCGCTCGCGAAGCGTTTCAATATTATTTTAGTAAAGAGGCGGCCTCGCGTCCTCCCCATAAAAAGGAATCCGCAGAGGCGCTGCTCATTTACCTCTTGTCTCTTCCAATCTGGAACCGCCGCCGTCTTCTTCCTTGAGTCGAAACAGAGCTTTCCCCATCCATCCGCCGCCTCCACGCCCTCTCCTTTCCGGCTTTTGCCACCATGCCACCCAAGGCGAGCAAGGGCAAGGGGACGAAAGCCCCCATCTCGGAGAACGAGCTGGTGAAGATGCGGAAGGAGCACATCGTCTTCCCGCCGGTGCTCGACGCGGACGCTCTGAAGGAGCGATATCAGTTCATGTGGGCGACGGAGACGACAGCGCATCCGTCCACCGCCGTGAGTCCAGGTTCTTCTAGGGGCGGCCCAAATAAATACCACTTCTTTGCCGATTATTTCTACTGCGGACTCTGCCCCCCTTTCTCCGATTTTTTCAACGACATCATGCTCACCTACGGCTTCCAACTCTTGGATTTCACGCCGAATGCCATGACATGCATGTCCGTTTTCGCTCACCTTTGCGAAAACTTTGCCGGAGTAGTTCCTAGCACCGCTCTTTTTTGCCATTACTTCATTCTCCGCTTCCAAAAAGGTGAGGCCCTTTCTGGCTCCATCGCTTGGATCCCACGGCCAGGAACCAAGGAGGTCTATCCAGACGGGGCCTTCCGCGAGAAGTGGGATGAATGGCGGGCCATATGGTGCTGGGTTCGGGAGACAGAAAAATCCAAAGTCCAACCTTTCTGCTTGCCGCGACAGATGGAGATAGTGCGCAACAACGACTCGAGCGCCTCCGATCCTGACGACAAGAAGCTCACCGTCGCTACTACCCGGATTCACCGCCTCAGAGCTGCCGGGCTCACAATAGAGATGATAGGCGCCGATTTCCTTCGCCGCCGCATCGCCCCTTTGCAAAACAAAGGGAGACCATCCTGGCAATTCCAGAACGCGACAGACATCATGAGACTGCGCCCTGGGCTGAATGGCAATCTGACATTTATGCAGCACGCAGCTCTCTGCCAGAAACTGTTCAGGGGCGACGTGGTATGCAAGCTGCCGGCAAGCATAGTCCCTCTATGCAACAACTCCTCTCTAGGCCCAATCATCGCCATGATGCCGGCGTTTGATGCTCACAGCCTTGACGGATCTTGGATTGAGCCATCTGAAGAGCAAGTGCAGCAATTCTTTGACAATCTGACGGAGAGGGCCATTCGGGAAGAAGAGGGCCTCGTCCGCGACACCACCGAGGAGGAAGTGGCATACATTGCCAGCAGGGCGGAGGAAGCAAATCTTGCCGCGGAGGCCGGCAGCGCCGGCTTCGTGGAAAAGGAAACCAGCGGAGGGGAAATGCTTCCGGATGAGAATCTTGCCAGGCAGGGCGAAACCATTGAGGAGCAGGGCGGCACGTCTGCCGGGGACCATCCTACCGAAGACGCAGCCGAGGAGGAACTGCTTGAGGAGGCCCCGACTCTTGAGCCAAGGAAGAGGCGTGTCCTTCGGAGAGCCGCCTCTGGCACCGCAGCCCACCAGCCTTCTTCGAGTAGTGGAGCCCCTGGCAAGGCGGCGCAGCGGCAAGGGGTTCATCAGCAACCAGCGCCTGCCGCAGCCAAGCGACTCAAGAGCACCCCTCCACCTCCTCCCGTGGCGGAAGTCGACTTCGACCTCTCTGCCTTTAGCTCGGGAGAAGAAGAAGAAGAGTAAAGATCTCACCGCGCCCTTTATTTTCTGAATTTCTAGTTTTACTTGACTCATTTATTTTGTTTTGGTCTATCTCCATAGGGATACAGAAACATTGGCGCAGAGGATAACGAAGAGGGCGAAGACCTCGACGGGCGAGGAGCCGCCGGCAAGCGCCACAGGCGCGCCAGAAATGATCACCATCAGCCCAGGGCCCAGCCCGCGACGCAGTCCTCGACTCAACCCCCGGCGTAGCCCCCAGCGTGAGTCCATTACTCACTTTCCGCTGGCAAGTGCCGGGGTGTGCATTTTTACTGCTGACATCACCAGGCGTGCAGGAGGAGAGCAGCGACAAGGAGAACCATCAGAGGCCACCCCTGATATGCCGCCTCCGTCAACCACGCCGCCTAGAGATGGATCGCCGGCAAGGACTTCCTCTAGCTTGCTCTATCGCGACGAGGAAGATCCGGCAAGCACGGGCACCGGCAGTTCTACGCCGGCAACCAATGCTGGCGCAGGTACTTGTTATTCTGTTCTTCCTTTTTTTTGTCTTCTTGAACTTCCATCTCAATTTCATCTTGATTTGCTTTCTTGGCCTTCAGACATTCCCTCGACAGAGCACATGGACGTTGACACCGTCATCGAGGAGACCGCCAGGGATGCCGCCGCCAAGGCCGGCAGGCTTGCCGCCGAGGAGGCCGCCAAGAATGTTGCCGCCGAAGCCGCCAAGAACGCTGCCGCCGAGGCTGCCAAGGATGTCAGCGCCGAAGCTTCCAGGGCTGCACAGGAAGAGGCCGCCAAGGAAACCGCCGAGAGGGCCAACGAGGAGGCTAGTGACCGTACTGACGGCATCCCTGCCGCAGGAGCGCCAGGCGCTACGCCGGACACAGAGCCCCCAGTTGCCGGGGAGGCGGCTGTTGAGGAACAGCCACCAACATCCGAAACTCCCTCGTTAAGCAAGTACCTCAAGGTCGGCGACAACCTGTTCGTCAGCATCCCAGGCACGGCAAGCACCAGGGCGCCAACTGAAGGGGAAGTCTTCGATGAAGACGCCATTGCCGCTACCGGGCTCAAGGTCGTCGATGAACCAAGGGCCAGCAGCAGCAAATCTGAAGAAGAGAAGCTCCTCAAGGCCATGCATGGCAACTACCAGAAGCTCCAAGCACTCCATCGCGCCCGGAAGGAGAATCTATACTCCAGGGCCGCGGTTGCCGACAAGGTTGGAGCAGATCTCCAGAAACGCGTTGAGGAGACGCAGGCCTGGTTTGCCGAAGCTTTCCAGGAGTTGAGTACTGGCCAAGAGCAGCTGAGTCAGAGATGGAACGATCTCCTCATGAAGCAGTCTGACGTGGAGAAGGCACAGGAGGATGCCAAGCAACAGGCTGCCACAGAGGAAGCACGCTTAAGGGAACTCCGTGTTGGGCTTGAGGCTCATGATGATGACCTGCCCGCTCGCGAGAAGGCACTTGCTGACAAGCTCCGCACCAAGGACGAGGAGATTGAAAGGCTTGTCGCGTAGCGGACCCAGGATCTGGAGCTGAAGCACAAGGAGGCCCTCGAGGCTCTGACTGTAGATCATGCCGGCAAGCTGAAGGAGGCCGTCAATGCCGCCAAAGCTGCAGAGGCCGCCAAGGACAAGCTCGCCGACGGGGTGAAGAAGCTGGAGGCAGATCTTGAGGAACACAGCAAGCAGATCTCAACGCTTAAGACCGAGAGAGACAAAGCTCTCCACAGCTTGATGGAGACGCAAGTTGCCGTATCCGACAAGATCAAAGAGCTCTCCACAGCCAACGAATCCATCGCTGATCTGAAGCTGAAACTGTCCACGCTGGAGGAGACTCTGGGGACCGCCAAGACTCGCAAGAAAGCTCTGGTCAAAAGTCTCCAGGACGAGGAGGAGCTGGTCAGGAGTGCTGCTGCTGCCCACAACGACTATGTGCAGGGAGTGCAAATCTGGACTGAGAAGCTTGTCGACCTCACGGAGAAGCTTGCCGCACAACTGTCTACCATGGGCCTAGAAGATCACAGGCAGCCTCTTGACGACAGGGTGTCCCCGAGCGCCCAGGCGACCATGTTCTTCGACCGTGTGCTTGGAGCTCTGGAGCAGCTCCATTCAGACCGAAAAGCCCATCTGGCCAGCAAATCACGCAAGCTCTGCCAGGCTGTCCTCCGCAAGGTGCTTGTCAAGGTGGTGCACAGGAACCCCGGCATCAACCTCGCCAATGTCCTTGACTGCCTGCCGAAGGATGCAGATCTCAAGGCGGCAGAAGAACTTGTCGCGCCCATCGTCGACAGGGTAAGCCAAGTCAAGAGAGTTGAAGGCGATCGCCGGGATTAGCTGCTTCTCCCCCTCTTTGCCGCCATCGTTCCATGTCAAAGACAATATTGTCTTATGTTAGAATCGCGGCAGCTACTATTGTAATATGACTTGCTATGTTCTGGACGAATGCTATGCTATTCCCCTTGCTTAATTTCTTCCTGTATGTATTCGCCCTACGCTTGATTGGAAACTTGCCGGCGCGCGCACCCTTGCCGCAAGCGCTAGGTGCGGGACTTTAGCAGCCTGCTGGCGGTGCCGCTACCGGCAAGAGACCTTGGTGTTTTCAGTGCAGCCACCTAAAATGTTGAGCGGACTCGAAACAGGATAAGGGCGCAACCAATCACAACAAGGTTCCTTCGCGTGCAGGTTTTCCATACAAGAGTCGAAATCGTTCAAGGAGAATAACAATAACAGAAAAAATGTTCAAAGTTTCTGCAACTTAGCTTTTGGTTGCTGTACTTCTTCCGGCAAGATGTCAACCTTGAACGTTGCCTGTCGGTATCCATACCATCCCATCCCCCCGACAAACTTGCATGCGAGGGAACCTTCTGTCCTTTGAGAAGAAGAAAGAAGAGAAAATAGAGATATGGAACCTTGGCGGTTCGTTAGCACTTGCTGGAGGTAAGTGTAATACAATATCTCAGATAAACATGCATATAAATAACATGAACATCGACAAGAATTGCAAAACACTTAGGCTTTATTCAACTATGCACGGGGTCTGCGCCTGGCTTTGTACAAAGGATCACATGCTACAGCGGCAAGACTTGTACAAAAGGGGTTGCCGGGAGACCCGGCAACCGCGCCTCATGGGTAGAACTTACGAAGATGCTCGATATTCCAGGAGTTGCTCACCGGAATACCGTCTTCGGTCTCCAGGCGGACTGCGCCAGGCCTGGTGACTCGTACTACCCGATAAGGGCCTTCCCACTTCGGCGTCAACTTGTTGGAATTCTTGGCCAACTGAACGCGCCGAAGAACAAGGTCACCTTCCTCAAGACTCCGGGAATGAACCTTGCGGCTGTGGTAGCGGCGCAAAGCTTGCTGGTAGCGTACAGCTCGCACAACAGCCTGGAGACGATCCTCCTCAAGGAGCACAGCGTCATCTTGCCGCAGCTGCTCTTGCTCGAGCTCATCATAAGCGAGCACTCGAGGTGACCCATATGTGAGTTCCGTGGGGATAACTGCTTCCGCCCCATATACTAGGGAGAAGGGTGTCTGGCCGGTAGCTCGATTCGGTGTCGTCCTGATTGACCAAAGAACCACCGGCAACTCATCAACCCAGCGCCTTCCGCACTTGCGCAGCCTGTCGAAAGTCCTCGTCTTGAGGCCTCGTTGCACTTCGGCATTAGCCCTTTCCGCCTTGCCGTTGCTCCTCGGGTGGGTAACAGAAGCAAAACAAATCTTGCCGCCAAGGTCTTGGACATACTGCATGAAGGTGCGGCTCGTGAACTGTGTGCCGTTGTCGGTGATGATCCTGTTTGGTACACCAAAGCGGCAAACTATTCCTTTGAAGAACTTGACGGCTGACTGTGCTGTCACCTTCCTCACTGCTTCCACTTCCGGCCACTTTGTAAACTTGTCGATTGCAACATACAAGTACTCAAAGCCCCCGGTAGCACGGGGAAAAGGACCCAAGATGTCGAGCCCCCAGACCGAAAATGGCCAGGAGAGAGGGATTGTCTGAAGAGCTTGAGCCGGTTGATGCAATTTCTTCGAATGAAACTGGCATGCTTCACACTTGGTTACTAGCGCAGTTGCATCCTGGAGAGCAGTGGGCCAAAAGAAACCTTGCCGGAATGCCTTGCCGGCAAGAGCTCTTGATCCTATGTGGGAACCACATATGCCTCCATGTATCTCTGCGAACAGCTCCAGTCCATCCTCCCGAGGAATGCATTTCAATTTCACACCGTTCGGCCTCTTCCTTTACAGGACATTGTCCACAAACTGGTACATTTTAGACCGACGGGCTACTTTCTCTGCTTCTTCCTGCTCTTCGGGGAGTTCTCCTGTCTGAAGGAAATGGACGATGTGTTGTGCCCATGCTGGAGCCTGAGGCTCGACAGCAAGGACTAAAGGCAAATCTTCTGCCGCGGGAGCAGTCGTCTCGACAGCAAGGGCCTGAGACCCTGTCGGAGCTTGCTGTTCCCCGGCAAGCTTGGCGGGAGCGTTTGTCTCGACGGCAAGAGCCTGCAGCCCTGCCGGAGCCTGTCGCTCACCGGCAAGCTTGGCGTTGTTCCTGGCAACTTCCTTGCCGGCGGCTTCTGGGAGCTCTGCCGGGAAGTACTTGCCGGAACTCAACTTTCTTCTCTTCTCTTGTCCCATTGATGGTGTCACCGATGGTTGAATCAGTCGAAGCACAAAAGTTCCTGGTTCCACAGGTAACTTGAGAGCAGCGCATTTTGACAGGCCATCAGCAATGCTGTTTTCTGCACGAGGAACGTGCTCCATTTGTAGGCCGTCAAAATGCTCTTCCAACTTTCTCACTTCATCTACATAAGCTTCCATCAACGGGCTCTGATAATCTTTATTGACTTGCTTGACGACAAGCTGAGAATCACCCCTGATAATGAGTTTCTTGATTCCAAGGTCTGCCGCGACCCTGAGGCCGGCAAGCAGCCCTTCATACTCGGCAGTATTGTTCGTTGACCTCTCCCGGGGAAAATGCATCTGAATCACATACTTGAGGTGCTCTCCGGTGGGTGCGACAAGCAGCACGCCAGCACCGGCGCCTTGCAGCGAGAAAGCCCCATCAAAATACATAATCCACTCTTGATTTGTTTCCTTGCCGGGGAGAGTTGACTCTGGAACTTCTTCATCTGGCATTGGGGTCCATTCTGCAATGAACTCCGCCAAGGCCCTGCTATGGATGGTCGAAGTACTTTCAAACTTGAGACCAAAGCTCGACAGCTCCAAAGCCCACTCCACAATCCTTCCGGTAGCATCTGGGTTCCGCAAAATCCGCTGTAATGGAAAGCGAGTGACAACGGTGATCTCATGTGCTTGGAAGTAATGGCGCAGCTTCCTTGAGGCCATGAGGAGGCCAAAGAGCAACTTCTGCACACCGGAATATCTTGACCTAGCCCCCTGCAAAAGGGAGCTAACAAAATAGACCGGGCGCTACACCATCTTCTTCTTCTGTATTGATTCATTTGGCTGCGCAGATCCTGCTTGGTCAGCACCAGACTCTGCCGGGGAGGATCCCGGCTTGTCGCTTGGCGGTCCTGCCATTGCCGCTGCTTCTTCATCAACTTCTCTCTCTGCCACTAGCGCAACACTCACCACTTGATTTGTTGCCGCTAGATATAGCAGCAACGGCTCTTGCGGTCTTGGCGTGACTAGTACTGGCGGAGAGGAGAGGTACCTCTTCAAATCCTGCAGCGCTGCCTCCGCCTCCGGAGTCCACTTCATTGGACCTGCCTTCTTCAATATTTTGAAAAAGGGCAGGGCGCGCTCAGCAGACTTTGAGATGAACCTACTCAGAGCCGCGATGCAGCCGGCGAGGCGACGCATATCTTTGACACGTCTTGGCGCTTCAATTTGCTCGATTGCTTTGATCTTGTCGGGATTTGCTTCAATTCCACGTTGAGATACAAAGAACCCGAGAAGCTTGCCGGACGGGACACCAAACACACACTTCTCAGGGTTGAGCTTCAAGTTGATCTTCCGCAGATTTGCAAATGTTTCTTCTAAGTCTGATATGAGTGTTGCCCTATCCTTGGTTTTGACCACTATATCATCCATATAAGCTTCCATATTTCTATGCAGCTGGGGCTCAAAACCAATCTGGACCGCTCTTGCAAATGTTAAACCAGCACTTTTCAACCCGAAAGGCATACGCAAGAAGCAGTACGTACCACATGGGGTGATAAATGCGGTCTTTTCTTCGTCTTCCTTGGCCATGAAAATCTGATGATAGCCTGAATAGGCGTCAAGGAATGACAGCAAGTCGCAGCCGGCAGTGGAGTCCACAATCTGGTCGATGCGCGGCAAGGGAAAAGGATCTTTTGGACATGCTTTATTGATATCTGTATAATCAATACACGGCCTCCATTTTCCATTCGCCTTGCGCACTACAACTGGATTGGCCAACCATGTTGGATGAAGTACTCCTCTAACCAAGCCTGCTGCTTCCAATTTCTTAATTTCTTCGACAATAAACTGTTGCCGCTCCAAAGCTTGCTTCCTGATCTTCTGCTTGACGGGCCGCACGTGTGGACAGACGGAAAGGTGGTGCTCAATCACCTTCCTGGGAACACCGGGGATATCAGATGGTTGCCATGCAAACACATCGACATTCGCCCGTAGGAAGGCAATGAGCGCGCTTTCCTATTTGCTGTCGAGGGTAGAACTTATGGTGAAAGTTCCTCCTGAGCCATCTTCCTTGGCGGGCACCTTCTTGGTCTCTGGCGGAGCAGCCTTGGATTTCTTGCTCTTGCCGGTGGAACTCTCTGGCACATCCTCAACAGGAGCGCAGCACTCCGAGGAGGTGCGCTTGCCGGAGTGTGTGTGGGAGGTCTTGCCGGTCTTCTTCCCCCCGGGAGTTTCAGCGGCAGGAGCAAGTGCCTTGGCAGCAGATGCTGCAACTGCCTCCCGGTAGAGTTGGTCAGTGCAGATAAGCGCGTCTTTCTTGTCAGAACTAACGGTGATAACGCTCATCGGCCCGGGCATCTTCAGTACATTGTAGGCGTAATGCGATGCCGCCATGAACTTGGCCAGTGCTGGACGGCCAAGGATCCCATTATATGGCAAGGGAATCTTGGCGACATCGAAGACAATCTTCTCTGTCCTGAAATTCAGGTCGCTACCAAATGTTACCTGTAGCGTGATCTTTCCCTTGGGCTGGCTCCTTCCTGGGTTGACCCCTTGAAACGAGCCCGTTTCGTCGAGATCTCCATCAGGAATTTGCAATCTCTTGATTACCTCGGGGGAAATCAAGTTCAGACCGGCCCCACCGTCAACTAACATTTATGTCACCTTGAGGTTGCGAATCGTTGGAGAGACCAACAACGGCAATCACCCGACCGTAGTTACACGATCAGGGTGATCCTCAACGTCGAAAATGATAGGCGTGTTGGACCATTTCAAAGGCTTCCGGGTGCCGACAGATGGTTCAGTCGCATTAACCTCACGTGCCCACTGTTTAAGTTGGCGGTGGGAAAAATGCAACGAGGCACCTCCATCAACGCACATGGCATCCGTAGCTTTCTGGAATTCTTGTTCACTAGACTCATCGTCCTCCTCAATGTCATCATCACCCCCCTCTTGCTTGTCGCGGCCGCGAGCGGGCCGGTCCTTCTGTTGCTTGGCCTTGCCGCGGCGACCTCCTCGGCCACCACGCTTCTTGCCAGACCCCTCCGCACCATCCTGGGCCTTCTCCTTGTCTCGCCTTTCATACTCGGCCTTCTGCCTCTCGACAAGTTGCTCAACTTGCCGGCAGTCCTCGAGATCGTGGCCCTTGGTGCGATGGATCTTGCAGTACTGCTTGCCGAAACCGTTTGGCTTGTCGGCAGCCCCCAAGGCCTGGCAGGAGGCACACCCGGCAACATCCTTGCCGGGGTCATCAACCTTGGCCTTCTTGGCGGTACCGGGGTCGCCGGATCCCTCAACGGCAAGCACGGCCTTGCCCTTGCGCTTCCTGTTACGCCGCCGGCCCTTCTTTGCCAGAGCGGCGGTGTCCTCATCACCAGAGTCGACCCCTGCACCAGCGTCTTCGCCGGGGAGTCTCCTCCCTTCTTCAGCTCGAGCACACTTATCTGCCAGAGCATAAAGCTCGGCAACATCCCTGATCTTGTTCATCGCCAGCTCTTCCCGCATTTTGCGGTTGCGCACGTTCTGATGGAATGCGCTGATAACAGCGGCAGGATGAACGTCTGGAATGTTGTGATGTATGCGGCTGAACCTCTGGATGTACTTGCGCAAGGTCTCGCCCTCCTTCTGGGGGATGAGATGCAAATCGCTCTCCTGGCCAGGAGCTTGATGGCCTCTAGTGAAAGCGCCAACAAACTCATGGCACAGGTCTGCCCAGGAAGAAATAGAATTCTCCGGCAGATGCATCAACCACGACCTGACGTTGGGCTTAAGCACCAACGGGAAGTAGTTGGCAAGTATCTTGTCGTCACGACCCTGGCAGCCTGCACCGCAATGGTGTAGATGCTCAGGAACTCTGACGGGTGGGTCTTGCCATCATATTTCTCCGGGACCTCCGGCTTGAACATGCGAGAATTGGGCCACTGGACTCGCCGCAGCTCACATGTAAACGCTGGACAACCCACCTCATAAGGTAGATTGACAGGATACCCTGGCGCTGGCTTGTTTACAATAGGTCCTACGCTCTTGTCAGACTGATAGCGCGCTTCCCGCCGCCACTCAATGGTAGTTCGAGCGTCTTCCTTGCCTCGCTCCCGAAGAACTTGACGTTGATCGCGGCGGGTTCACGGATCTAACGACGCCGTGGAATCTTCATCACGGGTGTCGACCCGTCGAGTCAGCGACTGCTGCTACCGTTGTGGAGGAGAGTGCATCGTGGTGGCCCCGCCTCCGGTCTTCTCACCACCGACGCGCGTTGGCTCGATGGACTGCCGGCGCGAAGGCTCCGCCTGTTGTGGTTTATCTTCGTTGGCGAGGCCAACGAGGCTCTGAATGGCAGCTCTCCATTCGTCGAGCTTGTCCGCAGCAGGAGGGAAGTTCAGAAGCAGATGTGCACGTGCCAGCGCTTCTGCTCGTGTAGGCGGCGGCGACAGGTGCGAGGAACGTGAGGTGCTCTGACTCCTAACCGTGTTAGAAGGAGCTCCATCACGGTCCCGCGACCGTACACCGCTTCCTCCAGCATGTGGACGTGCATGCTGGTCTCGCACATCCCGAGGTTGGTGCTCAGGAGATTTTCCGTGGGGACGCCTAGTACCACCAACGTCGCGGCCCTGCTCATCGCCTGCGACCTGAGAAGGTCGCGGCGCATGCGCCGGCGTGGGTGTCTTGGAAGGCGCCCTTCCGTCTCTGGAGTTCGCTATGCCGCCTGCTGGCAGCACAGCTCCATCTCTAGATCTAGCGGCGCGAACAACGCCGCTCGCTTGGCTACGATCACCAGAGCGTCGTGGAAGCTCCGGATCTCTACTTCCTCCTCCACCCACGTCGACACCGTCGCCCGTGCACGTAAGCACAGGCGCGGCGGACATGGACGGTCCAACCGCCGTGAACCGCTTCCTCTTGGGGGCCATGGCGACGAAGATGATGAAGAACTGGCGCGCTAGTCACCAGATCAGGTCCGCACAACCTCTTTCCCCCTACCTGGCGCGCCAAAGATGTCGGAGAAACGACACCTATGGGATCGCGAGGACCCCTTTATGATTCGGCAGGGAGAAGGGTTTGTACAGAGAGCAGATCTGATGATCAACACGCAGGAATTTTACCCAGGTTCGGGCCGCAAAGATGCATAAAACCTTAGTCCTGCTTGGTTGTATTAAGTGTGTTCTAGCTCAAGTTCTGGGAGCGCTACAGTACTCAGCAGCTACACGCACAGAAAGGGCTGGAAAAAGATCCGACCCCCCTGTAGCTACGCCTTGGGCCTCCTTTTATACGTTCGAAGGGGTCACCAACAGTGGCGTACAGGGCATACATGAGGTGTAAAAGTAGCTACAGTGTTATCATACCTAACACTGACGGCTTAGGACAAGAACATTAAATGCTTCGTTGAGGTGTCCCTGAGCGTCTTGGAGATGGGAAAAGAAGCCGTCCCATCAGCACTGCTTAACCCCAACGCCGTTAACTCCCTGACACGCGCCCAGGAGGACAACAGCTAACGACAAGCCAGTTGCTACACTGAGGCGGTGACAGAGTGGCGGGGTCATGCCGGGTGCGAGCCTTGCCGGGGCCGCGAGCCATCCCGGCAAGATCTCGCCGGGCTCTAGCCTTCTGTCTTCTATCTTGGGCTGTAACTTGAATGCCTTCTTGGTATTGTTACATTTGGTTGCCTCCCGGCAGGCCTTGCCGCAGGTGCAGCTACAACTGTCCGTGCACAAGTACGGGGTACTAAAGGACCCAATCTTTAGTGCACCGACAGGAGGAGTAAAATTTCAATTCTGTTTGGGAATTGCCAATAATTTGATTAGCATGGAAGATATTGAAAACTCTATTGTGACGTGGACTGGAAAAGCACTCCACTCAAAATTTCATATTTATCTCTGTTTTAAACAATGAGCTCTGGCATCTATGCAAATCTCTGCTTCCCTCTGCGAAGGGACAATCTATTTACTTTCATGTTATTTCCTATTCATGTTGAGTCAACTTCTTATTCCAACCTCAGTTCATTAGTTAGCAAGCATCATGTGGTGGGGAAAGATCAAAACATATATATATATATACAGTCAAATATATTTGATCATGATTCATTATTGTTGACAATTATCTTCATGATAAGCATGTTGGGAGGTGAAACATTAAGCCCCTATGTTTCTATGTGTTCGATGGATGTTGTTTGTTCTAAAAATATGCTTTGAGTACAAGCAATCATAGAAGACTATATAATGATTGAGTATGTGGAGCTCTTACTTAGACTTTGTTGAGAATAAGTTGAATTGCAATTGTTTGGTGACTAAGAACATAGGTTGTTAAGTTTCAGGAGAATTTCATTGTTTGAACCATAACATGTGAATTGGTTGCTACTTTATCATGATGAGTTTTATGAGGAGTTGTTGTTATGATGCTAGGAAAAGTGGTTGAAATTATCATTGATCAAACTTATGCACGATGCTAGCATTCACACTTCATCAATTATTTCTTTTATCATTTACCTACTCGAGAACGAGTAGGAATTAATCTTGGGGATGCTGATACGTCTCCAAAGTATCTATAATTTATGAAGTATTCATGCCATATTTACAACAATTTTATATGGTTTTGGTATGATTTGCACGGAACTAACCCAGACTGACACTGTTTTCAGTAGAACTACCATGGTGTTGTTTTTTGTGCAGAAATAAAAGTTCTCCAAATGCAACGAAACTTTTTGACAAATTTTTTGGAACGAAAGAAGCACTAGAAGCTTCGTGGGAGGGCCAGAACAGCCACGAGGTGGCCACAACCCACCAGGGCGCGCCAGTCCCCTCTGGCGCGCCCTGGTGTCTTGTGGGCCCCTTGTGGCCCATCTTCGCGTGAAACCGACGCCCAAAAATCCTATATATTCAGAAACCCCCAGAAATAACCCTAGATCGGAAGTTCCGCCTCCGCAAGCCTTTGTAGCCACGAAAAACCAATCTAGACCCCGTTCCGGCACCCTGTCGGAGGGGGAAATCATCGCCGGAGGCCATCTTCATCATCCCTATGGTCTCCATGATGACGAGAGAGTAGTCCACCCTCGGGGCTGAGGGTTTGTACCAGTAGCTATGTGTTTAACCTCTCTCTCTCTCGTGTTCTTGATTTGGCACGATCTTGATGTATCGCGGGCTTTGTTAATATAGTTGGATCATATGGTGTTTTCCCCTCTCTATCTTGTTGTGATGAATTGAGTTTTCCCTTTGAGATTTCGTTATTACCTGATTGAATACTTTTATGGATTTGAGACGACTTGATCTATGTCTTGGCACTCAACTCGCAGATTCCCAAGGTGACATTGGGGTAATCTATGCATAGGGGTTGATGCACGTTTTCATCCTACTTTCTCCGATAGAAATCTTGGGGCACTCTTTGAGGTTCTTTGTGTTGGATTGAGTATTATGAATCTGAAATTGTTTGACGTGTATCGTATAATTAACTCATGGATACTTGTGGTGACATTGGAGTATCTAGGTGACATTAGTGTTGGTTGATGTGTATCATATGGTGTTATTTTAGTACAAACTCTTAGATAGATCGATCAGAAAGGATAACTTGGTGTTATTTTAGTTTGAACTCTTGGATAGATCGATCGGAAATGATAACTTTAAGGTGGTTTCGTACCCTACAAACAATTTCTTCTTATGTTCTCCGCTAGATAAGAACTTTCGAGTGATTCTTCGTTGCAGGTTGAGGGATGATTATGTGATCCATTTATATTAGCATTGTTGAGAGATTGCACTAGCGAAAGTACAGACCCTAGGCCTTGTTTTCAAGTATTGCAATACCATTTGTGCTCACTTTTGTTACTTGCTACCTTGCTGTTTTTTATTGTTACTATTACAAAAATCAATACCTACTATCATTACTACACTTGTATCACCATCTCTTCGCCGAACTAGTGCACCTATACAATTTACCATTGTATTTGGTGTGTTGGGGACACAAGAGACTTTTTATTATTTGGTTGCAGGGTTGTTTGAGAGAGACCATCTTCATCCTACGACTCCCACGGATTGATAACCTTAGGTCATCCACTTGAGGGAAATTTTCTACTGTCGTACAAAACTCTGCGCTTGGAGGCCCAACACGAGTCTACAAGAACAAGTTGTGTAGTAGACATCACTCGCTGGGTGGTGGATGTGGAGGAGGAGCACCATGCCCTGCCCTCGCGTCGTGCGATGCAGGAGGAGGCAGGAAGTGGGTGGTAGCCGGGGCGTCTCCAGCGGTGTTGACAAGCTTGGTGATGCGCGTCAGCCACGCATCATAGCCGGCCGCGGTGGGCTGGTAGCACAGCAACTCACACTCCATGCGGAGCCCGTCCTGTGGAGCTGGCTAGTCGTGGTGACCGTGTGAAGCTTCTGTAGCGGTGCGCGCAGGCGGAGGATTTGCCTGCATGAACGGATGGGAGAGGAGGCGTGCGCCTCCGTAGCCACGGGTCGGTGGCGGCATGGTTCTGCCTACGACTGTCGGTGTTGAGGACGGGCTTCGTGCGGACCATCTGGGTCATGCGAGCGTACCTCTCGTGGCATGCCTCGGCCTTGTCGACGTCGAGTGAGGTTGAGGATGAAGATGCGAAAGCAGCTCCTCTACCTGGCACGCCAAATGTCAGAGACTGGTTTTGACCCTAAGGGAAACCCTCCAAGAACCCTGGTTTGAACACTGGGGAGCTCTTCACAATCTACCACCTCACCACGACCATGGCGAGGCTAAGACACACAGATATACCCAGGTTCGGGCCATCGTGCGGTGTAAAACCCTACTCCTGCTTTGTAGATTTTCCATCAAGGTTGCACAAGTGTTACAAGGCTCGAGGTGGAAGAAAGCTTCCGGGGAGAGCGAGAACTCCATGATTGATGGGTTGATCCCTTCAACGGGGGCAGTTGTGTCCCTCTTATCCTTGCCTCGGTCCTCTTTCCCAAAAAATATCGGCAGGAAAAGGGCAGCCACAGGGCGGCAATTCAAAGGGGGGCAAGTGCCCAGTCCATCCTAACAAAAGGTGGTCTTCACTCTGCAAAGGCGTCATCCATAACGCGCTCGTGGGCTCGCTGATGACGCCCGTCCTAATGAACAGCGTCACATTGGTCTCCTTGCACCGAAATTACAATCCTTGGGGCTCGCTTTGGAGAAGGACAACGGCTTGCTAGCCTTTTATCACGAAATAGGAAAGGTTCTTTGTTCGCACCCGTTGGCATGGTCCTTGTCGTTTCTGCCAGCACATGACGTCATCCACGTGGCGATCATGTGACCGTGCGACCAGCGCCGCACGGTCCCTCCAGGCGGAGGGCTCCATGGGAACCAGCCTCATGAAAGGGGCCTCACGAGGTCACCTGCAGCTTGGAGAGAATTGTCTTGTAGTGCCCCTCCTTGAAGAGAGGGAAGCCCCGCGGGGCCAGCGCCTAGCGAGATGACTCGGGCCTGCAGAACCCCAAAATGTGTTGCTCCTAGAACCGGTCCCTCTGAGTGTCGTTGACTGGGCCGCTAGCAGATGGCGGTGGTACCCTGGTATCCACTGGACCGACAATCTTTATGGGGTTACACACTGGAAACTACCGCTTAGACATTAAACATAGCACTGTCTAAGTCTATTGAGACGACGCCATTTGAATTATGGTATGGGAAGAAACCCAATGTGCCGCATCTCAAGGTTTGGGGTTGTGAAGAAAACATAAAGTGTTTATAGCCAAGCAAACTTGAACCTAGATCAGACAAATGTTACTTTGTAGGTTATCCCAAAAACACCATTGGGTATTCTTTCTACCACCGGTCCGAGTGCAATGTGTTTGTTGCAAAAGTTTGACACTTTCTCGAGAAAGAGTTTCTTGCTAAAGAATTAAGTGGGAGGACAGTACAACTTAATGAGATTAGTGAATCTTCGGCAACCGTTGATATGGCTAAGGAATCGAAAGTAATTCTGCCAACTATCCCTACAACTGAGCTGGAAGTTGTCGCATGTGATGGGGAAACTTCAGACAATGTTGTATCTGAACCGCACGAATCGGGTAGGGCTATCCAGCTAACTGAGTGGTTTCATAACGAAGTCTTCATCCTTGAAGACAATGAACCTGCACACTAAAAAGGAAGCAATGGCGGAACCCAGCTCAAGGGAATGGCACAAAGCCATGAAATCCGAAATGGAATCCATGTATGAAAACCAAGTTTGGAACTTGGTAGAACTTCCACAAGGTGTGAAGCCCATTTGTTGTAAATGGATTTTCAAAAGAAAGACAAACTTGGATGGTAACATTACTATCCACAAAGGTAGTCTTGCCGCAAAAGGGTTCACGCAAGTTCCAGGAGTTGACTACAACAAGACTTTCTCGCCCGTAGCTATGCTTAGGTCTATGCGGATACTACTAGCAATTGCTGCTTATTTCGATTATGAAATATGGTAGATGGATGTCAAAACGGCTTTCCAAAATGGAAACCTCATTGAGGATACATACATGATACAACCTGAAGGTTTTGTCCATCCTGGGGATATTAAAAAGGTGTGCAAGCTTCAGAAGGCTATTTATGGTCTGAAGCAAGCATCAAGAAGCTGGAACATTTGTTTTGATGTAGTGGTCAAAGGTTTTGGCTTCATCAGGAATGACGAAGAATCTTGTGTTTACAAGAAGTTTAGTGGGAGCGCAAAAGCGTTTTTAATCTTATATGTGGATGACATATTATTGATTGGCAATGACATGAGTTTTCTTTGTGAAATAAAAGAGTCATTGAAGAAGAGTTTTTCAATGAAAGACTTGGGCAAAGCGGCATATGTATTGGGAATCCAAATCTATAGAGATAGATCAAGACGCCTGAGAGCGCTTAGCCAAAGCACGTACATTGACAAGGTATTAAGAAGGTTTAATATGGAGAAAGCCAAGAAGGGCCTACTCCCAATGTCACCTGGCACGATACTGAGCAAAAATCAGTGTCCTCGGACCCTCGATGAGCGAGTAGAAATGAATGATGTTCCATATGATTCAGCAGTTGGTTCAATTATGTATGACATGCTATGTACAAGACTAGATGTTTCCTATGCACTAAGTGTTAACAGCAGATACCAAAGTGATCCAGGATTGGAACACTGGGCCGCTGTCAAAAATATTCTTAAGTACCTTAGAAGGACGAAGGATTTGCTCCTTGTTTACGGAGGTGATGAAGAGCTCAATGTAAATTGTTACACTGATGCGGGCTTTATGACTTACCCAGATGACTTCAAATCTCAATCAGGCTACGTTTTCATTTTGAACGGTGGCACAGTTGAATGGAAAAGTTCCAAGAAAAAGACTGTGGCGGATTCTATGATGGAGGCAGAATATGTTGCAGCTTCAGAAGCCTCCAAGTAGGCGGTCTGGATCAAGCAATTTCTTGAAGACCTTGGTGTGGTTCCAAGTTTGCCGGACCCGGTGGAGATCTATTGTGATAATAGTGGCGCCATGGCTCGGGTAAGGGAGCCATATTCCCACCATAAGACAAGACATATTGAACGCAAATGTAAACCCATTAGACATCATGTTGAAAGACGTTTAGTGAAAGTACGCAAAGTTCACACGGATCTGAACGTGTCAGGCCCAATGACAAAGCCTCTACCACGAGCAAAGCATGAGCAACACCGGATAGCCATTGGTGTTAGGGAATCCATGTAACTAGATTATTGGCTCTAGTGCAAGTGGGAGTTTGTAGGAGATTTTCCCTAGAGGCAATGATAATAGTTATTTTGTATCTCCAAAGTTTGTAATTGATGTTTATGTTCCATGCTATAACTGGAATGATTCTTGAGTCTGCAATAACCACGAGGCTCGGAGGGAAACTCATGTGCATGTGTGGAATAATAAACAGTAAAATATATTCCTAGTCGTGCCTCTAAGACTAGCTCTCAAGTGTTGCATGATGATTATGTTTTCATAATCATGGGCATGACTATGCCAACAACTTTGAGGACAAAGTGCTAGAAGAACACTTGTGTTGAATCGACCCATATTGATGTTATGCTATGACATACATTCCTCACAATTTAATAGTAAACAACACACAGAGAGTTAACATTTGCATGATTCGTTAGACCATGAGAGTATCGAGTTCCTTCATGCTTGCTTAGTGAACTTTGGGGTTTGTTAAACGTCATTTGTAATAGGGTGGCTATTACGGTGTCTTACGGGTTCACGGAAAAGTATGATAAGGAACTTGATAGATCGAGATTGGGATTTGCTCCTCCACAATGGAGAGATATTCTTGGGGGCCTCTCGGTGTTATGGTATCCATCATCGTCTGGCCAGACACAATGTGATTTGATCACAGGGATGCCGGAATGCGGAAACGAGAAAAGAGAACAAAATCGGTAACGAGGAAATTAGCATAATGGACAAGTGGTTGATCCACGGGGATGCCGATATATCTCACCTCGCGTGTTTGTAACATATTGCGAAGCAACAAGAATAGCACACGCCAACTACATGTTCACTCGAATATTCATTCGTGTGGGTATATGGACAATATGGATGTCCACGGTTCCTCTATGGATCATTGATTGAAAAGTGTTCCAGTCATGTCTATACTCCACCGAACCTGTAGGGTCGCACACTTAAGGGTCATCTATCTGCTGAGTACTAGACATGGAGTTCGAGAGGAAGAAACCAGAATAGTTTTGGAGACGATGAAAAGTTGTCATGAATAGTGCATGATGTCACGATGATGTCACATGTACCCTAAAGTAGTGGGTGATGTCATGATGATGTCACCTGTACCCTAAAGTAGTTGGTGATGTCATGGTGATGACTGATAACCCACAAGTATAGGGGATCGTGATAGTCTTCACGGGTAGTATTTCACCCTAATTTATTGATTCGACACAAGGGGATCCAAAGAATATTTATTGGCCTTCACAGTTGAGTTGTCAATTCAACCACACCTGGGATATCTCTCTGCAGCAAAGGTTTTGTAGCACGGCAAATAGTAGTAGCAAAAGTAATAGTAGTAGTGACAACAACAATTTTGTAGCAGTTGTGACAGTAGCAATAGCAATAGTAACTTAGCAAGCTTCAGTATATGTAAAGCGTAGGCACGTGGATCGGCGATGGATAATGATTTAGATGACATTGATCATATAACAGTTACACACTAGGGTGACAGAGAACTAGCTCCAATTCATCAATGTAATGTAGGCATGTATTCCGTACATAGTCATACGTGCTTGCGATAAGAACTTGCATGACATCTTTTGTCCTACCCTCCCGTGGAAGCGGGGTCCTGTTGGAAACTAAGGGATATTAAGGTCTCCTTTTAATAGAGAACCGGAATAAAGCATTAACACATGGTGAATACATGAACTCCTCAAACTACGGCAATCACCAGAAAGAATCCCAATTATTGTCACCTTGGGGTATGCGGAGCAAGACACGTAATAGGTGCATACAACATGCAAGATAGGATCCAAATCACTCTTATATTCATGAAAACATAATAGGTTCAGATCTGAAATCATGGCACTCGGGCCCTAGTGACAAGCATTAAGCATAGCAAAGTCATAGCAACATCAATCTCAGAACATAGTGGATACTAGGGATCAAGCCCTATCAAACTTAAGTCGATTACATGATCAATCTCATCCAATTCCACCACCGTCCATCAAGCCTACAAAGGAATTATTAACTCCCGGTGGTGAGCATCATGGCGGTGTTGATGGAGAAGGGTTGGTAATGATGACGGCGATGATTTCCCCTCTCCGGAGCCCCAAACGGACTCCGTATCAGCCCTCCCGAGGAAGAATAGGAGGTGGCGGTGGCTCCGTCTCGTGAAACGCGATGAGAACTTCTCTCTGATTTTTTTCTCCGAAGATGTGATTTTATAGGACTGTAATTAGGGTTGGAGGAGCCACGAGGGCCCCACAAGCCATCAGGGCACGGCCTAGGGGGCGCCCTGATGTGTGGTGGCCCCCTGAGACACCCCCTCCGGCAGGCCTTCACTCCATAATTCATTATAATTCTCAAAAATAATTCACAAAAAGTTTCGTCCAATTCCGATAACTTTTAGTTCTGCACAAAAATAACACCAAGGTAGTTCTGCTGAAAACAGCGTCAATCCGGGTTAGTTCCATTCAAATCATGCAAATTAGAGGCCAAAACCAGAGCAAAAGTTTTTGGAAAAGTATACGTTGGCGACGTATCAATGACACATGTACTCTAAAGTAGTTGGTGATGTCATGGTGATGACACATGTACCTTAAAGTAGTAGGTGATGTCATGGTGATGACACCCATACTTTAAAGTGGTGGGTGATATCATGGTGATGACACCTGTATCTTAAAGTAGCGGGTGATGTCATGGTGATGACATCCATACCCTAAAGTAGCGGGTGATGTCATGGTGATGACACCCGTACCCTAAAGTAGTGGGTGATGTCATGGTGATGTTAAGGGGAGGCTATTTTGGTCTTTGCCCCTAGCCTCTACCCCTTGCCTACCACTATAAATAGAGGTGGAGAGGAGCTCTCCACACTCACTTGAATATTTGATGTATGTTGTCATCAATTACCAAAATGTGGGAGATTGAAAGAACATACACTCCCTTGGTGGTTTTGGAAATTCATGTCAACATACATATTGTTGGACTAATATTTGCCTTGAGTATATTTCAGGATAAGTTCAACATAGGCAAACCCTTAGGATGTAAAAGTGGACCCCTCAAAATGCTTAGGACAAATTTTGGCCAAGCCTCAAGATTCTTCATTTCATATTTAAGTGATCCAAGATCACATTGAATCCATATAAAAACCAATACTATTAGAAGGGGATGTGGTTATGATGATGGTCTATCTGCTCAAGTTCTTAGAGATATTGCTCCAAAAGCCTCAAACATTTCCCCACACTCTACTATGCCCAAAACCCTAATTTCATCTCAGTCCCATCGAACAAGATTCATCCAGACTCACCGAGATACACAAGAAATAGTCGTTGCCTAAACCCTGCCATCTCGGTCTCATTGAGTTGACCCTTCGGTCCCACCAAAAATTCATATATTCTTCTCCGTGCCTTGTACAATCTCCTTGTATCGGGTTCCTCCATGCAAGCTTGTCACTGCCGTCTGTAACATTTATGATATCTCTATATCTATTATATTGCATTAAGTTTTGACAAACATGTCATTAATGTGACAATCTAGTGGAGCTAGCTATCATGTCGTACCATGACGCGCAAGTCACTTAAACATTACAATATATAACCATCTCATACATAAATTCATTATCGACATCACATGTAACCTGCAAAACTAAGTTAGACGTCCTCTAATTAGTTTAGCAAAAATTTAATATATATATGGCTTTTAGGGTTTCGGAGAACACTGGCTACCTACGTCCACCATAGGCATGATTATTCTTGTTCTATACTAACTTTGCGAGGTGTGTGAGGGAGGAGAAGTAATTAAAATCTCTAGCCCCACACTAAACTTTGTCAATACGCGCGACCCCCATGTAGATCAAAATCAACATGCTCACTCGTATCTGGGACAATTCGTTATCCTTGAATATGATGTATTCCAAAGAACTATTAGCAAATCTTTGATACCCAGAGTCGACGATTGCCAGAACTTTGTATCAAAGCTACATCATGCCGCCATGAACTGAAATGAAGCAACACTCTAGGGAAGCAAACAAGAACATCAAGTAAAAAATTGCATCTAATTCAATAGATCTTATCTTCTACTCGCACAATTTTATTAATCTCTAGAGCTCATTTAGTTCTTATTTCTTTTTACCAATACATCAAATCATTACTAAAAAGTTTATACAATACCCTCACAATCACATGTTATCTACATCGATACCTACATCTACACATAGAACCGCTCATGGTGACACTATTGGAAACGTAGTAGAAAACAAAAAAAATCATCCTACGATCAAGATCCCGGATCACTATGAAGATGCGGTATAGGTTTCGATCAAAGCATTACCAACTTCAAGTTGCAGTGGAAGAGTAGTTGGTGTAGATCATTGATGAAGTCCCTCAAACCGCTAACGAATGATCCCTAAAATCAAAGACCAAAAGCACGACCTCTCCAAGTATTACACATGTTCGTTCTTCGTGATCCACGAAAGCTTCACCGTCCAAGGCTTAATTTCACCGGAGAATTTGAGGAGGGAGAAGAGAACCACACGGGGCTTCTTTATGAGGATTAGAGAGCACTAGGTCTGGCTCTAATCTAGATTAAGTCTAAATTAGAACTAGAACTAGAGGAGGCCCAAAACTTGTGTGCCTCCAAGGGCCAAAATAATGTAGTATAAATAGGTGTAGAGAGAGGGAGGAGCGCCACCAAGGGGAGGAGGACTCCCCTCATTGCATCGGCCCTAGGGAGAGGAGAAGTCCTCCTACAACCCCAAATACAAGCTAGAGGGGCGCCCCAACTCTTATTGGGCCCTTAGGGCATCTCCAATGGCAACCCGCAGACCGCCTACATCCGTCCTGACCGTGCGGTCCGGACATGTTGTGCTATCCAACGTGGCATGTATCAGTCCATAGGGCGGTCCGTCCACACTTCCTCCCACAAACCGCAAACAATCGTGGGGGCGGGGGGGGGGGGGGCTTTGCGGGCACTCGGACAACACCCATGCCCGCTTGACCACCCTTGCCCACCCAAACCCCTCCTCCCTCGCCCGCGTGCATTCCCATCCGGTTGTAGTTGTCCACATTCATGCCGCTATAGAGCGCGCCTCTCCACACTAAATTCGGCCCAGAGTGGACGCGGCCTCTCACTGGCTCCGCCATTGAAGTGGCACCGGCCGAGGCACCACCCGCGACGCGTCCTTGGTGTTCGCGCCTATCCAATCCCGATGATGCATTACTGGACGAGATGGGAAGGATATCTACCATGCCCGTTCAATGCCTCGTTCGTCCGTATGCCTCCATTAAGCAGGTTCGCCTACCGAGAAACCCACTCCGGCGCGATGCCTAGCCTCACCGGCATCCTCTATTTAAAGGCGACCACACCTGGCTAAATCCACACCACAACACGAGCCGCTCCCCCATCCTCCTCCCTTGCACCGATCCGTTATGACTGGACACGGAGAAGCTCTATGTGACAGTCTTTCCACGGAGATGAAGCACGAGGAGGCCGCTCTTGCCATTGCCTGGCAGAGCCGCATTGCCCGGCAGATCGAGGCCAGCTTGCTGGCCAGCTCACCCGAGGTCTTGACGACGAGGACAACCCAACGATGGAGACGGACTCCGATGACACCGCCCTGACGCCCGCGCCTGTGCATGATGGCTTCACAATGTAGTAGGCGCATGCGCACTACAACGCTGCCTTAGTGGAGGTATAGCCTGTGCCAGAGCCTATGTCGGCATTCTAGCAGGCACGAGAGGAACAATGGTACAACATGTTCCTCCTGGAGCAGCACCGGCTGGTGGAGGGCTAGATCTACGGCAAGCGCGCAAGTGAAGAGGCCGTGGAGGCCATGGTCGCGGCGAACCCCAACTTCGTCACCGAGCAGCATGCCCACTACGATGTCGTGCACGCTCAGGCCACCGCTCATCAGGAAGCATCCACTGCGGAGGTGCAGATCAATGCGATCATGGAGGAGAACAACACCAACTGCGCCTCCTACGCGCTACCGACGAACTATCCGGTGGCCCGGTGAACGACGACAACGAGGGCGCCACCACTTCCATCGTAGACTTCACGTCCACCGGTGACGGACAAGGCGCAAAATCCTCCAAGGATGTGTAGGGAACGAGAGGCGACAGGGCCTTGTGTCCCATGTGGGCTAGCACGTCTCCCGTGTTCTACTCTTCCTCGTCGAAGATCGCAGCTTCACTTCATCGGTCTTATCGCCCGTGCTCATGG
Source organism: Elymus sibiricus (assembly GCA_039707655.1). Classification (NCBI taxonomy): domain Eukaryota; kingdom Viridiplantae; phylum Streptophyta; class Magnoliopsida; order Poales; family Poaceae; genus Elymus; species Elymus sibiricus. The sequence continues at coordinate 370,869,001 of CM077675.1, read as the reverse complement.
AGACAGCGGATGGAGGACGACAAGGGCTTGGACGTCAGACGCCGTCGTAGGATAGGTTTAGGGTCAGGTCGAAGTGGGGTTTTTTGTTCTAAATGTTCAAAATCTAATGAAAATTCGTCATGTTTGCATGAATGTCGTCCGATTTGTATGAAATTAGTCGTGTTTGCACTAATTTCATCCGGTTGGTTCATACGGTGTTTGAAATGTATGCAGACATTGTTGGATGGTGGCCTCCCGCATCCCTGTTCACGAACTGGTCCCCCTGTCCACGGACGGATGTGGGAGGAAATTTGCAGGTCGCCGTTGGAGATGCCCTTAGGCCCAATAACTCTTCACTAATATGCATTTTTTATTATTTTCTTTATCCCATTGACTCTAAATAATAGGGACTCCTAGATAATTATCTAAGCCCTCAATTATTTATATTAGGTCCCCAGAAAAAAATTCACCTATGTATCATTTTTCGGTATTACCTAGTATTCCCCGCAACGCTTTTGGTAACCCCAAAACGCTTTCGGTAATCCCCAAATGGTTTCGGTTTCTATCGAAACTATTTATTTTATACCCAAAACTATTCCGAGAACTTTTCTCATAATCCTCAGTCCAATAAGTCTCAACAGATGATAATTCCCTTAAGCGTGTGACCTTGTAGGTTCGGTAAAGCATAGACATGAATAAAACCCCTTTTGTATAATTATCAATAGCGGAACCGTGGACATCAATATTGACCCCTATGTTTACACGAATGATATCTGGCTGAATACTTGGTTATCATATGATATTCTCTTTGCTTCGTAGTACTTTACAAAACCCGAGGTGAGATATATCAGTATCCCCTTGAGTCATTCACATGCTCACTACATGGTCTCCTTGTTACCAATTTTGTTTTTCTTTCTCGTTGCCATGTTCCAACATCCCTGTGACATAGTCACCTATGTCTGGCCAGACGATGATATATGTCGTCGAGAGGACCCTATGAATATCTCTCCATCGTTAGAGGAGAAAATCCTACTCTTGAGCTATCTTGCCCCTTGTCATACTTTTCGATAAACCTATAAGGTGTCCTTATGATCACCGTGTTACAGATGACATTGGAGCAACCATAAAGTATATCGCCTGGTATGAAGTGACTTGATACTCTCATGGTCTAAGGAACTTTGGCATACATAAACTCACTGTGTTATAAACTTGTAGACTTGGACGATAACATCTCTAAGTATAACAAACAACTTGGGTCAATTCAATATGATCGTTTTTACTATGTACTGCAAGGCAACAACCTCACAACTCTTTATTGAACCAAATAAACCACAAAGTGTACATAGGAAAAAAGTGCAGGGAAGTAAAATACAGAGGGGTTAGAGATACATACATAAACTACCTAAGGGGGGACGAGATCAAAGAAACAGGGCTATCTCTATATTTATATTTAATCTTCTGTGTTAAGAGGGACATGTCATGAATGAAGTTGCATCTCCATGCCCTGAAAGTAGGCCTCTCATTTCTGAAAAGTTTTCCATTCCTCAAGATCTAGATGTTCCAAGCTTCTATGAAGACCACTTCAGAGAAGAAGGGTTTACCAAAATCCCGAGCAGCAGTTGCCATTTGCATGTTGGTTTGATAGGGTTGGGAAGCCCATGAGATCCCCAATTAATTGCTGACTCGTTGGCTAAAGTTGCAAACAAAGAATAATGGAACCTATCTTCATGGGTCATGCCTTGACACAGTGCACATGTATCATCTTGCATGATCCAATGTCTCCTCTGCATCATGTCACCTGTATTGAGCCGATCCACTAAAAGAAGTCATCCAAAAACTTTGAGTTTAAGTGTGTATGAACACTTCCAAATCCACTTGAGAAGTGGGTCTGCCTTAATGTGATATTGTGCAAGATTATAATAAATCTTAGACCTGAACTCACCAGACTTGGGCGGCCATCTCCATAATTCACATTCATCAGGGTTTTGTGTTATTTTCGACAACAGACTTTCTAATTGTAGCATTTCCTGGTGCGCTTTGACTGAGAATGGCAAATGCAGGTTATAGAAGATGGATGGCAAATCGAGAACATCCTGTACTAACAAGGATATCGATCCCTTCTAGGGAACTGGCTCCCTTTGATGCGCCATTGATCCAACCAAAATAGCACAATGTCACCAGCTCCAACTTTAAGTATTGCAAGCTTCAAGAATTTATCAAATAATTTGATCACATCCCGCCACAAGAAGGAACCACACACATCAGTGTTTTGTGGGACATAGTTGCTATAATAAGTGTTCCAAATTAGGCTTACCCATGGCACATCGCGCTTGTTGAAGAGTTGAAGACATGCTTCAGTAATAGAACCTCATTTTGGATGTGCAAGTTCATTACTCCAAGGCCTCTCAAGTGCTTAGGCTGACAAACCATCTCCCAAGAAGCCAATGATTGACGAGGTGTATCAGTGTTACCCCTCCAAAGACACTGTCGCTCAATACGCTTGATTTGCTTGACAATACCAGGTGGAATGGATAATGAGCACATGAAGTAAATCAACATGGATGTGAGAAGCGACTGTAGTAATTGCAATCTACTGCCCTAGTAGAGGAAACACGATCTTGAATAGTCATCTCGTTGTCCCATAGGTAGCCCAAGATAGGTAAATGGCATATTACCAATCTTACAACCTAGGATAGAAGCCAAGCATGAAACATCATGAGCAGAAAAATTCAGAGGGGTCATGGAGGACTTAGGCCAACGCCAACACACGACCCCAAATGGTCCGGTCGCGTCCGTTTGGGGCTAAACGAACACAAAACATGGCCCAACGCGTGGGAGCAAACGGACATTTGTCCATTTTCCGTCCGCTTTTGCCACATTCCTGGCCCAAATTTGGTCCACGTCTGCGCCGAAGCGAACAGTGCGCGGACAGGCGGGACGCGTGCCCTTGTCCTCCCTTGGCCCGTCCGTCGGGGACACAAACCCTCTTTCTCTTCCCCTGCCCCTCCCTCCACCCCGACATCGCCGCCGCCGCCCCTACCATTTTCCCCGATTGTCTTCCTCGCTAAATTTGCCAGGCTTCCCACACCACGACCACCCAATGCCATAGCCGGCCGTGACGCAAGCGTTTCACGGGAGTTTTTTTCGATGTTCGTGGATCTTCTGGTGCGGAGAGAAGCAACGGCTGGCGACGACGCCCATCGACCTCAACACCTTCCGACAGGCACTGCATAGCCGCAGGGCGCCGACCGCCAACGCCAACCTCGCCGACTGCTTGTGAGGAAGCTCGAGGTTCTCTTCCCGTTCGCGTCTCCACCATGACTGCAAGGTGTTTGACACTTTGCTCACAAGGTATCATGGACAGTGGATATGAGTATATTTTTCACAATTTCATTTGTCCATCGGATGAAGAAGACATTGTGGTGGCTGCACTGGTCATCAATGACAACATTGCTAGGCAACGGCCTCGGTTTATGGGATCAGTCGCGGGTCCTGCTCCGGCCTTGAACTTCAATAGGGAGAGCGGCCACACCCTGATCTATGCCGATTACTTTGAGAATGGCCCGTTCTACAAACCACATCAATTCCACCGTCGATTCCATATGGCGAGGCATGTGTTCAACCGTATTAGGGAGGGAGTGGTTGCTAATGACCCATACTTTGGAGTATAAACGGGATGTCCTTGGCAAGTTGGGGTTCTCTTCTTACCAGAAATGCATCGCGGCTATCCTCATGCTTGCATATGGAATTCCAGGCGATCTTGTGGATGAGTATGTGCGTATGAGTGAGTCCACATGCCTTCTTATCAATATACAATTTCTGCAAGACTGCGGGGTGGTGTTGGCCCTGAGTACTTGAGATAGCCAAATGTCGATGATATAGAGAGGTTGTTGGCGACCAATGCCGGGAGGGGCTGGTCGAGCATGCTTAGTAGTATAGATTGTATGCACTGAAAGTGGAAGAACTGTCCATTTGCTTGGCACAGGCAGCACAAGGGGCATGTGAAAGGTGCCACCGTCATACTAGAAGCGGTGGCTTCTCAAGATCTCTGGATCTGTCATTCTTTCTTCGGCATGGCTAGTTCTAACAATAATATCACCATGCCTCAACGTTTACCAGTGTTCGCAAGGCTTGCAGAAGGCCGCTCTCCAGATGTCAACTTTGAGATCAATGGCCACCAATGCAACAAAGGGTACTACCTAGCTGATGGTATCTACCCTCAGTGGTCAACTCTTGTGAAGACATTACCCAATCCACAAGGAGAGAAGAGACAGAGATTTTTTCCAAATGCATAGTGCTAGGAAGGATATGGAGCGTGCTTTTGGTGTGCTTCAATCACGATGAGATATTGTTCAAAACCCTGCACTCGCATGGAGTACCAAGAAACTTTGGAAAGTGATGACTGATTGTGTGATCATGCACAACATGATCATGGAGGATGAGCGTAATGACCGCATCTACGAACAAGGATTTGATTTACAGGGTGAAAATGTTGAGCCTCGGCACTAAGAACCGGCAACCTTTAAACAGTTTACCCAATTTGATCGTGAAATGCGTGATTGGCATACTCATATGCAGCTCCAGGATGACTTTGTTGAGAACATGTGGACTCACATTGGCAACCAGTAGATGTATCGGTGCATTTGATTTCCATATATTCAAGACAATTTCGATTGGGTTGTAATAAACTATTTAATTATGCTTTTTATTTGAACTTGAAACTAGAGTTATTTCGATTTGGATGTAAAACTATTTGATTGTGTTTGTAAAACTATTTGCAATATTTAATTTATTGCAAAGTCCTAGGCCCTTTCCCATGCAGTGGTAGACAAGATGCATCCGTGCATTGGACGCACGACTGATGCATGCATCCAACCTGAAAACCAAAGAGAAAATAGAAAGAAAGTTGTTTTAAGTGAGACTCGACGGAAGGCCGACCCATTTGCACACGGTTCAGGCGAAGCCTCATCTACGTCAAGCAGGAGGTCTCATTTGACGCTATCAAACCATTTTTTTAAGTCGTATCCAAAACCCTTGTATTTGGCACCTTCATGATAAGCCCACCTTACCAAAACCACTATACTCGGCAAAAATACATTAAATGGACTTTGCTTTTTTTTGAGAATCAAATGGACTTTGCTACGACTAACCTACTGCAGCGGTGAGGGCTGTATATTGCTTAGTGCGGCCCTCCGTTCCGCAGTTCCTATTTGACGCGCGGGTCGTGCGCTAGCGACGTAGCGCGGACCCCCGAAGCTTCCGATCTAGTGTATGAGCCGGCCCATTTAGGGTTTATTCTTCATCGATTTTGAGAAGGTTCTAGAGCCTTCCCTTAACCGTTTTTTTCAACAGTTTATTATTTTTATTTTACGTTTCTTTTCATTTTGTTTTATTTTCTATTTTACTTGTTTTTGTTTTTTCCTTCTTTTTCGTTTCGTAGTTTTACTTTTTTTCCTTTTTCTTTTTCATTTCCACGAGCATCTTTAAAATTTTGGAAAATTTACAAAAACATGAAAACTTTCTAAATTCGTGAACAATTTTTTAAATCATGACCATTTTCAAGTTTGTGAACATTTTCTACGATTTTCTAAATTTTGTCACGAACATTTTAAATCATGAACATTTTTTGAATCAACGAATAATTTTTGAAATTTGGAAACAATTTTGTAAATTAACAAATATTTTTGTTGTTTTGATGAATATCTTTTTGGAAATGTATGAATATTTTTCAAATCCGTGGACATTTTTTAAATCAATGAACAATTTCTAAACTGATGAAGATTTTTTGATATTTGTTTTTTTGTTTGACAATCACGAACATTTTTAGTTTTTCTAAACATTTTCTAAAACTTCATGAACATTATTTGAGTTAGTGAAATCTCGTTCAAATTCACGAACGAATTTCTAATACATGAACATTTATAAAAATCTTGAACAATTTTTAAAAATAACGAATAATTTTTTAATCCACAAACATTTTATGATTTATTAAATATTTTTTCAAATTGCGAACATTTTTTTAATTGACAACCATTTTATGATTTATCGAACATTTGTTTTCAAAATTCGTATTTATTTCGTGCTAATTTTTTCTAATTCCCTAGTTTTTTTTTTTTTTTTTAAAAAAGCAAAAAAAACAGGAGCCATCTTTCCCCGCGCATGGCCAGCCTAATAGGGCGCGCTGCGTCTTCCGCAGCGCACAACGCTGAGTATAGGTGCTCCTGCTCCGTTCCGTCTCGCCTGAAGATTTTTCAGCTTCGAATGTCACTAGGCCGGCACTCCTATACAGCGCTTTAAGCGCCGGTTGAGGAAACTGGCGCTCGCAGGCGCACCTGATGGGCCGGCCCACAACCACAAGCTTCAGCGAAAATGAATCTATTATGCCAAAAACATTGCTCCCGCAAGGAATCGAGCCAGGACCATTTAGCTCGAATGAAGCTCACATAACCACTACAGCTCCTAGGCTCTGCTGAACATATAGAGGGCAAGCGTTTTAAGAACAATTATAGCGCGATATTTATTGCACATATAAATTAGAAAAACGTGAACGTTTTTCTAAAAAATGTGAACAAAACTTGAAAGTTCAGAGATTTAAAAAAATCATGAATTAGAAAAAGTTCATGTACTCAAGAAAGTTCATCGATTTTGGAAAAAAGTTCATTGATGTTGAAAAACAGTTCATCGATTTTCAGAAAAGTTCATTGATTTTGAAAAAAGTTCATCGTTTTCGAAAAAAGTTCACTAATTTTGAAAAAAGTTCATCGATTTTGGCAAATAGTTCATCGACTTTGACAAAAAAAAGTTCATCAAGTTTGAAAAAAGTTCATCGCTTTTGAAAAAAGTTCATCGGTTTTTGCAAAAAGTTAATCGACTTTGACAAAAAAGATTATCGAGTTTGAAAAATAGTTCATCTATTTTGAAAAAGTTCACAAATTTGAAGGAAAAAATCTATCGATCTTGAAAAGAGTTCATCGGATTTGGAAAAGGTTCATCGAATTTGGATAAAGTTGATCAAATTTTAAAATAGTTTATCGAATTTTAAAAAAGTTCATCAATATTAAAAAATTAATTGAATTACAAAAAAGTTCATCCATTTGATGGTAGGATAAAACTAAAACAGAAAAAAGAAAAACAGAAAAACAGAAAAAACGAAACGAAAGTCTAATACTGAAAAATGATGGGAATATTTATGTTAAGTTCTCGTGGTTGGGTGGTTACCCCAGTGCGTAGTAAATCAGGAGATCCTGGTTCAGTTCCCAGCTCTTACGATTTTTTTGCGCATTGAGAATCAAGAAAAAAAAACGCTATCTAAACGGGCCGAGCCCAGCTAACGCGCTGCAGGCGCCGGTTTGCAAAAAAGAACTAAAACCGGTGCCTGTGGCGCTAAATAGGATTTGCCTTATGGTTTTGCGTTGCTCCTTGGTCATCCGTTCGGGGTGATGTGTTCGTTCGGTCATTGTGTGCAGATTTTACGTTGTTTTTTTTATTTTTTTTCTTTCTTTGATTTTTTCCTTTACTTTCCTTTCCTGTTTTTCTTGGATTTTCTTGTTTCTTTTTTGGGTTTCTTTGTTTTACCTTTTCTCTACTTCTAAAGGAGAAGCTGGTAGCCGGCGTTTACGAGTTTTTTCGTCTCTCCTTTCACATTTGTTTGGTTTTTTTCGTTTCTCCTTCCACATCCGTTTGAGTTTTTTCGTCTCTCCTCCCACCTTCCCTCCATGCTGGTTTTTTCACCCTTCCGCTAAAAATCAAAGTGATTCCCTTTAATACCCCGCTTGATTTTTATATTCCGCAATATTCTCATGCTTTTTTTGGTAGGTGCTAATTTAATTCTTGGGTAATTAAGGATTCATAAATCGCATCATAATTTTCTTACCTTCTTATGTGAGATCACCTTCCTAAAACCTTTAGGAATCAATCAACATAAATTCTTTCCTTTTTCTAGACCTTTTTGTGGTTTTGACAAGTAATTCAGTCGTCACCAATCATTATAATTTATGAATCAATCAACATAAATTATTTCCTTAGATCCCTCACCTTTTTTTTCATCTGAAGCCCGACTCCATCGATTTTTCTCCCCTTTCATGGTTTTTTTCGTCTCTCCTCCCACCTTCGTTTGGTTTTTTTTCGTCTCTCCTCCCACCTTTCCTCCATGCTGGTTTTTTTTTCACCCCCCCCACCCCACTAAAAACTGAAGCGATCTCTACTCCTAAAGGGAGACTTGGTAGTCGGAGTTCCACGGGTTTTTTAGTCTCCCACTTTCGTCTAGTTTTTTTCGTCTCACCTCCCACCACCACTCCTTCACGTTGATTTTTTCACCCTTTCAGTAAAAACTTTCCTAACTAGCTGTGTTACAAACATGCAGAAATCAATAGCACGTTACCAAATAATGAAATGTAATTTTGTGGCAATCAATTTCAAATCCTAACTTCCTTACTATCTTTAGGAGTAGAGGTTATTTTCTGGTTTTCTACAGATCTTTTCCCTGCATGAGAACATAAATCTCCACACCAATCCTTTCTCACTCGATCTCTCTCGCCTCTCAGCCTTGTTTCTAGAGTTCCCACACTGCCACCTCCGTCGGCGTCATGCGGACCTACCGAACAACCACGTGAAGCGGGAGCCCGGCACTCAAGAGGCGGACGGGGGAGCAGACGGAGGCGCCATGGTCGCGGTGGCAGCGGCGTACACCCCGAGAGTGGAGCTTGCCTTGAGGATCGACAAGCGTGTGCTTCCCTATCCCTTCTGCACCCTCCCTTCAAGCCTCAGGTCTTGCGGGTTTCTCTGGTTCTTTCGTTCTTTCTTCCACACTCAGTCGGTGCCGGTGAAGATCAATTCGTTCGTGAAGATGTGCTGATTTACTGACGGAATAGGCCTGCAGTGCAAAGCGGGCACTTGGCCTGCGGTGGCTGCGTCGCTCAGATGCCGTGTGGACAGGCAAGACATGCATGAAGGGTGGTGGGTTCGTCGACTGCCTGCCCCGCGCTGGAAGCCATGGTGTCCTCGACCACAATCAAGTGCACCGACGCTTGGCGGAACATAATAATCATAATGTCTTTTTTTTCAATGATTTCTCTTCTTGTCCTACCCTAATATTAAGAAAGCTATGCTTTCGTTTTCTTTCGATGCACATATATCTATGAATAAATCAACATATTCTCTCACAAAAAAATAAAAAAAAATAGACATATCCAATTCTAATGGGCTCACAACTACTCTTGTTCACGAGGTGCCCGTCACCCAACCCTTCCCGTCGTGTACAAGGATGCCCACCTCATCGATGTTGTGGAGGTAGCCCGAATCCCGGCATTAGTTCATCCCGCTGCCTCGAGCTTCATCCACCGCAAATGCACGCGAGTTGCTCGATGCCCTGGCTGTACTTCTTCTTGAACAATTGGGTGACTTGCCGCTCGAGGCCACTAATTTCGGCTTATTCGTCCTCTTCAGGCCTGGTGACTAATTAATTTGGTTGATTGCATGTAGAAACCTCAACAATTCCCCTTTGTTCACATTGTATCTACAATTTACTACTATATCTGTAGTGCTACTTCATTTGAATTTTGTAACCAAAAGAAATGCACGCGAGAGATTCAAGGATATTGTTGGGAGTGCCTATAATATGTGGCTCTAGAGGTGCTGAAGCGGCGAATTGAGCCGAGGCCAGAATAAGGAGTGATGGATTTATCCTCTACTTTTATTTGTTCTTGTTTTCTCAATAACTGATTTATGTGTATGATGACTTGTTTTTGTCTCCATGGATCGGAGAGGATGGATGATGCAGTGGCTACATCAAGCGCTTGGTGGTCAACGACTCCGGCCGGGTAGAAGAAGTCTTGGCCAACAAAAGTGACAAGGTACCTTCGTGCAAAATTGCATCCATGCAACACACACTTTTTTTTGTCAAGAATCAAAGTTTTGATTATTTTCTGTCAGTTATGGGTTTGCTAGGCTGAATTGTGCATAAATCTGGATGATTTTAAATTATAAGTTGTTTTCGTTGCTTTCTTGTATTGACTCTCGTTTTTTCCTGCCCATAGTGTTTAGGTTAGCTGTTGTCATCTCTTCCTGGCACCCCTTGAATGGCTCCTTCAATATCCATATCTGACATTTAAGTCTCATTTTTTGAACTCTATATGTCCGTTGTTAATGCCTCAATGAACTCAATCTGTTTGTTGTTATGTACTGATTTCACTTGCTTTTGAGTTTCTGATTTTATTTCTCTTGGAGCATGGTAATAATTTTCTTGGACATGGGAGTCTTGATTTTGATTATTTAAGAATGGAAAACAGTTTCATGTCGATTTTATATTCGTGATAAACCAGCATTGGATGTGTATATATGTAGCCGATTGGACTACAATGTTAATGTTAACTGGCAGGACTTGTTATCTTACCATCCTTTTTTGCTTGCTCTGTTGTCCTCTCCTAAAGATTCAAGCCTTTTTTATTCCCTCATTGGATTTTTTTTCAAAATCTAAAAGATTGCTTCAACAAAATAATGTGTGCACTGGCTTTATTAACTCAAAGAATTAAACATTTGTGGCATTGACTAGGTGTTGTGCGTACGCTGTGGAGATTAGCTATGTTGAGTCGGAAATTCGTTATGGCTCTCGGGTCTAGATACTCCTGGAATCTGGATCGCTGCTCTTTTTCGTGATGTGTGCACGTCCTTGTATTCTGCCATGTATTCGCCTGAGGTTACTCCTTTCGAAACAGTGCCATGGCCCACGTCTGTTAGCATTCAATTGCCCTCATGGGCGTGATGTAGCATGCGGTGCAGACGGATCTTAACGGAACCACGATAGATGTGCCGTCTCCTAACACGTACTAACGTCTGAACCGGCCGGTGTGTTATCCAAATTCCAGTGACCGTTCTTCCCCATTCGTGTAGTAGTAGCCGTAGCAGCAATACACGAAGTTAATCCGTCCATGGCATATCCTCCCGTCCACTCTTCCATCGGCACCTCCTCCTGTCACGACATATCCATTGTCCACCTTGCTTTTGCTGTAACCGGGGTGGCCAAAGATCTCTACCGTCACACTTGCGGCCTGTCCTCCATGGAACCACTCTCAACAAGTTTCGAGTTCCCCACGCCGAATGAATCCCGTAATTTAGGCACCGACTGGTGGGTGCCGTCGGCTTCTTTGCACAAGGCAGTTCGCCCAGCCGCAATCCATCCATCTTCAGGAAAGATTGGCAATCCGAAACAGAAAACCAAAAGTTACGAGCTTCAGAATGACAAGCCCCCAAAGCTAAACATTCAGTATGAAAGCCATTGCCATGGCGCAGAATCCTCCTCGGATTGAATTAGTCTGTTCTTTTCTACAGATCCTTCCCAGCCCCAGCTATATAGTGTTTCAACTTCTACCCCCTGGTGTTGCTACAGCCGTCAAGTTAGTAGGTGGCCCAGATTCACTTCGATCGTCGCATACTTGTCATACATGGGACCAGATCAAGGTCCTAGACGACGGTACAAACGTTCACCCGCCACACCCTGTATTTTTTCGACAAAGAGCATATATTAATATCGCGGAGATACGCCACACCCTGTATTACTGGTACAACACATTAACAGTCCACGTCTAACGTCGGTCGGCGCCCATCCATTCAACCGTCTTTCATTGCATACGGACGTCCTGCTGTACTGCTGTATACTGCACTTTCTGGACAGATGTATATGGCAATCAATATTTGGCAGTACACATCCCCATGGTCAGGTGTACGTACAGGATTCCAGGAGCATTTGCACCCCAGAGCCAAAACACCCCTCTGCTATGTTGAGTTTCACTTTACAACATGGCAATACGCGAACATGGCAATGGCTAATCAAATGACCCAGTAGTTATATGTTTCCATTTAACTACTAGGTGTAAGAGATACAAGCACATATTCATAGAATGTCAGTTGAAAATTTACACGTGATTTTGCTTTTAGAAAGAAAAAAAATAGCTGCATTATATATCGTCTTCTTACGTGGACATAAAATAATATTTATAAGACCACACAAAATACAACATTACATGAAAAGTGTTTACTAAATTCTAAGCCAAACATCTAAACATGAATTCTTAAGAGATGAAGCATATTCTTCTGGTGATTTAGCTTCTTTGTGTTGGGAGAAGTTCCACCATGACATGTAATAGTGAATGATTGTAACGATGTTGAAATTTAATACATAAGTGCTTTATTTTTTCCATAAAAGATAGCTTGACTGGTCTTTTTAATATTAATGAGTCTATCCATGCATTTATAGTTGCTCAACTTCTCATTCTTTGCTTTTAATTTTGTTTCTTTAGTTTTACTTACCCAAACATAATAAAAGATACCACTAAAGATATCTATAGGAATTTTTCTAAAAATTTGCAGTCAAAGACTACCTACTACCTAAGATTTCCATCATCATCAACTTCACTAGGCTGAGTGATAGGTGGATTATGTTGGAACGGAAGAAAAAATAATATGCTAATGCTTGTGAGAAAGGTGGATGCTCGGTGTTGGTATTTGTGCTTGCAGGCATCTTCTTCTATAACAGAAACAGTAGACATATTGTACAAGGAAGCACCAAAGGAGCTTCTTCAGATGTTAAATATTCGGTATTTACAAAAAAAAATGCATCATGGTGCTCTCCGTCAAGTAGGTTCGCCGGGCAGCGCCGGGCAAACCATGGCCACATGGAGGTTGCAAAGGAGGTAGATGGATGTGTCGAGCTAGGGTGCCAGGGCCGGCTGGACCATCTTCTGTTATGTACACAACCTATTATCACATTGTAGGCACCATTTCAATGGTTCCGTTTATATAACTTCAGTAAGTTATGTAACAACTTATAGGCTGAACCGATTTTTATTACTTTCCCTTATGAAGCCGTAGACTATACATAAGTTGTTGATTTTGCATGCTATAGTAATGTAAATGTTCTTCCACCTCTTCACTCTGTAATTTGATGGCCATTTCAGATGATCTAGACATTAAATGTATGGAATTTTAATTGGCAATATATAGGAATAGTGGAAGATAGTATGCCACGGTATCCGTTATGAGGTAAAATAATATCATTTTCTCCATTTAATATTTTAGTCATGACTTTTAGTTTTACTCACTAACCTCTTCATGCTTATTTTTTTGATTAAATTTAACTTTTTAGAACGTTGCAAAAAAAAATGGTGCTGACTTTTGTGGGCAGTCAAACAAATTTATGGTTCTTTGTTAAAGGCCCCTTGATGAACGACATGCCGTGCAGAGGCGGCAATGACCACAAGGAAGAGATCAAGAGCATCAACAACCTCTGGCAGTGTTCCTCCTCATTGCCACCGCCACCACCAACAACACGAGGGAGGAGGAAAGAGATCTTGTAGGTACATACTGGTAGGGCAACCATGTTCTGGAAAATAAATGAGATTTGGTGGTAAGTCATCATTTTCTTTGTTCCCAGTTTGTCAGATACCATAACTTTAATGTCAAATATGTTGTAGAAATGTTCTACGATAAATATGATGTTAGCTCTTGATATATTAGTACGGTTGTAAATTTATCCATTCACATATCACTTTAAGAAACATTTTTAGTTGGGGAAGGAAGAAAGGAAGAAAACGAAAGTACTTTACAACGGTAAAAAAGGTCGCCAATAAATCCCGTTGCAACCCACGGGCGTTCTACTAGTACTTTCTCGATTTTTAGTATTTTGATTCTTTTGCATTGGTTTTCTTTTTCTTTGGTTTTCTTTCTTGGGTTTATCGGTTTTCTTTGTTTCTTTCTTGGTTTTCACCATTTTTCATTCTTTTGCACTTGTTTTTTATTTCCTATTTCTTTTTCTATCGGTTTTCTTTCGTAGGTTTTTCTTTTTCATTTTAACTACTTTTCTTCTTTTCTTTCACGGTTTTACTCTTTTTTCTTTGTTTCTTTCTCGGTATTCATTATTTTATTTTATTTTCTTTGTTTTTTCATTTTCTTTGTTTCTTTCATTTTTTGGTTTTATTAGTTTCTTTATTGTTCCTTTACATTTTTTGTATACATCAAAAACATTTTTATATACTTGTTTAACATTTTCCAAATACCTGATTAGCATTTTTGAGAACTTATATTTTTTTATGTCTATTTTTCCATACAAATGGTAAATATTTTGTATACATAAATAACATTTTCTATATACATGTTTAACATTTCGAAAACACATGATTGATGTCTTTAGGACATATTTTTTAATATCTCTTTTTTCCTTACACAATGTAAATTTATGTATACATCAGGAACGTTTTATATATACTGATTTTACTTTTGCAAATACATGTCAAATATTTTTAAAATATATATTTTTTATCTCTACTTTTTTCATACACATTGTACTGTTTTTTCTACATACACGTTTAAAAAAATCAAATACATGATTAAATTTTTTGAAAACATATATTTTTTGTCGTCTAACTTTTTCTATGCACATTGTACATTTTTTGTATACATTGAAAACATTTTTTGTATACAGATATAACATTTTTCAAATATATGATTAATATTTTTTTCAATTGTATGTAAAGTGTTTTTTGTACATATTCATAATAAGTGGCAGTATTAAAAAGTAAAAGAAATAATGCAAAAAAAATGTGAGGAAAAACAACAAGCGATTATGAGGCATGTGGCCGGCACGCTGACCCAGTCGCTTCAGGCGAGGCAGCCATATGTCGCGCTTTAAGGGAGACATAGACATGCCCTACTCCAGCAGCCGCTCCTCCGACAATCTCCAACTTCACAAATCTTGATCGACTTTGAATCATCGACAATCATAGGTGATTTGGACCAGGAAAAGTTGAAGCTGAAACAAACATCTATTTTAGAGCATCCATGGAACCACAACCCAAAGTAGGGCTATTTATATTGTAACAGCCCAAAACACATCTTGATGTACTTCACAGTTAAAGTTGTTTCCTAGCTCCACAGTCCTTAGCATTTGGTCGTAATTATTTAATAAATGCCGCCACAACCTATAACTCCCTTCGGCCCTCCCCAGAGTGATTTCACCAGGTCATAGTTGTTTTCGTAGTTGCGTTAACGCGACTACTTCGTTAGCACAAGCAGCTTTGTTGGCACAACAAGTCCACATTTGAATCCGTCGAAGCTACAACCCAAGCAAACATGGCCTAAAAGTGCTCGAATATTTCATCTCAGAGACCCAAACGCACACGAAGGACACAAATATCCACACAGCCAAACATTCGCGGGGCCAGATGACAATTGCGAACAATCTGTCTGGCAAATTTAGTTACAGCGGGTGGCAAGTTTAGTTGTAGGGGATGGTCAGTGACCTTCCCCAGCGAACGTCCGCATTTGGGGAAACCTTAGTAGATAGCATTTCCAAGTGTCCAACGTGCGTTGGTGCATACATGAAGCCAAAACGTGTGCCGAACATCTCATGTGCCGGCGCGATCCGTGGTCAGCAAACCCAAGGGTATGATTGCAACATGGAACAGCGCTTTGCAAAGAGGATCCAATCCTCTCGATGTCATCAACAATCAACGATCACGCGAGAGAGGCTTTCGTCTAACCGCGACTCGCAGGCACCGGGTGGCAATTACGTATATATACACGCAAGAAAGCTACAGCTTACTTACTACTACTACATAGACAGCGATCAGATGATGAACAATGGCGAGAGAGACGGCAGGGCCCATCAGTGTCTGGCCAGCACCAGCAATGCTAGCACGGAAGCTCTGAGGAAAGCACAACGGCTAGGGCTGGCTCTGTGCAGTTCCAACGTTGGCCCTCTCCTTCCTTCCTAGCCGACGACGTCTTTGCTGCTCGGAAGCTCGGCGTCGCCGCCGCGCCCCGAGCTCCTCTTGAGCTCCTCGTACATCTCCTCTATCATCGGCTTCCACAGCCGGACGCGCGCGTTGATGAACCAGTTGGAGACCTGCCAACCCAGCAACATTTTCATTCAACGGTGTTTTTTCTTGTTCTACTAAGCTTGATCTGTTCTCTCTAGCAAAATGGAAGCAAGTTATGTGCCAAAAAGCCTGAAATTTGTACCTGGCTCCTGCTCAGCCCGCTCCTCGCCGCCAGCATGTCCTTCTCGTGGTCCTTCGGGTACCTGGCATGAGTCATCAGATTGGTCGTCTTGTCAAGTTTTCAGAATATCATGTAAAAAATGTACGAGTAATGTTCAGTCACAAAAATGCTGAAATCCTAGCAAGTTCAGTGTAAGAAGCTCCGAGCTCATTCAGAGTCCAGACTCGGAATCATTGTAATTATCGGAATACAAAGCAGGAGTTTCTTTCGTTGAAACTTACGGGCGGAGGAAGTTCTCGAACATCCAGGCTTTGAGCACGGCGACGGACTTCTCCGGCAGGCCGCGCTGGGGCCGCCACGACTGCTGGTCGCCGCGCCGGAGCTGCTGCAGCGCCCAGTGCTTCTGGATGAAGGACGACTCCCAGCTCCGCTCCTTGTCGGCCAGCGACGACGGCTCCCCCTGCCCGCCCCCACCGGGCCTCTGCGCCACCGCCACGATCAGGCCCGTGATCCGCTTCCTCAGCCTCCGGTACACCGCGGAGACCGCGCGCTGCGCGAACGGCGGCGGCGCGATGGCGCCGCCTCCGCCGCCCGGATGCGCCACCATGCTGCTGAACTTGGACGCCGTGGTCTGGATGTCGTCGAAGCACCGGTTGCACCTTTGATCCATCTGCATCCGTCCAACAGGCTCTGCCATCAGGATTTTTTACTCTGGTAATAACAGTCTGAAGTTGAGATGAAATTCAGCAGCTCGCTCACCAGCTGTAGCAGTTTCAGGAGGTCGTTCCTCACCCTCTGAGCCTCCGTCCACCTCCCGCCGTCGGCTGAGTGCTCATCGGAGGGCAGCATCAGGTGGTTGGAGCTCACCGACGACGGCGTCCTCGCCGAGCAGCTCGACGAGAGCAGGAGGCTTGCCTCGCTGCCAACGTCGCTGACTGAATCGTCAGCCATCTCGGCCACGTCTTTCAGCAGGCAGCCGGCGAACCCATTCAGCAGCTCCTGGGCAATGTGCGCGTATCCCGACCGCGGCAGCACCTGCGAGAAATGCGGAGGCCTCGAGTACATCTGTGGGTACACGGCCCGCAGCCCGTCGTCGCCGGCACCGAAATCGCCGTAAGGAGGCAGATGGAACTGGCCGGCGCCGGCGTGAGCCCTGACGGCCTGAGGGTGCTGGTAGCCAAAGTCTTCGCTGTTCACGTGGGTCAGGCCGGAACAGCTCACCTCCGAGAATGGCTCCGGCATGCTCGCCATGGTGACCGAGGAAGACCGGGCACCTAGCCTGAGCGAGAGGCCGCTCGCCGCGGAGGTGAGCGGGTCTGGAAAGCCGGTGCCGCCGGAGAACGCCGTCAGGTAATACGGCTCGTGGATCGAGGCAGCGCTTGGTCCGTCGTAGAGCCAGCCGCAGTGCGGCTCTCCAGCAATGAGCTTGGCCATCTTTGACGGCTGGGCGATGGTGACCTCTGCCGGCCCGTACTGGAAGAAGTTCGCCGAGCCGGAAGGGAGCATGGAGTGCACGGTGCTGCAGCTCTCGCCGGCGACGGCGTAGGCGTCGTCGTTCATCTCGTCCGTGGACATGCTCGCGCGGTGGCTGTCCTGCGAAGGGGCGCCGGGCCAGACGAGCTGGTTCGCCGGCGAAGTGACCATCACGGCGTTGTTGGCCATGAAATGCGCGGCCACCTCTGCGCCGCCGGAGCCGAAGCCCGCATCGTGCGGCATGCTTGGGTAGAAGAATGGCGCTTCGGAACCGATCATACCGCTGCCGCCGAAGAAACAAGTGTTCATGGCATCGAACCCCAGCTGCTGCTGATAGGATGGATTGCTAGACATCTTGAGGCCTAGTAGCTCCGTAGTCGCCAAAGGCCAAATCTTGCACACTAGTAATTTTAAAAGACCTGAAGCAAAGCAGCAGTAGAATATGTGAGCCAAATAATTGGTGACATCAACGCCGCTGCTGAGGACACAGTTCACAGATTGTTCCTTCACAAAGTTGAAGATGCAAGGCAAGCTACTGTGCCCATTGTAGCAGGCAGAAATGCACGCGAAATTGCACAGCACTGACCATAGGAGGAGGAAAAAAGTTCACCTATTTTGCGGCAAGAACAGAGAAACACCACCCATTTGCTAGCCTTGGCACAAAAATGCAGCCATCTAGTAAAGCATAGCTGATCTAGAAAAAAGTCACCTAAAGCACGCAGTAAAACAGGTCGTTTGTCCTGAATTTTGAAAGGCTAGGGACATGAGTTACAGTAGCCACTCTAATAAGAAATTGTGCTTATCCAACCGCTGATTCAACATTCCCTTGAACTTTTTCTTTTCCTTTTCATCTGCTCATGTGCCTATGCTCGCAGGTAGTAGTGCCACATGAGAACCAACAGCGCAAGCACTAGAGTAGAAATCTTCCACTCTGAGCCGTACCACACAAAGAGACAATAATCGCAAAAACAAGAAGTGAAATCATGTTGAAGAACCAAAGTGGGAACAGCCGAGGAAGCCTTCCGGAGCTAGGGATTAGTAACCGAACCTTAAACAAGCATGGAGAGAGAAAGCACCGGCGACGGCGACGGCCTATGAACTGCCACTGCCAACCACCCCTCCGTCCTACCTCAAGTGGCTACTCTCCTACAGAGGTTTCAACTTTCGACCTGGGATATGGGTATGGCTAGCTAGCGAGGGCGAGTGGGGCAGCAAAAGCAGCAGAGCTTTCCAAGAAGATGATCAGCGAGAGGAGGAAGAAGATGAAGCTGGAGCCACCACACGGGACCTAAAATGGAAACGAGAGCGTTTCCTGATATCACGGCGACAATGCGGATGGGCTGCAGCTGGTGACGACGACCCTGAGGCGATCTCTCCTATTTCTTTCCCCTCTGTTTCCACTTTCTGGTACTACTCCCAGCAGGCGAGAAAGAAGCAGGGGAGGGGAGCAATTGGGCGAGGCGAGGGAAGCTGAGAGGTGGGTTTTATCAGGCTCGGAAACCAGCACGAGGAGGAAGAAAAATGAAGATGCCCACTTGGATGGCAGGCCCCTTCCCTCTGATTGATGATCTCGGCACTGATCAAGAGAGATCTTGGGCGGCAGGGCGCACTCTCTCTCTGATACACACACGCACGCAAGCCACCAGGGAGCAGAAACGAGAGGGGTCCTACGTTGCTCTGCTCTGCTCCAGGAGGGGGGCAGAGGCGTTTTAATGCATACCAAAAACTGAAAGTTGCTGATGCCCATACGTAGCAAAGCAGAAAAAAGGACGGAGTATGGGGGCCGGCCGGGCTTGGATCATGGAGGGAAGGGTGTAGAAGAATAGTGTTATCCAACATGTGGTGATGGATTCAGTCTGCTTATTTTATTTTATTTTATGGGGTGGTTTATCGCCTCATGATTGTGCTGTTTCAATCCCCATGCACCTGCAGGACAAGCCATGAACTAGTAGATTATTAGTCGAGTGCACAATCGCACACTGTGTGTTTGTGTATGTATATAATAAAATGCATCATCTCATGAATGTCTGTTAAGCAACCAACACCATGCGCCTAGCCGCTAGCCATCTATCGTACCACCACAGTGGTGAGCATCTGTGTGTGCATCATTCGCTCACTCATTCATTCATTCCCTCCCTGAGATGAGCGCACTGTGCGTGCGTATCATGCATGTGGCTCGCTTCAGGCGGTTGTAGCAAAGGAACAATTCTTCTTTCTAAGCACGAGCAGGCGCCACTTGCTCTCGTCTGCTACAGTGCCTCTGCCGCTCCCTTGTGGCCAGGCCAGGCTGCAAGCTGCAAGCTGCAAGCGGCAGCGAGTGAGTGCTGACCTTTCACCCTTGTTTCAGCAAATGCAAGCAAGCAGGGCGTGCAGGGCGATGGCAGGAGAGGACGGAGGCCGGGCCAAGGCGATGCGTCCAAACGCTCCTTGGCAGCGGGGAGGGAGGGTGTGGGGGACGACGCAACAGCGGCAGCCTACAGTGCCGCAGACGCACACATGCACATGCATGCATGCATGCGAGATCAATCAGCGGCGTGTAGGATTTTGAAGATCCGCGAGAAACTGTATGGTTTCGAAGATCCAGGAGAGAGAGGGAGAGGACAATTATCTGTTTGGTTTTTGCTGTGCAATGTACGCATGCTCGTCTGTTTGGTTTTTGCTGTGCTTGCATCTACTGCCTCTGCCTGTGCTGCTGCTCTAGCTGTGGCTGTGGCTGTGTCTGTGGCTGTGCGGGCAGATGCAAATGATCAAGCTAGGCAGCCAAAAGATCTGGCTGGAATCTCTGTGCGAGGCTAGCTGTTGTAGCTGCTCTAGCTGTTGCTCTTGGCAGGCAGCCTCAGCTACTAGTAGAGGCTAGAATTTTACACTCAAACAAAAGGACCACTGCTACTGCTCAGCTAGGGATCCCACGCTCTCGCACCTGAAACAAGTAGAGTACTAGTAGTAGTACATGGTATTTATTGAGCACCTGCCTATTGTTTCCATGATGGTATTGGACATTTGGACTGGTCGTAATGGGAGTATCATAACTAGTATCATGCATGGCAATTAGGTAATTTTGATGAGATGATATTGAATTAAATGAGAAAAAGATGGTTGAGTATCATATCATGATACTGTAACATAATAAATGTTATACTACTATGTGTCATGCATGACAATAAATGAAGTGATCTATGATACTAATATATGATACTATGCATTAGGGAGGTAGTATCATACACTAGTATCATATGCATGATACTAACTTATGATACTACCCATTACAACCAGCCGTCTACCAGCGAAGAAGAGATTGATCAGGTTATTCATAATATGCAACCAGGGCTTGATGGTTTTAATGATGCTTTCCTCAAAGTATGTTGACATATTGATGCAAGTAATTTCTACAGGTTGGTGGAAGATATTTATCATGGCAAGGTTTCTATGCAGAGCATCAATTACTCTTTTATTACTCTGGTACCCAAAAAGGACAATTCCATGGGCCCTGGAGATTACATACTTATTTCCTTGCTCAACTGCACGGACCGAGATCCAGTGACATGCCCACAGCATGTTACGTTGTAACATGGCTGTTGGACTGAAAATCAACAACCCGGATTAGCACTGTAGAAAACACTGTAGTTGTGTATTGTTCGACATCCTGTATTGTCGCCCCATTAGTACGAGCGCTGTTCACGCACTGTAGCATGGATACTCTTTGCATTGATCTGGCCCATTGATTCTCAATCGGATGGATGAAAGAGGAGGGCATGTTACGGTACTGTTCATCGGTGACATGCCCGTGGCATGTCACTGGATCTCAGTCCCAACTGCACCCTCAAAATCATTACCAAACTATTAGCCAATAGACTGCAGAAGATCATCGTGAAGATGGTCCATAAAAATCAATACGCATTTCTAAATAATAGAAGCATTCAGTATTGACTTGGATGTGCCTTTGAATATTTGCATCGATGCCATCAATCCAAGAAAGAAATGGTAATTTTAAAAGTTTATTTTGAGAAAGCATTTGACATGCTCGATCACCAAACTATCATGCAACTCCTTTCTGCTAAAGATTTTGGACAGAGATGGGTGAATAGAAGATCTACAAGACTGGTTTTTCTTATCTGCTTTTAAATGGCATCCCTGGAAAACGATTCTTGTGCGCTAGAGGTGTTACGCAGAGTGCTCCACTCTCCCCACTTATCTTTGTCCTTGTTGTTGACCTACTACAGCCCGTCTTCAATGAAGCTATGCATCACAGTCTAACTGACTCTCCTTTGATACACACCACCTGCCCTGACTACCCCATCATTCAATATGCTGATGGCACTCCCATCATCCTCCCTGCTCAAGAAGTTTCCATTCTACACGGTAAGAACCTAATGTTGTACTATGCCAATTACACGGGACCGAAGGTCAACTATTCTAAATCCAGCATGGTACCTATAAATGTCTCTAAGCGGAAAATCCAATCATGGGTTACCATCATAGAGTGTCAAGTTGGCAAATTATCATTCACCTACTTGGGACTCCCTTTGAGTACTACCAAACCAAGAATTGAAGATTTTTCATCCCAACGATCCAAAGGTTTGAAAGAAGACTTATTGGATGTTCCTCTCTCCCCTCATATGGAGATAAGCTGATACTCCTTAAAGATGTTTTATCTAGCATGCATGCCTTCATGATGTGTTGTTGTGCTTTGTCTATGATTGTGTTGGACCAAATCAAGAAGTACCTCAAGCATTGTTTCTGGAGAAAATATGGTATGGAAGACAAAGGATGTGCTCTTATTTCCTAGGATAAAGTTTGTAAGCCTAAAAAGCAAAGGGGCTGGGTTTAATTGATCTTGTGGTCCACAAAAAGCCCTCCTTTTAAACAATCTTCACAAATTCATGAACAAGTATGATATCCCTTGGGTGAATATGATACGGGAAACCTATTACTCATCTACTACCCCCTATCAGAAAAAGGTTGGGTCTTTTTGGTGGAGATCGATGCTTAAGCTTTTACCAATTTATAGTGAAGCAACATGCCTTGTGTGTTATTGGCAATGGCAACACTATTTTCTTCTGGGAAGATTCATAGAAGAATGAGCCCCTGGTCAATGATTATCCAGAACTTCACTGCTTACGTCTTAAATACAACCTTTCCCTAAAACATATTCTTGCCCAAGATCAACTGGTTGACCTTTTCCACAGGCCATTGTCAACCCAGGTTCACCAACAATTCTTGGAAATTCAGAACAATCTCCATGTTAGGACACCCTCACTCAATCAGACACTTGGACTTTACCATGGGGAAACAACTACTATGCTACCAAGATGTGCAATAAACTGGTGGACAAAGATAAAGCACACTCTTTGGCAATAAGCTTTGGAAATATGGGGCCATACTCAAATACAAAAATAGTTGGCTCCTCCTATAAGACAGAGTTAGCACCAAACTCTTCTTCACATGAATTCTTTCTACATTCCCCGTTATTGTTTTGTGTTGTGCAATGAGACACAAGAAGAGACTCTATTACAGCTGTTTTGGGACTGCACTTTCACTCAGGACTGCTGACAAAAGATCATACCGGAAAAGATTTGTGGGATTTCTTTCTTTGATGAAGTTCAGCTTGCCCTATCTCGATTTCCTGCTGATTTGGGGCTGGACATAATTATCATGGGTTGTTGGAGTATATATATTCAACATAATGATTTTTTTTTCAAAAATGCAGCACAAAGTACCAACAACTAGAGTTCTATCTTAAAGAAAAGTTAAATATCACAATGATGCGGCAGAAACCCCTGGAAGCTGATAACCTTCGGGCTATGGTGCACAGTTAATCTTAGCACCTGATTTCCCAGTTTTACCTATTTGTTTCCTATGTGGCCAAGAATAGGCATTGGATGATGTAATTTTGTACCCAGCTACACTTTACTTTTGTTTGTATTCTATACATAATAAATAGAAAATTACCGTAGAACAATTGTTCTATGGTTCCGGGGTCAAAAAAACTTTGCATGTTTTGAGACTTCAAATCTTGGTATAAATCAAGATTTTCAAGTTATATGCGAGGCGTGTCGTATATTGACTAAAGGAATTTTTCTCAAACAAAATTGGCAAAGGGAGCGCTAAATGTAGCTTATGCAATCGGGGTGAATCGATTCAATGTCTTTTTTATTGTCATTTAGCTAGAGCAATGAAGTGTATAGTCTGGGAGCACCCTACTTACCACCTCCCTCGGGCGTCACTAATATGTTTGGTAATTTGTCGAAGGGCTCTTGAAAAAGTTGTGGGTTGTGACCTTGGTTGGATCTTCTCCTCTAAGTTGATGATTATGGCTTAGTCGTAATGATAATGTTTTAGATAAGAAATAGTAACTCTCCTATGCATACTATGTACGACCTACACATTGGCTTCATACATGGTTTATTTCCCACATTGTATTTTTCTTACATTTTACGAGAGTTTTCTGTGGGAAAACTTTCTGATCTATTAATCATGTGTCATGGAAGTACAAAGATCATAAGTAACAAAATTACAACTAGATTCGTAAACCATCTAGTGACTACTGCAAGCACTAAAGCGAGCCGAAGGTGCACTGCAGTCATCACCCTTTCCTCACGAGAGCAGGGCAAAGCTTGTTGTAATAGACAGTCTAGAAGCCGTCGACCTAAGACCCCAAAGGACCAGTACACTAGAACAACAACCTTTTTCTATGAAGAGAAGCTTAGAACGAAAGGGCACAACCTGACACCACAAGAACAAAGATTGGATCCAAGAAGATCCATTGAAGACTAGCATCGATCAACTCCCATGAGATCCGCAAGACACACACCTCCACACGTCCTCCGGTGATGCAAGATGCACCACTAAAACAAGGACAGGGCAAAAAAGGGCCTCATTACATCATCGAGGAGTCATCGCGGCTAGCTTTCGTGAGGACACAACCCCTAATTAAACTGAAAATTATAACTAAAAATGGAGATTGAGCCCTCCTGCCGGCAAGGGTCGGGGTCCATTTTGCCTCCATGACCCTAAGGCCATCGGAAACATGGCAGGCTGATGGCGGCACCGATGGGAGATAGGGAAACCTAATCATCCTATCTCCCATAGACGTGAGCTGAAGAAGTACTTGGGTGAGGTAGGTAATTTTATAAGATTTTAAAAGTTAGCTACAAATTACTAAAAAAGATACCAATGAGCTAGATCCTGAATTTGAAGAGAAAAGTAACTATACAACAACATGGTCTAAAGCAAATACTACCTCGAGGCCTCAAATTCCTTGTATTGCATTCTCTGAGCACTTAGAAGAATCCAATGGAGCTCCTCATTATTCCTTTTTCAACAAGCTTATAAATTTTCTCGTAAGATTTTGGAGATAAAATCACCAAGTGTATTCGAAACGGCCCAATATTTCAAGATGACTAATTCTAGAAAGAAGGAAACTTTTAAGTTCCCGGTTAATACATTGATTTCCTCCTAGATGCCATTATGCCATGGTGTCTGTTGGGGATATAACCCCATGGTGAGACCCGCCCAGAAGAGGCCGAGTTAGGAAGTTGGCGGCTTGAACCGTAAGGCTTTAAACAGGCCAGAAGGCTAAGACAAGGCTAGGAAGTAATTTGCCAGATTGGCCAGGCGGAGGCCCAGAGTCGGAAGGCAGTGTATGACCCAGAGGTGTAAGCCGCCGGGAGATGACTTGCCAGACAAGGCAAAGCAATTTAGAGATAAGGTCGGTTACTAGATGTAACCCGGCCCGGACTCTTGTAAGCCCAGGGCCTCGACCTGTGTATATAAAGGCTGGTTCCCTGGGCGGCTTAGACTACAAAACCTTTGATCGAGAGCTAGGTCAAGCGAATCCGCTCCCTTGTAATCGATACTCCATCAATACAACTCAAAGCAGGACGTAGGCTTTTACCTCCTTCGAGAGGGGCCGAACCTGGGTAAACCTGTGTCTTTCGTCCCGACCAACCCCTTCGAGTTTACCGCCGTAGCGATGGCTTCACCCTTAAGTCCTTTCACTGGGACATCTGCCGTGAAAAAACCATGACAGTTGGCGCCCACCGTGGGGCAAGTGCTCGGTGGTTTGGAGTACTCGAAGGGCTCTCTCCCAGGGATCGAGGTATACGCCGTTGGCAGGATGACTAAGAGTCGCCACGGCAAGCTCTACATCGACGACGCTGGCTGGGGCCCCGAGGCCGACTCAATCGAGTATGGGTACCGGGTCCCCTTCGGCGGGATTCACGTTTTCATCGGCAAGATTGGCGGATCTAAGCCCGGACCAGACATCTGCACCAACCTCGTCGAGTCGGCCCGGCGCGCGCAACCCATCCGGATCAAACCGGGCCGGAAGCACGTCTTCGTCGGCTTCACCCAAGGCATGGAACTTGAGGAAGGTTCTGTGTCACGAGAGGAAACCCTCATCTGCTCAGAGGATGGGTCCTCGAGCGGAGAGGCGGAATCAATCTACCAGCTTCATAACGGCGGGCTTGGGGGCTATTTTGAGGGTTACCATGACCCGGAGCCCTATGAGCCGCCGAGCCAAGCTGCCGTCTTCATGGCTGGATCGACGCCGGCTTCTGGCAGCACGGCGACCGGGACAGCGGCTGCCGGCGCGGCAGGGTCCGGGTCAACCAGGCCACCGGCTCAAGTTTTGTTGGATCTGATGAACGAGCCGACAACTCTGATGGGAACCGAGGTCACAACGGAAAACCAAGCAAACCGCAACGCAGAGATCGCGAGGCTGAAGGACCAGATGACCAGAGCCCAGGAGGAGATCAACGCGTTGCAGGCTCAGATGGACACTGAGTCAGAGCATCTTAGGGCTGAAGCTTTTTGCCTTAATGTGGATCAACAAGCTTCAGAGGCAGTTTTTCAGATGAGGCATCAGACCCGCCTGCCTGATCAGTATGAGCCCAGAAATATTTTTAACACGCCGGGGGCAGGACCGAACGTACCTCTGGCTATGACCCGAATGACGGAAGTACCTGGGAATAGGGCAGGGACTCAACATCGGTAGCCAGACACGCCCCGTAGGAATCAGACCCCGCCGCAGCGTTTTCTGACACCACCTGGCCATTACTCTAACCCGGTGGAGAAGATGGTAGCGGCGGCTGCCAGGCTCAATGCGCTTCCCCTCACTGATGGGACACCCTTCACCGAAGAGGCACGGAATGCCATTGGGTACCTGCAGACAACGGTGGCTCAACAGGAGAAGTATACTTACAGCCGGAGTCGTGTGCACTCAACCCCCATCCCAAGCCGCAGTTATAGCCAGCACTTGGAGTCACCGGCGATCTCTAGCAGTGAGCGACGTCAGAACCCACCCCATGATGACCCACCCGTTGTCAATGCTTAGGCAATTGTGGATCATGCTAGAGCTCAGCGCGAGGCGGCGGCTGCGGTGGCTTACCAAGACCCGCCCCCAGTAGCACCTTCCAATTCAGTGGGAGCCGGAGTCACCTCCAGAGCTGTGGGAGTGCCGTGTTTAGCACCGGCTCTGCGGAACGAGCGCCTGCCTAAGGATTTTAAGGGTCCGCGCAAAGTACCTAATTATACAGCTGATCTGCCCCCCCAAAAACCTGGATCGAGAGTTATGAGCTAGCCATGGAGATGTTGGATGTTAGTGATGCAGTCTGTGCTAAGTACTTCATCATGATGTTGGAAGGACTGGCTCGTACGTGGTTAAAGGGTTTGCCACCCAACACCATTAATTCCTGGGCCGAGTTGAAAGCGAGGTTCATCAAGAATTTTCAAGGGACGTGCAAGCAGCCTATGACGATCGTTGATTTGGATCATTGCGTGCAGCGTGAGGATGAGTCGGCCCATCATTGGGTCCGGCGGGTCTCAACCATTATCCACTCGTCTGACAATATCACGGCGGCTCAGGCAGTTCTGATTTTGGAGAAGAATTGTCACTTTTTTGCCCCTAAGCAGAAGCTTGGGCGGCTCAAGCGTTCTTGCCAGGACATGGGCGAGCTCATGGCGGCTCTCACTAAATATGCAGATTCGGACAGCATGAAGGATCCCGGCTCTGATGATGAGAAGTCGGCTAAGGGCAAGAAGAATGGCAACGACAAGGGTCAGCAGCAGAATGGGGCAGAAAATAGCAACCCAGGCAATGGCGGTAAACGGAAGCATCTAGACGGCGGGTCAAATCTGGTGGCCAATACTAATACTGGGAACAGCCGCGGCAAGGGCAACGGTAAACCACCTTTTGGCAAGGGCAAGCCTTTCAACATGGAGGCGATGCTTAACGACCCCTGCCCGAAGCACAGTCTACCTAACAAGCCATCCACGCATGCTTGGAAGGATTGTTATATCATGCGGGAGTTCCGGAATTACAGCCTTAACCAGTATCACGGTAGCAGCAACGGACCGCCTGGCGGCTCAGGATCCGGCTGTCATGGTTCATGTTTCGGTGTGGGCGGCTCAGGATTAGGTTATCAGGGTCAAGGCAGTCATGGTGGCCATAATCAGCAGCCCGGTAATGGTGGTCAGTAGCAAAACAATCAATCAGGGTATCAGAGTAACCCGAAGCATCTTAATGGAGGCCAGTATCACGTTTTCACCACGAGTCTTGATAAACGGGATCAAAAAGTGCGCAAGAGGGCGGTTCATGCAGCAATCCCGGCTCTTCCGCAATACTTAAAATGGTATGAGCATACCATATCATGGA
The DNA here is from genome assembly GCA_039707655.1 of Elymus sibiricus. NCBI lineage: Eukaryota > Viridiplantae > Streptophyta > Magnoliopsida > Poales > Poaceae > Elymus > Elymus sibiricus. The sequence continues at coordinate 370,840,905 of CM077675.1, read as the reverse complement.
GCAGGGAGGACCACCCCCCGCGAGTTGATAACCCAGGGCACCTGGCCCTTGTGGTAGCCCCTCAGGTCGGAGGTTACATGTTCACCAAGGTACTGATGGACGGTGCAGCAGCATCAACATCCTGTATTACGACACGTTCCACCGGATGAGCCTGATAGATAAAGATCTTAAGCCGTCGTCTATAGTCTTTCATGGTGTAGTGCCTGACAAGTCGGCTTATCCAGTTGGAAAAATTTCCCTGGAGGTGGCTTTTGGTGATGAGTTCAACTACATGGTAGAGACCTTGTGGTTTGAAGTGGTTAAAATCAAGAGTCCATATCATGCTCTATTTGGGCGGCCGGCTTATGCCAAGTTCATGGCTCGGCCCTGTTATGTTTATTTGCAGCTCAAGATGCCAGGTCTGAAGGGGACGATTACGGTGCACGGTGATCGGAAGATTGCTCTTGAGTGCGAGGAAGGTGATGCTGCATATGCAGAATCAAGTTGTGCTGAGGCGGAACTCAAATTTTACAAAGATAATGTTGACCCGGCGGATATGACCCCGTTGAAGAAGCCTAGCACAAAGTCTGACCCGCCCTTAAAGTTTGTGGCAGAAGATACCAAGCTGGTGGATTTTGTTCCTGGCGACTCATCGTAGCAGTTCACTATCGAAGCCAATATGGACCCCAAATAGGAAAGCGCGCTCATCGAATTCATTCGTGAGAATCGGGACATCTTTGCATGGAAGCCTTCTGACATGCCAGGTGTACCGAGAGAATTCGCTGAGCACCACCTTAATGTGGATCCTAAGTTTAAGCCAGTCAAGAAATTCCTCCGTCGTTTCAATGAAGAGCGGCGTAAAGCTATCAGAGAAGAGGTAGCCCGGCTCTTGGCAGCTGGATTTATTGTGGAAGTTTTTCACCCGGAATGGTTGGCTAACCCCGTGCTTGTACTTAAGAAGAACGGCACGTGGCGCATGTGTGTAGATTACACAGATCTCAACAAGGCGTGTCCAGTTGATCGTTTGCTCTCCCCCGTATTGACCAGATCATTGATGCAATGGCGGGTTGTGAGAGTTTATGTTTCCTAGACGCTTATTCGGGTTATCATCAGATCAAGATGGCAGTCAAAGACCAAGAGAAGACGTCTTTCATCACGCCTTTTGGAGCTTTCTTCTACGTGTCCATGCCTTTTGGACTCAAAAGTGCGCAGCGACTTATCACGCTGTGTACAGAACTGTCTCCATAGTCAAATTGGACGCAATGTTCATGCTTATGTGGATGATATTGTGGTCAAATCAAGGAAGAAGGAGACTCTGCTCGACGATTTGAAGGAAACTTTTGATAACCTGCGGGTTTACAAGATGATGCTTAATCCGGCTAAGTGCGTTTTTGGTGTACCTGCAGGCAAGCTCCTGGGATTTTTGGTTTCAGAGCGGGGCATCGAAGCTAACCCGGATAAAATAAAGGCCATCACCTCATTATCTAAGCCGGCGTGCATTAATGACATCTAACGCTTGGCGGGTCATATTGCCGCTTTAAGCCGGTTCATAAGCCGCCTAGGCGAGAAGGCTATTCCTTTGTACCAGATGATGAAGAAGACAGATGATTTTGTCTGGAGTGATGCTGCCAATGATGCGTTTGAGGCGCTCAAAAAGCAGTTGGTTGAGCCGCCTGTGTTGGCTGCTCCCGTGGAAAAAGAGCCTTTGCTCCTGTACGTGGCGGCTGATAATAAAGCCGTCACTGCTGCAGTCATTGTGGAGTGCAAGGAGGCAGGAAAAGAGCATCCAGTCCAGCGGCCGGTTTATTATGTCAGTGAGGTTTTGACAGAGTCCAAGCAAAGGTATCCGCATTGGCAAAGATTGGTGTTTGGAGTGTTCATGGCAAATCGCAAATTGAAGCATTATTTCCTTGGACATCCAATCACGATGGTCAGCTCTGCTCCTTTGGGAGATATTATTCAGAATAGAGAAGCCACCGGTAGGATTGCTAAGTGGGCAATTGAGCTTGGACCTCTTAATTTGAGGTATGTGCCTCGCACAGCTGTCAAGTCTGAGGCCTTGGTGGATTTTATCAATGACTGGACAGAGTGTCACGCACCTGAGGAGAAGCCGGACAATACATATTGGACAATTCACTTTGATGGGTCCAGACAGTTGGAAGGCTCACGGGTTGGAGTTGTTTTAACTTCCCCTCGAGGTGATAAATTTTGTTATGTATTAAGGTTAATGTTTCCTTGTACTAACAATGCAGCTGAGTATGAAGCTTTGCTTCATGGGATCCGGGTGGCTAATGAGATGAATGTGAGCCGGGTCAGATGTCTGGGCAACTCTGATTTGGTGGCTCAGCAGGTTTCTAGCACGTGGGATTCTAAAGACCCTCGGATGGCGGCTTATCGCCAGGCGGTTGAGGTCATTGCCGGTCACTTTAAGGGTTATCAGGTGGATCATATCGATCGCCGGAAGAACGAGGCGGCTGATGCATTGTCACGACTGGGGTCCCAGTGTAAGACGGTGCCACCTAATGTGTTCTTGGACGTATTGCATCATCCGTCAGTCAAATTACCTTCGGAGGAGGATCTTGCAATCCCTGACCCGGAGGGACGATTGGTGGCGGCTCTTCGTGCTATTCCTGATTGGACGTTGCCTTATTTGGCGTATCTGACTCATGGCGAGTTACCCGAGGACGAGACATGGGCGCGGCAAATTGTGAGGCGGTCCAAGGCCATGACTATTGTCAATGGCGAGTTGCACAGGTGCAGTGTTACTGGCGTTTTTCAACGCTGTGTTTCTCCAGAGAAGGGCCGTGAAATCTTGCAAGAGATACATGCCGGCGACTGCGGTCATCACGCCGGGTCAAAATCTTTGGTGGCCAAAGCCTTTCGACACGGTTTTTACTGGCTAACAGCTCATGCAGATGCAGAGGACTTGGTTAGCAAATGTGATGGGTGTCAGAAATTTGGACGTCGCGCCCATGTGCCGGCTCAAGAGTTGCGAATGATTCCAATCACCTGGCCGTTTGCGGTATGGGGGCTTGATATGGTTGGGCCGTTTAAGAGGTCTAAGGATAAGAAGACCCACCTCTTGGTGGCGGTTGATAAGTTTACTAAGTGGGTTGAGGCAGAGCCGGCCAGTAAGTGTGACGCAGCAACAGCAGTTCAGTTCGTCAAAAAGCTGATTTTTCGGTTTGGTTACCCTCACATTATCATTACTGACAATGGTACAAATCTGTCCAAGGGAGCTATGAAAGAGTTCTGCGACAGTGAACACATCCGCCTTGTTGTCTCCTCTGTGGCTCACCCACAGTCTAATGGTCAAGCAGAACGTGCTAACCAGGAAATTTTGGGAAGGATAAAACCCCGGCTTATGGTTCCTTTGGAACGAACACTGGGTTGTTGGGTGGAGGCATTACCTTCAGTTCTTTGGAGCATCAGAACCACTCCCAATAGATCAACAAGCTATATGCCTTTCTTCATGGTTTATGGCACGGAAGCTGTTCTCCCCAGTGATATCCGTCATGACTCACCCAGGGTGGCGGCTTACATTGAAACTGATAATGAGACGGCACGTCAGGACGCATTGGATGCCTTGGATGAAGAACGGGATCTTGCAGCAGCACGGTCGGCAATTTATCAGCAAGATCTGTGCCGCTATCATAGCCACATAGTCAAGACCCGGACGTTCCAGGAAGGCGACTTAGTGCTTCGTCTGATTCAAGACCAGACAAATATGCATAAGTTATCACCCCCTTGGGAAGGACCTTTTGTGATCAGCAGAAATCTCAACAATGGTTCCTATTATCTCATTGATGTACGGGAGAGCGACAAGTCACGCACTTCTGGGGAGGAGACTGCCAGGCCGTGGAACATTGCTCATCTTCGGCCTTACTACACTTGAGCCATCGGCTCTCATCAATGTACATACTTCTGTCATTGTATATACCACTTTTTATAATATAATAAGCCGGCATCCCCGTAATTCGGGACCTCTGCCATTTTCCTGCACCAAGTTTTTTGTGCAAAGAGTTGATCCTTCATAAGGTCACTTGGGGGCTTCCAACCCACTGGGTTTAGCTTTCATACCCTCTTGACCGGCTAAAAAGCCATATTTGAGTTAAACCTGCCTGTTTGCAACTTGCTACTCCGCTAGGTGACCCGCCGAACGTTTGACAGTCAATCTTTTTCAAGACCCTGAACTTGTCAAAGTTAAACCGGCGGCTTATGTCACGTGAGAGCCGGCTTACAAAGAGCAAGGATAAACTCACCTATCTACTGTAGTCTCTCCACTATGTGGCCCGTTTGTACTCTTACCAGTCAATCTTTTTAAGACCCTAAACTGGTTAAGGTTAAAACGACGGATTTATGTCACGTGAGAGCCGGCTTATAGGATTTTGGGCACTCATGCCTAGCTTCTTTGAAAGCAAAAAACTTGAGTTTTTTCTCAAAAATATACACTAGAGTTGATCTCTTTGGGCTGTGCCTTCAAAGCCGCCTAAATCATAATATAAAGTATACATGTGTTCTCTGCTTGTTATTTTGCAGGAGCTTTCCATGATAAGATTCTAAGCCTTTGGGTAATAGCTTATCCCAGCTTAGTATTGCTCATGAATTATAACCCGCCAGTGGGAATGGATGAATTGATGCTGAGGCATATGATCATATCAAACCATTCACACTGTGGAAATTTTTTGAAGCGCCAAAGATGCCTGAATATGAGTTGATCAAGCTCAAAACGTGCACAAAGGCACGACACAAGCAGTCAAGTATTTACTACGGCTATTACAAGACTCCAGGGAGCCCAAAATTTGTGGACTCAATAGTTTTTCACACAAGTAATAACCCGGCGGCTCAGCATTGCTCGGGTTAACTTCATCTGAAGCCAGCTCCTCGCCTAACTCGTCGTCGGGTCATCCTGCGCCGGGTCTTCTGTCTCCTGGATCTGAAGGTTGTCCACATCCCAGTTGCAATTGATTAAGGCTTCGAATTCAGCTTCGTCATGCAAGATTGGAGACGGGTCAACATCAGGGGCAAAGATATGCTTACGACGCTGAGGAGTCAGATCCACCGGCTCAAAAGTAGGCGCCCGGATTCGTGCATTGTTGTTGTCATAAGCCGCCTGAAAAACCTTCAAGTCAGCTTCTGCGGCTAACTGGCTGGCCAATGCTCGAGACGCTCTGAAGCAGCAAGCATAGTCGTCTTGGGTGAATTCTGACCCGTCGGCCTTCAGCTGTGGAAAACCTCCCACCATTTCATCTGGGTTAAGCTCCGACGCATACGCCAAAGCCCGGCTCAAAGCAGCAATTGCGCCTTTACGGGCGGCTGACTTTTTCATTTCTTCAAAATGCTTAGGGACGGTGGAGAGGCACTTCGGCACGTCTTTGATTAACTTGGGAGTCCCCTTTTCACCAAACACAGCCATGATGGTGAAGAGGCTTCCAGTATACAGCTGCTCAGTAAATGAATACAAAGCTTTCAGCTTAAGCAGGCTGTTGTCTGGAAGGTTACGAGTTCGATGACCTACAAACAGTTCAATTGTATGAGTCACCGGGCGAGTCTTTCTAAGACTGTTTGAAAGGAATGCTTATAACATAGTCAGCAATGCTTACCAAAGAAAACTTTAGTCATCCGAGATACATCGCGTTTGAGGCCGGCCAGCTCTTCAGCAATGGGTTTAAGTTGGCTCTTGGCGTCTTCAGCGCGTTTGGTCAAGGCGGCTTGATTAGCTTCAGCAGTTTGTTTGTATGCCTCAAAATCTGCTTTGATCTTTTCCAGTTCTGTTGACGAGAGCCGCCACTTTGCATCAGCATCAGATCGAGCGTCCTGTTGCAACGCCAGGTTCTTCCTAAGATCGGCCAAACTAGACTCGGCCATGTGTAAAGCTTCCTGCACAAAGTAATTGTCAAAGTATAAGTTTATCAAATTTAAGCCGCCGGTACGGTTTATAATGGAATTTGGGGGCACTGAAGAAGGTTGTTACAAGTCTCAAGAAGATTGCAAGAAATATACTTGACACTTGGGGGCTAATGTATATCAGTTCTTTCAAAGTCTACAATACAAACAAGACCCGGATCATCTTCACGAAGATAACCCGACTCTTGGGGGATACACATTGCTCTTCAAGTTTATATGATCAGATTTACAAAAAGTCCCGTCTCATTATTTACATAATGACCTGGCCCTTGGGGGCTACACTTGGCATTTTCTATAATACAGTAAGTGACGGCTCATTATTTCCATAAAGACCCGACAATTGGGGGCTACACGCTGGTCTATTGAAATCTACGTGTTGCTGAAGACCCAGCTTATCTTCAAGAAAATAAGCCGGCTCTTGGGGGCTACGTAAGGTTATAATAGGCAAGGAAGGTTGAGTACCTCATGTTTCTTCTTCATCATGCCAACCAAGTTGACCTCCATGTCCCGGCTTGCGGAGAGACGGCTCAGATATCCAGAGTGCAGCTCATCAGCAGTAAGCTTCTCCAGATTAGGAAGGTCAAGTTTAGCTTTCTCCTTCTCAGGTGAAAGCGCCTCATCCTTACTAATGTGCTTGGTCAGCACATTGGAAGGGGTGGGAGCTCTATAAGCTGTTCCGGTGATGGTAACCTCTTCTTCATGAGAAGTCATATCTTCAGCTATTGGCAGAGGACTGGGTGGCTTAGGATCAGCTTCCGGATTAGCCTCTGGGATCACAATGTCAACATCCGCCGACTCAGTAGGCTGGGGAGCTTCGTCATGGGCGCCTTGGTCAGCTTCAGAGGGCTCGACCTGAATTTTAGGAGTGCCAAGCTTTGGGTTCTCCGGCTCTGAGATATCAGGGATGGCAGACGACCCGCTTAATTTCCTCTTCTTGGCTTGTGCCCTATGAACAAAGATGTCAGGATAAAATTTTGTACAAGGATAAAAAGTTAGCAATCAATATTGGATGCAGAGAAGAAAGTTACCCTGGGTTGATGACAAGAGGCGGCAGTTTAGAAGCGGTGGAGTCGCCAGAGGAAGGAGGAGTCTCCTGAAGACATTAAAATTGAGCAGTATAATTAGTTTTACTGCAAATGGCTGGCATACAGAAGAAATAAAAAAAATTTATGAATTACCTCATTGCGGCATTTTCTTGGAGCCGGAGCATCGGGTAAGCCGGCCAAAAGATCTTCAGAGCCACCACTCCGGGTCTGACGCCTGGAGTCGTGTTGCTGCTTCTTCAAAAGAAAGTTGGGATCCAAGTGAGCAAGGGGGTGTGAAAACTTTACTTTCCGGATGACCCGCCGTATTTTCTCTCTTGTGAAAGGTTCTGAGTCGGAGGAGATGGTAGTTAACTCAGCTGCGCCGGCTTCGCTTGTCTCCGCGTCACCCTGAGAGGAGTCAACGTCAATAAGTTGCATGAAAAGAAGGCCAAGAGAGTCAAGTTCTACCTCTGAGTCATCCAGCTCAAGCAGCTCACTAGCTGTCGGTTTCTTCTTACGAGCCAGAGCCCGAGTCTTGGTCGCTTTTGTCTTTTTCTTCGAAGTAGAGGCAGTGTTTAGTCTCTTCTTCCAGAAGGGAGAGTTGGCCTGCATATATAAGAACATTTGCGGAAAGGTTAAAAGAAGAGTGTTAAGCGCAAAACCTAAAGGAAAGGAGTGAAATGTTAAAATAAAAGTCTTACTGCGGAAGCTGGGTTATGAACGTAGAAGGGGTTTAACCCTGTCTTGTTGCAAACCTCATGAGGTTCTCCCAGCAGAGATTTTACAATCAAGTTGAGATCCTTGTCCGTGAGGGGCGTCTGATTGAAGCGCTGAGGGTCATTCACTTCGCCGGTATATTCACACATTAAGCCGCCGTGCCAGCTCAATGGTAAGATTCTCCAAGAAACCCAGCAGCGGGTTAGGTCAACGCCAGTCAATCCGTTAGCTAACAAGGCCCTGATCTTTGAAAACGTCAGAGCATATTGGGCACACTCGGCGGCAGTTAGCCGGTCTGGAAGCTCACTGGTGGTGCAAAGCCGGTAGGGGCGATAAGCCGACAGTGGGTTTTCGTTAGCCGGAGAAGTGTCTCTACAATAGAACCAAGTCTTGTTCCAGTTTTTGGGGTGACTGGGTAGAGTGGCTAAAGCTCTGCCTCTGGATGGAGACGCCTCCAAGTTCAAGACTTGGCCCGTCTGCAATTTCAGTTTGGCGGTTGATATAGAAGAAATCCCTGAAGAGGTCAACGGTGGGCTCTTGTTGCAGATAGGCTTCACTGAATATTTGGAACTGGCACAGGTTGGTGACTGAGTTGGGGCCAATATCCTGAGGGTGAAGCTTGTAAAAGTGCAGAGCATCCCGGAAGAACTTTGATCCGGGCGGTGAGAAGCCACGGAGAAGATGGTCTGTAAAGACGATAACCTCCCCTTCCTTGGGTTTGGGGTGATCTGATCACCAGGAACCCGCCAATGGATGACGTCTTGAGCCGGCAAAACTCCCATGACCACGAAATCGTTAAGTATCTCCTCGGTGACCCCGGAGCCTACCCAATCGCAAGAGGCGGGGGCTTTAGACATGTCGGCGGTTTAGACGCTATGGAAAGATATGGATATGCTGCGGGTTAAGAATATTACATGACCAAAACAGCTATGGATAAGACGGCAATGCTATTTGACGGGTCATTATTAAGTTGTGAGTCGCCGTCAGTTAGAAGTAGGAAGCAAGTTATATTTGTCGGGGAGAGCCGGCAGTATGATGGCGGGTCAGATAGACAAGTGAATGTCAAAAATGTTTCTAAGTGTGGACAAACTAATTTCACCAACTATGGCTGCAGTACAAGATCTACGGACGAGGATAAAAGGGAAAATATTTCCTAAACCTAAAAACGTACCGAGGAGGAACAACAATTCATATGCAAATTTCAATGAAGGAACGATCTACACAGGCTATGAAATACATGCTAAGAGAAGCGCCACGCAATTTGACCATCGTTTCAGAGCTTAAAGATACTTTCTTCCCAACCAAAGGTGAACAATCCGATGAACGGCGACGAACTCGGAAGGAAAACCCGACGAACTAATGCGGATCTAAGGGGGAAGAAGATGGAACCTGGAGAATGCGGAAGGTGCGGGCTCGCGCCGACGAGTTCTGGTCACAGTCAGGGTGATGCAGCGGCCTGGTTGATGACGACGGCGCGGTCCGGACGGCGCGGCGGGGCTTCGGCTATGCGAGCGTCTGGAGGAAGAAGAAGGGAGAAGCGGCAGTAGGGGAAAAGTGAAAAGAATGGGACCCCCGCGCCTATTTATAAGAGGAGATGGAACAACAACAGTCCAGCACGGGAATCGAGGAGACAAAATGATGATTGACCAAGAGAATGCCTCGATTCTTGGGTTGACCAGTTAATGCAAAGATCCATTGTGATGTCATAAGATCTTTTTGATTTATCAGAGATGACGTCATCCATTTTCACATGGCGGGTCATGAAGATTTATTTCGGGTCAAGTGATTATGAAGGATACAAGACTCGCCAGCTGGAAGACTTGAAGATTGACATGAACAGGTTCAAATCAATCTGGGGCCTAATGTTGGGGATATAACCCCATGGTGAGACCCGCCCAGAAGTGGCCGAGTTAGGAAGTTGGCGGCTTGAACCGTAAGGCTTTAAATAGGCCGGAAGGCTAAGACAAGGCTAGGAAGTAATTTGCCAGATGGGCCGGGCGGAGGCCCAGAGTCGGAAGGCAGTGTATGACCCGGAGGTGTAAGCCGCCGGGAGGTGACTTGCCAGACAAGGCAAAGCAATTTAGAGATAAGGTCGGTTACTAGATGTAACCCGGCCCGGACTCTTGTAAGCCCAGGGCCTCGACCTGCGTATATAAAGGCGGGTTCCCTGGGCGGCTTAGACTACAAAACCTTTGATCGAGAGCTAGGTCAAGCGAATCCGCTCCCTTGTAATCGATACTCCATCAATACAACTCAAAGCAAGACGTAGGCTTTTACCTCCTTCGAGAGGAGACGAACCTGGGTAAACCTGTGTCTTTCGTCCCGACCAACCCCTTCGAGTTAACCGCCATAGCGATGGCTTCACCCTTAAGTCCTTTCACTGGGACATCTGCCATGACAAAACCACGACAGTGTCCGTGTAGGGAAAAGATAATTCCAACATGCATGGGCAGGCTGGCAATGAAAAAACAAATGACCTCTTATTTTCCACACCCACAAACCACATTTGACACAAGGGCAATCAGAAATGAAGAAGTCATTTCTGTGTAGGATGGCCCTGCTATTGAGTAATCTAAAACTTTGTAGATTGTGGTCCCTAGGGAATATTGTCAAACATCCTAGTTGTTTGACGATTCCATAGCTGAGATCATGATGTCATCTCCTGAAATACAACATACACCAATTCAAATAATATGGCTCTCCAGAAAAAGATTGACCGTTCATTTCGGCTAGAAGGATCAACATGAGATTTATACAAGGGTAGAAGTTTCAAGCAATCACTACACAAGAAAAATAACTAGTAGCTTTCCCTCAAAAAGTCCATGTTGATAACGGATTTCACATAATGTCGACACTAAATATGGTAGATACCTCAGTAGGGTATCCTAGCTAGGCGACTTGGCAAGATGGTAACAAGGACAATGTTTTTTACCTAGGTTCAGGCTCTCACGGAGGAGATAATACCCTACATCATGCTTAGTGTTTATTGTGTTAGGGTGCATATATAGTAAGGTGAAGTACCAAGGGATATGAATCTATCTACGATACGTCTCCAACGTATCTATAATTTTTGCTTGTTCTATGCTGTTATATTATCATTGTTGGATGTTTTACCATCATTTTATTACTACTTTATATCATTTTTTGGGACAAACCTATTGACATAGTGCCAAAGTGCCACTTGCTGTTTTTGCTTGTTTTTTTACTTCGCAGAAAATCAATACCAACCAGAGTCCAATCGCGACAAAACTCTTTGGAGGTTTTTCTGAACCACAAGACACCCGATGGGCCAAACAAGTAACGGAGAAGAAGCCCGAGGGGAACACAAGACACCAGGGCGCGCCAGGGGCCCCCTGGTGCGGCCTGGTGGGTTGTGCCCACCTCGGGCCCCCTCTGAACCGCCTATGATGCCTATAAATTCTCAAATATTCGGAAAACCGTAGGAGAGTCGACGAAACACAATTCCAGCCGCCGCAAGTTCCAGAACCGCGAGATCCAATCTAAACACCATCACGTAGGGGTTCATCTTCCTCATAGGTGCCTCTCCGATGATGCGTGAGTAGACCACCATAGACCTACGGGTCCGTAGGTAGTAGCTAGATGGCTTCTTCTCTCTTTCTTATGATTCTCAATACAATGGTCTCTTGGAGATCTATTTGATGTAAACTTTTGCGGTGTGTTTGTTGGGATCCGATGAATTTTGAGTTCATGATCAGTTTCTATCCATGAATATTATTGAGTCTTCTTTGATCTCTTATATGCATGATTGCTTATAGCATCATATTTCTTCTTTGAATCTTTGGTTTAGTTATGCCGACTAGATCGATTTTTCTTGCCATGGGAAGAGGTGCTTTGTGATGGGTTCGATCTTGCGGTGTTCTTTCCCAGTGACAGAAGGGGCAGCAAGACACGCATGTATCGTTGCTATTAAGGATAACAAGATGGGGTCTATTCCTACATGAATAGATCTTGTCTACATCAAGTCATTGTTCTTATTGCATTACTCCGTTTTCCATGAACTTAATACACTAGATGCATGCTGGATAGCGGTCGATGTGTGGAGTAATAGAGGTAGATGCAGGCAGGAGTCGGTCTATCTATCTTGGACGTGATGCCTATATAACGATCATCGCCTTGGATATCGTCATGACTATTTGATTTTCTATCAATTGCCCAACAGTAATTTGTTCACCCACCATGCGCTATACTCATGAGAGAAGCCACTAGTGAACCCTACGGCCCCCGGGTCTACTTTTCCATCATATTGCTTTTCCGATCTATCTTTTTGCAATCTTTGTTTTCAGATCTACAAAACCAAAAAACCCAAAAATATATTGCTGCATATTTACTCTTTTTATTTGTGTTCTTGAGAGATCTATCTCTCCTATCTATCACTACCTAATCTATCTTATTACCGTAGAGAGATTGACAACCTCTCTTCATGTCGGGTTGCAAGTATTTGTTGTTTCTGTGCAGGTGCTGCTTATTGGGTGTTGGTGATCCTCCTACTGGTTCGATAACCTTGGTTTCATAACCGAGGGAAATACTTACCGTCGCTGTACTGCATCATCCCTTCCTCTTTGGGGAAATACCGACGCAGTCTCAAGCCACGTCAATCTACGATGAGCTTGACCCCCGGATTATAATGTACCGGGGGTCCTAGGGCTATACAACTAAGATGGCTATGTCATAGGAGGCAGATTCCTCCACGGCTCCGGTATCTTCGTATTGCACTCCAAGTTTTTCGGAATTTTCATGGAATCCGCCATTGGGCCGCCTAAAGTGACCAAGGACAGAACCGGCCTAGGGGTCCACAACCCGTCCCACTAGGCTAGGAATCGACCTGAGCAGTGGTACGTCTCCAATGTATCTATAATTTATGAAGTATTCATGCTATATTAACATCAATTATATATGGTTATGGTGCACTTTCATATTATTTTTATGGACTAACATATTAATCTAGTGCCTAGTGTCAGTTCATGTTTTCTGCATGTTTTTGTTTTAATAAATATCTAAGAAGGTCAAAATGTCCCAACGATTTAATATGCTTTTTTCTAGAATATATCAGATTTTTTGGGCGAAGGAATCAACACAAGGGAGTGCCCGAGGGCCCCACATGGCCAGGTGGCGTGCCACCCCCAGGGCACACCGTGGGCCAGTGAGGTTGCTCCTTAAGTCGGTTGGAGCCCTTATTTCGCCACAAGAAAGCTAATTTTATGAAGAAAAAAACTCAAATTTCAGCCCAATTGAAGTTACGCATCTCCGACTATAAAATAAACGGTGCTCGGTCAGAAAACGGAACCGAAAACAGAAAAGAAAATGGAGATATCCAATTTAGGGGATAGCTGAAAGCACAACTTCTCCCTAGGTTGTTTTGGTAATCAATAACAACATATATTTCATTGGACTAATGTTTCCACCAAGTATATTTCAGGAAAGTTCAATGAATGGATTGGCAAAAGGATTTTGAGAATATTCCCTAGATGCAAGGAACATCTATTGGCAACAAGCTTGAAGACTCTACATTTTACATTTTTGTGAGAAATCACTTTGAGTCCATAGGAAAGCTAATACTATTAAAAGGGGATGAGGTGTCTATGATGATCTGGTTGCTCAATTGCTTAGAGATTAGCCACGAAATATACACATGGAATTCTCCCACAAATACTCTGTCCAAAACCAAATATCCAAAATCGGTGCCATCAAGTTTTTCCATTCGACCCTACTGAGTTTCACTTAGACAGATCATATGCCAAACCCTAGCTTCTCGGTGACACCAACTTTCACTTTCGGTGCAACCAAAAATCAGTGACCAACTCTCTAGTATCTCTTTTCCAAGAATCAGAATTTCCGAGATTTGGAAATCGGTACCACTGAGTTGTGTAACTGCCTAGGTCACCCATATCGGTACCACCGAGAATTATATATCGGTCTCACTGAAACGCCAAAAGTTGCCACATTTTGAACTAGTCGGTACAACCGAGTTTTTACTCCGGTTTCACCGAGTTGGGTAATAATGTTATAACGGTTGGATTTTGGAGATGCCTATATATATACCCCTCCACCACTCCTCACTCGTAAGATAAGCACCCAGAACACACTTACACTTGTCCCATCCATTTTCTGAGAGAGAACCACCTGCTCATGTGTTGAGATCAAGACCTTCCACTCCAACCATATGAATCTTGATTTCTAGCCTCCCCAAGTTGCTTTCTACCCAATCAACCTCTTCTACCAAGCCAAATCTATGAGAGAGTGATTGTGTGTTGAGGAGACTATCTTTTGAAGCACAAGAGCAACGAGTTCATCATTGTCACCACATCTATTACCTTTTGGAGGGTGGTGCCTCCTAGATTGGTTAGGTGTCGCTTGGGAGCCTCCTTCTTCGTGTTGTGGAGTTGAACCAAGAAGTTTGTATGGGCAAGGAGATCGCCTACTTCGTGAAGATCTACCCATAGTGAGGCTAGTCCTTCGTGGAGGGAAGCCGTGATGGAATAGACGAGGTTTCTACTTTGTGGACCCTAACGGGTGGAGCCCTCCGTGAACTCTTGCGACCGCTACCCTCCGTGGGTTGAAGTCTCCATCAGCGTGGACGTATGATAGCACCACCTATCGGAACCACGGGAAAAATCTCCGTGTCATCAATTGAGTTTGATTATCCTATCCCTACCTTTACTTTCATGTGCATGTCTTTACTTTCCGCTGCTATACTCTTAGACTTGCATGTGATGGGTGTACTTGACTTGCTACAATTGCTAAATCTTGCCAACATTTAAAATTGGGAAAAGGCTAGATTTTTATTTGGTTAAGTAGTCTAATCACCCCCCTCTAGACATACTTCGGATCCTACAATAGCTCCCTATCTTCCCAGAGGGCCAGGTGTCGGTACTAAAACCGGCAGATCTCGGGTAAGGGGTCCTGAGCTGTGGATCTAAGAACAATGGTAACAAGGAGTAGGGGAACGATGTTTACCCAAGCTCGGACCCCCTCGAAGAGGTAAAACCCTACGTCCTTCTTTGATTGTATTGACGATGGGGTATCGAGTACAAGTTGATGATCTAACTCGAGATCATTTGTGTAAGCTCTAAACCATAAGGTCAATAGTTGTGCTTCTACGATCTAAACCCCAGGATAATAGACTACTTGACAAATTAAAAACCTAACCTTTTCCCAATTTTAATGGTTGGAAGATTTTAGCAATTCTAACAAGTCTAGTGCACCCTACACATGCTAGTCAACAAGTATAGCAGTGGAAAGTAAAGACAAGCATATGTAAGAAGGAGTAGAGATAGGAAGATCAAACGCAATAGATGACACGGATATTTTTCCCATGGTTCCGATAGGTGGTTCTATCGTACGTCCATGCCGATGGAGACTTCAACCCACGGAGGGTAGCGGTCGCGAGAGTCCATGAAGGGCTCCATCCGTTAGGGTCCACAAAGTAGCAACCTCGTCTATTCCATCACGGCTTCCTTCCACGAAGGACTAGCCTCACTATGGGTAGATCTTCATGAAGTAGGCGATCTCCTTGCCCGTACAAACTTCTTGGTTCAACTCCACAACACGAAGAAGGAGGCTCCCAAGCGACACCTAACCAATCTAGGAGGCACCACCCTCCAAAAGGTAATAGATGTGGTAACAATGGTGAACTCCTTGCTCTTGTGCTTCAAAAGATAGTCTCCTCAACACACAATCACTCTCTCATAGATTTGGCTTGGTAGAAGAGGTTGATTGGGTGGAAAGCAACTTGGGGAGGCTAGAAATCAAGATTCTTATGGTCGGAGTGGAAGGTCTTGATCTCAACACATGAGCAGGTGGTTCTCTCTCAGAAAAATGGATGGGGCAAGTGTAAGTGTGTTCTGAGTGCTTCCTCTACGAACGAGAGGAGGTGGAGGGGTATATATAGGCATCTCCAAAAATCCAACTGTTACAACATTATTGCCCAACTCGGTGAAACCGATCCAAAAACTCAGTTGTACTGACTAGTACAAAATGTGGCAACTTTCAGCTTTTCGGTGAGACCGATATAGAAATCTCGGTGGTACCGATTCTTGAAAGCAGCTAACCAGAGAGTTGGTCCAAAAACTCGGTTGGTCCGATTCTCAAAACTCGGTGGTACCGATTCCTAAAAATGGCTGACCAGAGAGTTGGTCCAAAACTCGGTTGGTTTGATTTTCAAAACTTGGTGGTACCGAGATGCTAGGATTTGGCATAGGATCTGTCTAAGGAAAAACTCGGTTGGGCCAAATGGAAATTTTTGGTGGCACCGATTTTGGATATTTGGTTTTGGACAGAATATTTGTGGGAGAATTTCATGTGTATTTTTGGTGGCTAATCTCTAAGCACTTGAGCAACCAGATCATCATAGACACCTCATCCCCTTTTAATAGTATTGGCTTTCCTATGGACTCAAGGTGTGATTTCTTACAAAATGTAAAATGTAGAGTCTTCAAGCTTGTTGATTTTTCCAATCCTATTCCATGACTTCTTCTTCTCTCCTTGGGGATTCTCCACACATTCCATGGCTAATCTTCTCTGTGGACTTTATCTAAAATAAACTAGGTAAAACTATTAGTCCAGGAGACAATGTATATTGTCATGAGTTATCAAAACCTCCAAGGGAGCATATGTGCTTTCACTAGGTTACATGTTTGAGGTCGGTTGAGGAGATTCCAAACATAGAGCCATTCTTGGGGAGCATGCCAAATCTTTGGAGGTTTCCTTCCATGCCACAGACAATTTTTGATGCTTCTGAGGTGCTTCAGGCGGTAGTTCAACGGGCTCATAGTTCGACCCATGCTAACCAATCACTTTGGGCCGGTACCCCCTAGTCCAGGACACCCTCAGCAACCCCTGAACTGGTCTCTAATCGCCAAGGACGAAAAACACTCTTAGGATTGCTGAAATCCGAATGTCTCGGCTTGACAGGTGAGTTCCTCTGAATTGTAGAGTACGACTCCGAAATCCTTGTACCAACTCAACTTCGAAGGGTCACCGCAGTAGGAAACGGTCAGTTTCACATCTGACAACTTTAACCGAACCGTCACCACTTAAAATTGGCTCGGTCCAGTCATAATGAATAACATCGTGCTTCGAGGGAGTTCCCTTACTAGCCCGTCTCACCAAAAGTGGAGATTGTGCCCCGGATTTCAGGGGATATCATCAAAAAGGTTTGTTTCGACCATGGCCGATTAATGGTGACAAGGAACATGGCAATTTACATGACGCCACGTGGGGGCGTTTGGTCTTTCACCTTGCTATAAGAGCACAATGTTTATCCCATTTTCACCATGCCTCCCTTCTGTGCACCATATCCAACACCCCCAGAGCTCAAGCGCCCAGATCCCCTTTTCACCTTCAACTCCCACGTCAACATATCTTCCTCCATGGCCGACAAAGGTCATTGGGTGGCCTCCACTGTCACAGCCAACACCATCCAAGAACTAAAGGATGCTGGCTACCTCCCTGTGGATGCCAATTGTCGGGATCCAGAGCCCGGACAAGTCGTCCTGACCCCTAACCCAGGGGAACGGGTCATCTTTGTTTCCCACCTCATCCGAGGCCTGGGATTTCCCCTTCACCCATTCGTCAGGGGTCTCCTGTATTTCATTTTTCAAACTTAGATACTATCGGTATTATAGCCCTCCAAGGAATCACCTCGGTGACAAGGTGTCTTCGGGGTCGCCCCCCCTGAAATGGAGGAGAGCGGCACGACATGAACAAGTCCCCTCCCTCGGATCATGATGGATGTGACGCCCCCATTTTGATCATACGCTAATCATACATGCAAATGCATACGACCAAGATTAGGGACTCACTAGAAGATATCACAACACAACTCTAGACACAAATTAAAGTCATACAAGCTTCATATTACAAGCCAGGGGCCTCGAGGGCTCGAATACATAAACTCGATATACACACGAGTCAGCGGAAGCAAATAATATCTGAGTACAGACATAAGGTAAACAAGTCCACCTTAAGAAGGCTAGCACAAACATAACACAGATCGAAAGAGGCAAGGCCTCCTGTCTGGGAGCCTCCTATCCTACTGCTGGTCGGGGGCTGCCTCCATGCAGCAGTAGGCACCGTCGGTGTAGTAGTAGTCGTCGGCGGGATCCACTGTCTCTAGGGCTCCGTCATCTGGTCGCGGCAATCATATCAAGGGGAAAAGGGGGAGCAAAGCAACGGTGAGTATTCATCCAAAGTACTCGCAAGACTGACATCAGAACTATGCTAAGTATGCAACATTATCATAGGCATGGGGCTATATCTTTGGACTGACTGCAGAAATGCGAGAATAGAGAGAAGGCCTAGTCCTATCGAAGACTAGCATCTTTAGTGTCTTGCGGCATTAGAATAGTGTAAATTGGTATCTCATATGTAGCAATATTATTGTAGCAATTTTATTAAGTAACCACACCCAAAGATTCTTCCTCGACTCCCTGCGAGAAAGCAATCTCGGAGCCAACATTTTGTCTCAAGTCACAATTCTAGTTGTATTAGATCGGGATACAACTCCAAGTCGTCCTGTTACCGTGGACACTGCTATTTGAATAGTTGAATTCATCCCTGCAGGGGTGCACCACATTTCCCAACACGCTTGATAACCTTTGGCCCGACACACTTTCCTGGGTCCTGCCCGGCCTCGGGAAATCAACACGTCGTCGCCCTACCTAGGCTCAACAAAGAGGCGGATACGTCTCCAACGTATCTATAATTTTTGCTTGTTCCATGCAGTTATATTATCATTCTTGGATGTTTTACAATCATTTTATAGCAACTTTATATCATTTTTTGGGACTAACCTATTGACATAGTGCCAAAGTGCCAGTTGCTGTTTTTGCTTGTTTTTTACTTTGCAGAATATCAATACCAAATGGAGTTCCATCGCGACGAAACTTTTTGGAGATTTTTTCTGGACCAGAAGACACCGAGTGGGCCAAAGAAGTGCCGGAGAGGTGGGCCATGGAGACCACAATCCACCAGGGCGCGCCAGGGGGGCCCGGAGCCCTGATGGGTTGTGCCCTCCTCGGGGCCCCTCTTCACCGCCTCTGATGCCTATAAAGTCCAAAAAATTCCAAAAACCCTAGGGGGGTCGACGAAATACAATTCCAGCCGCCGAAAGTTCCAGAACCACGAGATCTAATCTAAACACCATTACAGAGGGGTTCATCTTCCTCATAAGTGCCTCTCCGATGATGCGTGAGTAGTCCACCATAGACCTACGGGTCCGTAGGCAGTAGCTAGATGGCTTCCTCTCTCTCTCTTATGATTCTCAATACAATGGTCTCTTGGAGATCTATTTGATGTAAACTTTTGTGGTGTGTTTGTTGGGATCCGATGAATTTTGAGTTCATGATATGTTTCTATCCATGAATATTATTTGAGTCTTTTTTGATCTCTTATATGCATGATTACTTATAGCCTCGTATTTCTTTTTCGAATCTTTGGTTTAGTTAGGCCGACTAGATCGATTTTTCTCGCCATGGGAAGAGGTGCTTTGTGATGGGTTCGATCTTGCGGTGTCCTTTCCCAGTGACAGAAGGGGCAGCAATGCACACATCTATCATTGCCATTAAGGATAACAAGATGGGGTCTATTCCTACATGAATAGATCTGGTCTACATCATGTCATCGTTCTTATTGCATTACTCCATTTTCCATGAACTTAATACACTAGATGCATGCTGGATAGCAGTCGATGTGTGGAGTAATAGTGGTACATGCAGGCAGGAGTCGGTCTACTTATCTTGGACGTGATGCCTATATAATAATCATCGCCTTGGATATCGTCATGACTATTCGATTTTCTATCAATTGCCCAACAGTAATTTGTTAACCTACCATGCGCTATACTCATGAGAGAAGCCACTAGTGAATCCTACGGCCCCCGGGTCTACTTTTCCAACATATTGCTTTCTGATCTATCTTTTTGCCTCTTTGTTTTCAGATCTACAAAACCAAAAACCCAAAAACATATTGCTGCATATTTTATTTGCTCTTTTTATTTTGTGTTCTTGAGAGATCTATCTCTCCTATCTATCATTACCTAATCTATATTTTTACCGTAGAGAGATTGACAACCTCTCTTTCGCGTCGGGTTGCAAGTATTTGTTGTTTGTGTGCAGGTGCTGCTTATTGGGTGGTGGTGATCCTCCTACTAGTTCGATAACCTTGGTTTCATAACTGAGAGAAATACTTACCGTCGCTGTGCTGCTTCATCCCTTCCTCTTTGGGGAAATACAGACGCAATCTCAAGCCATGTCAAAGGAATTTCTGTCGCCGTTGCCGGGGAGGAAGCGGTATCTTCTACGTGCCTATCGTAGGCGCTGAGGGACTTCATCATCATCTACCAGGTTCCTAATCACAAATCTCATCTCCTTGCAATTACATTATTTTCCATTTGCCTCTCGTTTCCTCTCCCCCACTTCACCAATTTGCCGTTTTATTCGCCCTCTTTTTCGTTTGCCTTTTTCACGCCGGATCTCTTCCTTGCGTAGTCACGATGACTCAAGAGAACACCAAGTTGTGTGATTTTTCCAATACTAATAACAATGATTTTATTAGTACTCCGATTGCTCCTCCCGCCACTAGTGCGGAGTCTTGTGATATTAATGCTGCTTTGTTGAATCTTGTCATGAAAGATCAATTTGCCGGTAATCCTAATGAGGATGCCGCGTCCCATCTAAACACGTTTGTAGAATTGTGTGATATGCAAAAGAAAAAAGGTGTGGACAATGATATAGTGAAGTTGAAATTATTTCCCTTTTCCTTGCGGTGTCGTGCAAAAATTTGGTTTTCTTCTTTGCCTCGCAATAGTATCGATTTCTGCAATAAGTGCAAGGATGCTTTTATCACTAAGTATTTTCCACCCACAAAAATTATTTCCCTTAGGACACAAATCATGAATTTTGAGAAACTTGAGCATGAACATGTTGCACAATCTTGGGAAAGAATGAAGTTGATGCTAAGAAATTATCCTACTCGTGATTAAATCTTTGGATGATCATACATTTTTTTATGCGGGGTTGAATTTTGTGTCTAGAAATCTTTTCGATTCCGCCGCGGGTGGTACTTTTATGGAGATTACTTTAGGTGAAGCTACTAAATTGCTAGATAATATCATGGCGAATTATTCACAATGGCATACCGAAAGAGCACCTACTAGTAAAAAAGTTAATTCAGTTGAAGAAACTAGTACCTCGAGTGATAAGGTTGATGCTTTGATGAAATTGGTTGCTAGTAAAAATGCTCCTATTGATCTTAATGATGTGCCTTTGTCTACCTTGATTAAGCAAAATAGTGATTCCGTTGATGTGAACTTTGTCTCGCGAAACAATTTCAATAACAATGCTTATAGAGGTAATTTTAATCCTAGGCCTTTTCCTGGAAATTCCTCTAATAATTATGGTAATTCATATGGTAATTCTTCTTACAATAATAATAGGAACACCTCTGATCTTGAGAGTAATATTAAAGAATTTATCAATGCACAAAAGGCTTTCAATACTACGATAGAAGAAAAGTTGAATACGATTGATGATATGTCTAGAAGCATTGATAGAATTTCTCATGATGTTGAAAATCTCAAATTGAAAGCTTTTGTGCCTAAGATTGATGAATCAATTAAAACTTTATATGTCTCTATGGATGAAAGTAAGAAAAGAACCGCTATGCTTAGAGCTAAAAGAGAAATCTTAGAAAAATCGTTTTCTAGTGATTGCCTTCATAAAAAAGATGAAGATCTTAGAGTGATTGGTGTTTCTTCAATTGATTCCTTGTTTAGTAATATTAAGATTGATGATAAAGGGACGGAAGTAGAGTCAAATTTAGCTAGAAGGCGTCCCAATAATTTGGAGGGTGAAAATCTTGATGAAAATTTTGATAAAAGTGGGTTTGAAGAGGTCAAAACTTTAACTAGTGATGTGCCCACTATTTTGGATTGCAAAGTCTTTAATTATGATAGTTGCTCTTTGATTGAATGCATTTCTTTGTTGCAATCCATGTTGAATTCACCCCATGCTTATGAGAAAAATAAAGCTTTTACTAAACATATCGTTGATGCCCTGATGAAATCTTTTGAAGAAAAGTTAGAGTTGGAGATTTCTATTCCTAGAAAATTGCATGATGAGTGGGAACCTACCATTAAGGTCAAGATTCAAAATTATGAGTGCTTTGCTTTGTGTGATTTGGGTGCTAGTGTTTCCACGATTCCGAAATCTCTATGTGATGTGCTTGGTCTTACCAATATTGAAGAATGTTCTCTTAATTTGCACTTGGCGGATTCTACTATTAAAAAGCCTTTGGGAAGAATTAATGATGTTCTTATTCTTGCAAATAGGAATTATGTGCCCATATATTTTATTGTGCTTGATATTGATTGCAATCCGTCTTGTCCTATTATACTTGGTAGACCGTTTTTACGCACTATAGGTGCCGTGATTGATATGAAAGAAGGCAATATTCGTTTTCAATTTCCCTTGAGAAAGGGTATGGAACACTTCTCTAGAACAAGAATTAAGACATCATATGAATCAATCATGAGGGCATCCTATGGATCCAAAACCAAGGATGACAATACTTGAAAATACGCATTATGCCTAGCTAGGGGCGTAAAACGATAGCGCTTGTTGGGAGGCAACCCAATGAATAAATAAATTTTTGCTTTTTCCTTTATGTTTTTGAGTGTTGACACAACTATGCTCTGTTATGATTGTCTTTTTATGGATTATTTAGTGTTTGTGCCAAGTAAAGCCTTTAGGATGATTCATAGGATGAGTAAAAATGATGGTGAATCTGAAACAAAAACTTTGCGTCCAGTATATAAACTTTTGCGGTGTGTTTGTTGGGATCCAATGAATTTTGAGTTCATGTTCAGTTTCTATCCATGAATATTATTTGAGTCTTCTTTGATCTCTTATATGCATGATTACTTATAGCCTCGTATTTCTTCTTTGAATCTTTGGTTTAGTTAGGCCGACTAGATCGATTTTTCTTGCCATGGGAAGAGGTGCTTTGTGATGGGTTCAATCTTGCGGTGTCCTTTCCCAGTGACAGAAGGGGCAGCAAGGCACACATCTATCATTGCCATTAAGGATAACAAGATGGGGTCTATTCCTACATGAATAGATCTTGTCTACATCATGTCATCGTTCTTATTGCATTACTCCATTTTCCATGAACTTAATACACTAGATGCATGCTGGATAGCAGTTGATGTGTGGAGTAATACTGGTACATGCAGGCAGGAGTCGGTCTACTTATCTTGGACATGATGCCTATATAATAATCATCGCCTTGGATATCGTCATGACTATTCGATTTTCTATCAATTGCCCAACAGTAATTTGTTCACCTACCATGCGCTATACTCATGAGAGAAGCCACTAGTGAATCCTACGGCCCCCGGGTCTACTTTTCCAACATATTGCTTTCTGATCTATCTTTTTGCCTCTTTGTTTTCAGATCTACAAAACCAAAAACCCAAAAACATATTGCTGCATATTTTATTTGCTCTTTTTATTTTGTGTTCTTGAGAGATCTATCTCTCCTATCTATCATTACCTAATCTATCTTTTTACCGTAGAGAGATTGACAACCTCTCTTTCGCGTCGGGTTGCAAGTATTTGTTGTTTGTGTGCAGGTGCTGCTTATTGGGTGGTGGTGATCCTCCTACTGGTTCGATAACCTTGGTTTCATAACTGAGAGAAATACTTACCGTCGCTGTGCTGCATCATCCCTTCCTCTTTGGGGAAATACAGACGCAATCTCAAGCCACGTCAAAGGAATTTCTGTCGCCGTTGCCGGGGAGGAAGCTGTATCTTCTACGTGCCTATCGTAGGCGCTGAGGGACTCCATCATCATCTACCAGGTTCCTAATCACAAATCTCATCTCCTTGCAATTACATTATTTTCCATTTGCCTCTCGTTTCCTCTCCCCCACTTCACCAATTTGCCGTTTTATTCGCCCTCTTTTTCGTTTGCCTTTTTCACGCCGGATCTCTTCCTTGCGTAGTCACGATGACTCAAGAGAACACCAAGTTGTGTGATTTTTCCAATACTAATAACAATGATTTTATTAGTACTCCGATTGCTCCTCCCGCCACTAGTGCGGAGTCTTGTGATATTAATGCTGCTTTGTTGAATCTTGTCATGAAAGATCAATTTGCCGGTAATCCTAATGAGGATGCCGCGTCCCACCTAAAGACGTTTGTAGAATTGTGTGATATGCAAAAGAAAAAAGGTGTGGACAATGATATAGTGAAGTTGAAATTATTTCCCTTTTCCTTGCGGGATCGTGCAAAAATTTGGTTTTCTTCTTTGCCTCGCAATAGTATCGATTTCTGCAATAAGTGCAAGGATGCTTTTATCACTAAGTATTTTCCACCCGCAAAAATTATTTCCCTTAGGACACAAATCATGAATTTTGAGCAACTTGAGCATGAACATGTTGCACAATCTTGGGAAAGAATGAAGTTGATGCTAAGAAATTATCCTACTCATGATTAAATCTTTGGATGATCATACATTTTTTTTATGCGGGGTTGAATTTTGTCTCTAGAAATCTTTTCGATGCTAAGAAATCTCTAGAAATCATTGCCTTGGATATCGTCATGACTATTCGATTTTCTATCAATTGCCCAACAGTAATTTGTTCACCCACTGTGCGCTATACTCATGAGAGAAGCCACTAGTGAATCCTACGGCCCGGGTCTACTTTTCCAACATATTGCTTTCCGATCTATCTTTTTGCCTCTTTGTTTTCAGATCGACAAAACCAAAAACCCAAAAACATATTGCTGCATATTTTATTTGCTCTTTTTATTTTGTGTTCTTGAGAGATCTATCTCTCCTATCTATCATTACCTAATCTATCTTTTTACCATAGAGAGATTGACAACCTCTCTTTCGCGTCAGGTTGCAAGTATTTGTTGTTTGTGTGCAGGAGCTGCTTATTGGGTGGTGGTGATCCTCCTACTGGTTTGATAACCTTGGTTTCATAACTGAGGGAAATACTTACCGTCGCTGTGCTGCATCATCCCTTCCTCTTTGGGGAAATACCGACGCAGTCTCAAGCCACGTTAGAGGCCAGCCCGCCGGTCTAAATCCTAAGCTGGTAGGGGTCATGGTCCCATCACCCTTTGCACTCCTGCATGATGCATGGGTGGCCGAGGTCAGTCCTAGCACCTCTTATACAAGATCAATGCTGTCGCGGACCACTCGGGCGCACGCCGCTCCATTGCTGACGTCCGAAGAGCTTCAGCTGATACAACGACGTCGAGTACCCATAACTTGTCCCACGTGAAGGTTAGTGCGAAAAAGGTCAATCGACCAACTCAGATCAAATACCCAACCCATTAGCATTTTGTAATTGCGGTGATGAGCGCGACCCATGATGTGCGGTCCCATAGCCCCGTCTCAAAGACTTGTGGCAAGGGCCAAGAATGCCCGACCACACCTTGTCGTATTACACCAACACCCTCCAGGTCATCCTGAGCTCATTATGTATCAACATTAAAGTAAATGTATCCGTGTGTATATAACACCAAGGGGGAAACACGAGGAGTCACCCTCGATGGATCCCACTCAATGTAATCGTCAAGGTGACTAGAGAGGAATCACCCTCCATGGTTCACACTTGAGGGGTTGCATGACAGAGTTGTCGTCGAGAGTGGTGAAGGAGGAATCACCCGCGATAACCACGACCGATTAGCTACACGACAGAGTTAGTAGCATGAGTACTTTTCGAGGTGTCACTCTCGGTACTCGATAGTAGCTCTGCAGAGTCGTACAACTAAGGGGTGTGCGATGAAGGTGACGTGCATGGCTTGTCGGTCGGCTGACCGAGTCTTCGAGTCGTCGATGTTGAATCAGGGGCAACTGGGACTAAGGGGTCACAGGGGATCACGAATCAACCTATACTAAGCAGGTGATATAATAGTAGGTACAGTAGCAGTTTAACAAAAACAGGCTATGCATCAGAATAGGAGCTATCTACAACAGTAGCAAAAACTAATGCAAGCATGAGAGGGAAAGAGATGGGCGATATCGGAATGATCAAGGGGGGTTTCTTGACTTGCTGCTCTGCTGCAAAAGGCTGGTCGTCAGTGGCGTAGTCGTACCCGGCAGCAGGGTCGGTCTCGGCGTCTACCGGAGAGAAGAGGGGGAAGAAACAATAAATATAAAGTAGATAGATGCAACACGATGCATGTCATGACAATATGCAGGGATAGGGATGAGCTAACGTAGTACTACAAGTTGCTGACGAAGCGGGAAAACATCTGACGATATTCCCAGGTCTCAGACTCCTACCGGACAGATTATCCTAACGCCAAATGTCCATGTTCATCATGCTAGGAGCATGTGACAGATGAAGGGACAACGTATTCGGTTTCGTGGGATTTTTCTGATCAACTTTCATATATAAAATATTTTCATCTCACTTATAGATTATTTTATATTAATTTCCAAAGTTTTATTAATATTCTGAAATTAACAGATTTATTTTAATTCGAAAAATGCTATTCTGACGTCAGCATGGCATCAGGCCGATGTCAGTAGTCAACATGGTTGTTGAGTGGTCAAACCCGACCAGTGGGCCCCATCTGTCATAGATAGTGGGTTGAAGAGAGTTTAATTAATTCCAATATTTGATTAATTAGGAGGCGGCCCACATGTCATACTCTGTTTATTAAAACAAAGTGATTAATTAGTCTAATTAGAGGTGGGGCCCAATGTCAGTGACTGTTAGGAGTTTTAAATTAGTGTTTAAGTTAATTGCTATAATGCGGGCCCTGTGTCAGTGACTGATTAGCGTCAGTATTAGTGGCTAATGATGGGGGCCCCACCTGTCGGTGACCCACCGTCTGTTTGAGCGCGGCGGCATGCCGGCGACGCTCTGGCGAGGGCCAGAAGCGCCGGCGTGACTCGGAAATGGTGCTCTGGCCACCATTTCGAGCGCCGCCACCTCCTACGGGATGCTGGCGGTGGCGCTCGTCGATCTACGCGGACAACAACGCTGGTTGGGGTCGGTAGGGGCGTCGGTGACAGGCCGTGGTGGTGGATGGTCTCGGGTCAGCACAGGCGCATGCATACAGCGAGCAATTCGTGTGAAACTAGCGCAGGGTGGGCTCTGGGGATCTCCAAGAGCTCACTGGTCAGCCAGGATCGGCTCTGCATCGAACAGACCGTCAGTCATGGTGGCGGGTGGAGCTCGGTATCGACGGCAACTTGCTAGCTAGCCTACGAAAGCGCACAGAGGGAGAGGACTACGAGGAGAAACTCACAGCGTTGGCGGGAAGGCTCAGGGAGGCTGGAGGAGCTCGAAGGGGTGCGAATCAATGGCGGCGAGCGCTCAGTGCCCGAGGGAAGAACGGGTCCATGGCAAGGCAGAGGGGCTCCTACGCTCCAATTCAACGGAGTGGTCAATGGAGGCGAGCCCAGCGGATCCCCTGGACTAGCTCCGACGGCTTGGAATGGACGGTGGTCGCGGCTTCATCACGGCGCAGCCATGGCTGCGTTCGGCCGAGCTCGATTTGTTGGAAATATGCCCTAGAGGCAATAATAAATTGGTTATTATTATACTTCCTTGTTCATGATAATCGTTTATTATCCATGCTATAATTGTATTAATTGGAAACTTAAATACATGTGTGGGTACATAGACAACACTGTGTCCCTAGTAAGCCTCTAGTTAAACTAGCTCGTTGATCAAAAGATGGTGAAGGTTTCCTAGCCATGGACATGAGATGTCATTTGATAACGGGATCACATCATTAGGAGAATGATGTGATGGACAAGACCCAAACTATAAACGTAGCATATGATCGTGTCAATTTATTGCTATTGTTTTCTGCATGTCAAGTATCTGTTCCTATGACCATGAGATCATGCAACTCACTGACACCGGAGGAATACCTTGTGTGTATCAAACGTCGCAACGTAACTGGGTGACTATAAAGATGCTCTACAGGTATCTCTGAGGGTGTCTGTTGGGTTGGCATGGATCAAGACTGGGATTTGTTACTCCGTATGACGGAGAGGTATCTCAGGGCCCACTCGGTAATACAACATCACAATGAGCCTTGCAAGCAATGTGACTAAAGTGTTAGCCACGAGATCTTGTATTACGGAACGAGTAAAGAGACTTGCCGATAACGGGATTGAACTAGGTATAGAGATACCGACGATCGAATCTCGGGCAAGTAACATACCGAAGAACAAAGGGAACAGCATACGGGATTAACTGAATCCTTGACATAGAGGTTCGACCGATAAAGATCTTCATAGAATATGTAGGAGCCAATATGGGCATCCAGGTCCCGCTATTGGTTATTGATCGTAGAGGTGTCTCGGTCATGTCTACATAGTTCTCGAACCCGCAGGGTCTACACACTTAACATTTGGTGACGGTTAGTATAGTTGAGTTATTGTGTTGGTGACCGAAGGTTGTTCGGAGTCCCGGATAAGATCCCGGACATGACGAGGGTCTCCGGAAGAGTCCGGAGGTAAAGATTGATATATGTGATAATAGTGTTTTGATCTCCGGAAGGGTTCTGGAATTCACCGGAAGGGGTTCCGGATGTTTACCGAAGTGTTCGGGTGCAGCAACACATTATATAGGCCAAAGGGGTAAAGCCCACGAGGTATTGGAAAGTGCAAAAGGAAGTTTTGCTGCTGCCTTAAGCGGTACTACCGCTGGTAAGGCAGTACTACCGCGTAAGCGGTACTACCGCTTGTGTGAAGCGGTACTACCGCTCAAGCGGTACTACCGCTCGTGAGCGGTACTACCGCTTGTACGCGGGACTGCTGGGATCCGAGTTGGACTCTTTCCCTGCGGGCCAAACCGACCTTGTGCGGGCAAAACCGACCTGGAGGAGGCTTTTACTCCAAGTTTAGACCCCAAGGCTCAACATATAAATAGAGGGGAAGGGCTAGCACACGGGATACATCAAGATTTCCCAAGCCGTGTGTCGGCAACCCTAACCCTCTAGTTCTCCCGTCATAATCTCCGTAGTGCTTGGCGAAGCCCTGCAGAGATTGTTCCTCACCACCATCACCACGCCGTCGTGCTGCCGGAACTCATCTACTACTTCACCATCGCTCGCTGGATCGAGGAGGTGAAGGCGTCATCAAGCCGTACGTGTGTTGAACGCGGAGGTGCCGTCCGTTCGGCACTAGTTCGTGATCAGATCGAGGGACGACTTGCGATTTGGATCGCGGAGACGTTCGACTACATCAACCGCGTTTCTTAACGCTTCCTCTTAGCGATCGACAAGGGTATGTAGATTCACTCTCCCTCTCGTAGATGCTCATCACCATGGATAGATCTTGTGTGTGCATAGGACAATTTTTGTTTCCCATGCTACGTTCCCCAACAGTGGCATCTGAGCTAGGTCTATGCGTAGATGAGATCTCGAGTAGAACACAA
This sequence comes from Elymus sibiricus, assembly GCA_039707655.1. Taxonomy (NCBI): domain Eukaryota; kingdom Viridiplantae; phylum Streptophyta; class Magnoliopsida; order Poales; family Poaceae; genus Elymus; species Elymus sibiricus. The sequence goes on along the minus strand of CM077675.1, from coordinate 370,811,841 downwards.
ACGAGTTGTGGGCGTGGGTGTATACATATTGCTTGCCGTTACTAGTTGATACTTGATTCGGCGGTATTGTGAGATGAAGCGGCCCGGACCAACATTACTCGTACGCTTACGAGAGACTGGTTCCTTCAACTGACATGTAACTTCGTTGCATAAAGATGGCTAGCGGGTGTCTGTCTCTCTCACTTTAGTTGAATCGATTTCAATGAAGAGGGTTCTTTTAGAAGATCAAAAAGCAATCACTACACCACGTTGTGGTTTTGCGTAGGTAAGAACGGTTCTTGCAAACCCATAGCAGCCACGTAAAACTTGCAACAACAATTAGAGGACGTCTAACTTGTTTTTGCAGGGTATGTTGTGATGTGATATGGCCAATTACATGATGAGATATATGTGATGTATGAGATGATCATGTGTTGTATAGAATATCACGACTTGCATGTCGATGAGTACGGCAACTGGCAGGAGCCATAGAGTTGTCTTTAATTATTTTCGCCGTTTTGCTTTACTTTATCGCTATGAGTTAGCAATAGTCGTGGAAGCAACAGTCGGTGCGACAACCTTATGGCGACACGTTGATGGAGATCAAGATGATGAAGATCATGGTGTCATGCCGGTGACGATGGAGATCATGCCGGTGCTTTGGAGATGGAGATCAAAAGCACAAGTTCATGGCCATATCATGTCACTTACGATTTGCATGTGATGTTAATCCTTTTATGCATCTTATTTTGCTTAGGACGGCGGTAGCATTATAAGGTGATCCCTCACTTAAATTTCAAGATAAATTGTGTTCTCCCCGAGTGTGCACCGTTGCGAAAGTTCGTCGTTTCGAGACACCACGTGATGATCGGGTGTGATAGACTCTACGTTCACATACAACGGGTGCAAGCCAGTGTTGCACATGCGGAACACTCGGGTTAAACTTGACGAGCCTAGCATGTACAGACATGGCCTCAGAACACAAGAGACCAAAAGGTCGAACATGAGTCATATAGTAGATATGATCAACATGAAGATGTTCACCATTGAAACCACCTCAACTCACGTGATGATCGGACTTGAGTTGGTGGATTTGGATCATGTTACACTCGAACGACCGGAGGGATGTCTATTTGAGTGGGAGTTTTTAAGTAATATGATTAACTAAACTCATTATCTTGAACAATAGTCTAAGTTGTCTTTGCTATATTTATGTTGTAGATCATGGCTCGCGCAGTAGCACCCCTGAATTTTAATGCGTTCCTAGAGAAAGCTAAGTTGAAAGATGATGGAAGTAACTTTGTGGACTGGGCCCGTAATCTAAGGATTATCCTTACGGCTTCCCAGAAGGCTTATGTCCTTGATGCACCACTTGGTGATCCACCCGCTCCAGTTGAGTCTCTAGACGTTGTGAACGCCTAGCAGGCTCGTTCTGAAGATTACTCAATAGTTCAATGTGCAATATTGTATGGCTTAGAACCGGGACTTCAAAGACGTTTTGAACGTCATGGAGCATATGAGATGTTACAGGAGTTGAAGTTTATCTTTCAGAAGAATGCCCGGATCGAGAGGTATGAGATCTCCGATAAGTTCTATGCTTGCAAGATGGAGGAGAACGGGTCTATCAGTGATCACGTACTCAGAATGTCTGGGTACTCCACCCGTCTGGCTGAATTGGGGATGCCCCTTCCGCCAGAGGCTATCACTGACAGAGTTCTTCAATAATTGCCACCTAGCTACAAGAGCTTCGTGTTGAACTATAACATGCACGGGATGAACAAGTCAGTCGCCGAGCTGTTTGCGATGCTGAAAGCCGCCGAGTCTGAAATTCAGAAGGAGCATCAAGTGTTGATGGTCAATAAAACCACTAGTTTCAAGAAAAATGGCAAGGGTAAGAAGGGTAACTCCAAGAAGAGTGGCAAAGCAGTTGCCCCTCCCGTGAAGAAACCCAAGGCTTGACCCAAACCAGAAACTGTGTGCTTTCATTGCAAGGGAACTGGACACTGGAAGCAGAACTGCCCCAAGTATTTGGCTGACAAGAAGGCGGCCAACAACAAACAAGGTATATATGATATACATGTTATTGATGTGTACCTTACCAACTCTCGTTGTAGTGCCTGGGTATTTGATACCGGTGCGGTTGCTCACATTTGCAACTCTAAACAGGAACTGCGGAATAGACGGAGGCTGGCAAAGGACGAAGTGACGATGCGCGTGGGAAATGGTTCCAAGGTTGATGTGATCGCCGTCGGCACGCTCGCTCTTCGATTACCATCGGGATTAGTGATGAACCTGAATAATTGTTATTTAGTGCCTGCGTTAAGCATGAACATTATATCTGGATCTTGTTTATTGCGAGACGGTTACTCATTTAAATCAGAGAATAATGGTTGTTCTATTTATATGAGTAATATCTTTTATGGTCATGCACCCGATGTGAGGGGTTTATTCTTATTGAATCTCGATAGTAATGATACACATGTTCATAACATTGATGCCAAAAGATGTAGAATTGATAATGATAATACCACTTTCTTGTGGCACTGCCGTTTAGGTCATATTGGCGTAAAACGCATGAGGAAGCTCCATGCTGATGGACTTTTGGAGTCACTTGATTTTGAATCACTTGACACATGTGAGCCATGACTCATGGGCAAGATGACTAAAACGCCGTTCTCTGGAACAATGGAACGGGCAAATGACTTGTTGGAAATCATACATACTGATGTGTGTGGTCCGATGAGTATTGAGGCGCGCGGTGGTTATCGTTACTTTCTCACCTTCACTGATGACTTAAGTAGATATGGGTATATTTACTTAATGAAACACAAGTCTGAAACATTTGAAAAGTTCAAACAATTTCAGAGTGAAGTTGAGTATCATCGTAACAAGAAGATTAAATTCCTACGATCTGATCGAGGAGGAGAATATCTGAGTTATGAGTTTGACAATCACTTAAGACAATGTGGAATTGTTTCACAACTGACACCGCCTGGAACACCACAGCGTAATGGTGTGTCCGAACGTCGTAATCGAACCTTATTGGATATGGTGCGATCTATGATGTCTCTTGCCGATTTGCCACTATCGTTTTGGGGTTATGCATTAGAGACAGCTGCATTCACTTTAAATAGGGCACCATCGAAATCCGTTGAGACGACGCCATATGAACTTTGGTTTGGCAAGAAGCCAAAGTTGTCGTTTCTTAAAGTTTGGGGATGTGATGCTTATGTCAAAAAGCTTCACCCTGAAAAGCTGGAACCCAAAGCGGAGAAATGCGTCTTCATAGGATACCCAAAAGAGACAGTTGGGTATACCTTCTACCTCAGATCCGAAGGCAAAGTGTTTGTCGCTAAAAACGGAACATTTCTTGAGAAAGAGTTTCTCTCGAAAGAATTGAGTGGGAGGAAGATAGAACTTGATGAGGTTGTTGAACCTTTACTTCAACCTGAAAGTAGCGCAGCGCAGAAAGATGTTTCTGTAGAGCCTACATCAGCTGAAGAGGAAGTTAATGATGATGATCATGAAGCTTTGGATCAAGTTGCTATCGAACCACGTAGGTCGACAAGGACGCGTACTGCTCCTGAGTGGTACGGCAACCCTGTCTTAGAGGTCATGTTGTTGGACAACGATGAACCTACGAGCTATGGAGAAGCGATGATGGGCCCGGATTCCGAGAAGTGGTTAGAGGCCATGAAATCCGAGATGGGATCCATGTATGAAAACAAAGTGTGGACTTTGGAAGTATTACCTGAAGGGTGTAAGGCCATTCAGAACAAATGGATCTTTAAGAGGAAGACGGATGCGGACGGTAATGTCACCGTCTATAAAGCTCGACTTGTGGCAAAGGGTTTTTCACAAGTTCAAGGAGTTGACTACGATGAGACCTTCTCACCCGTAGCGATTCTTAAGTCCGTCAGAATCATGTTAGCAATAGCTGCCTTCTTCGATTATGAAATTTGGCAGATGGATGTCAAAATAGCGTTCCTTAACGGTTTCCTTAAGGAAGAGTTGTATATGATGCAACCAGAAGGTTTTGTCGATCCAGAGAATGCTGACAAAGTTTGCAAACTCCAGCGATCCATTTATGGACTGGTGCAAGCATCTCGGAGTTGGAATCTTCGCTTTGATGAGGTGATCAAAGCGTTCGAGTTTGTACAAGTTTACGGAGAAGCTTGTATTTACAAGAAAGTGAGTGGGAGCTCTATAGCGTTTCTGATATTATATGTGGATGACATATTGCTGATTGGAAACAATATAGAAATGTTGGAAGGCGTGAATGAATATTTGAACAAAAGTTTTTCAATGAAGGACCTAGGAGAAGCTGCTTTCATATTAGGCATCAAGATCTATAGAGATAGATCGAGACGCTTAATAGGACTTTCACAAAGCACATACCTTGACAAAGTTTTGAAGAAGTTCAAAATGGATCAGTCCAAGAAGGGGTTCTTGCCTGTTTTGCAAGGTGTGAAGTTGAGTAAGACTCAATGCCCAGTGACTGCAGAAGATAGAGAAAAGATGAGTGTCATCCCCTATGCTTCAGCCATAGGCTCTATCATGTATGCAATGTTGTGCACAAGACCCGATGTCAGCCTTGCCATAAGTATGGTCGGAAGGTTTCAAAGTGATCCAGGAATGGAACACTGGACGGCGGTCAAGAATATCCTGAAGTACCTAAAAAGGACCAAGGACATGTTTCTCGTTTATGGAGGTGATCAAGAGCTCGTCGTAAAGGGTTACGTCGATGCAAGCTTTGACACTGATCCGGATGACTCTAAGTCACAAACCGGATACGTATTTATTCTTAACGGGGGTGCGGTTAGCTGGTGCAGTTCCAAGCAAAGCGTGGTAGCTGATTCTACATGCGAAGCGGAGTACATCGCTGCCTCGGAGACGGCGAATGAAGGTGTCTGGATGAAGGAGTTCATGACAGATCTTGGAGTAATGCCTAGTGCGCTTAACCCAATGACTCTGTTTTGTGATAATACTGGTGCCATTGCTCTGGCCAAGGAACCAAGATTTCACAAGAGGACCAGGCACATAAAGCGACGTTTCAATTCCATCCGCGATTACATCAAGGAGGACGGCATAAATATTTGCAAAGTACACACGGATCTGAATGTTGCAGCTCCGATGACTAAACCTCTTCCATGGGCTAAACATGAACAACACCAGAACTGCATGGGTGTTCGATTCATTACAATGTAAATCACATAGTGATGTGAACTAGATTATTGACTCTAGTGCAAGTGGGAGACTGTTAGAAATATGCCCTAGAGGCAATAATAAATTGGTTATTATTATACTTCCTTGTTCATGATAATTGTTTATTATCCATGCTATAATTGTATTAATTGGAAACTTAAATACATGTGTGGGTACATAGACAACACTGTGTCCCTAGTAAGATTCTAGTTAAACTAGCTCGTTGATCAAAAGATGGTGAAGGTTTCCTAGCCATGGACATGAGATGTCATTTGATAACGGGATCACATCATTAGGAGAATGATGTGATGGACAATACCCAAACTATAAACGTAGCATATGATCGTGTCAGTTTATTGCTATTGTTTTCTGCATGTCAAGTATCTATTCCTATGACCATGAGATCATGCAACTCACTGACACCGGAGGAATACCTTGTGTGTATCAAAAGTCGCAACGTAACTGGGTGACTATAAAGATGCTCTATAGGTATCTCCGAGGGTGTCTGTTGGGTTGGCATGGATCAAGACTGGGATTTGTTACTCCGTATGACGGAGAGGTATCTCAGGGCCCACTCGGTAATACAACATCACAATGAGCCTTGCAAGCAATGTGACTAAAGTGTTAGCCACGAGATCTTGTATTACGGAACGAGTAAAGAGACTTGCCGATAACGGGATTGAACTAGGTATAGAGATACCGACGATCGAATCTCGGGCAAGTAACATACCGAAGAACAAAGGGAACAGCATACGGGATTAACTGAATCCTTGACATAGAGGTTCGACCGATAAAGATCAATATAATCCTTAATAAGAGCAAACTTCTCCGATATAGTGTAGTTGGGAGTATTCAAAAAGATAATAGGACTATCATGTGTGGGTGCAATAGCAACAATTTCATTCTTAACATAAGGAACTATAGCAAGTTATATCCATAAGCCTAATTCATATTGGCATCATGGCCACAAGCATAGTAAGCATCAAGTTTATCAAAAAGGGATATTTCAAATGAATCCAAGGGATCATAGCAATTATCATAGAATTCATCCTTCGGTAAGCACAAAGGGAAATTAAATAATGTATGAGTTGAAGAGTTACTCTCATTAGAAGGTGGGCACGAGTATCTAATCCGCTCTTCCTCCTTTTGTTCTTCGCTCTCCTCCTCATCTTTTTCATCTAATGAGCTCATAGTTTCAGCAATTTCTTCTTCCATAGATTCCTGCAAAATATTAGTCTCTTCCAAGGCAGCGGTCATTCTTTCAACAAATTCTTTAACATAAGCATTAGAAGCATAGTTTTCATAGCAATATTTGAGTATGGCAAAATTTTCAGACTTGTAAAGAGTAGCATCACACTTTTTAGTCAAAGAAGCAATGCCATAAGCACCCTTAAAAGCAACAAATTATTCAATTTGCTCAACATCATAATAACAATAGGCTTCGTTGGCATAAGAAGATAGTATTTCATTATCATTAAACACACATTGGTAGGGAAGGTGTTTTTTAGTTTCTTCAGAACAACAAGTAAAATCATAAATTTCACATCATTAGGTTGGTGATGTTGTTTTCCTTAACATCATTTTTTTGGGATTTTTAACAAGTGTGTAACAATTTTCCTTTTCTATTTGGGGTTTTATTTTAACACAATAAAATTCAATGGCCTTTAGTGGTGGAATTTGAAATGAGATATTAAATTCAAAGTGGTCAAGCACTGTTTAGCAAAAGCATTTAGCTTAATCTTGGCCATTACTGTAGCTTAATTATAATGATCACTGTAGCTTAATCCAAGGGTGTCACAATGGACTAGGTTAGGCGACCTCCTTTTCCGACCCCGTGGGAGAGAACATGGGGGTTCTAGCTACCGGGACCAAGACCCCAACCACCGAGGACCACGAGGGAACAATCCCTCTGGTTGAGGAGAATATCGAGCTTGGAAAGCCCGAGCCTTGGGCCACCGCCGCCCTAGAACCCGAGTGGCAGCCGGAGCCGGTGGATTCCCCTTCTAAAGGGAGGCCTACCAAGGAGGCCCCACCCCCTACTCCAACCCCAACATCAGAGGGGCTTGAGTGGCAAGATTTGGAGAGGGCCATGCAAGGCACCTGTATACTACTCGAGCACCGAGTCCTTTTCGACTTAGTGTTCCGCCAACTTCGGCCCACAGAGACCAGGATGCAGGAGGCCTTCAAGGGCCTATGCCAAAGCTTCGACGTATGTGTATCGAAGCACCCTTCTGTTTTGACAAGCATGATGTTTTCCCTTTAAATAGCTGCTAGTATGCCCAGTAGTCTTGGACGGATTCATGTTTCAATAAAATTATGTCGTCCGAAGACTTGAAATTCCAAGGACAAAAAAAGATGTACCGAAACTTCGCAACAGAGTATGGAGAAAGTAACATCCGAGCCCGAAGCGAGTTTGCAAAAACTGACTTCGGGGTTGTTGTGCTTTTTTAATTTAAAGTTGTAAACTGGTAGTCCCTCGAGACTCTGGTCGGATTTGGAGAATCCAAAAAGAGGATCGAGTAATCCCTTCAGGAACTAACATTTCGACTTTATAGGCCTCTGCCTCTCCCTCATTCTCCAACACTAAGGAGTTGGAGGAAAGGAATTATAAGTTATCTCGCACCGAGGAGACATGCTTTTAATTAAAAAGCAACTGGAAAGCGCACAAGGCAAGTCTTTAGTACGTCGGTCCTTATGCTTTGAATATAGTGTTGAACACTTCCATTTATTTTTCAACAACAAGCTTTCCAACATTCGAGGCCCTCCGAGCCGAGCTCTCTAAAACTCAGAAGGAGGCAGAGCGGCATAGGGTTGCTGCCGAGAAGGCTAACCAGGAGTTGGATGAAGAGAGGACTGCCCGGGGCAAAGATCTAGCCCAGGTGGCCGAGGTGGAAGAGTACCTAAAGAGCCTCACCACGGAACTTGACACCATGCGGGGCATGGCAGCCAAGGTCGAGAGACTGGACTAGTCACTGAAGGAGGCCCAGGCTCAGGCGAGGGCGGACCGCGATGAGCTTAAGCAGATTAAGCAAATCGCTGGTGGTAAGCCGTATTCAATGTGCTGTGTCTTCGGGGTTGGTCGGTTTACTCAACTGACCCCATTGTGGCGTTCTACAGGCGCCTTCGCGGATCTTTCGAGGAGCGTGATACGTCTCCAACGCATTGATAATTTATGAAGTATTCATACCATATTCACCTATGTTTACTATACTTTTATATGGCTTTGATGCATTTTTTATGATTTAATTAGAATTAACCCGGACTGACGCTGTTTTCAGCAGAATTACCGTGGTGTCATTTTTTTGTGTAGAAAATGAAAGTTCTCATAAACGCCCGAAATTTTTGGTGATTTTTTTCTGGAACATATGAGCAACATTGGAGAGAAGAACCACCGGAGGGGGGCCACGAGGCTCTCACAAGCGAATAGGGCGCGCCCAGGGGGGTCAAAGGGCCCTCTTAGCTTGTGGGCCCCTCGTAACTCTGTTTTGCGTGATTCCAATGCCAAAAGTCCTATAAATAGAGAAACCATCAGAAATTAGGAGAGACTCTCCGCTCCGCCGCCGCAGCTCTCTGTATCGAAGGAAAACCAATATGGAGAGAAAACAAAGAGTAAAACACAGAGAGATATTCAATCTTGAAGGGGCTCTCGCCCCTCCGGGATCCATGAAGCCCAAGGACCAGAGGGGGGAACCTCTCCCCATCTAGGGAGAGGCCATGGAGGAAGAAGCCTAAGGGGGAGACTCTCTCCCGTTCTCTTCCAGTGGCGCCGGAGTGCCGCCGGGTGAACCATCGCCGCGGTGATCGTCTTCATCAACATCACCTTCCCTCATCTATCTACGGCGGTCCACTCTCCCGCACCCCGTTGTAATCCCCTAATTAAACATGGTGTTTCATGCCACATATTATTAATCAATGATGTGTTGTCATCCTATGATGATTGAGTAGACTTATGTTGTCCTTTGGGTTGATTAATGATCTTGATTGGTTTGAATGTATGTTTTATTTTGGTGATGTCCTATGGTGCCCTTCATGCTGTGCACACATGAGGGATTCTCATTGTACGGTGTTGCAATATGTTCATGATTCGCTTATAGTGGGTGGCTAGAGTGACAGAAGCTTACACCCGAGTAAGGGGATTGTTGCGTACGGCAGTAAAGGGGACTTGATCTTTAATGCTATGGTTGGGTTTACCTTAATGATTTCTAGTAGTTGCGGATGCTTGCTAGAGGTCCAATCATAAGTTCATATGATCCAAGTACGGAAAAGTATGTTAGCTCATGCCTCTCCCTCATATAAAATTGCAATAATGATTACCGATCTTGTTATCAATTGCATAGGACAATTTGGCACACCATACCATCATTATTCCACACTCGCTATTTGTAACATATTGTAATATATTCTAACTCTATTTAGGGCATCAACTATTTTTCGTATTTTAGTTCTCCAATATCATGCAAAGCTATCCTATTCATACCCACAACGTAGTTTTATTTCCCGTTTCTAGATAAAAGCAAACGCTCGGTGTACATAGAGTCATATCGGTGTCAGATAGGACTCTAGAGAATATTGATCTTACCTTTATCTCCTTGTGGGTTCGACACTCCATACTTACCACTTCCATCTTTGGAAAGTGCTACGATTATTCCTTGCACTCGGGAATTACCAAGCTCTTTTCAGACGCCGTTGCCAGGGAGCAATAGCGCGGGGTTAATATTTTCCTGTATGCTTGTTTGCTTCTATCACTAAGTAGATTTTGTTTTCCTTTTGTTTCAGTATTCTTGTTTTATTTATTTAGTTGTGGGTGAAACAAACAAAAAAATTGAAAAATTAAAAACACAAAAAGAATTACCTGCCTTTTATAAGAGAAGCGATTGGAAAGTTATGCATTGTAGAAGTGAGGGTCGACCTTTAACACTTGTGTTCATGCTCATGGAAACCATGTAGAATTTTTCATGGAAGTTTCTCATAAAAATAACTATCTCCTTTCATATAACATTGTACCATAAAAATAATGTGCTTGTTATAATATTCATGATGCTCTTTTGCATGTTTCATCTACTATTCTTATGTGAGCATCATTGAAATCATCATGCCTAGCTAAAAGGCTTTGAAGGAAATCGCTTGTTGGGAGACAACCCAACACTTACCGTTTCTGTTTTTGGGTATTCATATGATTAATGTACTGTAGTAATCATGTTTTGTGTCTTTTATTTCAATAATGTGCCAAGTAAAGCCTTTGGGATGATTTGGATGATAGTAGATTTGATCCTGTGCAAAAACAGAAACTTTTGCGTCCAATGCAGAATTTCTCTGATTTTACTAGAACGTATTGTTGATATGAATTTTGTAAAAGTATTGTTATACAAATTCCCCAGGTTGTCCTAATGTTTCATAATTTTTGGAGTTACATAAGTATAGTTGCTCTATAGATCATTACAGACTATTCTATTTTAGACAGATTCTGTTTTTGCTTACATAGTTTGCTTGTTTTAATGATGCTATGGATTATATCGTGGGATATAAGCCATGGAAAAGTTAGAATACAGTACCTTATGCAATAATTAAATATGAATCAGTTTATAACTGTACCTAAAGTTTATGATTTGCCTATTATACTAACGGATCTCACGAGGTTTCTATTAAGTTTAGTGTTATTGAAGTTTTCAAGTTTTGGGTGAGATACCAATATGAGGAGAATAAGGAATGTCAAGACCCTAAGCTTGGGGATGCCCAAGGCACCCCCAAGGTAATATCCAAGGAAGACTCAAGCGTTTAAGCTAGGGGATTGATACGTCTCCAACGTATCTATAATTTTTGTTTGTTCCATGCTGTTATATTATCACTAGTCATCCACCCGTGAACCTGCACAACCTAGCTATTACAGGGAGACATATTTATTAATAAAATCACATTTCTATGTAAAATGCAAATGTTAAATTTTAAATATCATACAAACTTGACATATGAAGTTATTTAAACAACCATGACAAATAATAAACACATGTATTCAAACTTCTAGGGAAGAGTGCATTTGCCTTTTTGTTTATGTTTCACATACTGCCATCATTGGTCTGAATGAAGTGTTCATGTCATAGTAGTACGATCCACCTCATTGTGAATTTTACAACACCTACTAAGGGATGGAGAGAGTATGAATCAAATTTACCAATATGGAAAGATATGCGTCTTCCTGGCTTATTCAAGCCACAATGCAGCATATATAGCACACCTGAACAAAAGTTGGGAGAAAGATACACTAAACTCACCTACCGCCCAACAAAGTTTCAAGCATGAGAGGCATATGCCGTATAGTAAGGTTCATTTGCCCAAGGATGATGTAAATATCAAGTATTTACATATACAAAATTATAAGAAGAGGTACATGTTCTTCTTAAAGTCTGGAGAATACGTTTAGGCCGTTATGTGTTCCATTTAGTGGAGTCCATTATTCAATGTTAAATTACTTTTTCGTGGTCGGTGTATATATGTACCACAACTGCAATGCTACTCATACATTTTACATAATCTATATTTATTCTTAGTGCATTAGGCTGTGATCCTGACTTATCTTAAAAACGGTGTATAACCAATTGCGGTTTTATCTATCTAGCATCATATGAAACTGTACAATATCTCTTACTTACAAAATTATTTCACTCCTAAATTTTAAAATTTAATAGATGCAGTTGTAAAATAACCCTATTTGAAAAATCAGGAGTTTGCCTTGCCAACCCGTAGCACAAAAGGCAATAATTTTCCTTATTGCTATTTATTAAGATTATTGTATTCACATTTTTTTATGCACGACAATATATCATATTTTCTTACCTGTGTCACAATTAGGTCGTTATTGCAAGAATTTTTTATGCTCGTGCCTGATATTTTTTTACTTGGCAAGGTCTTCCTTTTGTATGATGGGATTAAGTTATTATTTTTAAACAGGAAACAAACTCAGTTTCTTTTAGTTGAGTCTTCCGGGCACCTTTTTCTGTGGGAGTGGACGCCTTACTTGTACATGTTGTTTTGTTTGTCTAGCCGCTCAGGCAAATGGTTTTTATTCCATGGAAATTGGGATTTGTGATCCTTTGTTAGCTTGGCCGTGATGGTCTTTTAGTTCTATGTACGTGTCTTCTTTTCTTTGCAAGGAGAAGGCATGTGCTTTCTCGTGGGAGCTTGGACGTGGGTGTTAGGACTCCTTTTGTTTTTGGACGTGTCACTTTAATCTTTTGATTGAAAATACATAGGAACAACTATGTTTTATGTGCATCTAGAAAACCTATTTTACGTGACTTTTTTGTACATGAGTTTAAACGTGATTTTTTCTGGGACCTTGGACGTCACCGTTAGGGACTCCTTTTTTAGTTGACTCTTTTTTACGCATGAGTTTAATATTTTACTTAAACGTGGTGGCAACTATTTTTTTACGTGACACTTATTTAGGTGAGTTCCATCCTTTGCGTACGTGGTGGTTCTGTTAATAAGTCAGCTTTAATCTCTTGCGTAGGTGGCTTTTTGTTTAATAATAAGCCATGGACTTTTGGTAGATCTTGGTCATTAAATTTAAAATCTAATGGTCGTATTAATCTTTATGATGTGGATTAATGTGGAAGCACGAAATGTGCATCCAATTAGTAAATATAAGATTCTTGGATGTTTTACAATCACTTTATAACAACTTTATATCATTTTTTGAGACTAACATATTGACATAGTGCCAAAGTGACAGTTTCTGTTTTTGCTTGTTTTTTACTTTGCAGAATATCAGTACCAAACGGAGTCCAATCGCGACGAAACTTTTTTGAAATTTTTTTTGGACCAGAAGACACCCAGTGGGCCAAAGAAGTGCCAGAGAGGATGGCTATGGAGGCCACAACCCACCAGGGCGCGCCAGGGGACCCCAACGCGCCCTGATGGGTTGTGCCCTCCACGGGGCCCCTCTCCACCGCCTCTGACGCCTATAAATACCCAAATATTCAGAAAACCCTAGAGGAGTCAACGAAAAACACATTCAGTCGCCGCAAGTTCCAGAACGTCGAGATCCAATCTAACACCATCACGGAGGGGTTCATCTTCTTCATAGGTGCCTCTCCGATGATGCGTGAGTAGTCCACCATAGACCTACAGATCCGTATGCAGTAGCTAGATGGCTTCCTCTCTCTCTCTTTTGATTCTCAATACAATGGTCTCTTGGAGATCTATTTGATGTAAACTTTTGCGGTGTGTTTGTTGGGATCTGATAAATTTTGAGTTCATGATCAGTTTCTATCCATGAATATTATTTGAGTCTTCTTTGATCTCTTATATGCATGATTACTTATAGCCTCATATTTCTTCTTCGAATCTTTGGTTTAGTTAGGCCGACAATATCGATTTTTCTTGCCATGGGAAGAGGTGCTTTGTGATGGGTTCGATCTTGAGTTGTCCTTTCCTAGTGGCAGAAGGGGCAGCAAGGCACACATGTATCGTTTCCATTAAAGATAATAAGATGGGGTCTATTCCTACATGAATAGATCTTGTATACATCATGTCATCGTTCTTATTTCATTACTCCGTTTTTCCATGAACTTAATACAGTAGATGCATGCTGGATAGCGGTCGATGTGTGGATTAATAGTGGTAGATGCAGGCAGGAGTCTGTCGACTTATCTTGGACGTGATGGCTATATAATGATCATTGCCTTGGATATCATCATGATTATTTGATCTTCTATCAATTGCCCAACAGTAATTTGTTCACCCACCGTGTGCTATACTCATGAGAGAAGTCACTAGTGAAACCTACGACCCCCGGGTCTACTTTTCCAACATATTGCTTTCCGATCTATCTTTTTGCCTCTTTGTTTTCAGATCTACTATACCAAAAAACCCAAAAATATATTGCTGCACTTTTTATTTGCCCTTTTTATTTTGTGTTCTTGAGAGATCTATCTCTCCTATCTATCATTACCTAATCTATCTTTTTACCGTAGAGAGATTGACAACCTCTCTTTCGCGTCGGGTTGCAAGTATTTGTTATTTGTGTGTAGGTGCTGCTTATTGGGTGGTGGTGATCCTCCTACTGGTTCGATAACCTTGGTTTCATAACCGAGGGAAATACTTACCCTCGCTGTGCTGCATCATCCCTTCCTCTTTGGGGAAATACCGACGCAGTCTCAAGCCATGTCAAAGGAATTTCTGGCGCCGTTGCCGGGGGGAAGCGGTCTCTTCTACGTGCCGATTCCTGGCGCCGAGGAGACACCATCATCATCTACCAGGTTCCTAATCACAAATCTAATCTCCTTGCAATTACATTATTTGCCATTTGCCTCTCGTTTTCCTCTCCCCTACTTCACCAATTTGCCATTTTTTTCGCCCTCTTTTTCGTTTGCCTTTTTCTCGCCAGATCTCTTTTTGTTTGCTTGTTTGCTATCTTTGCCTGTGTTGCCATGTGCCTGCTATTTGCTTGCATCTTCGCTTACTAAAAATCCATTGATATGGATCCTCATCCACTTGCTAATATTTTCAAAAGACCAAATTATGATGAACCAATTGCTAGTGAGTTGAGTGCACTTGATTATCTCTATGAAGTTTTGTTTGAAAATCATGAATCTGAAAATTTTGATGAAGTGTTGAAAGAAGAAATTTATAAGGTGATTCATGATAGTCCCTTGAATGATGAGCATGATTGCAATGTTGCTAGTATGAATTCTCTAAATATCCATGATGCTAATGATATGTAAAGCCACAAGCTTGGGGATTCTATGTTTGATGAAGATGATATTTTTAGTCCCCCAAGATTTGATGAGCAAATTTATTATGATGATTGCATGCCTCCTATTTATGGTGATGGTGATGACACGTATGTTATAATGAGTAATGATAACCATGAAACTTATCATCATGGTCTTAATTTGCAATGTGGTTATGTCAATCAAGTGTCTCATGATAGTTATTTTGTTGAGTTTGCTCCCACTACCATGGATGATAAGGAATTTGCTTATGTGGAGAGTAATGAAAATTCTGTGCTTGTGCATCATGAAGAGAATGATTTATGTGATAGTTATATTGTTGAATTCCTTCATGATGCTACTGAAATTTATTATGAGGGAGGAACATATGCTTGTAGGAATTGCAATAATATCAAGTTTCCTCTCTATGTGTTCAAAGTTTTGAAGTTATGCTTGTTTTGCCTTCCTATGCTAGTTGATTCTTGTTCCCATAAATTGTTTGCTCACAAAATCCCTATGCATAGGAAGTGGGTTAGACTTAAATGTGTTTGTCATGCGATTCATGATGCTCTTTTGCATATTTCAATTACTACTTTTTATGTGAGCATCATTGAAATCATTATGCCTAGCTAGGGGCGTAAAAAGATAACGCTTGTTGGGAGGCAACCCAATGAATAAATTTATTTTTATCTTTTTCTTTCTGTTTTTGAGTGTTGACACATTTATGCCTCTATTATGATTGTGTTTTTATGGTTTATTTAGTGTTTGTTCCAAGTAGAGCCCTTAGGATGATTCATAAGATGAGTAGAAGCGATGCTGAATCTGAAACAGAAACTTTGCGTCTAGTGTTTGAATTTTCATTTTTCACTGGAACGTGATATTGAGCTGAAATTTTAACACAGTGTTTCTATATAAATTATTTACATTGTAATTTTTTTTGAGAATGTTTAGAGTTATTGAAGTATGGTTAGAGTACATATTACTACAGACTATTTTGTTTAAGACAGATTCTGTTTTCGTTGCATTGTGTGCTTGTTTTGATGGATCTATGGGTTATATTGATGGGTATGAGCCATGGTAAAGTTCAAATACATTAGGTATAATTCAATAATAGAATATGAATGGGTTTGCAACAGCACCTAAAGTAGTGATTTGCTTTATTATACTAACGGATCTCACGAAGATTTTGTTGATTTTTGTGTGATTGAAGTTTTCAAGTTTTGGGTGAGATCACGATGGATGAAGGAATAAGGAGTGAAAATAGCCTAAGATTGGGGATGCTACAACACCCCCAAGATATATCCAAAGAGTAACAAGCAACTAAGCTTGGGGATGCCCCCGAGTGGCATCCCCTCTTTCTTCTAACGACCATCGGTACTTTACTTGGGACTATATTTTTATTCGTCACATATCAGGAGTTTTGCTTGGAGAGTCTTGTATCATTTGATTCTTTGCTTGATTTTCTTGTTAGTTTGTCATTTTTATCCTTGCTGGACACACTTATTTGAGAGATCCAAAATTATTCTATGATTTGTTAGAATTGCTCTATATGCTTCACTTAAACTTTTTGAGCTATAGAATTGCACTAGTGCTTCACTTATATCTTTTTGAGCATGGTGTGCTTGGAAATTTTTGTATAAATACTCTCATGATTCACTTAGATTAATTTAAGAGCTAATAAATTTTTAAGAAATCCTCTCATGCTTCACTTTTACCTTTTTGAGAGATGAAATCTCTATGCTCATGTGCTTCACTTAAATTTGTTTGAGCTAGTTAAAAAGCAATGGCAATATATGAAACTAGTCCCAAAGTGATAGATATGCATGGAGGATATAATAAAAACTTTCATTAAGATCATTGGACAAATTAAAATTGATTCTTTGTAATAGTTTTGAAACATGATGATAGTAATATGTGAGTCATGTTAGTGAGTAATTATGCTTTAGTAGGAATATTGGTTTTAAGGTTTGTGATTCCCTATGCAAGTACGAAAGTCAATAGTTATGCAATGAAATTACATCCTACTTATGGTGCATTATTCGGTGTTAGTTATGCTCAATGCTCGCTTATGTGAATTTTCGTTTCTTGGTTTGGTTGCTTCTCAATCTATTTGCTAGCCTCCATTTGTACTAAGTAGAAATACTACTTGTGCATACAAAATCCTTAAACCAAGTTTTGCCTTATGAGTCCACCATACCTACCTATATGCGGTACTTCCATGCCGTTCCAAGCAAATTTGTATGTGCCATCTCTTATTTTCAAAATAAACTTCTCTTTTGTGTGCTCGTGCCGCTCATGAAACGGTGGGGAGTGTCCAATACCTTTCCATGCTAGATGTGTTATTCTCAAGATGAGTGTTTATTCACTTGTCATTGCACGAGAGTACAGCGGTAATAGGGATGCCCATTACCAAAATGAAAAAAATATATTTACTTTATGTAGTCAAATAATAAATTCCTTGGAAAGTGTTGGTATGGAAGGCAACCGTGGATACGACCTGCCATGGAATGTGAAAGAATGGTGGAAAAGGGAATAAACTTTATTTTCTGTTTGGGAACCGCTTATGATGTATCTAGCATGGAAAGTATTGTGAACTACTTTGTCGTTTTCGTTGACAGGAAAGGCATGCCACTCAAAATATTTGTCTCTCTCAATTTTAAACTTTGAGCTCTGGCACCTCTACAAATCCCTACTTCTCTCTGCGAATGGCCTATCTATTTACTTTATGCAATTTTTATTTTTACTTTGAGTCTCCATCTTGTCTTATAAAGAACCAACTAGGGGGGCACTATGATCGTACTTGAGCATTGGGTATAGTTAATATTTGAGTGTATTTCATGAATGGATCAATGATTGAGCATGATGGGCTAGGGATAACTTTCTTTAGTGTTGATATTTTGAAAGACATGGTTGCTTGTTGGCATGCTTGAGTATTGAAGTCATTATGCTAGACTATTGCTTTGAACCATCTAAAAGTCCAAATGTCCATGCTACAAAAAAAAAAGAATATGAGATGAACATGTTAGGCAACATTCCACATCAAAAATTCTGTTTTTATCATTTACCTACTCGAGGATGAGTAGGAATTAAGCTTGGGGATGCTGATACGTCTCCAACGTATCTATAATTTTTGCTTGTTCCATGTTGTTACATTATCATTCTTGGATGTTTTACAATCACTTTATAACAACTTTATATCATTTTTTGGGACTAACCTATTGACATAGTGCCAAAGTGCCAGTTGCTGTTTTTGCTTGTTTTTTACTTCATGGAATATCAGTACCAAACGGAGTCCAATCGCAACGAAACTTTTTGGAGATTTTTTTTGGACCAGAAGACACCCAGTGGCCAAAGAAGTGCCAGAGAGGTGGGTTGTGGAGGCCACAACCCACCAGGGCGCGCCAGGGGGCCCCCGGCGCGCCCTGATGGGTTGTGCACTCCACGAGGCCCCTCTCCACTGCCTCTGACGCCTATAAATAGCCAAATATTCAGAAAACCCTAGGGGATTCGACGAAAAACACATCCAGCCGCCGCAAGTTCCTGAACCCCGAGATCCAATCTAACACCATCACGGAGGGGTTCATCTGCTTCATAGGTGCCTCTCAGATGATGCGTGAGTAGTCCACCATAGACCTACGGGTCCGTAGACAGTAGCTAGATGGCTTCCTCTCTCTCTCTTTTGATTCTCAATACAATGGTCTCTTGGAGATCAATTTGATGTAAACTTTTGCGGTATGTTTGTTGGGATCCGATGAATTTTGAGTTCATGATCAGTTTCTATCCATGAATATTATTTGAGTCTTCTTTGATCTCTTATATGCATGATTACTTATAGCCTCTTATTTCTTCTTGGAATCTTTGCTTTAGTTAGGCCGACAATATCGATTTTTCTTGCCATGGGAAGAGGTGCTTTGTGATGGGTTCGATCTTGCGGTGTCCTTTCCCAGTGACAGAAGGGGCATCAAGGCACGCATGTATCGTTGCCATTAAGGATAACAAGATGGGGTCTATTCCTACATGAATAGATCTTGTCAAAATCATGTCATCATTCTTATTGCATTACTCCGTTTTTCCATGAACTTAATACAGTAGATGCATGCTGGAGAGCGGTCAATGTGTGGAGTATTAGTGGTAGATGCAGGCAGGAGTCCGTCTACTTATCTTGGACATGATGCCTATATAATGATCATCGCCTAGGATATCATCATGATTATTTGTTCTTCTATCAATTGCCCAACAGTAATTTGTTCACCCAACGTGTGCTATACTCATGAGAGAAGCCACTAGTGAAAGCTACGCCCCCCGAGTCTACTTTTCCAACATACTGCTTTCCGATCTATCTTTTTGCCTCTTTGTTTTCAGATCTATTATACCAAAAAACCCAAAAATATATTGGTGCACTTTTTATTTGCCCTTTTTATTTTGTGCTCTTGAGAGATCTATCTCTCCTATCTATCATTACCTAATCTATCTTTTTACCGTAGAGAGATTGACAACCTCTCTTTCGCGTCGGGTTGCAAGTATTTGTTATTTGTGTGCAGGTGCTGCTTATTGGGTGGTGGTGATCCTCCTACTGGTTCGATAAACTTGGTTTCATAACTGAGGGAAATACTTACCGTCGCTGTGCTTCATCATCCCTTCCTCTTTGGGGAAATACCGACGCAGTCTCAAGCCACGTCAGGGATGCCCCTTAAGGCACCCCCTCTTTCGTCTTCAACACTATCGGTATACCTTACTTGGAGCTATATTTTTATTCGTCACATAATGTGTGTTTTGCTTGGAGCGTTATTTTATTTTGTTGTTATCTATTAGATGTTATCAATAATCATGTTTTTCAATAAAAGGTTCCAAGAATTGCCTTAAGATGTCTCAATTGCATGTTTGATGTGTGACTGTGTAAGAATAGAAAGTTTTGTTGTAGTGTTTGAATTTTCATATTTTACTGGAACGTGGAAAGTTTCTAAATTTTTTACACATTACTATCATACAAATTCTTTAGCTTTTCCTAAATGTTCAGAATTTTTTGAGTTACAAAAGTACACTTTTAAATGAATTGCTACAAACTCTTCTGTGTGGACGGATTGTTGTCATAGTTTTGTTATCTACTTATCCTAGAGTTTTCATAGCTTATATTGGTAGATATAAATTTTGGAAATGATAGTATACTGTACCTAATGTTTGAAAATTATTATGCAACTTGTCTTAGCAGTACATGAAGTGTTGATTTATTTTTATATGTACTAACCTATCTCACGAGTTCTTTTCAAGTTTTATGTGGATGAAGTTTTTGAGACTTAGGTGAAACCGGAATATGAGAGGATTGAACAAGATAAAAAAGCTCAAACTTGGGGATGACCAAGGCTCCCCAAGTCAATATTTCAAGAAGTCTCAAGCATATAAGCTTGGGAATGCTACGCATCCCACCCCTCTTCGTCAACTATTACCAATTAGCCTATGATGATCATAAGTTTTTATTCATTCACTTGTGCTATTCTTGGAGCATCCTTTGTGTTTATTATTCCCTTTTATTTTATGCACCATGCTGGTATGAGATAATCTGTGGCTTATTTGTTGAATGCTTCATGCGCTTCACTTAAATCTTTTCAGTGTGGCTTTATAGAATGCTTTACGTGCTTCACTTAAATCTTTTGAGCATGGCTTTATAGAATGCTTCGCGTGCTTCACTTATATACTTTGAGCATGGATATTGGTCTCTCTAAATTTATTGTAGAATGCTCTATGAACTTCACTTATATCTTTTTGAGAGTAGTTTGATGATCACTCTTGTGCTTCACTTATATCCTAAGAGAAAATGTTGAATGAATTGAATGTCATAAAACGTGAAATTATATATGCTTCATATGCTTGTCCCATGGGGAGTAGTGACTTCACATACTAAGAGTATAAGCAATAAAATTTATTGGAGGTTAGAAAACAAAGCATTGGTCACTTGAACAATTCATGAAAGAATATTGAAGGAAGAGAGATTTCACATATAAATATACCATCTTCGACATCTTCTATGATTGTGAGCCCCCATTAATTATTTTCCAACTAGATCAAGTAGTTGACGTTGGACAAGGAAGACAACGGAATGGTTATGTTTGTTTATATTCACATAGAATTTATATTGTCATGGATCCTCTAACATGAGGTGCTTGCTTAGGATCTTTTGCTAGCCAAAAATTCATACTAAGTAGAGATACTACTTGTGCATCCAAAAACCCTTAAACCCAGTTTCTTGCCATGAGAGTCCACCATACCTACCTATGGATTGAATAAGATCCTTCAAGTAAGTTGTTATCGGTGCAAATAGCAATAAAAATTGCTCCTAAATATGTATGATATTTTATTGGAAGGGAGAATAAGCTTTGTACGAACTTGTGGTAGTGAAGAAATAAAAGCGAAGGGATACATAATAAAGGTTGCTATCACAAGGGGCAATATAAAGTCACTTTCCTTTTCATTAAGAGATTGCACATCCAAAAATAAAGCACATGACAACCTCTGCTTCCCTCTGCGAAGGGCCTATCTTTTACTTTTATGTATTTAGGGCCAGTTCTTTTGTAGCTTATTTGGAGCTGTGGAAATAAGCTGCCCCCTACCCAGCTTATTCTAGAAGCCCAAACTAAAATTTTATTTTAGAAGCCTACTAATTAAAGGTCAACTAGTAGGCTTCTAAAATAAAATTTAAG
Source organism: Elymus sibiricus (assembly GCA_039707655.1). Lineage (NCBI taxonomy): Eukaryota > Viridiplantae > Streptophyta > Magnoliopsida > Poales > Poaceae > Elymus > Elymus sibiricus. The sequence goes on along the minus strand of CM077675.1, from coordinate 370,790,252 downwards.
TTTGGGCTTCTAGAATAAGCTGGGTGGGGGGCAGCTTATTATAGAAGCCCAAAATAAGCTACAAAAGAACTGACCCTTACTTTTCTACATTTACTTTTATACAAGAGTCAATAATGTTCATCCCTATTCCAATATATTAATTCTTAAGTTGGCAAGCATCATGTGGTGGGGAAAGATCCAGGCACATATATCCAGTTGGATATAGGTGATCATGATTCATTATTGTTGACATTATCCCTAAGATAAATAAGTTGGGAGGCGAAACATTAAGCCCCTATCTTCCTATGTGTTTGATTGAAACTGCTTGTTCTAAAATATGCTTTGAATGTCAGCAATCATGGAAGACTAAATGCTAGTTGAGTATGTGGAATTTGCTAAATCAAAGCTCTTACATAGACACTTCCTAAAAATAAGATGAATTGTAATTGTTTGATGACTGAGAACATAGTTTGTTGGCTTTGAAGAAAGTTTATGGTCTATACTTTAACACGTGAATAGCTTTCTACTTGATCATGAGATGTTTCATGAGAAATACCTGCTGGTATGATGTTAGAAAAATGGCTGTAAATTTTATTAATCGAACTTATATACTATGCTAGCATTCACACTTCATAAATTATTTCTTTTATCATTTACCTACTCAGGGACGAGCATGAATTAAGCTTGGGGATGCTGATACGTCTCCAACGTATCGATAATTTATAAATTATTCATGCCATATTCACCTATGTTTACAATACTTTTATATGGATTTGATGCACTTTTTATGATTTAATTAGAACTAACCCGGACTGACGTTGTTTTCAGTAGAATTACTGTGGTGTCATTTTTTGTGCAGAAAATGAAAGTTCTTGGAATCGCTTGAATTTTTTTGGTGATTTTTCTGGAACATATGAGCAAGATTGGAGTGAAGAACCACCATATGGGGCCACAAGGCTCTCACAAGCTTAGAGGGCGCGCCCAGGGGGGGGGGGGGTCAAAGGGTCCTGTTAGCTTGCGGGCCCCTCGTAAATCCGTTTTGCGTGATTCCAACGCCAAAAAATCCTATAAATAGAGAAACCATCAAAAATTCGGAGAGGCTCTCCGCTCCGCCGCCTCCTCTCTCTGTATCGAGGAAAAACCAATCTGGAGAGAAAGCATAGAGGAAAACAGAGAGAGGGATCCAATCTCGGAGGGGCTCTGGCCCCTCTGGGAGCCATGGAGGCCAAGGGCCAGAGGGGGAACCTCTCCCCATCTAGGGAGAGGCCATGGAGGAGGATACCAAAGGGGGGAGACTCTCTCCCCCTCTCTTTTGATGGCGCCGGACTGCCATCAGGGGAACCATCGCCGCGGTGATCGTCTTCATCAACATCACCGTCTCCATCACCTTCCCTCATCTATCTACGGCGGTCCAGTCTCCCGCACCCCTCTATCATCCCCTACTTGAACATGGTGTTTCATGCCACATATTGTTAATCAATGATGTGTTGCCATCCTATGATGTTTGAGTAGATTTATGTTGTCCTTTGGGTTGATTGTTGATCTTGATTGGTTTGAATGTATGTTTTATTTTGGTGCTGTCCTATGGTGCCCTCCGTGCCACGCACACGTGAGGGATTCTCGCTGTAGGGTGTTGCAATACATTCATGATTCTCTTATAGTGGGTGGCTAGAGTGATAGAAGCTTACACCCGAGTAATTAAGGGGATTGTTGCGTATGGGAGTAAAGGGGACTTGATGTTTAATGCTATGGTTGGGTTTACCTTAATGATTTCTAGAAGTTGCGGATGCTTGCTAGAGGTAGAGGTCAAATCATAAGTTCATATGATCCAAGTATGGAAAGTATGTTAGCTCATGCCTCTCCCTCCTATAAAATTGCAATAATGATTACCGATCTTGTTATCAATTGCCTAGGACAATTCCGCACACCATACCATCTTAAGTCCACACTCGCTATTTGTAACATATTGTAATATATTTTAACTCTATTTAGGGCAACAACTATTTTTCATATTTTAGTTCTCCAATATCATGCAAAGCTATCCTCTTCATAACCACAACGTAGTTTTATTTCCCGTTTCTAGATAAAAGCAAACGCTCGGTGTACGTAGAGTCGTATCGGTGGCAGATAGGGCTTGAGAGAATATTGATCTTACCTTTAGCTCCTTGTGGGTTCGACACTCCATACTTACCACTTCCATCTTTGGAAAGTGCTACGATGATTCCTTGCACTTGGGAATTATCAGAACGCGGCAGATGCTGTGAGGTTCTATAACTCTCATGATCAGGATGCCCAGAAGTAGTTCTAGGCCCAATTCCAGGTGCCCTCGCATCCCCAGCTCATCAGGGACCAGATGAAGCAGTTGATGGAACTGTATCCATGGAAAAACCTGCCATGAAAGATTTGTGCATCAAGCTATGGCCGGTCGAGCCCCTGCAGAGCAACATCTTCGGGTTGATCAACCGTCTACAAGGGGATAGACCTTGGATCGACCAATGGAAGGACTCTTCCTGCCTCGAGGGTGCTCGGATGGCCTACTCATGTGTGAGTACCTGGTAACCGGGCATGAAGATGACGCGGATAGTCACCGGTCCTCGCGAAAACAAGAATCGGGTCCCTAAGACCTATTTTGAGAGGGTTATGGTGGCGTCTTAGATCAGCGCCGCTAGATGCGGTAAAGATGTAATCTTAGAGTAGGCAGCGTTTCGATATGTCGAGGCAAGTTGATGTAAGGAAGACATATAGTCTCTTATGTTAATATATGCTTTGTTCTCCCATATTTTATCCACTAATTGCAATCTCCTGTGTTACCGTCTTTTTTCTTAAATTGAAAGTGGCAAGTGATCGGCTTCTGCCTCCAGACATAAGCTGTGCGGGGTGTCTAAATAAAAATACAAACCTTAGCCAATGTCTCGGTAGCCAAAGCGGTCATTTTTGTTATAGACAAGGCAATCGGACTATTCTTCTTTATAACTTTCACTTAGTCATAGGAGCTTGAATTTTTGGGGCAACTGACGAGCCCCCACTTTCGAAGTGTTCGGGAAAGTCTTAGCTAGAGCACAGAACACTTCGATTCTATGAAGAGAACCCTTCGTGTAATGCGGGCAAAATCACTAACGATTAGATTTTACACGGTCTTCGGATCGCCGATCAGTTTACGCTTATCATGAAAGTCAGTCTTTGGCTTTCTCCACTGACGTACTTAACCGATCGAATCGGAAGCACAATTACAGAGATTCTCCTTTTACACACTTAGCCGAACAAAGCGGAACATAAGAGGTAAACACAGGAGCTGGGCAACCCAACTATTGACCAAAGACATGAGTCGAAACTTGGTGCATATAATGCAATATCTGAGACACCAACTGCTCTTTTAAAATTAGCGCTGGGATTTCTAGGAAAGGTGTTATATCCGAGCCCCTAGTCGATATCCGTTGCATATCAGTTGTCATTGGTTCATACGATAGATAAGTAAAGACATAGACAAGGTATTAGACCGGGTAACATGATTCCATTATTTATAAGCCGAACTGTGCAAGCATAGGTTGTCGGGCAAAGATACATGTAATGATAAGTTGGAGTTCTACACAGGGTGTTGATGGTATGGTTCTACTGTCCTTGGGTGAGCGCTGTCGCATGTCTGTGCCTCCGTGTTGTGTTGAAGTAGCCACCCTTGTAAAAGCAAGACGCTGGCCAAGCACTTGGCTTTTGCCAAGCGATGGGTCCTGTAAATAGGTAGGCTCCAATATCCGCTAAGTTGAGTTGGACGCTCCATGGGTAAGTGCTCCTGTGGGGTTTTCAAATAACCGTAAGGACTTTTCCCCGAAAAGTTGGGCCGCAAATATCGGTTAAGCCGAACAAGGCCACTTGTTTTTATATGCTCCGTGGCCTCCCATGAAATTTTGAGGGCGAACTTATGTACTCTAGGCACATAGTCTTCGGCTAGGCAGTTTAAAGCACATATGCTCCCTTGGAGGTTTTGATAATTCATGACAACATACATTATCTGTTGGACTAATGGTTCTACCTAGTGTTTTAGATTATGTCCAAAAGATTGTTGTGGCTGGGAATTGTGAGGAGTATCCCCAAGGAAGGAAAGTATAGGATTGGCAAAGCTTCAAGTTTCAAGACTCTACATTTTATGCTTATGTGAGAAATCACACTTGACTCCATAGGAAAGCCAATTCAATTAAAAGGGGATGAGGTATCTATGATGATCTGGTTGCTCAAAGTGCTTAGAGATTAGCCACCAAAAGCCTGAAAATTTCTGAGACAAAATATTTTGTCCAAACCCTAAAAGTCAAATTCACTACCACCAATATTTTCCACTTTGGTCCTACAGAGTTTTCCTTAGACAGATCCCAAAGCCAAACCCTAGCAAATCGGTGCAACTAGGTTTTGGTTCGGTACAGTCGAAAAGCGGTGACCAACACTCTGGTATCTAATTGAAAAAAAATCAGAATTCCTGAGTTTTTCATTTCGTTGCCATCGAGTCACTCGAACTACCTAGGTCAACCGAATCCGATTCACCGAGATGTTGTATATCGGTCTCACCGAAAAGCCTAAAGTTAGAACATTTTGCACTAGTCGGTGCAACCGAGTTTTACTACGGTTCCATCGAGTTGGGCAATAATGTTGTAACGGTTGGATTTTTGGAGATGGATATACATATACCCCTCCACCTCCCTCTCATTTGTAGAGTGATCACTCAGAACAAGCAAACAGTTCCACCATCCATTGTCTGAGAGAGAACCACCTACTCATGTGTTGAGATCAAGATCTTCCACTCCAACCATATGAATCTTGATTTCTAGCCTCCCCAAGTTGATTTCCACCCAATCAATCTCTTCTACCAAGCCAAATTCTATGAGAGAGTGATTGAGTGTTGAGGAGACTATCTTTTGAAGCACAAGAGCATGGAGTTCATCATCCATACCACATCTATTACCTTTTGGAGAGTTGTGTCTCCTAGATTTGCTAGGTGTTGCTTGGGAGCCTCCAATTCATGTGGAGTTGAACCAAGAAGTTTGTACGGGCAAGGAGATCGCCTACTTCATGAAGATCTACCCCGAGTGTCGTGGTTTTGTCACGACAGATGTTCTCATAGGAGAACTTGAGTGTGACGCCATCGCCGCTAGGTGGCGACTCAAAGGGGTTGATCGGGAACGAGAGACGAGTTTACCCAGGTTCGGCCCCTCCGATGAAGGTAATAGCCTACGTCCTGCTTTGTGTATATTGATGATGATCTCGATTACAAGGGTGTGGAATTGCTAACCTGGCTCTTGAGGGTTTTCTTGTTTCTTACTTGATCTTTCTAACTCAAGGGCTATCCTTTATATATAGGTGGAGACCTTGAGTTTACAACAAAGTCCGGGTCATAAGACAATCCGTGACCTAATCTGACTCCTCCTTCCATTGCTCCTCAAGGAAAAGAGAACTTTCCATGTCTTCATGTGTAAGCCGGTGTTCTCCAGACGACGTTATTGAGTCGGACCAACGGGATGAGCCACCCGCTGGGCCTTGCACTTCTTATGGGCATCTTCCTCGTGGGCCGCCTTAGTAGAATCCGGGTCACTAATTAGGCGAGTTATACCCGTGGGATATATCCCCAACACTGAGTGAGGCTAGACCTTCGTGGACGTAAGCCATGATGGAATAGACGAGGTTGCTACTTCATGGACCCTTCATGGGTGGAGCCCTACATGGACTCGCGCAACCATTACCCTCCGTGGGTTGAAGTCTCCCTCAACGTGGACATACGATAGCACCACCTATGGGAACCACGGAAGAAATCTTCAACTCCCTATTGTGTTTGATCTTCCTATCTCCACTCCTTACTTACATGTGCATGTCTTTACTTTACGCTGCTATACTCTAAGAGTTGCATGTGTAGGGTGTGCTAGACTTGATAGAATTCCTAAAACTTGCCAACCATTAAAATTGGGGATTTTTTTTTCAAATGTATATTTTGCCAATTTTCCTTATGCCACTCTAGAATTTGACATTTCGCTTTTGCCACTCTGAGGTTTTAACAATTATCACAATTGCCATTTTCGTGGCAAAAACAAAACTTTCAGAGTGGCAATTGTGACAATTGTCAAAAGCTTAGAGTGGCAAAAGTGAAATAAAATAATTTTGCTTTTGCCACTGAGTGGCAATTGTGATAATTATTAAAAGCTAAGAGTGGAAAAAGTGAAATGTCAAATTCTAGAGTAGCATAAGGAAAATTGGAAAAATCTAGAGTGGCAAAAACAAAATTTTCCCAATTTGAGAAAAGGTTAGTTTTTATTTGGTCAAGTAGTCTATTCACCACCCCTCTAGACGCCTCTTCTCAATCCCACAATTTCTATCAGAGCTTTGGTCTCCATAGCTTTGGTTTTATCACCATTGGAGGAAGATGGACATGCTTAGTTTGGGGAGTCTTAGTTGTAGAGTGCCTATTTGATACCGTGGCAGAGAAAAGCGGGTATGAACTCAACTTGTTTTTGTTTTTGTAAATATGTTTAGCCTAGTATCCTTGATTCAGCATATTATGATCAAACATGTTTGCAATGACAATTAGAGATTATAGTTGCCTATGCCATGCTTAACTAGCTTGGAGTGGATAATGAATTATCTTGGATGTCAACATGCAATAAAATGATTGTGATGTAGTATGATGATATGTTATCCTCCTCTGAATGTTTCAAGTGGCTTGACTTGGCACATGTTCACGCATGTAGTTGAATCAAAACCAACATAGCCTTCAAGATATTTATGTTCATGGTGTCCATATCCTACTCATGCTAGTAGTCAATGTTGATTATTCGTAATGCATGTTCATGACCGTTTTCGCTCTCTCGCTGGCCGCTTCTCAATCTATTTGCTAGCCTTCGCTTGTACTAAGCGGGAATACTGCTTGTGCATCAAAACTCTTAAACCAAAGTTATTCCAGATGAGTCCACTATATCTACCTATATGCGGTATTACCCTGCCGTTCCAAGTAAATTTGCATGTGCCACCTCTAAAAATTCAAATGAACATCTGTTTTGTGTGCCTGGACCGCTCATGGAGCGACAGGGAGCAGTCAGTATCTTCCATGTTAAGCGGGTTATTCTCATGATGAGTGTTTATTCACTTGTCCTTACACGAGAGGGGCGGTAATGGGGATTCCCAGTCCCGAAATCAAAAATTACAAATAATTAAACAAAACTCCCCCAGGAATATTGTTGGTATGGACGGTACCCATGGATTCGGCTAGCTGTGGAGTGTGATTGTTGGTTGAGGGGGAGTAAACCTTTATTTTTACCGCTTGGGAACCGCCGCTAATGTGTTTAGCATGGAAGATATTGACAACTCTTGGTCGTAACGTTGATAGGAAGGGTGTAGCTCCCAGAATTATATCTATCTCTGTTTTAAACCTTGAGCTCTGGCACCGCTGCAAATCCATGCTTCCCTCTGCGAAGGGACTATCTATTTACTTTTATGTTGAGTCATCACCTTCTCAAATAAGCACCAGACCTGAGAGCACTATTGTCATCCTCACGCATTGTGTATAGTTAATGTTGGGTGCATCATGACTGGATCTTTTCTACCACGAATTACAATGTTTAGTCGCTGCTTGAACTTTGGAGGTGCTCTGCATTTATGTTTTGCGATCTCAGAAAGGGCTTGCGAGATACCACTATTGTCATATTATATCACGATTGTTTTGACAAAGTGTTGGCGCTTGACATATTTTATTATCGCTCGCTAGTTGCTTATGTCATTGATATGAGTTAATATAACTTCTAAGAGTTATTGCCGGCATGATTAGTCATAATCTTTGCTGAAAACCTGGGTGCTACTTAAGCATATATATGTAAACAAGAACAAAAGAGTTCGTAAAAGTTTTTCTTTATTCTTTCAATTTGTCAACTGAATTGCTCGAGGACAAGCAATGGGTTAAGCTTGGGGAATTGATACGTCTCTGTCCTACCTACTTTTCCTCACACTCTTGCCCTGGTTTTAGACTCTATCTTGCATGATTTGAATGGAACTAGCACGGACTGACGTTATTTCAGCAGAACTGCCATGGTGTTGTTTTTATGCTGAAATAAAAGTTCTCAGAACTAGACGAATTTTTTTGGAGATTTATTTTATAATAAATAAAAATTACTAGAGCCAAGAACCACCGGAGGGGGGCCCCTAGCTGGGCACAAGACACCAGGGCGCGCCAGCCCCCCCGGCGCGCTCTGGTGGGTTGTGCCCACCTCATGGCCCCACTGACCCTAATTCCGATGCTATAAAATCCTATTTCCGGAGAAAAAACCAGAGAGAAAGTTTCATCGCGTTTTACGATATGGAGCCGCCGCCACCTCCTGTTCTTCATCAGGAGGCCAGATCTGGAGCCCGTTTGGGGCTCCAGAGAGGAGAATCTTCGGTCTTCGTCATCATCAACCCTTCTCCGGAGAGGGCTAGCAAATAGATTGAGAAGCGGCCAGCTAGAGAGCGAAAACGGTCATGAACATGCATTACGAATAATCAACATTGACTACTAGCAATTGTAGAATATGGACACCATGAACATAAATATCATGAAGGCTATGTTGGTTTTGATTCAACTACATGCTTGAACATGTGCCAAGTCAAGCCACTTGAAACATTCAGGGAGGATACCATATCATCATACCACATCACAACCATTTAAATGCATGTTGACATCCAAGATAAATCATTATCCACTCCTAGCTACTTATGCATGGCATGAACAACTATAATCTCTAATGTTCATTGCAAACATGTTTGATCATAATATGCTGAATCAAGGATACTATGTTAAACATATTTACAAAAACAAAAACAAGTTGAGTTCATACCCGCTTTTCTCTGCCACCGTCAATTCATCAAATATCGTCATTATTGCCTTTCACTTGCACGACCGAATGATAAGAAAATAATAATAGTGCAAGAGTGCCATGGACTAAGCTGGAATCTGCAACATTTTATTCAAGAAGAGAAGACAAGGTAACATGGGCTCTTTGTTAGATTAACAATGATGCATATGAGAGCCACTCAACATTTTCATCGTGGTCTTCTCCTTGGTACGACTCAAACAAAAGAAAAGAATTTCCGAGAAACACACTGAAATATTTTTGGAGTTTTTTTTTTCTTGAAGAAAGCAAATTAAAAAGGAAAAACAAAAACGAGAAAAACTATTTACATGGGAAAGCTCCCCACAAGTAAAGAGAAGAAACGAGAAATCTTTTGGGGTTTTGTTTCGGTACTTCAATTAAACTAAGCTGGAAAGAAAAACAGAAAAGAAGTAGGAAATGTTTTTGGATTTTCTCAAAGTTTTTCAAACACACAAGAAGAAAGAGAGAAAACAAATCTAAAATGGATATTACAATGAAAAAGTGTGAACACCGACAACTGGAATGAAATGTGTGAACATGAATGTAATGTCGGTGGGAATATGTAGTCCACCAAACTTAAGCTTTTGGCCTAGCTAGGTAATCACCATCCGTAGTAGCCATGCGGTCCCAAGTCAAAGTGAGGTGGAGGCGGCACCTGAGCGTCCCACCCCTGGGGCTCCTCCTCAGCAGCCGCTAGGTTGTTCCGGTAGGCTGTAATGTCATCTGGCATGATCCTGTATCCGTTCCTGGCAATAGAATCAAACAGAGCAGGTGAAGGCAACGGAATAACATCACGGGTTTCTACGCTGAATACTAGGTTGTAACGAATGTCACAGAAATAATCAGTTGCCTCAATAAATTGGTGGTCCTGCAACACCTTGTGATCAAGATAAACTTGGGACAAGAGATAATCATGTGGGCGAATCTGAACATTAAAGTGTCTCGCTAAGCGAGTAGCATAAATACCACCATGTATCTTTCCCTTAGTCCTATTAAGGTGTAAGGGACGTGCAATAATAGCCCCCATACTAAAGGTGTGATCATTATACATTGCACGGCGTAAAATAGTGAAGTTGGGGGCACTGAGTGCGCCAACCTTCTCCCTAGCAGTTAAACACTTCGCGATGAACAAAGCAAAGTAATGCACTGAGGGAAACTGCAAACTGGTAGCAGTAGCGTTTGACACGCCTCTATCTTCACCCACTGTTAAAGTGAGGAGAAAATCCTCAAACTCCGCTGGTCTAGTTCTCTCAATTCCCCATCAAAGGGGATCAAGCAGATGTCGCAAAAGTCAGTTAGCGGCATTTTGTGAGTTTCAGCATAAAGGTTAAACTGCACTTTAGGGGGATTATTCTTTCTCAGGAAATGAAAACTTTGCACAAAGGAATTTGTATGGATGTGATATTGGTCACACTTAGCTGCGAGGAATTCGGTCAGCCCAATGTTTGCAAGAAATTGAGCGAACTCTTGATGGAACCCGACCTCCTCCATGAAGGCATCATGCGGCCATTTGCACGGCCGCACCTCCACCCTTCTCGGAGTGTGAAGGTCATTGTCCGATGATTCCCCAATGACTCCTTTGGCACTTCTGTTGGAGGAAATCTTCCTAAAGAAATCCATCTTATTCCTATAATAAAAATTCTGAAAATTTTAGCCTACAAAATTTTTGTCAACAAAACTTCGTGAAATTGATAGGAACTACTCCTAAGCATGCATAGAGGCCATATTAAGCATTCAAACTACTTAGAGCTCTAAGAATTCAACATGCAAGCTCATCTACAACACCGACAAGAGTAGCTAATTACTCTAAAAATAACCCACTAAATCAAAAACTAACTGGAGCAATGGAGGAGTCACATACCAAGTAGCAATCCCTCCAAACAATTTCAGAAACGGAGCTTCGAGCAAAGAGATCGAAATCCGCGGGTTTCAGAGCAAGAACACGGGAATGGTGGCTGTGGTGATTTTTTTCTGGAGGTAGGGAATGATGTGGGCTAAAGGAATAAGTGAGGGGGCCCATGTGGGGGCCACAACCCACCAGGGCACGCCTAGGGGTGCTGGCGTGCCCTGGTGTCTTGTGGGCACCAGGTGCACCCCCCTCTGGTATTATTTGCACTAGAAATTCAGAAATATTCAGAAAAAAATCATATCAAATTTTCAGAACATTCTAAGGAATTTTATTTTGGGTCATTTTTTATTGCATGGAGAAAACAGAAAACAGGATAAACATGGCATTTTATTTTATTCGACTAACTAAAATAGAAAATAAAAAGTGGGAATAGAGAGTTGTGCTTACTAGATTCATCAACTTCATACCTGTCAAAAATGATCCATTAATAATGGTTATCAAGTCTTATTAACAACCACTTCCGATTAGCATGAAACCGAAGAACTTTTGTAAAACACTAAGTTACCTCAATGGGGATCTGCATATCCCCAACAATAAGTATATCATATTTCTTTTTGGCAGTAGGTAAAGGTAATTGAAAACTTCCAATAGTGATGGTCGGAGATTCTTCAATAACATTTATACCATTCACTTGGAATTGTTTCTTCGGAAAATGCACCTTTTGCTCATTACCATTGATATGAAAAGTGACTTTGCTTTTATTTCAATCAATAACATCCCCTGCAGTATTCAAAAAGGGTCTACAAAGGATCATCGACATGTTATCGTCCTCGGGCATCTCAAGAATAACAAAGTCCATTAAGATAGTAACATTTGCAACAACAACGGGCACATCCTCACAAATACCAATAGGTATGGCATTTGATTTGTCAGCCATTTGCAATGATATTTCAGTAGGTGTGAGTTCATTCAAATCAAGTCTTTTATATAAGGAGAAAGGCATAACACTAACACCGGCTCCCAAATCGCACAAAGCAGTTTTGACATAGTTTCTTTTAATGGAGCAAGGTATAGTTGGTATTCCAGGATCTCCAACTTTTTAGGTACTCCATCCTTAAAAGAATAATTAGCAAGCATGGTGGAGATTTCAGCTTTAGGTATCTTTCTGTTATTAGTGATGATGTCTATCATGGACTTTGCATAAGGGGCCATTGATAACCCACAAGTGTAGGGGATCGTTTGTAGCCTTTTTCGATAAGTAAGAGTGTCGAACCCAACAAGGAGCTAAAGGTAGAACAAATATTCCCTCAAGTTCTATCGACCACCGATACAACTCTACTCACGCTAATGCTTGCTTTACCTAGAACAAGTATGAAACTACTTTGCGGGAATGAATCTAGAAGTACTTTGCAAGAAAATAAAGAACGTGGAAATAAAAGTTAGGTGCTATTTTAATAAAAGAACAATAAAAGTAAATAACTTAGTAGAACGCTTTTTGTGTAATGCAAGAGAAAGATTGTCCCTAGGCAATTGAATATAATATGATAGATACCTGTTATATGCAATGAGGGAGAGGCATACGCTAACACACTTTCTGTACTTGGATCATATGCACTTATGATTGGAACTCTAGCAAGCATCCACAACTACTAAAGATCATTAAGGTAAAACCCAACCATAGCCTTAAGTATCAAGTCCTCTTTACTCCCATGGGCAACAACCCACCTACTCGGGTTTATGCTTCTGTCACTCAAGCAACCCACCATAGGCAAATCATGAACATATTGCAACACTCTACAGCGGGGATCCCTCACGTTTGCGCGACACGGAGGGCACCATAGGACAGCACCATATCAACATACAACTCACATCCATAACATCATACCACAATTAACCCATAGGACAAAAGAGATCTACTCAAACATCATAGGATAGCAAATATCATTGGGAAATAATATATGGAGTTGAGCACCATGTTTAAGTAGAGATTATAGCGGGGAAAAGAGGTATTACACCGCTGCATAGAGGGGGAGAGAGTTGGTGTTGATGGCGGCGAAGTTGTTGGTGTAGATCGCCGTCACAATGATTTCCCCGACGGCGTTCCGGCGCTACCGGGAGAGAGGGGGAGAGAGCCCCCCTCCTTCTTATTCTTCCTTGGGCTCCCCCCTAGATGGGAGGAGAGTTCCCCCTCTGGTCCATGGCCTCCATGGCGGCGGAGGGGCAGGAGCCCCTCCTAGATTGGATCTCCCTCTCTGTTCTCTTCTGTTTCACGTCCCTGTTTTCTGGCCGAAAACCGTTTCTTATATTCCTGGAGATTCGTAACTCCGATCAGGCTGAAATTTTGAGGGGATTTTTATCCAAAAATTAGCTTCCTTGTGCCCGAAGGAGAGCTCCAAGCGACGTACGAGGTGAGCACAACCCACCAGGGCGCGCTTGGGCCCCCTTGCCGCGCCCTGGTGTCTTGTGGGGGCCGTGGGCCTCCGTTTGCGTTGATTCCACGTTTCAAAATTCACAAATATTCCAAAAAAAATCTCCGTAAATTTTATCGCGTTTGGACTTCGTTTGATATGGAATTTCTGCAAAACAAAAAACACACAAAAAACAGGAACTGGCACTGGGCACTGGATCAATAGGTTAGTCCAATAAATCATATAAAATGTTGCCAAAAATATGTGAAAGTTGTATAATATTGGCATGAAACAATCATAAATTATAGATACGACGGAGACGTATCAGCATCCCCAAGCTTAATTCCTGCTCGTTCTCGAGTAGGTAAATGATAAAAAAGATAATTTTTGATGTGGAATGCTACCTAGCATAATCTTGATCATATATCTAATCATGGCATGAATATTAAGACACGAGTGATTCAAAGCAATAGTCTAGTTTTGACATAAAGACATTAATACTCAGGCATCCCAACAAATCATGCCTTTCAAAATATCAAGGCTAAAGAACGCTATCCCTACAAAATCATATAGCCTTGTCATGCTCTGTCTTCTTAACACAAAGTATAAATCATGTACTACCCCGGTGTCAGCCAAGCAATTGGTTCATACTTTTTAACGCGCTTCAGCATTTTCAACTGTCACGCAATACATGAGCGCAAGCCATGGATATAGCACTATGGGTGGAATAGAATATGGTGGTAGGTTTCAAAGGGATAAAAGTGGAGAAGAAAGTCTCGCATCAACTCAGCGTATTAACGGGCTATGGAGATGCCCATCAATAGATATCAATGCGAAGAGTAGGAATTGCCATGCAACGGATGCACTAAGAGCTGCAAGTCTATGAAAGCTCAATATAAAAACTAAGTGGATATGCATCTAACTCTATAATGAAAAATTCCCACTAGTATATGGAAGTAACAACATAGGAGACTCTCTATATGAAAAACATGGTGCTACTTTGAAGCACAAGTGTGGAATTAGCATGTCCTTATTCCTTCTTCTTTCATTTCTTTCTTTCTTTTTCTTTCTTTTTTTTCCTTTTTTCCTTTTTTTATTCTTTTTTTCTTTCTTTGTCCATAGCCTCATCCCGACTTGTGGGGGAATCATAGTTTCCATCATCCTTTCATCACTGGGGCATGCTCTAATAATGAATAATGATGATCATCACACTTCTATTTACTTACAACTCAATATTACAACGATAGTAGAACAGAGTATGACTCTATATGAATGCAATGATCTAGCGTAGCAAAGATATCAAAAAACACACAAGCCATGAAAACGTCATGCTAGCTATCTTACGATCATGTAATGCAATATGACAATGAATGCTCATGTCATCAAAACGGAGGCGGTGGAAGTTGCATGGAAATATATCTCGGAATGGCTATGGAAATGCCATAATAGGTAGGTATGGTGGCTGTTTTGAGGCAGATATAATAAGGCCTATGTGTGATAGAGCATATCATATCATGGGGTTTGGATGCACCGGCGAAGTTTGCACCGACTCTCGAGGTGAGAAAGGGCAATGCACGGTACCGTAGAGGCTAGCAAATTGCGGAAAGGTAAGAGTGCGTATAATCCATGGACTCACATTAGTCATAAAGAACTCACATACTTATTGCAAAAGTTTATTAGCCCTCGAAGCAAAGTATTACTATGCATGCTCCTAGGGGGGAGGTTGGTAGGAGTTAACCATCGCGCGCCCCCGACCTTCACACAAAGATAGACAATCAAGAATAAATGCTCCAACTTACTAGCATAACGAGAGACTATATGTGCATGCTTCGGGAATCACAAACCTTAACACCGATATCTTACTAAACATGATCATCCACTAGCACCTCCCACATATTATCATCTCTATATCGCAAAACTATTGCAAGGAATCAAACATATCATATTCAGTGATCCATAAGTTTTATGCAGGATTTTATGACTAACCATGCAAATGACCAATTCCTGTCGACTCTCTAAATAGATATAAGTGAAGCAAGAGAGTTTAATTCTTTCTACGAAAGACCATGATCTAATAAATATAAGTGACGCAAAAGAGCATTCTACAAATAACGGTTTTCTATGTGAAGAGAAACAGGCAATCCAGACTTCAAATGATATAAGTGAAGCACATGAAGCATTCTATAAAGCCATACTCAAAATATATAAGTGAAGTGCAATGAGCATTCTATAAATCAACCATGGACTATCTCATACCAGCATGGTGCATAAAAGAAAAGTGAAAACTAAACACAAAAGACGCTCCAAGATTTACACATATCACATGAACGAAACGAAAACGAAAACATACCGATACTTGTTGAAGAAAGATGGGATGCCTTCCGGGGCATCCCCAAGCTTAGACGCTTGAGTATCCTTGGATATTTACTTGGGGTGCTTTGGGCATCCCCAAGCTTGAACTCTTGCCTCTCCTCCTTCTCCTCATATCGACACCTCCTAGATGTTCGAACACTTCATCTACACAAAACTTAACAGAAGACTGGTGAGATCCGTTAGTATAATAAAGCAAGTTCCTACTTTAAGTACTGTTGCAAACCCATTCATATTTTATATTTGCATTATCCCTGCTGTATTATAGCATAACCATGGCTTATACCACCGATAAAATCGATAGTTTCATCAAAACAAGCAAAACAATGCATCAAAAACAGAATCTGTCTTAAACAGGACAGTCTGTAGTAATCTGAACTGTGAACATACTTCTGTAACTCCAAAAATTCTGAAAATTTGGAAGAAATAAATTTTTTATATAGAAATACTGTGTAAAAATTTCATAAGCTTTTGACGTTCCAGCAAAAAATGAAAATTCACGCACTACAACCAAAGTTTCTGTTTTTACACCGCACATACCAACAAGCAATCTAATCATCCTAAAGGAAAATCTTGGCACATTATTTTTATAATACAATGGATTTGTACAAGGGGATAATTATTTTTGTTGGAAAAGTTTCCGTGATTCAGAACTCACAAAGTTTCCATGGGCATGAACAAAGTTCAAGGATATCCCCTACTTCAACGATGCTCATCATCTCTCTCTCACTTTCACCTTTCCTTTTGTGAAGTTTTAGGTTCCCCTCTATTTTTTTGTTTTTAAACTTTATAAAAGCACACAACAGAATAAAATGACTCTCTAAAACTTCCGGGCTGTCTCCCTGGCAGCGCTTTCTTTAAAGCCATTAAGCTAGGCATGAAGTGCTCAATTAATGGATCCACCCGGATCCCAACGTATATCAAAGCCAATTTTAATTGTCAATGATTTGTAATTTAGTAGTGAGCACAAAGTGATATATATCATGTGACAACGAAGTCTAACTCTCTTCCTATGCATCGGCATGTCATACAAGAACAATTCACGCACATTAAGTAAAGGCCAATGCATAGTATAAACAGTTTCTTGCAATTTAATAGTATTGGAAACATAGAGAGGTGAAGATGTATTTCCTCTCTCATAATAATTGCAAGTAGGAGCAGCAAGCACATGCATATTATATTCAACAAAATCATCATGTGTAGTAGCAAAACGCAACCCATTAATATAATCCTTAATAAGAGCAAACTTCTCCGATATAGTGTAGGTGGGAGAATTCAAAAAGATAATAGGACTATCATGTGTGGGTGCAATAGCAACAATTTCATGCTTAACATAAGGAACTATAGCAAGTTCATCTTCATAAGCATAATTCATATTGGTATCTTGGCCACAAGCATAGCAAGCATCAAGTTCATCAAAAAGGGATATTTCAAATGAATCCAAGCGATCATAGCAATCATCATAGCATTCATCCTTCGGTATGTGCGAAGGGAAATTAAATAATGTATGAGTTGAAGAGTTACTCTCATTAGAAGGTGGGCACAGGTAGCTAATCCGCTCTTCCTCCTTTTGTTCTTCGCTCTTCTCCTCATCTTCTTCATCTAATGAGCTCACAGTTTCGACAATTTCTTCTTCCATAGATTCCTGCAAAATACTAGTCTCTTCCAAGGCAGCGGTCATTCTTTCATTAAATTCTTTAACATAAACATTAGAAGCATAGTTTTCATAGCAATATTTAAGTAAGGCAAAATTTTCAGATTTGTAACGAGTAGCATCATACTTTTCAATCAAAGAAGCAATTTCATAGGCACCCTTAAAAGCAACAAATTCTTCAATTTGTTCAACATGAAAATAACAATAGGCTTCCTTGGCATAAGAATATAGTATTTCATTATTATTAAACAGACATTGGTAGGGAAGGTGTTTTTTAGTTTCTTCAGAACAACAAGTAAAATCATGTATTTCACATAAATTCCAAGCATAGCAACACAAAGTATTAATTTGATGCCACAAGAGTTTCCCTTTTTGAGATATGCGGTGTCGCACATAATTAGCATGCTCATTTAATGATTTTCCCCCAACTAAGCTAGTTTGGTTTTCAGCACGAGCACAAATGGATCGAAGATGATCCAAAAAATATTCTTCGGTAGTACGGAACACTAGTGGTTCCTCAACTTTTGGAGCGGCAAGTACAACTATTTTTTTTGGTATTTTGCGTTTCCTACCCATATCTAAAGATAGAAAACAACTAATAACAGAAAATAAAAATTACTTAGTGATAAAGCAAACAAGCACACACGATAATATTCACCCCACGCTATTGCTCCCCGGCAACGGCGCCAGAAAAGGTCTTGATAACCCACAAGTGTAGGGGATCGTTTGTACCCTTTTTCGATAAGTAAGAGTGTCGAAGATAATGAGGAGCTAAAGGAAGAACAAATATTCCCTCAAGTTCTATCGACCACCGATACAACTCTACGCATGCTAATGCTTGCTTTACCTAGAACAAGTATGAAACTACTTTGCGGGAATGAAACTAGAAGTACTTTGCAAGAAAATAAAGAACGTGGAAATAAAAGTTAGGTGCTGTTTTAATAAAAGAACAATAAAAGTAAATAACTTAGTAGAACGCTTTTTGTGTAACGCAAGAGAAAGATTGTCCCTAGGAAATTGAATATAATATGATAGATACTTGTTATATGCAATGAGGGAGAGGCATACGCTAACACACTTTCTGTACTTGGATCATATGCACTTATGATTGGAACTCTAGCAAGCATCCGCAACTACTAAAGATCATTAAGGTAAAACCCAACCATAGCCTTAATTATCATGTCCTCTTTACTCCCATACGCAACAATCCACCTACTCGGGTTTATGCTTCTGTCACTCAAGCAACCCACCATAGGCAAATCATGAACATATTGCAACACCCTACATCGGGGATCCCTCACGTTTGCGCGACATGGAGGGCACCATAGGACAACACCATATCAACATACAACTCACATCCATAACATCATACCACAATTAACCCATAGGACAAAAGAGATCTACTCAAACAACATAGGATAGCCAAATATCATTGGGAAATAATATATGGAGTTGAGCACCATGTTTAAGTAGAGATTACAGAGGGGAAAAGAGGTATTACACCACTGCATAGAGGGGGAGAGAGTTGGTGTTAACGGCGGCAAAGTTGTTGGTGTAGATCGTCGTCACGATGATTGCCCCGACGGTGTTCCAGCGCCACCGGGAGAGAGGGGGAGAGAGCCCCACTCCTTCTTCTTCCTTGGCCTCCCCCCTAGATGGAGGAGAGTTACCCCTCTGGTCCATGGCCTCCATGGCGATGGAGGGGCAGGAGCCTCTCCTAGATTGGATCTCCCTCTCTGTTCTCTTCTCTTTCACGTCCCTGTTTTCTGGCCGAAAACCGTTTCTTATATTCCCGGAGATCTGTAACTCCGAATAGGCTGCAATTTTGAGGAGATTTTTATCAAAAAATTAGCTTCCTTGCGCCCGAAGGAGAGCTCCAACCGACGTACGATGTGAGCACAACCCACCAGGGCGTGCCTGGGCCCCCTGGCCGCGCCCTGGTGTCTTATGGGGGCTGTGGGCCTCCGTTTGCGTTGATTTCACTTCTCAAAATTCACAAATATTCCAAAAAAAATCTCCGTAAATTTTTATCGCGTTTGGACTTCGTTTTATATGGAATTTCTGCAACACAAAAAAACACACGAAAAACAGAAACTGACACTGGGCACTGGATCAATATGTTAGTCCAATAAATCATATAAAGTGTTGCCAAAAATATGTGAAAGTTGTATAATATTGGCATGAAACAATCAAAAATTATAGATACGACGGAGACATATCAGCCATCTTTAATATATCAGTGAAGCGGGTACGCAAAAAGACCGGCCTAATTATTTCGGTAAAGTGCTCAAATTCTCCATCATCCTTTTTCTTAGATGGTTTAGGTGGAAAGGGCATGGGCATGTGAACCCATGGCTCTCTTTCTTTACAATGTTTTCTAGCCACAACTTCTCTTTTATCATAACATTTGTTTTTAGGTTGTGGGTTATCAAGATCAGCAACAAGATCTATTTCAACATCATTATCTGGTTCTCTATCATTGTTAGGTTGAGTATCTGCATGAACATCATCATTATCATTTTCATTATCACTAGGTGAATGTTCATTACCATACTGAGTTTCTGCATCAGAAATAGAGACATCATTATTATCAGGGTTTTTTTGTGTCTCAGGTTCACTAGAGGTATGCAAAGTCCTATCATTTTTCTTTTTCTTTTTCTTCCTAGAAGGACTAGGTGCATCGGTATTAATTCTTTGAGAGTCTTATTCAATTCTTTTAGGATGACCCTCAAGATAAAGTTGTTCTTGGGTCATTCTACCTCCTCTAGTTACTACTCTAGCAGCCAAATCATTCATATTATTATTCATTTCATCAAGCAATTCTTTTTGAGATTTAGCAAATTGTTCTAACTGAGTTTGAACCATAGAGGCATGCTTTCCTACACCTCTAACATCATTACTGATTCTAAATAGTAAGTCACTCAAGCGAGCAATCATATCAGAATTATATTTCAATTGTTTCAGGACATGTGCATTGAAATGATCTTGCTTCATAATATAGTTGTCAAACTTATATAAGCATTGACTAGGATATTTATTGTGAGGGATATCACCTTCATCAAACTTTAATAAACAATTTACCTTTACCACTTGTGGAGGTGGTGGTGTGTCAAGGCCATGTATTTCTTCAATAGGTGGTAAATTCTTAACATCCTCAGCTTTAATACCTTTTTCTTTCATAGATTTCTTTGCCTCTTGCATATCTTCAGGACTGAGAAATAAGATGCCCCTCTTCTTTGGAGTGGGTTTAAGCGGTGGTTCAGGAAGAGTCCATTCATCATAATTCTTCAGTATGTTGTTCAATAATTCCTTAGCTTGTCCAACAGTTCTTTCTCTGAAAACACAACCAACAGAACTATCTAGGAAGTCCCTAGAAGCATCAGTTAGTCCATTATAAATGATATCAAGTATTTCATTTTTCTTGAGAGGACGATCAGGAAAAGCATTAAGCAACTGGAGAAGCCTTCCCCAAGCTTGTGGGAGACTCTCTTCTTCAAGTTGCACAAAGTTAAATATTTCTTGTAAGGCAGCTTGTTTCTTATGAGCAGGAAAATATTTTTTCAGAGAAATAGTAAATCATATCCTGGGGACTACGCACACAACCAGGAGTAAGAGTATTTTACCATGTCTTAGCATCACCCTTTAATGAGAACGGAAATAACTTCAGGATATAATAGTAGCGAATCTTCCCATCATGAGCAAAGAGGGTGGCTATATCATTCAGCTTAGTAAGGTGTGCCACTACAGTTTCAGTTTCATAACCATGGAAAGGATCAGATTCAACCAAAGTAATTAACTCTGGGTCGACAGAGAATTTATAATCCTTATCGGTAACAAAGATAAGTGAAGTAGCAAACTTAGGATCACATTTCATTCTAGCATTCAAAGTCTTTTCCTTATACTTGCGTAGCAATTTCTTAAGATCATTTCTATCCTTGCAAGAAAGAATTTCTCTAGTTACCTCTTCGTCCATAACATAACCTTCAGGTATCTTAGGCATTTCAAACCTAGGAGAGCTAGGACTAATAGGTGTTTCATAGTCATCATCAGTTTCATAGGCTTCATCAGTTTCAACAATCTCATCAGTTTCAGTAGTTTCATTCTCTTTAGCTCTAGCAATTTGTTCATCAAGAAATTCTCCTAGTGGCACATTATCATCAAGCATGGTACTAGCATCATCAATAGCATAATTCATAGCAGAGGCAACATCATCAATAACTTGCGACATATCAGGGTTACTAGCATGTGGTGGTGTTGCAAGCTTACTCAAAACATAAGGTGAATCAAGTGCAGAGCTAGATGGCAGTTCCTTACCTCCCCTCGTCTTTGAGGGTAAAATCTTGGTCTTTGGATCCTTCAGATTCTTCATAGTGATCAATTGATATAAATCCCAAGTGACTCAACAAATATAGCTATGCTCCCCGGCAACGGCGCCAGGAAAAGGTCTTGATAACCCACAAGTATAGGGGATCGCAACAGTTTTTGAGGGTAGAGTATTCAACCCAAATTTATAGATTCGACAGAAGGGGAGCCAAAGAATATTTGAGAGTATTAGCAGCTGAGTTATCAATTCAACCTGACGTGGCTTGAGACTGCGTCGGTATTTCCCCAAAGAGGAAGGGATGGTGCAGCACAGCGACGGTAAGTATTTCCCTCAGTTATGAAACCATGGTTATCAAACCAGTAGGAGGATCACCACCACCCAATAAGCAGCACCTGCACACAAACAACAAATACTTGCAACCTGACGTGAAAGAGAGGTTTTCAATCTCAATACGGTAAAAAGATAGATTAGGTAGTGATAGATAGGAGAGATAGATCTCTCAAGAACACAAAATAAAAAGACAAAATATGCAGCAATATGTTTTTGGATTTTTGGTTTTGTAGATCTGAAAACAAACATTGCAAAAAAGTAGATCGGAAAGCAATATGTTGGAAAAGTAGACCCGGGGGCCGTAGGGTTCACTAGTGGCTGCTCTCATGAGTATAGTGCACGGTGGGTGAACAAATTACTGTTGGGCAATTGATAGAAAATCGAATAGTCATGACGATATCCAAGGCGATGATCATTATAAAGGCATCACGTCCAAGATAAGTAGACCGACTCCTGCCTGCATCTACCACTATTACTCCACACATCGACCGCTATCCAGCATGCATCTATTGTATTAAGTTCATGGAAAAACGGAGTAATGCAATAAGAATGATGACATGATGTAGACAAGATCTATTCATGTAGGAATAGACCCCATCTTGTTATCCTTAATAGCAACGATACATGCGTGTCTTGCTGCCCCTTCTGTCACTCGGAAAGAACACCGCAAGATCGAACCCATCACAAAGCTCCTCTTCCCATGGCAAGAAAAATCGATCTAGTTGGCCTAACTAAACCAAAGATTCGGAGAAGAAATATGAGGCTATAAGTAATCATGCATATAAGAGATGAAAGAAGACTCAAATAATATTCATGGATAGAAACTGACCATGAACTCAAAATTCATCAGATCCCAACAAACACACCGCAAAAGTTTACATCAAATAGATCTCCAAGAGACCATTGTATTGAGAATCATAAGAGAGAGAGAGAGGAAGCCATCTAGCTACTTCCTATGGACCCGTAGGTCTGTGGTGGACTACTCACGCATCATCAGAGAGGCACCTATGAGGAAGATGAACCCCTCCGTGATGGTGTTTAGATTGGATCTCGAGGTTCTGGAACTTGCGACGGCTGGAATTGTGTTTCGTCGACTCCCCTAGGGTTTTTCGAATATTTGGGAATTTATAGGCATCAGAGGCGCTGGGGAGGGGCCCCGGGGAGGGAACAACCCATCAGGGCGCGCTGGGCCCCCCTGGCGCGCCCTGGTGGGTTGTGGTCTCCTCGGCCAACTTCTATGGTACTTCTTTGGGCCACCGGGTGTCTTCTGGTCCAGAAAAAATCTCCAAAAAGTTTCGTCGCGATTGGACTCCATTTGGTATTGATTTTCTGCGAAGTAAAAAACAAGCAAAAATAGCAACTGGCACTTTGGCACTGTGTCAATAGGTTTGTCCCAAAAAATGATATAAAGTTGTTATAAAATGATTGTAAAATATCCAAGAATGATAATATAATAGCATGGAACAAGCAAAAATTATAGATACGTTGGAGACGTATTAGCATCCCCAAGCTTAATTCCTACTCGTCCTCGAGTAGGTAAATGATAAAAACAGAATTTTTGATGTGGAATGCTGCCTAACATGTTCATCACATTCTTTTCTTTTGTATTGCATGGACATTTGGACTTGTAAATTATTCAGCAGCAATAGTAACTTGGCAAGAACAATAAGTGGAAAACTCGTAGGCACTGGATCGGTGAACTCATTGGATGATATTCATCATATAACAGTCATAACCTAGGGCGACACAGAACTAGCTCCAGTTCATAAATGTAATGTAGGCATGTATTCCATAAATAGTCATACGTGCTTATGGAAAAGAACTTGCATGACATCTTTTGTCCTACCCTCCCGTGGCAGCGGGGTCCATAAGGAAACTAAGGGATATTAAGGCCTCCTTTTAATAGAGAACCGGAACAAAGCATTAACACATAGTGAATACATGAACTCCTTAAACTACGATCGTCACCGGAAAGTATCCCGACTATTATCACTCCGGGGTTTGCGGATCAGAACACGTAATAGGTGCATCTGACTAGCAAGATCGGATCATGAACATAGATATAATGATGATAACATAAACGGTTAAGATCTGAAATCATGTCACTCGGGCCCTAGTGACAAGCATTAGGCATAGCAAAGTCATAGCAACATCAATCTCAGAACATAGTGGATACTAGGGATCAATCCCTAAAAAAAATAAATCGATTACATGATGAATCTCATCCAACTCCTCACTGACCAGCAAGCCTACGAAGGAATTACTCACTCCCGGTGGGGAGCATCATGGAATTGGCAACACAGAAGGGGTGATGACGATGAAGACCGAAGATTCCCCTCTCCGGAGCCCCTAACGGGCTCCAGATCTGGCCTCCCAATGAAGAACAGGAGGTGGCGGCACCTCCGTATCGTGAAACGCGATGAAACTTTCTCTCTGATTTTTTTCTCCGAAAATAGGAATTTATAGTGCCGGAATTAGGGTCAGTGGGGCCACGAGGTGGGCAGAACCCACCAGGGCACGCCTAGGGGGGCTGGCGCGCCCTGGTATATCGTGCCCAGCCAGGGGCCCCCTTCCGGTGGTTCTTGGCTCCATTATTTTTTATTTATTCTAAAATAAATCTCCAAAAAGTTTCATCCAGTTTCGAGAACTTTTATTTCTGCACAAAAACAACACCATGGTAGTTCTGCTGAAAACAGCGTCAGTCCGATTTAGTTTCATTCAAATCATGCAAATTAGAGTCCAAAACAGGGGAAAAAGTTTGTGGAAAAATAGATACGATGGAGACATATAAATCCCCACCGGGAGTGAGTAATTCCTTCGTAGGCTTGCTGGTCGGTGAGGAGTTGGATGAGATTCATCATGTAATCGAGTTAGTTTTGTTAGGGCTTGATCCCTAGTATCCACTATGTTCTGAGATTGATGTTGCTATGACTTTGCCATGCTTAATTCTTGTCACTAGGGCCCGAGTGCCATGATTTCAGATCTGAACCGTTTATGTTATCACCATTATATCTATGTTCTTGATCCGATCTTGCTAGTCATACGCACCTATTACGTGTTCTGATCCGCAAACCCCGGAGTGACAATAGTCGGGATATTTTCCGGTGATGACCGTAGTTTGAGGAGTTCATGTATTCACCATGTGTTAATGCTTTGTTCCGGTTCTCTATTATAAGGAGGCCTTAATATCCCTTAGTTTCCTTATGGACCCCGGTGCTACGGGAGGGTATGACAAAAGATGTCATGCAAGTCCTTTTCCATAAGCGCGTACGACTATTTATGGAATACATGCCTACATTACATTTATGAACTAGAGCTAGTTCTGTGTCGCCCTAGGTTTTGACTATTATATGATGAATATCATCCAACGAGTTCACTGATCCGGTGCCTACGAGTTTTCCACTTATTGCTCTTGCTAAGTTACTACTATTGTTGTTACTGTTACACTTGCTACAAAACTATTGCTATCACTGCTGCCGTTACTATTACTACTATTACTACTATCAAAACTATCATACTACTGTGCTACTAATCACTCTGCTGCAGATATTTAATCTCCAAGTGTGGTTGAATTGACAACTCAGCTGCTAATACTCTCAAATATTCTTTGGCTCCCCTTGTGTCGAATCTATAAATTTGGGTTGAATACTCTACCCTCGAAAACTGTTGTGATCCCCTATACTTGTGGGTTATCAAGACCTTTTTCTCGCGCCGTTGCCGGGGAGCATAGCTATATTTGTTAAGTCACTTGGGATTTATATCAATTGATCACTATGAAGAATCTGAAGGATCCAAAGACCAAGATGTTTCCCTCTAAGACGAGGGGAGGTAAGGAACTGCCATCTAGCTCTACACTTGATTCACCTTCTGTTATGAGTAAGTTTGCAACACCACCACATGCTAGTAATCCTGATATGTTGCAAGTTATTTATGATGCTACTTCTTCTAAGAATGATGCTTATGATGCTAGTACCATGCTTGATGATAATGTGCCACTAGGTGAATTTCTTGATGAACAAATTGCTAGAGCTAAAGAGAATGAAATTATTGAAACTGATGAAACTACTAAAACTGATGAAGCCTTTGAAACAGATTACTATGAAACACCTATTAGACCTGGCTCTCCTAGATTTGAAATGCCTAAGATACCTGAAGGTTATGTTTTGGACGGAGAGATGGCAAGAGAAATCCTTTCTTGTAAGGATAGAGATGATCTGAAGAAATTGTTGCGCAAGTATAAGGAAAAGACTTTGAATGCTAGAATAAAATGTGATCCTAAGTTTGCTACTTCACCTATCTTGGTTACCGATAAGGATTATGAATTCTCTGTCGACCTAGAGTTAATTACTTTGGTTGAATCTGATCCTTTCCATGGCTATAAAACTGAAACTGTAGTGGCACATCTTACTAAGCTGAATGATATAGCCACCCTCTTTGGTCATGATGAGAAGATTCGCTACTGCTATATTCTTAAGTTATTTCCGTTCCCATTAAAGGGTGATGCTAAGACATGGTACAATACTCTTGCTCCTAGTTTTGTGCGTAGTCCCCAGGATATGATTTACTACTTCTCTGAAAAATATTTTCCTGCTCATAAGAAACAAGCTGCCTTACAGGAAATATTTAACTTTGTGCAAATTGAAGGAGAGAGTCTCCCACAAGCTTGGGGAGGCTTCTCCAATTGCTTAATACTTTGCCTGATCACTCTCTCAAGAAAAATGAAATACTTGATATCTTCTATAGTGGACTAACTGATGCTTCTAGGGACTTCCTAGATAGTTGTGCTGGTTGTGTTTTCAAGGAACGAACTATTGAACAAGCTGAGGAATTATTGAATAACATATTGAAGAATTGTGATGATTGGACTCTTCCTGAACCACCACTTAAACCCACTCGGAAGAAGAGGGTATCTTATTTCTCAGTCTTGAAGATATGCAAGAGGCAAAGAAATCTATGCAGGAAAAAGGTATTAAAGCTGAGGATGTTAAGAATTTACCACCTATTGAAGAAATACATGGCCTTGACACACCACCACCTCCACAGGTGGTAGAGGTAAATTCTTCATTAAAGTTTGATGAAGGTGATATCCCTTACAATAAACATCCTAGTCAATGCTTATATGAGTTTGACAACTACATTATGAAACAAGATCACTTCAATGCACATGTTCTGAAACAATTGAAATATAATTCTGATATGATTGCTCGCTTGAGTGACTTGCTATTTAGAATCAGTAATGATGTTAGAGGTGTAGGAAAGCATGCCTCTATGGTTCAAACTCAGTTAGAACAAGTTGCTAAGTCTCAAAGAGAATTGCTTGATGAAATGAATAATAATATGAATGATTTTGCTGCAAGAGTAGTAACTAGAGGTGGTAGAATGACCCAAGAACCTCTTTATCCTGAAGGTCATCCTAAAAGAATTGAACAAGACTCTCAGAGAATTAATACTGATGCACCTAGTCCTTCTAGAAAGAAAAAGAAAAAGAAGAATGATAGGACTTTGCATACCTCTAGTGAACCTGAGACACAAAAACCTCCTGATAATAATGATGTCTCTATTTCTGATGCTGAAACTCAATCTGGTAATGAACATTCATCTAGTGATAATGAAAATATTAATGATGATGTTCATGAAGATACTCAACCTAACGATAATAAAGAACCTGATAATGATGTTGAAATAGAGCCTGCTGTTGATCTTGATAACCCACAACCTAAAAATAAATGTTATGATAAAAGAAACTTTGTGGCTAGAAAACATGGTAAAGAAAGAGAGCCATGGGTTCAGAAACCCATGCCCTTTGGACCGAAACCATCTAAGAAAAAGGATGATGAAGAATTTGAATGCTTT
Source organism: Elymus sibiricus (assembly GCA_039707655.1). NCBI lineage: Eukaryota > Viridiplantae > Streptophyta > Magnoliopsida > Poales > Poaceae > Elymus > Elymus sibiricus. The sequence goes on along the minus strand of CM077675.1, from coordinate 370,762,612 downwards.
GCTGAAATGATTAGGCCAGTCTTTTTGCGTACCCGCTTAACTGATATCCTAAAGATGGCCCCTTATGCAAAGTACATGAAAGACATCATCACTAATAAAAGAAAGATTCCTGAAGCTGAAATCTCCACCATGCTTGCTAATTATTCTTTTAAGGATGGACTACCTAAAAATCTCGGAGACCCTGGAATACCAACTATACCTTGCTCCATTAAAAGAAACTATGTCAAAACTGCTTTGTGTGATTTAGGAGCTGGTGTTAGCGTTATGCCTTTCTCCTTATATAAAAGACTTGATTTGAATAAACTCACACCTACTGAAATATCATTGCAAATGGCCGACAAATCAACTGCCATACCTATCGATATCTATGAGGATGTGCCCGTTGTTGTTGCAAATGTTACTATCTTAACGGACTTTGTTATTCTTGAGACGCCCAAGGACGATAACCTCTCGATTATCCTTGGTAGTCCCTTTTTTGAATACTGCAGGGGTTGTTATTGATTGCAATAAAACCAAATTCACTTTTCATATCAATGGTAATGAGCACACGGTGCACTTTCCGAAGAAACAATTCCAAGTGAATGGTATAAATGTTATTGAAGAATCTCCGACGCTCACTATTATAAGTTTTCAATTACCTCTACCTACTACCAAAAAGAAATATGATATACTTATTTTTGGGGATATGCACATCTCCATTGAGGTAACTTAGTGTTTTACGAAAGTTCTTCGGTTTCATGCTACTCGGAAGTGGTTGTTAATAAGACTTAATCAACCTTATTAATGGATCATTTTTGAGAGGTATGAATTCGATGAATCTAGTAGGCACAATCTTCTGCTCCCACCTTTTATTTTCTGTTTAACTTAGTCAAATAAAATAAAATGCCATGTTTATCCTATTTTCTGTTTTCTCTGTGCAATAAAAAATGACCCAAAAATAAAAGTTCTCAGAATGTCTTGAAAATTTGATACGATTTTTTTCTGAATATTTCTGAATTTTTGGTGCAAATAACATCAGAGGGGGGGTGCACCTGGTGCCCACAAGACACCAGGGCACGCCAGCAACCCCAGACATGCCCTGGTGGGTTGTGGCCCCCACGTAGGCCCCCTCACTTATTCTCTTAGCCCATGTCATCCCTTACCTCCAGAAAAAAAATCACCATAGCTTCCATCCCGTGTTCTTGCTCTCAAACCCGCTAATTTTGATCTCTTTGCTCGAAGCTCTTTTTCCGAAACTGTTTGGAGGGATTGCTACTTGGTATGTGACTCCTCCATTACTCTAATTAGTTTTTGATTTAGTGGGTTATTTTTAGAGTAATTAGCTACTCTTGGTGCTGCTGTAGATGAGCTTGCATGTTGAATTCTTAGAGTTCTAAGTAGTTTGAATGCTTATTATGGCCTCTATGCATCCTTGGGAGTAGTTGCTATCATTTTCACGAAGTTTCATTGACAAAATGTTTGTAGGCTAAATTTTTTAGAATTTTTTATTGGAATAAGATGGATTTCTTTAGGAAGTTTTCCTCCAAAAAAATGCCAAAGGAGTCATTGGGGATTCATCGGACAATGACCTTCACACTCCGAGAACGGTGGAAGTGCGACCGTGCGAATGGCCGCATGATGCCTTCATGGAGGAGGCTGGGTTCCAACAAGAGTCCGCTCAATTTGTTGCAAATGATGGGCTGGCCGAGTTCCTCGCAGCTAAGTGTGACCAACACCACATCCTTACAAATTCCTTTGTGTAACATTTCATTTTCTGAGAAAGAATAATCCTCCTGAGGTGCAGTTTAAGCTGCACGCTGAAACTCACAAAATACCGCTCACGGACTTTTGCAACATATGCTTGATCCCTTCTGATGGGGAATTTAGAGAACCTAGACCAGCAGAGTTCGATGATTTTCTCCTCACTTTAACAGTGGGTGAAGACAGAGGCATGTCAAACGCTACTGCTATCAGTTTGCAGTTTCCTTCTGTGCATTACTTTGCTTTGTTCATCACAAAGTGTTTAGCCGCTAGGGAGAAGGTTGGCGCGCTCAGTGCCCCTGACTTCGCTATTTTACGCCATGCACTGTACAATGATCACACCTTTAGTATGGGGGCTATTATTGCACGCCGCTTACACCTTAACAGGACTAAGGGAAAGATACATGGTGGTATTTATGCTACTCGCTTAGCGAGACACTTTAATGTTCAGATTCGCCCATATGATTATCTCTTGTCCCAAGTTTATCTAGATCACAAGGCGTTGCAGGATCACCAATTTATTGAGGCAACTGGTTCTTTCCATGACATTCATTACAACCTAGTATTCAGCGTCGAAACCCGTGATGTTATTCCATTGCCTGCACCTGCTCTGTTTGATTCTATTGCCAGGAACGGATACAGGATCATGCCAGATGACATTACAGCCTACCGGAACAACCTAGCTGCTGAGGAGGAGCCCTAGGGGTGGGACGCTCAAGTGCCGCCTCCACCTCACTTTGACTTAGGACCAGATGGTTACTACGGATGGTGATTAACAAGCTAGGCCAAAAACCTAAGCTTGGGGGAGTATGTATTTCCATCGACATTACATTCATGTTCACACATTTCATCCAGTTGTCGGTGTTCATACTTTTCCATTGTAATATCCATGCTAGATTTGTTTTCACGCTTTCTTCTCGTGTGTTTTAAAAACTTTGAGAAAATCCAAAAATATTTCCTACTTCTTTTCGGTTTTTCTTTCTAGCTTAATTTAGTTGTAGTATCAAAAGAAAACCCAAAAAGATTCCTCGTTTCTTCTTTTACTTGTTGGGAGCTTTCTCGTGTAAATAGTTTTTCTCGTTTTTGTTTTTCCTTTTTAATTTGCCTTCTTCAAGAAAAACCAAAAACTCCAAAAAATATTTCAGTTTGTTTCTCTGAAATTCTTTTTCTTTTATTTGAGTCGTACCAAGGAGAAGACCATGATGAAAATGTTGAGTGGCTCTCATATGCACTAATGTTAATCTAACAAAGAGCCTATGTTACCGTGTCTTCTCCTCGCGAATAAAATGTTTGCAGATTCCAGCTTAGTCCACGACATTCTAGCACTATTATTATTTTCTTATTATTTGGTCATGCAAGTGAAAGGCAATAATGATGATATTTGATGAAGTGACTATGGCAGAGAAAAGCGGGTATGAACTCAACTTGTTTTTGTTTCTGTAAATTTGTTTAGCCTAGTATCCTTGATTCAGCATATTATGATCAAACATGTTTGCATTTACAATTAGAGATTATAGTTGCCTATGCCATGCTTAACTAGCTAGGAGTGGATAATGAATTATCTTGGATGTCAACATGCATTAAAATGATTGTGATGTAGTATGATGATATGGTATGCTCCTCTGAATGTTTAAGGTGGCTTGACTTGGCACATGTTCACGCATGTAGTTGAATCAAAACCAACATAGCCTTCATGATATTTATGTTCATGGTGTCCATATCCTACTCATGCTAGTAGTCGATATTGATTATTCGTAACGCATGTTCATGACCGTTTTCGCTCTCCTGCTGGCCGCTTCTCAATCTATTTGCTAGCCTTCGCCCGTGCTAAGCGGGAATACTGCTTGTGCATCAAAACCCTTAAACCAAAGTTATTCCAGATGAGTCCACTATATCTACATATATGTGGTATTACCCTGCCGTTCCAAGTAAATTTGGATGTGCCACCTCTAAAAATTCAAATGAACAACTGTTTTGTGTGCCTGGACCGCTCAGGGAGCGACAGGGAGCAGTCAGTATCTTCCATGTTAAGCTGGTTATTCTCATGATGAGTGTTTATTCACTTGTCCTTACACGAGAGGGGCGGCAGTAGGGATTCCCAGTCCCGAAATAAAAAATTACAAATAATTAAACAAAACTCCCCCAGGAATGTTGTTGGTATGGACGGTACCCGTGGATTCGGCTAGGGTGGAGTGTGATTGTTGGTGGAGGCGGAGTGAACCTTTATTTTTACCACTTGGGAACCACCGCTAATGTGTTTAGCATGGAAGATATTGATATCTCTTGGTCGTAACATTGATAGGAAGGGTGTACCTCCCAAAATTATATCTATCTCTGTTTTAAACCTTGAGCTCTGGCACCGCTCCAAATGCATGCTTCCCTCTGTGAAGGGACTATTTATTTACTTTTATGTTGAGTCATCACCTTCTCAAATAGGCGCCAGACCTGAGAGCACTATTGTCATCCTCATGCATTGTGTATATTTAATGTTGAGTGCAGCATGACTGGATCTTTTCTACCACGAATTACAATGTTTAGTCGCTGCTTGAACTTTGGAGGTGCTCTGCATTTATGTTTTGCGGTCTCTGAAAGGGCTAGCGAGATACCACTATTGTCATATTATATCACGATTGTTTTGACAAAGTGTTGACGCTTGGCATATTTTATTATCGCTCGCTAGTTGCTTATGTCATTGATATGAGTTAATATAATTTCTAAGAGTTATTGCCGGCATGATTAGTCATAATCTTTGCTGAAAACCTGGGTGCTACTTAAGCATATATATGTAAACAAGAACAAAAGAGTTTGTAAAAGTTTTTCTTTATCACTTTCAGTTTGTTAACTGAATTGCTTGAGGACAAGCAATGGGTTAAGCTTGGGGGAGTTGATACGTCTCTGACATATCTACTTTTCCTCACACTTTTGCCCTTGTTTTGTACTCTAACTTGCATGATTTGAATGGAACTAACCCGGACTGACGCTGTTTTCAGCAGAACTACCATGGTGTTGTTTTTGTGCAGAAATAAAAGTTCTCGGAACTCGACGAAACTTTTTGGAGATTTATTTTAGAATAAATAAAAAATACTGGAGCCAAGAACCACCGGAGGGGGGGCCCTGGCTGGGCACAAGACACCAGGGCGCGCCAGCCGAGGCCCTGGTGGATTGTGCCCACCTCGTGGCCCCACTGACCCTAATTCCGACACTATAAAATCCTATTTCCGGAGAAAAAAATCAGGGAGAAAGTTTCATCGCGTTTTACGATACGGAGCCGCCGCCACCTCATGGTCTTCATCGGGAGGCCAGATCTGGAGCTCGTTTGGGGCTCCGGAGAGGGGAATCCTCGGTCTTTGTCATCATCAACCCTTCTCCATCGCCAATTCCATGATGCTCCCCACCGGGAGTGAGTAATTCCTTCGTAGGCTTACTGGTCGGTGAGGAGTTGGATGAGATTCATCATGTAATCGAGAAAGTTTTGTTAGGGCTTGATCCCTAGTATCCACTATGTTCTGAGATTGATGTTGCTATGACTTTGCCATGCTTAATGCTTGTCACTAGGACCCTAGTGCCGTGATTTCAGATCTGAACATTTTATGTTATCACCATTATATCTATGCTGTTGATCCGATCTTGCTAGTCATACGCGCCTATTACGTGTTCTGATCCGCAAACCCCGGAGTGACAATAGTCGGGATACTTTCCGGTGATGACCGTAGTTTGAGGAGTTCATGGATTCACCATGTGTTAATGCTTTGTTCCGATTCTCTATTAAAAGGAGGCCTTAATAGCCCTTAGTTTCCTTATGGACCCCGCTGCCACGGGAGGGTAGGACAAAAGATGTCATGCAAGTTCTTTTCCATAAGCACGTATGACTATTTACGGAATACATGCCTACATTACATTTATGAACTGGAGCTAGTTCTGTGTCGCCCTAGGTTATGACTGTTATATGATGAATATCATCCAACGAGTTCACCGATCCAGTGCCTACGAGTTTTCCACTTATTGCTCTTGCTAAGTTACTATTGCTGCTGTTACTATTACACTTGCTACAAAACTATTGCTATCATTGTTACCGTTACTATTACTGCTAGTACTGCTATCAAAACTATCATACTACTGTGATACTGATCACTCTGCTGCAGATATTTAATCTCCAAGTGTGGTTGAATTGACAACTCAGCTGCTAATAATACTCTCAAATATTCTTTGGCTCCCCTTTTGTCGAATATATAAATTTGGGTTGAATACTCTACCCTCGAAAACTGTTGCGATTCCCTATACTTGTGGGTTATCACTATTCTCAAAGGGGAGTACTATAGTCAATGGAAAGATAAAATTCTTGATCTATTTGATGAGTTCCATTTGAGCAAGTACGTTGATAACCCCTATGTGCCTCCCATTGACCCCTTACATCCTTCTCACAAGGAAGAAATTGATATGCGTCGTAATCTTAGAACCGTTAATCTTATCATTAGAGGATTGCCAAGAATCGTGTTTGATCAAGTGATAAACTTTGAGTGTGCTTATACTTTGTGGAAAGATTTCGAGAAAAGATCTCAAACTATTCCTTAAAAAAATCTTGATGTCATTCTCCATAAAAGTATTGCCTTTCACAAAATGAAGCCTAGTGATCCTAACTTTGATAAATACCTATTTGAGCTTCGTGACCTCATGCGTGCTAAAGGAGATGTCATAACCATCAACAACATCATTATTGAAGCCATTCACATTCAAAATCTTGAGCATTGTCATGGTCACAATTCTAACAAATCCCTTAATCTTTGTGACGAGGATATTGCATTTGATGATGACGTTGTGGAACATGGCTACTATGATGAAGAGGAGAAGTTTGACAGTGAACATGAGAAGACTATGAAGAATCTAAGTCTCATGGCAAACATCAAAGACTACATGTCCGGAGGAAAATAATGGATTCTCCATAGTGGATGCACCGATCATATGACCGAAGATAGAGACATGTTTCATGAGATCACACCAAATCATGGACCACAGAGGCATGTGACTTTTGGAGACAATTCCAAGGGTAAGGTACTTAATCTTGGTAAGGTGGTCGTATCTCATGATAGTTCTATTCAAAATGTCATGCTTGTTGAATCCCTTGGCTATAATCTTCTTTCTGTTTCTAGACTAGCCAATTTGGTTTCAATGTGCTATTTACTAAAGTAGATTGCCAAGTGTTTCGTCAAGACAATCATAACATGGTCTTTACCAGTTTTCGTAGAGGTGATCTATACAGTGTCGATTTCCCTAAGAGATCCTAACCTCATACTTGTCTTATTGCAAAACATCTAAAGGTTGGATATGTCATAGAAGGCTAGGACATGTTGGTATGCGTAATGTTGACAAGCTCATCAAAGGTGATCACATACTTGGTGTTAAAGATGTTATCTTTGACAAAGATAGACTTTGTAGTGCTTGTCAAGAAGGAAAACATGTGGGTGGAAGTCATCCCGTAAAAAACATCATGGCTATTAGGAGACCACTCGAGTTGCTTCACATGGATCTTTTTGGTCCAAATGCTTACAAGAGCCTTAGTGGAAATTCCTTTGGTCTAGTTATAGTTGATGATTTTTCCCGATTTACGTGGCTATTCTTTCTTGATGTCAAGTCGCAGGTGCAAACACACAATCGAACAAATCAATCTATACCTCTTTTTCATCTACGTTTTATCTCTTCATCAACAGTGTCAAGATATGACCGTTGGAGCTCGACGCTCCTGCGACGCGCTCGCCCGACGCGGCGGCGCCCCGCTGCTGCTCTCCCCCGGTGCCTCTCCCAGCTCTGCTCCTATGCCACACCACCTCCCTCCTCCTTCACCCTTCCTCCCACCAGGTTTCTCTCCAACTTTTTTGGGTCCCTCGTCTTCTCCGTCCTCGAGTCACCCCGGTCCAAGATCTGCTGCGTCTGCTCCTTCGGTTGGCCTCCGACCACAGGCGGGCAATGGCAGGGCGCCTCATCGGCTCCGGAGTGTGGTCGTCAGGCGCACCCCTCTTGACGAGCCGCCGCGCAGGGAGCGCGATGCCATCTGCGCTTCTGTGTCCGCCTGGCGCCGCGCGGTCTCGTCGCCCACCCCGGCGTCGTCTACCGCTCCGGTGGGGATCCTCCGTGCCCCTTCTGCTCCAGGGGCTCCGGCGCGGCAAGGCCCGCGCAAAGCTGTGCGGTACAACCTGCCTCCATCGACGTCCGATAGCTCCCAGGGGGCCCACCTCCTCTCGCGCCGCCAAGACGCTTCGTTTCCTCCAAGTTTTTCGGCGTGCATGGACCCGGCCGCCGCTACCTCGGAAGATGGATGGACTACAGTTATGTCCCGCCGCGTGCGACGTGATGCCCGAAGGGTCGCTGCCCCACTCAGAGGGAGCCGCCGTCATCTCTTCTCCTCTACCCGAGGCGCCGGCCCTCCATCTCCTTCATCTACAAAGGCTGGGGCTAGGGTTTGCTTCCGCTACAGCTCTTCTAGCCACCTGGTCGCCTCTTGCTCCCGCCCACGAAGCCATCGTTCCCAGCAGCACCCTCCTCCAGATAGTAGGACGCGGCAGCCGTGCGCGTCCTCTCCCCCTTCGGCGACCATGTCCTTCCTCGGCCAACCTTCCACGCGCGAGGAGGAGGACACTTGCTTCATCGCGACTTCATATGACATCGACCGCGAGCGCCTGGACTAGGAGAGCACCGCCATCGTGGCGTGGGTTATCGCTGCGCCATCGGGGACGGACCGCACCGAGGTCGACGACGTCTTCCATCACAAGTACCGCCTATCGGCGTCGGAGCTGATGGTGAGCTCTCACTTCCCGGAGCAGTACCTCGTGAAGTTCTCCTCCGCCGAGCTGCGCGACGAGGTCATGCGTACGGAGCGTTGCAACTTCAAGCTCGACAGCCTCGACATCCACTTCCAGCCGTGGCACGCCGTCTCTCACACCTACAATGCCGACCTCCACTTCCGCGTCCACGTGGTCGTCGAAGGCCTCCCTCCTTTCGCTTGGAGGCCGGAAGTGGTGGACGAGCTAGTTGGCCGCAAGTGCGCGGTCCAACGCCTCGACGACGGCTTCACCACCATGGAGGATACCTTCTCCTTCGGCCTTTGGGCATGGATGCCTTCTCCTCATCGCATCCCCAAGGTGCTGTGGTGCACGCTGGTGAACAAGGGTGCAGGTGGCCTCTCCTCCAAGGTCCGCATCGAGGAGGATTGCACTGATCAATGGAAGAGAGGTGTCTCGTTCCGCATCCTACTCCATGTCGACCGCATGGAGGATTTCACTGGAGCTCCGGTCTTGGATGGCGGCGAGCCGCTCACCAACTTCAGGCCCGTTTCGCACTCCCTGCCGCAATGCAACCTGGGCATCATTGACGGCCGGCCCGTTGGTGAGGGCTCGGGTTCCATCCTTCCGGCCCCCATCCCAGCTTTGGGCGAGCTCGGCCCTGCCTACCATCGACGCCACGACGACGAAGATCGACTTGGGCGGGCCCTCTCTGTCACTCGTGGCGAGCACGACAACCCGCTTCACGCACGGCCGCGGGAGGAAGAACGACGCGCTTCTCATCGCTCCCTCTCCAGGGCCACGGACCGACACCGTTCACGCTCTGTGGAGACGAAGGATCGTCGTCGCAGCCGCTCACACCACGGCTCTCGCTGCGATGACAGGGTGACGCACAAACGCCACCACCGGGAAGACGACGACGACGAGGAACGTCGGGGACCTCGCCGCGAGTCCTCATGTCGTAACTCCTCTCGCTCCTCCTGTGCCAATTCTGCGGGCCATCACCGTGACGGAGGGAGGGGTCGCTCCTATGGCCGCAGTTCGGGTCGTTCCTCTGGCCACCATGTTGGTCACCGTCGCCACATCACCGAGCAGCGCAGTTCTGCTCCTAGCAGCCTGGCCAGAGACTCCCCGGTGCGGATGAAACTCTCCTCCGTCTTTGCTTGTGACGCAGCTTGCACGGACTGGACATCCGCTATCAAGGTGCTGCCGCCGGCCTTCACCATGGGCTTCTCGCGGCTCGCCTCGCCCCCACCACAAGCGCACATCGAGCCTCCCCTCCCCAGTGCTTGGCTGGACGATGTGAAGGATGACTCGGCAACGCCCCCCGCCTCGCCAATCCTACACACGGCTCGGTCTCCGCTGCTCTCACCGGCTGTGGTGTCGGACTCTTGGGAAGACGCCACCGGGGACGTCGCTGAGGACGAGGCCAGGCAGGTCCTTGGCGACCCCGGGGCCGCTGAACGCGCTCCAACCCCCGGCAACAACCTTTTTGTGTGCCCTCAGGCACCTCTCTTGCCGTGCCCTCCACCTGCACTGCTGATGCCTAAGCTGCCCGAGGTGCAGCCCACTTCTGCTACCAGGCGCAGTGCCCGTTTGATCAACAAGCCAAAAATGCACGCCATGGATAAGGCCATCCATGTCCTGAACACCAAGATGGGTGTTGCTACTGAAGGAGTCCCTCTGCTGGATGCGAGGAAGGCTTACGTCGACAAGTTCAGCACCCTGCTTCTGGACAAGGTGATTGAAGCTCTAACCAAGCTCTTCAAGCTCAACATCCGCAGCATGACCGAAGCGGACGAGTCGCTCATTGCCATGGGAGGTCCAGGAGGGTGCGAGCCAGATGCCCAGGACGTGACTGTTTAGTTCCTTGCTTTCCTGTGTTCGTCTTTTAAGTTATCACCTCACCTTGGTTGTTGTCATTATGATCGGACCTGATCTCTCCATCGTTGACTGGAACACCCGCGGGCTAAACGACCAAGGTCGCAAAGACACCGTCCACGCCTTCCTCGCCAATACCCGCTGTCATATTGCTTGCATCCAAGAGACCAAGGTCAACCACATCGATCAACAAACGGCGTCTTATATCGGCAGTCTTAGTCTTCGCTCCTTCGCTCACCGTCCGGCCATCGGCACCCGGGGCGGCATCCTCTTACTTTCGAACGAGGATCATGTGGAGGTCTCCAACGTTCACCTCGGCACTCACTTGATCTCGGCTAGCGTCTCCATTCATGCATGTGGTACCTCCTTCAAGCTCACGACGGTCTACGGCCCTACAGATCATGCCGAGAAAGAAGCCTTTCTCTCAGAAGTTATCGCCGCCAAGCCTTCTGACGGCTCAAAATGGCTCATTATTGGGGATTTCAACCTTATCTACCAAGCGAGGACAAGAACAACAACAACCTGGACTTCCGCCTGATGGGTCTCTTCAGAAGAGCCCTCACCAACTGTCAGCTTAAGGAGCTGAAGCTGCAGAACCGGAGGTTTACTTGGAGCAACGAAAGGGAGACCCCTACTCTTGTGCGTCTGGATCGGGCTTTCTGCAACGCTGCTTGGGACCTCATGTTCAAGAATCATGTGCTACATGCCCTGTCCTCCTCCCTCTCGGACCACTGTCCCCTCCTCCTTTCCAACCAGAGTGGCCCGCGAAAACCGCCTGTCTTTCGCTTCGAGTCCTTCTGGACCAAAATGCTGGGGTTCAAGGAGGTGGTCCAACAAGCTTGGTCTGCGCCCTCCTCGCACTCTTAGCCGGTCCATGTCATCAATCACAAGCTCAAGGCCACGGCGCATGGGCTCAAATCTTGGAGCAAAGGCCTCTTCTCTGATGGCAATCTGCAACTCCTCATGGCCCTGGATGTCATAATGCAGCTGGATGTTGCTCAAGAGTCCCGCGCACTCTCCCAGGAAGAAAGATGGCTCCGTGCTAACCTGAAACGTCAAGCCTCCAAAATTCGCTACCTCCGCGAGGGCGACGCCAACACCAAATTTTTCCATCTACGAGTTAATGTGAGGAAGCGCAAAAATCACATCTTGAGACTCAAGCATAACACTGGCTGGGCTGTGACTCACAATGATAAAGCCGGGCTGATCTTCGACCACTTCTCCCGCGCTCTAGGTCGGCCTCCGCCTCGTATGCTGGACTTCAACTGGGACGCCCTGAACCTCACCACCCACCCCCTAGAGGATCTGGGCCTGCCTTTCCCTGAGTATGAGATAAAAGAGGCTATTAATGACATGCCCGCGGACAAGGCTCCGGGCCCTGACGGTTTTACTATCGCCTTCTTTCGCTCTTGCTGGGATATAATCAAGGATAACCTTATGACCGCCATCAATGCCTTCTCCGAGCTGTCAGCGTCCAATTTCCACATCATCAACACAGCCAATGTCGTGCTTCTGCCTAAGAAGGACGATGCGGAGTCCATATCGGATTTCAGGCCCATCAGTCTCATCCATGTGGTTTCGAAGATCATCGCCAAAGCTATGGCTCGTCGTCTCAGCCTGAAGATGAACGACATTGTTTCCCGCAGTCAGAGCGCTTTCATCAAGTCTAGAACTATCCACGACAATTTCATGTACGTCAGGAACACAGCACGCCGGTTACACCACTGCAAAACTCCGTCCCTTTTGATCAAATTGGACATCGCCAAGGCCTTCGACACTGTTCGCTGGGATTACATACTGGATCTTTTGCAACGCCTCGGCTTTCCTCAAAGATGGCGGGCCCTCCTGACGACTCTCTTCACCATGGCCTCCTCTAGGGTTTTCCTCAACGGAATCCCTGGGAGGAACATCCTGCATGGACGCGGTTTTCGTCAGGGCGATCCCCTCTCGCCCCTCCTGTTCGACATCGCCATCGACCCGCTTCAGAGACTTCTGGAAAAGGCTACGGAATCCGGCCTGCTGTCTGCTATGCCTGGTGGTATTCAGGGCCCCAGGGTCTCCCTCTATGCGGACGACGTTGCCATTTTTCTATCCCCCACGTCACATGATGTGGAAGGCCTTGCTAGCATACTACAGAGTTTTGGGGTAGTCTCTGGCCTCGTGACAAATGTGACCAAGAGCTCCATCGCCCCCATCCAATGCGCCAACATCAACTTGGAGGAGATTCTGGCGAACTTCCCGGTGACTACGACCCCCTTCCCCATTAAGTACCTGGGGTTGCCCCTCTCCCTCGGAAGATGTGACGCCCCCATTCTTGTCCGTACGCTAATCATGCACACAATGCGTATGACCAAGATTAGGGACTCATTCATTGATACCACAACACAACAAAAGACACAAATATAAAGTCATACAACTTCATATTACAAGGCAGGGGCCTCGAGGGCTCGAATACAAAGCTCAACATAAACACGAGTCAGCGGAAGCAAATATATCTGAGTACAGACATAAGTTAGACAAGTTTTGCCTTAAGAAGGCTAGCACAACATAAGCAGCGGATCGAAAGAGGCGAGGCCTCCTGCCTGGGAACCTCCTAACTACTCCCTGACGTCGGAGAAGTCTACGTCGTAGTAATCTCCATCCTGCTGGTAGGGGCCTCCATCAGGGTAGTAGTAGTCGGCATCTCCAGCGTACTCCAAATCCTGGGCTCCATCGTCTGAACGCAGCAACGTATCGAAGGGGAAAAGGGAAGCAAAGCAGCTGTGAGTACTCATCCAAAGTACTCGCAAGACTTACATCAGAACTATACTAAGTATGCACCATTATCAAGGGAGGGGGTTATATCTGGACTGACTGCAGCAAGCGAGAATAAAGGGAAGGCCTAGTCCTATCGAAGACTAGCATCTTCAGCATCTTGCAGCATTAGAAGAGAGTAGACCTGCAGCTCATATATATATAGTCATATTGTTGTAACAATTTTAATTAAGTAAACACGCCCAGAGATCCTTCCTCGACTCCCTGCGAGGAAGCAATGTCGGAGCCACAATTCATTTTTAACTTAATTTATGATTATAGTTGTAGTAGGTCAAAGCACAACTCCAAGTCGTCCTGTTACCGTGGACACGGCTATTCGAATAGTTTACTTCCCTGCAGGGGTGCACCACATTCCCCAACACGCTCGATAAGCTCCGGCCGGATACAATTTCCTGGTCATACCCGGCCGCGGCCTATCGACACGATGTAGTCCTACCTAGGCTCAACAGAGAGGCCAGCACGCCGGTCTACATCCTAATGGCTCGGGGTCTTGGGCCATCGCCCTTGCCATCCTGCAAGTTACGCCATCGGCCGGGACCAGTCCTAGCATGCCTTAATACAAGCGCCATGCGTTCCAGACCACCCGGGCGCGAGTCGAAAATTGTGGCATCTGAAGAGCTTTCGGGAGAATGTACGCCGCCGAGCAGCCCATACTGATTACCCCGCGTGGTGGTTAGTGCGTATTAGGCCAACGACCTAACTCAGATTAAATACTCAACCCATTAGCAATTTATTAGTGATCAACAACACTCGGGTGCGTTCCGGCGCACCCCACCAAGTCTTCGGATGCCTTCCGGCGCATCCCACCAAGTCTTCGGATGCCTTGCGGCGCATCCCACCAATATCTCTCGCGGGTACCCTTGGGGCCGACCCGTCTTTAATCAAGTATCTGTAACCCGGTCATAGTAACGGTGTGTCTATACATCAAGTGGAGATCCGAGGAATCACCCTCGATGGATCCCACTCGAGGTAGGAGTAAGGCAAGAGTCGCTATCGGTAAATGGGAAGGAGGAATCACCCTCGATAACCATGACCGATAACTACGCTACAGAATTAACATCGGAAGTGCTAAGTGAGGTATCACCCTCGGCACTCGATAGTAGCTCTGCAGTGCCATACTTAAGGGGTGTGCGGTGCTGTGAGGGGTCTGGCTTGTTAGTCATGACGACTGGGTCTTCTGTCTTCAAGTCCTCGGTGTCGTCGATGAAAGCAGGGGCAACTGGGGCTAAGGGGGTCTTAGGGGTTCACTGATCCTCCTATTCTAGGGAGTTGATATAAAAGCATGTGTAGTAGCAGTTCATCAAAATCAGGCTATGCATCAGAATTAGGAGCTATCTAATACAGTAGCAAAATCTAATGCAAGCATAAGAGGGAGAGAGAGGTAGGTGATATCGGAATGCTCAAGGGGGGTTTTGCTTGCCTTGCTGCTCTGCGGCAAAAGGCTGAACGTCAACGGTGTAGTCGATCTCGGCAGCTCCGTCAGCCTCGGGGTCTACCGAAGAGAAGAGGGGGAAGAAACAATAAATATAAAGCACACAGATGCAACATGATGCATGACATGGCAATATGCTTAGCTAGGCATGCACTAATGCAGTACTACGCGTTGCAGACGAAGCGGGAGAATATCTGGCGATATTTCCCGGGTCTTTGGATTTATTGGACAGACAATCCGGAGGGGGGGATGTTCCAGGTTTGCGGTGTTAGAGGCATCTGACAGCTAGGATGCAGTGCAGGGTTGCCTAAATCATGTCTAAGTCACCACAGTTATTTTTAGGATTTAATTTGGATTTACCAATCGGTAGGCATGCACTATTCATCTATCCGAAACAGGCAAAAAGTTGCATGTTCAGATAGCTAGAGGCATGTGACAGATGAATGGATGGCATATTTGGATTCGTGGGATTTTTCTGATCAACTTTCATGTATAAAGTTTTTTGATCTGAGCTACAGATTATTTTCTATGAATTTTCAAAGTTTTAATCAATTTCTGGAATTAAATCTATTTATTAAATCAACATTATCCAGAACAGTGACTTAATGACGCCAGCATTGCATCAGCATTGCATCAGCAGCCAACAGTAACAGCTACAGTTCAAACCAGACATGTGGGGTCCACATGTCACAGACACAGACTTTTTCCAGTTTATTAACTTAAACTAAACAGTTTTAATTAGTGGAGGGCCCCACATGCCAGTGACTGTTTAGTCACAAAATAATTATTTTTAATTATCTTAATTAACTAATTAGCCAGCTGACAGGGGGACCCACCTGTCATTGACACAGGGGTGTTGGGCCCCATATGTCAGTGGCCGGGGCCAGCCCAGTCAGCACGTTGACTGGGTCAACCTAGTCAACGGGGCCAGTGGGGCCCGTTGGCAGTGACCCTGGGGCTGGGCCCCAGCCGGCCACGTCGGCGGTGGCCGCGTTTGGTCGCCGGAGGAGCTCCGGCGAGCTCCCGAAATGCCGGCGAGGCTCGGGTTTCGCGTAGGGAAGGCCATTTACGGCGCGGTTGCGCGCGTTGGATCGGCCAGTCGACGCCGCACACGACAGTGGCGGTGGCACGGTCGGAGACGGCGTGTAGCGCCGGCGGCGAGCTCACCGGCGGAGGCGGCTACGGGCGTGGAAAGGGGACGGCGCTACGATGGCTAAACGGACCGGGGCTAGCGCGGAATGGAACCTACGGGCCACGCGGAGCCGAATGGCAGCGGTGGCAGGACCAAATGGTCGCCGTAGTAATGCCGGCGACGAGGTCAGGCGGCGGTGGGTTCGGGCGTCGGTGGAACCTAACGCAGAAGCAACGGCTCGTCGCGGGGAGGACCGGGGGAGGTAGCAGAAGCTCACCGCGGGGTGTTGCCGTTCAAAGCCAGCTCGGGGAGGGCTCGACGGCGACGAATTCGACGGCGGCGAGCTTCGGGTCCCGAGGTTCAAGACGACGGCGTGGGGGCGTTGCAGGGGCGCAGGAGCTCGGGGTCGTGGTTGAAGGGGAAGAGGAGGACGCGACCGAGCGAAAGGGGGCGACGGCAAGGCGCGGGAGGCACGGTGGCCGTGCTAACTCGTGGCCATGGCGACGGCGGCGCTCGGGTCCGAGCGAGATCCAGAGGGGGAGAGGGAGGAGAGCGAGGGGGGAGAGTGAGCCAGGGCGTCCAGAGGCCCGAGGGAGGGGCGTCCTTATCCCCTCGCCCACCAACTCCGTCGCCGTGGCGGACAGTGGCCGGAGCGAGGCGTGCTCGGCCACGGCGGCGTTGACACGCAGGGGGGGAGCAGGTAGGGGACGGCCCAGGTGGGCTGGGCCGCACTGTGCCTGCGGCCCAGTGGCCAGGTAAGTGGGCTTTTCCCCTTTTCTCTTTTTCTCTCTTTTCTTTTCTGTTTTTCATTTTTAGTTTCTGCTTTAATTTATTTTAGGCCATATCACTTATTGCAAAAATGTGCCTCTGGTTCCAATTAATATATTGTAATATTCCAAAGGTCCACAACAAGTTTGGGGATTTTTAGAAACTGTTTGTATTTTCATAATTGATTTAAATGCATTTTAAAATGCATTTAGTTACTGTTATTGATGGTGGGGTCCACACCAGAAGTTTGGTGATGTTGCTTTCCTCAACATTATTTGTTTTGGAATATTCCACAACTTTGGAACATTTTATCTTGGATGTTTGAAAATTTAATTTCATCACATAAAACCACAGGGCATTTGCATTGGAATTTGAACTGGAATTTGAACTTCAACTTGATCAAGCTCCACTTAGAAAAAATGATTAGGTACTGTTCATGATCATTACTGTAGCTTAATTACAATGATCACTGTAGCTTAATCCCAGGGTGTCACAGAAGACTTAGGCGTGTGGATCTTCAACCCTACATCGACAAGGCGGTGGCTTGTCTTAGCCCGTGGAAAGGAAAGTTCCTGAATCGTGCCGGGTGCACTGCTCTGGTTAAGTCCGTGCTCTCCTCCATGCCAATCTTCTTGCTAACGGCTTTAAAGGCTGACAAAGGCATCCTCAAGGCCTTTGCAAAGATCAGTCGTGGCATGCTCTGGACCTGTAAGGAGGCGGTTAGTGGAGGGAAATGCAAAGTCAACTGGCAAAAGGTCTGCCGCCCCAAGGAGCTCGGTGGTTTGGGGGTTTTGGACCTGGAGAGGTTCTCCCGGGCCCTGAGGCTTCGCTGGTTATGGTATGAGTGGAAGGCTCCTGAGAAGCCATGGGTGGGCTCTGAAACGCCCAACGACGCCTCCGACCTTGACCTCTTCAATGCGGCAACTCGTGTCACCATCGGAAACGGTGCCAAGGCCTCCTTCTGGTCGTCTTCATGGCTCCATGGCGCCCCGCCAAAAGACCTGCCCCCCCTTATTTTCAAGGCTTCCAAGAGGAAGAATCGGACGGTCCAGGACGCTCTCGCTGATAACAACTGGATCTCGGATATTGCGGTGGATGCGTTCACTGTCGACCACATGGAACAATACGTCCGCCTCTGCGAGCTCCGGTCGGATATCCAGCTTCATCCTGACACTGAGGACTCCATTACCTGCTCCTTGACCCCTAATGGGTGCTACTCGGCCAGCTCCGCCTACAAGGTCCAGTTCCTTGCCTCTTTGCCCTGCCATTTTGGGAACATCGTGTGGAAGACCTGGGCCCCTCCAAAGTGCCATTTCTTCGCCTGGCTCCCTGTCCAGAACCGCTTATGGACCGCTGATCGCTTGGCGAAACGCGGATGGCCGCACCAACCTACTTGCCAGCTCTGTCGTTCCTCCCCTGAGACGGCACGGCACATTCTTTTCGAGTGCCGCTTCTCCAGACGTATCTGGACGGCCGCGGCCTCTTGGCTGTCTTGTCCAGACCTCATCGGCAGCATCGGGGAGGGTAGGCCTAAAGTCGTGGACTATTGGCTGGCCGTTTCGAAGTCCACCACCTCCTCCCCAAAAGGCTTGCGCTCAGCTATCACGCTCATCACTTGGGAGATCTGGAAAGAGAGGAATGAACGAGTTTTCAACAATAAGTCCTCCCTGCCATCGGTTGTCATGCATAAGATTAGGGAAGAGGGGAAGGACTGGATCCTCGCCGGTGCTAAAAATCTGGTGGAACTTGTAGGCTGATCCTCCTTCCCCTTTGTCGGGGGCGGTGTTCGCCCCCTTCCTCGTTTTTTTGTTTTTTGGCTCTTGCCATAACCCTGTTTGCTTCTCCTATATCAATATAAGGCAAAAGCTTTTTTGCCCATTTCAAAAAAAGTCACAGGTGCAAAAGATCTTCAAGAACTTCGCTCGGAAGGACCAAAATCAATTTGAAGTGAAGATCAAGAAAGTTCGGAGTGACAACGGATCGGAGTTCAAGAACACTAATGTGGATACTTTTCTTGATGAAGAAGGTATCTCACATTAGTTCTCGGCTACATATACACCCCAACAAAATGGAATTGTTGAGAGGAAGAACCAGACTCTCATAGAGATGGCTAGAATGATGCTCGACGAATACAAAATGCCAAGAAACTTTTGGGCGGAAGCCGTGGAAACAGCCTGTCATGCTATGAACCGACTCTACCTACACAAGCTTCCCAGTAAAACGGCATACGAGCTACTCACTGGTAACAAACCCCATGTTGGATACTTTTGGGTATTCGGCGCAAAGTGCTACATTCTTGATAAGCATAGTCGATCTAAATTTGCTCCTAAATCTCACGAAGGTTTCCTACTTCGTTACGGATCGAACTCTCACACTTACCGTGTCTACAACAACTTCACTCGAAAAGTTCAAGAGATGGTAGATGTGAAGTTTGATGAGACTAATGGTTCACAAGTCGAACAATTGCCAAATGATGTAGGAGATAAGGAACCTTCGAAAGCCATTCAAGACTTGTTCATCGGCAAGATATGTCCCATGGAGGTGAAGGAAAAGACTTCATCTACACAAGTGGAAGCTCCTACCTCGTGCCAAGGCGAACCACAAAACGACATGGAGGCATCCACAAGCGGTACACGCCAAGATGAAGAGGAAGAAGAAGTACATCAAAATGATCCACCTCAACCTCCTTCACCACCTCCTCAAGGAAACGACACCTTCAACAACAACGAAGAAGAAGATGATGATGAAGAAGCTCCTCCGTCCAACAAGCAAAAGCTACCACGAGTTCGAGCAAGAGTTGACAAGAATCATCCCGTACAGCAAATACTTGGCGACATAAAAACCGGAAGGATCTCTTGCTCTAAAACTCGTTTAGCTAACTTTTGTGCGCATTACTCATTTATCTCTAGTATTGAGCCTATGAAGGTAGAGGAAGCATTTGAATACCCAGATTGGGTGATGCCATGCATGAAGAGCTACACAACTTCAAGAGGAATGAAGTTTAAACAGTAGTGGAGAAGCCCAAGGATGAGCACAACATCATTGGAACAAAATGTTTCGGAATAAGCAAGATGAAGATGGTCAACTGGTATGCAACAAGGTTCGTCTTGTGGGACAAGGTTACACTCAAGTCGAAGGTATGGACTATCGTGAGACTTACGCCCCCATTGCTAGACTTGCAGCAATTCACATACTTCTCACTTATGCCAATCACCATGATATTACTATTTACCAAATGGATATCAAAAGTTCTTTTCTAAATGGTGAAATTGAGGAAGAAGTTTATGTTAAACAACCTCCCGGCTTTGTGAACCCGAAGAAACCTAAGCATTTCTATAAACTTCGTAAAGCTCTCTATGGTCTTAAACAAATCCCTCGAACTAGTGGACATGTTGACCTCACCAAGGAGAACAAACCGGTTGATCAAAAGGTATACCGATCAATGGTTGGTTCATTGCTATATCCATCTGCCTCCTATCCCAATATCATGCTTAGTGTGTGCATGTGCGCTAGATATCAAGCCGCTCCTAAAGAGTGTCATCTTAAGGCTGTGAAAAGAATTGTGAGATACTTGATACAAATACCAAACATTGGCATATGGTATCCCAAGGGCTCTTCTTTTAACCTTGTTGGCTGTTTCGACTTGGACTATGCCGGAGATAAGGTTCATAGAAAATCCACCTTGGGTACATGCCAATTTCTTGGTAGATCTCTTGTGTCTTGGTCATCCAAGAAACAGAACTCGGTATCTTTATCTACTGCCGAATCGGAATACATTGCCACCGGATCATGTTGTGCGCAATTGCTATGGATGACTCAAACTCTTAAGGACTATTTAATACATGTGAAACATGTCCATTGTTTGGTGACAATGAGAGTGCTATTAAGATTGTTCATAATACTGTGCAACATTCACGAACTAAACATATTCAAGTTCGTCATCATTTCCTTCGTGATCATGTTGCTGAAGGGGACATTAATCTCAAAAAAATGTTCGTACCGACAAAAAATAGGCGAATATCTTTACTAAGTCACTTGATGAGAAAATATTTTGTCACTTGAGGAGTGAGTTGAACATCATTGATGCTTCAAACTTGAGCTAGAGACTCACTCAGATGCTTGCAAGGGCATGAGCTTACATGACAATTCCTTCATACTATTGATATGATACTATCTTACATCTTGGAAAACTATGCTCCCTTGTATTGCATCTAACCTTTTGTAGGTACTTGGAAGAACTACACTTCACAAGATTGCCATTCACTCAAATTACAAGCAATCTTGTCATGACCAAGTATCAACATCCCTACTTTGAGATGAAGGAAGAAGACAACACAAACTATGTCGTCCTTGACAAACATTTGTTGAAATCTTCACTCTTGTCATTAGGATATATCATGTTCTTCCTTGCATGACCAACCCTTGTAGGAGGACCTACTTCGAAAGGAAAGAAGGATAGCTCCAAACTACAACTTTTGAGCATCCACAAAAAGTTCACCTACACGCCACGTCATATACATCATTCAAAGGAATGTATTCATATCCTTGAAGAAGCTTTACTCCAAGTCATCAGTCAAAGCGATTCTAACTGATATGAAGACATTAAAAATGCTTAAACGAAAAATGGTAACCCCATTTGAGCTTAACGATGAGTATGACCTATGACCAAGCATTCTTGCTTGGCTCCTTAAGTCAATATACTCTAATATAGGTGACTTAGTCACAGACCAACATCTAGATAAGGAGATGAATGGATGATTTTCCTTGTTTTGTTCCCACCATTCAATCCCCACCTAGATGAAAATTCCTTCCAAATCTTATTGAGAATTCCTTTCAAATCTTATTCAAAATTCCTTGCAAATCTTACTAAAAATTTCTTGCAAAATCTGTCAAGTCTTTCTAAAAATTTACATTGACAAAATGGCCAAGAATGCCTTTGCCAAGTTTTTGTTTGGAACCCGGATCCTCTGACCTAGGGACATCGGCATCAGCGATGTAGTTGATAAACTGCTCAGAGCTTCTTCGGTACAACCGATATGAACCTCTTCGCCAACACTGATTTCACCCAAAACCCTAAACTCATTATCGGTTCTATTGATCAGTTTTGCTTCGGAGCCTCCGACATTTGCTACTAATTGTGGTCTTTGCCATATTCTTAACATTTTCAAAAAATGTTCTCCATGACCCTTGTTCTCAAGGATCCCTTACCCTCTGACACTTCATGGAAATTGATGCCAAAGGGGGAGAAATATCAAAGCTTAAATTCAAAGCTTCAGGGGGAGAATCATAAATGCTCAAAGCTAATCATTAAGGGGGAGAGATCATTTCACTTCAATATATTTAAAAGGAGAGAGAGAAAAGACTAAGTGACCAGTGACCTAAATTCATATTGTGTGCTGCTATATCTATCTTGCTAGAGTTGTCTCGCCCTACCTACTCCCAATATCTACTTGCTAAGATTCAGGGGGAGAGGAGAAACCAAAATCTACATTAAGGGGAGAAAGTTCTATAGTTATTCTTGTATACATGTTAACCTTGAGAAAATATCATTTCCTACATGTCATCCAAACCTTGGTAAAACTGAAGTTCCTAGCATTTGTATGAAAGAAATACTCTTGTGTTACCTAACATTGTTTTCTCAAGTGTGTTTCCCTAGTTAAAATGCTTCAGAACTTCAAGGTAAGTATATGCATCATATCCTAGGTCAAGCTGCATCTCTTGCTTCTTGCACATATTGTTTGCAAGGGTAAATCTTGAACTTGGAGACACTTCATTCCTATCTATCTGATGCATATAGCCAAGGCACATATGAATTGTCATGTCTTCTCTACTATGTGTGCACTCATGCATTCTAAAAGCAACCATTCCTTAAAAGGATTGCACACATTTAGGGCGAGCTTGTCTAACTCTGTTCCCTCAAAGATGTCACATATTACTGCTTATCTTAAATTGAAGCTTTGATTGTATGTTGTCATCAATTATCAAAAAGGGGGAGATTGAAAGCACATATGCTCCCTTGGAGGTTTTGATAATTCATGACAACATACATTATCTCTTGGACTAATGGTTCTACCTAGTGTTTCAGATTATGTCCAAAAGATTGTTGTGGCTTGGAATTGTGAGGAGGATCCCCAAGGAAGGAAAGGATAGGATTGGCAAAGCTTCAAGCTTCAAGACTCTACATTTTATGCTTATGTGAGAAATCACACTTGAGTCCATATGAAAGCCAATACTATTAAAAGGGGATGAGATATCTATGATGATCTGGTTGCTCAAAGTGGTTAGAGATTAGCCACCAAAAGCCTCAACATTTCTCCCACAAAATATTCTGTCCAAGCCTGAAAAGTCAAATTCGGTGCCACCAATATTTTCCACTTCGGCCCTAGCGAGTTTTCCTTAGACAGATCCCAAAGCCAAACCCTAGGAAACCGGTGCAACCGAGTTTTGGTTCGGTACAGCCAAAAAGGAGTGACCAACTCTCTGCTATCTAATTGACAAAAATTGAAATTTGCGAGTTTTTCATTTTGGTACCACCGAGTCACTGGAACTGCCTAGGTCAACCGAATCAGACTCATCAAGATGATGTATATCAGTCTTACGAAAAAGCCTAAAGTTAGAACATTTTGCACTAGACGGTGCAACCGAGTTTTACTCCACTTCCACCGAGTTGGGAAATAATGTTGTAATAGTTGGATTTTTTGAGATGGCTATATATACCCCTCCACGTCCCTCTCATTCGTAGAGAGAGCACTCAGAACAAACAAACACTTGTACCATCTATTTTCTAAGAGAGAACCACCTACTCATGTGTTGAGATCAAGATATTCCACTCCAACATATGAATCTTCATTTCTAGCCTCCCCAAGTTATTTTCCACCCAATCAATCTCTTCTACCTAGCCAAATTATCTGAGAGAGTGATTGAGTGTTGAGGAGACTATCTTTTGAAGCATAAGAGCAAGGAGTTAATCATCCATACCACATCTTTTACCTTTTGGAGAGTTGTGTCTCCTAGATTGGTTAGTTGTCGCTTGGGAGCCTCCAATTCGTGTGGAGTTGAACCAAGAAGTTTGTACGGGCAAGGAGATCCCCTACTTCGTGAAGATCTACCCTGAATGAGGCTAATTCTTCGTGGACGTAAGCCATGATGGAATAGACGAGGTTGCTACTTCATGTATCCTTCGTGGGTGGAGCCCTCCATGGACTCGCGCAACCATTACCCTCCATGGGTTGAAGTCTCCATCAACGTGGACGTACAATAGCACCACCTATTGGAACCATGGGAAAAATCTTTGAGTCCCTATTGCGTTTGATCTTCCTATCTCTACTCCTTACTTACATGTGCATGTCTTTACTTTCCGCTGCTACACTCTTAGAATTGCATGCGTAGGGTGTGCTAGACTCTATAGGATTGCTAAAACTTGCCAACCATTAAAATTAAGAAGAGGTTAGTTTTTATTTGGTCAAGTAGTCTATTCACCGCCCCTCTAGATGCCTCTTCTCAAGCTCACAGTAATGGGGGCCTGGGAGCGTGTACCACTATTTGGGGTGGCCATGAGAGGATCGAGGGGGCTGAAAAGCATGTCGGGTGCACTTGGAAGTGACCATTGAATGCACATCGGCGAGGGCTTTGGATGGCTCTTCGGCCATTTAAACCTCGACTGCGAACGAGGGAGTTTGTTCCTCCGTTAGGAGGGAATGTTCGGTGTTTCCTTATATGGTTATAACACTCTTTGGTCCCGGCATCTTGAGCTTCCGATATGTATAATGCGGGACCGCGTTGAACTTGGTGAAGGCAGCTCGTCCGATTAGTGCATGATAGCCGCCGTGGAACGGGACGATGTCAAATATCAGGTCCTTATTGTGGAAATTTTCGGGCGAGACAAAGATCACTTCCAAGGTAATAGTCCCCGAGTAGTGTGCCTCTACCCCCAGGTATGACACCCTTGAATGTGTTGTTGCTAGGTTTGATTCTCGATGGATCAATACCCATCTTCCGGACCGTATCGGCGTAGATTAAGTTCGGGCTCCTGCCTCCGTCCATCAGGACTCGAGTGAGGTGAAAACCATCAACTATCGGGTCAAGGACCAAGGTCGTCGCCTCTGTGCTGAATATTGGTTTGGTGGTAGCATCTATCAAATGTGATCGGCTGAACTGACCACGGGTTGTACTTCGGAGCTACAGGCTCAAGAGCGTAGACGTCCCGAAGTGTTATTTTTTACTCCTTTTTAGGGATGTGAGTGCATATATCATGTTCACATCCATAACCTCAGGAGGGAAAGGCTTCTAGCCTCCATTATGGGGCCTAGGTTGTTCATCCTCGTCTTCACTGCGAGGTTGCCTTTTTCTCGGGCTTTTGGCCGAGGCCTTTCGAGCAATTTTGATCACCCAACAGTGATGGCTGGTGTGATTAGCTAGTTTGCCAGTCGTGCCATGGATTTGACACGGCCTGTCAAGTATTATGTCTAGGGCAGACGGGCCATCTTTCTTCCATTTCAAGGGCTTCTTTTTCTGGCCGTTGCGCTGACTACTGAATCAGGCACTAACTGCCGTATCCTTGGCATCACTATTGTGGTCGTTTTTGTGGCGCCACTTATTATTTCAATTGTGCCGATGCTTTCCATTCTAGTCACCGACTTCGGAGGTGATGGGGTCGCCCTCATTGGCACTGCTGCACGCAAGCCAGTTGCTTCTTCGACACAAAATCGAGTCATGAGAGAGGTGAGCGCAACCATTGTTCTTGGCTTGTCCTCTCCGAGCTCTCGGGTCAACCATTAATCTCGGATGTCATTACAGAATGCCGCAATTGCCTCGGCCTTCGGAACGTCGATTATTTTGTTATTTTTAGTCAAGAACCTATTCTAGAACTTCTGGGCTGACTCGCCGGGCTATTGCTTGATAAGGTTAAGGTTATAAGTGTCCGGAGGCCGCACATAGGTACCTTGGAAGTTTGCTCGGAATGCATCTTCGAGCTCCTCCCAGCTTCCAATGGAATCCTCGGGAAGGCTATTAAGCTAGTGCCTTGTCGGTCCCTTAAGCTTCAAGGGTAGGTATTTGATGGCGTGGAGGTCATCTCCTCTTGCCTTATGTATATGGAGAAGGAAATCTTCAATCCATACCGCTGGGTCCGTAGTCCCATCGTAAGGTTCGATGTTGACGGGTTTAAACCCTTAAGGGAATTGGTGTTGCATGACCTCGTCAGTGAAACACATCGGGTGAGTAGCTCCCCTAGCTCGGGCAACAAAGTGTCGGCCGTACGGTGCTGGCCAAACATGATTATCTTCCCGGGCCAAGGTGTTCCTATTCGTCCATTCGTTGTAGCCTGCATGACCGGCAGGTTCTCGGCCCCACGATGTATAGATAGAGCGAGGTACCATGTCCAATCTGTCATGAAGGTCAAACGTCAGTGTAGACTGGTGGGTTCTCCCGTCGTTTGATCGATCCTTGGCAGGGAGTTCTCGAGGTCGACCTGGCGGTCTGTCCCGTCCCTTAGGAGGGCGGTCTTGTTGATCGTAACGATCATGGTTCCGAGGAGGGTCGTCCTGTACTTCATCATCAAACTCTGGCAGTAGGCGTCTCCGCAGGTATGACTTAGATTGACTCACTTGTCTATCCTCGAGTTGTTCTTTCGCTACCAGGATGTCGACCCACTTATCATTCAGTGTGTCCTGATTGGTCTTGAGCCGAGCTCGCCCGAGTTTAACCCTTAGAGCTGATACAATTTGGCGCCTCCGGTAATCCTCGAGGGCTTCGAAGTTTTCGAGGATGAAAGGACGTGGATGTCGCGAAGAGGGGGGGGGTGAATAGGCGCTTTAAAATAATTATGGTTTAAGCTTGAACAAATGCGAAATAAAGCATTTAATTGGTCAAGCAAAAACCTAAATCAACTATGCTCACCTATGTGCACCAACAACTTACGCTAAGTGTTGGTGCACTAAGGATTGGGTCCTTTAGTACCCCGTACTTGTGCACAGGCAGTTGTAGCCACGCCCGCGGCAAGGCTCGCCAGGAGACAACCAAATGCAAGTTCATAAAGTCAAGAAGGCATCCAAGACAAGGCAATAATCAGAAGATAGAAGACTGGAGGCTGGAGCCCCGGCAAGATCTTGCCGGGTTAGCTTGCAATCCCGGCAAGGCTCGCACCCGGCAAGCCCTCGCTGCCCTGTCACCGCTCCAGTACGGTCACCAGCTTGTCTTTTAGCTGTTGTCCTCCTGGTAACGTGTTAGGTGCTAGCGGTGGATGGGCTTAAGCGGTGCGATGGGACGGCCCCTTTTTCCAGCCCCAAGACGCTAAGGGACACCTCAACGGAGCATTTAATGTTCTTGTCCTAAACCGTCAGTGCTAGGTATGATAGCACTGTAGCTACTTTTACACCTCATGTATGCACTGTATGCCACTATTGGTGACCCCTTCGAACGTATAAAAGGAGGCCCAAGGCGTAGCTACAGGGGGATCGGATCTTCGAGAGCTCATTCTGCATGTGTAGCTGCTGAGTACTGTAGCGCTCCCAGGACTTGAGCTAGAACACACTTAATACAACCAAGCAGGAGTAGAGTTTTACGCATCATTGTGGCCCGAACATGGGTAAATTCCCGCGTGTTGATCATCATATCTGCTCGCTATGCAAACCTTCTCCCTACCGAATCGTAAAGGGATCCTCCCGGGTCGCTGGTTCGACGGGTCGACACTCGTGAGGACGATTCCACGGCGTCGTCCGACCCGCGAACTCGCCGCGATCAACGTCAAGTTCTTCGGGAGCGAGGCAAGGAAGACGCTCGAACCACCATCGAGCGGCAACGGGAAGCACGCTACCAGTCCGACAAGCACGCGGGGCCCACTGTAGACATGTCAGCGCCGGGGTATCCTGTCGATCTACCTTACGAGGTGGGTTGTCCAGCGTTTACCCGTGAGCTGCGGCGAGTCCAGTGGCCCAACTCCCGCACATTCAAGCCTGAGGTTCCGGAGAAATATGACGGCAAGACTCACTCATCAGAGTTCTTGAGCGTCTACACCATTGCGGTGCAGGTTGCCGGGGGTCGTGACGACAAGATACTTGCCAACTACTTCCCGTTGGTGCTTAAGCCCAACGTTAGGTCGTGGTCGATGCATTTGCCGGAAGGATCCATTTCTTCCTGGGCAGATCTGTGCCACGAGTTTGTTGGCGCCTTCACCGGAGGCCATCAAGCTCCTGGCCAGGAGAGTGATCTACATCTCATCCCCCAGAAGGAAGGCGAGACCCTGCGCAAGTACATGCAAAGGTTCAGCCACATACATCACAACATTCCAGACGTTCATTGTGCCGATGTCATCAGCGCGTTCCATCAGAACGTGCGCAGCCGCAGGATGCGGGAAGAATTGGCGATGAATAAGATCAGGGATGTTGCTGAGCTCTATGCTCTGGCAGATAAGTGTGCGCGCGCTGAAGAAGGGAGGAGGCTCCCCGGCGAGGACACTGGCGCAGGGGCCGATTCCGACGATGAAGACGCTGCCGCCCCGACAAAGAAGGGTCGGCGACGCAACAGGAAGCGCAAGGGCAAGGCCGTGCTTGCTGTCGAGGGGTACGGCAACCCCGGCACCGCCAAGAAGGCCAAGGTTGATGACCCCGGCAAGGATGTTGCCGGGTGCGCCTCCTGCCAGGCCTTGGCGGCTGCCGACAAGCCAGATGGCTCCGGCAAGTAGTATTGCAAGATCTACCGCACCAAGGGCCATGATCTCCAGGACTGCCGGCAAGTTGAGCAACTTGTCGAGAAGCAGAAGGCCGAATACGAGAGGCGAGATAAGGAGAAGGCTCAAGATAGTGCTGAATGGTCCGACAAGAAGCGCAGTGGCCGAGGAGGTCGCCGCGGCAAGGCCAAGCAACAGAAGGATCGGCCCACTCGAGGCCGCGACAAGCAAGAGGGGGCTGATGATGACATGGAAGAGGACGACGAATCCAGTGAACAAGAGTTTCAGAAAGCCACGGACATGATGTGTGTTGATGGAGGTGCTTCCTTGCATTCTTCCCACTGCCAAATTAAGCAGTGGGCGCGTGAAGTGAATGCGACAGAACCATCTGTCGGCGCCCGAAAACCGTTGAAGTGGTCCAGCACGCCTATCATTTTTGACATTGAGGATCACCCTAATCGCACAACTGCGGTCGGGTGTTTGCCGTTGTTGGTTTCACCAACGATTCGCAACCTCAAGGTGACAAAAATGTTAGTTGACAGCGGGGCCGGTTTGAACCTGATCTCACCTGAGGTGATCAAGAGGCTGCAAATTCCTGATGGAGATCTCGAAGAAACGGGTTCGTTCCAAGGGGTCAATCCAGGAAGGAGCCAACCCAAGGGAAAGATCACGCTGCCGGTAACATTTGGCAGCGACCTAAACTTCAGGACGGAGAAGATTGTGTTTGATGTCGCCAAGATTCTGTTGCCATATAATGGGATCCTTGGCCGCCCAGTGCTGGCCAAGTTTATGGCGGCATCACACTATGCCTACAATACATTGAAGATGCCCGGGCCAATAAGCGTCATTACTGTCAACTCCGACAAGAAAGATGCGCTTGTTTGCACCGATCAACTTTACCGGGAGGCAGTTGCAGCGTCTGCCGCCAAGGCACTTGCACCTGCCACTGAAACTCCCGGGGGGAAGAGGACCGTTAAGGCCTCTCGCACACCTCTTCAGAGTGTTGCGCTCCTGTTGAGGATGTGCCTGAGAGCTCCACCGGCAAGAGCAAGAAATCCAAAGCGGCTCCACCAGAAACCAAGAAGGTGCCCGCCAAGGAAGATGGCACGGGGGGAACTTTCACCATAAGTTCCACCCTTGACAACAAATAGGAAAGCACGCTCGTTGCCTTCCTGCGGGCGAATATCGATGTGTTTGCATGCCAACCATCCGATATCCCCGGTGTTCCCAGGGAGGTGATTGAGCACCACCTTGCTGTCTATCCACATGCGCGGCCCGTCAAACAGAAGGTCAGGAAGCAAGCTTTGGAGCGGCAACAGTTTATTGCCGAAGAAATTAAGAAATTAGAAGCGGCAGGCTTGGTTAGAGGAGTACTTCATCCAACATGGTTGGCCAATCCAGTTGTAGTGCGCAAGGCGAATGGAAAATGGAGGCTATGTATTGACTATACAGATATCAATAAAGCATGTCCAAAAGATCCTTTTCCGTTGCCGCACATCGACCAGATTGTGGACTCCACTGCCGGCTGCGACTTGCTGTCGTTCCTTGACGCCTATTCAGGCTATCATCAGATTTCCATGTCCAAGGAAGATGAAGAGAAGACCGCATTCATCACCCCATGTGGTACGTACTGCTTTTTGCGTATGCCTTTTGGGTTAAAAGTGCTGGTTCTACATTTGCAAGAACAGTCCAGATTGGTTTTGAGCCCCAGCTACATAGAAATATGGAAGCATATATGGATGACATAGTGGTCAAAACCAAGGACAAGGCAACGCTCATATCGAACTTAGAAGAGACATTTGCAAATCTGCGCAAGATCAACTTGAAGCTCAACCCTGAGAAATGTGTATTTGGTGTTCCATCTGGCAAGCTTCTCAGGTTCTTTGTGTCTCAGCGTGGAATTGAAGCAAATCCCGACAAGATCAAAGCAATTGAGGAAATCGAAGCGCCAAGACGTGTCAAGGATGTGCATCGTCTTGCCGGTTGTGTTGCTGCTCTGAGTTGGTTTATCTCCAAATCTGCTGAGCACGCCCTGCCCTTTTTCAAAATTTGAAGAAAGCAGGTCCAATGAAATGGACTCCTGAAGCGGAGGCAGCGCTGCAGGATTTGAAGAGGTACCTCTCCTCTCCGCCAGTGCTAGTCGCGCCAAAGTCACAAGAGCCGTTGCTGCTGTATCTAGCGGAAACAAATCAAGTGGTGAGTGCTGCGTTGGTGGCAGAGAGAGAAACTGATGAAGATGCAGGGTCAGCGGCAGGACCCCCAAGTGACAAGCTGGGACCTTCCTCGGCAGGATCTGGTGCCGACAAGGTTGAATCTGCGCACTCAAGTCAAGCAATACAGAAGAAGAAGATGGTGCAGCGCCTGGTCTACTTTGTCAGCTCCCTTTTGTAGGGGGCTAGGTCAAGATATTCTGGTGTACAGAAGTTGCTCTTCGGCCTCCTCATGGCCTCGAGGAAACTGCGCCATTATTTCCAAGCACATGAGATCACCGTTGTCACTCGCTTTCCATTACAGCGGATTTTGCGGAACCCAGATGCTACCGGCAGGATTATGGAGTGGGCTTTGGAGCTGTCGAGCTTTGGTCTCAAGTTTGAAAGTACTTCAACCATACAGAGCAGAGCTTTGGCAGAGTTCATTGCAGAATGGACCCCAACGCCAGATGAAGAAGTTCCAGAGACAACGCTCCCCGGCAAGGACACAAATCAAGAGTGGGTCATGTATTTTGATGGAGCTTTCTCGCTGCAAGGCGCCGGTGCTGGCGTGCTGCTTGTCGCACCCACCGGAGAACACCTCAAATACGTGGTTCAGATGCATTTTCCCTGAGAGAGGTCAACGAACAATACTACCGAGTATGAAGGGCTGCTTGCCGGCCTCAGGGTCGCGGCAGACCTTGGAATCAAGAAACTCATTGTCAAGGGTGATTCTCAACTTGTTGTCAAGCAAGTCAATAAAGACTATCAGAGCCCGTTGATGGAAGCTTATGTAGATGAAGTGAGGAGGTTGGAAGAGCATTTTGACGGCCTACAAATGGAGCACGTTCCTCGTGCAGAGAACAGCATTGCTGATGGCCTGTCAAAATGCGCTGCTCTCAAGTTACCTGTGGAACCAGGAACTTTTGTTCTTCGACTGACTCAACCATCTGTGACGCCATTGATGGGACAAGAGAAAAGGAGGAAGTTGAGTTTCGGCAAGTACTTCCCGGTAGAGCTAACAGAAGCCGCCGGCAAGGAAGTTAGCGGGAACGACGCCAAGCTTGTCGGTGAACAACAGGCTCCAGCAGGGGCTCAGGCTCTTGCCGTCGAGACAAATGATCCCGCCAAGCTTGTCGGGGGGGCAACAGGCTCCGGCAGGGCCTCGAGCCTTTGCCGTCGAGACAACAGCCCCCGCGGCAGAAGATATGCCTTTAGTCCTTGCTATCGAGCCCCAGGCTCCAGTATGGGCACATCACATCGTCCATTTCCTTCAGACAGGAGAACTCCATGAGGAGCAGGAAGAAGCGGAAAAAGTAGCCCGTCAGTCTAGTATGTACCAGTTCGTGGACAATGTGCTGTACAGAAAGAGGCCGAACGGTGTGAAATTGAAGTGCATTCCTCGGGAGGATGGACTGGAGCTGTTGGCGGAGATACATGGAGGCATATGTGGCTCCCACATAGGATCAAGAGCACTTGCCGGTAAGGCATTCCGGCAAGGTTTCTTTTGGCCCACTGCTCTCCAGGATGCAACTGCACTAGTAACCAAGTGTGAAGCGTGTCAGTTTCATTCAAAGAAATTACATCAACCGGCTCAAGCTCTTCAGACAATACCTCTCTCCTGGCCATTTTCGGTCTGGGGGCTCGACATCTTGGGCCCTTTTCCCCGTGCTACCGGGGGCTTTGAATACTTGTACGTAGCAATCGACAAGTTTACAAAGTGGCCGGAAGTGGAAGCAGTGAGGAAGGTGACAGCACAATCAGCCGTCAAGTTCTTCAAGGGAATAGTTTGCCGTTTTGGAGTACCCAACAGGATCATCACCGACAATGGCACACAGTTCACGAGCCACACCTTTATGCAGTATGTCCAAGACCTTGGCGGCAAGATTTGTTTTGCTTCTGTTGCTCACCCAAGGAGTAACGGCCAAGCGGAAGGGCGAATGCTGAGGTGCTGCGTGGTCTCAAGACGAGAACTTTCTACAAGCTGTGCAAATGCGGAAGGCACTGGATTGATGAGTTGCCGGTGGTTCTTTGGTCAATCAGGACGACACCGAATCGAGCCACCGGCCGGACACCCTTCTCCCTAGTTTATGGGGCGGAAGCAGTTCTCCCCACGGAACTCACATACGGGTCACCTCGAGTGCTCGCCTATGATGAGCTTGAGCAAGAGCAGCTGCGGCAAGATGACGCGTTGCTCCTCGAGGAAGATCGTCTTCAGGCTGCTGTGCGAGCTGCACGCTACCAACAAGCCTTGCACCGCTATCATAGCCGCAAGGTTCATGCCCGAAGTCTTGAGGAAGGCGACCTTGTTCTTCAGCGCGTTCAGTCTGCCAAGAATTCCAACAAGTTGACGCCGAAGTGGGAAGGCCCTTATCGGGTAGTATGAGTCACCAGGCCTGGCGCAGTCCGCCTGGAGACCGAAGACGGTATTCCGGTGAGCAACTCCTGGAATATCGAGCATCTTCGTAAGTTCTATCCATAAGGCGAGGTTGCCGGGTCTCCCGGCAACCCCTTTTGTACAAGTCTTGCCGCTGTAGCATGTAATCCTTTGTACAAAGCCAGGCGCAGATCCTGTGCGTAGTTGAATAAAGCTTAAGTGTTTTACGATTATTGTTGATGCTCATGTTTACTTATGTGCATGTTTATCTAAGATATTGTATTACACTCACTCCCGGCAAGTGCTAACGGACCGCCAAGGTTCCAGACCTCTATTTTCTCTTCTTTCTTTTTTCTCAAAGGACAGAAGGTTACCTCGCGTGCAGCTTTGCCGGGGGGGGGGGGAATGGTGGTATGGATACCGAAGGAATGCGGCATGAAAGGCGAAAAGCTAAGTTCCTAAGTCACAAAACTATAAACAATTTTCGTTTAATTATTCTCCTTGAACAATTTCAGTTTTTTTATGGAAAACCTGCACTAGGAAGGAACCTTGTTGTGATTGGTTGCGCCCTTACTCTGGTTCGAGTCCGCTCAACAGTTTAGGTGGCTGCACTGAAAGCACCAAGGTCTCTTGCCGGAAGCGGCCCCACCAGCTGTGACGCCCAGATAATTAAGCTACAGTAATCCCTTGCTAATGATGCCATGTCACCACGGTTACTGTTGTCAATCTCGCGTCCATCAAAATCCTATTCAAATTCAGATTCAAATTTAAAGTCAAGACTTAATTTTGTCAAACATGAAAACAGAAATGTTCATCATGAGGCAAATAATCACTAAGTAATTATGGTGGAGAACCAACATTATTAGAAAGTGTTTAAAGGCACTCAAATAGATAAAACAGTGGCTATAACAATTAATTAAATGCCTTTTCTAAGTTATAAAATGTTAAACTATTAGTTTGAAAAGTAAAAATTTGTTGGGGCAGTAGTATATCTAAAAATACTATTTTAGAAACTAGTTCTGTATTTTATTCAAGCTAACATAAAATAGAAACAAAAAGAAAATAGAAACTAAATACAAACAAAAAAATAAAAGAAAACAGAAAACAAAAGGGAAAAAGAAAAGCCCCCCTCCCTGGCCTAACTGGGCTAAAGCCGAGCAGGCTAGCCCACCTAACCAACCGGCCCAGCCCACCCCGGCCTCCCTCACGTGCTCCCGCCTCGCTGTCGACGCCGGCGTGGCTGGACGCGCGCGGCACCGGCCATTGGCCGCCACGGCGCCGGGGCAGGTGAGCTGAGGGGATAAGGGCGACCCCAGGCCACTCCCCCTAGTCGCCTCCTCCTTTTTTCCCTCTCTCCCTCGCTTCCACGCCGCCCCTCCCTCTCGGTCAAGCGCGGCCGAGCGCCACCGCCGCCGCACGCCCGTCGACCCCGCGGCCTCGGCCACTCCCTCGCCTCTCCGACCAGCTCACCAGCTCCGCCGTCGTCCTCCTCTTCTTCCCCGACCACGCAACCAAGCGGGAGAGCACCACATTGGCCGAATCGAGCTCGGCATCACCGCCTCTGTCACCGGCGAGCTCGGCATCAACGCTCCTTCTCCCCCTCCTCAGCGCGCAGCTGCACCGCCCTAGCTAGCCGTACGCGTCGCCGACGCCATTGCCGGAGTTCTGCTCCGCTGTCGTGACAGCCGCCGCGGTTAACGTAGTTGTCGTGGCCGTCCGAGCACACCATCGTGCTCGGGGCATTCCTGTAGTGCGGCCAAGCCCCGTAGATCGCTCGCACGCGCGCTAGGTTGCCGGCTCCGCGGAGACCCGAAAGCCACCGCCGCCACGGCTCGTCGCCGGTAGCCCTGCCGGCCTCCCCTGCTCGCTCCGACCTCACCATGCGACGCGCAATCGAGAGGCCGATCGAAAGAACCTAACCACGTCGTGAATGGTGCCCTGTGGAGCAGATCCGCCGCTCACCGGCGTTTGGCCGCCATTTTGGAGCTCGCCGGAGCTCCTCTGGCACCGGCGCTGACCTGGCATGACCTGGGGCCACCCCCAGGGTCACTGCCAGGAGGGGCCCGCCGCCCGTTTGACCGCGTTGACTCCGGTCAACGCGGGGCACTGTTCACCCTAAGACGCTGACATGTGGGCCCAGTGGGTTAATTAAATTAACTAAACGGTTGTTAATTAAAACTTAATTAGATTAGTTAAAATACCCACTGACAACTGGGGCCCACACCCCTAATTGGTTCTGTAGATTAGTTTAACTCTCTGTAAAACCTAGAGAGGCTGACAGGTGGGTCCCACCTGTCAGTTTCACCAGTCAGCAGCTCAGTTGACTGCTGACGCAGTGCTGACATCAGCATGACGTCATAATCCTAATTTAGTATTTCTGTTAAATTAAATAATTTCATAAAATGTTTTAAACTTTAAAAATTAATAGAAAATAAACCGTAGCTCAGATCAAAAAACTTTATACATGAAAGTTGATTAGAAAAATCCCACGAATCTAACCGTGCTACCTGTTTCCATGTCGGGACCGTCTACGTAGGTGAACCCGCAACTTTTCGCCTGTTTCCAGTAGATGAATAGTGAATAACTACCGACTATTAATTCCAATTTTAATCCTAAAATAGCTAAAATGGTTTAGACATTATTTTAGGCAACCCTGCACTGCATCCTAGCTGTCAGATGCCGATAACACCGCAAACCTGGAACATTCCCCCTCCCTCCGGTCATCTGTCCGACATTTGTCCGGAACCGGGAAAACCTTCCCGGATGGGTTCCCCCTTCATCGGTATCGAGTAACACTGTGTTAGATCACACCCGGCACAACTTATTGCCATGCTATGCTTTGTGTTACATTGTTTGCTTTGTATTTACTGTTTCTTCCCCCTCCCTCTCTCCCGATAGACGCGGAGACTACCGATGTTACTGCTGTGTACGACTACGCCCCTGATGATCAGCCCTTTTGCCGCAGAGCAGCAAGGCAAGCAAAACCCCCTTGAGCATTCCGATAACGCCTATTCTTTTCCCTCTTATTCTTGCATTAGAATTTTGCTACTGTACTAGTTAGCTCCTATTCTGATGCATAGCCTGTTTTTGATGAACTGTTACTATCACTGTAATCATACCTATTGCTTAGTATAGGTGGATCAGTGAATCCCCAGTGACCCCTTAGTCCCAGTTGCCCCTGCTTGTTCATCGGCGACTCGACGACTCGACGACTCGAAGACCCGAAGACTCGGTCAACTGACCGACGAGCCAGACCCCTCACATCACCGCACACCCCTTAAGTATGGCACTGCAGAGCTACTATCGAGTGCCGAGGGTGATACCTCACTTAGCACTTCCGATGTTAATTTTGTAGCGTAGCTAATCGATCCTGGGTATCGAGGGTGATTCCTCCTTCCAATTTATCGATAGCGACTCTTGCCATACACATACCTCAAGTGGGATCCATCGAGGGTGA
Organism: Elymus sibiricus; assembly: GCA_039707655.1. NCBI lineage: Eukaryota > Viridiplantae > Streptophyta > Magnoliopsida > Poales > Poaceae > Elymus > Elymus sibiricus. The sequence continues at coordinate 370,726,384 of CM077675.1, read as the reverse complement.
TTCCTCGGATATCCAGTTGGTGTATAAACACATAGTTACTTCTACTTGACTTGGTTTACATGGGGAAAGACGGGACTGGAGGGACAGGCGGTACCACTCTGTTGAGGTGGACCTGAGTTCCCAACAGTTCTGGGACGGGTCGGCCCCAAGGGTACCCGTGTGAGAAAGATTTTGTGGGATGCGCCGCAAGGCATCCGAAGACTTGGTGGGATGCACCGCAAGGCATCCGTCGACTTGGTGGGGTGCACCGTAAGGCACCCGAGTGTTATTGATCACTAATAAATTGCTAATGGGTTGAGTATTTAATCTGAGTTAGGTCGTTGGCCTAATACGCATTAACCACCACGCGGGGTAATCAGGATGGGCTGCTCGGCGGCGTACATTCTCCCGAAAGCTCTTCAGATGCCACATTTTTCGACTCGGGCCCGGGTGGTCTGGAACGCATGGTGCTTGTTATTGAGGCATGCTAGGACTGGTCCCGGCCGAGGGCGTAACGTGCAGGATGGCGAGGGCGATGGCCCAAGACCCTGAGCCATTAGGATGTAGACCGGCGTGCTGGCCTCTCTGATGAGCCTAGGTAGGACTACGTTGTGTCGATCGGCCGAGGCCGGGTATGACCAGAAAATTGTATCCGGCCGGAGCTTATCGAGCGTGTTGGGGAATGTGGTGCACCCCTGCAGGGAAGTAAACTATTCGAATAGCCGTGTCCACGGTTACAGGACGACTTGGAGTTGTGCTTTGACCTACTACAACTATAATCATAAATTAATTTAAAATGAATTGTGGCTCTGAGATTGCTTCCTCGCAGGGAGTCGAGGAAGGATCTCTGGGCGTGTTTACTTAATAAAATTGCTACAACAATATGATTATATATGAGCTGCAGGTCTACTCTCTTCTTATGCTGCAAGATGCTGAAGATGCTAGTCTTCGATAGGACTAGGCCTTCCCCTTATTCTTGCTTGCTGCAGTCAGTCCAGATATAACCCCTCCCCTTGACAATGGTGCATATTTAGCATAGTTCTGATGTAAGTCTTGCGAGTACTTTGGATGAGTACTCACGCTGCTATGGCTTTCTCTTTCCCCCTCGATACGTTGCTGCGTTCAGTTGATGGAACCCAAGAGTCGGACTACGCTGGAGATGTCGACTACTACTACCCCGACGGAGGCCCCTACCAGCAGGATGGTGCTTACTACGACGTAGACTTCTCCGACGTCCAGGAGTAGTTAGGAGGTTCCCAGGCAGGAGGCCTTGCCTCTTTCGATCCGCTGCTTATGTTTGTGTTAGCCTTCTTAAGGCAAAACTTGTCTAACTTATGTCTGTACTCAGATATATTTGCTTCCGCTGACTCATGTTTATGTCGAGCTTTGTATTTGAGCCCTCGAGGCCCCTGGCTTGTAATATGAAGCTGTATGACTTTGTATTTGTGTCTTTTGTCGTGTTGTGGTATCAATCAGTGAGTCCCTAATCTTGGTCGTACGCCCTGTGTGTATGATTAGCGTACGGACAAGAATGGGGGCGTCACACCAGCAGGCTGCTAAAGTGCCGCACCTAGCGCTCGCGGCAAGGGTGTGCGCGCCGGCAAGTTTCCAAACAAGCATAGAGCGAATACATACAGAAGGAAATTAAGCAAGGGGAATAACATAGCGTTCATCTAGAGCGTAGCAAGTTATATTACAATGATAGCTATCGCGATTCTAACATAAGGCAATATTGTCTTTGACATGAAATGGCGGCGGCAAGGAGTAAAAGCAGCTAATCCCGGCGATCGCCTTCGACTCTCTTCACTTGGCTTACCCTGTCGACGATGGGCGCGACAAGCTCTTCTGCCGCCTTGAGATCTGAATCCTTCGGCAGGCGGTCAAAGACGTTGGCGAGGTTGATGCCGGGATTCCTGTATACCACCTTGGTGAGCACCTTGTGAAGGACAGCTTGGCAGAGCTTGCGGGACTCGCTGGCCAGATGAGCTGTTCGGTCAGAATGGAGCTGCTCCAGGGCTACAAGCACACGGTCGAAGAACATGGTCAGCTTGGCGCTCGGGGACACCCTGTCATCAAGAGGTTGCCTGTGATCTTGCAGGCCCATGGTAAAACAGTTGTGCGGCAAGCTTCTCCGCGACGTCGGCAAGCTTCTCAGTCCAGATCTGCACTCCCTGCACATAGTCGTTGTGGGTGGTGGCAGCGCTCTTGACCAGTTCCTCCTTTTCCCGGAGACTTTTGATAAGGGTCTTCTCTCGAGCCTTGGCGGTCCCCAGAGTCTCCTCCAGCGTGGACAGCTTCATTTTCAGATCTTCGATTGATTCATTGGCTGAAGAGAGCTGTTTGGTCTTGTCAGATACGGCAACTTGGATCTCCATCAGGCTGTGGAGAGCTTTGTCTCTCTCGGTCTTGAGTGCTGAGATCTGCTTGCCGTGTTCCTCAAGATCTGCTTCCAGTTTCTTCACCTTGTCGGCAAGCTCATCCCTGGTGGCATCTGCAGCCTTGGCGGCATCGACGGCGTCCTTTAGCTTGCTGGCGTGGTCTGTGGTCAGGGCCTCGAGTGTCTCTTTGTGCTTCAGCTCCAGATCTTGGGTCCGCTGTGCGACAAGCCTTTCGATCTCCTCGTCCTTGGCGCGGAGCTTGTCGGCGAGCGCCTTCTCTCGAGCTTCAAGTTCTTCATCATGAGCCTTAAGTTCAATGCGAAGTTCGTTCAGGCGTGCTTCGTCTGCAGCAACTTGCTGTTTGGCCTCCTCCTGTGCTTTTTCAACATCGGACTGCTTCAGGAGGAGATCAGTCCATCTATGGCTCAGCTGCTCTTGGCCTAACCTCCACTCTTGATAAGCTTCGGCAAACCAGCCTTGAGTCTCTTCAACGCGCTTCTGGAAATCTGCCTCCACCTTGTCGGCAATTGCTGCCCTGGAGTCTAGCTTCTCCTTTCGAGCGCGATGGAATGCTTGGAGCTTCTGGTAGTTGTCACTCATGGCATGGAGAAGTTTCTCCTCTTCAGTTTTGCTGCCGCTGGCACTTGGCTCGCTAACGATCTCGAGCCCGGCAGCAGTGATGGCGCCTTCATCAAAGACCTCCCCTTCAGTTGGCGCCCTGGTGCCTGCCGTGCCGGGGATGCTGACGAACAAGTTGTCGCCGATCTTGAGGTACTTGTTTGATGAAGGAGCTTTGGACGTTGGTGGCTGTTCCTCAACAGCCGCCTCCCTGGCAACTGGGGGCTCAGTGTCCGGCGTAGCGCCTGGTGATCCTGCGGCAGGGATGCCGTCAGTACGGTCACTAGCCTCCTCGCCGGCCCTCTCGGCAGATTCCTTGGCGGCCTCGGCGGCAGCGTTCCTGGCGGTTTCTTCGGCAGCACTCTTGGCGGCCTCTTCAGCGGCAAGCCCGTCGGCCTCGGCGGCAGCATCCCTGGCGGTCTCCTCGATGACGGTCTCAACGTCCATTTGCTCTGTCAAGGGAATGTCTGAAGGCCAAGGAAACAATTTAAGACGAGATTCAGGAGGAAGTTCAAGAAGACAAAAAAGAAATAAAACCGAAGAATAAGTACCTGCGTCAACATTGGTTGCCGGCGTAGAACTGCCGGTACCCATGCTTGCCGGCTCTTCCTCGTCGTGATAGAGCACGCTAGAGGAAGTCCTTGCCAGCGATCCATCTCTGGGCGGTGTGGTTGACGGAGGCGGCATATCAGGGGTGGCCTCTGATGGTTCTCCTTGTCCCTGTCCTCCTCCTGCACGCCTGGTGATATCAGCGGCAAAGATGCATGCCCCGGCACTTACCAGCGGGAAGCGAGTAATGGACTCACGCTGGGGGCTGCGCCGCGGGCTGAGACGAGGACTGCGTCGCGGGCTAGTCTCCAGGCTGATGGTGGTCGTCTCTGGCGCACCTGAGGTGCTTGCCGGCGGCTCCTCGCTCATCGAGATCTTCGCCCTCTTCGCTATCCTCTGCGCCAAAGTTTCTACATCCCTGTGGAGACAGGCCAAAGCAAAGCAAATGGGTTAAGTAGAACCAAAAATTCAAAAGACAAAGGACGCGGCAAGATCCTTACTCTTCTTCATCTCCCGAGCTAAGGGCAGCGAGGTCGAAGGCGACTTCCATCATGGTAGCCGTGGGAGAAGGTGGAGGGGTGCTCCTGGGTCGCTTGGCCACGGCAGGCACATGTTGCTGAGGAGCTCCTTGCCGCTGTGTGGCCTTGCCGGCCGCCCCCTTGCCGGGGGTTGTACTACTCGAGGAAGTTTGGCGGACCGCGGCCCCAGAGGCGGCACTTCGAAGGACGCGCCTACTCCTTGGTTTAAGGGTCGGGGCCTCCTCGTGCAGTTCCTCCTCGGCGGCATCTTTAGCAGAAGGGCCCTCGGTTGACGTGCGGCCTTGCTCCTCTGCCGTCTCATCTTGCCCGACGAGATCCTCATCCGGCAGCGTTTCCCCCCCGCTGGTTCTCCCTTCCACGAAGCCAACGCTGCCGGCCTCCGCGGCAAGATTGGCTTCCTCCACCCTGCTGGCAATGTATGCCACTTCTTGCTCAGTGTGCCTTGTTCCTCGCGGATAGCCCTCTCCGTTAAGTTATCGAAGAATTGCTGCAATTGCTCTTTAGGTGGCTCAATCAAAGAACTGTCAAGGCTGTGGGCGTCAAACGCCGGCATCATAGCAATGATTGGGCCTAGAGAAGAGTTGTTGCACAAAGGGACTATGCTTGCCGGCAGCTTGCATACCACGTCGCCCCTGAACAATTTCTGGCAGAGAGCTGCGTGCTGCATAAGTGTCAGATTGCCGTTCAGCCCAGGGCGCAACCTCATGATGTCTGCCGCATTCTTGAACTGCCAAGCTAGCCTCCCCTTGTTCTGCAGAGGGCTATGCGTCGGCGAAGGAAGTCGGCGCCTATCATCTCCACTGAGAGCCCGACGGTTCTGAGGCGATGGATTCTGGTGATAGCGACGGTGAGCTTCTTGTCGTCGGGATCAAGGGCGCTCCAGTCGTTGTTGCGCACTATCTTTGTTTCCCGCGGCAGGCAGAAAGGTTGGACTTTTGGTTCCTCTGTCTCCCGAACCCAGCACCATCTGGCCCGCCATTCATCCCATTTCTTGCGGAAAGCTCCGTCTGGGTAGACCTCCTTGGTTCCTGGCCGTGGGATCCAAGTGACGGAACCAGAAAGGGCCTCGTCTTTCTCGATGCGGGGAATGAAGTAATGGCGGAAAAGGGCGGTGCTGGGCACTACTCCGGCAAAGTTTTCGCAAAGGTGAGCGAAAACGGACATGCATGTCACGGCATTCAGTGTGAAATCCAAGAGTTGGAAGCCGTTGGTGAGCATGATGTCGTTGAAGAAATCAGAGAAAGGGGGCAGAGTCCGCGGTAGAAATAATCGCCAAAGAAATGGTATTTGTTCGGGCTGCCACTGGAAGAACCTGGGCTCACGGCGGTGGCCGGATGCGCTGTCATTTCCGTCGCCCACATAAACTGATACCGCTTCCTCAGTGCGGCCGCATCAAGCACCGGCGGAAAGACAACGTGCTCCTTCCACATCTTCGCCATCTTGCTCTCCGAAACAGCGGCATCCACCTCCTTGCCCCTGCCTGCTTTGGGCGGCATGGCGGCTATGGGGGGCGGAGGTTGAAGGCGGAGGAGGCGTGGAGGCGGCTAATGAGGGGGGAAAGCCCTGTTTTGACTCGAGGAAGAAGACGACAGCGCTTCCAGATTGGGAGGAACAAGAGGTAAATGAGCAGCGCCACTGCAGATTCCTTCTTATGGGGAGGACGCGAGGCTTCCTCTTTACTAAAATAATATTGAAATGCTTCGCGAAATCGCCGTTGTAGCGGCCGCGCTGCGCACATCCCCCACGACCCGCATTCAATGGGCGTCGTGGGCGGCGCAGTAAAAGGAATGATTACGGTGGATAACTCCTGCCACGCATGCCCGTGCACTGTTTGGGCCTGGCCCAACAACGCCTCGCATCCGTGTATGGCCCAGGCCCGGGGGCTCCTGTCGGTGCACTAAGGATTGGGTCCTTTAGTACCCCATACTTGTGCACGGGCAGTTGTAGCCACGCCTGCGGCAAGGCTCGCTGGGAGGCAACCAAATGCAAGTTCATAAAGTCAAGAAGGCATCCAAGACAAGGCAATAATCAGAAGATAGAAGACTGGAGGCTGGAGCCCCGGCAAGATCTTGCCGGGATGGATTGCAATCCCGGCAAGGCTCGCACCCGTCAAGCCCTCGCTGCCCTGTCACCGCTCCAGTACGGTCACCAGCTTGTCTTTTAGCTGTTGTCCTCCTGGTAACGTGTCAGGTGCTAGCGGTGGATGGGCTTAAGCGATGCGATGGGACGGCCCCTTTTTCTAGCCCCAAGACGCTAAGGGACACCTCAACGGAGCATTTAATGTTCTTTTCCTAAACCGTCAGTGCTAGGTATGAGAGCACTGTAGCTACTTTTACACCTCATGTATGCACTGTACGCCACTGTTGGTGACCCCTTTGAACGTATAAAAGGAGGCCCAAGGCGTAGCTACAGGGGGATCGGATCTTCGAGAGCTCATTGTGCATGTGTAGCTCCTGAGTACTATAGCGCTCCCAGGACTTGAGCTAGAACACACTTAATACAACCAAGCAGGAGTAGGGTTTTACGCATCTTTGCGGCCCGAACCTGGGTAAATTCCCGCATGTTGATCATCAGATCTGCTCTATATGCAAACCTTCTCCCTGCCGAATCGTAAAGGGATCCTCCTGGTCCCACAGGTGTCGTTTCTCTGACACTAAGAAAGGTAAACAACTAATTGATAGCAAGATTAAAACAAGAAACAATATGGCTATCACAAAGTAAAGTGCATAAGTAAAGGGCTCGGGTAAGAGATAACCATGGCACGCGGAGACGACGATGTATCCCAAAGTTCACACTCTTGCGGATGCTAATCTCCATTTGGTGTGATGTGGAGGCACAATTCTCCCCAAGAAGCCAGTAGGGTCACCGTAATCTCCTCACGCCCTCACACAATGCAAGATGCCGTGATTCCACTAAGGGACCCTTGACGGCGGTCACCGAACCCATACAAATGGTAAAGCTTGGGGGGCGGTCACTGAACCTGTACACTTTGGTAACCCTTGGGGGCGGTCACCGGAACCTGTACAAATTGATCGGGCCAATCTGCAAAACCTAATTGGAGACCATGACGCTTGCCCGAGCTTTACACCACAATGATTGAGCTACGAGACACCACCAACCGTCTAGGGCGCCAAAGCACCCAAGAGGCACAAGCTCTAGAGAGCCCAAACACCCAAGAGTAATAAACTTCTCAACTTTTCACTTCCACATATCACCATGGAGAACTCAAACCGATGCAACTAATGCAATGGCAAGAACACACAAAGTGGTCAAGTCCCTCACTCCCAAATCCAACCACAACAACAAAAGCTGTGGAGAAATATGAGAGGAAGAACAAGGAGAACACAAAGAACTCCAAGATCTAGATCCAAGGGGCTCTCCTCACATAGAGGAGAAAGTGATTGGTGGAAATGTGTATCTAGACCTCCTCTATCTTTTCCCACAAAAGTAATCAAGAATCATAGGAGGAATTGAGAGTTAGCAAGCTTCAAGGGGTCGAGAATGGTGGGGGGGAAAGCTTGCAAGAGTATTAATGTTGAAGGAGGAAGAAGAGGGTATTTATACCCGCAAGGGGATTATGGCCGCTGCACACAGCCGCCACCCCGGGCACCTGAACTAAAGGGGTCAGGGCACCTGGACTCACTAGAGAAAAGCACCAGAAAACAAAGGGGGTCTGGGCACATGGGGATGAAACCCCGGGCACCCGGGGGAGGCACACACAGGAAAGTCCGGGCACCCGGGGGTGGCCGAAAAGAGGGTCAAGTTGCTGGTCACCCAGGGCACCCGGACTTGGGACCGCAGGCACCCGGACCCGACCGAGAGGTCCGGAAACTAGAAAACCGAAAACGGCCAAAACTTTTGCAAATGAACTCCGATTTCAACAAAATCAAGTTTGTTGGAAAGCACACGATAAGAGATAACACAAACTTGATAAAAAAAATTAAGAACTACAATTGGATAAATACCAATAATAAATGGGTGACAACCCTTCCTCAAATAAGAATCGGTAAAATCTTCAACACCGAAAACGCAATAGTAGATGCATGGGAAATCAGTTTCGATGAACTAGAGCTTATCACGAAGATAACCACAAGCTCTAAAACCTCACAAAGAGAAAATCCAAACAAGAATCAAGAAAGATGATGATGCCAAAAATGCAATGGTTTGAGCTCTTTATGAACGATATGATCAAGCTACTCAGTAGAGAGCCCCCCTTGATAGTACGACTATAGATCCTAAAACACAGTCTCCCAACTAACACCATGTGACCGGTAAAATAAAAAACCTATCAACGACAAACCTTTGCCTTGCGCATAATCCGCTTGACCTAGATGATGACGATCTTGACCTCCTCAAGTTGGACCACGTTCCTTCATCGTGATGGATCGATGAAGACTAGTAAATCATCCGGCCTTTGCCTGCGCGCACAGATGGGCCTCGAGCCTTGTATCCTCCCTCACTTACCCCTTCGTCCCTAGCACTATATATACTCCTCTCCCACCTCCGAATTAGGGTTAGCTTATGTTTAGCATTGAATATTGTTGAGCATATCTCCATCTACTTCCTTCCCTCGTGGAGAGAGACACCTCTACGTCAGAAGATCCAAAGTGGATGCCAAGGCCCCATCTAGGGAAGATCTGACGAGATATCAAGACCTCATCTCCACGTAGTGAGACGACTACCGGTTACCGTGTATCACTTGTTTAACTTTGGATCTTTGTATCTTGTGTGCTTGAGTGGATTTAGCGGATGTGTGATCGGAGATCTTCCTTGTGTTTGTGTTTTCTCTTGTGATTTCTCCCTTCTTCCCCCTCCAAGTGTGAAAAGGTCGACCACTCGGGCGTGCCCCATATCATATTGGTATCATGAGCCATGCTGATTCACACATTGGAGTCCGTCCGCCACTTTCTAGCCAATTTTTGTTTGGATTTGACCTAATTTCAAAAATCCCCACAAAAAATAGCCATACCAAATTTCTTGGATTCGTTGGATTTGAGGAGATTTTGTTTATTTGGATCCGTGGATTTCATTATGGGCACGTGGATCTAGCTTTCCCCTTCTTTCCCATCATTTTCCACCGTCAAATCGCCCAATTTTCGCCGAATTTTTTTTTGTGTTCATCCCAAATTTCGAGAGATCTTGCCAGATTGGATCGGATCGAGACACCCGGATCATCCGGACGACCGCCAGCCCGGATCATCCGGACCCCCACCCGAATATCCGGCCTCCCTTCTGCCCGGACATCCGGACCAACTCCCGGACATCCGGACATGGCCTAGCATTAGGGCATCTTCGCCTTGTTGCATGCTTTTTCATCGATTTCTTCCCCCATTTTTCCACAAACCTTCTTCGATTTCTTTCGCAACTTTTGCATTTGAGATTTTGAGTCGCGCACATCGCCACTTCCTAAGGTGTTTCAGCTAATTAGGAGTCGTTCTTCATCAACATCGCCGCTCATCATTGCCCCGGTTTCTCGCTGACCAACTCTTCATTTATACTACACTGTAAGCAAGGACGCTAACCGTGACGACACTCTTGACTCTACCCTTACCATTGCATTGTTACCCAGATCCTATTTGCGTTACTTGCCTATCGAGACTAGCCATTGAGTATTGCCGGGCTACGTTACTTGTGCACTTTAGTGATACATACTTCGCATAGCTAAAATTGCGTGCATATATCTTAGTATAATATTTTGTGTTACAAATAGTACCCACATACATAATTGCTATCTTAGTGTGCACGTCCCGCATTGTGTCTTTACAAAACATCATTGCAAAAGGAAAGAGAAGCAAAGTTTTTAAGCAAGAGCAAAAGAGCAAAAGAGCAAAAGAGCAATAACATCGCAAACTTCGCATAGCATACTTGATCATCTTGGATCACTTGAGCGAGTGACACGTGCCGCATACATACATAACAAGTCGGGCATAGGAAGACGACACGTTTGGTTCCTCTTAGATTGTGCACAAGTGCGTATCGCGCCCATTGGGGAAATCGTGCTAGCGTCTCTCTAGTGTTGTGAAACGCGTGCGTTTTCCGTGGATTCCACGTTTTGGCTCAGCCTTGGTTGCACGACCCAATTTTCTTCCGTGTGTGTGTTTCCGTGTATACTCATTGCTATTGATCTACATTGTCTCATTTGCGAATTTACGAATCTCTTTCAACATTATTGAATCTTATCTTTCGGATTGCTTGAAATTTGTGCCACTATCCTAACTGAGCTCCTCCATAAGCCTTATTTGTGTAGGTATGAGAAGGACGATCTTCGGTACCAATTCTACAACTTCCACAATTGCACATTGAGTGATCTTTGATCCATTTTCAAACTTGTGGAACAGTAATTGATATTGTCGTCTCATTCTTCCACTTATATGTACTTGAGTGTTGTTATGCACAGGTCAAACATCCACAACCCGACATTTGAGGAGTAAGAGGACGACGAAACCACCTTCGTCACCAAGATGCAATTCTTCGGCGCGCAAAAGGCAATGCGCCAATCGCATGATGTATTGAACGACCGCATCGAGCAACTCGCCACCGACGTACGTGAATCCGAAGTGCGAACAAGGGACTACCTCGACACCAAGCTCTCAAGACAAATGGATGAAATTCGCGCCTTGATGGTCACGCGTGCTTCTTCCACATCTAGATCCTCCAGACGGCGCCACTCAAGTCATCACTCATCGGAGTACTCTTCCGGCGAGAGTCCACCTCGAGCACATTCTCATCATCGAGATGACCGCTCCGGTCCAAGTTCACACTAATGCCGCCAACGTCAAGCTTCGGAGAACCCATTCCATGGCAATGGACTACAAGATCGACTTCGCAAGTGTGCTCGACGTTAACAACAAGAACAATAAGCATTGGAACAAGAACGCCAACAACAACGCCGTGAAGAAGAAATACGCCTTCGTGAAGAACAAGCGCTTGAAGCCCAACATGCACTCCGTGATTCTACTCGTGCGTTGGAGGAACGAAACCGTCAAGCACGTCTTGAGCAAGAAGCACTTCGCCAAGAACGACAAGAAGAAATTCGTCGACAACGACAAGAAGAAGCCAATCGCCAAGAGGAGCACCAAGAAAGGCGCAACCGTGTCCGTCCACCTCACCGCCGTCCTCAAGATCATCGCAACGAAACCGAGCATGATGACAATGAGGATACACATCCAAGACAAGGATTTTGGCCTCACCACCACAATGATGAACAACGCTTCGGCAAGCTCAAGTTCACAATGCCAAACTTTTCTAGAAGCAATGATCCCGAAGATTACCTATCATGGGCACTCAAAGTTGACAAGATCTTTTGCCTCCACAACTATGATGAAGAAAAGAAGATCGCCATGGCTTCCCTCGAGTTCCAAGACTACGTCCTTATTTGGTGGGAACAAGTGATTGAGCGAAGAAGAGAGAGAGAGGTGAACCACCTATCAACACTTGGTCCAAATAAAGGATCTTATGAGAGCTCGTTTTGTGCCTACACACTACAACCGGGATCTCTTCAAGAAGCTACAACAACTCAAGCAAGGCACCAAGTTGGTAGAAGAGTACTATCAAGAGATGGATATTGCAATGATCTGAGCCAATGTCAGGGAATATGACGAGCAAACAATGGCACGCTTCTTGAATGTCTCAACTTCCAAGTCAAGAAAATTGCGGACTTCCAACCATACTCCAACTTACTTGAACTCATGCATCAAGCAACCAAGGTAGAACGACAAGTGCAAGATGACTACAAGTACTCCAAGTTCTCTTCCAAGACTTATGGTTCAAGTGCTCAAGTTACTACGACAACAACGCCTTCGACTACGAAATCTACAACACCCACAGACGACAAGTCAAGCTCCAAGGACAAGATGACTTTGTCAAGCCGACCTCCTACAAGCAACTACAAAGCGAGAGCCGCATCATCTACACCAACAACGGATGCTACCGCCAAGACAAGCTCCATCAAGTGTTTCACGTGCCAAGGCTGAGGCCACAAGACTTATGAATGTCCAACAAGATGCACCATGATCCTTCAAGAAGATGGTACCTGTGACTATGAGTGACGGTGAGATGGAAGCATTGGAGCACGTGGCCATGCATCGTCAGGTCAATGAAGCTGACGATTCGCAAATCTTTTGCGACAACGATCCAAGCCCCGCTCTCATTGTCTCCAAGGTTTTGATGCTTCAACAACAAGAAGACAAGGACCAACGTTGCCACATATTCTACACCAAGGCGGGCATCCAAGGAAAATACGTCAAGGTCATCATCGACGGTGGAAGTTGCCACAATTTGGCAAGTGAGGACCTTTGTTGAAGGCTACAATTGGTCAAGAAGAAGCACCCTCGCCCCTACAAGGTCCAATGGCTAAGTGATTCTGGCACCCTCCAAGTTGAACACACTGTGGAAGTTTCCCTCAAGATAGGCGCTTATGAAGACACTTTGGAGTGTGATGTGGTTCCAATGTCCGTTTGCCACCTTCTAGTTGGTAGACCTTGGCAATTCGACCGTGGACTTATCCACAACGGTCGGACAAATCACTATAGCTTCAAGATGAAGGGCAAGCAATATGTACTTCGACCAATGACTCCAAGTCAAGTCATCGCCGACAAACACGCTTCATCCCATCGTGGAGATAAAAGTGAGAGAGCGATCCACCTAAAAGAGAGTGAGCGCCACAAGCCAAACTGGAGTGACCCCACGATGAGGGACATGAGTGATATAGTTCTTTTAGACACCAAAAGATATTTGAGGGATGTGAGTGAGAGCCCATCGACCGTTCTTCACTGTGTACTTGTGTGCAAAGATGGCGTCGTTCAAACTAACCCTTCACAACATCTTCCTCTTGTGTTATCTAAATTGTTGCAGGAATTCCAAGATGTTTTCCCCGATGAGCTACCTCCAGGACTTCCACCAAAACGAGGGATCGAACACTGCATCGACCTCATCCCCGGAGCACAGCTTCCTAACAAGGCACTCTACCACGTCAACCCCGAAGAAACAAAGGAAATACAAAGGCAAGTCCAAAAACTCCTAGATAAAGGGCATGTACGTGAGAGTTTGAGTCCTTGTGCGGTTCCGGTGATACTAGTACCTAAGCAAGATGGTAGTATGCGCATGTGTTTCGATTGCCGTCCTATCAATGCTATAACTATTCGTTATCGTCATCCAATTCCTCGCCTAGATGATATGTTAGATCAACTTACTGGTGCCACCATATTTTCCAAGATTGACTTAGAACGTGGTTACTACCAAATACGCATACAAGAGGGTGACGAGTGAAAAACGACATTCAAGACTAAGTTTGGTCTTTATGAATGGCTAGTGATGCCTATGGGCTTATCCAAAGCACCGGGTACTTTCATGCATTTCATGCATTATGTTTTGCGTCCCCTCATAGGATATTGTGTTGTGGTCTATTTTGATGACATTCTTGTCTTTAGCAAGTCTCTTGAGGAGCATGCTACCCACGTTCGTGATGTTTTGCAAATTCTTATTAAAGAACAACTTTATGCAAACATGGAGAAATGTACCTTTGGTGTTGACAAGGTTATTTTCCTAGGATTTGTGGTATCTTTGAAGGGTGTCCATGTGGATGAAACTAAAATTGATGCTATTAAAACTTGGCCTACACCCACAAATTTGCAACAAGTGCGTAGTTTCCTAGGACTAGCCGGCTTCTATCGATGTTTTGTCAAGGACTTTAGCACCATTGCATCTCCTCTACATGCTTTGAGCAAGAAGAATGCACCATTTATTTGGGGTCCTTCCCAAGACACCGCATTCCATGAACTTAAAAATTTGCTCACTCATGCACCTTTGCTTGCTTTGCCCAACTTTGATAAAACGTTTGAAGTGCATTGTGACGCTACTGGTAATGGAATAGGTGGTGTGCTTATGCAAGAGAAGCGCCCAATTGCCTACTTTAGCGTGAAACTTTCCGGCGCTCAACTTAACTATCCCATATATGACAAAGAATTGTATGCTTTGGTGAGAGTTTTACATGTGTAGGAACATTATTTGCGACCTCATGAGTTTGCTATTCATACCGACCATGAAACGCTCAAGTACTTAAAGGGTCAAACTAAGTTAAACAAACGGCATGCTAAATGGAGTGAATTTATTGAGTCTTTCCCTTATGACATCAAATACAATAAGGGTAAGGAAAACGTTGTGGCGGATGCCCTTTCCCGCAAATGCATGCTAGTTACTCATTGAATTGAATGTTATTGGTTTTGAGCATATCAAAGATTTGTATCAGCATGATGTTACTTTTGCTACTCCATATGCCATGTGTAAAGTGAAAACTTGTTGGGAGAACTACTATATGAAAGATGGGTATCTTATGTGTGCTAACAAACTTTGTATACCCGAGTCTTCTCTTTGTTTGTTGCTTTTGCAAGAGGCTCACGGTGAAGGACTTCTGGGTCACTTTGGACGCGACAAGACGTATGCCACACTAGCCAACAAGTACTATTGGCCAAAGATGTTTCGTGATGTTGCACGCTTCACGAACCGATGCTCTACATGCCGCAAAGCTATGTCTAAAGCCCAATCCCATGGTCTTTATATGCCTCTCCCTATACCTTTCCAACCTTGGGAAGACATTAGTATGGATTTTGTGCTTGGCTTGCGACGAACTAAAAATGGCCATGATTCCATTTTTGTCGTTGTGGATCGCTTTTCCAAGATGGCTCATTTCATTCCATGTCACAAGATAGACGATGCTTCACATATTGCAAATCTCTTCTGTAGGGACATCTTGAGACTACATGGCGTCCCCAAGACCATTGTCTTGGATCGCGACATCAAGTTCCTAAGCTACTTTTGGAAGACCCTATGCGCCAAGCTCAGAATCAAGCTTCTATTCTCTTCGGCATATCACCCACAAACCGATGTCCAAACGGAGGTGACGAACCGACCGCTATCTACTCTCCTACGCGTGTTGATCAAGAAGAACATCAAGGAATGGGAAGAATGCATGGCCATCGCCGAGTACGCCTACAATCGCGCAAGTCACTCCACCACCGGCAAGTCTCCGTTCGAAGTGGTCTACGGCTTCAACCCTTTGTCCCCATTGGACATCCTTCCTCTACCACTCCAAGAGCGTGTCAACATGGACGCAAGTGCAAGGGCAATCTTCATCAATAAAAAGCATGAAGATAGAAGGCGCACGCTCGAACGTCAAGTGGAACGCGTCACCAACAAGCGCACCATCAACAAGCACCCCATGGTTTTCAAGCCCGGTGATCTTGTGAGGCTACACCTTTGCAAGGAACGCTTCCCCAACGAACGCAAGTCCAAGCTACTCCCTCGAGCCGACGGACCCTTCAAAGTGTTGGCACGCTACAACAAGAATGCCTAAAGATCGACATTCCCCGCGACAAGTACAACGTGAGTGACACATTCAATGTCAAGGACCTATCCCCTTTTCATGGTGATGAAGATCTTGATCTGAGGACGGATCTTCCCCAAGGGGGGGAGATGATGCGGAGCATCCCACCATCATCCCCATGAAGCCTACAACTTCAAACCAAACCCCAAGTGGTCCTATGACAAGAGCACGCGCACGCGACATTGTAGCTAAGGTGAACTCACTCCTCTTCGAGTTTGACTTGAATAGTAAAGGCACTTGGATGTTACCTCACAATGAAACCCTGTGCATACTTAGGTACGAGGAAGACGACCACGAAGGATCAAGGAAGTATCCCCAAGACCAAGACCAAGAGGAAGAAGGAGCAAGGAGAAGGGCCATCCTGCACTTGGCCGGATCATACGGACCCCGGTCCAGATCATCCGGAGGATGCCCGGATCGTCCGGACCCCGGTCCGGATCATCCGGCTAATCCCAAACAGAACCGGACGAGCAGCCCCCGAAGCCGGATCATCCGGACCGACACCTGGATCATCCGGGAAATGCGTGACAGAACCGGCCGAAGTGACCCCGAAGCCGGATCATCTGGACCCCGGTCCGGATCATCCGGACCCTGGTCCGGATCATCCGGAAGATGCCCGGATCATCTGGACCCCGGTCCGGATCATCCGGCCTTTGCCTGCGCGCATAGATGGGCCTCGGGCCTTGTATCTTCCCCCAGTTACCCCTTCGTCCCTAGAACTATATATACTCCTCTCCTACCTCCGAATTAGGGCCAGCTTATGTTTAGCATTGGATATTGTTGAATATAGCTCCATCTACTTCCTTCCCACGTGGAGAGAGACACCTCTACGTGAGAAGATCCGATGCGGATGCCAAGGCCCCATCTAGGGAAGATCCCAAGGGATATCAAGACATCATCTCCATGGAGTGAGACGACTACCGGTTACCGTGTATCGCTTGTTTGACTTTGGATCTTTGTATCTTGTGTGCTTGAGTGGATTTAGCGGATGTGATCGGAGATATTCCTTGTGTTTGTGTTTTCTCTTGTGATTTCTCCCGTCTTCCCCCTCCAAGTGTGAAAAGGTCGACCACTCGAGCGTGCCCCGTATCAATTGTCCTAGTGAGGAAAGGATGATGGAGACTATGATTCTCCCACAAGTCGGGATGAGACTTCAGACGAAAAATAAAATAGTAAAAAAAGAAATGGGGGGAGACGGAAAAAGTAGAAAGCCCACCATGAGAAAAAATGAGAGAAAAGAGACAAGGGTCAGTGTAACTATCCATTTACCAGACGTGTGCCTCAAAGTGGCACCATGTTCTTCATATACAGAGTCTCCTGAGTTTTCATTTTAATATGCTAGTGGTAATTTTTCATTATAGAACTTGGCTTGTATATTCCGATGACGGGCTTCCTCAAATGCCCGAGGAATTCATGAGCAAGCAAGTTTGATGCAGACCCACTTAGCTTTTGTTGATCTTTCATACACTTATAGCTTTAGTGCATCCGTTGCATGGCAATCCCTAGTCCTCGCAATGATATCGATTGATGGGCATCTCCATAGCCTGTTGATCCACCTAGTTGATGCGAGACTTTCTTTTCCACTTCGACTCCTTTTATATCTACCACCATACTCTATTCCACCCATATGCCATGTCCATGGTTCACGCTCATGTATTGCTTGAAGTTAAAAATGCTAAAGCGCGTTAGATGTACGATCCAATTGCCTGGTTTGACACCGGGGTGCTCATGATTTATACTTTACGGTGAAGATGGAGTCATGCCATGCTTGATATCATAAAATGAGTATGGAATAACATTCTTTAAGGATCGTATATTTTCAAAAGTAATGATTATGTTATTTATGTTTATGGATATTATCATGTTGATATCAATTAGTTCATCATTTCTCAGCGATCATACTTAAAAAGATATTACATGTTGGGTAGCATGTCGCATCAAAATATATATTTTTATCATTTACCTACTCGAGGACGAGCAGGAATTAAGCTTGGAGATGTTGATACGTCTCCATCGTATCTATAATTTTTTATTATTCCATGCTAATATATTATATGCTATTTTATACTTTATATGCAATTGTATGCTATTTTATAGCATTTTTGGGAACAAACCTATTAACCCAGTGCCAAGTGTCATTCGTTGTTTTTTGCTTGTTTATGGTTTTCTAGAAAATCTGTACCAAACGAAGTCCAAACGCTACGAAACTTTTTGGTGATTTTTTTCAGGACAAAAAGAGACCTAGGAAGCTTCAGGAGGAGACCATAAGCGAGATGAGGAGACGGCAAGGCAACAAGGCGGTCCCAAAGGGGTTAGGTGTGCCCTAATGCTTTGTGGGCCCCTCGTGGCTCCGTCTGACCTATTCCACCTCCATAAATTCTCTAAAATCGAGAAACAATAGAGAACCACCCGAAACACTTTTTGCTTCGCGACAAGCCTCCGTTCCGACTGGAGGCCATCCGGAGACCATTTCCGGTACTCTGTCGAAGGGGGAATCGACCACGGAGGCCATCTACATCAGCCTTGCTGCCTCCATGATGATGCATGAGTAGTCCACCATTGACCTATGGGTCCATAGCTAGTACCTAGATAGATTCTTCTCTCTCTTTGTGTAACATCCCAAATTTTGGAATATTATATTAATTAATAGAATGATTGATTGTTTGAATGATTCTTTGAAATTGAGTGAAATTTGAAAACTTAAAAAAAAAACTTTTGAATGAGAGGGAATAAAATGACTTTCCCGTTTGTTTTTGATTTCAAATACATCCAATTCAAACCAGTGAGAGAAGATAACATGACTTCTTCTAAATAAAGGATTGGAAGGGTGGATTTGAAAACTACTAAAATTTTCTTGTTTGAATCCATTTCGTTTTTGGCTCTATTTCAAAGTTTGAATGAATTCAAATCCCCTGCCTAAATTCAAAATTTTGAGAGGTGGAACATGACCCACCTTACCAGGGGTATTTTTGTGATATTTTAGAACCATAAATCCCAGGGGGTTATTTGAAAAATATTTGCAAAAGAAATAAAACCAATTTAGGAATTTTCTGAAAAATATTTTTTTTAAATTGTTATGCTGGCCATGGAAAAATGTTCATCTTATTGAATTTATTTTACTGATCATTTTGATATATAATACTTATATTTTTGGTTTAGTATTTATTTTCCTTTTCTACTTTTACTTTCCTGTTATTTTTATTTGGAAAATGATTTAAATAGGAAAGCTGCGCGCGTGCGTTAGGAAAGGATCCGGCCCATTTGGAAAGGATCCGGCCCGATCCAATCCGGACCAAATCCGAATCTCTCCGGATCGGCCGCCCGATCCCGTGCGATCTCCCTCTCTTTCTCTGACACCCCTACCCCACCACCCGACACCGAATCCCGGTCGCCCTTCTCCTTCCTTTCTCTCCTCCTTCCATCCCTCGCCGGAGCCGGCTCAGATCCGTGCGGATCTCTCTCCCTTCCTTCCCCGAGCCCCTAGAGCCCCTATATAAACCTCCGACTCGCCCGCACTCCGTTTCCCCCGAAACACCAAGCAAGCCGTCGCCAGAACGCCGCCCCACCCTCGCCGGAGTTCGGCTCCACCACCGAAACCTTCGAGCTCGAGGCGCTCACCTCTGTCACCCCCGAGCTTCACCGACGCCGCCAACCGCTCCGCCTTGCTCGTCTGCATCGATCGCCGTCTTCACCTTCGCCGGAGGACCACCGGAGACGCCGCCCGCATCGAACCCGAAGCTCCGCCGCCTCGGACATTGCCGGAACCTCGCCGGAGAACTTCTCCACCGCGGTAAGTCACCGGAGCCCCCTCTCACCGTTAGATCTCGATCCTAAGGCCAAGATTAGATCACTTAATAGGCCAAATCGTTTTCTGTTAATTATCGGCCGTCCGCCCGAAGCACTCGCTCACGCGCACCTCTCGGCAAATCACAAGCCGCCACGTGTACCCATGTCCGTTAGTTAGATTAGTTTTTCTTTTTCTGTTTATGTTCTAAAAACAGAATAGTTTCAGTTTTGTAAATTAGATATCTCTTAGGATTTTTATTGTTTTAATTTTATTCCTTTTGCATTGTGTCACAAATTTTATCTAGTTTCTTTAGATATCAAGTTTGACCATATTTGAATATTTTAATTTTGATTCAAACAGATTTGAATTCAAACTTGTTTTGCTTCTAACTTTAGTTTAAAAAATTATTTTTGAGTGAATCTTTTTGCTACTGGTTAATAATAGTTAGCTTTATCATTGGGTTCAAATTGGGAATTTTTAGGATAATTTTTATTAAGGTTTTAAACAAAACATATTATGTTTTAGTTCTTTTTATGTTTATTTCTATTTCTTTTGTTTTAATTGTTTTTAATTTATTTTATTTTATATTAGTTGACAAGTTTTATATTGTTTTCTGTTAGTTAGCAGTAGTATTTCAACCAAGATTATTTTTATGTTATTTATTATTATTTGATAGCATGAAATCAATTCTTGTTTTATCATAACTTGCAAATTGATTTCATTGCTAGTTTGATTTCCTATTTGAAAATACTTTCATAAATTGTTTTATAAGTTTTACTTTCTGTTAACTTAGTTGTTTTATATTTTGTTTTCTCTTATTTTAGTATTTTAGAATTTTATTGTTGTTAAGTTTATTAGACAAAAACTTATGTTGTCTAGTGTGTTGTTTTCATAGTTCTTACTTGTTCTTCAAAAGTAATTCTTTTTGCTAGTAAAATATTTAATAAAATACTTTTGTTATATTTTACTTTGTTTTTGGTGTTTTGTTGCTGTTGAAAATAGTTTATTGGTAGGGAAAACTACATTTGGTTGTTGTGATGAAGTTTTGTTTTTTTAACTTTTCTCTTAAGTATTTTCCTTCATCACAACACTTTTGTGTTTGGTTTTTGTGTTGCCTTTTGATTGTTAGTATTGATTGCTAGTATGATTGCTTATATGAGTGCAATGTTTGATTATATAGATTTTCATCGGAGAGTGACGAATAGTTCTATCAAGTTATTTCTGAGAGCGATATTTATCTTCATCAACAGTACAGGCAAGTTCACTTTGATCATCTTACATTACCTATGTTTTACTTGCATTAGAATCAATCTTCGCATCATACATCCAGTAGGATATTGAGCTTGAACTTGTGGTAGTATCATGAGGTAGGAGAAACCCAACACCCTGTTACCATTGCCCGGGAAGGGACGTTACTTCACAAATTGCTATGCTTTTAGTAGACGGGGTTTGGTTGTGAGATTCAGGAGTGTTGTGAGGTTAATTAATTATTTCAAGACCTGCATGATGATCAAGACTTCAAGACTTCAAGGACTCAATATACCTCTGGGTGGATTGGACATGCATTTTGGCAGCCTGATATCTATCATGGTTATGCCGGGAATCCTGGTATCTACCTGTGATCATCCCAACGGAATGCCACCCAGGCTCAAAGAGATGGATGGATACTTCAAGGCCGGAAATCTTACGTGTGCAACCGCAAGTCAATATGGGCTCTGGCTTGGTTAACCTTAGTGGTGACTCTGGTAGGTCAGATTGCTACGAGATGTAGAAGAACGGTAGGATTGGATGGGCACTGACTTTCTACCGGAGGATCGCTTTGGAAGGCCATGTTTCGATCGTCTCGTTCTCAAACACTAGGCAGTGCGAGGACACAACGCGAGGGATCGAATCTTGCGGGTAAAGTGTACAAACCTCTGCAGAGTGTCAAACTAATCGATTAGCCGTGTCCCCGGTTACGGACAACATGAGCACCGGAGATGATACTATCAGCCAGTCTCAACACAATTAATAAATTTTTATGATGAGTGGGTCTATTAATAATTTTGGGACATGAGAATTGGTTGGTGGAACCATCTCATTAACAACCAACTTTTGTAGTGATATTTCCATTTGACTTCTTTGTTGTAGGAAAAATAAAACCAGCTTTTCTGCAAAAACTCAGACACATAGCCACAAAGCCTTTTGCATATAGAATAGTCTTATCATTTTAACCTATGGTGATCTTGCCGGTACATTCAATGTACTGACCTACACGGCTGCAACGTCTTATGTTGCAGATACTTCTCTATGACGAGTAAGAGTACGATTCAGGGTTACGGTCTACACTCAACCTGCCGTTGGTGTTTATTGGGACTCCACTCCCGTTGACTGTTTCCGCTGAGATTTAAGAGGTATATATCGATTTTACGTTATTTACATGTGATTGCACTTTGATATATACATTGATGTACTGTGTGTGCCAGCATCCTGATCCATGGATGGCACTGACACACAGAGGCTTGACTCGTTTTGAGTCGGGACGCTACACTTTGATCTTTAATACAATGTTCACTGCGATTCCCATGGTGATCTATCCGATGTAATTGATACTTGTGATCTATGTTGGGTTTTCCGTGAAGAGGAGCTGGTGATGCAGCGCAATACGGATAAGTATTTCCCTCGGTAGAGAACCAAGGTTTATCGAACCAATAGGAGTAACGGTCAACCACCGTCTTCAGCGACTACACACAATAGAGCAAACACTTGCACCCAATGCGGCGAGAGGGTTGTCAATGCCCTTGGTCTCGTTATTTGCAAGTAAATAAGGTGTGTAGATGATAGTAGATAATTGTAAATTGCAAAATAAAATATAATATAATAAAGGGCAGCAAGGTATTGAAAGCTTTTGTAAATTTATAAGTGAATAGACCCGGGGGCCATAGTTTTCCCTAGAGGCATCTCTCATATAGTAAGCATACGGTGGGTAGACAAATTACTGTTGGGCAATTGATAGAAAAGCGCATTGTTATGCAATCTTTATTTACGGAAATGATCATGTACTGCCTCCGTCCCAAAATAAGTGACTGAAAAATGACTCAACTTTGTACTAAAGTTAGTACAAACTTGAGTCATTTTTGAGTCACTTAATTTGGGACGGAGGGAGTATATATAAGCATCACGTCCATAAGCAAACAGGCCGATTCCTACCTGCACCTATTACTATTACTCCACCCATCGACCGCTATCCAGCATGCATCTAGAGTATTAAGTAAAACAGAGTAATGCTTGGAGAACGATACATGATGTGGACAAACATAATTCAATTAATATGGACTAACCCCATCGTTTTATCCTTAGTGGCAACAATACAAAGACGTGTCTTGTCCCTTTCTGTCACTGGGATATAGAGCACCGCCAGATTGAACCCACTACAACGCACCCCTCTCACTGAAGAAATATCAATCTAGTTGGCCAAACTATTTCAATAGATCGGAGAGATTTACAAAGCTATAATGATCATGCAAATATGAATCATAATAAATTTTAGAGAAGACTCAACTATTTTTCATGAATAATCTGAACATAAACCCACAATTCATCGGATCCCAAACAAACGCAACACACAAAAGTATTACATCGGATAGATCAAAGCGAAGATGTGATGATCATTGTATTGAAGATCAAGAGAGAGAGAGAGATAGCCATCTAGGTACTAACTACGGACCCGTAGGTCTGTGGTGAACTACTCACACATCACCATGGGAGCAACAAGGATGATGTAGAGGCCTTCCGTGATCGATCCCCACTCCGACAGGGCACCGGAACAGGGCTCTAATGTTGGGGAACGTTGCATGGGAAACAAAAAATTTCTTACGCACACGCAAGATCTATCCATGGTGATGAGCATCTACGAGAGTGAGAGTGGATCTACATACCCTTGTAGATCGCTAAGCGGGAAGCGTTAAGAAACGCGGTTGATGTAGTCGAACGTCTTCGCGATCCAAATCGCCGAGCGTCTCGCGATCCAAATCGCCGAGCGTCTCGCGATCCAATCACGATCTAGTGCTGAACGGACGACACCTCCGCGTTCAGCACACGTACAGCTCGATGACAATCTCCGCCTTCTTGATCCAGCAAGAGGGAGCGGAGAGGTAGATGAGTTCTCCGGCAGTGTGATGGCACGGCGGCGGTGGTGGTGGAACTATTCCAGCAGGGCTTCGACTAAGCACTGCTGAAAACTAGAGGACTTGATCTATCGGGGAGAGAGGGTTGCACCGTGGCTTAGGGTTTTCTGGTGCGGCTGCCCTCTCTCCCCTCCAGTATATATAGGAGGAAGGGGAGGGAGGCCGGCGCCCCTAGGGTTCCCCCTAGGCTGCGGCCGAAGTGGGAGAGGTGGAGGAGTCCTACTCCAATCCTACTAGGAGTTGGATTCCTCCCCCACTTGCAAACCTTTTCCACCTCTTGGGTTTTTCCATCAATAGCCGCATGGGCTTTAGTGGGACTTCAGCCAGCCCACCAGAGGCTAGTTTGCCTCCTCCCACAGCCCATGAGACCCTTTGGGGCGAGAGGCCCCACCCGATGGTCCCCCGGTACCCTCCCGACACTCCCGGTACACTACCGAAGTACCCAAAACCTTTCCGGTGACCAAAACGGGACTTCCTATATATCAATCTTTACCTCCGGACCATTTCGGAGCTCCTCGTGACATCCTGGATCTCATCCGGGACTCCGAACAACCTTCTGTCACCACCATACATAACTCTATACTACCGAAACGTCCCCGAACCTTAAGTGTGCAGACCCTGCAGGTTCGAGAACTATGTAGGCATGACTGAGACACCTCTATAGTCAACAACCAATAGCGGGACCTGGATGCCCATATTGGTTCCTACATATTCTATGAAGATCTTCATCGGTTGAACCTCTATGTCAAGGATTCAGTTAATCTCGTATATTGTTCCCTTTGTTCTTCGGTATGTTACTTGCCCGAGATTCGATCGTCGGTATCTCTATACCTTGTTCAATCTCGTTACTGGCAAGTCTCTTTACTCGTTCCATAATACAAGATCCCGTGGCTAACACTTTAGTCACAATGCTTGCAAGGCTTATTGTGATGTTATATTACCGAGTGGGCCCTGAGATACCTCTCCGTCATACGGAGTAACAAATCCTAGTCTCGATCCATGCCAACTCAACAGACATCTTTGGAGATAACTATAGAGCATCTTTGTAGTCACCCAGTTACGTTGTGACATTTGATACACACAAGGTATTCCTTTGGTGTTAGTGAGTTGCATGATTTCATGGTCATAGGAACAGATACTTGACATGCAGAAAACAATAGCAATAAACTGACACGATCATATACTACGTTCATAATTTGGGTCTTGTCTATCACATCATTCTCCTAATGATGTGATCTCGTTATCAAATGACATCCCATGTTTATGGCTAGGAAACCTTGACCATCTTTGATCAACGAGCTAGTCCACTAGAGGCATACTAGGGACACAGTGTTGTCTATGTATCCACACATGTATCAGTGTTTCCAATTAATACAATTATAGCATGGATAATAAACGATTATCATGAACAAGGAAATATAATAGTAACTACTTTTATTATTGCCTCTAGGGCATATTTCTAATATCTAAATGGGCACACGGCGGAACAAAGACTTGCGGCGGCAGAAAAAGTGTTTTGGGAGACTCCTTATGATTTTTGGGATTTTAGATGATTTATAGAACGAAGAGGGGCACCGGGGGACGCCCGAGGGGGCACGAGGTGACATGCTGTGACCCACCCCCAGGGCGCGCCCTGTTGGTTTGTGCCTCACTCGTGGAGCCACCGGCCTCCTTCCGAAGCTTTAAGGTCTTCTTTCGGTCCAGAAAAAATCATATTAAAGTTTCATGGCAAATGGACTTTGTTTGGTACTGTAAACCTGAAAAGCCAAAAACATGCAGAAACAGCAACTCGCATTGGGCACTGGGTTAATAGGTTAGTGCTCAAAAATAATATTAATTGGTAAAGAAAAGCCTAAAAACTATCCTAGAAAGATAATATAATAGCATGGAACAATCAAAAATTATAGATACGTTGGAGACGTATCAGTAATCTTCTTTTGCGGTGTGTTTGTTGGGATCCGATGTGTTGTGGCTTTATGATCAGATTATTCATTGAAAGTAATTGAGTCTTTTCTGAATTCTATTATGCATGATAGTTACAGCTTCGCATTTCTCTCCAATCTATCGGTTTGGTTTGGCCAACTAGATTGATTTATCTTCTGTGGGAGTGGTGCCTTGTAACGGGTTCAATCTTGCGATGCTCTATATTCTCGTGACAGAAGGGGACAAGACACATATTTTTATTGTCGCCATTAAGGATAAAATGATGGGATCTGAACATATTGCTTGTTTTATTTTGTCTACATCATGTCACCTTGCTCCAAGCATTACTCTGTTTTTTATGAACTTAATACCTAGAGAGGCAAGCATAGAAGCGCTCTCAAAGTGGAATAATAGTAGTAGATGTAGAATCATTCTAGTCTACTTGTTTATCGACGTGATGCCTATATACATGATCATTGCCGTGAATAACATGTTATAACTATGTGCAATTCTTTCAATTGCCCAACATTAATTTGTCTACCCATTGTATGCTTTTTTCGAGGAAGAAGCCTCTAGCAAACACTATGGCCCCTGGGTCTACTTAATAATAAATACAAAAAACATAAAAATACTTTTTTGCAATTTATTTACTTTTATTTTATCTTGCTTTTACATTATCCATCTCTATCAAGATTTAATCCTTGCAAGTAATGAGTTGAAGGGGCTTGACAACCCTCTTTCCCGCATTGGGTGCAAGTGTTTGGTTTTGTGTGTGTAGGTATTGTTGAAAGGAATTTGCTTAGTTCTCCTATTGGTTTGATAACCTTGGTTTTCACTGAGGTAAATAATTATCTCTATTGTGCTGAATCTCCTCGCTTCAAGGAAAATCCCAACGTAACTCACAAGTAGCAGTACCTATGGGGAGCTAGGTTACATGTTTGAGGTTGGTTTAGGAGATGCCGAACATAGAGCCATTCTCGGGGTGCACGCCAAGTCTTTGGAGGTTTCCTTCCATGCCACGAACAAGTCTTGATGCTTCTGAGGTGCTTCAGGAGGTGGTTTAATGGGCTCATAGTTCGGCCCATGCTAACCAATCACTTTGGGCCAGTACCCCCTAGTCCACGACACCTTCACCATGTAACAATAATAAGGAGGGGACCTATCGGGGATATAACTCCATGGTGTAACCCGTCCTATTGGGCTGGGTTAACATATTCACGGATCTATAGAAGCTTGAGATGGGCATGTCATGAAGACAAGATAAGTAAGGCGGCGGCTGACTAACTCGCCAAGCGGCCCAACACCTAAAGACTGCGGCTCAAGGCCCACAGGGAGGAAGGCGCCCGCTGGTTTTCTTGCTTGAGGAGCAAGGCGAGTTAGAGACATTGTAGGTTACGAGTCACGATATGACTCGGACTCTATTTTAAACCCTAGGTTCTTGACCTGTATATAAAGGTAAGCCCCTAGGACCGAAAGTCTCAAGTTACAATCTCGATAGCTAGGTTAGCAATTCCGCACCCTTGTAATTGAGATTTATCCAGCAATACACACAAAGCAGGACGTAGGCTATTACCTCCATCGGAGGGGCCAAACCTGGGTAAACCCGACTCTCTTTCCAGTTTAACTCCTTTGAGTCACCACCTAGTGGCGATGGCCTCACACCTAAGTCCTTGCACTAGGACATCTATCGTGACAAAACCACGACAGTTGGCGCCCACCGTGGGGCTCTCGCCCGGTGGAGTTGAGTTCTCAAAGGGAGCCCTTCCAGGGTTCGGGAGCTATGCGGTTGTCGTATGACTAAGAGCCGCCGCGGTGATACGTCCATTTTGCATCATGATTTCCTACTGTTATTTATTATGTTTTGTTGAATAGTAATGCTTTAGGGAGTGATTCTAATGCCTTTTCTCCCATAATATGCAAGGTTTACACAAAGAGGGAGAATACCGGCAGCTGGAATTCTGGACCTGAAAAAAGCACATCAGAGATACCTATTCTGCACAACTCCAATGAAGCTGAAACTTTACGGAGATTATTTTTGGACTAAATAAAAAATATTGGAGTGAAGAACTACCGGAGGGGGCCACCCTGGTGGGCACAAGACACCAGGGCGTACCAGGCCCCCCTGGCACGCCCTAGTGGGTTGTGCCCTCCTCGGCCCACCTCTGGTGCCCATCTTCTGGTATAAAATCACTTTTGACTTAGAAAAAAATTAGAGGAGGACTTTCGGGATGAAGCGCCGTCGCCTAGAGGCGGAACTTGTGCCAGAGCACTTTTGCCCTCCGACGGAGCGATTCCTCCGGGGGAACTTCCCTCACGGAGGGGGAAATCGAAGCCATCGTCATCACCAACACCCCTCTCTTCTTCGGGAGGCCAATCTCCATCATCATCTTCAACGGCACCATCTCCTCTCAAACCCTAGTTCATCTCTTGTGTTCAATCTTTGTACCGGAACCTCAGATTGGTACCTGTGGGTGACTAGTAGTGTTGATTACCTTGCGTAGTTGATTACTATATGGTTTATTATTTGGAAGATCATATGTTCAGATCCATTATGCTATTCAATACCCCTCTGATCTCGATCATGTTTATTATTTGTGAGTAGTTACCTTTGTTCTTGAGGTCACGGGAGAAGTCACGTTGCAAGTAATCATGTGAATTTGATATGTGTTCGATATTTTCATGATATGTATGTTGTGATTCCCTTTGTGGTGTCATGTGAACATCGACTACATGACACTTCACCATTCATGAGCCTAAGGGAATGCATTGTGGAGTAGTTATTAGATGATGGGTTTCTAGAGTAAACGAAGCTTAAACCCAAGTTTATGCGCTACTTCGTAAGGGGCTGATTTGGATCCAAACGTTTAATGCTATGGTTAGATTTTATCTTAATACTTTTCTCGTAGTTGCAAATGCTTGCGAGGGGGTTAATTATAAGTGGGAGGTTGTTCAAGTAATAACAGCACCCAAGCACCGGTCCACCCACATATCAAATTATCAAAGTAGCGAACACGAATCAAACCAACATGATAAAAGTGACTAGATGAAATTCCGGTGTACCCTCAAGAACACTTTGCCTACTACTAGAGACTATTCTAGCCTGTCCTTTGCCACAAAAGGATTGGGCTACCTTGCTGCACCTTAATTACCGTTACCGTTACTTGCTCGTTACCAATTATCTTGCTATCAAACTATCTGTTACCTACAATTTAAGTGCTTGCAGAAATTACCTTGCTAAAAACCGCTTGTCATTTCCTTCTGGTCCTCATTGGGTTCGACACTCTTAGTTATCTAAGGGACTACGATTGATCCCCTATACTTGTGGGTCATCACGACTCTTTTCTAGCACCGTTGCCAGGGAATGAAGCGCTCTTGGTAAGTGGAAATCGGTAAGGAAAAACTTATACTACGTGCTGAAATTCATTGTTACTTGCTACTATGGAAAACAATCCTTTGAGGGGTTTGTTCGGGGTATCTTCACTCTTTGAGGTGCTATGGAAAACAATCCTTTGAGGCGCGAATCCAGCGAGCGTCGGCCATGGGAGCGACGGAGCTGAGACAGGGTGGAACCGGAGAAAGATTTCGACACACCCCGACCTGGCGCGCCAAATGTCGGAATTGGGGCTTCGCAAAACCCAACAAGGTTCGAACACTGGGGCGTGTGCGAAGATCTCAACCGGCTCAAAGTCTCAACTTGTCACCCTACGGCCTGGCTACGTCGAGTTCGTTTTTGAGAGGAAGAAGATGGACACAGAGATTTACCCAGGTTCGGGCCACCTTGCGGTGTAAAACCCTACTCCTGCTTTGTGGTGGATTGGCCTCTCGAGGGGGCTGTGTATGAACTAGTAGAGTGGTTGGGTGGCCTCACGAGGGCTCTTGCTGGTGATGAACTCAACCTGGTTCAACCTGCCTTCTACGATGGCAGCTCGTCTCTATTTATAGGGGCCACGGTCCTCTTCCCCCGTCGAACAATGGCCAAATTTGAAAGGGGACAAGAGGTACATCCTATCCTGACGAAAGGTGGTCTTCGCCTGCAAAGCTTCCGGGTGTTACGCATCGGTGGGCTCGGCGATGACATCCCTCCCGCCGAGCTCGTGGTCTTGGTCCTCTTGCACTGGGAAGGAAACCTTTGGGGGATTCCTTGGGAACCCGCGTACGTCCTTGTCTCCTTTGCACCAAAGAGGAAACTGTCCTCCCACTGCGCCCGCCTGGATGGGTCGTCAGAACCCACGTCACCCCGGCCTCACAAGGCCGGGTACTTGCATAGGAATCTCCGCTCCTCGGGGGGCAGCCTGAAGGGGGTGCCACTCCTCCGGAGGTCTTGGCGTTGTCCTCCTCGCGAGGCGGGGGCTCTCGCGGGGGCCTTGACTTGGGGGGCTCGTTGCAGGGCCGTACCGGGCCTTCGTGGTGGGCCATGCGCTGGGCCGCAGGCAGGCAGGTCTGGATACCCCCGATCCTAGAATGCCGATACTGGGTTCTCTTGCTTCAAGAATTTGACTTACATATAGTTGATAGGAAGGGATCTGAGAACCCCGTAGCTGATAACTTGTCTAGGTTACAAAATATTCTTGATGACCCACTACCTATTGATGATAGTTTCCCTGACGAACAGTTAGCTGCAATAAGTGTTTCTCAAAACACCCCTTGGTATGCTGATTATGCTAATTACATTGTCGCCAAATATATACCTCCTAGCTTCACATACCAAAAATAGAAAAAATTCTTCTATAACTTGAGACATTACTTTTGGGATGACCCACA
Source organism: Elymus sibiricus (assembly GCA_039707655.1). Classification (NCBI taxonomy): domain Eukaryota; kingdom Viridiplantae; phylum Streptophyta; class Magnoliopsida; order Poales; family Poaceae; genus Elymus; species Elymus sibiricus. The sequence goes on along the minus strand of CM077675.1, from coordinate 370,696,304 downwards.
TCTTTATAATGAAGGAGTAGATGGTATTATTAGACGTTGTGTACCTGAGCATGAACAGGAACAAATCCTATGGAAATGTCATTCCGAAGCTTATAAAGGACATCATGCGGGAGATATAACTGCTCACAAGGTATTGCAATCTGGTTTTTATTGGCCTACTCGCTTCAAGGATGCCCGTAAGTTTGTCTTGTCTTGTGATGAATGTCAAAGAATTGGTAATATCGGTAAGCGTCAGGAAATGCCTATGAATTATTCACTTGTTGTTGAACCATTTGATGTTTGGGGTTTTGATTATGTGGGGCCTTTTCCTTCCTCTAACGGGTACACTCATATTTTGGTTGCTGTTGATTATGTCACTAAGCGGGTAGAAGCTATTCCAACTAGTAGTGCTGATCACCACACCTCCATTAAAATGCTTAAAGAGATTATCTTCCCGAGGTTTGGAGTCCCTAGATATTTAATGACCAATGGTGGTTCACACTTTATCCATGGTGCTTTCCGTAAGATGCTTGCTAAATATGATGTTAACCATATAATTGCATCACCCTATCATCCTTAATCTAGTGGTCAAGTTGAACTTAGCAATGGAGAAATAAAATTAATATTACAAAAAAATGTCAATAGGTCTTGAAAGAATTGGCCTAAGAAATTAGATGATGCACTTTGGGCCTATAGAACAGCTTATAAAAATCCTATGGGTATGTCTCCATACAAAATGGTATATGGTAAAGCTTGTCATTTGCCTCTAGAATTAGAACATAAGGCATTTTTGGCAATTAAAGAACTTAACTATGATTTCAAACTTGCCGGTGAGAAGAGGCTATTTGATATTAGCTCACTAGATGAATGGAGAACCCAAGCCTATGAAAATGCCAAACTATTCAAAGAAAAGGTAAAAAGATGGCATGACAAAAGAATCCAAAAGCGGGATTCAAAATAGGAGACTATGATCTTTTGTTCAACTCTCGTTTAAGATTTTTTGCAGGTAAGCTTCTCTCCAAATAAGAAGGACCTTATATTATCGAAGAGGTTTATCGTTCTGGAGCTATCAAGATTAATAACGCCGAAGGTACTAACCCGAAGGTGGTTAATGGACAAAGAATTAAGCAGTATATCTCAGGTACGCCTATTAACGTTGAAAGCAATGTTATCCAAACCATGACACCGGAGGAACACATAAAAGGAACCTTCCAGAACACTCCAGAATTCTGAAAAATAGGAGGTAAGTGATACGGTAAGTGATCGAGGTGAGCACGATACACCAGGGCGCGCCAGGCACCCCTGGGCGCACCCTGGTGGGTTGTGCCCACCTCGGATACCTTCCCGACTCCGTTTTCCTTCCATATGCTTGGTTCCCAAGAAAACAAATTCTCTATATATACCCCCGACTGTTTTGACGACCGCGTCACAGAAAAATCCTCTGTTCTTGTTTCTTGCTGTTTTCTCGTCAGATCTAGATCTCCATGGCTCCATCAAGCTCCTCCAAGGACAACTTCTTCGAGAAGGTCATCAACCCGTACTTGCCGGAGGTGATGAAGCACCATCAAGCCATTGAGATGCGTGAGGCGGTGCTCCACATCCACGATGTTCAAGGACCCAAGAAGACCGGAAGCGTGGAGGCTAGGCTCCAGGTGGTGGAACAGGAAATCTTCAAGTGCTGGAAGATGGTGGAACATAGACTTAGTGCCAACAACTCCATGATCACGGAATTCACCCGTGATTAGATGGTGGATGGCCGGTCTACGAAGGACATCATCTCCACCCTCAACGAGCAAATTACTTTTCTGCAGAGCCAAGTTTATGATCTTCAAAACCAAGTTTTTGAATATGAAGCAAGATTTAAAGGTATGAGTTTAGCTGCCAGTAGCAGGACTCAAGGGACTCTTGCGTCAACTTTTGATGGGGAGCCCTTGCCCTGGAAGCTGGAGGACAAGCCTACTACACCATCATCGCCACCTTCATCACCACCACCAAAGGAGACTTAAGCACACGGGTATGGGCACTCCCCTTGGCTTGAGCCAAGCTTCGGGGAGGTGCCCCGGTATCGTATCACCATCACTTTTATTCACCTTTACCTATTTTAGTTCGATCTTTAGATTCCCTTTGCTTTAGTTGAATAAAAGTTTAGCATGATCTATTTTCGTGTGTTCGTTTCGTGGCCTATCTATCGATGTAATCGAGTGAGAGTTATATAATAAAGTTTAGTTTGAGTTTTTGCCTCTCTAGTTTCTTGTTGCAATCAAAATAAAATGAAAGAGAGATAAATGAAAAGAATCATATGCTAATCTTATGGTGAGTAATAACATCATATAAAGAAAAGTATAAGTAGTAAAATTTATTGGAGATTGACAAACATAGCATTGGTCAATGATGCAATTCATGAAAGAATTAATAAGGGAAGAGAAGATTCACATGCAAATATACCATCTTGGACATCTTTTATGATTGTGAGCCCCCATCAAATAGTATATGTCAAAACTGTTGACGTTGGACAAGGAAGACAACGTAATGATTTATGCTTCTTCATATCCACATAGAAGTTATATTGTCATAGATCCTCCAACATGTGGTGCTTGCTCAATATCTTTGCTAGCCAAAAATTCCGCACTAAGTAGATACTTGTGCATCCAAAAAACCCAAGTCCAAATTCATTCTTTGAGTGTCCACCATACCTACCTACGGATCGACTAAGATCCTTCAAGTAAGTTGTCATCGGTGCAATAAGGCAATAAAAATTGCTTCTAAAAGTGTTTTGATCAATTAGTGTAAGAGAAAATTGAGCTCTATACGAACTTATGATGGCAAAGTAATAAAAGCGACAGACTGCGTAATAAAGGTTGCTATCATAGGGGGCAATATAGCGTGACGTTCTTTTACATTAAGGGATTGGGCACATAAACTGAAAAGCTCATGACAACCTCTGCTTCCCTCTGCGAAGGGACTATCTTTTACTTTTATGTATTTACTTTTATGCAAGAGTCAAAGTATTCTTCCCGATTCCTTTTTACTTTTTCCTTTTGCAAGCATCATGTGGTGAGGAAAGATCTAGGCACATATATTCAGTTGGATATGAGTGGGCATGAGTTATTATTGTTGACATCACCCTTGAGGTGAATACGTTGGGAGGCGAAACTATAAGCCCCTATCTTCCTATGTGTCCGGTTGAAACTTTTTGCTCATGAGTTTGTCGTGAGTGTTAGCAATCATAGAAGACTAAATGATGGTTGGGTATGTGGACTTGCCAAAAGGCTCCGACATGAGACCCTTCCTGAAAATATGATGAATTGTATTTGCAAAGTTGACTGAGAACATAGTTTGTTGGTTTTCAATAAGGTTTATGCTTCATACTTCTATGTCGTGATGATTTGTTACTTGTTCATGAGAAGATAAATGATAAAAATGTATTGAATAAGTCTTATGATTGAGTGTGTTGCTGTTATGATAATAAGCATGATGCTTCTATGTCCGTATTTTGTTTTTATCGACACCTCTCTCTCAAACCATGTGGACATGCTTTTTGATATCGGTTTTCGCTTGACGACCAGCGAGGTCTAAGCTTGGGGGAGTTGATACGTCCATTTTGCATCATGATTTCCTACTGTTATTTATTATGTTTTCTTGAATAATAATACTTTAGGGAGATAATGCCTTTTCTCTCATAATATGCAAGGTTTACACAAAGAGGGAGAATACCAGCAACTGGAATTCTGGATCTGAAAAAAGCACATCAGAGATACCTATTCTGCACAACTCCAATGAAGCTGAAACTTTACGGAGATTATTTTTGGAATAAATAAAAAATACTAGAGTGAAGAACTACCGGAGGGGACCACCCTGGTGGGCACAAGACACCAGGGCATTCCCTGGTGGGTTGTGCCCTCCTTGGCCCACCTCCGGTGCCCATCTTCTGGTATAAAATTACTTTTTACCTAGAAAAAATCAGAGGAGGACTTTAGGGATGAAGCTCCGCCGCCTCGAGGTGTAACTTGGGCAGGAGCACTTTTGCCCTCCTGCGGAGCGATTCCGCTGAGGGAACTTCCCTCCCGGAGGGGGAAATCGAAGCCATCGTCATCACCAACACCCCTCTCATCTTTGGGAGGCCAATCTCCATCAACATCTTCAATAGCACGATCTCCTCTCAAACCCTAATTCATCTCTTGTGTTCAATCTTTGTACCGAAACCTCAGATTGGTACGTGTGGGTGACTAATAGTGTTGATTACCTTGCGTAGTTGATTACTATATGGTTTATTTGGTGGAAGATCATATGTTCAGATCCATTATGCTATTCATTACCCCTTTGATCTTGAACATGCTTATTATTTGTGAGTAGTTACCTTTGTTCTTGAGGTCACGGGAGAAGTCATGTTGCAAGTAATCATGTGAATTTGATATGTGTTCGATATTTTGATGATATGTATGTTGTGATTCCCTTAGTGGTGTCATGTGAACATCGACTACATGACACTTCACCATTCATGGGCCTAAGGGAATGCATTGTGGAGTAGTTATTAGATGATGGGTTGCTAGAGTGACAAAAGCTTAAACCCTAGTTTATGCGCTACTTCGTAAGGGGCTGATTTGGATCCAAGCGTTTAATGCTATGGTTAGATTTAATCTTAATACTTTTCTCGTAGTTGTGGATGCTTGCGAGGGAGTTAATCATAAGTGGGAGGTTGTTCAAGTAAGAACAGCACCCAAGCACCGGTCCACCCACATATCAAATTATCAAAGTAGCGAACACGAATCAAACCAACATGATAAAAGTGACTAGATGAAATTCCCGTGTACCCTCAAGAACACTTAGCCTATTACTAGAGACTGTTCTGGACTGTCCTTTGCCACAAAAGGATTGGGCTACCTTGTAGCACCTTACTTACCATTACCGTTACTTGCTCGTTACCAATTATCTTGCTACCAAACTATCTGTTACCTACAATTTTAGTGTTTGCAGAAATTACCTTGCTGAAAACCGCTTGTCATTTCCTTCTGCTCCTCGTTGGGTTCAACGCTGTTACTTATCGAAAGGACTACGATTGATCCCCTATACTTGTGGGTCATCACGCGGCAAGATCTACATCGACGACTCTGGCTGGGCCCCCGAAGCCGACTCGATCGAGTACGGCTACCGGGTCCCCTTTGGCAAGATCCACGTCTTCATCGGCAAGATCGACACATCGGTGCCCGAGCCGTACATCTGCACCAATATCATCGAGCCAGCTCGGTGTGTCCAATCCGACCGGTGTCAAGCTGGCCAAATTCATGACATGGTCAGGCCCTCTCGGCGGGTCAGTCCCTTGGGCGAACCGTCCGTTAATGGAGCGATCGTCACCAATTCAGATACCAAGCTTGGGGGCTCGTTTGGAGCAGAGGCCCTCGAAGAACTTTGCGGTTTCCCCCTGTAGGCCTCAACCCGTGCTACGGTAAGCACGACGGCGCAAGCATCGCTCGTGTTTGGAGCATCAGGCGGCTCTGAGAGGGCGCACGACGACTCGGGAATGGAGCTCCAACAGCATGATAGCCAAGGTACTTTTCAGAAAAATCCGAAGCAGCTAAATTGTGGTTAACACCATGTATTCTCCACCAATACCTGCAAGCGGGACAACAAGGTCAAGAGTAGGGCCATCAACATGGCTGAGCCGGCGGTCCCCAGGTACCTCAACTGGTCCGAACACGCAATCACCTGGAGGAGGGAGGATCATCCCCCCGGGTTGACAATCCGGGTGGCTTAGCTTTGGTGGTGGTGCCTCAAGTCGGCGGGTATACCCTGCCCAAGGTCCTTATGGATGCAGGCAGCAGCATAAACATATTATATTACGAAACCTTTCGCCGGACGAATCTGTCGGAGAGCAAGTTGCTACCTTCAACGACAGTTTTTCATGGAATCGTCCCTGGAAAGTCTGCTTATCCAATTGGGCGGATTAAGCTCGATGTGGCCTTCGGAGATGAGTTCAACTACAGATGCGAGCCTTTGATGTTCGAAGTTGTCAAAATAAAGAGCCCTTATCATGCTCTCTTCGGACGGCCGGCTTACGCTCGTTTCATGGCATGTCCGTGCTACGTCTATCTCAAGCTCAAGATGCCAGGACTCAAAGGCACCATAACTGTGGACGGGAACTGGCAGATAGCTCAGGAATGCGAGGAAGGAGATGCGTCCTATGCCGAGTCAGCCTACGCGGCAGAGGAATTGAAGTTCTACACAGCCAATGTTGACCCGGCTGACATGAGCCCGCTCAAAAACCCAATACTGAGTCGGAACCTCGTCTCAAATTTAAGCCGGTTGAGGATACGACGTAAATCGACTTCACGCCGGGCGACTCGTCCAAGCAGTTCACTATTGGGACCAGCTTGGATCCCAAATAGGAAAGCACGCTCATCAAGTTCATCCGTGAGAATCGGGACATCTTTGCATGGAAGCCATCTGACATGCCTGGAGTCCCGAGGGAACTTGCTGAGCACCACCTTAATGTGGATCCCAAGATGAAACCAGTATGCCGGTACCTCCGTCGTTTTAATGAGGAGAGACGCAAGTCCATTGGAGAAGAAGTGGCCCGGCTCCTTGCTGCCGGGTTTATCGTGGAAGTCTTTCACCCTGAGTGGTTGGCTAACCCGGTGCTCGTTGTGAAAAAGAACGGCACTTGGCGCATGTGTGTCGACTACACAGATCTCAACAAAGCTTGTCCTAAGGATCCTTTAGCCCTCCCGCGTATTGATCAGATCATTGATTCTACGGCGGGTTGCGAGCGTTTATGCTTCTTGGATGCTTATTTTGGGTATCATCAGATCAAAATGGCTGTTGAGGACCAAGAGAAGACGACTTTCATTACTCCCTTTGGGGCTTTCTGCTATGTGTCCATGCCTTTTGGGCTCAAAAGCTCTGGGGCGACTTACCAGCGCTATGTCCAGAACTGCCTTAAGCCATAGATCGTGCGCAACGTTCACGCCTACGTTGATGACATCGTGGTGAAATCTCAGAAGAAGGAGACGCTCTTGGATGATATCAAGGAAACCTTTGACAATCTTCGAGTGTACCAGATGGAGCTTAACCTGGCAAAGTGTGTTTTTGGTGTCCCTGCAGGCAAGCTACTGGGTTTCCTCATTTCTGAGCGAGGCATCAAAGCCAACTTGGACAAAATCAAGTTAGTAACTTTGCTGTCTGAGCCAGCAAACATAAATCAAGTCCATCATCTTACAAGTCATATTGCGTCCTTAAGCCGGTTTATAAGCCGCCTCAGGGAAAAGGTGAGTCCTTTCTACCAGTTGTTGAAAAAATCGGGCAACTTTAAGTGGACGAATGTTGCTAATAAAGCCTTTTAAGCGCTTAAACAATAGCTTGTTAACCCGCCCGGCTTGGCTGCTACCGCTGAAAAAGAGCCTATCCTCTTGTATATTGCTGCCAACTCCAAAGTGGTAAGCGCCGCAGTTGTGGTCGAGTGGAAAGTGGAAGGAAAAGAATATTCGGTCCAGCATCCGGTTTATTTTGTCAGCGAAGTTTTAAGTCTGTCCAAGCAGTGGTACCCACATTGGCAGAAGTTGGTCTTCGGGTTCTTCATGGCGAGCCGGAAGTTGAAGCATTATTTCTGGGAACACCCGATCACCATGGTTAGTTTGGCGCCTCTCGGTGATATCATACAAAACAGGGAAGCCATGGGTAGGATTGCCAAGTGGGCCATTGAGCTTGGCAACCACCATCTGAAGTACATGCCCCGAACTGCTATCAATTCCCAGGCGCTGGTGGATTTCATCAATGATTGGAAAGAGATACAGATTCCAGAAGATAGGCTAGATAACATGTACTGGACAATACATTTCGACGGCTCCAGACAACTGGAGGACTCGGGGGCTGGAGTCATATTATCTTCTCCGAAAGGTGAAATTTTTTGTTATTTCTTACGGCTTATGTTCCCGTGTACTAACAATGCAGCTGAGTACGAAGCCCTCTTACATGGGCTTAGAATAGCCAGGGAGATGAATCTTAGCCGGGTCAGATGCCTGTGCGACTCAGATTTAGTGGCTCAGCAAGTTTCAGGGACTTGGGATTCTAAAGACCCTCTTATGGCGGCATACCGACGAGCAGTCTCTGATGTGGCGGGTCATTTCCAAGGTTACCAGGTCGATCATATAGATCGCCGGCTTAATGAGGCGGCAGATGCCTTGTCTAGACTTGGTTCGTAGAGAAAGTCGGTGCCACCTAACGTCTTTTTGGACGTCCTTCACAGTCCCTCGGTGAAATTACCGTCTGAGGAGGACATAGTTGGTGACCTGGAGGCACACTTGGTGGCGGCTCTACATGCTACCCCTGACTGGACTGTGTCGTATTTGGATTACCTAACCCGTGGGGAACTCCCAGAGGATGAAGTCGACACTCGACAAATCATCCGGTGGTCAAAGTCAATGACAAGCGTCAATGGCGAGTTACACCGTCGAAGGAACACTGGAGTTTTTCAATGGTGTTTCGCCTGAGGAAGGCCAGGTAATACTTAATGAGATTCATTCCGGCGATTGCGGACAACATGCCGGCTCACAATCACTGGTGGCCAAAGCTTTCCGGCATGGTTTTTATTGGCTGGTGGCTCATGCTGACGCCGGGGAAATTGTGCGCAAGTGTGACGGGTGCCAAAAGTTTGGTCGACGGGCTCATGTACCGTCTCAGGAGTTGCATATGCCCAATTACCTGGCTGTTTGCGGTCTGGGGGCTAGACATGGTTGGTCCGTTTAAGCCGTATTCTGACAAGAAAACCCACTTATTAGTGGCGGTTGATAATGTCGGTGTCCTGGGAATGGGGGTACCCCGACTTGCTTGCCTGCGGCCCAGGGCGTGGCCCACCTCGACGACCAAGTACGGCCCGGTGCAGCCTCACTCAGCACAAGGCCCTCGCGAGACCCTGAGCTCGCGAGGAAAACAGCGCCAAGACCCGCGGGGAGATAGGCCTCCCCAGGCCTCCTCCCGACCGGCAGAGATTTCTATGCAATGCACGACCTCAGGAGGCCAAGGGTGACGCCAGCCAGGTCAGGCGGGCGCCAGCGCACCAGAGGGGATAGTTTCCCCTTTAGTGCAAAGGAGGCAGGGGCGCACGCGAGTTCCCAAAGCGACCCCAAAGGTTTCCACTTCGGTGCAACAAGACCAAGACCCTGAGCCCCGCAGGACGGACGTCATCACCGAGCCCACCTCTGCATCACCATCGACTACTTTCTAGGCAAAGACCACCTTTCGTCAGGATAAAATGTACCTCCTGCCCCCCTTTGAATTTGGCCATTGTGGGATTCCTTCCCGCCTTTGCGATGAGGGAAGAGGACCCGGGCCGCTATAAATAGGGACTAGGCAGCTCGGTAGAGGGGAAGGAACGACCACCCCGCAAACACACTCGCGAGGCAACTCACCACTGTACTAGTTCATCCACAAACCTCCTCATGAGGCAATCCACCAAAGGCAGGAGTAGGGTTTTACGCTTCGCAGCGGCCCGAACCTGGGTAAAGTCTCGTGCGTTATCGTCTTCCTTGCCATCGAGCGGGGTTATCGTGTTGTGAGCTTGGAGGGGGTGAAGCTGTAGGAGATCTTCGCACACTCCCCTGGGTTCGAACTCCTTAGGGTTTTGCAGAGCCCAAAATCCGACATTTGGCGCGCCAGGTAGGGGCGTGTCGTGGTCTTCAGCAAGCTTCGCTCCTGCTTCGTCTCGCCGTGTCGATGGCCCACGCCCGACAGGCTCCTTTTGGCTTCGGCGGATCCGCCTTCACCAACCTCGCCACTGCCGTCCAAGACCTGTGCCCTAGCAACACGACGCTGGGCGGTCGCTACCAGGCCATCAGCGTCATTTCCACCACCACTGCCTCTCGTGCCGACCAGGCGCGAGGCGGACGAGCGGCGCCCATGGGACCGACATCGCACTGTACCCATGTAGGAGACCTGAACACGCATGATGCACTGCTGATGGCGAGTGAGATGCTTCGCCACCACCCAATGCACGGGGGCTTCGACGCTTGGGCCAACCACATCGCCGAGTTGGTCACCGTCGCGAGGAGGGCCTGGCTTCCCCACCCCTCTTCGCGACCACCGGTGCTGGGCGCCGGGGGCTCATCCGCCGTGCCCGCCGCCCCATCTGTGGGCGGCGTGCCCGCTTCCCCCCGGGGCGAGCCCTAGCAGGGCCCGCCACACGCTGTACTTCTTCTCCTCCGGATCCCGGTGACCGGCTTCGGAGCGCCGCCCGGCCCCGTCGGCGGTGCCTTTAAAGAAGATGTTGGGGCGCTCCGCGCGCACCCCGACGCGGGCGCCCATGCCCAGATGGATCATCAACAGCCCGGATCATCCCGGCGGGAGCGCGTCAACCGACGCAGAGAACAGGCGGCTCAGGCTTTCGGTCAGGCAGGTAACCGTAGCGGAGGCATGATGGATAACGAGGGAAGCAACTCATGTCAATACACGCACGGCCCACCCCACACCGGCGGCAAAGGTAAGCAACTCCGGGCCGAAGCTCGCCGCAGGAGGGTCTGTGGGCCGCGTGCCCTAGAGGGTGTCATCTCACCACCCGGGGAGGCTACCCTCGGTGCGCGCGGGGACGACTCAAGAGGGGGCCGAGGCCTCTATATTGAAGCCTATGTTCCGAGCGACGTGATACCCGCGGAGGGCGCGGAGGATCAGACGTCCCCCGCAGGTGCCAACGCCCACCCGGAGTAGGGAGATGTCCCGGACGCTTTCCCCAAGCCGGGCTTGGGGGCTCCCACAGAGGGAGTACCGGGCCAGGTTGATGCAAGCAGGGGGGCGCCCGGGATGCGCGGGGGCACGACGCAGCCACGGCCCCCACGAACAAGCAGCGCACAGCCAAGCCCAGGGCCACGGGAGTGACCGCCCGGAGGATCGGCAGGATACAAGCAACGCGGGCCACCCGCGGCAACGGAGGCGCCAGCGCGGCCCTCGGGGGGCAGGGCCTCGCGAGGTCCTCAAGACGCGGCCCGACCGACGCCCCGACGCCTCACGTGGCGGCTTCACCAACACAACACCTCTACGGCTGCGCTGGGTGCATTGTGCTCATGTTTGGGCCACGGGAGCGCAATCTCGCGGCTACGCGGGGAACAATGCACTCAGGTTTGGGCAGTAGAGGCATGCAACCACGCAGAAATGCATGGGATGGCTCTTAACTGAGTTGGGAGCAGCTGGGCCATGCGCCTGGGGGCTTGCCTAGCTATCTTCGGCCGTGACACTCTCACGTAATAATGAGTGGGCTGTATATGCCTGGATCCCCCCGAGGACGCGGAGGGGTTCCCTTCCACGCCCAAGTGGAAGCCCCATGCTCCGCGGTTGGGAACAACACTGTCCTCCAATGACTATGCCCACGCAATGTGGATGCCCTACGCTCCGCGCTGGGGGAATACGAAGGCGAAGACTAGCCTAGGTGCCGGACACAGCTGTTGCTTGCTTCTTTTTGTGTTTGTATTGCCACTCTTTGAAATGAATTTTGAAAACTTCGTAACTCTATTTAAAAAAGGGGCGGGAATTTTTCACTCTTCGCGATTCCTTTTTCTGGCCTTGCAGTCTCTTTTCTTTGAATTGGCACCTTGCCGGGGCCCACGCACTTTTGCCTCCCCTCGTGGCCCCTCAGAACAGGCCGGCTAGGATCTGTTGCCTCGGGAGTACACATCTTTTGACGGTCGACCCCCGCTCGGGGGCTCCGACCGCGGACCGGCACGACAGCGCGGAACCGCGGGAGGCTCAGGCGCCTCGCATGGTGGCAACCGGCGGAAAGGTATGGGAGCCGCTTGAGCGTCAAGGGGGACTCCTGAGCAATGTGTCTCAGGAGCCACACTGGTCGCATAGCCCCTTGCCCCTTGGCCTCGTCCTGGTGATCCGGACGCCCCAACGGCGGTTGAGGTATGCGCGGGACTGGGCTCCGCCGACGCAGAGCGCCGCTTGAGCATCAAGGGGGGTTCCCGAGCAGTGCGCCTCAGGAACCTCACCGATCACGTAGCTCCGCGCCCCTTGGTCTCGTCCTGGTGATCCGGACGCCCCAATGGCCGCCGAGCCCTCGCCCCTTTGGTCTCGTCCTGGTAATCCGGATGCCCCAACGGTGGTCAATGTCTGCTCGGGATCGGGCCCCGTCGACGCAGAGTGCCGAAAGGGCTCCCGGACCACCCCGCACGCAAGCAAGAAGCCCTACCTGGCGGGATCCTCGACCTCCCTGGATGCTCCGTCTGCGCCTCACAACGCTCGAGCTCGCCACGACCCGATGAGCTAAGTACACCCGCCGAATAGAGGAAAAACTTTCTGATCTGATGATAGCCCCAATGCCGGGCAAGGGGTGTGAGCACTAACGTGAAAATGCAGGCGCTACGGTCCGCCACGTACTCCTATCAGGATTCTTGTGGTCCCAGGAACAAGGAAGAGCAGCGCGGGGCAAGGAGTTCGACCACCCTGGGCGGCGTCGGTTGGGTCCCGGCCTTGGGGGCGGCACGTTCCCCCTTAGGAGGGTCCGCCCCTGATGGGGGGATAACCCCGGGGTAGCCTCAGCCGACTGCCTCCAACTTTTCAAAACGACCGCAGGACGAGCCGCCTCCCCCTGCGGTCAGGTTCCGCGCGGCCGGCTCCGCCGACCGTCCGGCTCGAGGCCGTGCGGCCGGCTACACCAACCAGCCGTTTAGGGGCGGAGACGCCTAGCCCCTAGCCGGCGGTGCCGCAGGTACTACCGTCAGAGCACGCGTGGCTACAGAGGCCCCCGTCGCATCGGGGGTCAGCGCCCGCATGGCCACAGTGAGGCGACAGTGCCTCTGACCCCGGCCGACTGCGACTTGGCGAACGGCTTAGTGACAGCCTGCCCTCAACCACTCCATTACCTGCCCCGTCGTGGCTACAGCGTGGCCGGCCATACAGCTGACCACGCCCGGCTGCCACAAGACGATGCCCCGAATGACGGCCCGTGCCGCGACAGGACGGGCACAGGGCCCCGCCCGACGGGTCCTCTTCGGCTCCCGACGGGACCCCGCAGCCGGCGGGCCCTACCAGCGACGAGACCCCTCAGCCGGGGGCCCCAAGGCCGGCTAGACAGAACGCCAGCTGGGGCACCCCGGAGCCTTCTACTCGTATTGTATTCCGGGGGGTTGGCCTATAAAACCCCCCGGAGCTCCCCCATGCAGGTGAGGGGGCTAGGAGAACACACAGCCACACACACGTAGAGAGGCAGAGAAGGAGAGCTAGCACCTTCTTCCTCCTCTACCCACATAGCTCAAGGAGCACCATTGTAGCCCCCCCTTGGTTAATCAACCAGACCGGCAGGACTAGGGGTATTACCTCCCACGGAGGGCCCTGAACCTGGCTACATCGTGTGTCCCTCACCGCTTGTGCCTGATCCCGCTCCCGGAGCCCGTCGGCATCCTTCGGCCCCAACCACTCTCGATAAGCCACCCCATGGCATCTGTCGTGAGAAAATGACGACTGTTGGCGCCCACCGTGGGGCCGACCGCGGCGCCGGCCAGAGTCACGCTCCGGGCAGGACCCTTCTGTTGTGAAACGTTGAATGGGAAACAAAAAATTTCCTACGCACAAGCAAGATCTATCCATGGTGATGAGCATCTACGAGAGGGAGAGTGGATCTACATACCCTTGTAGATCGCTAAGCAAGAAGCGTTAAGAAACGCGGTTGATGTAGTCGAACGTCTTCGCGATCCAAATCGCCGAGCGTCCCGCGATCCAATCACGATCCGTCCCGATCTAGCGCCGAACGGACGGCACCTCCGCGTTCAGCACACGTACAGCTCCATGACGATCTCCGCCTTCTTGATCCAGCAAGAGGGAGCGCAGAGGTAGAAGAGTTCTCCGGCAGCGCGACGGCGTGGCGGTGATGGTGGTGGAACTATTCCAACAGGGCTTCGCCTAAGCACCGCTGAAACAATCTAGAGGAGAAACTGTGATCTAGAGGAGAGGGTAGCACGTGGCTGATTTCTGTTACCAAAAACCCTCAATACCTCTAGTATATATCGGAGGAAGGGGAGAGGAGGCAGCCTTGGCCCCTCCTCCAAGGAGGTTCGGCCGAATCAACAACAAGGGAGGAGTCCACCTCCCACAAGGGAGGTGGAATCCTATTAGGACTCCTTCCTAATTTTTCCTTTATCCTCTTCGCATGGGCTTTTAGTGGCTGGCTTGCCCAGCCCACTAGGGACTGGTGCACCACCTCTAAGGCCCATGTAGCCCCCCGGAGTGGTGGCCCCCCTCCGATGGTCCCCCGGCACCCATTCGTCACAACCGGTACACTGCCGGAAATACCCGAAACTTTTCCGGAGACCAAAACGGGACTTCCTATATATCAATCTTTACCTCCGGACCATTCCAGAGCTCCTCGTGATGTCCGGGATCTCATCTGGGACTCCGAACAACCTTCGGTCACCACCATACATAACTCTATACTACCGAAACGTCACCGAACCTTAAGTGTGCAGACCCTGCGGGTTCGAGAACTATGTAGACATGACCGAGACACCTCTACGGTCAATAACCAATAGCGGGACTTGGATGCCCATATTGGTTCCTACATATTCTACGAAGATCTTTATCGGTTGAACCTCTATGTCAAGGATTCAGTTAATCCCGTATGATGTTCCCTTTGTTTATCGGTTTGTTACTTGCCCGAGATTCGATCGTCGGTATCTCTATACCTAGTTCAATCTCGTTACTGGCAAGTCTCTTTACTCGTTCCGTAATACAAGATCCCGTGGCTAACACTTTAGTCACATTGCTTGCAAGGCTTATAGTGATGTTGTATTACTGAGTGGGCCCTGAGATACCTCTCCGTCACACGGAGTAACAAATCCCAGTCTTGATCCATGCCAATTCAACAGACACCATCGGAGATACCTGTAGAGCATCTTTATAGTCACCCAGTTACGTTGTGACGTTTGATACACACAAGGTATTCCTCCGGAGTCAGTGAGTTGCATGATCTCATGGTCATAGGAACAGATACTTTGACATGCAGACAACAATAGCAATAAACTGACACGGTCATATGCTATGTTCATAGTTTGGGTCTTGTCAATCACATCATTCTCCTAATGATGTGATCCCGTTATCAAATGACATATCATGTCTGTGGCTAGGAAACCTTGCCCATCTTTGATCAACGAGCTAGTCTATTAGAGGCATACTAGGGACACAGTGTTGTCTATGTACCCACACATGTATTTGAGTTTCCAATCAATACAATTATAGCATGGATAATAAACGATTATCACGAACAAGGAAATATAATAATAACCATTTTATTATTGCCTCTAGGGCATATTTCCAACACCTTCACCACCTCCCCCGGCCGCCTCGCGTCCGGGTGGAACCGCTCGCTCGTGGGGCTTGCTCTCGCGGGACGGAACCCCGCCCCTGCTAGCCCTGCGGGCAACGCTGCCGGCCTCTCCATCGAGCGGCTCGGCAGCGACCCTCTGCTCAACATCACCGCCCTCACCGAGCGCCTCGGCAGGCTGAGCCTCACCGGCGAGCCGACTGCCGACGAGTACCCTGGCCAGGAGCTCGACTGCCTCGCCCCACTCTCGTCCGTGGGCGTACTCGCTCAGGGCGAGGCCAGTGACTCCTGCATCCGCGCGGGGGTAATGGCCACCGGATCCACCACAACCTCCGGCCGCACCAGGGCGGAGGCAGACGCGGCCGCCGTGGCCACTCGCGCCGGCACCTCCGACCCCCTCGGCTCCGTGCTTCGGGGTCTCAGCACCCCCGTCGCGCCTACGACGAACCCAGCTACGGCTACGGCCGAGCTGGAGGCTGCTCGCCGGCTGCTTCTCAATGAGGCGACCATGCTTGCCACCACCAAGCACCAGATGGAGTCCGTACAGCGCGAGTATAACTCCGCCTACAGCCTCACCCCCGCCGGCAACGAGCCCAGCCGGCGCGGTGACGTCCGCGACCGCGGCCGTGTGGTCGCGGAAATCCTCGGTGGCAGGCTCCCCACCTACGACACGCCGGCTGCCAACCTGAGGGCCACCCACGTAGCCTACGCCGACCTCGCCGGCCTGGAGGGCGAGGAGCGAAAGCGGCAGGACCACCACATACAAGACCTCATCGCCACCGCTAACGCCCAGCAGGCCCGGCTCGACGGCGTCAACACCGGCTCTGAAATGACCGTCCCCGAGGGGGACGCCCTGCAAACTGCTGGCCAGCGCCGGCCGGTCCAGCAAGCCTCCTCCCCTCGCGGCTCCGGCAGGCGGGGCGCTGGGTCTCACAACGGACGCTCCCGGCTGCGAGATGAGCAGCCGGCCGTCAACAACCGGCGCGACGACGCTCCGGCTGGCGACAGTTGGAGCAGCCGGGACCATACCCCGCCCCCGCGGCGGGAACGAGCCCGCTCGCCTGCCCCAACTGTCCGTCCCGAGCTCGCCGCTCGGGTTGGCCTGCGCGTCCCGCGGAGCGAGAAAAACGCTCGGACCCGCATCGGGCGGCGCAGTTTCCTCTTTGGTTCAAAGGGGGCAAGGACGTACGCGGGTTCCCAAAGCACCCCCCCAAAGGTTTCCATTCCGGTGCAACAAGACCACGACCACGAGCCCCGCAGGACGGATGTCATCGCCGAGCCCACCTCTGCATCATCGACTGCTACTTTGCAGGGGAAGACTGCCTTTGGGCAGGGCGGGCATGTACTCCTGTCCCCCTTCAAAATTGGCCGTTGTGGGATCCCTTCCCGCCATTGCGATAAGGGAAGAGGACCCGAGCCACCACTATATATAGAGGCTAGGCTGCACCGTAGAGAGGGGCCGGAACCGGATCCGAAGCCGGACAATTCACTCATCCACCATCAAGCCGAAGGAGGGCTAAGAACACTTCAAGAGCGCCCTCACGAGGCTCCGAAACACTATACTAGTTCATCCACCACACCTCTTCGAGAGGCAATCCACCAAAGCAGGAGTAGGGTATTACGCTTCGCAGCGGCCCGAACCTGGGTAAACTACCGTGTTCATCTTCTTCCTCGTCATCGTGCGAGTTCGTCGTTCGGTCCATCGAGTAGAGCGCTAGGTTGGGCGAGGCCGCAGGGAATCTCCGCACACGCCCCTGTGTTCGAATCTTAAGGGTTTTGCGGAGCCCGAAATCCGACATTTGGCGCGCCAGGTAGGGGGCGTGTCGGAGTTTTCCTCGAGCCAAGCTCTTCTCCCACCTCGCCGCTCCGATGTCTGACGCCCGTCGAGCTCGCACCGAGCGTCGTGCTGCTCGCGTCGCCCAGACGGCGCCCGTGGGCCGCACCGGCGCGGGCCGGTCTCCTTCACTAGTGGCCAACGCCGCCACGGTCCCAGATGCCCACGAACAACAAGACTCCTCCCAGCCGGTCACCGCACGACGCGACGGCCAAACCGCAACTCCGTGGTTCGGGGGCGCTCGCCATGGCGAACGAGCTGCTCCGCTACCGCCCCGCCCCCGACCGCTACGATGACTGGCCTCGGCATATCGCGGAGCTCGTCAGTGCTGCCGCCGATGCTTCAACGCTCTCCTACTCGCTTCGACCCCGACCTTCCCTGGCAGACGACGTGGCCCCCGATGCGCCACCAGCTCCTCCCAACGCGACGCCAACCCCGAGCCTAGGCGTGAAGCACGCCCGCGCGGCCGGCCCCACGAGCCGCAGGCAAGGGCAAGAGATGAATTGAGCTGCCAGGTGGTGCCCCGGCCGCGCGTCGACGCACGTGCGCTCCCCGCACTGCCGAACCAGCGTCGCGACCGGGCACCGCTCGAGGCGGCCCCTCGGGAACGCCAAGACCGGGCTCCACCCGCACACACAGCACCGCTCGTGCCGGTGGGGTGCGTTGCCATCGCCCCGGAGCTCCATCCTACCACGTGGCCTTGCAAGTTCAAGCCCGACCTACCCCCTCACTACGACGGCACCCCGGATCCCGCTGAGTTCCTACAGCTCTACTCCCTGAGCATCCGGGCGGCAGGAGGAGATGACAAGGTTATGGCGTGTTGGTTCCCCATGGCGCTTAAAGGCGGCGCACTCTCCTGGCTCCTCAACCTCTCGGAGGCGTCCATCACCTCCTGGGACGGCCTGCGCAAACGCTTTATCGCCAACTTCCAAGGTACCCGTGACCGCGCACTCACTGTGAACGACCTGCGGCGTATCAAGCAGCAGGATGGGGAGACCCTGCACAAGTTCATACAACGCTTCACGACTACGCTCCTCAAGGTCCCGAAGGCGTCGGATGAGGCTATCATCTGCGCATTCACCGACGACGTCATGGACCTCAAGATGAAAGAGGAGCTCGCCATGAACGACGAACTGTGCTCAGCCCTGGAGATGTTCAACCTGGCGAACAGGTGCGCCAAGGCCGAGGAGGGCCGTCTGTCACTCCGCGGGCCTCCGGCGGCCGAGCCGAAAGAAAAGAAGAGCAAGGCCAAGGAGGCAAAGCGCAAGGCCCCTACGGTGCTTGCGGCCGAGCCTGAAGCGAAGCGCAGCCGGGGTGAGGAGCACCCCGCAGGAGGAAGACCGACCTGCATCTTTCATGGCACCAACAACCACGACACCACCGACTGCCAAGAACTCAGGCTGGTCCGCGCCGAATACTTCGGCCGGCGCCCTGGACACGCCGACCGTGGCTTCGGGCGCGGCGGAGGACGTTGGGACAACCGGGAGCCACGCCAGGGGTGGCGCGACCAGCCTCAGGAGGACCGCTGGCGCAATCAGGCTCGGGACGACCGCTGGCGTGACCAGGCTCGTGAGGATCGCTGGCGCGACGACCCTCCGGAGGGGTCACGACGAGGCCAGCCTCGTGAGGTCCGCCCTCGCGAGGCCGGCCCTCCGCTGCTGCCACCACCACCCAGAAGGAAGGAAGGGGACATGCAAGACGATGGGGCTGGGGACTTCCAGGAGGTCAGGGCAGTGGCCTGTATCCTGGGTGGCTCCCAGGCCCCGGCCTCCAAACACGTCTTCAAGCAGTTCGCGCGGGAGGTGAACGCGGCTCTCCCAAAATTCAAAGCAATGCGTCCCCTCAAGTGCTCCCCGGTGGCCATTACCTTTGACGCAAGGGATCAGCTCAGGTGCTCGGCCGTGGCTAGCAAGCTCCCAATGTTGTGCACTCCAACCATCAGCAACGTCCTTGTCACCAAGACCCTCATCGGCAGTGGAGCGGGGCTCAATGTCCTCTCCATTGAAACCTTCGAGACGCTCTAGGTGCCGTACGAATAGCTCATGCCAACCAAGCCCTTCTCGGGGGTCACCGACGGGTCCACCGTCCCCATCGGGCAGGTGCGCCTTCCTGTCACCTTTGGCGGGCGCGAGAACTACCACACTGAGATCATCGTCTTTGACGTCGCGCACATCCACCTCCCGTACAACGCGATCCTTGGGTACCCGGCCCTTGCCAAGTTCATGGCGGTGACTCACCACGGCTACAACGTCCTCAAGATGCCAGCGAGTGGCGGCGTCATCACCGTTGCTTGCGATGAGAAGGATGTTGTCTGCTCCCTCGAGCGTGCTTACTGCGCCGCGGCGGCCGATCTCTCAGACGAAGAGGAGGACGCCCTGCCTCGTGAGGACCCACGCAAGAAGAAGAAGTAGCTCCTTCCTGCGGGGCATCCTGGAATCTCGAGCTCTGCACCCAGGGACGGGGCCCCACGTCCTATCGCATAAGAAAGCGCGCTCGGCGCCCCTCTTGGGTCGAGCCCAGGGGCTCCCATCCGGGGAGTTTCTGGCTCGGCCAGTGAGACAAGAGTGGTGCTCGAGCACAACCCGAAGGCACGTCCTGACGCGCATCAGCTCGAGATGGGAGCACTGTGCGAGGCGCCAAGCTCGCAAGAGTCCGTCATCAGAGCGATCGAGGAGCTTCGAGAAGCACAGGCCATGCAAGGCGGGGATTTCCCAGCACCACCAATCGCAGCCGCCGTCATCGGCACGGCTAACCAGCCGCGCGTCTGCTTCAACACGCTCGTGATCAACAGGGCCGTGTCCTAGGGCCCCTTCTAGCCAGCGCGTGCCGATCATGGATGGGTCTACCCGAACGCTTATGTCTGCATGCCCTTCGGACTGGCGAACGCAGGCGTCACATTCCAGCGCCTTTACCGAGCCATGCTCATGCCTTGCCTGGTGAGGCGCGGCGAGGAGTTGGAGGAGTTGCTCGGACCAAGTGAAGGTCCCAAGCCTCGGGAGACGACGGACCCATGAAGGTCGCGCTCGTGGAGCTGTAAGACCATACTATGACGGCAGCTTCGACTCTTCAGTGGCACGGCAGCCAGGTGACTTTTTTTTGGCTGCTGCCAGGTAATTTTTTGGTTCACTCCATTTGAGGGCGCCCACCGGGCCGCATTATCCTCAGGTGATCAGGGCACACCCCTGTAGTCGCCTCGTTTATGCAAGTTTCAATAGTTTCTCATGCATCTAATTTGTTTCCTGACGTTTTACTTTGCCTGCATGGCTCCTTGCCGGCGTGATTGCTGCCGCACCAACCCTTCTGAGTTGGTATTACGCAAGGGGCCGTGCGCTATGACCCATCCCGGGGCACCTCAGAACTAGGATGCAAGGCCTTGTCACCTCAGGGACTTGCATCTTCGAGCAGTCGACCCCCGCTCGGGGGCTCCGGCCGCAGCACGGCGCCTCAGCATGGAGTCTCGGGAGGCCCCACGGCCTCTAGGGGCAGCAGCCGGTAGGACAGAATGAGGGTCGCTCGGGCGTCAAAGGGGGCTCCTGAGCACCGCGCCTCAGGAGCCTTACCGATCATATAGCCACTCGCCCCTTGGTGTCGTCCTTGGTGATCCGGTCGGCATCAAGGGTGTCAGGGCCCCGCCCCGTAGTTGCGTCCTTGGTGATCCGGTCGTACACTACGGTGGTAGGGAAATGTGCAGGACTGGGACATGCCGACGTAGAGCCGCTTGAGCGTCAAAGGGGGCTCCTGAGCATCGCGCCTCAGGAGCCTTACTGGTCACATAGCCACTCGCCCCTTGATGTCGTCCTTGGTGATCCGGTCGGCATTGAGGATGTCGGGGCCTGACCCTGTAGTTGCGTCCTTGGTGATCCGGTCGTACACTATAGTGGTCGGGAAATGTGCGGGACCGGGGCCTGCAGACGTAGAGTGCCAAAAGGACTGCCAACCTGCCTCACTCGTGAAGAAGAAGAAGTCTGCCGGGCCTCAGACGGGCAAACCTACGAGAAGACCCAGCCGCAAACCGCCTTTGAGGTAGGGACCTAACGAGGCCAAAGCGCCCTTGCGAGCTCCCAGATACACCTCCCAGTTCTGCCGTGCCAGCCTTGCGTACGAACTCTATGGGTTGTACACGCCCGGAGCCCCCCGAGGACGCGGAGGGGTTCCTTCCCACGCAATGTGGAAGCCACAGCTCCGCGCTGGCGGAGAAGTCAACACGGTCCAGCAATGACTATGCCCACACAATGTGGAAGCCATAGCTCCGTGCTGGCGGTCAACACGGTCCACCAATGATTTCGCCCACGCAATGTGGAAGCCCCACGCCCGGTGCGGGGGGATAAACAACTGAGGGCGCCCCAGTGGCTGCATTCAACCTCAGGAGGGTCCCTAGTGGCCCCCTTCTTGCTGCGTTCCCCAGGGATGTACGCATGAGGGGGCTGCAGGGGGCTACTACCCGGCCAAGGCTGGTACAAGCCACCTTCCCAGGTCTGCCAAACCTGGTCTTCATGCGCCCATCCCGGAAAAAGCTAGCGAGGAAAGGTATGGGAGCCGCTCGTACGTCAAGGGGGACTCCTGAGCATCGCGACTCGGGAGCCTCACTGGACCCGTAGCCCCTCACCCCTTGGACCGTCCTTGGTGATCCGGTCGGCCCAACGGCGGTTGAGGTATGCGCGGGCCGGGCCCTGCCGATGGAGAGCACGAAGCGCTCAAAAAAACCGCTCAAGAACCCCTAAGGAGGACGCTGGAGCTCGTACGTCAAGGGGGACTCCTGAGCATCGCGACTCGGGAGCCTCACTGGACCCGTAGCCCCTCACCCCTTGGACCGTCCTTGGTGATCCGGTCGGCCCAACGGCGGTTGAGGTATGCGCGGGCTGGGCCCTGCCGACGCAGAGCCACAAAGGTGTTCGAAATTTTCAAGTCAACGCAATTTTCACCATGTTCCCTTCATGAGGGCTGCTCGTACGTCAAGGGGGACTCCTGAGCATTGCGACTCAGGAGCCTCACTGGTCCCGTAGCCCCTCACCCCTTGGACCGTCCTTGGTGATCCGGTCGGCCCAACGGCGGTTGAGGTATGCGCGGGCCGGGCCCTGCCGACGCAGAGCATCACAGCAAGCAAGAAGGAAACAAAGCGAAGAGAGCAATCACACAGTTTAACAGTTATTACAAGCATTAAAAGTTTTCGCGAACACAAACAAGTTTAACGCCTCCATGAGGCACGATGGACATTGCCGGAAAGGAGCAGGGGAGAGGAATCAGAAGGAACCGCCGCCTCCACTTGTCCCGTCTTCAGGGAACTCGTCGTCGACATCACTGGCTCCGTCTTCTTCGCCCCCAACCCCGGCAGCATTAGGAGGCGGAGAAACCATGACGCGGGTGAACCTCTTCACCAGCGTCTCCACAGCGCCCTTCACCGCTGCCACAGCGCCGGCGCGGACTTCGGGACCGACCGGGCGGATCACGGAGTCGAAGTCGAGCCCCGGCTCGCGAAGATGAAGATGGCTGAAGATGCGCGTCGTGGCCTTAGAAAAGAGGTCACGACACTCGCTCTCCAAGGCCCCCTCCACCTTGACAACGGCGCCCTCCAGCGCCTCGACGAGCTTCAAAGCGAGCACCGCGAAGCCACTCTCTGGAGCCCCCAGGGGCTCCGCGAACCCATCCCGGCAGAGGGAATGGAGTGTTTGGCGAAGCTTGAGCTCGATGGTGGAAAATCTACTCAGTTCCGCGGCCGTTTTCTCCTCAGCTGCAGCAATAGTTTTCATCCTGGTGTCAAGCAGGGCCTTCCCCGAAGCGACTTCCTTCTCCTGCGCGTCCAGGCGCTCTCGCCCTGCGGCCTGACGGCTCGCCACCTGGGACAGCTCGGAGTCCCGGGCGGCAAGTTTGGCCTCGCGGGCCTTGAGATCTTCCTCCTGCTGACGCAGCCGCTCCGCAAGCTCAGACTTCTCTTCAAGGAGGGCCTTCAGGCGGGCCTCCACCTCTTCACAGCGCCGGGCGGCAGACGCCGCCTTAGCTAGTGCCTCCTCACGGGCTGCCCTGGCGGACGCAGCTTCCTCCTCACCCTTCGCCATAGCAGCCTCGGCCTGACTCCAGACCGCCACGGCAGAGTGTCGGCCTGGAGCCACACGGAAAGGAGCCCCAGGCGCCCGCTCGCGAGGCAATCATCGGTGCCCGCGAGGGCGTCCCGAACTTGGCCCAAAGCGGCGAGGGCCCCATCAAGAACATCAAGGCCGCGCGACGAAGGCATCACGGCCTCTTCCGGAGGAGTCGCCTGCGTGGTCGCAGGCGACGACTCCCTGGACGCAGCGGCGCAAGGAGCAGGTGGCTTCGGAGGCTGCGCAGCGATCCCAGGCGGGACGGACGCAGACAGACCGACGAGCGGCTGGCCCCCCAGGACCGGCCCTCCGGACAGCGGCACCGACACCCCCTCAAGGGCAGAAGCGACCACACCAACGGGCCTTGGGGGCTCGGGGGACTCCGCGGCGGCGACTAAGAGGGTTGCCTCGCGAGGCTCCGCCCCTCGGCGGCGGACGCCTTGTCAGGCGACGGCAGGATAACAGGAGCGGGCGGCACGTCGGAAGGCACCTTCGGCTTGACGCCCGCTTTCTAGTTCCTCATCTTCAGCGCGGCGGCGTTCCTGGTTACCAAGCGAAGGGAAATCATCAATACCCAAGCTACACAGACGACCGAGGCCGAGCCGAGCTACTTACTCTTCAACGTCGACCCACTTCCTCTTCCTCTCCGCTCCGGCGACAACGGGTGTGCCCTCGCCCTTCTCCGTGAGGGCACCGCCATGCGGAGGGGGAGAGGCGTTGTTCGTAAGGGCGGCCGCTGGACGGGTCGCCATGGCCCCTGCCTCACCCACCTTGCCAGCGAGTTGCGGTTCGGGCGGAGGCGAGGCCGGCACTTCAATCTCCTTGCTGGCGGAGGCAGGGCGCGCCGGAGGAGACTCCGCTCCGCGCTTCCTGGGAGTCGACACCCAGGCGGATCGTGTGCCACGACGGGCCGACCCTAGCCCCCTGGGGGCCTTGGCGGCGCACGAGGAGCCCGCAGCAGAAACTTCACCAACATCGTCGTCGTCCTCGAGCTCGCGCAGAAGGGTGCCCTGTGACGGGGGAGACGCCCTTGTCGGGCCGTCGGCGGCGGTCCTCTCCGAATCCTCCCCACCCGTGGTGTCGCCAGAGGACACCATCACTAGGGAACCAAGACCCTTAGCTGGGAAAAGCCCCAGTTCATTGAAGACGGGCATCGTGGCGACCAAATCGGCCACATCGTCGCGGAGGTACAGCGGGGCATTGGCCTCGGGAAGATCACCAGGGTCGCCGTTGAGAAGGACTGTCATAGCCCTGCTTAGCTCCTCGGGCGATATACGGGCAGCCCGAAGCCTGAGGTTGTCGTCGATGCCCTGATAGTCCCACAAGGGCCTAGAGTGGGCTGGAGGGGCGCCAAACGCTCCGTCAAGAACTCCCTCACTATCATCCCCCCAGTCAACTTCTTGGCGCTGATTACGCGAGAGATCCGATCCAGGACTGGCTTGACCCGAGGGTCCGAAAGCTTCGCGGAGCTCCACGCGGAGGTCTTCTCCGGCAGCCCCTTCGGCAGATCCATGCGGGGGTTGGAGCTGCCAGGATCCATGAAGACCCAGTGGTGCCTAAAGTTCTCCACCTTCTTCCCGGCCTTTAAGAGCAGGTTACCGCTCTGGACCGTGACGAAGGAGACGCACGCCGACCGCTGAGCGCCGTCGTTCATGCGCAGGCTGAAGAAATGTCGGAAGAGGGCCTCCGAAGGACTTACGCCCACGAAGGCCTCGCAGTAGAAGGAAAAAATGGATAAGAGCAGGATGGAGTTGGGCTGGAGATGAAGAGCCTGGATCCCGTAGTGGACGAGGATGGCGGTGAAGAACACGGAGAAGGGCGGGACGAGCCTGGCGAAGATGCTATGATGAAAGAAGGGGTAGGCCGACCTGGACGGGGGCCGCTTCGCCGAGGAGCCGCCCCATATCAAGGTCCGACCGCGCTCGTTGGTCTCGTCCGCCGTCGACGGGAGCACCGGGACGAGGTCTCCGTCCTTAGCAATGGCGGACTCCAAAAGCACCGGTGAGCTGGGAGCGGAGCCTGAACTCTGGGTCTCTGACTTCGGCTTGCCGGTGGAAGCCATCGGGAAGCTCGCAGGGCCAAAGCGGCAAGGAAGAGGACGGAGCAGCGCCGGATCTAGAGAGATCTCCGCTAGACCCGGGGACCTGGAGAGAAAGAGCAAGTGCTCAAGAGAGGAAAGCAATAGTGGCCAGCGCTAGAAGTCAGGCTCTTGTCGAGTCGGGCGGTGGCCGAAGGGACGAAGGGCGCCCGACATCAATTGCGCTTCGGACCGCCCTCAAGGCTTCGCCCGGAAGCCGACTCGAGCGCGCCTTGGGCCCGGGGGCTACTGTCGGCGTTCTGGGGACCGGGGAACCCAGACTTGCCTGCCTGCGGCCCAGGGCATGGCCCACCTCGTCAGCCGGACATAACCTGGCCCGGCTTCCCTCAAGACAAGGCCCTCGCGAGGCCCCTAGGCTCGCGAGGAGGAGCGGCGTCAAGACCGGCGAAGCATGGGCCTCCTCAGGCCCTCTCCGAAGCAGCGGAGAACTCTATGCAAAGCCCGCCCTCAGGAGTCAAAGATGACGCAAGAAAGGACAGGCAGGCGCCAGCGCGCTAGGTGGTGCAGTTTCTTCTTTGGTGCAAAGGGAGCAAGGACGTACGCGGGTTCCCAAAGCACCCCCCAAAGGTTTCCATTCCGGTGCAACAAGGCCACGACCACGAGCCCCGCAGGACGGATGTCATTGCCAAGCCCACCGCTGCATCATCGACAGCTACTTTGCAGGCGAAGACCGCCTTTGGGCAGGGCGGCCATGTACTCCTGTCCCCCTTCAAAATTGGCCGTTGTGGGATACCATCCCGCCATTGCGATAAGGGAAGAGGACCCGAGCCACCGCTATATATAGAGGCTAGGCTGCACCGTAGAGAGGAGCCGGAACCAGATCCGAAGCCGGACAATTCACTCATCCACCATCAAGCCGAAGGAGGGCCAAGAACACTTCAAGAGCGCCCTCATGAGGCTCCGAAACACTGTACTAGTTCATCCACCACACCTCCTCGAGAGGCAATCCACCAAAGCAGGAGTAGGGTATTACGCTTCGCAGCGGCCCGAACCTGGGTAAACTACCGTGTTCATCTCCTTCCTCGTCATCGTGCGAGTTCGTCGTTCGGTCCATCGAGTAGAGAGCTAGGTTGGGCGAGGCCGCAGGGAATCTCCGCACACGCCCCTGTGTTCGAATCTTAAGGGTTTTGCAGAGCCCGAAATCCAACATGGCCCGGCCGGCCCCGCGAGCTGGCCATGTGTGTCCAGGGGCCGGAGGAGCCCTTCCGCGACTACCTCACGCGCTGGACCGAGCTCCGCAACTCCTGTGAGGGAGTGCACGAGGTGCAGGCCGTCCAATACTTCATCGAGGGCTGCCGAGACGGCACCCACCTCAAGCACAAGCTCTTGTGCTCCGAGCCGACTACCCTGGCGGACCTGATGGCCAAGGAGGATAAGTACGCCACGGCCGACTCCGCTATGCGGATGAAGGTCACCACGCCAGCCAAGCCAGCTCCGCCGCCTGCCGCACCACGGGCGGCTGCCGACAACCGGCAGCAGCAGAACAACAAACGCAAGTCTGACCAGCCGGATCCCCGTTACGGGAGCCGTCAGGTCGCCACCATCGAAGAGGAGCAACCGGCTGCCCAGGCCCCCAGCCAGCGCCAGCGCACCGGCAAGGCCGCCTGGTATCACAAGCTTACCTTTGAGCAGATGCTCGACCTACCCTGCAAGCACCACTCTGGGGCCAAGCCGGCCACCCATACACTCCGATAGTGCAGCTTCTCCCAGCGGCTAGCCCGAGCCGAGGGCCTCCCGGCTCCTCCGCCTCCGGCTCCCCGCGTGCCGGCTCCGGCTCAGGTCCCGCCACCTGCTCCGGCCCCGGCTGCCAACGACGGCCGCCTCCACGACCAGTTCCTTAACCAGCACGGGTCCTACGTCGTCTTCACCAGCGAAGCAACCGACAAACATAGCGTGCGCCAGTGCCGGCACGAGGTGAACGCCACCACCCCTTCGGTTCCCCAATTCATGCATTGGTCCGAGAAGCCGGTCACCTGGAGCCGGACGGACCACCCGGCCGTGATGCCAAACCCGGGCAGCTACGCCCTTGTCCTCGATCCCAACATCGTCTCCGAGAGATGCACCTGCAATTTCTCGCGGGTGTTGATCGACGGGGGCAGCAGCATCAACATCCTCTATCGCGACACAATGCTCAAGCTGGGGCTCAAGGAGAAAGACCTGTGAACGAGCCGGACGGTTTTCCACGGCTTCGTGCCGGGAAAATCCTGCACCCCCATCGGCAAGATCGAGCTCGACGTCCTCTTCGGTGACAAGAGCCATTTCCACTGCGAGCCGATATGGTTCGAGGTGGTGGACCTCGACAGTCCCTAACACGCGCTCCTGGGTAGGCCTGCCTTCGTCAAGTTCCTGGCGATCCCCCATTACGCCTACCTCAAGCTCAAGATGCCGGGCCTCAAGGGCATCATCACCGTCGCCAGCGACTACAAGATGTCGCTCGAGTGCGCCCGCGACGGCAGCCGGCTGGCCGAGGCTCTGGAGATAGCGGAGGAACGGCGGCAGCTCGACTGGCTCGTGGCTCACGCCTCCAACCAGCCGGCCGTGCCGACTCCTCCATCCCAGTCGTCCAGGGAAGCGTCGTTCCAGCCGTCCAAGGACACCAAGCAAGTGCCGCTTGACCCGGCTAACCCCAAGCAGTGCGTCACCATTGGCGCCAACCTCAGCAGCAAATAGGAAGGCGAGCTCGTCGACTTCCTCCGTGAGAATCGGGATATCTTTGCATGGTCTCCCAAAGACATGCCGGGTGTTCCGAGGAAGTTCGCCGAGCACAAACTTCATGTCCGGCCGGATGCAAAGCCGGTCAAGCAACCCCTGCGCCGTTTCTCCGAGGAGAAGCGGCGTACTATAGGAGAGGAAATCGCCCGGCTGCTCGCAGTCGGCTTCATCTTGGAAGTGTTCCACCCGGACTGGCTGGCCAACCCAGTCCTGGTGCTAAAGAAAAACAAGAGTTGGTGCATGTGTATCGACTACACGAGCCTGAACAAGGCGTGTCCCAAGGACCCGTTCGCCCTGCCACGGAACGATCAAGTTATCTACTCCACGGCCGGTTGCGATCTGCTGTCCTTCCTGGACGCCTACTCAGGCTACCACCAAATCAAGCTGGACCCGGCCGACCGGCTCCAGACCTCCTTCATCACCCCCTTCAGGGCCTACTGTTATATCACCATGTCCTTCGGCCTGAAGAATGCAAGCGCCACCTTCCAGCGCTGCATGCAGAAGTGCCTCCGGCCGCAGATCGGCAGGAACGTCCACGTCTATGTTGACGACATCATCGTCAAAACCAAGAAGCATTTCAGCCTCCTCGACGACCTCCGGGAAACCTTCGCCAATCTGCTCGAATACAAGGTCAAGCTCAACCCGGAGAAGTGTGTTTTCGGCGTCCCAGCCGGCCAACTCCTAGGTTTCTTCGTGTCTGCTCGCGGCATCGAAGCTAACCCAGAGAAGATCAGGGCGATCGAGCGGATGCCCAAGCCAATCCGGCTCCGCGACGTCCAGAAATTCACCGGCTGCCTCGCCTCGCTCAGCCGTTTCGTCAGCCTGCTGGGGGAGAAGGCCCTGCCCCTCTACCAGCTTATGAGGAAGACGACGCTTGTCGAGCCGGGCGCCGACTCCACCAGGAAGCCGGCCAAGTTCGAGTGGACCGACCAGGTGGACGCGGCATTCCGCGACCTCAAACGAGTCCTCACCAGCGCGCCCATCCTGGCCATGCCGGCTGAGAAGGAGCCCCTGCTCGCATACATCGCGGCGACCACCCACGTGATCAGCGTCGTGCTGGTGGTGGAGCGGCCGGAGGAGGGCAAAGCGATGCCATTCCAGCGCCCCGTCTACTACCTCAGCGAGGTCCTCTCCGCCTCCAAGCAAAACTACCCCCACTACCAGAAGATGTGCTACAGCATATACTTCGCCGCCGAGAAGATCAAGCAATATTTCCAAGGCTGTTCGGAATCCACAAACCATCCCGACCGACGGGCAGATTTTTTTTGAATATGTCCTTGAGTTTATTCGAGACTTGAGCAAAACTCAGATTGGAGAAGAATATGGTCCCTGGGTTCCCTTTATTGGAACTATGTTCCTTTTTATTTTTGTTTCAAATTGGTCGGGTGCTCTTTTACCTTGGAAAATTATAGAGTTACCCCATGGGGAATTAGCAGCGCCCACGCGTCATCACCGTGGTAAGCACGGCGCCAATGGGCGAGATCATGAGCGGCCGGGACGCCACCGGCCGGATCGCCAAGTGGGCCATCGCCCTCGCCGACTACGATATTCGATACGAGCCGCGCACCGCCATCAAGTCCCAGACGATGGCTGACTTCCTCGTCGACTGGGACGAGACCCAATTTGTGCCGCCTCCCCCGGACTCCACGCACTGGCGCATGCACTTCGACGGCTCAAAGATGCAGACCGGCATGGGAGCCAGTATCGTCCTATCATCTCCGAAAGGAGACCAACTCAAGTACGTGCTTCAAATCCACTTTGCCGCCTCCAACAACGTGGCCGAGTATGAGGCGCTCGTCCACGGCCTCCGGCTCGCCAAGGAGATCGGCATCCGACGCATCTCATGTTTCGGCGACTCCGACCTGGTGGTGCAGCAGGTCTCTGGCAAATGGGACGCCAGGGACGCCAACATGGCCAGCTACCGTTTCCTCGTCCAACAGCTCACCGGCTCCTTCAAGGGCTACGAGTTCCATCACGTCCCCCGGGCGGACAACGAGGCGGCAGACGCCTTGGCAAAAATCGGCTCCACCTGCCAGGCCATCCCGGTGGGCGTCTCCCTCGAGCAGCTGCGCAAGCCGTCGATCAAACCCTCCGTCGAGTTAGAGTCCATCTTCGTCCCCACGGATCCCGCCGGCTTCTCGACGGTCCCGGGGGCTCCGCCGGCTCCGATGGCTCCACCAGCTCCGCCTACCCCGCCGGCTCCGACGATTCGGCCGGCTCCGCCTGTTCCGCCTGCTATGCCCGCCACGCCGGCTCCTGCGGCTGTCATCTCGGCAACCGCCGGCCCTGAACCCGCGGCCGTCTTGAGGGCTGTCGATCAGCCGGACCCGGGGACTGGCAAACCAGTCCCGGGGGCTCCGGCTGCCCATATCTCCAGCCTGTGGCGGAGCCGGCCTCGGTGTCGGCTCCATCGTGGGCCCAGCCAATCTTGGCTTTCCTCTTGCACGGCGAGCTCCCCCCTGACGAAGACAAAGCCCGGCAGGTCCAGCGCCGTGCTCCCGCCTACAGCATCATCAACCATGAACTGGTCCACCGCAGCACGACCGGCGTGTACCAACGCTGCGTCGAGCCCGAAAAGGGCCAAGAGATCCTCCGAGACATCCACCAGGGCGAGTGCGGGCACCATTCCGCCTCGAGGACCCTGCTGGCCAAGGCGTTCCGCCACAGCTTCTACTGGCCGACTGCGCTTGAGGAGGCAACGCAGCTCGTCGACAGGTGCGAAGGGTGCCAGCGTTTCCGCGCACAAAGCCACCTGCCGGCTACGGCGCTTTAAACCATCCCGCTGTCGTGGCCCATCGCCGTCTGGTGGCTCGACATGGTGGGGCCATTCAAGACCGCTCGAGGCGGCATGACGCATCTGCTGGTAGCCGTCGACAAGTTCACCAAGTGGATCAAAGCCAGACCCATCAAGAAGCTGGCCTGCCCCATGGCCGACCGGTTCGTCGAAGACATAACGGTTCGCTACGGCGTCCCGCACAGCATCATCACCGACAACGGCACCAACTTCGCCAAGGTGTGCTAGCACGTTTCTGCGCCAAACAAGGCATCCGGTTCGACCTGGCCTCGGTTGCCCACCCGCAGTCGAATGGCCAGGCCGAAAGGGCTAACGGCTTAATCCTGGCCGGCATCAAGCCCCGACTCGTGGCACCGCTCGTCCGCTCCGCCGGCTGTTGGATCGAGGAACTGCCGGCCGTCTAGTGGAGCCTGAGGACCACGCCCAACCGATCGACCAGCTTCACGCCTTTCTTCCACGTGTACGGGTCCGAAGCGGTCATCCCCACGGACATCGAGTTCGACTCGCCTTGAATCACCCTGTGCACGGAGATGGACGCAAAGGAGGCAAGGGAGGACGGCGTCGACCTCCTCGAGGAGGCCCGCGAACTAGCACTGAGCCGGACGGCTATCTATCAACAGAAGCTCCGGCACTACCACAGCAAGCGCATCCGGCCCCTCTCCTTCTGCGAGGGGGACCTGGTGCTCAGGCCGATCCAGCGAACCGCCGGCCAGCACAAGCTGTCCTCCCCATGGGAGGGCCTGTTCATCGTCAGCAAGGCGCTACACAACAACGCGTACTATCTAATAGACATGCAGAAGCCATAGAAGCGCAAGAGAGACGCCTCCGGCAAGGAGACGGAGCGCCCTTGGAACGCGGCGCTCCTCCGACCGTTTTACTGCTAAGGACCAATGTATGTATGTACCTCCCCTTTTGGGCTTATGAATGCAACGGGTGCCCCAAACCAGCTCTTGGGGCATGCCTCTTTCGTTTCCTTCAAAAGCTATTCGCCTCACTCACTGGTTCCCGGGCCTGGTTCCACGGTCTCGGGGGATCGCCAGCTAGCTTTGACGTCGCTCCCCGAAGCCGGTCAAGTAATGTGGACTAAGGAAACACCCTACCACCCCACCCAGCCACAGACCGGTTCCCGACTGTCCGGCTGGTGGGTTCTCAGGACGGTAAACTTAGCACACACGAAAACGGTCATAGGGGGTCGCCGGCTAGGGCTAGCCAGAACTTTTTTAGCCTTTGCCAGTTACCTTGGCCAAAACACCCTCGTGGCTCTCAAACTCACGACTGGCTCTCCTAAGGCGGATGCCCCGTCCCAGCTACAGACCGGCTCCCGGCTGTGAGGCTGGCGGGGCCGATGCCAAAAGGGACAAGGTTCTGGGTAGACGGAGCCAAAAAGGGCAAAAAGGGCTAAGGCCGAGTCGGCACGCATAAAAAACTTCTGCAAACGAAAGCACAAACTTATATACAAAACGGCTCGCGGCCCCAGTTCATTACATCTACACCCCCAGTGGGTGGAACGGCAGTCTAACAACATACAGGAAAGAAAGGTCCCAAATAGCGGCGGCACCGTCTTCTCCTCCGGGATCCTTCGCGGCAGCGCCGTCTTCTCCTCCGTCCTTGGTCACGGCGGGCTCTGCACCGCCCTCCAAGTCCAGGTCGCGAGCCAGCTCGGAGTCGGCATAGTCGTCGGTGCTGGACTCGGCGAATTCGTCGTCCGTCTCCCCGGCGCTGCCCTCCGGGTCGTCGATGGCGAGCCCGAACCGGTCCTCCGGGACCACCTCGCCGTCTGCCATCCGCTTTGGGACATATTCGTCCAAAGGGGCAAAGGACGTGAGGTCGCTGGCCCGCGCGGCCAGCACATCGGCGACCGCCTCCAGCTCAGCATCCGTGCCGGCGCGCTGGGCTGCAAGCAGCCCAAAATCCAGCTCGGGGTACCATGACCTCGCAACCCGAAGCACCATGGCCGCCCCGGCGCACGTCACGGAAGCCCTCCAGGCGTTCACCCGCGCGGACCCGGCCTCCAGCCACATAGACAGCCGCCTCATGGATGCCGGATCAACCGCGTCCAGCCAGAGGGTGCGGACAAGCTTCAAGCCGGCGGCCTGGAGCCGCTTCAAGGCTCGGACCACCTCGTCCAGATGCTCCCGGCCGGCGATCCCCACCTCTTCCACGGTCCAGGGGGCAAGCTCACCAACGTGAGCCCCGAGTGCCCGTTGAGCCTCGTGGTGGGCCTCGACGACCGCTTCCGCTGCCACCTGTGTGCCCGGTAAGGCCGCTGGGGGAGAAAGGAATGCATGATGTAAGGTGAAGAAAATCGGCGGCCCCAAGCCAACGCGCGAAGACAAACAAGACAACCAAAACCTACCAGCCAGGAGCCGGTCCCCTTCCAGCGCCTCCTCTTGCCGCTTGGCATCCCTGGCCGACAACTCCTGGAGCCGGCGCTCGTACTCGATGCGGGCCGCCTGCTCCTCCCTGGCCGCCTTCGCCAGCGAGGCATCCTTTGCCTCCAGCTCCTTGCGATGGGCCGCATCCCGCTCCTCCAACCACCGTTGGAAAGCCTCCTCCCGCTCCTCTAACTCCCGGCGGTGAGCCCCCTCGCGCTCCTCCTTCTCCGCCTTCGCCTGATCCGCCTCCTGGCGGAGCCGGTCACGCTCCACGATCAGGAGGTCCCGATGTTCACCAAGCCCCACCACCTGGCATCGGAGGCTGACCATCTTGGCGTGGGTGGCTGCTTGGGATGAGGATGCCGCTGTCAGAAAGAAAACGAAGAAAAGGACTCAGCCCGCCTCCGGAGCAACCGGCCTGAATCCCGGGGGCTACACCCAGTGCGTGAGCTCACACGCCCCCACTGGAAGTTCACGAGGTTCCATACCTTGCAGATCCGCGGACATGACGGCCATCCGATTTTTGGCCCTGCGGTACCAGCCCAGCAGCGTATTGTACGCGGCTACCCGGCGGTCGTGCGCGGCCTACAAAGAACACAAACAAAGATGCCATTAGACTCGGCCCGCCTACGTCCCGAGCCGGCCCGAGTCTCGGGGGCTACACCCAATGGGTGCGCTGGCGCACCCCCACTGGAAAAAATCAAAGCAAAGTACAAGTCTCCGAGCTCTTACCACGACGGATTTCTCGAGGTGGACCAGCCGGTCGCTGGCGGCCCGGGCATTCTGCGCCACCTGGGCATGGCAGGCAGCGAACTCCTCGACGACGGCAACCACCGCGGCCCCAAGGGCGCTCGGTGCGTCGTTGATGGTCGCGCCTCCGGTCGCGGCCCAGGTTTCCTGCAGCCGGCCCCCATCGGCGGGCCCAGCCGCGCCTTTCGCCATGGTCACCAGGGGGCCTGCCCCTCCTGGCGCCATGGTTCCAGGTGCCCCTGCTGACGAGCCCGGGGCATCCGCCCCTCCGGGCGCTGTCGTCTCGCTAACCGGCGCTCTGCCTCTGGCAGCGCCGGCTCGGCTCGCCTCCGGAGCCGGGACCTCCGCGTCCAGGACGACGACCTCTTGGGGCTCCTCCGTCCCCGGCGGCACGTCCTCCGCCCCCGACGGGGCCGTGTGGCCACCCAGCTCCGCCCCTTCGGCGGCATCTGCCGCGTTCGCGGTCACGTCCGCCTCCTCCTCGACCTGCGCATCCGCCTCCGCCCGCCGCCCGGGGTCGTGCCTGTCCTTGGACCACCTCTCCCGGCCCAGGGGAAAAGGCTCCCACGTCTGGCCGGCCGGCTCTGCGCTGGTCTGCCCCGACGTCCGCTGCCGCGCCGCCTCCTCCCACGGGCGACGTTCCTCTTCGCGCAGCTCCTGCTCAGCCGCCTCGAGGTCCCGCCATGCCGCGCGCTCCGTATCGACCGTCGTGGTCCTCCCAAGGGCGCGCGGTTTCCTGGATGGGCGGGATAAGGAGGGGAGGCCGACCAGGAAACAGGCTAGAATTCAGAACGGACTTACCCGATGGTGACGGGGACCGCCCGCCTGGCGGGGACCGACCGGGCGACCCGCAGTTTCTTCCCGCCGCCTCCACGGCCGCCTCCCGGCTGTCCGGTTGCCGCTCGTTTGGGAGCCGGCCTTGGGCTGGCCGGCTGCTTCCCTCTGCCACCGGCGATCGCGTCGTCCCGGCTGGACGCGCGGTCGGCGCGGCGAGCGCGCCACCTCGGCGCCGTGGCGTCGTCCCCCGAAGCTTCGGGGTCCTCTTGAGCCGCTGCATCATGCACCCCTTCCGTTTTAGCATCGTCGTCGGTCCCGTCCCGCAATAGTGACTGGGGAGGGAACTCACCCGCCGGCTCGGTTGCTTCCATCTCCGTCCCGCCTACGCCGGACCCGCCGGCCGGCTCCGATGCGGCCGGCTCCACGTCGTCGACGTCCTCGACCTCCTCCAGGTCCGACTCCTCCACGTCGGTGGCCTGCTCGCGATAGTTCTACAACAGTGGGAAAACCGGCATATACGAGGAGCCCCCCACCGTCAGGCCGTGGGGAGAGGCCGTTTTCAACAAGAAAAAGGATGGGGGATGGCTCGTCACGTACCCGCAGAGCCGGGCGGTCCCGGCTGTACGGGGCCTTCCCCCATTGCCATCCACCCTCACTCATCTTGGCGGCTGAGATGGCGTTCACCCTCCTCGCCACCTGCACTGCCTTCAGCTCCTTGGTGGAGAGCCGGCAAGGGTCGTGCCGCCCTCCCATCTGGCAGATAAGGTGCGGTTGGCGCTGCAGAGGCTGCACCCGGTGCGCCACCATCGTAGCCAGGAGGTCCGCGGCCAACAGCCCCTCCGTCCGGTTCATCACCGCCAGCCGCTCGCAGAG
Source organism: Elymus sibiricus (assembly GCA_039707655.1). NCBI lineage: Eukaryota > Viridiplantae > Streptophyta > Magnoliopsida > Poales > Poaceae > Elymus > Elymus sibiricus. Next base: position 370,660,740 of record CM077675.1, on the reverse strand, counting down.
CCGGTTCGCCGTCTCGGGCGCGACGGCCGGAGGCGTCCTCCAGTTCAGCATTGCCACTGGCGGCTGGTTGACGAAGGCGGGGAGGTTAATGTAGTCCTCCTCCGGTTTCACGTTCTTCACGTAGAAGAACCCCTTCTACCAATTCTTCAGCGAATCCTGCAAGGGGAGTTGCAGGAACCCAGCTCCAGCTCGGAAGTGGATCAGGGCGGCTCCGCAGGCGGTCATGACCATCTCGCCGGTCGCCGGGTCCTTGACCGTCTGTCGCTTGAGGTAGAAGAGCCGGCACCAGAGGTCCAGGCGCGGCTCCACCCCCAGGAAGCCCTCACAGAGGGAGACGAATGCCTCCAGCTGCAGGACGGCGTTGGCGGCCAAATGGTGCGGCTGCAACCCGAAGTACGTGAGAAACTGCCGGAAGAACGTGCTCGCCGGCAGGCCAAGCCCGCGGAGGAAGTGCTCGGCGAAGACTACCACCTCGCCCTCCCTCGGGGTCGGCGCGTTCTCCGCCTCGGCGATGCGCACCTCCAGGTGCTCCGCCGACGGCAACTTGCGGTGGTGGAGGAGGCGCTCGATGAAATGCTCATCGACGTCGCTGCCGTCCCACGCCCCTTTGCTCGCCATCACCCTCGAGGGTCTCGTGGCCGCGGCGGTGGGGCGCAAGTGTCCGGTCTCGATGCGGCTTCCGGCGGCGGCGAACGACATCGCAGCACGTGTGCGGTTTGTCTCTCTCTCTCTCTCTCTCTCTCTCTCTCTCGGAGCTGGGAGGGGAGAGGCGACGACAAAGAGGCGATGGGGCGGGGGAAGCGAGCGTGCCGTTCCGCTCCTCTTTCCCCCATTTAAACCCCCGCGCGGAGGTAGTGGGAGCAGATCCATCGCGCACGACCCCCACTACTTCCACCGCGCGCGGGAGAGGCATTAACGTGCCCCGGGAACGCCAACCGACGGCCCGGGCCGTAGAGGATCCATGCGCACGGGCCGAGGCCGCGGCCGAAGTGGGCCCCGCCCCACGGCCCGGTCTTGTCCTCCGCATGGCCTGTCAGGTCACGGCCCGCTGCGCTCCCCACGTGGCGCACCTCGTCTGCCCGACGGAGCCCTCGAGGCGTCCCGCGAAGCGTCGGCCGGCTACGGAGCCGGCCGCCATGCTCCCGCCTCCTCTGGCGCCCGGACCGTGCGTAATACAAGACAAGACTCAAGCCGGCGAGGTCCGCCTCCGTTCACCGGCGGGCCTCCCCTGCTTCGGGAACTACTGATGGGGGGATAACCCCGGGGTAGCCTCAGCCGACTGCCTCCAACTTTTCAAAATGACCGCAGGACGAGCCGCCTCCCCCTGCGGTCCAGCTTCGCGCGGCCGGCTTCGCAGACCGTCCGGCTCGAGGCCATGCGGCCGGCTACTCCAACCAGCCGGCTAGGGGCGGAGACGCCCAGCCCCTAGCCGGCGGTGCCGCAGGTACTGCCGTCAGAGCACGCGTGGCTACAGAGGCCCCCATCGCATCGGGGGTCAGCGCCCGCATGGCCACAGTGAGGCGACAGTGCCTCTGACCCCGGCCGACTGCGACCTGGCGAATGGCACAGTGCCGGCCTGCCCTCAACCACTCCATTACCTGCCCCGGTGTGGCAACAGCGCGGCCGGCCAAACCGCTGACCGCGCCCAGCTGCAACAAGACGACGCCCCGAAGGACAGCCCGTGCCGTGACGGGACGGGCACAGGGGCCCGCCCGACGGATCCTCTCCGGCTCGCAACGGGACCCCGCAGCCGGCGGGCCCTACCAGTGACGAGACCCCTCAGCCGGGGGCCCCACGGCCGGCTAGACAGACCGCTAGTTGGGCCCCCCAGAGCCTTCTACTCGTATTGTATTCCGGGGGGTTGGCCTATAAACCCCCCTGGAGCTCCCCCATGCAGGTGAGGGGGCTAGGAGAACACACAGCCACACACACGAAGAGAGGCGGACAAGGCGAGCTAGCCCCTTCTTCCTCCTCTACCCACATAGCTCAAGGAGCACCATTGTAGCCCCCCCTTGGTTAATCAACCAGACCGGCAGGACTAGGGGTATTACCTCCCACAGAGGGCCCTGAACCTGGGTACATCGTGTGTCCCTCACCGCTTGTGCCTGATCCCGCTCCCGGAGCCCGTCGCCGTCCTTCGGCCCCAACCACTCTCGATAAGCCACCCCATGGCATCTGTCATGAGAAAACGACGACAGCCACGCAAGGGCCCAACAAGCTGCCACAGCCGCTCTTAGCGCGATGCCCTCGCGGACCTCTCGAGGGACGCCAGGCTGCACCGTCAATGACGCAAGACCCCGCGGGAGAGGCGAAGTCGTGCCACACAAAAACAAACAATCGGCGGCTTAAAAGAAGGAGGAAGACGAAGGTAAAACGCAAAAGTTAACGCCCTCAGGGGCCGGGTGTTGCTTGACATGACAGGAACCGGGAAGAGAAAATAGGGGAAGCCTTGGCGGAGGAGACGCTGTCACCGTCCGGACCGTCGCCCGTCGAGGCGCCGGAGTCATCGCCCTCGTCGGAGAGGGGCTCTTGGACAAACCTCTCCACCAAGGACTCCACGTGCGGGCGCACCTCGTCCCTGAGGGGCCTTTGGAGCTCCTCGGGCACCGGCTCCATGACACAGGGAAGACCGAGCTCCGGGACATGGCGGCAAAGATTGGAGAAGACGCGCGTCAGCGCAAGGTCCAGGAGATCACGCGTGCTGGACGCATTGTCCTCGTCCACCCAGGAGACGTCGGTCTCCAGCGCCTCCACCACCTTGCCGAAGAAGTTGAGGTAGCCCCCGTCGCCGTGCGCGCAGGGCAGCGCGGGGGCTTCCCCGACGAACTGGCTCACTGCGCCCTACCGCGTGGCGGCCAATATCCAGATACTGCTTGGCGCGCTGCGCCTCCAGCATCTTCGCATGGGCCGCCTCGTCCTGGGCGGCCTGCACGGCGTCGGCGGCCACCTTGACCTGGGTCTGGAGGGACACCAGTTCTGCCTGGGCCTCTGCCTCGCCCCTGAGCACGCCCTGGAGGACGGCCTCGGCGTCCGCCAGCTGGACCCTCAGCGCGTCCGTCTCCTCCTGGAGCTCATCGAGCATGCGCCTCTTGGGCGCGGGCACACTGGGAGGAAGGAACGATCAGGACCGGCGTGACGGATGCGATTACAAGAGAAGAGGGCGGGAGACAGAACACTCACTCATCGATGATGGCCCAGCGCTGACGAGCTTGAGCCAGCCTCGAGGGTCCCCCACCGCTGCTTCCGGGGGCCGACGGTGGAGCCGGAGACCCCGTGCGCTTCCCCGCGCCCGCTGCACTCCTACCAGACGCCATGGAGGAACAAAGGGAGCGAAGAGGACAAGGAAGATAACTTGGAAGGAAGAGATGGCAAGACCCCCCGGGCGGGGCAGGTTTATAGCCGCAACCGCTGCCCATGAGGCGACGTGGGGAGCGGAGACGCCGCGCACCCCTTGGGCGGCGTGAGCCAGACTCGATCGGTGTGCTACCCTGCCTCAAGTCGCTTCATCTGCTCCCGTCGGGTCACATCCGCGCGGCCCGAGGGGGGAGAAACCACGAAGCGACAGCCGCATTGAAGGAAGGCAATGATGGCCGGGGAGGCGCGCAGGCCTCGCGTCAGCTCGGCTCAGGGCGGTTCCCGACGTCTTCGGGGAGCCAAGACGCCCACGTCTTATCGTGCGCCATGCGTCAAGATGGGCCCGCATGCATTGGGGCCCACGGCGATCCGGGTCAGCCTCCGTGGCTTCACCCAGAAGCTAACCCGATCGCGCCTTGGGCCCGGGGGCTACTGTCGGCGTCCTGGGAATGGGGGTACCCCGACTTGCCTGCCTGCGGCCCAGGGCGTGGCCCACCTCGATGACCAAGTACGGCCCGGCGCGGCCTCACTCAGAACAAGGCCCTCGCGAGACCCCGAGCTCGCGAGGAAAACAACGCCAAGACCTGTGAGGAGATAGGCCTCCCCAGGCCTCCTCCCAAGAGGCGGAGATTTCTATGCAATGCACGACCTCAGGAGGCCAAGGGTGACGCCAGCCAGGCCAGGTGGGCGCCAGCGCGCCAGAGGAGACAGTTTCCCCTTTGGTGCAAAGGAGGCAGGGGCGCACGCGAGTTCCCAAAGCGCCCCCTAAAGGTTTCCACTTCGGTGCAACAAGACCAAGACCCCGAGCCCCGCAGGACGAACGTCATCACCGAGCCCACCTCTGCATCACCATCGACTACTTTGCAGGCGAGGACCACCTTTCGTCAGGTTAAGATGTACCTCCTATCCCCCTTTGAATTTGGCCGTTGTGGGATTCCTTCCTGCCTTTGTGATGAGGGAAGAGAACCCGGGCCGCTATAAATAGGGACTAGGCAGCTCGGTAGAGGGGAAGGAACGACCACCCCGCAAACACACTCGCGAGGCAACTCACCACTGTACTAGTTCATCCACAAACCTCCTCGTGAGGCAATCCACCAAAGGCAGGAGTAGAGTTTTACTCTTCGCAGTGGCCCGAACCTGGGTAAACTCTCTTGCGTTATCGTCTTCCTTGCCATCGAGCGGGGTTATCGTGTTGTGAGCTTGGAGGGGGTGAAGCTGTTGGAGATCTTCGCACACGCCCCTGTGTTTGAACCCCTTAGGGCTTTGCGGAGCCCGAAATTCGACAGATAAGTTCCCTAAGTGGGTCGAAGCCGAGCCAATCAGCAATTGTGATGTAGAAACTGCGGTCAAATTTTTGAAGAAGTTGATTTTCCGTTTTGGCTACCCTCACAGCATCATTACTGATAATGGTACGAATATGTCAAAGGGAGCCATGGATCAATTCTGTCAACGAGAGCACATCCGGCTCGACCTAGCAGCAGTTGCACATCCACAGTCCAATTGGCAAGCTGAAAGAGCCAACCAGGAGATCCTGAGAGGAATCAAACCCCGGCTCATGGTGCCCCTTGAGCGCACGCCGGGTTGTTGGGTTGAGGAACTCCCTTCAGTACTTTAGAGTATTCGAACAATGCCAAACAGATCCATAGGATACACTCCTTTTTTCCTGGTTTATGGAGCCGAGGCGGTTCTACCAAGTGACATCCGTCATGACTCGCCTCGGGTTACTGCCTATGTTGAGGCGGACAATGAGCAAGCATGCCAAGATTCGCTAGATGCCCTGGAAGAAGAGCATGACTTAGCAGCAGCCAGGTCTGCATATACCAACAAGATCTACGTCGTTATCACAGTCGTAGAGTCTGAAGCCATACTTTTCAAGAAGGCGACTTAGTGCTCCGCCTGATTCAATATCAAACAGGGATACACAAGCTCTCCCCACCTTGGGAGGGTCCTTTTGTCATCAGGCGAAACCTCAATAATGGTTCATATTACCTGGTCGACTTACGAGAAGGATCATACACTTCTAAGGAGGAGAAAACCCGGCCCTGGAATATTGCACACCTACGACCTTATTACACTTAGGAGCCACCGGCTCACCTTTTTGTAATTTTCACCCCCCTCTGCAAAATTCTCTATATACTTATTTTATGTTCAAATATAATAAAGCCGGCACCCCTGAAACTCGAGGTCTCTGTCGTTTCAGCCTATAAATTGACCATGAGTCTTTATTATTTGAAACATAGGTCACTTGGGGGCTTCCAACTCATCGAGTTTAGCTTTCTCACCCTCTTGACCCAGCAAAAAACGCCATCAAATATGGTTAAACCTGCCTGTATGCTTGATGCGACTCCGATCAGATGACCCCATGTACTCTTGAAAAGTTAATCCTTTTGGACCCTGAACTTTTAAGGTTAAAACATTGGCTTGAGTCATGAGAGAGCCGGCATACAGAAAGCTAGGATAAACCATGGGTTATTATACCCGCTTCATTGCAGCAAGACTTGAGCTTCGAAAGCCAATCTCCTTTTTCCGAGTCTCACTGAGCCGGCCTATTAAAAAATTATTTATATACTCGTAATTTTCAGGTACAATGTTATCCTTGTTACCGGCTAATTTTTAAATGACCGGGTTACATAACTGAGTTCATATTATGAACAGTTTTCGGATTATCCATCTTCAATATCATTGAAGGAGAATGTGATAGGCTTGCGTTTCGAAAACCAAGTTATTTTGCCGGCTTATTCCTGGCCTGCCTTATAGATGAGACAAATCTCATTGAGCAAGAAGCAAGAAAAGTGCAGGAACAGGTAATAAGAATAGCATCAACATATTTAACAGAAGCTCAACAGATTGGAGTTCAGCACCAACAAAAGGCGCCACCATGCACGATGGCACGACAGAGCAATCCTAGAGTTTTCAAATACTACCCCTATTACAGGCTCACGATGGAGGCCACATTTTCTTAAAAATTGTTCCTTACATAAGGGGGCTCGCTCTGTAGGGGCGATTCATCTGGCTGCCGAGATGTCTTCATGCTCTATCACCAGCCACCTATGGGTCTGACTCCGCCGGCTCATCATCATCAACCTCCTGGCCTCTCTATTGCCATCGAATTGAGATCAAAGATTCAAAATTTGATGTTTCTTCAACAAGAGCTGACGCATCAATGTCAGGAGCAAAAGTTCTCTCACGTCGAGGAGGCACCAGCTCAGACGGCTCGTCCTTGGGCGCGTTAACACGCTCGTTGTCGGTGGTGTATGCAGGATGATATTTTGAAAGATCCATCTCCTCAGCTATTAAAGACGCCAGTGGCCGAGTCTCCGTAATACACTTCGCATAATCTGAATGACTACATGCGGAGCCGTCGAGTTTAAACTCTGGAAAGTCACCTTTCAGGAGCTCCACGTCCAGTTCTGGCAGATATGCTTTTGCTTGAGCGAGTGCCATGTTTGCCCCTCCTCGAGCCGCCGATTTTTGGGTTTCATTCACCCACTATGGCACGGTGGAGAGTTGCTTCAACATGTCCTTGTTATTCCTTGGCGGGTGTTTCAAATTTTTTACAGCCATGATGGAATAAACAGAGCTAGTGAACAACTGTTCTACATAAGTGAAAACAGCTTTTAACTTCACAATTGGCAGCTCTACGAGGTTGTGATCCTTTCGCCCTGCAAACAAAAGAGAAAGAAGGTACAATAAGACGCCACACAGGTCATAAGCCATTACATTGGCAAAAGAGAGAGGGAACACATACCAAAGATTGCTGTCAATATTTCGTTGATCTGTTTCACAAGAGTGGCATATTTCTCCTTCAAGGGGTTGAGTTTCTCTTTAGCCTTCTCCGCACGTTTTGTCAGCGTGGCCTTTTCCGCCTCAAACAGCTTTATGGCATGTTCAAGAATTTCATTTGCCTGGCATGCAGAATCTTCAAAATGAGAAGCCATGGACTCAGCTTCAGTCTTCAATTTCCTTTCTTCTTTGAGCCGTTTCTGCAGTTTGACAGCAACCGACTCAGCATCCTCAACATATCCCTGATAGATGAGCAAGAAGAATCAGCAAATATTTTTACAGATAATTTCATGCCGCCATTGGATGGCTTAATTCTTTATCAAGTCCCAAGAAGATTGCAAGCAATATCCTTGACCCCTGGGGGATAATGTATATCAGTTCTTTCGAAACTTAGATATGGAGAAGACCGGACTCATCTCAAGAAGATGAGCCAGCCCTTGGAGGCTACAGGTCGAATTTCTTCAATCCTCAAGGCCCGACTCATCTCAAGAAGATGAGCCGGCCACTGGGGGCTACAGGTCGAATTTCTTCAACTTTTAAATGACCCGACGCATCTTAAGAAGATGAGACGGCTCTTGGGGGCTACACTGTTACACGCCTTAGCTATTTTATGAAACCGGCTTATCATAACAAGCTGGTCTTTGGAAGCTAATGATAGTATACAAGATAATGGTAAAATGAGAGAATTACCCCATATTTCTCCTTCATAGCGTTTATCATGCTCCTTTCAATTTCCCGGCTCTCAGGTAGCCGGGTCAGGTATTGCTGGTACAAATCTTCAGTACCAAGCGTGGACAGTTCCGAAAATTCCATCTTGGCTTTTCCTTTGTCCAAATTCATTGGTTCATCCTTGCGCACGATTTTAGCCAAGGAGGGGGAAACATTTGGGGCCTGGAAACTCTCTTTAACAAATACAACATCTGAAGTGTTGTGGTCAAACGATGGCATGAGTTCATCTGCATAAGCCGACTTGGGCAGAAGGATCGATGAATCAGTCTCAGGAGGAACATCCATAAAAACCGACTCATCTGATTCGGACGGCTCAGTGGCAGCTACCGGCTCCACCCTCATATCAGGCTCCTTTTCAACAGAAGGGCCAACCGTCGAAGCTGTTTTTTCTAGCGGAGGGATTGGCGCCTCCTGGCCTACTGTCGCAGAGGATGACCCGCCTTCCCGTTTGGACACAACAACTTTGGCCCTATGGATTGTCAGTACAACAAAAGTTATGATAAGTTGGTATTAAAACAATGAAAGACATAAGGTAACACTGCAAAAATAGAAGCTTACCCGCGATTAACACTAAAAGGGGGAAGTTGTGACATGCTTCAGTCGCCTGATGATGGAGGAGAGGCCCGATAAAGGGAATTTGAAGGGCTGAGAGGTTGTTTAAACAAACCGGCTCTAGGACGAGAATCGGTTGGACTATGGGGCACCTCGAGACGTGGTTTGCGAGCCGGTGGCGCGTGAGACAAACTAGGGTTTACATCGCCCATATCACCTCGGGTCTTGCATTTTGATGAGCCGGCAAACTGTGCTTTCTTCAAAAGAAAATCGAGAGCCAAATGAGCTTCTCGGTGTGACAAGTTAACTTTCCGGATGGTTTGTCTTGGTTTTCAGGGAACAAACATTTCTGAAGAATTAGAGGAAGTTGGAGTTACCTCGGGTTCACCGGCTTGGCTAGATTCCGAGTCACCCTGATAAGGTGTGTCAGCAAGCTCATTAAACAGGTGGTCGAGAGAGTCGAGTTCTACCTCAGATTCCTCCCCTGAAGATGACACAGAGGCCGGGGTATTCTTTCTACCCATCGAAGGAACAGAAGCTTGAGGTGTGACTTTCCAAAAATTAGAATATGCCTGCAAATACATGAAGTATATGGTAAATAATGGCGAGTCAAAGATAGCATCGACAAAAGACAATGAAAATGATCAATACCTGAGGCGGCGGGTTGAGAAGATAGAATGGACCCAAACCGGTAACGCTGCATTGCTCTTTTGAGTCGGAGAAAAACCTTTTGGTTTCTTTGGTAAGAGCATTGTTAGAAAGATTTTCAAGAGAAAACCGCTGAGGATCGTTTGAGGCGCCAGAATAGTCACACATCAAGCCGTCCCTAAAGCTGATGGGTTGGATTCGCCAATTTAACCAGCAACGAATCAGATCTATCCCGGTCAGGCCATGTGCAGTCAGAGCTCTAAGTTTTGCATGAAGAGGTGCTAATGGAGCCCTCTCTTCGTCAGTTGGCCAACCAGGAAATTCCACCTTACCACTAAGTCTCTCCAATCTGAAACCCGGCAGGGGATTTTCTCCTTCAGGTGCAGTATTTTTGCAATAGAACCAGGTTTTGGTCCACCTTTCGGGTGACTCGCCAGTTTTGATTTTGGGAAGGCGCAGTTCTTTCTTTTCTGAATAGAGACACCACAGAGCTCATAGGTATCACCATTCTTTTCCTTAGTTTGCTGGTTAAGGTAAAAGAATTCCCTAAAAAGAGTCACGGACGGCTCGATCTGAAGGTACACTTCACATAGCACTTGAAACTGACAAATATTGGTCATGGAATTTGGACCAATGTCTTGAGGCCTGAGCTTGAACAAATACAATAGGTCCCTAAAGAATTTTGAGCCGGGAGGACAGAAACCTCTACACAAATGATCAGTAAAGACCATAACCTACCCTAGCCGTGGTTGTGGGAACGGCTCTCCTTCGGGAGCCCGCCATTTTATAATCTTTCGAGCCGGCAAGAAACCTTGGTCCACAAGGTTATCCAAGGTAAGCCTGGACTCTCTGGTCTTGGCCCAGTTGCAAACTTTGGAGTTTTTCGGAGCCATGGCGGGTTATGCAACGGCTACAAGAGTAACAAGAAAAATAAGCCGGGGGGAATTATAAGTCGCCCACACTAAGGTGCTATGACAAGCCGGCAAAATTGGAGAGGGCCGAAGGGACATCTCCAACACTTAGCAAAAATGTTGGGTCACAAACAAGTTTCTATGAAAGTATCCCTACATGCAGATCTGATTAAATGAGGAAAAAGAGCGCGATATATGTTTTAGCTGACGGAAAGACCGAAACTACGGCATTCAAAGGATAACCCTGGATGGCTCATTTTAGATTTGCTTATGAGGAAAATAAGACGGAGATCATTCTAGAAATATGTGGCAACGAGTGGATAGCATGTGGATCTACTAAACAAGTTTTGGACGAACGCTATGAACACGGTGAAGAACACCGGAAGCATTGAACCCGAAATGGAGGGGATTCATACCAGATTGTGTTGAAGTGGGAACAAAGATGATCATGTTCGCTCTGACGGTCGCACGAAGGCTCGATGACGATGGCAATGGAGTCAGGGGCCTCTGAGTCATTGCAGGAGCTCTGGTGGTACTCACCGATAGAGGATCAAGAGGAAGAAGACGATGGGAAAGTTACTGTGGAGCTCAGTAAACTTATTTATAAGGAGGGGAAAATGAAACAGCGCCGAGAAATATGAAACGGTCGCGGTAAATTTGTGGCTAGGAGCGCACCTCGAGTTTCTCGTCTGCCTGGATTTGGCGCAATTTTCGAAGGGATGTGTTATGATGACTCTGAAGGACAACGGTCAGCAAAGCATGACGTCATTAATAGACAGACACCGGAGAAACGACATGTCTAGGAGCATTATAAGCCGGCGTTATGAGATTCGTGGAAGACACAAATCCAATATGAGCCGCCAAAGGAAGAGAAGAGAAATTGAAATGAATGGATTCAAATCAATCTGGGGCCTAATGTCCGGGATATAACTCCACAGTGTAACCCGCCCTATTGGGCCGGATTAACATATTGACGGCTCTATAGAATCTTGAGATGGGCCATGTCATGAAGACAAGATAAGTAAGGCGGCGGCTGACTAAGTCGCCAGGCGGCCCAACACCTAAAGACGGCGGCTCAAGGCCCACAGGGCGGAAGGCGCCGGCTGGTTTTCTTGCTTAAGGAGCATGGCGAGTTAAAGACATTGTAGGTTACGAGTCACGATGTGACTCGGAATCTATTGCAAACCCTAGGGTCTTGACCTGTATATAATGGTAAGCCCCTAGGACCGAAAGTCTCAAGTTACAATCTCTCGATAGCTAGGTTAGCAATTCCGCACCCTTGTAATCGAGATTTATCCAGCAATACACACAAAGCAGGACGTAGGCTATTACCTCCATCGGAGGGGCCGAACCTGGGTAAACCCGACTCTCTTTCCCGTTTAACCCCTTTGAGTCGCCACCTAGCGGCGATGGCCTCACACCTAAGTCCTTGCACTAGGACATCTGCCGTGACAAAACCACGACAGGACCCCTTCATCCTCTCCTCGAGTGGCGCTGGGATGCGATCGGCGACATCTCTGTCATCACCATGGCCAACAACTTCTCCTCTGTTCTCATGGTTATGTGTGAGTAGTTCATCCTTAGGGCTAACGGTATGTACTAGTAGTTATGTGTTGATCTCTCTCTCTCTCATGTTCTTGAGCGATTCGATCTTGATGTATCATGGGCTTTACGAATATAGTTGGATCTTATGATGTTCATCTCCATGTCTTTTGTGGTGAATTGAGTCTTGACCTTTGAAGTTTCTGTATGTTGGATTGAAAATTTTGGATTTGAGATTACATGATGCATATCTAGTAATTAACTTGCGGATACACGTGGTGACATTAGGGTACTTTTAGCATAAAGGTTAGACGATAAGTATCATTTGGTGTTGTTGTAGTACGGTTTCTAGGACTATCACTAGTGCAGAAAAGCTTAGCTATGGCATGGCAAAAAGGGCCTTCCTGGCGTAGACACCCGACGCCAGCAATATGGTGCCACAATTAAAAAAAGTGGTGGCGTTGGAGCCTACGCTAGCAGTATTTCATATACCTATGGCGTTGGCGTTATCACCACGACGGCAATATCATATATATCTACGGCATGTTAACTTTTCCAACGCCATACACTGGAGAGGTGAGGGATCACTAGAAGAGTGTCTAGAGGGGGGGGGTGAATAGACTACTAGCAGGAATTTAAAACCTAACCTTTTCCCAAGTAAATTGGTTGGCAGATTTTAACAGTTTTAGCAAGTCTAGGGGGTCTAACAGCCCTACACATGCATGTCAAACAAATATGGCAGCGAAAAGTAAAGACATTGCACATGAAGTAAAGAGTTGAGATAGGTATATCAAACGCATGAGGGACACGAAGATTTTTCCCGTGGTTCCGATAGGTGGTGCTATCGTACGTCCACGTTTATGGAGTCTTCAACCCACGGAGGGTAACGGCCGCGAGAGTCCATGGAGGGCTCCACCCATAAGGGTCCACGAAGTAGCAACCTTGACTATTCCATAACGACTTCCGTCCACGAAGGACTAGCCTCACTATGGGTAGATCTTCACGAAGTAGGCGATCTCCTTGCCCTTACAAACTTCTTGGTTCAACTCCACAACACGAAGTAGGAGGCTCCCAAGCGACACCTAACCAATCTAGGAGGCACCACCCTCCAAAAGGTAGTAGGCTCGGTAACGTCGATGAACTCCTTGCTCTTGTGCTTCAAGATGATAGACTCCTCAACACACAATCACTCTCTCACAGATTTGGCTTGGTGGAAGAGATGGGATTGGTGGAAAGCAACTTGGGGAGGCTAGAAATCAAGATCCATATGGTTGGAGTGGAAGATCTTGACCTCAACACAAGGGTAGGTGGCTCTCTCTCAGAAAACTGGATGGGGCAAGTATGGAATAGTTCTGAGTGCATCTCTTTCGAGTGGGTGGTGGTGAAGGGGTATATATAGGCATCCCCAAAAATCCAACCGTTACACACAAAATGACCAACTCGGTGGCACCGATGTGTTAATCTCGGTGGTACCGAAGTGACTAAAAGGTGGCAACTTTTGAATCTCGGTGAGACCGATATAGGAAACTCGGTTGCACTGATAAGGTGACCAACAGTCAGATTGCCCATTCTCGGTGACGCCAATGCAACAATCTCAGTGGTACTGATATTGTGAATTTGCGTAACAGAAAGTTGGCAACCTAAACTCGGTGGCACCGAAGCAGAATCGGTTGCACCGAAAGGCTAGGGTTTGGCTTAGGTCTGTCTGAGTTTTGGGAATCGGTGGCACCGAGTGGAAATGTTGGTTGCACCGATTTTGGATATTTGACTTTGGACAGACTTTTGTGGAAGAGCTTGTGGGTGTTTTTGGTGACTATCACTTGTGCACGTATGAGCATTTTTTTCACCAACAAAACCTTACCCCCTTTTAATAGTATTGGCTTTCCTATGGACTCAAAGTGATTTCTCACAAAGTAAAATGTAGAGTCCTGTTGCTTGAAGCTTTGCCAATCCATTTCCTTGCATCTTGGGGTAATTCCACAATCTCCACAATCCTTTTGCCAGCCCTCTCTGTGGACTTTATCTGAAATACACTAGGTAAAAGTATTAGTCCAAGAGACAATGTATGTTGTCATGAATTATCAAAACCACCAAGGGAGCATGTTGTGCTTTCAAGAGGTCATTAAGGGCATATCGGATGTTTCACACGCCGGTACTAAATGACCAAACGTAACAAAAAAACGCTGCCACCGCAACGAGAAATGCTACGGCGGCAGCGCAATTTTGTATCAGTATATACAAAATGATGTTTGTGTCCCACATTGATTCCGATAAGAAATGAAAACGCACGTACAACATAATTTATATTATGGTACACATCATTTATATATATGCATACATTAACCATCGTCATAACTACTAGTACGGTGCTCATCACGTTTCTTGAAGGAGAGGGAAACCCCCTGCATCTCCATGCATGGTGGAGCATAGAGATTCACCGATCTCCAATCTTCCAAGTTGCGATCGCTCAGGTTGTTGCCTCCATTCTTTTTACTCGAAATGTCCATATCTGGTGGTCACCCATCACCGGAGGCACAACACATCTTTGGAGCTTCTGTCTTTGAACAAAATAGTAACATAGTAAGCAACGTAGTAATCATCTTTCATCTTGAGGCATATAATTGTCATATAAACTACATTGTTAGCAACAAAATTTGGACATGAACGTAGGTAAAAAATGGACATATTGAGTGCAGGAAATTTTGATGAAACGGAAATGAATCCATGTTTTGCAAAAACATTGGCCACTCTCTCGACCTTTCCCTGCAAAAAGAAACATAGCTAGCGCGAGACAATTCACAAGAACACATGATGATGCAACATATAACATATTTCATCAATTTACATTTCATTAAATGGTTAGAGATAGATTTTTACCGTCCGGATCGAGTGGGGGTCGGCTGTCAGGAGGGCACGGTGGGGGGGGCCCGTGAAGACTGCGCGATGGGGTGATGGTGCTTGGCGGACGGGGCGGTCGAACAGGACGACGGAGGGAGAGAGTCGCCGGACATGACGACGGAGGGAGAGAGTGTCCGGACAGGACCATCGCGGAGGGAGAGAGTGGTCAGACAGGACGACGGAGGAAGAGGCTCTTGGATGAGTGGGTGGGCTTGGGGAAGGGCTGGGCAGCGCGGCGGCACGTCTGGCGCAGGGTGCGGGCATGGCTGGGCGGGGGAACGGCGGAGAACAGTGTCCGACAGCGGGGAGAAGAAGGGGAATCTGAGTTGTTCTCACAACATTAGTGTAGATAAAAGTGCTGGTTAGTCATTAGTGGTGGCGCCAATGACGTGCCCGATGCCAGCAGTCATTTGTGTTGTGTTAGCTTGGGCTGTTCTAATAATGCTTGAAAATGCCGTGTGAAAATGCATACATGAATGTGGATCAAAGTATATAATAATGCAAATTAGGAGGTACACACAAATGAAGTACAATATCGTGCAAAGTATTACGCAATGAGAAGTACACAAAAGTGTAATACACGAATAATGAAGCACACAAACTAATCAACTAGTACGACATTGTTTGACAACCTCTCAACGACGGTTTTGGTCTTTTTAATCTTTCTTGAATACTTCCGTCCCGCGTTATGACTCTTTCGTAAGAAGGGATGTCCAGTCTCAGGCAAGGTAGTTCTGCTCCTTCTGGTGGTGTAATTTTCATCGTCAAAATAGTTCTCCTCTTATTTTGGGTTGACGCCGAACTGATCATAGTCATCCTCGTTGGCCACTCCATCCATCCCGACGATGGATCTCTTGGATCTCCTGACGACAACACGACTTGGCTTTGCCGGGACAGTTATATAGAAGCATTGTGACACGTCCTTAGCGAATACCCAAGGCTCATATTTGGCGGTAACTCCTTTAACACCCTTTGCACCAGCAGCTTGTGCTACGGGCAGGCACATAGTACCGGTACCATGTTCTTCCTTCTCGACATTCTTCGCCCATCTGACCCGGAACAGTGGCATTGTTGGATTTTCGGCGTACTCAAGTTCCCATATCTCATCGATCCTTCCGTAGTATCTGTTAGTTTCATTCTCAGTGGAGGCAATTAACATGATGCCTGAGTTCTGGTAATTAGAGTTTTTGTCTTTTGCCTCAGTATAGAATGTGTATACATTGATATCATATGATTGGTAGGTGGCGACGGTGCATGAGGGGCCTACTGCTAATGCATAGATGAGATTTGCATTGGCAATACCCGTTGGCAGTGGTTTCTTCCGAATTCGCTCTTTTAACCAAGCTGCAAATTTGGAATTGTGCTCTCTAATGATCTGGGCTTCGGTCCTCTGTCTCCCTGCCATTGCATGCTCTCTCTTTAAGGTGTCCTTGTGAGTCTGCTGCCAAGGAGTGATTATATCTGCTTGTTGTAACACCACTGTGTGCGCTCTGTCGAGGTCGTCTCGGCGGTTCTGTATATCCACATTTACATCACGCTTCAACTGTGAGTGACCTACTCCATCAAGCCTATCGGCATGCTTCCTCATGGGCAAACCAAGATATTGATCATCATCTATATAATTATTGCAGAATGATATGCACTCTTCGGTCAGATAGGCATGGACGATGCTTCCATTCGGACGGGCCCTGTTATGAACGTAACCCTTCACAGTTCCATTCATCCTTTCAAATGGGAACATGGTATGCAAGAATGTCGGTCCAAGGTCTTTAACCTCAGAAACAACATGAACTAGGAGATGCACCATCACATCAAAGAATGACGGGGGAAATATAACTCAAGCTCACATAGTATTGTGATTATCTCCTCTTGTAGTCGAGTGAGATGTCGCACGTTGATCGACATTCGAGAGAGAACGTCGAAAATGTTGCAGAAGTTAGAAGTGTGTTGTGAACGTGATCATCCATTATCCCTCTCAGGGCTACCGGAAGTAATTGCGTCATCATCACGTCATAATCATGGGACTTCATGTTGCTAAACCTTTGCTTTTTTGTGTCAATATATCTACGTATGAGCCCCGAGTAACCAGAAGGAACTTTGATGCCATCAAGGCAATTGAAAAGTTCATGAAGCTCATCCTCGTTGAGCGTGAAGGAAGCTGGGGGGCAATAATCTTCTTTGTTTTTTTGTCATCGTTTTGCCCTTCGTTGTCTTGTCGGCTATGGCGATGTTTTTGCCCTTGGCCATCTCCTTGGTTCTTTTAAGGGATGCGGGTTGGAGCTCTTCCCTAGTACCTATATCTTTCAAGTCTTGTCTTGCCCTTGTACCGTCTTTACTTTTTTCTGGCATGTAAAATGGTGTGCCAAGCAAACTCTCACAGATATTTTTTGTGATATGCATCATATCAAGATAATGCAGCGAACTGAGTGGTTCCTAATACTTCAAGACCCAGAAAACAAACTTTCTTTTCCATACTTTTAGCAGCATTTTCTCAGCCTTCTTTTTCTTCTTTCCTGGCTTCGGGCAATCTGTCTAATTCTTTAACATGTCATTGATTTCTTCTCCACAACTCTTATGTGGGGGCCCTCGGGCCTCATCCGTGTTGTCGAACAGGTCGCCACGACTTCTCCACTAATCATCTTTGTCAAGCCACCTTCGATGGCCCATGAACACTGTTTTGCAACTGCCCTTTTTTGATAGCTGGAGAAAAGATGTGTCATCCATACATTTAACACATCCACAATATCCATGACACGCGTGTCCGGAAATATATCTGTAACCTAGATAGTCATGAACGGTCGTGAGCAATGCTGCTCTCATTGGAAAATAGTTTCCAGTGCTGGCGTCCCACGTTTTGACCCCTTCATCCTTCCATAATATGTCTAACTCCTCCTTCAATAGCTCAAGATATGTGTTGATATCGTTGCCTGCTTGGAGCGGTCCTTGAATGAGCATTAACATGTGTATGTACTTTTGTTTCATGCAGAGCCAAGGCGGGAGGTTGTACATCCAGACAAACACGGGCCATGTACTATGTGTGCTACTCTGCTTGCCAAATGGATTTAGTCCATCGCTACTCACACCCAACCTGCGGTTTCTTGGTTCTGCTATGAATTCTGGTTCAATGCAGTCGAGTGCTTTCCACTGACAACCATCGGCAATATGTCTCAGAATGCCATCATTTTGGGATTTCCTGGTCTTGTGCCAAGTCATGTTCTTTGCTTCCTTCGCGTCAGCGAAATAACGTTGTAGGCGTGGAATCAATGGAAGGTACCATACAACCTTTTGAGGATCCTTCTTTCCAGGCTTGTATCGGGGTTCCTTGCAAGTTGGACACTCTGTTTTGTGCTCATGCTCATTACGATATAAGATGCAATCATTTATGCATGCATGTAACTTACATGCGGAAAATCAAGAGGGCACACGATCTTTTTTGCCTCATCAAGACTCTTAGGCAACAAATTCCCCTTGGGCAAAATTGTATGTAAATATCCCAATGTAGTGTCCAAACTTGCGTCTGTGCTCTTGAATGTTGCCTTGATGTCTAGAAATTTGAGCGTGACGTGCAAGCGGGTGTGCTCAGGATCACAACCTTCATACAGTGGAGCATTCGCGTCTAACTCCAATTGCGCCAACTTGAGAGCCTCCTTAATAGCACCTCTCTCATTTGTCGTCTTCTTCTGAAGCAGTTCTTTAACATGGGGATCCTGCAGCATTTCAACCAACGACATATCCTGGGTGACATGGTCCTCTTCATGTTCGGGTGGCGTTTCATCATTTCCTCCTCCAGGCACATGTTCATTATTGTTTCCTCCTTCTGGCAGCCCTGCTAATTCATCATTGAAAGGGTTCTCCGCTTCCATATCCGCCGCTTCGTCATCGTCGTCACGTACATCATCATTCTCCTCACCATGCTTTGTCCATCGTGTATAACCTTCAACGAAACCACGACAAAGCAAGTGCGCGAGGACGCTATCATCGAACGGGTTATGGTAAATTCCATTTTTGCAGGCCTTACATGGAAATAATATCTGCGTTTCACACTTTTGTATCATATTCATCACCACGAAATTGAGAAAGGCCTTCACACTTCGATCCATATTGAATCTTTCAATAGATCAAAGTATCCCGTAAAGGGAAATACAAAAAGAATTACATATATAACAAGCGAGGGCATACAAAATTTCGGCATGACCTTTGCTAAAAGTGGTACATATTGAGTACCAAAAATTTGACAAAACGGAAATGAATCAACGTTTCGCCAAAACATTGGCAACTCTCTCTACAAATTCGTCATCTATGCACGTTTCTCCATTTAGCAATCACACACGTTCGTAACATGCATAATTAAATGACGAGGAAGTGTTTTGTGTTAATTACCTCAAGCAGAAGAGACACGAGTCAAGCTAGTCATCGATCGATCCCACGGGAAGCCGGTCGACCGTACATAGGTTGGTGGGCGCCATTAATGGAGGTTGAAGGAAAATTTAATGCAAGTGTGTGGAGGAGAGAACTAGATATAGCTAGCTTAGAGAGTCGGTGTGTGGAGGAGGCTAGCAAATGTAACTAATGCATCACCTAGCTATATCTAACTACCTGATTAAGAATCATGATAAAATAATTGAGTTTCAGAAGATGAGGAGAGGGAAGAGAGAGGAGGAAGAGGAAGAGGAAGAGCAAGAGGAAGAAGAAGGGGAATCTAGTGTATACACAAGGGTTATCACGTGGTAGTAGTGATGCGACTTTATTACTGGCATTTCAAGAAAACAAAATGCCAGCACTAACATGTATATTCCTGGCGTACCGTCGTATGATACGCCGGTGTTACGTGGGACCCAATGTTGACCAAAAAAATGGACCCACAAAATAAACTGCTGGCGTCCGGACTAACTTAACGACATAGATATGTGAAATACTGTCGGCGTACTACCAACCTAGTACGCCAATAGTAAGTTACGCCTGCACACAACCTTGGAGGCCACATACAAGTGGCGTTCCACGTACGTCCAGCGCCAACACTAAGTCACTAGTGATGTCGTACCAAAATGGCCGATGCCAGCGATATTTGAAAAATGTAGTGCTGGCATCGGCCGCAAACGGCGCGCCACCAACAAGAGTTGTGGCTAGCCATTTCTCTACTAGTGTCATGGCACTTTGTGGGTGGTTCAATACATCGTGATTGGAAAGAAAACTTTGAGGTGATTGGTTGTTCGGCACACCTACGCGATGCCATCCGACCTTCTACAATAGAAATAGAATCTATGAAGTGATTCTTCGATGCACTTGTTGAGGGAATATGGTAAATTTGGTTATGTTAATGATGCTGGGAGTTGGCACGATTGAAATTATGAACCATAGGCCTTCTGAGCATTGAGACACGGTTTACTCACTTTTGTTACTCCCTCTGATCCTTTTTTTCTCTGCGTCTAACTTTTCAACATTTTTTCCTATATAGTCTGCGCGTTCCCCATTTTTAGCTGTCTTTACCAGATCTGCCCCTGATAATTGGCTTTGTATGATGCGCCTGCAGTTAATTCATCTCCCTAATTTACTCGCCTCCCACGTGTTATATTGGTCACTTGCCTCTCCTGAGTAGAGAGAGCAAGTTGTTGCATGCATAGAAATAGGGAGGTGTGCATGCATGCTGGGAGGGAAACATAGAGAACCAATCAACTGCATGCATGGTTACAGCGACGCAACTTTTACTCCATGCAAATAGCATCCACGCAAGGGCAAATTTGTCTAGAAAAATGGGACCGTAGCTGTCCTTGGTATGCGGGATTGAAGTTATACATAGAGAAAAACGGATCGAAGGGAGTACTTGCTACCTTTTTATGTTTATTTGCCAGATTATAAAAAGCTATATGTACCATCCATATTACACATCTATCAACATCTCTTCGTCGAACTAGTGCATCTACACAACTCACAACTGTATTGGGTGTGTTGGGGACATAAGATACTCTTTGTAACTTGATTGCAGAGTGTTTTTGAGAGAGACCACTTTCATCCTACCCCTCCCACAGATTTATAAACCTTAGGTCGTCCACTTGAGGAAAATATGTTGATGTATACAAAACTCTGCGCTTGGAGACCTAACAAAGTCTACAAGAATAAAGTCACGTAGTAGACATTAAGATATTTATGGTGTCGTTGTTGGGGAGGTGAGTGGTTGAAGGTATCTTCTTTAGATCTTGCAATTTAATCTTTTAGTTTCTTGTTTTGTTCACTAGTTTGGTTTATAAAATAAAACTACAAAAAATGAAAGTAAAGTGGGTGAGATTCTTTATCTTTATAAAGTTTTTCTTGAATACTATGAATATGATAATTATTCTCAAGTGTTAGAAGAAGAATTTAGTAAATGTTTGATGTCAGTTCCTAGAATGTTAAGCATGATTGCAATATTGTTAATATGTAGTCTATGAATATCAACTTTGCTAGTGATATCCAAAGCTTTAAGCTTGGGGATTACATGTTTGATGAAGATGATCTTTTTAGTCCCCTGCTTTGGATAAGAAAATTTACTATGATGAAAACATGCCTCCTATTTATGATGATTACAATGATAGAAGTGCATTTGGAAGAGTGTCAACTTTATGTAGCAATGATTCACTATTTTGGATGATACCATGTTTTGTCAAAAAAGTTGGACGCCAATATTGTTCGTATGCAATCTTTGTTGATTTTTTTGTTTCTTGGGTGAGGCGGAGTAAAATAGTTCATGGTTGTTACACACACACACACACACACACACACACACACACACACACACATATATATATATATATATATAATCCTAAAAAATATCCATGTGTTCCACAATATTTCAAACATACATAAATGAAAATAAGATGTACGATGTGTTGAATCCTACATGATTTGATGTGTTGAGTCCTACATAACTTGAACCCACGTGAATACGTAATAGAAGCTAATAAGTTGTGAAAGAGCATGGTGCCCCCATGTTCGGTTTTGGTAATTGATGAAAATCCCTATGGACTAATGGTTGCTTTGAGTTATACTTTAAGATTTGTACATAATAAATGCTTGAAGACCATGTGAATATGCTATATATGGACAAACTCTTTGAAGGTTGCGTTGTGCAAGTTCAAGTAGAGTATCACAAAGAGACCGCATGCTTGAAGCTTGCCATCCATTCTTGTGATAATGGACATGTGAAGATGCGTTGAAGAGAGGCTCACCCATAGTGGAGTATGGGGGAGTAATTCACTAATCTCCATCTAGTCAGCGCAATCAAGAAAAGTGGTCCAACTTGGGGAGGTCAAGATCATCATCATCTACCTCGAGTGGATTATGCGCAAGGCAAAGGTATATTCTTGATAGGTTTTCTATATTACCATCCTCATGATGTTAGTTGGGAGACCGGTTTATAGGACCGATAGTCTTACTATCAAGGGCGATCTTGAGTGAGTAGCGTGTTCATTTCTGAAAACACTCTTTACCTCTTGGTGGTTTTGGTAATTAATGTCAAATACATATTGGTTGACTTATAGTTTCATCGAGTACATTTCAGGGATAGTTCATTCTAGGCAAGCTTATGGATGGAGATGTGGACCCTTCAAGCTACTCAGGACAAGGATTGGCAAAAAGCTCCAAGACTCTATCTTTGATTTAGTGATCCAAGATCACGTTGAGTCCATAGGAAAGCCAATACTGTTAAGAGGGGATGATGTTTTGTTGATGACTCAATTGCTCAAGTTCTTAGAGATTTTCCACCAAAACCCTCAACCACTTTCCCACATTCGATCTGTCCCAAAGTCCTAAGTTAAACTCGGTCCCACCAATCACTCCTATTCGTATCCACCGAGTCAACCAAGACAAAGCCGCAATCCAAAATCCTAGAAACTCGGTAAAACCGAGATGGCATTCGGTCCCACCGAAGTGAAGTGACCAAGCTTGTGTAATCAGACGAATTCATTTCGAAATCACCTTGATGAACCGATCGGAATTATCAAAATGAGGAAAATTCTTAATCCATCACGAATCGGTCTCGCCGAGTGGATTCATATGGTCCTATCAAAAAGCCAAAAGTTTCAATCTTTCACACTCATCGGTCTCACCGATATTTCATGTCCGTGTCATCGAGTTGTGCTTAAAGTTTGTAATGGTAGGATTTTTGGTGAAGGGTATATATACCATTCCACCACCACCTACTCGTAGTGAGAGCAACCAAAACAGAGCTAACACCTCCCATACCCATTTTCTGAGAGAGAACGACCTACACTTGTGTTGAGATCTATAAATTCCACTCCAACCATATGATCCTTGATTTCTAGCCTCCCCAAGTTGCTTTCCACCCAATCCCTCTCTTCTACCAAGCTAAAATTCTATGAGAGAGTGATTGAGTGTTGAGGAGACTATCTTTTGAAGCACAAGAGCAAGGAGTTCATCATCAACACAACATCTATTACCTTTTGGAAATTGTGTGGAGTCAAACCAAGAAGTTTGTAAGGGCAAGGAGACCGCCTACTTCGTGAAGATCTACCCCGAGTGAGGCTAGTCCTTCGTGGACGTAAGCCATGGCATAGACAAGGCTGCTTCTTCATGGACCCTTCATGGTTGGATCCTTTCGTGGACTCACGCAGCCGCTACCCTCTGTTGGGTTAAGTCACCATCAACATGGACGTACGATAGCACCACCTATGGGAACCATGCCAAAATCACCGTGTCTTCATTACGTTTGATCTTCTCATCTCTACCTCCCTATAATTTCTCACACTTGCATAATATTTACTTTCTGCTGGTCAATCTGTAGATATGCATGTGTAGGAAAGTTTGGTTGTGACCTGACTTGTGCTAAAATATGCCTAAATCCCAAGAGAAGTGAAAATTTGTCATTTCCCATGTTAAGTGTCTATCCACCCCCCCCCCTCTAGACCACTCTTCTCGATCATATAGTCTCGATCATATAGTCTTGGTTCTAGTTTATCTTTTCTCTATGTGAGGTTTTAGAGCTTGTGGTTATCTTCATGACAAGCTCAAGCTCATCGAAAACAGATTTTGTATGCATCTTCTATTGTGTTTTCAGTGTGAAGATTTTGCTGGTTCTTATTTGAGGAAAGGTTCTCTCCATATTATTGGTTTTTCTCCATTGGTAGTTCATAATATTTTCAGTCGTGATTTGACAACTCATGTCATTAGCTTCATATCAAGCTCGAGATCGTCAAAATCAAACATCCTTTGCAAAAGTTCTGACAATCGATGTCCGTGTGCGCGGATCCCTTCATGTCCGGGTGCCCAGATGCACCAGAGAGGCTGGACACCAGCTTCGGACATGTCTGGGTGCCAAGGGCCCCCAGGTTCCGGATGCCCAGGTTTACCCAAGAGATGGGAAACATCCTCGGCCAGGAGCGGGTGCCGGGGTTCCGCATGGCCTGGGTGCCCAGGGTCTCACCCTCCTCTCTGCCTCGTCCGGGTGTGCGGTGTCCTGGACCCCCTGGTGCCCGGCCATCCTCTGTCGTCTTGTCCCGGTGTATATGACCCCGGGTGCCGGGGGCCTATGGCTCCGGGTGACCGGGGTAGGTCATTTGTTCCCTAGTTGGTCCGGGTGCCCAGGTGACGGTGTCCTGGACTAGGGGGTCCCGGCCGAGCTGACCTAGTCCATGGGCCGGGTTGATGGCCTGTCAAGAAGGAAGGACTCTGGAGGCCTCAACCCATGGCGTGAGCATATCAGACTTCACTGCAGACCTGACGTGTACTCCAAGTATGGCCATTAGATTCGGTATGTAATCCCTAGATGGTAACCGACCATATGTAACCATAGATACCCCCGGTGCCTATATAAGACGAGGGTTTAGTCCGTACAAGATACACAGACATATTCATTATCATCACCCCTAAGGTTTAGACACAACTTACGATCTCGAGGTAGATCAACTCTATACTTTGATACACCTATAATATAAGCAAGAGCAGGACGTAGTGTTTTACCTCCTTAAAGAGGGCTTGGACCTGGGTAAGAGCTTTGTGTCCCAAGTCTCTTGTTACCCATCGATCCGATCTCACAACTCGGGCCCCCCTACACGAGGTCTACCGGTTTTGACACTAACATTGGTGCTTTCACTAAGAGCTTGCTGTGTGATCGGCGTGGAACGATGGCTTCGCCAATTGGCAATCTGAATCCCCTTGGAACCCATGTTGTATCGATGATTTTCACAAACGGGCCATCAGAGTACACGGCGGACTCCAAGTCGCATTCCCCCTTCAAGGTGGCAGGGGGCGATCTGGAACTCCGTTCGGAGCTTTATGCTCCTTTGACTAGCTCGGCCGATGGCTTTAGAGTTGAGGAGACCTCGGATCCGAACTCCTCTTCAAGGGACGAGCATAAGACTGATCGGATAGAGAGGACGGGAGTTTCGGATGTTCAGCCAAACCCGGATGCCTCCCTCTTCGTACAATCTTCTCGCAAGGAACACGGGGGCATGTTGGAGTCCCCATATCGGATTGAAATATTTGATCCCACCCGCCCCCACATCGAGTATTTCCCAAGTAATCTAGAGACTACCAATGTTTGGGACCTAATCTATATAAAACAAAAAACCAGGGAGACCGTCCGGCTGGTCGAGATTCATGTTCGTTAAGAAGAGAATTGCCTACTGCCCTAACAAAGAAGTATTGGCCACCTTTTGCCACAATTGTGATGATGAGGGGGTGTTAAAGACCCTCACCTGGCACCAAGTTCAGACTTCCTCCGAGCTCTCCGAGTTGGTACTAAAATTTTGCGCCCTGAAGGATGCCTGGTTGGCAAAAGAACCCATCCGGTCAGGAGACTCTAAAAGCTCCAACCCCACTCGACAACGGGAGCCTTCTAGGCGCCCTATGCTAGCAGAACCATTACAAAAAGTAAAAAGGCGGGATCAAATACCGCTCTAGACAGACTGCTAGACAAACCGTGCCCTATACACTCGGCTCTACTCAACACCAATCCAACCCACAACCTTCAAACTTATTGGGTTGTGAAACAAGTCCCAAAGGTGGCGAGTCCCTCCTGGCAGACAGTTGCGTTATTAGTCACCTGACAAAGTCCTCGAATGAAGCCGCGGTCCTGATGATCTACCAAATGGATAGATCGGGGAATCAAAGAAAAGAGGCGCTACAGGAGTTTGACCACATCCAGATACACACACCTCCGTCCGCGTGGTTAGACACGCCGATCATGTTCGAGCAACACGATCAGCTCACAATTGACCAAAGCCGATGTTCAGCCCCCTGGTCCTTGAACCAATAGTAGACGGATGTCAGCTGCATAAAGTGTTAATCGACGGTGGTAGCAGCTTAAACCTCATCTACGAGGGCATGCTCAAAAAAATGCAGCTGGATACAAATCGCATCCGGCACAAGTCCATTACGTTCAGTGGAATTATCCCCGGCACAGAAGCACGATGCAAAGGACAAATTACCCTTGATGTGGTCTCCGGTACTCCCGAGAACTATCGGTATGAGGAATTGACCTGCCATGTCGTACCCTTCCGAAGTGGCTACCATGGCCTTCTTGGAAGGGATGCATTCGCAAAGTTGCACGCCATACCCCATTATAGATACATGAAACTCAAAATGTCAGGTCCTAATGGAGTAATCATTGTTGCCAGCAACCCGGATAGGGCACTCAGGGGCGAGAATAAAACGTCCTCACTCGCTCTGGAGTCTCTGGCCGATGCCTTCACAACCGAAGAGTTAACGACACTTCGGGCTTCGGTTGACAAGGACGATATCATTCTGGACAAAAGATCCAAGTCAACCTCTTTTAAACCAGCAGATGAGATTGTCAGATTCCAAGTACACCCAATAGACCCAACTAAAATGGCGCCCATCAGTGCCCAGCTTGACCCAGACATTGACGAAGCCCTGCGGAACTTCCTTCGAGAAAATTGGGATATTTTCACCTGGCACCCATCAGATATTCTAGGAATCCCAAGAAATTTGGAAGAGCATAGCTTGAATCTCATCAAAGGATTTAAACCAGTCAAACAAGCACTCCGGCGATTCTCCGAACCTAAACGTCAAGCCATGGGCGAAGAAGTAGCCAAATTACTAGAGGTTGGGTTCATCCGAGATATAAAACACCCCGAATGGCTAGCTAACCTAGTGATGGTACCAAAGAAGGACAAATCTTGGCGGGTGTGTGTCGACTTTAAAGACGTTAACAAAGCCTGCCCCAAGGATACTTTTCCTCTACCACACATAGACCAGATCATTGATGCCACGCAGGACACGATTCTGTGTGCTTCCTAGACACATACTCGGGGTACCATCAAATCAAAATGAAAGAATCCGATCAAGAAGCAACAGCCTTCATAATGCCCTATGGGCCATTTTGTTACAATATAATGTCGTTCGGATTAAAAAAACGCCGGCACAACGTACCAGCGTATGATTCAGACATGCCTGGAGAAGCATATCGGCAAAACAGCCGAGGCCTACGTAGACTACGTGGTTGTCAAAACCAAGGATGTCGGGCAGCTAGTCAAGGATCTTGGTGAAATATTCACCAGTCTCCGGGTATATCACATTAAGCTCAATCCGAAGAAGTGCGTCTTCGGGGTACTAGCAGGAAAACTACTCGGATTCATCGTTTCCCATAGAGGAACCAAGGCCAACCTAGACAAAATCCGAGCTCTGGCTACGTTGGCAATACCAACCGAACTCAAGCACGTCCAAAAGCTGGCAGGCTGCATGGATTCCCTTAGTCGATTTATATCTCGACTGGGAGAAAAAGCCTTGACGTTGCATAAACTCCTGAAGCAAATGAAGGATTTTAAATGGACTAGCAAGGCATGAGATGCTCTAGAAGAAATTAAAAAGCTCCTCGCTACCAATCCAATACTCACAGCGCCTGGAGTGGGCGAGCCGATGTTGCTATACATCTCGGCCACTAATCAAGTCGTCAGCACGGACCTGGTGGTCGAACGCGGCGCTGAAGGTCATAAATTCCAGGTGCAAAAGCCAGTATATTATGTTTCAGAGGTACTGACCCCCATGTAAAATGAGATATCCTCACTACCAGAAGATCGCCTACGCATCTCAGAAGCTACAGCACTACTTTCAGGAGTGTTCTATCACCGTGGCATCTGAATTCACTATAGGCGACATCAACAACAGAGACGCAACTAGGTGCATCGCTAAGTGGGCAATAGAACTCCTCCCTTTCAAAATCATCTTTCGTCCACGCCGAGCTATTAAATCTCAAGTGTTGCCCGACTTTGTGGCCGAATGGATAGAAGCCGAACTCCCTAGAGAGTACAGTACATACTCACATTGGACAATGTACTTCGATGGCTCTAAAATGTTGGCTGGGCTAGGAGCCAGGGTAGTTCTCACCTCACCCACCGGTGACAATATATGGTATGTATTGCAAATTATGTATACCGACTCAAATAATGCAGCCGAATATGAGGCTCTGCTACACGGACTACAGATAGTCGTGTCTATGGGAGTCCAGCGTCTGGAAGTCCGAGGTGACTCCAACTTCGTCATATTACAAATGAATGGCAAATTTGACGGAAAGGACCCAGAGATGACAACATACCGGAATGTCGTTTTGACTATATCACCCCGCTTCGAAGGGCTGGAATTCCATCATATCCCACGAGATAGCTATCAGGCCGTCGATACCCTTGCAAGGATGGGCACAAAGCGCGATCTAGTCCCAGAGAACACGTTTTTAGAACGGCTTGTCAAGCCGTCGATGCTCTGGCAAGATGGGAACATCGGCGCGGCTACCGAGGCCTCTAGAAAGGTCAACTCTTCGGCAACTGAAGAAGACAAGGAAATAATGGGAGGCTCGTCTATTGAGGAAAAAACTTTGGTTCATGAAATCATGGCAGTAATCACACCATGGACAGAGCCCATCCTCGGGTATTTCCTCCGTAACGAGCGACCTGACGACCAAACCGAAGCACGTAGGATAATTCGGCGATCCAAGGCATATCGGGTCCACGAAGGTGAGCTATATAAAAGAAGTGTCACGGGTGTCCTCGAGAGGTGTATAGCCGAAGAGGAAGGATGCGAACTCCTTGCAGAAATCCACTCCGGCATGAGTGGCCATCACGCCGCAGCTTGGGCTCTAGTCAGTAAAGCTTTCCAAGCTGGATTTTATTGGCCTACTGCCAAAGAGGGCGCAAAATGGTCCAGCGGTGCCCCGGCTGCCAGATTTTTGCCAATCAAAGTCACATGCCTACCACGGCTCTTAGGACTATACCGATTACATGTATTTTGTGGTCTGGGGGCTAGGCATGGTCGGCCCTCTTAAAGGGGGCTCACAGAAAAAGAAATACTTGTCATGATAGATAAATTTACAAAGTGGATTGAAGCAAAACCGGTCACAACTGCCCAAGCCGTCTAGGTTGTAGAATTTATCTCTGGCGTAGTGCACCATTATGGTGTCCCCCACAATATAATTATGGCCAATGGCACAAATTTTACTACCAACGAGGTCAAGGCGTGATGTGCAAAGATGGGCATTCAGCTTGATTATGCCTCTGTTTATCACCCCCAGACCAACGGACGGGTCGAACGCGTAAACAGTCTTGCTTGAAGTGGTATCAAGCCACGCTTAGTCCGCTCCTTGAAGGAGGCCAAATGTCATTGGTTAGAGGAGCTCTGCTCTGTACTATGGGGCTTACACACTACGCCTAACCGATCAATCGGTTACACACCTTTCTTCATGGTATATGGAGCCAAGGTCGTCCTACCATGTGACCTCATTCACAACACACCTAGAGTGCACATGTATGAAAAGAGGGAGGCCGAGCTAGATCAACAAGATGACCTCGATGCCCTCGAAGAGGAGCGGGATGTGGCTCGGGCGTGTTTCACCTTTTACCAACAACTGGCACGGCGCTATAAAAGTAGGGAAGTCCAGACAAAAGCATTCAACAAAGGTGAACTGGTCATGAGGTTTCATCCGGAAAAGCAGAAGCATAAACTTCACCCAAGGTGGGACAGACCATTCATAATTAACCAAGTACTCACCGGAGGTGCATATCGTATCCAAGACCCCGAGGATAACAAACTGGAGCCGAATCCTTGGAACGCCGAACTACTCCGACGTTTTTACGGTTAACTGCAACCACCCCCATTCTACCTTTTTCGCTCCATGTTAAGCATTTAATAGCTATACACTTTTCGCCTTTTCTTTTAAGTTAAAACATCCCTTGCTAGTTATGGTCGGTAAATCTAAAGTGATATGACTCCTTGATTAACTTCCTTTTATATGTTCGAATATATTTACTTACATTTGGTTGGTATTTTTGGGACACATACTATATGTACGACATATACTACGCTTTAGGCTTTTTCGCAGCTAGAAATATTCCATGCGCTATCGGTGCCTCCTTACACTCTAATCATTTTTCGCCTTAATATGCATCAACTTGACTTAAATTTTGGCTAAGATGGGATGCCTGTCTCATGTGCTTACCCCCTAAATCCCCGATTGTTTGGCTAGGGAGTAAAGGGAGCACCTTTGATTGTTGCTACCAGGTCAGCGGATCAGTACCTCAGACGGGTGAAGCCGAAAGCTAGCATTCTTCAGAAAATAGCTGGTCGGCAGCGGTCGAAGTGACATTATTATAACCGGGGGCTTTATGCCCACCTCGTATATATCTCGCCCTGATCAGGCAGGTCGTCATGATCACAAATGATCACCCAAGAAAAGGAACCGATAGAGGAACTATTTTTTTGGAAGATGTTTCTTACACCTAAACATAATATAACATAAGCTCTGGATCACTTTGTTTTTCAAGCCACACAGCCGGATTGCCTTGCTATCCAAAATATCTGGTCCACTTGTTCGTATCAGAAGTAGGAGACACTCCTTGGCCACTGGCCAAGGAGGGAGAAGCCAAAGGCTGGCTAACAAAAAGTTTGTACAGCAAGAGCGGTTCAAATGACATAAAGTACATGGATTCATTACACATAACTTAAAACTTATCAAGGTCGTCTATCAAGGACTTAAGGCTACAGTCCCATTGAGAGAAACGAGCGGCAGACACCACATTGTCATAGACCAGCTCCCTCCCAGCAGGCCGATATTTTCCAAGCCTGTATTCGGTGCCGAGCACCTTTGAGGCGTTCGGCAAGCTCGGACATGCCCTCAGGCACATCTTCTTCTTCAGTCCATAAAGCTTTAAAAACAACCTTCATAGACTTCTGAGCTTTTTCATGCTCCTCGATCAGCTACGAAAGGGCTTCCTCAAACGAAGGGCCTAGAGCCTCTTTTGCTTGGCCTGTCAACAACGCCAGGTGATGCACATGTTATTCTGAAGCAGTCATGCTATCGTGTCATATCCTTTTTTTGAAAGAACACACTTACCAGACATAGCTTCACTAGTTTTCTCGCTTTTAGCCTCGGCGGTAGCCAGCTGGGCCTGCAGCCAATCAATTTCTTGGGTTTCTTGGTCATTTTTCGATTTCAGCACACTGACCTCTTCCTTGCATTGGGTCAAAACAACATGACCAGCTTGTCTCTGTGACTCAACATATATCTGGTTTTCACGAGCCCGCTTCAAGTAGATTTCCGAAAGAATGTGGATGTCGCTTAGAGGGGGGTGAATATGCGCTTTAAAATAATTACGGTTTAGGCTTGAACAAATGCGGAATAAAACTAGCGTTTAATTAGTCAAGCATAAAACCTAAAACAACTAGGCTCACCTATGTGCACCAATAACTTATGCTAAGCAAGATAAACAACTAAGTGATAGCAAGATATATAGCATGAAACAATATGGCTATCACAAAGTAAAGTGCATAAGTAAAGGGCTTGGGTAAGAGATAACCGAGGCACGCGAAGACGATGATGTATCCCGAAGTTCACACCCATGCGGATGCTAACTCCATTCGGAGCGGTGTGGAGGCACAATGCTCCCCAAGATGCCACTAATGCCACTGTAATATCCTCATGCCCTTGCACAATGCAAGATGCCGTGATTCCACTAAGGGACCCTTGAAGGCGGTCACCGAACCCGTACAAATGGCAACCCTTGGGGGCGGTCACCGGTACCCATACACTTTGGTAACCCTTGGGGGCAATGATGACCCACAAGTATAGGGGATCAATTGTAGTCCTTTCGATAATTAAGAGTGTCGAACCCAACGAGGAGCAGAAGGAAATGACAAGCGGTTTTCAGCAAGGTAATTTCTGCAAGCACTGAAATTGTAGGAAATAACTAGTTTGATAGCAAGGTAATTTGTAACGAGCAAGTAACGGTAACGGTAAACAAGGTGCAGCAAGGTAGCCCAATCCTTTTGAGGCAAAGGACAGGCCAGAACAATCACTAGTAATAGGCAAAGTGTTCTTGAGGGTACACGGGAATTTCGTCTAGTCACTTTTATCATGTTGGTTTGATTCGTGTTTGCTACTTTGATAATTTGATATGTGGGTGGACCGGTGCTAAGGTGTTGTTCTTACTTGAACTAACAACCTACTTATGATTAACCCCATCGCAAGCATCCGCAACTACGAGAAAAGTATTAAGACAAAGTCTAACCATAGCATTAAACATGTGGATCCAAATCAGCCCCTTACGAAGTACGCATAAACTAGGGTTTAAGCTTCTGTCACTCTAGCAACCCATCATCTAATAACTACTCCACAATGCATTCCCTTTGGCCCATGAATGGTGAAGTGTC
Source organism: Elymus sibiricus (assembly GCA_039707655.1). Taxonomy (NCBI): domain Eukaryota; kingdom Viridiplantae; phylum Streptophyta; class Magnoliopsida; order Poales; family Poaceae; genus Elymus; species Elymus sibiricus. The sequence continues at coordinate 370,628,674 of CM077675.1, read as the reverse complement.
ATGTAGTCGACGTTCACATGACACCACTAAGGGAATCACAACATACATATCATCAAAATATCGAACACGTCAAATTCACATGATTACACGCAACATGACTTCTCCCGTGACCTCAAGAACAAAGGTAACTACTCACAAATAATAATCATGCTCAAGATCAGAGGAGTAATGAATAGCATAATGGATCTGAACATATAATCTTCCACCAAATAAACCATATAGTAATCAACTACGCAAGGTAATCAACACTACTAGTCACCCACAGGTACCAATCTGAGGTTCCGGTACAAAGATTGAACACAAGAGATGAACTAGGGTTTGAGAGGAGATGGTGATGTTGAAGATGTTGCTGAAGATTGGCCTCCCAAAGATGAGAGGGGTGTTGGTGAAGACGATAGCTTCGATTTCCCCCTCCGGGAGGGAAGTTGCCCCGGTGAAATCGTTCCGCCGTAGGGTAAAAGTGCTCCTGCCCAAGTTTCGCCTCGAGGCGGCGAAGCTTCGTCCCGAAAGTCCTCCTCCTATTTTTTAGGTGTTTTGGGAATTTATACCAGAAGATGGGCACCAGAAGCAGGCCAGGCTAGGCACGATACACCAGGGCGCGCCCAGGGGGGGCTGGCGCGCCCTGGTGGGTGGTGCCCACCTGGGGGCCCTCCTCCATTAGTTTTCAGCTCCAGTAATTTTTATTAAATAAAAAAATAATCTCCGTAAATTTTCAGCTTCATTGGAGTTGTGCAGGATAGGTATCTGTGACGTGCTTTTCTTGGGTCCAAAATACCAGCTGCCAGTATCCCCCCTCTTTGTGTAAACCTTGCATATTATGAGAGAAAGGCATTAGAATCAGTCCCAAAAGCATTATTATTCGACAAAACAAAGTAAATAACAGTAGGAAATCATGATGCAAAATGGACGTATCAATTCCCCCAAGCTTAGACGTCGCTTGTCCTCAAGCGAAAGCCGATATTGAAAAGCATGTCCACATGGTTTAAGAGAGAGGTGTCGATAAAAACAAAATACGTACATAGAAGCATCATGCTTATTAACATAACAGCAACAAACTCTAACATAAGAACTTATTTCAATATATTTTTATCATAAAGCTCCTCATGAGCAAGTAACAATTCATCACAACATAGAAGTATGAGGCATAAACCTTATTGGAAACCAACAAACTATGATCTCAGTCAACTTTGCAACTACAATTCATCATATTTTCAGGAAGGGTCTCATGTCGGAGCCTTTTGGCAAGTCCACATACTCAACTATCATTTAGTCTTCTATGATTGCTAACGGTCACGGCATACCCATGAACAAAAAGTTTCAACCGGACACATAGGAAGATAGGGGCTTATAGTTTTGCCTCCCAGCTCACTCACCTCAAGGGTGATGTCAACAATAATAACTCATGGCCACCCATATCCAGCTGGATATATGTGCCTAGATCTTTCCTCACCACACGATGCTTGCAAAGGAAAAAGTAAAAAGGAATAGAGAAGAATACTTTGACTCTTGCATAAAAGTAAGTGCATAAAAGTAAAAGATAGGCCCTTCGTAGAGGGAAGCAGAGGTTGTCATGCGCTTATTCGTTTGTATGCCCAATCCCTTAATGTAAAAGAACGTCACGCTATATTGCCCCCTATGATAGCAACCTTTATTATGCCGTCCGTCGCTTTTATTACTTTGCCATCATAAGTTCGTATAACGCTCAATTTTCTCTTACACTAATTGATCAAAACATTTTTAGAAGCAATTTTTATTGCCTTATTGCACCGATGACAACTTACTTGAAGGATCTTTCTCGATCCATAGGTAGGTATGGAGGACACTCAAGGAAAGAGTTTGGGTTTGGGTTTTTGGATGCACAAGTAGTATCTCTACTTAGTGCGGAATTTTTGGCTAGCAAAGATATTGAGCAAGCACCACATGTTAAAGGATCTATGACAATATAACTTCTATGTGGATATGAACAAACATAAATCATTACGTTGTCTTCCTTGTACAACGTCAACAATTTTGACATATAATATTTGATGGGGGCTCACAATCATAAAATAAGTCCAAGATAGTGTATTTGCATGTGAATCTTCTCTTCGCTAATTAATTCTTTCATGAATTGCATCATTGACCAATGCTATGTTTGTCAATCTCCAATAAATTTTACTACTTATACTTTTCCCTATGTGATGTCATTACTCACCATAAGATTAGCATATGATTCTTTTCATTTATTTATCTTTCTTTTATTTGATTGCAACAAGAAAGTAAAGAAGCAAAAACTCAAACTAAACTTTAGTATATAACTTTCACTCGATTACATAGATAGGTAGACCACAAAACTAACACACGAAAATAGATCTCGCTAAACTTTTATTCGACTAAGGCAAAGGGAAACTTAAGATAGAACCAAAATAGGTAAAGGTGAATAAAAGTGATGGTGATACGATACCGGGGCACCTCCCCCAAGCTTGGCTCAAGCCAAGGGGAGTGCCCATACCATGTGCTCAAGTCTCCTTTGGTGGTGGTGATGAAGAAGGTGGAGGTGTTGATGTAGTAAGCTTGTCCTCCAGCTTCTAGGGTAGGGGCTCCCCATCAAAGGTTGATGCGAGAGTCCCCTGAGTACTGCAACTGGCAGATAAACTCATACCTTTAAATCTTGCTTCATATTCGAAGAATTGATTTTGAAGATCATAAACTGGGCTCTACAGAAAATTAATTTGCTCGTTGAGGGTGGAGATGATGTCCTTAACAGACCGGCCATCCACCATCTGATCACGGGTGAATTCCGTGATCATGGAGTGATTGGCACTAAGTCCACGCTCCACCATCTTCTGGCACTTGAAGATTTCCTGCTCCACCGCTTCAAGCCTAGCCTCCACACTCCTGGTCTTCTTAGGTCCTTGAACATCACGGATGTGGAGCACCCCCTCACGCATCTCAATGGCTTGAGGGTGCTTCATCACCTCCGGCAAATACGGGTTGATGACCTTCTCGAAGAACTTGTCCTTGGAGGAGCTTTGTGGAGCCATGGAAATCTAGATCTAATGAGAAAACAACAAGAAACAAGAACAGAGGATTTTTCTGCGATGCGGTCGTCAAAACAGTCGGGGGTATATATAGAGAATTTTTATTCTTGGGAAACAAGTATTTGGAAGGAAAACGGAGTCGGGAAGGCACCCGAGGTGGGCACCACCCACCAGGGTGCGCCCAAGGGTGCTTGGTGCGTCCTGGTGTATCGTGCTCACCTCGATCACCTTCCGGTTTATTTTTTTATTCCTAAAATTTCAAAATATTCCAAAACTGACAGAAAATATTTTTGCGGATTTTTCGGAGTCCGTTTACTTACCGTATCACGTACCTCCTATTTTTAAGTATTCTGGAGTGTTCCGGAAGGTTTCTTTTATGTGTTCCTCCGGTGTCAAGGTTTGGATAACATTGCTTTCAACGTTAATAGGCGTACCTGAGATATAATGCTTAATTCTTCGGCCATTGACCACCTTCGGGTTAGTACCTTCAGCGTTATTAATCTTGATAGCTCCAGAACGATAAACCTCTTCAATAATATATGGCCCCTCCCATTTGGAGAGAAGTTTTCCTGCAAAGAATCTTAAACGAGAGTTGAATAAAAGAACATAATCTCCTATTTTGAATTCCCGCTTTTGGATTCTTTTGTCATGCCATCTTTTTACTTCTTCTTTCAATAGCCTGGCATTTTCATAAGCTTGGGTTCTTCATTCATCTAGTGAGCTAATATCAAATAGCCTCTTCTCACCGGCAAGTTTGAAATCATAATTGAGTTCTTTAATTGCCCAAAATGCTTTGTGTTCTAGTTCTAGAGGCAAATGACAAGCTTTCCCATATACCATTTTATATGGAGACATACCCATAGGATTTTTATAAGCTGTTCTATAGGCCCAAAGTACATCATCTAATTTCTTAGACCAATTCTTACGAGACCTATTGACAGTTTTTTGTAGTATTAATTTTATTTCTCTATTGCTAAGTTCAACTTGACCACTAGATTGAGGATGATAGGGTGATGCCATTCTAAGGTTAACATCATATTTAGCAAGCATCTTACGAAAAGCACCATGAATAAAGTGTGAACCACCATCGGTCATTAAATATCTAGTTACTCCAAACCTCGGGATGATAACCTCTTTAAGCATTTTAATGGAAGTGTGGTGATCAGCATTACTCGTTGGAATAGCTTCTACCCACTTAGTGACATAATCAACCGCAACTAAAATATGAGTGTACCCATTAGAGGAAGGAAAAGGCCCCATGTAATCAAAACCCCACACGTCAAATGGTTCAACAACAAGTGAATAATTCATAGGCATTTCTTGACGCTTACCGATATTACCAATTCTTTGACATTCATCACAAGACAAGACAAACTAACGGGCATCTTTGAAAAGAGTAGGCCAATAAAATCCGGATTGCAATACCTTATGAGCAGTTCTATCTCCTGCATAATGTCCTCCATAAGCTTCGGAATGACATTTCTGTAGGATCTGTTCCTATTCATGCTCAGGTACACAACGCCTAATAATACCATCTACTCCTTTATAAAGATGTGGGTCATCCCAAAAGTAATGTCTCAAGTCATAGAAGATTTTTTTCTTTTGTTGGTATGTGAAACTAGGTGGTATATATTTAGCAGCAATATAATTAGCATAATCAGCATACCAAGGTGTGTTGTGTGAGACACTTATTGCAGCTAGCTATTCATCAGGGAAACTATCATCAATAGGTAGTGGGTCATCAAGGATATTTTCTAACCTAGACAAGTTATCAGCTATGGGGTTCTCAGCTCCTTTCCTATCAACGATATGTAACTCAAATTCTTGAAGCAAAAGAACCCACCCAATTAGCCTAGGTTTAGCATCTTTGTTTTCCATAAGATATTTTATAGCAGCATGATCGGTGTGAACAATAACTTTGGAGTCAACAATATAGGATCTAAATTTATCACAAGCAAACACAACTGCTAAAAATTCTTTTTTAGTAGTGGCATAATTTCGTTGGGCACTATCTAGAGTTTTACTAGCATAATGGATAACATTAAATTTCTTATCAACTCTTTGTCCTAGGACAGCTCCAACATCATAATCACTAGCATCACACATGATTTCAAAAGGCAAGTTCCAATCAGGTGGTTGAACGATAGGTGCAGAGGTTAAAGCTTTCTTGAGTGTTTCAAAGGCTTCTACACAATCATCATCAAAAACAAAAGGGATATCCTTTTGCAAAAGATTAGTAAGAGGCCTAGAAATTTTAGAGAAGTCTTTAATGAACCTCCTATAAAAACCAGCATGACCAAGGAAATTTCGAATACCTTTAATATCTTTAGGACATGGCATTTTCTCAATTGCATCAACCTTAGCTTTATCCACCTCAATACCTCGCTCAGATATTTTATGCCCCAAGACAATACCTTCATTAACCATAAAGTGGCACTTCGCCCAATTCAAGACAAGATTAGTTTGTTCACATCTCTGCAAAACTCGATCAAGGTTGCTTAAGCAATCATCAAAAGAAGTTCCGTAAACGGAAAAATCATCCATGAAAACACCTCCACAATCTTTTCACAAAAATCAGAGAATATAGCAGTCATACATCTTTGAAAGGTAGCAGGTGCATTGCATAAAGCAAAAGGCATACATCTATAAGCATAGGTTCAAAAAGGGCAAGTAAAGGTGGTTTTCTCTTGATCGGATTGTGACACAGGTATTTGAGAGAAACCAGAATATCCATCTAGGAAACAAAAGTGTGTGTGCTTATATAGTCTCTCTAGCATTTGATCAATGAAAGGCAAAGGGTAATGATCTTTTCTAGTAGCTTTATTTAATTTTCTAAAATCAATTACCATTCTATAGCCAGTGACAACTCTTTGTGGGATGAGTTCATTCTTATCATTAGGAACAACGGTAATACCTCCTTTCTTAGGGACACAATGAACGGGACTTACCCATCTACTATCAGCTATGGGATAGATTATACCTGCTTCCAGAAGCTTTAATATTTCAGATCTTACCACTTCTTTCATCTTAGGATTCAATCGTCGTTGGTGATCAACAACGGGTTTAGCATCAGGTTCCATATTGATCTTGTGCTGACATAGAGTGGGACTAATGCCCTTAAGATCATCAAGAGTATATCCAATAGCAGCCCGGTGCTTCCTTAGAACTTTCAATAATCTTTCTTCTTCATGTTCTAAAAGGTTAGCACTAATAATAATAGGATATATCTTTTTCTCATCAAGATAAGCATACTTCAAAGTGTCAGGCAATTGTTTCAATTCAAACACGGGATCACCTTTAGGTGGAGGAGGACCTCCAAGAGTTTCAATAGGCAAATTGTGTTTCAGGAGAGGTTGTTGTTCGAAGAAAAATTGATCTATTTCATTTCTTTCACGCATGTGCATATCATTTTCATGGTCAAGCAAATATTGTTCTAATGGATCAGTAGGAGGCACAGCAATAGAAGCAAGAACAATTATTTCATCTTCACTAGGTAACGCTTTATCACGAGGTTGTCTACTAAACTTGGAAAAATTAAACTCATGAGACACATTACCAAAACTGACACCGACAGTTTGTTTTTCACAATCTATCTTAGCGTTGACGGTGCTCAAGAAAGGTCTACCAAAGATAATGGGACAAAAGTCATCTTGTGGAGAACCAAGAACTAGAAAATCAGTAGGGTATTTTACTTTCCCACACAAGGCTTCAACATCTCTAACAATCCCAAGTGGTGTGATAGTATCTCTATTAGCAAGTTTAATAGTAACATCAATATCTTCCATTTTAGCAGGTGCTATTTCATTCATAATTTCTTGGTATAAGGTAAAAGGGATAGCACTCACACTAGCACCTAAATCACATAAACCATGATAGCAATGATCTCCTATTTTAACCGAGACAATGGGGAAGCCTTCTATAGGTCTATGTTTATCTTTCTTATCAGGTTTAGCAATTCTAGCAGCTTCATCACAAAGGTAGATGACATGCCCATCAATATTTTCTTCCAAGAGATCTTTAACCATAGCAACACTAGGTTCTACTTTAATTTTTTTAGGGGGTTTAGGTGCTCTTATATTACTCTTATGAACCACGGTTGATACCTTAGCATGTTCCTTTATCCTAACAGGGAAAGGTGGCTTTTCAATATAAGCAGTAGGCACAACTGGATCAACATTGTAAAGGATGGTTTCTTCTTTAGCTATGACCAGGTTTTTTAATCTCTTCTTTAATAGGGGGATGATATTTAAACCACTTCTCCTTAGGGACATCAACGTGAGTAGCAAATGCTTCGCAGAAAGAGGCTACTATCTCATAGTCAAGTCCATATTTAGTGCTGAACTTGTGAAAAGTATCGGTATTCATAAAAGATTTAACATAATCAAATTCAAGCTTTATACCTGACTCATTACGTTCGTCAAGTTCCCAATCTTCAAAGTTATGTTTAATTCTTTCCAAGAGAACCCACTTGAAATCAATAGTCTTCTTCATATAAGAACCAGCACAAGAAGTATCGAGCATGGATTGATCATTATGAGAAAGCCGAGCATAAAAATTCTGAATGATAACTTCCCTCGGAATGTCATGATTGGGGCATGAATATAACATTGACTTAAGCCTCCCCCAAGCTAGAGCGATACTTTCTCCTTCACAGGCCAAAAATTATATATATAATTCCGATCACGATGAACTAGATGCATAGGATAAAACTTTTGATGGAATTCTAATTGCAAACGATTCCAGTTCCAAGATCCAAGGTCATCACATAGCCTATACCATGTCAATGCTTTTCCCTCCAAATATAAAGGGCAAACCTTCTTCTTAACTTCATCTCCGGGTAAACCTGCAAGCTTAAATAATCCACATATTTCGTTCACATATAAGAGATGCATATCAGGATGTTTCAGTTCCATCTCCTGCATAAGGTTTAGCAAGCAAGTGTTCTAGCATACCCGAAGGAATTTCATAAGTAACATTTTCACTAGGTGCTATAGGTTGAGGGGTAATTAATTGTGGTTCCAATCGAGGTGAAGATACCCCGAACAAACCCTCAAAGGATTGTTCTCCATAGTAGCAAGTAGCGATAAATTTTAGCACGTAGTATAAGTTTTTCCTTACCGATTTCCACTTACCAAGAGCGCTTCACTCCCCGGCAACGGCGCCAGAAAAGAGTCTTGATGACCCACAAGTATAGGGGATCAATCGTAGTTCTTTCGATAAGTAAGAGTGTCGAACCCAACGAGGAGCAGAAGGAAATGACAAGCGGTTTTCAGCAAGGTAATTTCTGCAAGCATTGAAATTGTAGGTAATAGATAGTTTGATAGCAAGGTAATTTGTAACGAGCAAGTAACGGTAACGGTAAACAAGGTGCAGCAAGGTAGCCCAATCCTTTTGAGGCAAAGGACAGGCCAGAACAATCACTAGTAATAGGCAAAGTGTTCTTGAGGGTACACGGGAATTTCGTCTAGTCACTTTTATCATGTTGGTTTGATTCGTGTTTGCTACTTTGATAATTTGATATGTGGGTGGACCGGTGCTAAGGTGCTGTTCTTACTTGAACTAACAACCTACTTATGATTAACCCCGTCGCAAGCATCCGCAACTACGAGAAAAGTATTAAGACAAAGTCTAACCATAGCATTAAACATGTGGATCCAAATCAGCCCCTTACGAAGTACGCATAAACTAGGGTTTAAGCTTCTGTCACTCTAGCAACCCATCATCTAATAACTACTCCACAATGCATTCCCTTTGGCCCATGAATGGTGAAGTGTCATGTAGTCGACGTTCACATGACACCACTAAGGGAATCACAACATACATATCATCAAAATATCGAACACATCAAATTCACATGATTACACGCAACATGACTTCTCCCGTGACCTCAAGAACAAAGGTAACTACTCACAAATAATAATCATGCTCAAGATCAGAGGAGTAATGAATAGCATAATGGATCTGAACATATAATCTTCCACCAAATAAACCATATAGTAATCAACTACGCAAGGTAATCAACACTACTAGTCACCCACAGGTACCAATCTGAGGTTCCGGTACAAAGATTGAACACAAGAGATGAACTAGGGTTTGAGACAAGATGGTGCTGTTGAAGATGTTGCTGAAGATTGGTCTCCCAAAGATGAGAGGGGTGTTGGTGATGACGATAGCTTCGATTTCCCCCTTCGGGAGGGAAGTTCCCCCGGCGGAATCGCTCCGCCGGAGGGCAAAAGTGCTCCTGCCCAAGTTCCGTCTCGAGGCGGCGGCGCTTGATCCCGAAAGTCCTCCTCCTAAATTTTTTAGGTTTTTTGGGAATTTATACCAGAAGATGGGCACCGAAAGCGGGCCAGGCTGAGCACGATACACTAGGGCGCGCCCAGGGGGGCCTGGCGCGCCCTGGTGGGTGGTTCCCACCTGGGGGCCCTCCTCCAGTAGTTTTCTGCTCCAGTAATTTTTATTAAATACAAAAATAATCTCCGTAAATCTTCAGCTTCATTGGAGTTGTGCAGAATAGGTATCTCTGACGTGCTTTTCTTGGGTCCAGAATTCCAGCTGCCGGTATCCTCCCTCTTTGTGTAAACCTTGCATATTATGAGAGAAAAGGCATTAGAATCACTCCGCAAAGCATTATTATTCGACAAAACAAAGTAAATAACAGTAGGAAATCATGATGCAAAATGGACGTATCAGGCAATCACCGGAACCCGTACAAATTGCTCGGGGGAATCTCCACAACATAATTGGAGACCCCGACGCTTGCCTGGAGCTTTGAACCACAGTGATTGAGCTCCGAGGCACCACCAACCGTCTAGGGCGCCAAGGCACCCAAGAGGAACAAGCTCGAGGGTGCTCAAACACCCAAGAGTAATAAGCTTCTCAAACTTCACTTCCACATATCACTAGGGAGAATTCAAACCTATGCACCAAATGCAATGGCAAGGGCACACGGAGTGCCAAAGTCCTTCTCTCCCAAATCCCACCACAACAACTAATGCTATGGAAGAAAATGAGAGGAAGAACGAGGAAGAACACGAAGAACTCCAAGATCTAGATCCAAGGGGTTCCCCTCACATAGAGGAGAAAGTGATTGGTGGAAATGTGGATCTAGATCTCCTCTCTCTTTTCCCTCAAGAACTAGCAAGAATCAGAGAAGGGATTCAGAGTTAGCAAGCTCGAAGAAGGTCAACAATGGGGCAAACACGAGCTCAAAGGATGAGAACCATTGGGGAAGAATACCACCTTAAATAGGTTCCCCCAAATCGAACCGTTATGCACTCAGCCCGTGCATAAGCGGTAGTACCACTCAGGTTAGCGGTACTTCTGCTGGTATGAAAGCATCAAACCATAGCATGCAACAGAGGAGCTCAAAGGAGGCGGTAGAGCCGCCGAAGCGGTACTACCGCTTCCTCTAGTGCTACTTCTGCCCGGAGCGGTACTATCGCCCTCTACTGCCGAGCAGAACCGCCCAGAAAACCAACATATCCAGAGAGAAAAATATAAGCGGAAGTAGCAACGGTAGTACACAGCGGAAGTACCGCTCAAGAGGTACTACCGTGGTACCAAGCAGTACTACCGCCTGATCAGAGAAAAACAGCTTTGGCACTAAAACTGCCATAACTTTCGCATACGAGCTCCGAATTGAGCAAACTCAAGCTTGTTGGATAGCAGACGACAAGTACTATCCAAACGGCCATATTATGAAAATGCCAATGATATAGAGATGTGAAACCTCTATGAATGAAGAACCGGCAAAAACTCCAACATCGAAAACATCATAGAAGATGCATATGGACTCCGTTTTCGATGAACTTGAGCTTGTCATGAAGCTGACCATAAGCTCAAGAACGCACATAGAGAAAAGCCAACCAAGAACCAAGAAATATGATGATGCCAAGAATGCAATGGTTTGAGCTCTCAATGAACGATATGGTCAAGCTACTCACTTGAGAGCCCCCCTTGATAGTACGGCTATCGATCCTATAACCCGGTCTCCCAACTACCACCATGAGACCGGTAAAATAGAAAACCCAATCAAGGTCAAACCTTTGCCTTGCACATAGTCCACTTGAGCTAGATGATGACAATCTTGTCCTCCTCAAGATGGACCACCTTTCTTGATTGCGTCGGCTCGATGAATACTAGTAGGTTGCTCCCCATACTCCACTATGGGTGAGCCACTCTTCGGCACATCTTCACAAGTCCATTGTCACCACAATGAATGGCAAGATTGAAGCATGATCTCTCTGTGATGCTTCACTTGAACTTGCACACCACAACCTTGATGACGATCACCACTTGATATCATCCTCCATGGGTTGTATGGGATCTTCCTATTGATGCAAGCCCCATGGAATATACCTAACCCCACAACGAACACTCACAAGGATCATGGGTTAGTACACAAAGCGTAATGGACAATACTTACCATACCATGAGATCACTTGATCCCACTTGGTACATCTTCTATGCTTTGTGTGTTGATCAACTTGATTCGTTCTTTGACTTAGTCTTGATCAACCTTGCATCTTATCTTCAATCTTCATAAAGATGATGCCTTGAAGGTAAACATGAATGATCACATAATCTTCTTCTTCAAGACATGCTTGCAATAAGCTCAACTCTCACATGACCAATCTTTGGATAAAACCTTGAATACCACCTTAGTCACCATATAAACTCCTTCAAACCAACAGATGGACTTCAAGAAGTGCCTATGGAAAATCCTTCGAATATAACTCAAGGCAACCATTAGTCCATAGGGATTCTCATCAATTACCAAAACCACACATGGATAAATGTGCTCTTACAGTTTCTAATTGATCGATCACTACTGCCACTAAGGAAACAAAAAATGTCAAACATGGACTTCGAGTCCCCTACAAATAAATCATAATACCGGATGCACTTACCGTGCGCTTCTCTAGTAAAGGTTTTTATTTGTGTCACCTCGGCCTCCGAGGTGCTTAGCCGTGTCTCGGTCTAAGCCAACTCCTTGGACAGGTCTTCGTTCTTCTTCCGAGATGACTGCGAAATAATGGCATGTTTTATCAAGCCTCAATATGACCACATGTGTCCACACTTCGGCTTGGGGGCTTCTGGCCTCCGCATTAACAATATCTCGTCTGATTAACAGAATCCACCAGTCGGATGTACCATCCGACCAGTGTCGTGGGGTCTACTGCCTAGTACGACAGTATGTACTTTTTTCTAGAAAAGCCTTCGGCATATGAACACCGACAATCAAACAGAGTTCACTCCTACATAAAGTAAATTCGAAAGGAATAAGTACCTGCGAACCTTTGGACATGATGTCCACCGCCGCCTCAAAGGCGGAATGAGCAGTGCAAAGATAAGCATCCACCGAGCTAAGAGCATTGAGCTCTTGACTGGTAAATGCAGGATTCTTCAAAGCAGCTCTTCGGTGCCGATGGTTCATTGCGCTTCTGACCTCGGAGACAGTACCGAACAGGTCCCCGAAATGGCCGGTTGAGGCACTTCGAGGGCATACCTTGAGGTAAAGGTTATCTCGACGCTAGTCCTCCGAGGCGGATTGTTTGCCCTCCCGGCTATCGTTGCTTCGGCAGACGGCCTGTGCAGAACCAAGTAATCAGGTGTGTGATCCTTGACTTTTGGAAAAGAACATAAGGCTGGTGAGAAATACATATTCAAAGGATGAGCATCACACTCCACCTTCATTGCCATTTCCTGTTGAGGGGCAGCCTGCGCGACAATGGAAGGGCCTCGAGAGGGGATCTATCGATGCACGAATGCTTTGAGTGTCGACCCTTAGGAAGAAGAGTCAGGGTCCTTGGGGTTCCTCCAGTTGAAGTTCTCTTTCGATTGGGAACGGAAAGAGGTTTTACCGATGAGGAAGTTTGTATCCCCGGCAGGTCCGGGATGATAGCCACTCGGGGGGGCGTCAAGGCTCTCTTGATAAAATGTCCCCTCCTCATCTTCATGGAAGATGGGGTCGTCGTCACGATGATATGTCCCCGGCTCAGGCGTGGGACATTTCAATGGCTTGACCCACCGCCTCCATCTCTGGAAAAGCATGATGACTCTTTAGAACCAACACGGCACGCTACTTGGATGAAGGAAGAAGTTTAAAAAGACTTACTATGTCGCCAGGATTATGGTGAGATAGGTCGTCTATGAATTTCCTCATGGCAAAATCCACGGGTTCTCCCTTATATATGATAGCTAGGGTCGTGCTGAAGGCCGCATCATTTTTGAAGTCTTTCTGAATTGATCGAGAGACGTCATCGTTCCCATTGTACATATATAGCAGATGATGTCATTGCCGAAGAGGTTGGACTCTTCGGATGATGGTTGTTGCCATCACATCTATAATAGTCAAGACGGTATTGGTTAGGCATTTCACCTTAGCCGCGAGACAGGCCACATCGGTGTCGTCCTTCTGAGCAGTGCTTCGTGGTCTCCAGCTAAAGCGTTTCTTTGGAGGGTCCGAGGAGAATATGGGATCCCGGTCCGAACTGGGTCATGCAGGGGGACGTCGGCCATGTAGAACCACTCGGATGCCCATGTATCATCTTCTCGAGGGGTGCTAGTGGGGTAGCCGGTCCCAGCTATTCTGCATACCTCAATGGCTCCTACTTTGAGTAATTCCCCGTCTCGGGAACATGGCATCACACAAAAATATCTCCTCCATAGACCGAGGTGTGCTTCACAGCCAAGGTACATCTCCCAGAGGGCGACGAACCTCGCGATTGCAATACCAAATTGGGGGTCAAGTGATTGAGTTAGATTCCATAGAACTCGAGCAAGCCTCGGAGGAAAGGATGGATAGGGAACCCTAGGCCACAGAGAAGAAAGGGCACAAAACATACCTGCTCGCCCCCATGAGCGATAGGATGGCTATCGGCGCGTGTTTTCCCGTTGACGGATATTAGGCCCGGGTGAATTGCGGCCAAATCCGGATCTGGTAGGTAACCTTGAGTGGAAAACCGGTACAGTTGAAGGCGCATGACGGCGCAACTTCTCCAGTCGACCTTGAGGGGACCATGGGGGCGCTAGGAGCCCGCGTCGCTATCCATAGCTGGAACTCTTGAAGCTAGACTTTGAGGAGGAAAATGGCGCTGAACGGTGAGAAGGAGAGGCCAAGATGCGCTTGGGCGCAACTTTCGGCCAGGTACCAGTTAAATAAAACAAGGAAGGGGCGACACTTTGACATCTGGCCATAAAAACGGCTCGGTTCCCTAGGCAACACGAAGCTCGAGGTGGCATGTGGTGGGGCCAGGGTCGAAGTAAACTCGCATGTTCAAATTGAATATTCCAAAGCTGGAACAGGAACTCGCCTGTCGAACCGAAGACTCCTAAGCCGAAGTTACACGTCCGAAGAAGATTGTCATCCTCAGCATCGAAGACCAGTTCGGGGGCTACTAACTATGTCCTGGACTAGGGGGTCCCGGCCGAGCTGGCCTAGTCCATGGGCTGGGCTGACGGCCCATCAAGAAGGAAGGACTCCAGAGGCCTCAACCCATGGCGTAAGCATATGAGACTTCACCGAAGACATCACGTGTACTCCAAGTATGGCCATTAGATTCGGCATGTAATCCCTTGATGGCAACTGACCATATGTAACCCTAGATACACCCGGTGCCGATATAAGCCGGAGGGATAAGTCTGTAGAAGATACACAGACATTCATCATCATCACCCCTAGGGTTTAGACCACAACTTACGATCTTGAGGTAGATCAACTATGTACTTTGATACACCCATAATATAAGCAAGAGTAGGACGTAGGGTTTTACCTCATTAAAGAGGGCCCGAACCTGGGTAAAAGCTTCGTGTCCACTGTCTCTTGTTACTCATCGATCTGATCTCACAGCTCGGGCCCCCCTACCCGAGGTCTGCTGGTTCTGACACCGACACCGGGGGAGGGCGTTTGTTTCCTGGTTGGTTCGGGTACCCGAGGTGGCGGTTGTGCAATGACTCTTTTCATTTGGGGTGGGGAACCCCCCCCCCCCTTCTTCCACCTCCAACCCTAATCTTATTGCAACTTTTCCTCTGCATCATTGTTGATCTCTTGGATCTTGCTTACTCTCAATTCCTCCTATGTTCTTGATTCTTTTTGAGGGAAAAGAGAGAACAGTCTTATATCCATATTTTCACCAATCATTTTCTCCTCTAAGTGAGGGGAACCTCGTGGATCTATATCTTCGATTTTTGTTCTCCTCTTTCGTTCTTCCCATCATATTCATCCATTGCATCTGGTTGTTGTGGTGGGATTTGGGAGACAAGGGCTTGAGTACTCCATGTGCTCTTGCCATTGTGTTTGGTGCATAGGTTTGAGTAATCCATAGTGATACGTGGAAAGTTTGAGAAGCTTATTACTCTTGGATGCTTGGTACCCTAGAGCTTGTTCCTCTTGGGTGCTTGGGTGCCCTAGACGGTTGGTGTTGTTGCGGAGCTCAATCATTGTGGTGTAAAGCCTCGGGCAAGCTTCGGGAGCCTCCAATTATGTTGTGGACATTGCACCGAGCAATTTGTAAGGGTTTGGTGATCGCCCTCAAGGGTATGCAATTGTACGAGTTCGGTGATCGCCCTCATGGGTCCCTTACCGGAGTCACGTCTGCTTGCATTGTGCGAGGGTGTGAGGAGAATACGGCGAGCCATTGTGGCGCTTGGGGAGCATTGTGCCTCCACACCGCTCTAACAAACATTAACATCCGCAATGGTGTGAACTTCGGGATACATCGTCGTATCTGCGTTCCTCGGTTATCCCTTACCCGAGCCATTTACTTATGCACTTACTTTGTGATAGTTATCGTGCTTCAAGTTATATATCTTGCTATCAAATTGTCGTTTATCTTACTTAGCATAAGTTGTTCGTGCACATAGTTGAGCATAGTTTATTTAGATTTTATGCTTGGTAAATTAAATGCTAATTTATTATGCATTTATTCCAACCTAAACCATAATTGTTTTTAAATCCTCTATTCACCCTGCCTTCCCCTAGACGACATCCACGTACTTCCAAGTTGTACGGTAAAAAAATTGCAATATTTCACTTAAAAGACTACATGCTTTCATAGCTGCCATAGGTTGGTAGATACAATTGAGAGGTTTCACAATATCAAACTAAATTAAACAGTTTCTTTGAAAATGGTTACAACATGGTTCATAGTAAAATTGCATAGGCAATTCATCCAAGAAAACAAACAACTGACATAAAAAAAACCAGACAAATATAATCCTCCAGCATCCCTACAACATTCCTTTGAATAAAAGAGGCCCTTTGTTGAGGTGGTTCATGCGAGTGTGGTTACACCACATGTATTTGGCACAAATGGTATGTGAGAAAATCGACATTGATATTTTGATTTGGCATGGAAGAGACACATAGTTTCTATAACATGCGTGTAGTCCTAGATACATGATAGTAAATGTAAGGGCATTTCATAACTTAACATATATCAATAATACATTAATATCTTTGAAATACATATTAAAAGCGATAGTTACTGCAATAGAAGACGACGATTTGGTAATAGGGAGCATCTGCTCCCTAGGATGAACAGTAAAATGAAAACAAAAATTGACCCCAAAGATGCACAAGTTTTCTAGGTGTGTGAAAATTTTCGTGATGTTTTTTCACATAAGAAGCTGTGAACAGAAAAAAATCGGCTTTTTGAGTAAGGTTCAAAATTTCAATTTTGGAGCAATGACTACGTATTTTGCATGCCCTTAAATAAACTTGTTCATCTTTGACCTAGAAAAAAGTCATATGTTTCTTTTTCTGCTCTTTAGTTTTACTGTTCATCTAAGAGCATTTGTACTCGCGATCAGCAAGGATTACCACTATAGTACTCCCTCTCTAAACTAAGATTATTAAAGTAGTGTTCTAAATGTTCTTATAAACGTTCCTATATTAGTTTACGGTGGAAGTATATGCTATCGGAAGTTTACATTATCACGTCCATTCCGTCTCATCTACAAACTCCGCACCATCTTAAGAGTGCATTTTCAATCATTTCTTTGCCTACTTTCTACGCAACGGAGAAATGGGGAACTGGTGTAGGCTCCTTCAACATTCATCCATAGGAGGGCATCGGAATATAAAAATCGGGAAGGAGGAATGGGTCACTTTCTCTTCCACAGTTCAACGAGTGCAGCGTTGGGAAGGTGTGGACAGAATGAGGTCAGCAAAATCTAGTGGGTAGATCCGTGGCAGCTATGGATGGGGCTGGAAGCAGCAAGCCAACAAAGGGGCTTCTATGTTTTTACAGAGCGATTTTCTTCGGCTGGGCTCGGCTCATGATGTAGTACACACTACCTCTCCGTCTAGCTCTCTGCTCAACCCTCGCCTCTCAGTCACAAGCTCACAGCCACCCCATGACGAGGTGCCTAAGGCCAACTCCAACGCGACCTCAAATCGTCCGTCCGCGTCCGTTTGAGGGTAAACTGATAGAAATCACGGCCCAACGCGCGGGAGCAAACCGACAAATGTCCGTTTTCGGTCCGCTTTCGACCCATTCCGAGTCTAAGTTTGGGCCGCGTTTGCGGCCAAAAGGACAGCGCGTGGACGGACGGGGCGCACGCCTTTGTCCGCCCCTGACCCGTCCGTCGGTGACACACCCCTCTCATTTTCCCTCCATTTTGTCCAAACCCTCCCGCCTCCATGGACGGCGACCCGACAAACCCCGGCGATGCGGCCGCGGCGTGCCCCCGGCGAAGAAGAAGGGTCCCAAGGGTCCCAGGAAGCCTCGGTCTGAGTGCACGTCGGAGGAGATCGCCCGACTCGATGCCCAAGCGGCGAATAGGAGGGGCCGGCGGACAAAGGCCGACGTCGCCGCGCGGCGTCATGCGCAGCATCCGGCCGACGCCGACGAGAAAGAATCCATCGACGCCAAGGCGCACGCCCTCCTCATGCTAGGGTTGGCACGACCACCGCCGGCCATCCTCTCGGTCGCTGCCATAGCCGCGACGAGCATGAGATCGTCAGCCGGTCGCCCTCCTCAGCACCGGTCGCCGAGCTCGTCCACCACACCCGGTCCGCCGCCATACGGCCATGGGCAGACACGGTTCTCCACATCACCGGAGGGCAGCGTGGTCGCTCCAGCCACGCCCGCGGGTGTCATCGACCTCAACGTGACGCTGGCCACACGTCCGACGGGACGCAAAGGAAGCAGCCCCGGTCGTGTCCGACGGCAGGCTTCGCCGGCGTCCGCAAGCTGTTCGATGTAATGGCACAGCCGACGACCCTGATTGCTTGGCGTTCATGGAGAGCGTTATCTTTGAGGGCCGTGGCGAGGCCTTCCAGCTCCACGGCCAAGGCAAGACTTTCGATCCCAACGAGAGCAAGAGCCAGAGCCAGGAAGGTCGCGGCCACTAAGAAGGACCCTAAGAGCATTTACAACTTGGCAGCCCAAACCGTCACCAAACACCCTGACGGACGCCCGATCACTGACCTGTCGTAAAAAGCCGACCCAGTTGGTCGCCTTAAACCGGCCTCAAATACTCGGACTGTCCGGTGCTCCTTATATCCAACCCAAATGTAAGACGGATATAGGACTGTCCGGACGCGTCCGCCATGTCGGCTTGGCCCAGACTGGCCCACCCGTACCCCACAAATATCCCCATCTGAAAAACCCTAGACAACAGTGAATTCAAACTCCAATTCACTCCCCTCTCCGTCGACTCCACTTCAGATCCCCTTCAATCTGATTCGATGGCTGGCGACGAAAGCAGCGTTGGCTCGAGTGAGGAATTCGGCGGCTCCGCCGACTGGGCGAGCCTGCTGCGAAAAGAGGAGCCTGATGATGTGGAGGAGGTCACCCTCCGCACTGCGTTGAGGCGGCCGTGACTCGGCCAAGGGGGCATTGACAGCAGCGTGTCATCTTTCTCAGCGTCCGTCGCTCGTCGACGAAGCGCCTGCGACATCGTCGGCCTTTCTCGCCCGGCACGCACCTCCGGCCGCTCTGCTCCCGTCCTTCAGGTACGCCGCCTACCACAACCTTGTACTCCAGAAGTGGTACCTGAACACCGCTGGATCCTCGTGCCCGCGCTGACGTCGGCGTGCATGCAGACGCCCGAGTCCGAGGCACAAGTAGCCCGCCGTGAGCAATAGTGGGGAAAGCATTGACCGCACGTTGGTCACGTGCGAGCGCGCCGGTCGATCCCAAGGCGGCGCTCCTCGCGTCGGTCCTCCGCCGCTCTCTCAGGGTGACGGAGACGGATGCGCAGGCCCTCTGTGACAAGAATGCCAAGACGCTCCGACTCGCCAACGAAGTCGGTGCGCAAGGCAAACAAGGAGGCGGCGGCGAAGGTGGCCTGCCATGTGAAGGAGCAAGACCGTCATGCGAAGGAGCGGGACCGCCTGCTTCGTAGGGTTTCGGGCCGAAGGTTCAACTCCTACTCCGACCTGATGGACGACTTCAACTCCAGCTCCGATGATGACGCACCATCGCACGCCGACGCCTACTTGGAGGAGGGGCACAACTGCGTCGACGACCGGAAGGGGAAGGGGTCAGCGAGCAAATGGTGATTTCCTCCGCCCTTCCCCGTTTTATTTATGTTTTATCTATGTTTTAAGTAGTTTGTAGTATGGATTTGCACTGATGAACTCTAATGAACTATGCTCCTTTTGTCCAGTGTTGAAATGGTGATCCAATGAACTGCATGTTGATCGTGTTTATACTAGCATTGCATGGGTTGCATGGGTTTGAGGTTTCGAATATAAGGGACACGGATGTGGAAGCTAACATATGAGGCGTGACCGGTCAGTGCCAGCGGACGCACCCGGGTGCGTCTGCGAGCGTTTGACGGGCCTAATTTGCCAAGTCTGGTTTTAGATGCTCTAATGGAAACTTCCACGCAGATCATCAAATCAGCCTAAATGTCCGGACGAGTTGTCTGGATTTTTTTTTTACATCGGACATCCGCCGCTTGCGGCATTGAAGCCGTGTTGGTCCGTCTATCCTGGCTATTTAAGCCTTCTGACCGTTGTCGACAAACCCTACACCCTAACTTACCACTTTGCATATCCTCTCCTACCCACACCGCAACAAATGGCAGGTCCAACAGTAGCAAGTGGTTCTTCGCGCGCCCCTCTGTATCACAGGGAGCTCCAGATCGTGGCACCCCCGCCCATGGTCTCTTGGCCAGTCGATGTACACCACTCCCTCGTCCATGAAGCCAGATCCCATCTTGACCGACAATGAGGAGCCGTAGCAACCACCCATCCTTGCCAAGGACGCCCAAACATACGAGGAATCGTGTGGCAGATGGAGTTGCTACTCGAGCGATCCCGCTATGTCCTCGGTCTGGTGTCTCCCTCGCCCCCACGCAACCGTAAGGTCTAAATCGGACACTGCTTCGAGGAGGAGTCATCGTCGCCCACGCAGCCGTCACCAACGTGGCAAGGAAGTTGCACCAGCACCATCTTCATGTCGGTTGTCCAGTAGATAATGGCGCCCGATAACCATGAAATAGGAGGAGCCGCCCAACCCGGCGATCGCCGTGGCACGGGGCCGCCTCGCCTACTACATCAATGGTTGCGGCTTGTCCTCCTCCCTGAGGGCGACCTCCAAGGAGGCTCGCCGGTAGCGGCACAATGCGCAACATCGGGCGGCGTTGGCTTTGTCAAACGTCGCCTTTGCCTGGGTTCTCACGTGTTGGCGCAGCCCGAGGCTGCACCCTCTCTCTCTTGGACCTCTGCTCTCGCACGAACAAGGACAGGAGGTGGGAGACGACGACTGGAGTAGAGACACGGGAAGTTTTGCCGGCCGGCGCACGGAGCGCCGCCACGGGCGCTCAAACGCCCGAATCCTTTTCTCTTTTAACTCGCAGTACCTTGGAGATTACACCGGAGTGGGTTATATAGGCGCTCGGGCTCGCACACACGACGCCACGCCCGCGCACTCGACGCGCACACACACGCACTCACGCACCCACGACCAGCACGCCCCAGCTCCCGCACGACGCGCTCCAACGCCATCGCCACGGCCGGCCCGCTGCTGGACCAATTCCTCCGATCCTCTCGCTAACTACTAACAGAACGCAACTAACGCACGCACACACAACGCACGCGCCACGCGCACGCACACACCCGTCATGGCTTATGCTAACATCACGGACCCCGACCTCTCGGAGGCCTGGCCATTAACTGGTCTGGGACCGCCATGGAGACCTCTGCCCGCGGCCGACGGATCAATGACCAGCTCCTCAAAGTGGGGTTGGTCGAGTCTAGTCAGTTGGCCCGAATAAAAGGCAATGGCTGGTGGCACAAGTTGGACACCAGTGTTGAGCATCGATGCAAGGTGGAGGCCGTCGAGTGTTTCTGCCAGGAGGAGGCAGTCGAGTTGCTATGATGCGAGTGCACAACAGTAGCCGACCAGAGCTGCCACAACGCTTGGCAGGCCTCTCGCCACAAGAAGGACAATGACTTGGATGACAACGACGATGGAGACGATGGTGCGGATGACGACGGTGGTGCCAGCGGCCTTGAAGGCCATGCCTATAAGGTCACCGTCCAGTACCTTGCATAGTTAGTATTTTTTTGTTTAATTTTGATTGTTGGTTTAAGCATTGTAAAATTTGTTCCGTATGATATATCAAAATTTAACAAATATTGTCCAATATAGCATGAATTTGGTCCATCTTTGAAAGATATGCTTGAAATAGTGGACCTTTGGTGCATGCGGTTGGATGGCCTCCGTCCCTATCGTTGTCCACAGAAACATTTGGACGTCTCCACGAACATTTGGTTTGATCGTTTTGGTGACTCCCGTTGGAGTTACCCTAAGACCATCTTCAACATGGACGCCCAAACCTCCTCTATATGTTCAAACCAAACATTTAGAACACTTTTAGTCTTCCAACATAGCTATCCAAATTGTTTCTGATTGGAAATTTCCAAGTTGACCCCAAACCGGGGAGCTCTAGGGGAATACAAACGTCCACTATGTCGGCGTCTAACACCCAGGTCCCACCCCAAAACCCTTTCTACATCGAGAACCCTTTGCATTAATGTCACTCTTACCGGCTCGCCGCCTATCCGCATTCAAGCCTGGCCGACCCCGCCTCCTCCCTCAAACCATATCATCACACACTCCTACCCTCTCCCAAAGCCACCGCACACCACGTCTCTACCAACGACGTAGATTGACGGAGGGTGAGCCGAGCGGTAGCAGCCAACATGCCCGACTACACTCCGAATCAAATCTGCACCGATGCCCCATGTCTTCATCCATCACGAAGAAGGAGACAGTCAACAAAGATGGTTTCGACTTGGCCAATCTCGCGACCTAGGACTCGGAGGATGAGAAGCCGCCCAGCCTGCGACGACGGACAACGAGTTCCAGAAGCACCTCTGGTTCACGCCGCGGAACCCATTAGTCGACCATGGTCCAGTCCCACTGTCCCCTCTCCTCAACTCTGGTGTCTAGATTGGATGCCCCACGCAGCTATCCCCACTTCCTCAGTACCAACTGGCTCCCCACCCTAGTGAAGCAAGAGTGTGATCCAACCCCGCGTAGCCGCCTCTAGTGCTATCTCGGTGGAGGTGGATTGCACAACGCGTCCTCCTCATTGTCGAGGGACTCAAAATGACTCATCGAGTCGGAGCGATGCCAGGCACAACGCTCGGCGATGTTAGCTAAGACATACGTGTCGCCGCCTTAAGTCTTCACAGACCTTGCTCTTGCTGAGGTTCGACCCCTAGGTGCCGCAAGTTTGTCCTCGCAACCACTAGTGCAGCCGCGCGCTATACAAACGGTTTTTAACCCCTTTCCGTGACGTAGTCTGAAACCATCGCCTTGCATGTGTGGGCGATGGGGGGGCTATCCCACACGACAGACAAAACCCGTCGGCGATGCCTGCACCCGGTCACACACGATGGGCAAAAATATATCGTTTGCGATTCGAAGGGCCATCACAAACAGACATATTGGGGAAGACGTGTGAGATGAGCTTATCATCCCACACAGGTAATCCCAAGGTTACGTCTCCGTTCGTATTGCAGATCACACACAATTTTCTGCATAACATCGTTTGTGATAGGGCTGGTCACCACACACGATAATTATAATTATGTCGTTTGTGTTATTCAAAACATCACTCACGGTGTCTAGATGAAACTGTTTGGCATTGGGCTGCCCATCACACACACATGCTTAAGAAAACATTTGTGATTGGGTGTCCTAACACACACAGTTGTCGAGCAGAATTCGTGTGTGATTCCTCACCGATCCAACACGCCAACTTTGCAGAAACCGTGTGGGTTTGTTGTGGTCATCGCCCACTGTGTAGTCCTAGAAACCGTCTGGAATGGGAACCCCCATAATAAGCCTTGTTGCTCTATTATTTATAATCCATTTAGTAATAAAATTAACATTTCATATCAAGCACAAAATATATTTCTTATTCGTAGTACGGCAACCAGGATTTCATAATTGAATTACATCAGGGTACAACATCATATTGGCATATACTGCCTAGCTACCCAATTGTACAACAGGGCAATGTTTCAAATGGAACATCTAAAACCTTTGGAAATTAAGTATCATCATAGACGGTAAATAGACAGATGAGTCTCATCTAGAAAACTGTTAAAGCGGAAGGCAAATATTGAGCCTTCAATGATGTTGAAGGTCCTCACAACTTTAGGCCAGTGCATGTGGATGATTGCCTGCCCATCCTTCGTCCTCTTGAGGAAGACTTCAAGATTATACCGTGCGTGTTGTATAAATACCTTCCTCGCCTCTTGATCATACAGGTGGTTTGAGACGTAATCATCGATAAACTGCCTTGAAAAGGACTGAAAACAAACATACGCATAAATATTTTTTCTAAAATTTGAAATGGCGCAAAGGGAAAAGGACAAGGTGAAAGAGATGGTACCATCCTATAGTTGACTGATGTCTTCTTCATTGTGGAAAAAAACATCTTGTTGTTTTTTGTAGCTAGTTTCTTTATCTTAACAAATGTTCTGAGTTTCTTGATTTGACTGATATTCAAGGACACCTTATTTCCCCACATGCAAAAAGGGTCGAACAGTGGATCTAAACCTCTTACAGCAGGACCTACATGTGCAAGAACAAATTATTAAAAACATTAATATTACAATGGTTTCTGCAAATTGCACAATAATGTGCTATTAGCCAAACGACCATGGATGTGAAAACCTCGATGGTAAACTTCACTGTCCCCCATTGTTAGCCCCTGCAACATATTTAAGACAAATATTGATCAGGGTACAAGTGATATTTGGCATACTATCGGTGAAATATGTTAATGGAAAATAAACACATTGCGGATCCAACAGATTACTTCGAGCCACATGGAAAAGCCAGTTATCTAAACCAAGTGTGCTAAGAACTAGGAAATATAGCAATTCTATATGTTTCACATTGTATTTAGTACATCTAAATTCGATTTATTCGTCACATGCATAACAATACAAAATTGTACCTGTCGGCGTTCTGGGAACGGGGGTACCCCAGACCTGCCTGCCTGCGGCCCGGGGCATGGCCCACTTCATCAGCCAAACACAGCCAGGCACGGCCCCACTCAAGACAAGGCCCTCGCGAGGCTCCTAGGCTCACGAGGAGGAGCGGCGTCAAGACCCGCAAGGGATGGGCCTCCCCAGGCCCCCTCCGGAGTGGCGGAGATCTCTATGCAAAGCCCGGCCTCAGGAGTCAAAGATGACGCAAGGAAGGACAGGCGGGCACCAGCACGCCAGGCGGCGCAGTTTCCCCTTTGGTGCAAAGGGAGCAAGGACGTACGCGGGTTCCCAAAGCACCCCCCAAAGGTTTCCATTCCGATGCAATAAGACCACGACCACGAGTCCCGTAGGACGGATGTCATCACCGAGCCCACCTCTGCATCATCGACAGCTACTTTGCAGGCGAAGACCGCCTTTGGGCAGGGCGCGGATGTACTCCTGTCCCCCTTCAAATTTGGCCGTTGTGGGATCCCTTCCCGCCATTGCGATAAGGGAAGAGGACCCGAGCCACCGCTATATATAGAGGCTAGGCTGCACCATAGATGGCGGCCGATCCGATCCGAGACCAGTTGACTCACTCATTCACCACCAAGTCGACAGAGGGCCAAGAACACCTCAGGAGCGCCCTCACGAGGCTCCGAAACACTGTACTAGTTCATCCACCACACCTCCTCGAGAGGCAATCCACCAAAGCAGGAGTAGGGTATTACGCTTCGCGGCGGCCCGAACCTGGGTAAACTATCGTGTTCATCTTCTTCCTCGTCATCGTGCGAGTTCGTCGTTTGGTCCATCGAGTAGCGAGCTAGGTTGGGCGAGGCTGCAGGGGATCTTTGCACACGCCCCTGTGTTCGAATCTTAAAGGTTTTGCGGAGCCCAAAATCCGACATTTGGCGCGCCAGGTAGGGGGCGTGTCGGAGTCTTCCTCAAGCCAAGCTCTTCTCCCACCTCGCCGCTTCGATGTCTGATGCCCGTCGAGCTCGCGCCGAGCGCCGTGCTGCCCACGTCGCACAGACGGCACCCGTGGGCCGCATCGGCGCGCGCTGGTCCCCTTCACCGGTGGCCAATGCCGCCACGGGCCCAGATGCTCACGATCAACAAGACTCCTCCCAGCCGGTCACCGCGCGACGCGACGGCCAGATCGCAACTCCGTCGATCGTTCCTGCCACCGGGTCGTCCTCCCACGTTCGGCCTGGGCTGGCGTGTGGTTCGGGCGCTCTCGCCATGGCGAACGAGCTGCTCCGCTACCTCCCCACCCCCGACCACTACGATGACTGGCTTCGGCGCATCACGGAGCTCGTCAGTGCCGCCGGCGACGCTTCAGCGCTCTCCTACTTGTTTTGACCCCGACCTTCCCTGGCAGACGACGTGGCCTATGATGCGCCACCACCTCCTCCGCAACGCGACGCCGACCCCGAGCCCAGGCGTGAAGCATGCCCGCGCGGCCAGCCCTGCGAGCCGCGGGCAAGGGTACGAGATGAAGTGAGCTGGTGGTGCCCCGGCCGCGCGTCCTCACAGGAACGTCAAGACCAGGTCCCTCACAAAGATGCAGCACCTGCCGAGCCGGTGGGGTGCCTCGCCATCGCCCCGGAGCTCCACCCAACCACGTGGCCGTGCAAGTTCAAGCCTGACCTACACCCTCGCTACGACGGCACCCTGGATCCCACTGAGTTCCTACAACTCTACTCGCTGAGCATCCGGGCAGCCGGTGGGGACGACAAGGTCATGGCGTGCTGGTTCCCCATGGTGCTCAAGGGTGACGCGCTCTCCTGTCTCCTCAACCTCCCGGAGAAATCCATCACCTCCTGGGACGGCCTGCGCAAGCGTTTCGTCACCAACTTCCAAGGCACCCGCGACCGAGCACTCACCGTGAACGACCAGCGGCGTGTAAAGCAGCAGGACGGGGAGACCCTGCACAAGTTCATACAGCGCTTTACCACCACGCGCCTCAAGATCCCGAAGGCGTCGGACGAGGCTATCATCTCCGCGTTCACCGACGGTGTCACGAACCTCAATATGAAGGAGGACTCGCCATGCACGACGAGCTCTGCTCAGCCTTTGAGATGTTCAATCTGGCGAACAGGTGCGCCAAGGCTGAAGAGGGCTGCATGTCGCTCCGCGGGCCTCTGGCGGCGGAGCCAGAAGAAAAGAAGACCAAGGCCAAGGAGGCGAAGCGCAAGGCCCCAGCGGTGCTTGCGGCCGAGCCCGAGGCGAAGCGCAGCCGGGGTGAGGAGCACCCCGCAGGAGGAAGACCGACCTGCATCTTTCATGGCACCAACAACCACGACACCGCCGACTGCCAAGAACTCAGGATGGTCCACGCCGAACACTTCGGCCGGTGCCCTAGACGTGCCGACCATAGCTTCGGGCGCGGCGGAGGCCGTAGCGGAGGTCGTTGGGACAACTGGGAGCCATGCCAGGGGTGGCCTGACCAGCCTCAGGAGGACCGCTAGCGCGACCAGGCTCGGGAGGACCGCTAGCACGAAGACCCTCCGGAAGGGTCACGTCGTGGCCAGCCTCGTGAGGTCCGCCCTACCGCCATTGCCACCACCACCCAGAAGGAAGGAAGAGGACAGGCAAGACGATGGGGCTGGGGGCTTCCAGGAGGTCAGGGCAGTGGCCTGTATCCTGGGCGGCTCCCAGGCCCCGGCCTCCAACCGCGTCTTCAAGCAGTTTGCGCGGGAGGTGAACGTGGCTCTCCCGAAACCCGAAGCAATGCGTCCCCTCAAGTGGTCCCAGGTGGCCATTACCTTCGACGCAAGGGATCAGCTCAGGTGCTCGGCCGTGGCCGGCAAGCTCCCCATGCTGTGCACTCGAACCATCAGCAACGTCCTTGTCACCAAGACCCTCATCGACAGTGGAGTGGGACTCAATGTCCTCTCCATTGAGACCTTCAAGACGCTCCAGGTGTCGTACGAACAGCTCATGCCGACCAAGCCCTTCTCAGGAGTCACCGACGGGTCCACCGTCCCCATTGGGCAAGTGCGCCTGCCCGTCACCTTCGGCGGACGTGACAACTATCACACCGAGATCATCGTCTTCGACGTCGCGCACATCCACCTCCCGTACAACGCGATCCTTGGGTACCCGGCCCTCGCCAATTTCATGGCGGTGACTCACCACGGCTACAACGTCCTCAAGATGCCATGGAGTGGCGGCGTCATCACCATTGCCTGCGATGAGAAGGATGTTGTCTGCTCCCTCGAGCGTGCTTACAGCGTCGCGGCGGCCGAGCGCTCGGACGACGAGGAAGACGCCCTGCCTCGTGAGGACCCACGCAAGAAGAAGAAGCAGCCCCTTCCCGCAGGGCGTCCTGGGACCTCGAGCTCTGCACCCAGGGACGGGGCCCCACCTCCTATCGCATAGGAAAGCACGCTCGGCGCCCCTCTTGGGTCGGGCCCGGGGGCTCTCATCCGGGGAGTTTCCGGCTTGGCCAGTGAGACAAGAGAGGCACTCGAGCACAACCTGAAGGCGCGTCCTGACCCGCGTCAGCTCGAGCTGGGAGCACGGCGCGTGGCGCCGAGCTCGCAAGAGTCCGTCATCAGAGCGATCGAGGAGCTTCGAGAAGAGCAGGCAATGCAAGGCGGGGACTACCCAGCACCACCAATCGCAGCCTCCGTCATTGGCACGGTCGACCAGCCGCGCGTCTGCGTCAACGCGCTCGCGATCAACAGGGCCACGTCCCAGGGCCCCTTCTGGCCAGCGCGTGCCGATCATGGATGGGTCTACCCGAACGCTTACGTCTGCATGCCCTTCGGACTGGCGAACGCAGGCGTCACGTTCCAACGCCTTTACGGAGCCATGCTCATACCTTGCCTGGCGAGGCGCGGCGAGGAGTTGGAGGAGATGCTCGGACCAAGCGAAGGTCCCGAGCCTCGGGAGACGACGGACCCATGAGGGTCGCGCTCGCGGAAGCGTAAGATCAGGCTATGACGGAAGCTTCGACTCTTCAGCGGCATGGCCGCCAGGTGACTTTTCGTTGGCGGCTGCCAGGTAACTTTTTGGTTCACTCCGTCTGAGGGTGCCACCGGGTCGCATTATCCTCAGGCGATCAGGGCACACCCCTGCAGTCGCCTTGTTTATGCATGTTCCAATAGTTTCTCATGCATCTAATCTGTTTCCTGACGTTTTACCTTGCCTGCATGGCTCCTTGCCGGCGTGAATGCCGCCGCACCAACCTTTCTGGGTTGGTGTTTCGCAAGGGGCCGTGCGCTACGGCCCTTCCCGGGGCACCTCGGAACTGGGATGCAAGGCCCTGTCGCCTCAGGGACTTGCATCTTTGGGCGGTTGACCCCAACTCGGGGGCTCCGGCCGCAGCGCGGTGCCTCAGCATGGAGTCTCGGGAGGCCCCGCGGCCTCCAGAGGCAGCAGCCGGCAGGATAGAATGGGGGTCGCTCGAGCGTCAAAGGGGGTTCCTGAGCATCGCGCCTCAGGAGCCTCACCAGTCATAAAGCCTCTCGCCCCCCTTGGTGTCGTCCTTGGTGATCCGGTCGGCATCAAGGGTGACGGGGCCTCGCCCCGTAGTTGCGTCCTTGGTGATCCGGTCGTACACTACGGTGGTAGGGAAATGTGCGGGACTGGGACCTGCCGATGTAGAGCCGCTTGAGCGTCAAAAGGGGCTCCTGAGCAACGCGCCTCAAGGGCCTTACTGGTCATAAAGCCACTCGCCCCTTGATGTCGTCCTTGGTGATCCGGTCGGCGTCAAGGGTGTCGGGGCCTGACCCCGTGGTTGCGTCCTTGGTGATCCGGTCGTACACTATGGTAGTCGGGAAATGTGCGGGACCGGGGCCTGCAGACATAGAGTGCCAAAGGGACTCCCAACCTGCCTCACTCGTGAAGAAGAAGAAGTCCTCCGGGCCTCAGACGGCCCCACCTAGGAGAAGACTCAGGTGCAAACCGCCTTTTAGGTAGGGACCTCGCGAGGCCAAAGCGCCCTCGTGAGCTCCCAGATACACCTCCCAGTTCTGCTATGCTAGCCACGCGTACGAACTCTATGGCCTGTACACGCCCGGAGCCCCTCGAGGATGCGGAGGGGTTCCTTCCCACGCAAGGTGGAAGCCACAGCTCCGCGCTGGCGGAGAAGTCAACACGGTCCACCAATGACTATGCCCACGCAATGTGGAAGCCACAGCTCTGTGATGGCGGTCAACACGGTCCACCAATGACTATGCCCACGCAATGTGGAAGCCCCACGCCCGGTGCGGAGGGATAAACAACTAAGGGCGCCCCAGCGACTGCATCCAACCTCAGGAGGGTCTCTAGTGACCCCCTTGTCGCTGCATTCCCCAGGGATGTACGCGTGAGGGGGCTGCATGGGGGCTACTACCCGGCCAAGCCTGGCACACGCCACCTTCCCAGGTCTGCCAAACCTGGTCTTCACGCGCCCATCTCCGGAAAAGCTGGCGAGCAAAGGTATGGGAGCCACTCGTACGTCAAGGGGGACTCCTGAGCATCGCGACTCAGGAGCCTCACTGGACCCATAGCCCCTCACCCCTTGGACCGTCCTTGGTGATCCGGTCGGCCCAACGGCGGTTGAGGTATGCGCGGGCCGGGCCCTGCCGCCGCAGAGCTTGAAGCGCTCAAAAAAGCCCGCTCAAAAACCCTTAAGGAGGACGCTGGAGCTCGTACGTCAAGGGGGACTCCTGAGCAGCGTGACGCAGGAGCCTCACTAGACCCGTAGCCCCTCACCCCTTGGACCGTCCTTGGTGATCCGGTCGGCCCAACGGCGGTTGAGGTATGCGCGGGCCGGGCCCTGCCAACGCAGAGCCCCAAAGGTGTTCGAAATTTTCAAGTCAACGCAATCTTCACCATGTTCCCTTCATGAGGGCTGCTCGTACGTCAAGGGGGACTTCTCAGCATCGCGACTCAGGAGCCTCACTGGTCCCGTAGCCCCTCACCCCTTGGACCATCCTTGGTGATCCGGTCGGCCCAACGGCGGTTGAGGTATGCGCGGGCCGCCCCTCACCCCTTGGACCATCCTTGGTGATCCGGTCGGCCCAACGGCGGTTGAGGTACGTCAAGGGGGACTTCTCAGCATCGCGACTCAGGAGCCTCACTGGTCCCGTAGCCCCTCACCCCTTGGACCATCCTTGGTGATCCGGTCGGCCCAACGGCGGTTGAGGTATGCGCGGGCCGGGCCCTGCCGACGCAGAGCATCACAGCAAGCAAGAAGGAAACAAGGCGAAAAGAACAATCACACAGTTTAACAGTTATTACAAGCATTAAAAGTTTTTGCGAACACAAACAAGTTTAACGCCTCCGTGAGGCACGATGAACATTGCAGGAAAGGAGCAGGGGAGAGGAATCAGGAGGAACCGCCGCCACCACTCGTCCCGCCCTCAGGGAACTCGTCGTCGACATCACTGGCGTCGTCTTCTTCGCCGCCAACCGTAGCAGCATCAAGAGGCGGAGAAACCGTGACGCGGGTGAACCTCTTCACCAGCGTCTCCACGGCGCCCTTCACCGCCGCCGCAGCGCTGGCGCGGACCTCGAGGGCGACCGGGCAGATCACGTTGTCGAAGTCGAACCCCGGCTCGCGAAGGTGAAGATGACTGAAGACGCGCGTCGCAGCCTCAGAAAAGAGGTCGCGGCACTCGCTCTCCAAGACCCCCTCCACCTTGACAACGGCGCCCTCCAGCGCCTCGACGAGCTTCGAAGCGAGCACCGCGAAGCCGCTCTTTGGAGCCGCCAGGGGCTCCGCGAACCCATCCCGGCAGAGGGAATGGAGTGCTCGGCGAAGCTTGAGCTCGACGGTGGGAAAGACGCTCAGCTCCGCAGCCTTTTTCTCCTCAGCCGCAGCAAGAGTCTTCTCCCTGGTGTTAAGCAGGGCCTTCCCCGAAGTGACTTCCTTCTCCAGCGCGTCCAGGCGCTCCCGCTCCGCGGCCTGACGGGTCACCACCTGGGACAGCTCGGAGTCCTGAGCGGCAAGTTTGGCCTCGCGGGCCTTGAGATCTTCCTCCTGATGGCGCAGCCGCTCCGCAAGCTCAGACTTCTCCTCATGGAGGGCCTTGAGGCGGGCCTCCACCTCTTCACAGCGCCGGACAGCAGACGCCGCCTTAGCCAGTGCCTCCTCGCGGGCTGCCCTGGCGGACGCAGCTTCCTCCTCGCTCTTCGCCATGGCAGCCTCGGCCTAACTCCAAACCGCCACGGCAGAGGCGTCGGCCTGGAGCCACCCAGAGAGGAGCCCAAGGTGCCCGCTAGCGAGGCGATCGCCGGTACTCCCGAGGGCGTCACGAACTTGACCCAGAACAGTGAAGGCCCCGTCTAGGACGTCAAGGCCGCGCGACGAAGGCATCAAGGCCTCTTCTGGGGGAGTCGCCTGCGTGGTCACAGGCGACGTCCCCGGGGAGGCAGCAGCACGAGGAGCAGGAGGCTTCAGAGGCCGCACGGCGACCGCGGACACGGACAGATCGACGCGCGGCTGGCCCTCAGGGGCCGGCCCACCAGACAGCGGCACCGCCGCGCACTCGAGGGCAGAAGCGACCACACCAACAGGCCTTGGGGGCTCTGGGGGCTCCGCGGCGGTAAGCGGGAGGGTTGCCTCGCAAGCCCCCGCCCCCTCAGCGGCAGGCGCCTCGTCAGGCGACGGCAGGACGACAGGAGCGGGCGGCGCGCCGGAAGACACCTTCAGCTTGACGCCCGCCTTCTTCTTCCTCATCTTCAGCGTGGCGGCGTTCCTGGTTACCAAGCGAAGGGAAATCATCAATACCCAAGGTGCAGGCAGACGACTGAGGCCGAACCGAACTACTTACTCTTCAACGTCGACCCACTTCCTCTTCCTCTCCGCTCCGGTGACGATGGGGGCGCCCAAGCCTTCCTCGGTGGGGGCACCACCACGTGGGGGAGCAGAGGCGCTGTCCGCAAGGGCGGCCGCAGAAGGGATCGTCATGGCCCCGGCCTCGCCCACCTCGCCGACAGGACGCGATTCGAGTGGGGGCGAGGCCGGCACCTCAGCAGCCTTGCCGGCAGGGGCAGGGCGCACTGGAGGAGACTCTGCCCCGCGCTTCCTGGGAGTCGACATGCAGGCGAACCGCGTGGCACGGGGGGGCAGCCCTAGCCCCTAGGGGCCTTGGCGGCGTGTGAGGAGCCCGTAGCAGAAACTTCACCAACATCGTCGTCGTCCTCGAGCTCGCGCAGAAGGGTGCCCTGTGACGGGGGAGACGCCCCTATCGGGCCGTCGTCGGCGGTCCTCTCCGAATCCTCCCCGCCCGTGGTGTCGCCGGAGGACACCATCACCGGGGAACCAAGGCCCTTAGCTGGGAAAAGCCCTAGTTCGTTGAAGACGGGCATCTCAGCGACCAAATCGGCCACGTCGTCGCGGCGGTACAGCGGGGCATAGGCCTCAGGGAGATCACCGGGGTCGCCATTGAGCAGGACTGTCACAGCCCTGTTCAGTTCCTCGGGGCATATGCGGGCGGCCCGAAGCCTGAGGTTGTCGCCGCTGCCCTGATGGTCCCACAAGGGCCAAGAATGGGACTGGAGGGGCGCCAGACGCTCTGTCAAGAACTCCTTCACTATCATCCCCCAGTCAACTTCTTGGCGCTGATATCGCGAGAGATCCGATCCAGGACTGGCTTGGGCTGGGGGTCAGAAAGCTTCGCGGAGCTCCAGGTGGAGGTCTTCTCCGGCAGTCCCTTCGGCAGATCCAGGCGGGGGTTGGAGCTACCAGGATCCATGAAGACCCAGCGGTGCCTGAAGTTCTCCACCTTCTTCCCGGCCTTCAAGAGCATGTTGCCGCTCTGGACCGCGACGAAGGAGACGCACGCCAACCGCTGAGTGCCGTCGTGCACGCGCAAGCTGAAGAAATGGCGGAAGAGGGCCACCGAAGGCCTTACGCCCACGAAAGCCTTGCAGTAGAAGGCAAAGACGGACAAGAGCAGGATGGAGTTGGGCTGGAGATGAAGAGCTTGTATCCCGTAGTGGTCGAGGATGGTGGTGAAGAACGCGGAGAAAGGCGGGACGAGCCCGGCGAAGATGCTATGAAGGAAGAAGGGGTAGGCCGACCTGGACGAGGGCCGCTTCGCCGAGGAGCCGCCCCATATCAAGGTCCGACCGCGCTTGTTGGTCTCGTCCGCCGTCGACGGGAGCACCGGGTCGAGGTCTCCGTCCTTAGCAATGGCGGACTCCAAGAGCGTCGGTGAGCTGGGAGCGGAGGCAGAACTCTGGGCCTCTGACTTCGGCTTGCCGGTGGGAGCCATCGGGAAGCCTGCGGGGCCAAAGCGGCGGGAAGGAGGACGGAGCGGCGCCAGATCTGGAGAGGCCTCTGCTAGCGCCGGAGACCCGGAAAGAAAGAGCAGGTGCGCATGAGGGGAAAGCAATAATGGCCCAGCGCTAGAAGTCAGGCTCTTGTCGATTCAGGCGGTGGCCGAAGGGACGAGGGACGCCCGACATCAGCTGCACGACGCACGCCAGTCCTGGCCCGCAGGCGTTGGGGCCCGCGGCGCTTCGGGCCGCCCTCAAGGCTTCGTCCGGAGGCCAGCTCGAGCACGCCTTGGGCCCGGGGGCTACTGTCGGCGTTCTGGGAATGGGGGTACCCAGACCTGCCTGCCTGCGGCCCAGGGCATGGCCCACTTCATCAGCAACACAGCCAGGCACGGCCCCACTCAAGACAAGGCCCTCGCGAGGCTCCTAGGCTCGCGATGAGGAGCAGCGTCAAGACCGGCAAAGGATGGGCCTCCCCAGGCCCACTCTGGAGTGGCGGAGATCTATATGCAAAGCCCGGCCTCAGGAGTCAAAGATGACGCAAGGAAGGACAGGGGGGCGCCACCGCGCCAGGCGGCGCAGTTTCCCCTTTGGTGCAAAGGGAGCAAGGACGTACGCGGGTTCCCAAAGCACCCCCCAATGGTTTCCATTCCGGTGCAATAAGACCACGACCACGAGTCCCGCAGGACGGATGTCATCACCGAGCCCACCTCTGCATCATCGACAGCTACTTTGCAGGCGAAGACCGCCTTTGGGCAGGGCGCGGATGTACTCTTGTCCCCCTTCAAATTTGGCCGTTGTGGGATCCCTTCCCGCCATTGCGATAAGGGAAGAGGACCTGAGCCACCACTATATATAGAGGCTAGGGTGCACCGTAGATGGCGGCCGATCCGATCCGAGACCAATCGACTCACTCATTCACCACCAAGTCGACAGAGGGATAAGAACACGTCAGGAGCGCCCTCACGAGGCTCCGAAACACAGTACTAGTTCATCCACCACACCTCCTCGTGAGGCAATCCACCAAAGCAGGAGTAGGGTATTACGCTTCGCGGCGGCCCGAACCTGGGTAATTTATCGTGTTCATCTTCTTCCTCGTCATCGTGCGAGTTCGTCGTTTGGTCCATCGAGTAGCGAGCTAGGTTGGGCGAGGCTGCAGGGCATCTTCGCACACGCCCCTGTGTTCGAATCTTAAGGGTTTTGCGGAGCCCGAAATCCGACAGTACCAACAACAATCGTACATCACATTTCAGAATTGAATTAAATAGTTAAATGATCACCACATCAAATGAACAAAATAGTTAACTAAGCACCACATTGCACAATAGAACATACTAGAAGGTCAGGTTGCAGTAGCATTACAGTGGACATTTCACTAGAATTTCTAAATGAAAGGCAGTAGCGGCACACGCAACAGGTAAATGAAACATGCTTAACCGGCGTAGCTAGGTGAACATAGGTCCTTAGTGATAAAGCTAAGAAAAACAAGCTATTCCTCATCGTCGGAGATATCGATGATGATGGGCTCCTTTAACTTGGAAGAGGACGAGGCCTCCACACCGTGGGTGCACCCCTCGTAGTGGTGAGTGGCCTGATCCTGCCCCGGCACCAACATGTCCGCTCTGGAGTTGAGGTAAGCACGGGCACGCTGAGAAAACACATCGAAGTCTTCGTCGAAAGCACCGGCGATGCCCTCGAGAAAATACCACGATCTGTCATTTATAGCAGCCAACCGCATTGCGGCGTCAGCGCGTGAGGCGTCGACGGTGGCCTCGACGGCGAGGTGCTCCTCCAAGATCTAGGGGTCGGCACGCATGGAAGCCATAGCTGCCTCATCTGAGCGTGCAGACGCGATTTGCTTCTCCGCATCCAAATGCTCTTTGAGATCCTGGCTATACTGCGTGCACCATGGCTTTCGGCGAAGATTATTTGGAGGATGGGGCGGTGATTTGGGTGGAAGGTGTCGCGCCGGTCGGTCCATGTGGGATGGAGGAGGAGGGGGTGAGGGGGTATTGGGGAGTTGTGGATTACCTGACTAGATGGAGGAGGCCGAGCAGCAGGAAGGAGTGTCGCCGGCGAGGAGGCGGTGCTGCAAGCAAGCAGTGAAGGTTTGAACTAGGAAAGGTAGAGGAAAGGGGGAAATGTGGCTTTTGATTGGTACCGGGGGCGAGGGAGGTAGATATTTCCGCGGCAGCCCAAAATTTTCATCTAGTGCAGAATATTTCTCGATATCAACACATCACAAACGAAGCCTGTGCTATACCCCGTGTGTGATGCACTTGGACGTGAAAATATTTGTCTCCAAGATTCCGATGTAAGATTAGGTACTACATTACACCGGTTCGTTCCAAAAAATTGTGTGTGATGAACTTCGATTTCATTTTCAATTGGAAGATGGAATGGGGATATGGCGGCAAATTTTTGGTCTGAATTTCCCTGGTTACAGTGGTCATCCACGTCGTCGCACAATTTAACATCAATTGCTAATTTGGGTACTGCACAAAAGAGCCTACACCGCAGGCCGCACTTACTTAATAGAGCAATTAAACAGAGCTGGTTGACCTAAACATTACTCTAACAAAAGACCAGCGCTCTAAACAAAGACTAATGTTCCGCCTGACGCTCGGCGATCTCCACCGCATCCTCCATGACCAGCTCACGCTCGACGACCTCCAGGGGAAGGGGCTCCATGGCATCCATCGCCACATACTCTGCAAGCATCTCGCTGTCCGCGTCCGCCATCTCTTTGGAAAAAGCCGCCACGAGTTTGGTCTGGGTGGCCATGGTCCGGGCATTGACGGCCTCCATCTTGGCAAGGGAGGCTGCCGACGAATGGACGGCTGCCCGAGCGCTCTCGGTGATTGCCAACTCTTCGGACGTAGGTTGCCGATCGTTGTGGGAGAAGGCCAATGCTATTTGTGCGGTGACCGACACGAGCTGGGCATGGGCGGCATCATCATAGGTGTGGGCAGCCGCCATCAGGGCTACGGCGGCCGCCGAGGAATGGTTGCTGTTGTGTCGTTGTCACCATTTGCTATCCCGGTCGCGGATGTTGCTGCCACCATCTCAGATGCAGCAGCTGCACTTTCGGCGGCTGCAGCTTCCCTGTCGGAGAGTGCGGCCGCGCTCAAGGATGTTGTGGGCGCGTTCATGGCTGATGCATCCACGCTCGGGCCGGAGTGGGTCGCCGAAGTTGCCCTCACAACGCGGATCCACGTCCCCATCTTTCACCAGCGACGATTGAACAATACAGTGGTGTTGGGGAACTAGTGTGACAGTGTGGTTGGCGCGCTGGCGGTAGACTGAAGCTTCCGGCCTAAGCCATATATGAGGATTGGCCCAAGATATTTTTATACCACATCACACGCGTTTCATGATCAAGAACTAGTTGCGATGTTTTTGATTTTCATATTGCTTTGAAACGAAAAATGAAGTTACATTGGCAATTGAAGGTGTTTGAATGGCAATAACATTTATCTGCATTGAAATTGCAACTATAGGACTGTGTATTAAATATGAAATTATTCAGGTTTGTTTACGCCCTTTTAAACATTTAAAGAGTTTTTTAGACATTTCATGTGCATAGTTCAAATTTGAACTGTAGTTAAGCACATACTGGAGTGCACCTAAATGGGTTGAAAATCATCTATTTTTCACTAGATACATGTTTTGGTCCCATGCCAGAAATGGAAATTAAACGAATTCCAAACCACACGGTATTTTGGCTCGGCCGTAGACTTTGAGAAGACGTGTTTTCAAATTTTAGTAAAGCCAAATATCGTGAGAAATTCATAAACCTTGGCATGGTGTCATGTCATGGCGCATATGTGTTGTGGTAAAAACAATGCCTAGTTCGGGACAAGTTTTGGCACAAACCTCTTACAAACCGAAGATTCTCACAAGAAGTCATGTGGTTCCGGTATGGAAAGTTCACATTTTATGTGCGAAACAACATCCGATGTCTCTTCTCGCCTTGAATTTATTTCTAGAGTCTCCATAGAGTAACATGAATGTGTCGTGCAAAACAATGGAATCTTACAGAGTTCGTTTGGCCTTTTAAGTACATTAATTGAATTTTCTAGGCATTCAATGTGCCTAATTCAAATTTGATCTGCAATCACACGGTCCAGCTCATGAAAATATGTCGAAAAACCATATATGTTTCCCTGGCCGTATGTTTAGGTCCCACACAAGAAATGGGAATGAATTTCAAACATATCATCGTCTTGGCTCGACCACAAACATCGGGAAACTTAGTTTTTAAATTCATGTAAATGCAAACCTTGACAGAAATTCATGAAATTTGGGGGTGCCATCAATTGCCCTGTTGTGTGTGTTGTGGTACAAAAATTGCCCAATTTTGGACAAGTTTTGGCACAAAGCCTCTTACAAATTAAACCGAAGGTTATCACAAAGAAAGTCGTGTGTGCCGATAGGGGAAGTTCACATTTTATGTGCGAAACAATATCCGTTGTCTTTTCTCGCCTTGAATTTATTTCTGGAGTCACCATAGAGCAACACATGACAGTCATGATAAACTGTGTATTTTTTCTAGGGTTCGTGAAACCTATTTAACACATTAATTGAGTTTTCTAGCAGTTTAATGTGCATATAATTCAAATTTGAACTACAATCACAAGGTGTAACACATAAAAAATAGGTTGACAAAATATATGCCTTTCCCTGGATGCATGTTTAGGTCCCACACAAGAAATGGGAATGGATTTCTAACATCTCATTGACTGTTGGCTCGGCCGCAAACATTGAGATACTTGGTTTTCAAATTCTCGTAAATCCAAAACTCGTCGGAAATTCATGAAACTTGGCATGGTGTGGTGACAAGCTTAAGGGCACACATATGTCGTGCTAAAAAATTTGTCCAAATTGGACATGTTCTAGCACAATACCCTTACAAATCGGAGCTCCTCACAAGAAGCTTTGTGGTTTCAATAGGGAACATTATATATGCATGTCACATATGCGGGCGAAAAGGCATCTGATGCCTCTTCTCTCCTTGATTTTCTTTATAGAAACAACACAGACATGTTGGTGCAAAGTGCAAAAATATGAATAAATTAAGGGATCATCTGGCTTTTAAATACATTAATTAAGTTTTCGATGCATTATTTAATGTGCATAATTCAAATTTGATCTATAATCACAAGGTCCGGGGT
Source organism: Elymus sibiricus (assembly GCA_039707655.1). NCBI lineage: Eukaryota > Viridiplantae > Streptophyta > Magnoliopsida > Poales > Poaceae > Elymus > Elymus sibiricus. The sequence goes on along the minus strand of CM077675.1, from coordinate 370,589,810 downwards.
GGCAAAATGGGTTGAAGAAAAATCATATATATGTGTCCTTGGATGCATGTGTTAGGTCACATGCAAGAAATGAAAACGAATTTCAAACATCTAAGCTTGTTGGCTCGACCACAAACATTGAGAAACTTGGTTTCCAAATTCTCGTAAATACAAAACTCCGTCAGAAATTCATGAAACTTGGAATGGTGTCATGACAAGGCACACTTATGCCGTGGTAAAAAAATACCAACTTGGACATGTTTTGTCACAAGCCTCTTACAAACCGGAGGTTCTCACACAATAAGCTACGTCCAGTGGTTCCGTAATGTCACATATGCATGCCACATCTGCGGGTGAAATGAGATCCGATGCCGCTTCTCTCCTTCATTTTTTTTCTAGAAACAACATAAAGCAATAGGTGTGTACTGCAAAAATATGAAATTATTAAGGGTTTGTATGACTTTTTTATACATTAATTGAGTTTTATGTGCATTTAATGTACATAATTCAAATATGAATTACAGTCACAAGGTCTATGTTGGGTAGGGCCTCATCATATAAAGCACAAATATGTTGTGGTATTTTTAGTGTCCACTTTGAGAGAAAGAGCAAGCATTATTAATAGCCATCAAAGGCATTTTGGAACAAAAATCTGTCACGTTACAATCGCAAACGGGCGTATTATTTATAATTCGTGGACGTTCTACAGACCATTTACGTGCGGGCCACGTGTCGCTATCTGTATTGACAAGGAGGTTGCATGCGGACAGGTGTTTGAGTAGACGGGTGGCGTGCGAGCAGTGTCCTGCGCACGCTCATCGGGGTGACGTGTCATTTGTCAGTCATCAAAGACGTTTCAGACTAAATACCCGTATGCAAACCGAGGGCAATTGTTCCTTCCCTACTAAGCCAAGCGAAAATCTGGTGCGAAGGAATTTTTTCATTGCGTCATCGCAAACGGTTGTGAATGATGACACGTGTGCCCTTCCGGATGCTACACTTTGTACTGGTGCTAACTGGTGAGGTTGCCATGCATGAAAAAAAATCTGATGTGGGAAGGTAATTAACGAGAGACATGAGTTTGGTGACCACATGAAGAAACAATGCCTCTACGGTAAGAGAGGTTGTCAATCTCTCTATGGTAATAAGATAGATTAGGTAGTGATAGATAGGAGAGATAGATCTCTCAAGAACACAAATAAAAAGGAGTAAATATGCAGCAATATATTTTTGGGTTTTTTGGTTTTGTAGATCTGAAAACAAAGATTGCAAAAACGTAGATCGGAAAGCAATATGATGGAAAAGTAGACCCGAGGGGCGTAGGGTTCACTAGTGGCTTCTCTCATGAGTATAGCGCACGGTGGGTGAACAAATTACTGTTGGGCAATTGATGGAAAATCGAATAGTCATGACGATATCCAAGGCGATGATCATTATATAGGCATCACGTCCAAGATAGATAGACCGACTCCTGCCTACATCTACCTCTATTACTCCACACATCGACCGCTATCCAGCATGCATCTAGTGTATTAAGTTCATGGAAAAATTGAGTAATGCAATAAGAACGATGACATGATGTAGACAAGATCTATTCATGTAGGAATAGACCCCATCTTGTTATCCTTAATAGCAACGATACATGCGTGTCTTGCTGCCCCTTCTGTCACCGGGAAAGAACACCGCAAGATCGAACCCATCACAAAGCACCTCTTCCCATGGCAAGAAAAATTGATCTAGTTGGTCTAACTAAACCAAAGATTCGAAGAAGAAATACGATGATATAAGCAATCATGCATATAAGAGATCAAAGAAGACTCAAATAATATTCATGGATAGAAACTGATCATGAACTCAAAATTCATCGGATCCCAACAAACACACCGCAAAAGTTTACATCAAATAGATATCCAAGAGACCATTTTATTGAGAATCATACGAGAGAGAGAAGAAGCCATCTAGCTACTGCATACGGACCCGTAGGTCTATGGTGGACTACTCACGCATCATCGGAGAGGCACCTATGAGGAAGATGAACCCCTCCGTGATGGTGTTTAGATTGGATCTCGCGGTTCTGGAACTTGCGGCGGCTGGAATTGTGTTTCGTCGACTCCCCTAGGGTTTTCCGAATATTTGAGAATTTATAGGCATCAAAGGCGGTTCAGAGGGGGGCCCGAGGTGGGCACAACCCACCAGGCCGCGCCAGGGGGGCCCTGGCGCACCCTGGTGTCTTGTGCTCCCCTATGGCTTCTTCTCCGGTACTTCTTTGGCCCATCGAGTGTCTTCTGGTCCAGAAAAAATCTCCAAAAAGTTTCGTCGTGATTGGACTCTGTTTGGTATTGATTTTCTGCGAAGTAAAAAACAAGCAAAAACAGCAACTGGCACTTTGGCACTATGTCAATAGGTTAGTCCCAAAAAATGATATAAAGTGGTAATAAAATGATGGTAAAACATCCAAGAATGATAATATAATAGCATGGAACAAGCAAAAATTATAGATACTTTGGAGACGTATCACCCGCCCCGGCCACGCTCCACCGTACACCATTGGCCTCAATAGGGATACCTGTTCCCAGAGTCGCTGACGATCATTCGGTCGCAGTATCCGTCTGGGGAGCCTTCGCCCAGGGAGGCCCAATCACTGTTTGGTCGAATGCCTCCCCCAATCTTGACGGGCGCAAGGGACGCCACGACGATCAACATTCCACAACGGTGACGGCCATGAACACAGACAAGTGGATGACCACTACTCGACACAAACCGGAGCAAGAGTCATCGATGGACACCCAACAACCGTCGGTGCCCGATGAGGATGCAAAGAAGAATCGAAGTTTGTTGTACTCAAACAAAGAGGATGAATTGTTGTGTTTGGCGTGGTTGGACACAATTGTTTATCCTTTTTGATGAGATGAGACAAAAGTGATCAACATTTTGGCAAAGTGTACACAATTGGTTTCATGAGCAAAAACACTACGACCCCTACAATAAGGATGTGACCCATAATCTCAATCCAAGCTCACCAAGCCATAGTGGCGCACAATTCAAGAGGTCGTCAACAAGTATTGCAGTGCATATGCACAAACGCAAAGTCGATGGCCAATTGGTGTGCACTCCTAGAGCTCGTAAGTTTTGGATTCGTGTTGCTCTTTGTGTTGTCATGTGATTGTTCCACTCTATTTTGCAACTTGGTGGTCATGTCATTGTATTGTTATGCTAGCTTAACCGCGCATTTGTGTTGTACCATAAGAACGAGGGCACGGCATTCAGGATGATGCATTGTTAGTGCAAGTGAATGGGCAAAGCAAACAGTGCGAGATTGCTAAGTTTGTCAAGACCGTCAACACGTAAGCAAGTGATGAAGTTGATGATCCAAGAGGGGGAGTTGGTGGGAGGCTGAGCAGGAGAAGCGAGAAGTGACGGAGAAGTTTGAGGATATCATGGCGAAGGAGGAAACATGTGGAAAGGGAATTGAGCTCAAGGAGAAAAAGAAGGCGGAGATGTTTGACGCATTCAATGAAAATACAAAAGAAGATAATTAAGCTTGATTTGAGGAAGCTTGTGATCAAGCAAGCATGTGAGGCGCAAAAAATATGATGCTTTTGCTATTAGTTGCATTTATTTATAACTATTCAAATGTACAGTCAAGTTGCTATTGATCAAGAAAATTTGACAAAAGCGAAGGACGGACAAATCTCGATAGTTATGAAGGACACAGTTGGATGTCCTCGCTCTGGGCGTCTGGTTTTAATGAACGCGGCTTGATCCCTATAGACCGAGATTGATCACAGGAAAAAAATGGTTCAAGATCCTACCAACCGAACAAGTCTAAAGGTTGGTCATAGTGACAGTAACATCGATAGTACTATCATAGAGGCCACATAAACAAAAAAATATGACATACAATTAATAAGTAGAGAGGCGAATAGAGTAACATAATATGTTACCATCAGCTTTCCAATGCAAAATGGCTCTATAAAGTAATAAATGAGGGCATATATGTTATCACACTTATTACACTACCAACTATGAAGGTAGTAAGAGCAATTTCAACCGAGCGACCCAAATGAACGCGTGTTTTGTCCGCATTTTGTCCGTTTGGGTTGGCATCTCCGCCCCGTTTTTTGTTTGGGTCGGTCGTACGCCCAACGCGCCGACCCATTTTTCGTCAGCGCGGCAGGCTTGCGGCCATTTTTAACATTAAATACAAAACATTGCATAGTTCAAAAACCACATAAATATCTCATAGTTTAGAAGCCAAATTAACATTAAATTGTCTCAAAAACATGTAAAAGAAAAGGTTGTCGATACATCTATTGGTTGCCAACATGAATCCACATATGCTCAACCAAATCATTTTGCAGCTGCATGTGATTTTCTCAATCACGCATCTGATGATGAAACTTGGTGAACTGTGCAAACGTTGTTGGTCCTCCATGCTCAGGCACAACAATGTCACCCTGAAACTATGACCCTTGATCCTAGAGACGTTCTGGGCGCTCATCCTCTACGGTCATATTGTGCATGATATCACACAAGTTGTCATCACCTCCCACAACTTTTTTGTGCTCCAAGTTCTAGCATGATACCGAAAGATGCCCCATCGAGATTTAAGAACGCCAAAGGCACGCTCTACATCCTTTCTAGCTCTCTCTTACTCTTGGGCAAATATCTCTCTTCTCTCCTATAGGGTTGGAGATTGTCTTGACAAGAGTAGTCCACTGTGGATAGATACCGTTAGCTAGATAGTATCCATTGTTGTATTGGTGGCCATTGATCTCAACACTGACCTCTAGGCAATTGCCTTCTGCCATCCTAGCAAACACCGGAGAGTGCTGAAGCATATTGATATCGTTGTGAGATCCGGCCATGCCGAAGAAAGAGTGCCAAATCCAGATATCTTGGGAAGCAAAGGCCTCAAGTATGACAGTGCAAGCTCGGACATGGCCCTTATACTGCCCCTGCCAAGCAGAAGGGCAGTTTTTCCACTTCCAGTGCATACAATCTATGCTACCAAGCATTCCCGGAAACCCCCTGCTGGCATTCATCGCCAGCAACTGTGTTGTATCAGCAATAGTTGGCTCTCTGAAGTACTCCGGACCAAACACAGCTATGACAGCCCTGCAGAATCTATACATGGACTCAACTCAGGTGGACTCACTCATCCGGACATACTCATCAATGAAATCACCGGGAACTCCGTATGCAAGCATCCGAATGGTAGCAGTGCATTTCTGATAAGAGGAGAAGCCAATCTTTCCAAGGGCATCCGTCTTGCATTCGAAATAGTTATCGTACTCCACCACCCCGTCCCGAATACGGATGAACACATGCCTAGCCATAAGAAAACGGCATCAAAACATGTGATGTTTGAAGAGCGGGTTTGGGTCTCGAAGTAGACCTTCGAGAGTAGGAAATGGTCATTCTCCCAGTTGCGATTCAGTGTCGGCGTGTGCCCCGGTATCCCTCCCGTAAACAACGGCCGCTCCATACTTAGGTGGTCATGGACGACCAACGCAACTACCGCAATCTCCTCATCATCAGATGAAGAATCATCTGAATCACAAAGAACGTTGTAGAAAAAACTCATCGTCGGAGTCCATTAGTACCTTGCGGGCAAACCGTCGAACAACTTGCGAGTGTTGTGGAAGAAGCCGTCCGATGAAGAGCCTCACGCCCCACCGAGCTGGGCGGCGGCGGCGGGACATGAGGCGGCCGGGAGGGTGACCGATCTATGGACGGATGGCTGGCGGCATCGACAAAAGTGGGCGGCGGTGGTGGGAGGTGGGACAGACGGGCGAGTCGGAGGCGAAGGGAGGAAGAGGAGACTGGCCTACGTGCCACCGTGTCCGCGTCGATGCAAATGCGGCCCAATTTTGGGCCTGGAATGGGTCGCGGACGGACAAAAAACGGACGCACATCCGTTTGGGTTGCCGCGTTGGGCCGAGTTTTGTGTCCGCGGTGACCCAAACGGACACGCGCGGACGAAATGGGTCGTCAGGTTGGAGTTGCTCTATGGCCAACTCCAACGCACGGCCTCAAATCGTTCGACCGTGTACGTTTGGGGGTAAACTGACAGAAAACCCGGCCCAACGCGGGAGCAAACAGACAATTGTCCATTTTCCGTCCGCCTTCGTCCCATCCTCGGCCCAAATTTGGAACGCGTTTGCGCCGAAGCGGACACGGGCGAACAGGCGAGACGCGTGCCCATGTCCTCCCCTGGCCCGCCCGTCAGGGACACGGGCTCCCCCTTTTTCTCTTCCCCTCCCCCGCCCGCCGCCCCCCGAGCAAACCCTCCCCCCATAGCGGTGTCGCCCATTTTGCTCCACCTCGCTCTCCGGCCCCCTCCCCTCCTCCTCCCCGTAGCACTAGCCGTCCGCTTGGTGCTCCCCTCGGCCCGGCACGGGCGGCCAGCCGGTAGATCTGCGGCAGCGGGATTAGGCGCATACTGCCGGACGGATTTGCCGCATCCGGCCGCCACCGGCTGCGCCTAGCCATGGATTGGGCGGATACCGGACCGCACAGCCTCGACACTGCCTCGGCGCCGCATGCAGGTGTCGAGTCCTCCTCTAGCTGGTTGGATCTATCCCATCGTCGGTTTGCCTCCAAAGCCACGGGCCGGCCATCGCCCTGGCTCGGCGCTGGCCCAGAGGCTTGCCGGCTCACCGTTGCTGCTCATAAAGTGCGATGACTGCCTGTTGCTGGTTGTGCACCTCGTTTTGACAACGCCGGGACATCCCTAATGGGTGTTCGTCAAGTGCAAAAATGATGGGTTACGTGCTTCTCTAGGTTTGGTTTTTCTCTCGGATTCAACGAAATTTCGTTAGTTTTTTTGCTCAAATTTGTGTGTAGGAGGGATGCAAGTTTTGGTATTGGGAAGAAGACTACTTCGATCTTCTGATCGCACGAAATTTGCTAGATGTCCGTGCACTTGTAGCTAGAATTGAAGCTAGAGATGAGACTAAAAAAGAGACCAAAGGAGAAGCAGCGTCTACTTTTTTAGAATCGAAGAAGAAAGAAGTTGTCAAGCTCAAGAATCCACGGATCAACAATGTGGACATAGAGAAGATATTAGTTCAACTAGTGGAAGTAGTTATGGAAGTTGAACACCTTTTAAAATGTCTAATTATGGTTCTTGTTTTCTTTGGTCTTACTCTCTTAGCAAAGAATTGGTGAATGTATGTATCGAAATGTCTTTGATGAAACAAAAACAATGTTTCAATGCCCAACAAAAATATATTAAAACACCCAAACAAGATGCGGCTGAAATGCGTCCACGTGTTGGACGCACGACCAGCGCATGCACAAAAGAGGCTGGCCACCACCGCATTGTTCTACCCAAACACACAAAATCCGAATAAAATGAACATCCGTTTGGGGACGCACGCATAGACTATGCACGTTACTAGTACTCCCTCCGTTTCACATTACAATGTGTCCGCGCTTTTCAAAATCTAAATTTGACTATACATTTAACCAACGAGACTGACTGCGATACGAATTCGGTGATATAATTTTTCTCCCGTCGCAGTCGATCTCGTTGGTTAAATGTATGATCAAACTTAGATCTCGAAAAACGCATACACACTACATTGTAAAATGAAGGGAGTATAATTTATTCCCGATCGCTGAAAGTTTTGAAGGATATGACTCGGCAAAATCCTTATAAATTTCCTTTAGTTAAAATGCACGTAATTAACATCCGCTGGATCTTATACTACTACTAGCAATATGTTCATCATTCGGAGGTAACGGCAACTTTAGGGAGAAGGATGGGGCGCTGGCTAGGGAATGATGGGGGGCTACTGTTATGTTGGGTATGGAGCTTATAATGATTGGCATGTCACTGTGCCAAGATGGGTGAAAGGGAAGCATTGAAGGATACGAGCACCAAAACCAAGGAGCCCTGTTTCTCTTTCCTCGGGAAGAGAGGGAGAGAGAGACATCGGTCCGGCCTGCATCTCCATGCAGGTTTGCAGCAGCAGGTAGTGTTCGTTCGGGCCCTTGCCCTCTTGCTTCTTCTCTCTCTGTATCTCTCTACCGATTCTCAAGAGCTCACGGTGAAGATCGCACCAACTTCTCAACAGTTCATCACGGTAAAGCTATCATGGATTGCATTTTGTTCTGCTATAGGGACGACATTGTTTAGCCGATTGGTGGACGATGCTACAGATCGAACTATGCACGACTATAGGCAAGTGACGCACAGCCGCCGGATCAAACGTCGTCCGAAAATCGTGCAGAGAGTATCGGCCGCATAGTAGTTCCGTTTCGTTAGGCAGCAGAATATGACGTTTTCTAGCGGATCCTTTAGGCCTGTCCCAATGCTTCACCTTGTATAGGTGTTACTAGCACAAATGCCCGTGCGTTGCAACGGGAGAATTTTTTTACATACTCCTACCCCAATAATCATGACTCAAGGCCCTCCACATCTCAAGGTCCTCTATTTCAACACGGCCCCTCGCCTATATTGTCGCCTATCCGCCTTCTCGCCCTGTCCGACGGTGCTTATGGTGTTCACTTAATCGCAATGTGTCAGAATATTGGTCAATCCTATCTTGGTCACCGCACGACACACGTGTCATTGATCCGTGCAAGCACAAGGTATGTTTTAAACTTATAAAATTAATCCCATCGACCTGGACGTGAGGGCCACCCTCTGTGAGCTACATCTGATCTATACACCCTCTCTTATACTCACACTCACTTTTAAAATGTATAACTTTACGTTCAATATGCATGAACATTCTTTTTGAAACACATGAATACTTTTTAAATCACATGGACTTCTTTAAAACATGGAATACTTTTTAAATTATGACCATTTTTTAAACATGCAAAAACATTTTGAAATTACATGAACACTTACTAAAAAGAGCGTGGACAGTTTTCAAAGTTTATCAACATTATTTTAATACGTGAGAAACAAATCCTCGCATGTATCTAGCGCAGTAGTGCTCCAAACATGTTGCCAAAGACGAGCATGCGGTGCATCCTCACATTTGCGTGGCTAGATTTCCAATAAGTTATTATATGTACTGGCATTCAGTACATGGTTATAATATATCAGAGCAATATCCAATGTTGTACCAATCAAATCCACAGTTGTAACAATCTGAACCAAAATCCTTGTAAGTTTTTTCTATAGTTTATATAGTTTTGACTTACGGTATTTCATTTGCAAGTGAATGTGTGCAACCATCTTTTTTTCTCACTTATTTCTCCACTATATAATTTATATCCATCGATAAGATTCTCTACTAAGATGGTGCATTTGGAGTGGACTGCTTGGTTTTTGTACATTTTTTATTTTAAAAATGGAGGCTATTATGTTATTTGAATTGCCATTAGTATTCCTATTGTATTTATTTTTTGCCTGACACTATTATTTGTAGATTCATTCGGTTATGTGAATTTCTAAAACATGATTTGGCCAGACATTCTTTTCTCACAACGTAGTACACCCGTCGTTCCTCAGCTTGGACAACATAGACACAGTAGACCTTGTTCGGCCTAAGCCCAGGCTTAACCATATAGCAGCTAGCCCATGAACGATTGTAGCTGTGCATTGGCCAGTGCTTCTTCTTCTTCCTCAGGCTGCTGGTGCGGCAAGCGCATCGTACAGAACCGTGTGCCGGAGGCTTAGTATTCGCCCGTCGTTCCTCAGCTTGGACAACATAGACACAGTAGAGACCTTGTTCGGCCTAAGCCCAGGCTTAACCATACAGCAGCTACCCCATGAACGATTGTAGCTGTGCATTGGCCAGTGCTACATCTTCTTCTTCCTCGGGCTGCCGGTGCAGCGAGCATATCGTGCAGAACCGTGTGCTATCAGCCGTCCCGTATTGCCGTCCATGGCCTCATATCCGTCAGCCGTATGCTTTCCATGGCCACGTACCCGCCTCTCATCCTTGAGCCCGAGAGACCATGTTCTCAGCCATCCGTCTATATGTGCCGTCCATTAGTATTCCCTATTGTATTTATTTTTTGCATGTCACTATTATTTGTAGATTCATTCGGTTATGCCTAAGCCCAGGCTTAACCATATAGCAACGATTGTAGTTGTGCATTGGCCAGTGCTGCATCTTCTTCTTCCTCAGGCTGCTGGTGCGGCAAGCGCATCGTACAGAACCGTGTGCCGGAGGCTTAGTATTCGCCCGTCGTTCCTCAGCTTGGACAACATAGACACAGTAGAGACCTTGTTCGGCCTAAGCCCAGGCTTAACCATACAGCAGCTACCCCATGAACGATTGTAGCTGTGCATTGGCCAGTGCTACATCTTCTTCTTCCTCGGGCTGCCGGTGCAGCGAGCGCATCGTGCAGAACCGTGTGCTATCAGCCGTCCCGTATTGCCGTCCATGGCCTCATATCCGTCAGCCGTATGCTTTCCATGGCCACGTACCTGCCTCTCATCCTTGAGCCCGAGAGACCATGTTCTCAGCCATCCGTCTATATGTGCCGTCCATGGCCTTCCTGATTATTCCAGCATGGCCATATATTTGTCCAGCTAGCTGGATGCACACCTCGTTCATATATATGCACGTCACGGTTCCAGCACCTGGTTGCATTATTTTTGTTGACCCACTCTGCTTATTGACTCTCAAGACGGCTTACTGATTTTAAATCATAGATGTATTTAAATTGGTAGAATAGGATGTAAGAAAGCGATGTGGTACTATTTAATAGAAAACGAATTCTATTTTCTGTACACAAAGTGGAGGTAGCTTAGATGTACGTAGCCCTTCGTACTGAACCAGAGGTTGGGAGTTCGATCCCTTGCTCCAGCACGTAATTTTTTGCCTCGGCTGCCATAGCAGCTGGGCCGGCTGACTCGGCCTTATTTCACAGGGTGAGGCCCATCCGGGCAACGGACGAGCATACGAGAAACCAAAAAGCAATCGAGACGAACGATGGGGACACACGAATTAGTACCACCTCGTGTATTTTTAATACGAGACAGATGAAGGCGAGGTGGACAGATGAAAAACGGACGAAATTACGGTGGTAAGAAACGCTTCTCTCTTTATTAGTAAAAATAAAAAAAATAGCACAAATGCCCGTGCGTTGTAACGGGAGAAAACTTTGACGTGGATTCAAGTTTAATGAGAATTGCGAAATGTGGCTCATTTTACAAATCTGCTCGGCGCACCACTTAATCTATCCAACTCTAACAAATTTTGTATGAATATAGATAGAAGAAGGGAACGTAATTCTAAAGACATATAGTTCACTTCATATTTTTTCCTATTCCTCTTTCCTCGAGTAGCGGGTATTACTCGCATTTGTAGTGATATAGTATAAAAATAATGTTATTGTCGTCATGTCCACCAGAGTTTCAGTAAAAGAACAAAAAGAAAAATAGCTAGAATGAAGAATGGAGGGAAAAACTTGTGGAACTCACAAGTTTTTGTTAATCCCCTCACTTCAGAACTGTTCAATTAAGTTTTCAAAAAAAAGAGATGTTCAATTAACACGCTCGATTTTCTATTTAAAATCAGATTAGTAACACAAAGTCTCGAGCTTGAAATTAAAATAAAATAATACAGCCCAATGATTAATTTTCCACAATCCCGTTTAAGTAGGAGTCTTTTTTGTTTTGCGCCCATTAGTTTCCCAGACTCTTGAAATTAGGCAATGAAATCTCCCACAATCCCGGCATGCAGCACGCAATGAGCCATGAAATCAACTGTCACACAATCCCGCTTTAGTTAGGAGTTTTTTTTTGCGACCGTTAAATCTAGTTTTCCACATTCCTGCTTTCAATTAATCCCACAATCCCGGGGCATGCAGCGTGCAATCAGCCATGAAATCAACTGTCCCACACAATCCCGCTTTAACCTTCATTTAATTTAATGCCCAAGATATCCCTCAATTCCTTCCTTTAATTTAGTGCATGTGCATCCTTCCTTTTTTGTTAATGCCCAACACATCCCCCGGCCTCTTTCTTATAAATTTGTCTGCTGTCACGGACACCTTTCTTAGGTTTCTTTTAATGCCCAAGACAGCCTGGCCTCTTATAACCTTGTCCGCTCTCACGTTAACCTTTCTTAGGCAACTTGCTGGTCATACAGGAGAATTTCTACGTATATAAAGGGCTACGAATTGATCTAAATGAACGATGTGGGACTAATCTAACATAAAATATGGATGCTCACCTGAGTTCGGTCACCCCAGCGCTATCTATTTTTCCCACGCGGCTTGCGGCCCAGCAAAGGCCTAGCGCTCTATTTGGGTAGGCCTAGTGGTGCAATTTTTCAAGCCCAGCGAAGCACTGCAGCTCAGCGGTAGGACTATTTCATTAGTACAAACGGCCCAATTTAAACACCATCAGACGCTAGTTCAATTGGTTGCACCCTTGGGCACCGAAGTGGAGGTCTTGAGTTCGATTTCTCAGGACCAGGTATATTTGCCTTATTTTTTATTTTTTGAATTCGAAGACCCCTGTGAGTGGGGGCACGGAGGGAGATAAATCTGGAGCGAAATATGGATGCTCACCTGAGTTCGGTCACCCCAGCGCTATCTATTTTTCCCACGCGGCTTGCGGCCCAGCAAAGGCCTAGCGCTCTATTTGGGTAGGCCTAGTGGTGCAATTTTTCAAGCCCAGCGAAGCACTGCAGCTCAGCGGTAGGACTATTTCATTAGTACAAATGGCCCAATTTAAACACCATCAGACGCTAGTTCAATTGGTTGCACCCTTGGGCACCGAAGTGGGGGTCTTGAGTTCGATTTCTCAGGACCAGGTATATTTGCCTTATTTTTTATTTTTTGAATTCGAAGACCCCTGTGAGTGGGGGCACGGAGGGAGATAAATCTGGAGCGCGGGTTAATTGTCCAAAACTTCAGGGGGTATTTAGCAAAAACGCCACGACGGTGAACCCACGGAGTCAATCCGTGCTTTATTATTAGGGAAAGATATAAGTCTGTCATGTAGTCAAAAAATCTGATACGGCAAGCTAATTAATATGATAGAGATGAGGGGATTGAGACAGGGGGACCCTCTCTTCCCATATCTGTTTCTCTTAGGGCATCTCCAATAGTTTGTATGTAGTCTTGTTGGTAAAATTGTTCATGTCATCAACCAACAAAGGATCATACAACTACTACAATGGTTGCATCTATATTATCCAATAGGAGAAGAGAGAATAAATGCAATTGCTCTTTATTTAACCTTGGAGCTTGTGCAAGAGCTGTTGGTTAATCTACGTAAAGCTTTCCTCTCTCTCTTCTTTTATTACATGCCATGTCATCAAAACTGTCTATGTGACAATTTTACCAACGATGATCATAACCATTGTAGATGCCCTTATGTGCTGAGAGTTTGCCAGCCCTAATTAATCATGAGGAGGAAGTTGGCAATCTGAATGGTGTCCAAGTGTGTAGAGATTCCCCAAAAATTTCTCACTTATTATTTGCTGACGATTCACTTATCCTCATGAGGCAGATGCGTCAAATGCAAACACATTACGCGGGATTTTGGATGAATATTGTGCACCTTCGGGCCAATTGGTGAGTGAAGTGAGGTGTTCAATTTTCTTCAGTCCAAACACACACGTGGAGGATAAGGCCGAAGTGTGCCAAATTGTAAACATAATGGCAGAATCCCTCTCGGATAAATAATTGGGTCTCCCGTCCATGATTAGGGTTGACCGAGTAGACTGATTCAAACATATTATTGAGAGGATTCAGGCCATGGTGAATGAATGGAAAGAGAGAACTATCTCCTATGGAGGAAAGGAGGCATTGCTGAAAGCGGTGGCCCAAGCCATCCCAACATATGCGATGAGCGTGTTCAAATTCCCAAAAAAGTACGCAAGGGGATCACTGACGCTATGTCGCACTGCTGGTGAGGTGATGGGGAAAACCAGCGCAAGATGCATTGGTTCGCTTGGTGGAAAATGTGTGTGCCAAAGGAGAGAGGAGGAATGGGCTTCAGAGATGCCCATAGTTTCAACCTGGCGATGCTAGCTAAACAATGTTGGAGACTTATTGAGAATTATGGATCTTTGTGTGCTCGTGTTCTTAGAGCAAGATATTACCCTACGGGAGATATTCTAAATTGTGAACTTAAGAAGGGTCTTACGTATGGCAAGGTATTTGGGAAGGTATCCAGACCTTCAAGAAAGGGTACATATGGAGAGTGGGAGACGGTGCAAAGATAAATATCTGGAACGATTGTTGGATACCAAATAGTGCATCTTGGAAAATCATCACACTACGTGGTAACCAAGTGTTAACCGGGTTTGTGAATTAATTGACCCAATTTCTGGAGATTGGAATGAGCTGCTGATCCGGTAGAATTTTTGGCACATCGATGCCGAACGCATCTTACATATTCCTATATTTCATGCGGAGACAGAAGACTTTGTTGCATGGCACTTAACAAAGAATGGAATTTTCTCGATCCGTTCTGCGTATTATAAGCAATGGGAGGCAAATTTTGATGAGAACAACTTGGACCTAGTGCGCTATTCCTCGGCGCCACATCCAATTTGGCGCAAGTTGTGGAGTATGAAGCTACCGGCAAAGATTAAAAGTTTCCTGTGGCGTTGCCTACACAATTCTATACCATGTTTCAGTGTGCTTGCAAATCGTCACATAGGGAGTGTATCCCAGTGCCCAATATGTCAATCGGGAGCCGAGGATATCTCTCTTGTCCTATTGAAATGCGTGCGATCGAGGGCGTTATGGGAAGCACTTGGAATCAATTCAGAGATCCGGTTTGCTACTAAAACAGATCGATTAGGTGCGGCTGTTATCGATTTCCTACTATGCGATGGATCTTACCAGAGACCTTTTATGGGCCATGTGGAGTTTCCGGAGTTGATAGCCATAACATGTTGGTACCTGTGGTGGCAACGGAGAGAAATCGTCAAAGGGGAGGAGGTGCTGACGCCGGAGAGGACAGCGCTTGCGATCATTGCGCTGGCCCTTAACTATGCTCGTATTGTAGGGAAGGGCCCGACTATTGCTAAAACCAATAAGTGGCCATCGATCCTAGAAGGGCATCTAATGCTAAATGTGGATGCATCTTTTTCTGTTGGGACAAACTCTGGTGCTTGTGGAGCAGTTGTCAAAGATTACAAAGGCCACTTCATTATTGCCTCTATAACAAGGCTTGACCATGTTGCAGATATTGTTGCGGCTAAAGCAGCTGCACTGTTGGAAGGATTAAAATTGGCCCAAAGTGTTGCTTGCTCTAAGCTGGTGATAAGGATGGACAACATCACAGTGGTGGACGCATTAAAGCTAAATGAAGGTCATTCAATGGTAGCAGCACCGGTGTTAGATGATTGTCGAAATATCTTGTGTGATTTCGGGAAGGTTACTATTGAGCATTGTTCTAGAGAGTCAAATGTAGTAGCTCATGAAGATGGGGATGTGCGAACGACCCTTTTGGTTGGGCGGATGCACCTCCTAATTTCCTTGTTAAATTCCTAGCGAATGATGTAACCGTTTTTTGAATAATAAAGTATACTTTCTCGTAAAAAAAACATTTCCACCACCGCAGCCACCGATTCGGACGTCGAGCGGCTTGGGTTCATGGCGCCACCATCACCATTGTCAAGCTCGAGTTTGTCGCCGCCCTTGAGTCAAGTCACATCCCGATCTTTGTGCTGCCGATCTCTGAGCTCCCATGACTCCTCCCCGACCTTGGGGCCACCTCCCATCGCCGCCGATCTCTGAGCTCCCACGACTCCTCCCCGACCTTGGCTCCGCCTCCCATCGCCATCCACCACGTCTTCCCTGAGCTTCGTTGCCGCCATGGTGCGACATAAGATCCAAACCTATAAGATGTTAACGCCCACACGACGCTCGCCCCGAGGTGCACGCGTAGAACGAACGTTGACGGACACACACCACCACCGGCAAGCCTCCGAGCTCTTTGGACCGGATCTTGGACAAGGATGAAGAGGAGGAGGAGGGGTAGACCTTGCTACCGGGTTCGTGGTGGTGGACCCGGAGGATGGAGGTGACGACATTCACCTCCTTTCGATGGCCGGGGGCGAAGGCACAATGCCGACGTGTGCAAGCAAAGGAGGCGGAGGAGTAGCGTCAGGGATCATAAGTTGGCCGAGGCGCAACTCGAAGCCAAGCACGCATAGGCCTTAGCCGTTGAGGCGCTCAAATCGGAGATCGTCGCCGAGAACCACGCGATCTTCGTGTTGTTTGACAGAGCACGCACAACTCTCCCCGACTCCAACAACGACGAGGTTGGTCTCTCTTATAAGTGGGTGATCAACATTTCCTGTAATGCGGAGTAGAATGTTAATATATTCTCGTTATTTAATTATGGGATGAAGTGGTTTAAATATCTGTTTGAAATAAATTTATGTGAAAAAAATATGTTCACATTTTTTCTAGAAAATAATTATAGCGGATCCGCTGGGTGAGCAAAAGTCATTTTCTATACTTTTTAGAAAAAATGAGATACAAAAAAGAATTAGGAGTTTTTTTTGCTTAACCATGAGTATATTCATAAAACAACAAGGTTACACCCAATCCACGCGAAAACAACAAGAGAATATGGGAGAATACAACCATGTCAAAACTATGCACAAAACACATCCAGCAGGAAATAACTGCTAAGTATCTGGAAGTCTCTGCATATTCCAGCGAAACTGTCCACCAGGGAAAAACCGGCTACGACAAGGCATACAGTGTAGATTCATCGGAACCGGAACGAACCACCGCCCATGGGCTTTCTGAGTTGATGAAGAGGACCAGCTCGAACAACGAAGCCCACGTCTTTGTTTTGCGTTTACCTGCTACAAAGAGCTTGGCCGTCGTTGCCTAGAAACTTTCTACATGGAGGAGAAGGCGTCGCTCATCTACGATGTCGGTGTTATTCGCTTCCTCAGACTGTGAACGATGCTTATCTTTTTGTACACTGATGCCGCCGTTCTCGTATCTCCGGCCATTCAGATCATCTCCTGGGCCAAAGAGACCGAACACAAGGCGATCGATGCGCATTTGGTGGCCGAGCGCACCAAGGATGAGTTGATGGACAAGATGCCCAAGGACGAGTCAGACCTCCTCACCGTCAATGAAGCCTTCTTCCAGTCCATGGATGTCAACCTCACGGTCAATCCCGACCATGCTGAGCTCGCCCGCCTCGAAGGCGAGAATCATCAGTTGTCCAAAGAACCCCTGAAGGGGTCGAAGGATGAGGACGAGATGCCACAGAGTCATCCTACCACCGATGACAATGAGGATGTCCCCGCCCATCCTCCGACCCGGGCTTGGACTCAGGCTTCGATAGCTATCTTAACTGCAAAGACGAGTAGAGCTAGCTAGTATTCAGTTTATATGGTTTAGATTGATGCTTGGGCTAGTTTGATCTCCATTTGGTATTAATGTACTAGGCATGCACTCTTTAATTATGGTATGTAATATGCTAATGTCATGTCGGTGTTTAATTATGCAATGAACTAGTTTTAATTTGTGTTTGGGGCGGGTTTGTGTGCAAAAAATAATGTTCGAATATTATTAGGGATCAAGGTTTAGGGGATATCCTAGATGAGCAAATGTATAATCCCTTAAAATTATAAGGAAATGGGACAAAGGAGAGTTTTTAGACTTTTAGGATAGGGGCCATGCTAGATATGCCCTTACTCCTCCCAGACCCAAGTGTAGTCCACGGAGGCACTAACCACCCTCCTCCGTAAGCTTTGGGCACAAGAGCCCATACCAGTCGCCCCCATATCCCAAATGTGTTGCGGCTAGCTCATGTCGTTGCCTCAAGATTCGACAATGCTCCCGTCAGCAAAACGACCTCGCCCATTAATGATCCACAAGTATAGGGGCTCGCAACAGTCTTCGAGGGAACCAAAGAATATTTATATGCCTTAGCAGTTGAGTTGTCAATTCAACCACTCCTGAAAAGCAAACTCCTGGCAACAATTTATTAGTAGCATAGTAATATGATAGTTTTGATAGCAGCAGTAACAATAGTAACGGTAACATGAGCAACAATTTTGTACTAACTGGAACAACGACAAAAGTAGTGATTCAAGCAAGACAATATTATGAGAAAGCATAGGCATGGAGTAGCAATGGATATTTGGATGAAATTCATAATGTACCGGTCACAACCTCGAGCACCACAAAACTAGCTCCAATTCATCAATCATATGTCGACATGTATTCCGTATATAGTCATACGTGCTTGCAGTAAAAACTTGCATGACACATAGTGAATACTTGAACTCCTCAAATTACGGTCATCCCTAGAGATTATCTCAATTATTATCACCTTGGGGTCTATGGTTCATAACAATAATAGGTGCATACAACTTTCAACATAAAATCTAAAACTCATATATATATATATATATATATATATATATATATATATATATATATATATATATATATATATATATATATATATATATATATTCATGAAAATATAATAAGTTCAGATCTGAAATCATGGCAATCGGTCCCTAGTGACAAGTATTAAGCATAGCAAAGTCATAGCAACATCAGTCTCAGAACATAGTGGATACTAGGGATCAAGCCCTAACAAATTGACTCGATTACATGACGAATGAGATTACGCACTCTTGGTGGTGAGAATCATGAGGTTGTTGATGAAGAAGGGTTGTTGATGACGACGATGATGATTTGCCCTCTTCGGAGCCCCGAACGAACTGGCCTCCCGATGAAGAACATGAAGTGGCGGCGGCTCTGTATCGTAAAACGCGATGAAACTTTCTCTTTTATTTTTTCTCGGTAAGACGGTATATGTAGAGTTGAATTTAGGTCAACTGAAGGCTCGAGGGGCTCACAAGCTCACATGGCACGCCCCTAGGGGATGGGCACGTCCTCTGAGCTTCTCGCTCTCTGGTGGCCCCCCTCTGGTACTTCTTTGCGCCAGTATTTTTATTTATTTCAAAACAATTATTCGTAAAATTCGTACAATTCCGAGAAATTTTATTTCTGCACAAAAAACAACACCAAGGTAGTTTTGTTGAAAACAACATCATTCTGGGTTAGTTTCATTCAAATCTTGCAAATTAGAGGCTAAAATAAGAGCAAAAGTGTTTGGAAAATTATATATGTTTAGGACGTATCAACTCCCCCAAATTTAACTCAGTGCTTGTCCTCAAGAAATTCAGTTGATAAACTGAAAGTGACAAAAAAAACTTTTACAATCTCATTTTTCTTTTGTTGGCGTATATAAATTAAAGTAGCAATCAGGTTTTCAGCAAAGATTATGTACTAACCACATGTATGATAACATTTAGAATCCATATGTATTCAACTCAATGGCATAATCATCTAGCGAGCAATAATATTATATCTCAAACATCGACACTTTGTCAAAACAATCCTGATAGAGTGTATCCAGCTAGCCCATTCCGAGACCGCAAAACATAAATATAGAGTACCTCTGAGGTTCAAGCAGCGACTAAGCATTGTAATTCATGGTAGAAGATATCCATTCATGATCACACCCAACATTAATTAGACCAAATGCATGTTACACTAAGAATGGCAATATCGCTCCGAGGACTGGTGCTTGAATCAGAAGGTGATGACTCAACAATAAAAGTAAATAGAGAGACCCTTTGTAAAGGGAAGCAGAGATTTTCTTGTGTGCCAGAGCTCATTTCTTTAAATCAGAGATAATTGTCATTTTGAGAGGTATACTTTCCACGACATGGTTTATGATGCAGTTTTGAATATCTTCCATGCTAAACACGTTAATGGCGGTTCCCAAACAGAAAAGAATTTTTTACTCCCATACAAACACATCCATGGCTAGCCGAATTCACGGGTGCCCTCCAAACAATCAACTTTCTAGGGGGAGTTTTTATTGTTATTTTTATGGATTATAGTAGGATCTGGCATCCTTGTTACCAGCCTCCCTCAAATTTGACGAGTGAATAAAGTTTCATCATGAGTTAAACACACTTAGCATGAAAATATATTGACCACACAACCGCTCCATGAGCTTTGGGGTACACAAAACATGTATCCATTTGAAGCTTCAAAGATGACACATGCAAATTTACTTGGAACGACAGGGTAATGCTGCATATAGGTAGCTATGGTGGACTCTTATGGCATTTTTTTTTCAGGAGTTTGGATGCACAAGTAATATTTCACCTTAATACATGTGAAGGATAGCAAATAAGTTTGAGAAGCAACCAACTAGAGAGCAACAATGGTCATAATCATGCATTTTGAATAATTAACATTGAACAGGAGCATGAGGAGTATATAGACACTCTGAACATAAATATCATATATAGATGCAATATTGGGTTTGAATCAATTACATGTGTGAACATGTGCCAAGTCAGGCCACCCGAATTTCGCAGAGGGGGATACCATCCTAACATAACACATCATCATCGGTTTAATGCATGTTGACACCCAAGATAACATATTATCCACTCCTATCTACTTAAGCATAGCATGAGCAACTATAATCTCTAAATGCCATCATACACTTGTTTACTCATCATAGGCTGAATCCGGATTACCGAGTTAAACGTATTTACAAAAACATAAGCAAGTAGAGTTCAGATCAGCTTTTCTTTGCCGCGACCACTTCATCAAATTTTCGTCATTATTGCATTTCACTTGCATGACCGAATGGTGTGGAAATTATAATAGTGCAAGTGTGTTGTGGACTAAGCAGAAATCTGCAAACACTTTATACAAGGAGAAGATAAGGAAATATTTGGTCTTTTATCAGTTTAATAGTAAAGCACATACGAGCCACTCGACAATTCTTACAGATTCTTCTCCTTTTGGCGACTCAAGAAAAGAAAAGAAGTTCAGAGAAAGACACTGAAATATTTTTGGAGTTTTTAGTTTTTTCGAAGAAAGCAAAAGAAAGAAGAAAAACTAAAATCGAGAAAAAAATATTTACACCGAAGAACTCCCAAGAAACACAAAAGGAAAAATGAGAAATCTTTTGGGTTTTCTTTTTAATAATCCGAAGTAACTAAAAGGAAAAGAAAAACCAAAAAGAAATGGGAAATATTCTTGGGTTTTCAAAGTTTTTCAAACTCACAAAAGAAACAAAAATAAAAAGAGAAAATGATGAACATCGACTAGTAAAGTGAATGTGTTATAGCATGAATGAAATGTTAGTGAGAATACGTACTCCCCCAAGCTTAGGCTTTTGTCCTAACTTGGTGATCACCACTAGTAAAATCTGTCAGGTCCAGGAAGGAACTGGTTCGGCTATGGCACCACAGCGTTTCATGGATGAACTTCCTCTGTCGACGCCAACTCATTCTTGTACTATATGATGTCCTCCGGCCAAATAGTGTATCTTCCCTTGGATCTCCTAGCTTTTCTGATATCTTTCCCTTAAAGGAATAATTTGCAAGCATAGTGGAAAATTTAGCCTCATGATTTTTTCTTTTATTAGTAACAATATATTTCTTGTATTTAGCATACAGAGATTTTCATAGCATCAGTCAATGGTACTTGCAAAAATAATGGTCTAAGCAAATCAAAAAAATGATTGAAAGCATCTTTGTCTTTAGATTTCAGAGTTTTACTAGGAAAAAGAATAAGTTTTTGAACCAAGGTTCTCTTTCTCTACCATGCTTCCTAGCAACCAATTTTTTGTTGTCATATATTTTATTTTTAGGTGGTGGGTCATTGAGCTCAACTGCAGGTTCTATTTTGACATCATTATTCGATACATTATTGTTATTACTAGGTGGAGCATCATCATGATCATTATTAGCATCAATATCATTATCACTAGGCATATGACCCACTAGATTGTGTCTCAGCATCACAAATAGAAACATTATTAGAAGTCTCACTAGATTTCTCTATAACAGGTTCACTAGAAGCATGCAAAGCTTTATTCTTACTCTTCTTGTTTTTCTTCTTAGGTGAACCATCATTAATTTACTAACAGTATTGTCCAATTTGTTTAGGATGACCCTCAGGATACAAAGGTTACTGAGTCATTCTACCACCTCTATTCATTACTCAACCAACATGATCATTAAGCTTATTAGACATGTGCCTAAACAAATCATTTTGTGATCTAGCAACTTGTTCAAGCTGAGTGTGATCATAGAATAATGTTTGCATAATCCATTGACATAATTAGTAATTCTAAACAACATATCACTCAAGCGTTCAATCATAGTAGCATTGCGTTTCAGTTGATCCCTTATTTGCATATTAAAGTGCTCTTGTTTAACGATAAAATTATCAAATTCATCGAAGCATCGACTTGGAGATTTATTATAGGGAATATCACCTTCATCACAACTATAAAGAGAGTTAACCTCTACTACCGTTGGAACATTAAGCCCGTGTATCTCTTCAATAGGTGGTAGATTCTTAACATCTTTAGATTTAATACCTTTCTCTTCATGGATTTCTTACCTTCTTGCATATCTTCTGGACTGAGGATAGAATACCTCTCTTCAAAGTTGGTTTAGGAGGCGATTCATTAAGTTATTTAAATCTTGAGCTTGTTCAACTGTTCTTTCCCTGAAAACACAACCATCACAACTATCTAGGTAGTTCATTGATTCAATACCAGGGGAGCCGAAAAATATTTATAAGCCTTAATAGTCGAGTTGTCAATTCAACCACACATGAGAAGCAAACTCTCGGCAGCAATTTATTAGTAGCATAGTAATATGATAGTTTTGATAGTAGCAATAACAATAGTAACGGTAAGATGAGAAACAGTTTTGTAGTAATTGGAACAACAACAACAGTAGTGATTCAAGCAAGACAGTATTATGAGAAAGCGTAGGCATGGAGTAGCGATGGATAGTTCGATGAAATTCATAATGTAACAATCACAACCTAGAGCGACACAAAACTAGCTCCAATTCATCAATCATATGTAGGCATGTATTCTGTATATAGTCATACGTGCTTGCAATAAGAAATTATATGACATCTTTTGTCCTACCCTCCCGTGGCAGCGGGGTCCTAATGGAAACTAAGGGTAATTAAGGCGCTCCTTTTAATAGTGAACCAGACCAAAGCATTAACACATAGTGCATACATGAACTCCTCAAATTATGGTCATCTTCACAAAGTATCCCAATTATTATCACCTTTGGGTCTACGGTTCATAACAATAATAGGTGCATACAACTTGCAAGATAGGATCTAAAACTCATATATATTCATGAAAACGTAATAGGTTCGGATCTGAAATTTTGGCACTTGGGCCCTGGTGACAAGCATTAAGCATAGCAAAGTCATAGCTACATCAATCTCAGAACATAGTGGATACTAGGGATCAAGCCCTAACAAATTGACTCGATTACATGGCGAATTTAATCCATCTCCATCTACCTCCAGTATGCCTATAATGAGATTACTCACTCCCGGTGGTGAGCATCATGAGGTTGTCGATGAAGAAGGATTGTTGATGATGATGACGTCGATTTGCCCTCCCTAGAGCCCCGAACGGACTCAGATCTAGCCTCCCGATGAAGAACAGGAGGTGGCAGTGGCTCCGTATCGTAAAACGCGATGAAACTTTCTCTCTGAATTTTTTCTTTGGAAGACGGTAAATGTAGAGTTGGATTTAGGTTAACCGGAGGCTCGAGGGGCCCACAAGCTCACAGGACGTGCCCTAGGGGGTTGGGCTCCCCCTGAGATTGTGGCTCTCTGGTGGCCCCCTCCGGTAGTTCTTTGCGTTTGTATTTTTCATATATTCAAAAAAGTTCTCCGTAAAATTTCGTCCAATTTTGAGAACTTTTCTTTCTGCACAAAAAAGAACACCAAGGTAGTTCTACTGAAAACAACATCAGTCCGGGTTAGTTTTATTCAAATCATGCAAATTAGAGGCCAAAACAAGAGCAAAAGTGTTGGACAAGTAGATATGTTTAGGACGTATCATCCATGAGATCATTGCCCCCTCCCCTTTCGCCCGTTGCTTCGACTGCGGGAGGGGTTTGGGACCCCGTTGTTCCGCCTCGATGGCGGTAGGGTGAGATTTTTAATTTAGATTTTGGCCCTCAATCGTTTTTGGTGAGGCGATGGTGTAGGCGGTGGCATGGAATAAGTCCTCGTCACCTCATCTTTATTATGATGGTGCTTCTTGACATTGTTGGGAGGCATGTATCCTTGAATCTGATTCTCGGGGTTGGTTTTTTTATTCTGTGGGTTTACCTTAGTGGCACTGTCTTGGGAAGCGAATGGTGCAGTTTTGCATCTTGATTGACCGACCCAGTTTCGACCGACGGAGGTTGCCAGCTTCGGCCTCGTTGGGGACCGTGTGAGAGTTTTATTCCCCAACTCCGTCTAGCTGGACATGGGGTACTATACATGCCTCTATGGTCTTCTCCGGAGTGGCGACTTCCTATGGAGATTACAGTCATCGACATCTATTGGTCTAAATTGACGACTTTCTAGTTGCTACATTTACAAGCTTTCGGTTCGAAAAGTTTGCCTCGCTAGATGAAGTTGCAGAAGCAGAGGTTTGCTTACGACGCGTCATTGGTAGATGTAGGAGGAAGAAAAATTCTGCCCGCCCTAGGATTTTGATGTATTTTTCAATTTTATAAATATTTTGTAAGGGTCTATGCTACTTAATATACATACTAAAGATGATACCCCACACATTGATGTGGGATGCAATTATTTCAATGGGATTTAACTGTATGAAATAATAATATTAGAGGATACCCCTCGCGTTGCTGTGGGGAATTTGTTGATTAAAAGCTAGGTTGATAGCATGAGAACCAAAATAAAAAAATATATCACTTATTATATTTAAATATGTATAGTTGTAAAATATTTGTTGAATACAAGTAAAATAATTGAGTGGGAAACATTTTTTCATTCGTGATTGAATGTTGTGGTGGGTATTTTTCTTGCATGATTGTTTGTTGAGATGTGTGTTATCCTAATCACGGTTGTGCAGTGGGATGACATATTTGCATGTTTTTTTAATACAGTACAAACACTCAATCCCATAATGCACGCACGTGTGCACTACCCCATGAGCAACTTGAAATAAATCCATAAAAATACGACCAACATTGCGAAGTCTAAGACTTAAGCCTTGATGGGTTGTCCATCAAAAGGAACCTAACCATTAAGCTACGCTCAGTTCACAACATACATGTTAAGATGAATAAGTTAGTGAAAAACACTCTCTTAGGTATATATGATTTGAATTAAAATATGGAAATTGAAACTATATTATATATAATTTATTGTGTTATATATAGTTATATAATATTTATTGAATTTGAAAAACATATTGAGGTGAGTTTGTTCCTCATGCATTATGACATGGTGAGTTGACATAGTTGTGTTGAGTATGAAACATTAGTAGTATTTGCGTTAAGTACATGAGAATTAGAGTTAAAATAAATATAATTTAGTATACTTGATTTTTATAGTTGTGAAAATGTATGTTTAATACAAGTATCATTGGTTACATATGTTTTTTTATCCATGATGGCAAGATGACTTGACATAAGGTGCATGCTTATAGAGAATTAAAGACGGACTCCCCTACAAATCTGACATTCGATTTTTGGCTATGAAAAAACAAACTTTTTTATGGTAATTTGTGTTTGTGGAGGATGGAAAGTTTAGTTGATAAGCATGGCAAATTTGCATCAATTCATTTGATTTGTCAGGAAATTGCCATGCTCATAAATTAAATTTGCCATCCTCACGCCAACTACATTCGTTGTTAAAAACGTTTGATTTGCCATACTTAAAATCTGATGTCAGATTTTAAACAGTACCATTGAAGATAATAAGGATCAATTGTTGAAGTATATCGGACGACCTTTAGAAATGTCGAGCTACAGTTGTTGTCTTGGTGCGTTGGTACTATAGGGTGTTAGCACGACGACTTCTCAACTGTTTACTACAACAAGGTTTGCCCCGGCTCGGATGAGGGAGGCGCCTTCTGATTGCTCCAATGTTTGTAGTCGTCGCTTGATGGTCTACGAATCTAAATGATTTTTTACTACCTTAACAATTGATGAATACATTAGAGGTTTTCTTTAAAAAATAAATCAACGGTTGAAGTATATTGGACGACCTTTCTCTTTAGAAGTAAAAAACCTATTTTTTTTAGGACAGCCATAGATCGCGTATCTGCCTGGGTGGACCCATTGTTTATAAGAAGAAAAAGCAGGATGCCGACATACCCTCGCAGTAAAACTCATAAGGTGGCCGAGGTCGTGGCGGCTGGTCGTCGCCGGAAATCTGAGAAAATCGCAGACATAAGTGGGCCAAATTCTGATTGACACGGAGTTGGCTAAGCCAATTTTCTTCTTTGCTGTGGCCCTACGCACCAATGGCTGTCGTCTGTGACAAATAAAATTCACTGCGAGGGGATCGACGCAGAGACAAAAATGTAGAGTCATGATAGAGATTTTGATGGAAATTACCCACAGTGTCAAGTGCCAGTGACAAATATCCCTTGTTTGGCCCGCTTCTGGTCGTGCCAAGACGACATTTATGGTCATGGCCTCTGTTCCCGGGTCAAGCTCAACAATGTGTTTCAGTGGCCTCTTCCTCACTCCGACCATTTTGACAGCGGTCAGTGCACCCGTGTCAGTGAGATAGTACTCCAGTAGTAAATGTAAAACTGCATATCTTCACGTCATTCTGCCACAGCCATATGGATTCTGGCACAGTTTGAACCCTATCAGAAGTATTTCTGTTCACGAAAGGAATTCTAAGCTATAATATATTTTTCTGAACCTTTGCCTTTTAACTAGCTCAATTACCACATGGCATATGTGGCCAGGAACCTTAAAGCAAATTAGCTCAACTAGTCGTCAACCCGTGCACCAGCACGGGCTACTATACTGATAATGTTATTTTGTACAAAATTTTAAAAACAATGCAATTAAGTTGATATCGGGGGGTAAACATTATTTTTCAAGTAAGGCATGACATGATTTTTCATGTATGTTAATACGCAAACCAATGGATTTGAAGCCATTATTAAAGTATGCCTTCGGATATAGAAAATTGGTGAGAGAGAGAATGGTATAAAACAATTCCGTTTAGTGTATAATTTCATATGGGAGAACTTTTTTGCATGGAAATGGGCAGAGCTATATTGGGTATGCAGAGTGCTATCTTTGTGCCTTTGGAAAACATTAATCTTTTTATCATGGTACTTTCTATTTGTAAGAAGATTATAATTAGTGTCATATCCCTTAATCAATTTTCCCTTTATGTCTGACTGTTGTATCCATCTATCTTGGTTAGGTTTTTACTTCACCACTTTGGGTCCACTAGCACAAATGCCCGTGCGTTGCAACGGGAGAAAGAATTGAGTTTATTCACATTTAGTTAGAATAGCATGTGGAAAAACACATTCGTTCTAAATGCATAATTTAGTTTTTTTTTTTAAGAATCAAATTTATCAAAATAGGACATTCTAATCTTATAAAATATTTCTTTACCTATCACAACGCATTTTCCCCGATGAAACAAAATAAAGTTAGGAACTTTCCCTAAAAAACTATGAACTCGATAAAGATTAGCCAATATTGCTCATAAAATTCAGAGAGAGATAGCATACCCTCGCAGACTATTTGTGTGGATGAACATTCACATTCAATAGAAGTGGTCTATTCATGGCAAAAAATTGGAAGTTGTCTATTAGATTTTTTTTCCGTATTTACAAATAAGGTACTAAGTGTTTGGGGCTCCCATATGGTTCTTGTAAAAAACAAAGTGATCTATGATATTTATTTTTTCATAGCAAAAATGCCCATGGGTTGCAATGGATGAAACAATACATTGAGCCCTTATCGAGCCATCCATGTTGCCACTTTTCTTCACCGCAAATGCGGATGGTGGTCACGTTTTTTCATCTATGCATGATAAACCCCAAGGCAATGATGATGGTCACAGTCACCTATCTGCCGGCGTCGTCTTTTGTCCCATATTGATGCCTCATACCATTATACCGGCATCATTAAAGCCAAGCAATCCGGTCTCCCTTGAGAGAGAGGTGCTTGCACGTGCTTTTGTTGATTGCCGAGCAGGCTGGTTGATACAACAGACAACCTGGCACGTATTTGAATTGGTGAAAGTTGGTTCAATAAAGCAAGGTGGGACTATTCTGTATCTCGTTCCGGTGGATTTTGCCACATCTCAATTGTCCAAACGCACACAATTTTGAGCATGACGCAGGACCAGCCAATGGGAGGCCCAACCAAGCGTACACAGAAATCGATCGCAGCCTACAACGTACGAAGAAATAAACAAACAGACGTACGAAAGAAACGGATTAGACGGACGAAAATTTAAGAGGAAGAACAAATCACCCTTTTAATAGTAACTAGTAAATATGCCCGTGCGTTGCATCGGGAGAAAAAACTTAACCTGCCATCCATTCATGTCAGAAGCTAGCGGGTCGAGCAAAGTGGGACTCTTAAGGAGGGAAGCGCGAGACGCATATGATTAACCTAAGATAGCGATACATGTAATCAATGGACCCCGTGTCATGTAAAGATGTATAGTAAGAAGGGCAACCACATTTCATATAAAAACAATAAATCTACGTCGGCTTAATGATAAATCTGTACAGGGAGCCGCTGAGAAAAACAGAGAGGGCCAAGGTGTCACCGGCCTGCTCAACATGAGCCACCGCGCTACTACACATGTGCGGATCCAATGCCGATCAATGTCATCCGCGGTCGTACATTGTCACTCCGATGCATGCGGTTCCAAAGAAAGAGAAGGGGAGAGACAAGGAAAGGCTACACCCCCTAAAAAACGTATAAAAGACCATTATCGACCTTTGGCAAAGCGCATATATACCTATATGCTCCTACATCCATTCATACACGCCTGCCAAAATAATTGTGCTTGCATCCGCAACAAGTGAATGATAAGTATTGTACGTGCTGAGTTGTATTGTTGTGTCTATCGCACCTTGCACCTTCGCTGCCAAGCTCGCCGGTGGGGCCGGTCATCGCCATACAACCACATGTGTCGCCGTGTCTGCACAGCCAAGCACATGTGCTACCTTCGATCGAGCCTTCGTTGGTCCACCTCAGCCACGTAATGCCCGCAAATCGCTGACGTCCTACTACGCACTACGGGCACCGATGTTGGCAGCTACCACTCACTGCAGTCGCCCAAGATCGGCACGCGCTCCACCTCCGATGGGCGCAAGTACGTGATTAATGTTTGATTAACTGATTTATCGTAATAAATTGGATAGTTTTTAATTTAACCATCATGCCCTCGTTTTTTTTTGAGGGAGCCCCCGTAATGGAAGGGAGTTTTAAATCTTCACCATTGATTTAATAAAAGAGATGTACCAAAGCAAAAGTGTTGCTCATTTAAGAACTTTATATACAGATCATATACTCATCCCAAGAGCTATACATGTTAGGTGCAAAGGTAGCCTAAAAAAGCTCATTTTGTAGCCAATTCTTGCCATCCTGCCGTAGACGTAGACGTATGATTTTTTTAAGAAGAAAACGCTCTAGATTCGATCTCTGTTTGTGTAGAAGCGGTGGAGCCAGCCAATCAATCGCTAGGCTATCGCGCTAGGCTGGTGTCAGCCTTATCTCTAAAGACGCAGGCCCTTGTTTCGATCCCGTTTCTTTCCCCTTGCTAATTTTCCTTTTCCCAACTCCATCAGCCACACCAGCTTCCCTGCGCTGCCTCCCTGCCTCCTCCAACCGCGTCTGGAGATGAAGCTGTAACACCCCCCTGTATTAGCTACAGTGATCACCCCTTGATAATGCCATGTCATCATGATCAACCATGCTTGAGCATCATTTGCATCATATCTTATTTCAAATTCCAATTTAAATTGCAATTCAAATATTAAGTGAAATTAAAAGTTGTTCACAGGCAGTAACTAAATTGTTCAAAATGTTGAAAATAATCCATAGGCAATTATAAAAATAGTACCAACATTTATTAAATTGCTTAAGTGACCCCACCAACCTCAAACAGTAGCTAATAATAACAATTTAACACTAGATTATTTAATAGGATTTAAGATGAAATCTTAATTTGCCCAAGCCAATTTTTGGTGGTAGTTAATAATGCACTGTAATATTTGAGCTAAGTCACACATTTATTAAAAATCATTTAGTGGCCGAATGATTTGCAAAACTGAGAGAAAGAAAAGAATTAGAAAAAGAAAAGAAAACGGGGCAGTGGCCTACTGTGCACTTGGGCCGCAAGTGCACAGTAGCCAGCCCAGCCCGTCACCCCGGCCGTCGTCCTCCTCCCGCGCGCTGTCGCGCGCTCCCGTCGACACGCCCGCAGCCGTCGCGCTGTCGCCCATCCGCCGGCGCCCCTGTGCCGATAAGGCCACGCCCGAGCTGCTCGTTCCCTCCCCCGAACCCTAGACCCCTCACTCGCCCCCGCGTGCCTCTCCCTCTCTCGTTCCCCACCTCACCCGAAGCGCCGCCGCCATGACCACCGTCTAGCCGCGGCCACACGCCCTCCCGTGCCTCGGAGAGGCGCACACGGGCACCGCCGCGACCACCCCGTCCTCCTCGACCACGACCCCGAGCTCTGGAGCCCCTGCTGCGACCTCCCCGAGCTCTTCATCGCCGCACGGTCGCCGGCGCTTCTCCGGCGAATGCCGCCGCCCTGCTGCTCCTAAGCTCCCACCGGGCCTTCGTGTGCCTCCCCGGTGAGCCTCCCCTCCTTTCCCCTCTCCTAGCACTGCTCCTAGCCGCCTGTAGCCGCCGATTCGCCTGAGCCCGAAACCCGCCGCCGTGTAGCACGTCGCCGGCGAGGCTCCGACGACCATTTGGTCTTGGGCTCGTGCCCGTTCGCCTCGTCGTGCCGCGTAGATCCTCCCCAGCTATTCCTTTCGCCCGAACGCGCGCCGCAGCTGCGTTCCCATCGCTCGCCCGAAAGCTTCGCCGCTGGCGAGCTCATACCGCTCGGCTCCGGCCGCCGCAGCCCGCGAGACCGCCGCCATTCGCTCCGGCTCGTCGCCAGCTTTCGAACGAGCCCATCCCCGCTGCAAACGGTGCCCCCTGCGCGATTTCCGGGCACATCCCGTGCCGCGCCGCCGCGTTTCGCGCTCGCCGGTGGCCGCCGACGTGTCCTGACCGCTGGGACCCCCTGTGTCGCTGACGGGTGGGTCCCGTTGACCTGTTGACCCGGTCAACGCTGACGTGGCCCCTCCTGTCGCTGACATGCGGGTCCCGCCAGTTAAACGATTTTTAATAAATAGAAAATGTGTTAATTAATTTAATTAGATAATTAAAACACTAATTGCTCACTGACAGTAGGTCCCACCCCTAATTAACCTAATTTAGTTAAGTTTAAACCCTGATTAGCTTAATGTGAGGCTGACATGTGGGTCCCACTGGACCCACTGGTCAGTTTGACCCTGGTCAGCCCCTGTTGACTGCTGACGTCAGCATTGCATCATGCTGACGTCATCCCAACACTGTTCTGGATAATGTTCTGGATAATTCGAATTAATTGATTAAAATAATTTCAGAAAATTAATAAAACTTTAGAAAATCATATCGTTTAAACCGTAAGTCAGATGAAAATAATTTATATATGTAAAATGATCAGAAAAATATGAAGATTCTAAATATGTGATCAAAACAATTGTCCAACACTCCTAGCTAGCTGAACATGGAACTTTTTGACTGTTTTCGATAGATGAATAGTACACCACTTTTTATTAAATAAATCCAAATAAATTTCTAAATTAACTAGATCATTTAGTTAGGCAGTATAACTCATCTGCATATCATTTTAGGCATGTCATGCATAGTGATTGCACTTTGCCGTGGATTTATTATTTCTTCTCCCCCCTTCTTTCCGATAGTCTCCGAGACTGACGCTGCCCAGGAGACTGACTACATCCCCGACCCGTCCTTTTCCGCAGAGCAACCAGGCAAGCAAAACCCCTTTGAGCATGCCTATATCACCTATTCTTTCTCCCTCCTGCTTGCATTAGAATTTGCTACTGCATTTGTTTGATCCCAATTCTGATGCATAGCCTATTTTTGTAAACTGTTATTGATACCTGCCTGTTATCCTAAACTGCTTAGTATAGGTTGGATGGAAAACCATCTGTGGCCCCTCTCCCTTGCTGTAGTTGCTCCGCTTTAGTATCTGTGCCCCGATCGAATGACCGACGGGCTGAGAACAGCACATCACCGCACACCCCCCTAAATTGCCCGACACTGCAGAGCTGGCATCGAGTGCCGAGGGTGATACCTCTTAGCTCACTTCCGATGGTGTCTCTGTGGAATAGCTATACGGACGTGTGTTATCGAGGGTGATTCCTCTTTCATCACTTCCAATAAAGCTGACGTCATGCAACTCCCCGAGTGGAAGCCATCGAGGGTGATTCCTCCTGGTTCTCCTTGACGGATGACATCGAGTGGAATCCATCGAGGGTGATTCCTCGGACTCCTCCTCGATACTTGGACACACAGTTACTTTGGCCTTTGTTACAGGCGGGTCTACCTCGAGAGGTACCCGCGGGGAAATGTATAGTCAGGCTGGCCTGCTACGTGTCGATCAGCCGAGGCCGGACATCACCAGGAACAAGGGTGTGCGGCCGGAGTTAATCGAGCGTGTTGGGCGAGCGAGCAATACTAATCGAGCTTAACGGATTTGGGTATTGATCTGAGTGGGTCGTCGTGCCCATTTCACACTACCACCACGTGGGATAATGGTTTAATGGGGCCCTCTACACCGTATGTATCAGCCGAAAGCTCTGACAGACGTCCAGTTCAGCATTGCGGCCGGGCCGGGTCGGCGCCATCCATGACAGAGGTGGTGCCTGGA
This sequence comes from Elymus sibiricus, assembly GCA_039707655.1. Classification (NCBI taxonomy): domain Eukaryota; kingdom Viridiplantae; phylum Streptophyta; class Magnoliopsida; order Poales; family Poaceae; genus Elymus; species Elymus sibiricus. Next base: position 370,557,083 of record CM077675.1, on the reverse strand, counting down.
TCGCCCTGCGCGCAACGACCCGGAGTGCAAAGGGGGACGGGCCCAAGATCCCTGAGCTCTTAGGATGTAGACCGGCGGGGACCTCTCTGCTTAGCTCTAGGTAGGGTTGCGGTGTGTCGATCAGCCGAGGCCGGGCATGACCCGGAAAAGTGTGTCCGGCCGGAGTTAATCGAGCGTGTTGGGTAACAGTAGTGCACCCCTGCAGGGAAGTTATCTATTCGAATAGCCGTGTCCACGGTGATAGGACGCTCAGTGTTGTATCCGGATCTATTACTACTTGAACTGGAGACTTGTGATTAATTGGGAGCTCCGGGATCGCTTTCTCGCAGGGAGTCGAGGAAGGATCTCTGGGCTTTGCTTCAACATGCTTGATATTTATAATATGCTAATCTGCTCTCTTCTAATGCTGCAAGACCGCTGAAGATGCTAGTCTTCAATAGGCTAGGCCTTTCTCTCTATTCTGGCTTTGCTGCTATACAGTCCACAAATACAGCCTTTTCACTTGATACCAATGCATAATTAGTATAGTTCTGATGTCAGTCTTGCGAGTACTTTGGATGAGTACTCACGGTTGCTTTGCTATCCTTTTCCCCCGTACCCAATTGGTGATACATCAGACGATGGAGCCCAGGAGCAGGAGATCCCCGGAGGTGTCTGCTACGACTTGAAGATCCCCGTCGGCCAGGAGTAGTTTAGGAGGCTCCCAGGCAGGAGGCCTCGCCTCTTTCGTTCAGAGCTGTTGTTTGTTTTCGCCTTCTTAGGAATCTTGTTTAACTTTGTGTCTGTACTCAGATACTTTGGCTTCCGCTGATGCTTGTCTAACTCAAGCTTTTGTATTCGAGCCCTCGAGGCCCCTGGCTTGTAATATAAAGCTTGTATTATTTTATTTGTGTCTGGAGTTGTGTTGTGATATCTTCCCGTGAGTCCCTAGGCTTGATCGTGTGCATTTGCGTGTATGATTAGTGCACGATTAAGTCGGGGCGTCACAGAAGCTCTCCTCTATGCCACGAGCCGCCTCCAGCAGTACGAGCCCCAGCTGACTCCCCTCTCTCTCGGTTTTTCCCTTCTTCACTCTCTCTAATCTTTGTTTTCTTCAGGGAAGGGAGTCGCCATGGAACCTGCAGCACCCTCGCCGCCTTGGAGCTTGCCCCGCCTCCGGCCACCTCCCTGTCAGCCCCGAGCTCCTCCGCCCCGATCCGTCCGCCGTCGGAGCAGCCGGATCCGCCTCCTCTTGCCTGGCCTGCCATCGGAAGGAGGACGACCGAGAGGAACGCCCGTTCGTCCGCCGCGTGGGCCACGCAGCTGGCTCGGCCCAGCTCGCCCGCGAAACCGTCGTTCATCTCCTACTCATGAGGCTGCTGGCTACCTCGTCTCTCTCTCTCAGTGTCAACTCTGTCCTCCTCCGTGAGGTAGAGGATGAATGTTTTCTTTTTCGTGCCAGAGACCCCGACGCCGCCGGATCCGCTGCCGCTGCCGGAGTGGAGCGGGTCGGCGGCGAGGGGAGGAGGAGAAGGGGAGAGGGGCGGCCGCTACCCCGCAGGCGAGATGGAGAGCCGGAGTGACGCTGCCCAGCCCAGGGGCCTTTTTGAAAAAACGAAACATTTTTTCACTTAATATGGGATTGCAGGTTGATTTTGAATAAATACAAGGACTTTTTTGCAAAATTAGCAACGACGTACGGGCAGAAGCGATCCGTCCTTTATTAGTAGGTATAGATATAGATATATAATAGATAGATATAGATATAGATAGAGAAAGAGTTTTGACGGTGGCCTTGTCGACGTGTGCGCCCCAACCCCCAAGTGTCCACTCCACTCACACAGTCACACTGCCCTCGCTCCTCCACAGCCACATACCTAGATACTCCAAACTCGTGGTTACCATCTCGGCACCTCATCGGAGAACAGAGCAACCTGGCTACCTGAGCAAGAGGAAGAGGATGGCCTCGTCTACCTCCTTGCTCCACCCTTCCACTCTCGCTCCAGCTTCCTCGCTGCGCTTGCCGCGATGAGTGCCCGCCCCGGCATAGCTCGGCCTCCATTCCAGCCCCCGCAGCATCTCGCTCGTCTCCGCCGCCACGTCGTCGGGCGTCGAGAAGGAGCCCTCTCCTTCGTCCCCTCAGTCGCCGGATGAGTCCTCCAACCTATCGGTGAGCAGAGGAAGGTTCCGGCCCCGGTGGTGCTGCGGCGCTGGCCAAGATCAACAAGGCCAAGCTCGACAACTCGGCCTTCTTCGAGACACTCGGCGGGACCGAGTCCCTCGGCAGGACGTGGATGCTCATCTTCACCGCTCAGGTGACCAAGTCAACAAACACACACCTGAATTTTAAGCTTCAGGCTTGCAATTTGCATTTGGTCATTAATTATGAATTGGTTTGTGTGAACTTAATTTCTCACAGGGTAAGCTTGAGAAAAGAAGCTACTTCCCGGTGACTGGTGTCCAGCGATTCCACGCCGCGGTGAGCACCTCTCTCCCATTGCAGCCATGGCATCATATTCTGGACGAACAAATGAGCAACGATGATTCATCGGTGCAGTAGCTACTTGCCTGACTAATAGACACTTCCCTGTAACTGATAATCTAAACCCACCTTATTCCGCAGGGGCAGAGGATCGAGAACGGGTGTAACTTGGCCCAGCGGGGAGCCTAAGCTTCGAGGGGCGGCTGTCGTGGAAGAAGAAGATTCCTGACCTTCTCCTTCGAGCGGATGCGCATCAAGGTCAGGCCGCTGCCGCCACTGGAGATCCCCTTCGGTGGCAGCGACGTCGGCAGGGAGCCGGTCAGGCCGCTGCTGCCCCTGGAGACCCCCTTCGGTGGCAGCGACGTCGGCAGGGAGCCGAGCACCAAGGACCCCTGCCTGCACCCAACTATCGGAGTCCTCTTGCTGCTGCTCATCGGGCTCGGGCTCGAGATCCAGGTCGGCGAACCGGCTCGCCCCCGCGGGCATCTCGACGGGCGCGGACGCGGCCAGCTGCCGTCCATCGGCGAACGCCCGGCTCAGCCCGCCCTCAGCCGGCTCACCCTTGGTCGCCCTGTCCGTGCGTGCCCCGGCCTCGGCGCCCCCGGCAACGGCCCGACGCCATGCTGCCACGCCCGAACCCCGGCGAGGCGGCCTCCATCCCTTGCCGCGACATGGTCGCGTCGCCGTCGCCACCACCACCACGGACGTCGTCGTAGAGCCGCCGGTGCCCCTTTCCTCCCCTGCCTCCGTCCTCCCCTGGGACTGGCAGTGCCATCCCTTGCCTTGCTCACGCCCGCCGCGACACCTCGCCTCACCCGTCGGCGACGCATACGCCCGGCGGTGGAGAACGCGAACGGATAAGCTGTCGGTGGAGGAAAAGGGGGTTTTATGTAAAGATGAAACGTGTTCTTACTTAAATGAGGACTGCGGGTTGAATTCGATAAAACACAGGGGCTTTTTTGCATAATAGCCAACGACGTACGACCAGACGCGATCGGTGGTTTATTATTACTAGGAAACATGCCCGTGCGTTGCTACGGGTTGAACGGGCAGTGGTTGGAGAGAGAGGGGTGTACGGAGGACTTCCGTCAAGTGCATTTTTTCTCGGCATTGAAACACATTCTTCAAGAGTTCAGTTACTAATTCAAAGGACTATTTTTTAAGTATGAAAACACATGATGTTTTTCATCTTACTTCAATACGAAGTTTTAGATCGGACAGTCAATATATAGTGAAAAAACATATTTCACCAGTAAATTAACCATCATATTGATAATAAAAATATTATATGCACAACACTTATGTTGAGTTACAGATATCACACAATAAAAATGTCGTATACTTCGCCTAGCGTCAAGGCATATTGTGTGTGTGCGCTAACCATGAAGTCTTTGTCGCATAGATATACTAACTTTTTGTTATGTCGCGTACATGTAGCATTCTCCATCATAATTGAATCTTTGCTTAGTGTGTTGCGCCTCAATTCACGGTTAGCTGTAATTTGCTCTATTCTGGCTTTATTTTGTTCTTGTTGCATATTTGTGTATTTCTGCATTTTCCATCCGCACTTTTTTATCTTCTGCATTTTCTTCATCTTTGCATATTTCTTTCTTCATTGTTTTTTTGGCAACTGGAGCGAATCTTTGATTCATTTTTTAGTTGATAGGCTTCACGATGTTTTTTCTTTCAGTTTTTCCTATTTTGTCTTCATTGGTCATCCGTGTATACCGTTCTCTATCATGTTTCCTTTTTTGTTCCTTACCATCCATGACTCGAGATTGCCATCCAAATTGCTTGCATGCATGAGAGTTTTGTATACTGTATGAATCTGTTGTTGATTAACAACTGACATGAAATTTGCATCACAAATAGAGCGTATTTAGCTACTTATAATCAAATTAATTACGCTGGACATAAGTATCAGAATATATGTATTGTTTGCATGCTAGAGTATCATGTTTTTCCTTGAAGCAATTTAGAAACCGGAAAAATGATATTAAATTAAGACCATTGCTATATACACACCATGTTTTTTGTCCGACGACTTCAGTACGATGTTGTAGATCAGTCCGCCGATGCCTAGTGAAAAAGCATACCACACCGACAGATTAACTATTGCACTTACATCAGATAATAAAAATATCCTATATGCATCACTTTCAAAGTAATTTTACCTGGATGCAATTGTTCTTGTTTCTCCATGGCATAAAAATATAGTCATTCATAACCAAATGCGCCCATGGCATGTAAATGCTTATGTTTTGAGGTCGATGGTTTATTTGCACTCGTATAAATCAGGATCAACAACGCCCGAAGATTATTTATATATTTACTTCATTGGGCGTCCATGCATATATGTATTCGCTGTGTGTGTCTAACCTGTGTAGTTAGTATGAGTACATCAAAAACATATGCATATCAACCTTTGAAAAAAAATTAGAACCAAACCCAGCAATTGTGTGCATGTAGATTTGGAGAAGCAAACAAATGCATGCACGATGAGAATCAAGCGATTTGTTGGGCAAAGGAGCGTCTCCCTCTTGAGTAATCAAGCGATTTGATAAAGGAGTGTGTCCATCTTGAGTAAATTCTTTCTTTGATCTGATTGAGAGTTTACACGAGGTTACCTACGACATTTCTTATACGATTCGGTGAGTGCTCCCGTGTCCAGCGGCTGTAGACATATGCCACCAGCCTTCTCGCGCAGGCGACGCATGTGGTCAGGCCCACCCACCGCTGTCCCTCAACCTTATCTTCTGAGACGCCTTTCTTCTCGCCCTCCCCGATTCCCTTTCCTCTCTTCTCCCCCCTTATCTTTGTCCAGCGAGGATCCCCACTGCTGCAAGCATGAGCCACCGCCAAGGCTACTGCAAGCTGGAGCCGCATGCACCAACCATGCTTCTGCAAGCACAAGTCCAGCCATGGCGTGTTTGACGGCGATTTGCCGACGGCGAGAGGTTGCAGCAGCGGAGAGCGTTCTCGCGCGGCTCTCGTGGTAGCAACAATGGCGGCTGCTGCGAGGCCGTTCGCCGGCGGTAGCGCCGGTGCCGCGAGGTTGCCCGCCGGAAGCATCCGATGCAAGGCCGCTCGCTGGTGGGAGTGCCGGTGCCGCCAGGTTGCTCGCCGGCTGGAGCGCCGGTGCCGCGAGGCGGTGACGGCGGATGCTGCTGCCGCTGCGACGGCGACCGGGACGATGCACGGCCGGCCGGGCGCGGTGACAGTGGATGTTGCTACTGTGGCAAGGATGCTGCGACGACGACGGTTGCTGCTGCGAGGATGTTGTGCAGTCGGGACGATTCTCTGACGGGCGGACTCGGTGACGACGCTGCGAAGCAGCGGCGCTATCGGGGATCATGCGTGTCGCATCGAACGAGCCGAGGAGGCGGCTGAGTTTTCAGCCCCTACAGCCGGCGGCATGCGCCATATTTTGTTCCTCTTCCGTTGTAAGATTACCACTTAAACTTCCTTTTGGCGTTCGTTCTTTCCGTCTGCACCTCTGCTTTCTTTCTTCAAGGCTATTGTTGCTTCAAACCAGGCTGTTTTTCAAGGAGCTCTCCTCTAAGATGCACCCAGGAAAGGGGTGGATCGGGATCGAGAGCCCGCACGCACACACACACAAAGGAAGAGAATCAGGAGGCGCTTGTGTGGGGGAGGGGTGGGACTCGAGGGAGTTGGCCGGCCGACGGAGAGTGACAGCGGCAAAGCAGGAGGAGAAAGATGAATTGGAGAAGGTGCGGCGTCGATTGTCGCCGGCGGTGGAAAGTCGTGTGGGTGGGGGCCCTTCAGGTAGGGGTGGGCACGACGGCGGGGCCAGCGGTAGTGGTTCGTGGCGGAGGGGCGCGCCCATGGCATCCGCCTTCTACCCCGTCGTGGCTATAGCTCCGCCCCTCAACTTCTCCTGCTCCGCCACCGCTCGAAAGGGAGGGAGAGCATCTGGATAAGATGAGACAGAGGATTCGCGGGTTGAATTCTTACAGATCCAGGGTTTGTTTTGTAAAAACGAAGCGTTTTCCCCCACTGAAAAAGGGGTTGCGGGTTAATTACTGGAAAAGTCAGGGACTATTTTGCAAATACGCCGACGACGTATGACAGAAGCATTAGCTGCTTTATTATTAGGGAGAGACTAGCAAAACATGCCCGTGCGTTGCAACGGGAGAAAAAAATCATAATCTCGATTGAAAATTACCATATTTTACTACATCATCGAGATACACTATCACTCTCATTTTTGTGAAATCGTGAACAATTTTTAAAAATCATGAACATTTTTTAAAACTCGTGAACATATTTGAATTGTGAATATTTTTTAAATTCACGAACATTTTGTAAAATCAAAAGCGTTTTTTGAATTCATGAACATATTATAGTATTTGCAAACATTATTGTTTAATCGGCGAACATTTCTAGAATCGACTAACATTTTTTTGGGATTTGGTGAAACAATTTTCTAAATTAATGAACTTTTTTGAACTGCATGATCTTTTTGAATCAGCGAATATTTTATGAAACAATAAACTATATATTTTAATTTATGAATATTTTTGAATTTTTATGCTATTTTTTAATACAAGAATATTTTGAATTGCCAAAATTTTGTGAAATTTCAAAACATTTTTAATACATGAACTTTTTTAGAAAACTCATTAATGTATTTTTATTTCCTGAACATTTATTAGAAAATTAGCTAATATTTTTGAAAATTTGCAAATAATTTCTGAAGCCACAAAGATTTATGAATTTTTAAACATTTATTTCAAAATTTTCATTTTTTTATTTTTGGAAACTTTTTAATACCCTCAAATTATTTAAAGAAGAAAAAAACAATGACGAAAAAAACCAAAAATTAAAAATTGGTCGCCCACATATGGGCCGGCCCAGGAGAACTGTGTTGTTTTCTTGCGTGCAGGACGCAGTATAGGTGATTCTAACATGGGCCGGCTCAGTCAGAATTTTTCTGTGTGAAACGTTTTTTATAACTTATAGGTGGCATTGGTGGGTAATATTTTACAACTTCAGGGGTAATTTTAATGACGTACGGACAGAAGCACTCCGTACTTTAATAATAGGTATAGATTAGGTACAGACTTCCTATTTTCTGGATAGTGGTTCTAGAAAGTCTTTTAAAGCTCTTGTGATGGATATGCTCATGTTTTCCAATTTCCATGTCCTCTATTTATGATTTTTTTAATAGGCCAACACTATTTGCATTATCCCCTAATCCCTTTCATTTGTGAGGTGTGTCAACACCGGAACTTAACGCCTTTCACACCTCTATATGTTTATGTGTTTGCTGTTGGAAATATGCCCAAGAGGCAATAATAAAATAGTTATTATTATATTTCCTTATTCATGATAAATGTTTATTATCCATGCTATAATTGTATTGACTGGAAACGCAAATACATGTGTGGCTACATAGACAACAATGTGTCCCTAGTAAGCCTCTAAGGAACTAGCTCGTTGATCAAAGATGGCTATGGTTTCTTAGTCATGGACAAGAGTTGTCATTTGATAACGGGATCACGTCATTAGAAGAATGATGTGATGGACAAGACCCAAACTATGAACATAGCATATGATCGTGTCATGTTTATTGCTATTGTTTTCTGCATGTCAAGTATCTGTTCCTATGACCATGAGATCATGTAACTCACTGACACCGTAGGAGTGACTTATGTGTATCAAACGTCGCAACGTAACTGGGTGACTATAAAGATGCTCTACAGGTATCTCCGAGGGTGTCTGTTGAGTTGGCATGGATCGAGACTGGGATTTGTTACTCCGTGTGACGGAGAGGTATCTCAGGGCCCACTCGGCAATACAACATCACAATGAGCCTTGCAAGCAAAGTGACTAAAGAGTTAGCCATGGGATCTTGTATTACGGAACGAGTAAAGAGACTTGCCGGTAACGAGATTGAACTAGGTATAGAGATACCGACGATCGAATCTCGGGCAAGTAACATACCGAAGAACAAAGGGAACAGTATACGGGATTAACTGAATCCTTGACATAGAGGTTCAACCGATAAAGATCTTCGTAGAATATGTAGGAACCAATATGGGCATCCAGGTCCCGCTATTGGTTATTGACCGTAGAGGTGTCTTGGTCATGTCTACATAGTTCTCGAACCCGCAGGGTCTGCACACTTAACGTTCGGTGACGTTTTGGTAGTATTGAGTTATGTATGGTGGTGACCGAAGGTTGTTCGGAGTCCCGGATAAGATCCCGGACGTCATGAGGAGCTCCGGAATGATCCGGAGGTAAAGATTGATATATAGGAAAGTGGTGTTTGAACTCCGGAAAAGTTTCGGGCATTTCCGGTAGTGTACCGGGAGTGACGAATGGGTTCCGGGGGACCACCAAGTGAGGCCCACACACCCCAAGGGGCCACATGGACCTTAGTGGTGGCGCACCAGCCCCTGGTGGGCTGGGCAGCCAGCCCAAGAGGGCCTATGCGCAGGAGAAAGAGGAGAGGGGAGGAATCCTAGTCAGAGTAGGATTCCCCCACGCCCACCTCCTAGTTGGAGGTGGACTCCTCCACCTCTGGTTCGACCGACCCTAGGGGAGGATCCCTAGGGCGCCAGCCCCTCCCCCTTCCTCCTATATATACTAGAGGATTTGAGGGCAGCCCTAAACCTAATTGCTACGTGCTGCCCTCTTCTTCCTCTAGATCGTTTCTCCTCTAGTCTAGTTTCGGCGGTGCTTAGGCGAAGCCCTGTCGGAATAGTTCCATCACCACCGTCGTCGTGCCGTCGCGCTGCCGGAGAACTCATCTAGCTCTTCGCTCTCTCTTGCTGGATCAAGAAGGTGGAGATCGTCATCGAGCTGTACGTGTGCTGAACGCGGAGGTGCCGTCCGTTCGGCACTAGATTGGAAGGACCGTGATTGGATCGCGAGACGAATCGTGATGGGATCGCGGGACGGCTTGCGATTTGGATCGCGAAGACGTTCGACTACATCAACTGCGTTTCTTAATGCTTCCGCTTAGCGATCTACAAGGGTATGTAGATATACTCTCCCTCTCGTTGATGCTCATCACCATTGATAGATCTTGCGTGTGCGTAGGAAAATTTTTGTTTCCCATGCAACCTTCCCCAACAGTGGTATCAGAGCTAGGTCTATGTGTAGATGAGATCACGAGTAGAACACGAAGGAGTTTGTGGGCGTTGATATTCAGATTGCTTCCTCCCTTGGTCTTTTCTTGATTCAGCGGTATTGTGGGGTGAAGCGGCCCGGACCAACCTTACTCGTACGCTTACGAGAGACCAGTTCCATCAACTGACATGTAACTTCGTTGCATAAAGATGGCTGGCGGGTGTCTGTCTCTCCTACTTTAGTTGGATCGGATTCGACAAAGGCGGTCCTTGAGAAGGTTGAATAGCAATTTGTGTATTACCGTTGTGGTTTTTGCGTAGGTAAGAATCGTTCTTGCTAGATACCCGTAGCAGCCACGTAAAACATGCAACAACAATTAGAGGACGTCTAACTTGTTTTTGCAGGGTATGTTGTGATGTGATATGGCCAATTACATGACGAGATATATGTGATGTATGAGATGATCATGTATTGTACAGAATATCACGACTTGCATGTCGATGAGTACGGCAACCGGTAGGAGCCATAGGGTTGTCTTTAATTTATTTTCGCCGTTTTGCTTTACTTTATCGCTATGAGTTAGCAATAGTCGTAGAAGCAACAGTTGGCGCGACAACCTCATGGCGACACGTTGATGGAGATCAAGATGATGGAGATCATGGTGTCATGCCGGTGACGATGGAGATCATGCCGGTGCTTTGGAGATGGAGATCAAAAGCACAAGTTCATGGCCATATCATGTCACTTATGATTTGCATGTGATGTCAATCCTTTTATGCATCTTATTTTGCTTAGGACGACGGTAGCATTATAAGGTGATCCCTCACTTAAATTTCAAGATAAAATTGTGTTCTCCCCGAGTGTGCACCGTTGCGAAAGTTCGTCGTTTCGAGACACCACGTGATGATCGGGTGTGATAGACTCTACGTTCGCATACAACGGGTGCAAGCCAGTGTTGCACGTGCGGAACACTCGGGTTAAACTTGACGAGCCTAGCATGTACAGACATGGCCTCGGAACACAAGAGACCGAAAGGTCGAACATGAGTCATATAGTAGATATGATCAACATGAAGATGTTCACCATTGAAACCACCTCATCTCACGTGATGATCGGACTTGGGTTGGTGAATTTGGATCATGTGACACTCGAATGACCAGAGGGATGTCAATTTGAGTGGGAGTTTTTAAGTAATATGATTAACTAAACTAATTATCATGAACATAGTCAAAATGTCTTTGCAAATTATGTTGTATATTACTAGCTCGCGTTGTAGCTCCCTTGAATTTTTATATGTTCCTAGAGAAATAGAGTTGAAAGATGATGGTAGCAATAATGCGGACTCGGTCCGTGATTTGAGGATTGTCCTCATTGCTGCACAGAAGGCTTATGTCCTTAATGCACAGCTCGGTGCGCCACCCCCTCAAGCGTCGTCTGTAGATGTTGTGAACATCTGACAGGCACGTTCTGATGACTACTTGATAGTTTAGTGCGTCATGCATTACGGCTTAGAATTGAGGCTCCAAAACGTTTTGAACGTCACGGAACATATGAGATGTTCTAAGAGCTGAAATTAGGATCTCAGGCTCGTGCCCGTGTTGAGAGGTATGAGGCCTCCAACAAGATTCTTTGCCTGCAAGATGAAGGAGAATAGCTCAATCGGTGAGCATATGCTCAGATTGTCTGGGTGCTACAATCGCTTGAATTGAGCGGGAGTTGATCTTCCAGATAAGATAGTGATTGATATAGTTCTCCGAGTCACTGCCACTAAGCTACTAGAGCTTCGTGATGAACTATAAAATGCCAGGGATGGAAATAATGATCCCTGAGCTATTCGCGATGTTTGACACCGGGAAGGTAGAAATCAAGAAGGAGCATCAAGTGTTGATGGTTAGTAAAACCACTAGTTTCGACAAGGGCAAGGGCAAAGAGGGAAACTTCATGGATGGCAAGCCAGTTGCTGCTCCAGTGAAGAAACCCAAGGTTGAACCCAAACCCGAAACTAAGTGCTTCTATTATGAGGAGAGCGGTCGCTGAAGCGGAACAACCCTAGATACTTGGTAGATAAGAAGGCTGGCAACATCAACAGAAGTATATTTGACATACGTTTTGTTCATGTGTACCTTACTAATACTCCTAGTAGCACCTGAGTATTAGATACCAGTTCAGTTGCTAAATGTTGGTAACTCGAAATAAAAGCTACGGAATAAACGGAGGCTAGCAAAGGGTGAGGTGACGATGAGTGTTGGAAGTGTTTCCAAGGTTGATGTGATCACCATCGTACGCTCTCTCTACCTTCGGGATTAGTGATGGACCTAAATAAATGTTATTCGGTGTTTGCGTTGAGCATGAACGTGATTAGATCATGTTTATTGCAATACGGTTATTCATTTAAGTCAGAGAATAATGGTTATTCTGTTTACATGAATAGTACCTTCAATGGTCATGCATCCAATGTGAATGGTTTATTGAATCTCGATCGTAGTAATACACATGTTCATAATATTGATGCCAAAAGATGCAAAGTTAATAATGATAGTACCACTTACTTGTGGCACTGCCGCCAAGGTCATATTGGTGTAAAGCGCATGAAGAAACTCCATGCTGATGGATCTTTTGACTCACTCGATTTCGAATCGGTTGATACATGCGGACCATGCCTCTCGGGCAAGTGACTTATTGGAAATGATACATGTTGATGTAAGCGATCCAATGAGTGTTGAAGCGTGCGGTGGATATCGCTATTTTCTTACCTTCACTGGTGATTTGAGTAGATATAGGGATATTTACTTAATGAAACACAAGTCTGAAACGTTTGAAAAGTTCAAACAAATTCAGAGTGAAGTCATCGTGACAAGAAGATAAGAAGTCTACGATGTGATCGTGGAGGTAAATATCTGAGTTACGAGTTTGGTATACAACTTAAGACAATGAGAAAGTTGTTTCACAACTCACGCCACCTGGAACACCATAGTGTGATGGTGTGTCCGAACGTCGTAGTCATGCTCTATTGGATATGGTGCGTACTATGATGTTTCTTATCGATTTGCCACTATCGTTTTGGGGTTAAGCATTAGAGATAACTACATTCACTTTAAATAGGGCACCATCTAAGTCCGTTGAGATGACACCGTATGAATTTTGGTTTGGCAGAAACCTAAGCTGTCATTTCTTAATGTTTGGGGCTGCGACGCTTATGTGAAAAAGGTTTCAACCTGATGAGCTCGAACCCAAAGCGGACAAATGCATCTTCATAGAATACCCTAACGTAACAGTTGGGTAAACCTTCTATCTCAGTTCTAAGCACAAAGTGTTTGTTGCTAAAACGGGTCCTTTCTCGAGAAAGAGTTTCTCTCGAAAGAGTTGAGTGGGAGGAAGATAGAACTTGATGAGGTTGTTGAACCTTTGTTTCAACCAGAGAGTAGCGCAGCGCAAAAAGTTGTTTCTGTGGAGCCTACGTCAGTTGAAGAGGAAGTTAATGATGATGATCATGAAACTTTGAATCAAGTTACTATCAAACCTCGTAGGTCGACAAGGACGCGTACTGCTCCTGAGTGGTACGACAACCCTATCTTAGAGGTCATGTTGTTGGACAACGATGAAACTACGAGCTATGAAGAAGCGATGGTGGGCCCGGATTCCAACAAATGGCTAGGAGCCATGAAATCCGAGATAGGATCCATGTATGAAAAGCAAGTATGGACTTTGGTAGACTTACCCGTTTAACGGCAGGCCATTGAGTACAAATGGACCTTTAAGAAGAAGACAGACGCTGATGGTAAATGTCACCATTTGTAAAGCTCGACTTGTCGCAAAGAAGTTTCCGACAAGTTCAAGGAGTTGACTATGATGAGATTTTCTCACCCGTAGCGATGCTAAAGTCTGTTGGAATTATGTTAGTAGTTGCTGCATTTTTCGATTATGAAATCTGGCAGATGGATGTCAAAACAGAGTTTCCTTAACGGTTTCCGTGAGAAAAGGTTGTATGTGATACAACCAGAAGGTTTTGTCAGTCCTAAGGATGCTAAAATGTATGCAAGCTCCAGCGATCCTTCTATGGACTGGAGCAAGCATCTCGGAGTTGGAATATACGCTTTGATGAGGTGATCAAAGTTTTTGGGTCTATACAAGTTTATGAGAAACTTGTATTTACAATAAAGTGAGTGGGAGCACTATAGAATTTCTGATAAGTATATGTGGATGACATATTGTTGATCGGAAATGATGTAGAATTTCTGGAAAGCATAAGGGGTTGTTTGAAAAGAAGTTTTTCAAAGGAAAACCTGGAAAAAAGCTACTTAAATATTGGGCATCAGGATCTATATAGATAGATCAAGACGTCTGATAAAACTTTCAATCAGTACATACCTTGACAAGTTTTTGAAAGAGTTCAAAATGGATCAGTCAAAGAAAGAGTTCTTGCCCGATTTGTAAGGTGTGGAGTTGAGTGAGACTCAATGCTCGACCACGGCAGAAGAAAGAGAAAGGACGAAGGTCATCCCCTATGCCTTATCCATAGGCTCTGTATAGTATGCCATGCTGTGTACCGCACCTGGTGTGTGCCTTGCCATGATTCTGTCAAGGGGTACAAGAGTGATCCAGGAGTGGACCACTCGCCAGCGGTCAAAATTTGTCCTTAGTAACTAGAGGACTAAGGAAATGTTTCTCGATTATGGAGGTGATAAAGAGTTCGTCGTAAAGGGTTACGTCGATGCAAGCTTTGACACCAATCCGGATGACTCTGAGTAGCAATCCGGATATGTATAGTGGGGCAACCATTTGGAATAGCTCCAAGTGGAGCATGGTAGCATCTGCAGTATGACATATAGATTTGCAAAGAACACACGGATCTGAATATTATAGACCGTTGACTAAGACCTCTCTCACATGCAAAGCATGATTGAACCCCAGAATTCATTGGGTGTTAGATTCATAACAATGTAAATCACATGGTGATGTGAACTAGATTATTGACTCTAGTGAAAGTGGGAGACTGTTGGAAATATGCCCTAGAGGCAATAATAAAATAGTTATTATTATATTTCCTTGTTCATGATAAATGTTTATTATCCATGCTATAATTGTATTGACTGGAAACGCAAATACATGTGTGGGTACATAGACAACAATGTGTCCCTAGTAAGCCTCTAAGGAACTAGCTCGTTGATCAAAGATGGCTATGGTTTCCTAGTCATGGACAAGAGTTGTCATTTGATAATGGGATCAGGTCATTAGGAGAATGATGTGATGGACAAGACCCAAACTATGAACATAGCATATGATCGTGTCATGTTTATTGCTATTGTTTTCTGCATGTCAAGTATCTGTTCCTATGACCATGAGATCATGTAACTCACTGACACCGTAGAAGTGCCTTATGTGTATCAAACGTCGCAACGTAACTGGGTGACTATAAAGATGCTCTACAGGTATCTCCGAGGGTGTCTGTTGAGTTGGCATGGATCGAGACTGGGATTTTTACTCCGTGTGACGGAGAGGTATCTCAGGGCCCACTCGGCAATACAACATCACAATGAGCCTTGCAAGCAAAATGACTAAAGAGTTAGCCATGGGATCTTGTATTACAGAACGAGTAAAGAGACTTGCTGGTAACGAGATTGAATTAGGTATAGAGATACCGACGATCGAATCCCGAGCAAGTAACATACCGAAGAACAAAGGGAACAATATACGGGATTAACTGAATCCTTGACATAGAGGTTCAACCGATAAAGATCTTCGTAGAATATGTAGAAACCAATATGGGCATCCAGGTCCCGCTATTGGTTATTGACCGTAGAGGTGTCTCGGTCATGTCTACATAGTTCTCGAACCCGCAGGGTCTGCACACTTAACGTTCGGTGACGTTTCGGTAGTATTGAGTTATGTATGGTGGTGACCGAAGGTTGTTCGGAGTCCCGGATAAGATCCCGGACATCACGAGGAGCTTCGGAATGGTCCGGAGGTAAAGATTGATATATAGGAAAGTGGTGTTTGAATTCCGGAAAAGTTTCGGGCATTTCCGGTAGTGTACCGGTAGTGACGAATGGGTTCCGGGGGACCACCAAGTGGGGCCCACACACCCCAAGGGGCCACATGGACCTTAGTGGTGGCGCACCAGCCCCTGGTGGGCTGGGCAGCCAGCCCAAGAGGGCCTATGCGCAGGAGAAAGAGGAGAGGGGAGGAATCCTAGTCGGAGTAGGATTCCCCCACGGCCACCTTCTAGTTGGAGGTGGACTCCTCCACCTCTGGTTCGGCCAACCCTAGGGGAGGATCCCTAGAGCGCCAGCCCCTCCCCCTTCCTCCTATATATACTAGAGGATTTCAGGGAAGCCCTAAACCTAATTGCCACGTGCTGCCCTCTTCTTCCTCTAGATCGTTTCTCCTCTAGTCTAGTTTCGGCGGTGCTTAGGCGAAGCCCTGCCGGAATAGTTCCACCACCACCGTCGCCGCGCCGTCGCGCTACCGGAGAACTCATCTACCTCTCCGCTCCCTCTTGCTGGATTAAGAAGGCGGAGATCATCATCGAGCTATACGTGTGCTGAACGCGGAGGTGCCATCCGTTCGGCACTAGATTGGAAGGACCGTGATTGGATCGCGAGACGAATCGTGATGGGATCGCGGGACGGCTTGCGATTTGGATCGCGAAGACGTTCGAGTACATCAACCGCGTTTCTTAACGCTTCCGCTTAGCGATCTATAAGGGTATGTAGATCTACTCTCCCTCTCGTTGATGCTCATCACCATGGATAGATCTTGCGTGTGCGTAGGAAATTTTTTGTTTCCCATGCAACGTTCCCCAACATTTGCATCAAGGTCAAGGAGATGGGTGGAAGGTCTCATGGAGAGATGATTGTACTTTAGTCATCAAGGATATTGCTATTTTTTCTTTATTAAAATGCTTTTTTGATAAATGAGTGATTTTATATGTGTATTTGATACGCATCACTGTTTTCTGTACTCGCCATTAGGTTGATCTCATAAATTTGTATTCTGATTTTGTGCTTTTAGGCATATAACTTACATATCCTCAACACATAATGGATCCTTTTTTTTTTTTTTTTGAGAACCAAAGCATATATTATGCATTGGTAGTGATACATTCAGATATCATGGTGTTTCTGGCATTTACATGGACGTCTGCAATCAGTAGGTGATCTCCTAACGCCTTTGCCGATGCTGTGATCTCATGTGCTAGAGAATTTTGCCCTCTTTTGACCACACTAACCTCCACTTTGTCAAAGAGGGACTTCAGCCAGTTGATGTCCATCAATAGAGCGTACCACGGTGGTCTGCACGCCTTTTCTGCTGAGATCTCTTGGCCTAAGTTAGCACAGTCCACTTCAATGATTAAGGGCCCTCTAGACAGTTTTGACATCTCCGTCAGTCCCATTAGCACCGCGGCAGCTTCCGCTTCTTCTGCAGTCTTGCATTGGGGAAGCTGTCTCCCAGCCGAGAAGAAGACAATTCCCCAGTCATCTCTTGCCACTGCTCCTCCCCAGGCATTGCCCGATGCAGACGAAAACGCAGCGTCACAATTCAACTTGGCTATACCCGTAGGAGGAGCCTTCCACTCACCTGGCGCTAGATCAGTAGGTTTGTGGAATTTATCAGCCAGCAAAGACAGTGCCTGCTTCCCGCCTGAAGATGGGTCTGCAAGCGCTGCCTCTAGCAGATCCTCCTCCAATTTGATCAGGTGTTTAACGGCTCCCGAGACTGTATCTCTGCCATCCCCATGAATTACATTGTTCCTGAGGTGCCAGGATTTCCAGAGAATCAGTATTACTCTTTTCCGCATATCCTCAGACAGCGGGATTAGGAGCATCTGCAGCCAATCGCTGCCAGTTCGTCTGAATACGCATTCTTTTGGGAGAGTCCACACTGCCCTTTGTTTTCTCGCAATGCTAAAATGCAGTTGCATTATCTGTAAATGACATGGCGTAAACACATAATGGTTCTTTGTTTTTTCAGTATGCTAACTGAAATTACATTATTCTCCCGGGCGTGCAGTTATTCTTAACCACACTCATGTTTTTCTTGCCGAGTTATTTCTCTATCAAACTCGGCCCAAATCGTCATGCTTCTCTTCAATAGCCAGCCCAACTCTCATGTCATTGTATTATTGTGGCCCGCCCACCAGCTTCGTTGGCTTTGGTAAAAAGAAAAAGAACATCATTAGCTCTTTCTTTGTAGCTGCTGGCCAACGACATGGAGCGATGCTCGCTCTCCTTTGCTCATCTCAAGCAGTGGAACAGCGTCAGTCCCGACGTCCCAACCCAAATGGATTTGCTAAAGTTAAGACATAGGTAGGAAAACAAATTTAGAACAAATAATGTGCAAGAAAACAAACCTGATCCAAACAGGTGGAAACCAAGTTCTGATGCAATAAGATCCTTGGCCATTTCCATGCTGTAGGATTGCTTATGGAGAGGAAGAGATAACGTCGGAGCATAGTAAATGATTAATAAGTACATATGTTCTGTATATTCTCCAATAAAATTCTGGTATATTATATGATTCATCCGATTCACTACAGTTGGAGCGAACGACATTTGGAAACTAATGTTATGTTCCATGGGTAACGACATGTGAAGGTTAACTTTACATAGGTGTGTGTTGGAGGGATTAACTCAGTTAAGCATTGAGCCGAGTTCTGTATAAGATAATTGCCCACGTAAATGCAAGAAAATATAAAACCTACATCAGTTGTAGAATGTCTTGATAAACTGAACCTTCTATTTCCGATGCAACTGTTAAATGAGTAAAATAGTATAATTGATGGAATTTGTGCCCTTAGATAGCACGGACAGAACAGTTTCTAACCTATATGCACATGCAGTTGATAATTTAAGTATATTAATATGTCGTTATGAAGAAAAGAATGAAAGCAATTTAGGCATTGGCCATTCATTTACACATATATAAAGAATGAGTTCAGATGACGAATTACCTAATCGCAGCTCTTGCCTTCATCTGGCTGTATGAAAAATAGTTCAGCCGAGTTCTGTATAAGATAATTGCCCACGTACATGCAAGAAAATATAAAACCTACATCAGTTGTAGAATGTCTTAATAAACTGAACCTTCTATTTTCCGATGCAACTGTTAAATGAGTAAAATAGTATAATTGATGGAATTTGTGCCCTTAGGTAGCACAGACAGAACAGTTTCTAACCTATATGCATAGGCAGCTGATAATTTAAGTATATTAATATGTGTTTATTAAGAAAAGAATGAAAGCAATTTAGGCATTGGCCATTCATTTACACATATATAAAGAATGAGTTCAGATGACAAATTACCTAATCGCAGCTCTTGCCTTCGTCTGGCATATGAAAAATAGTTCAGCCAACAAAACTCATAGCATGAATGGATCATGTAGTGCCCCTAATTTACAAACCACGTTATTTTACTACATGCTGGAGATTAGAATGAAGACCACTAAAAGTACGTACGAAGTGCCATAGAAACTCAAGTAGTGTACAGATGACTACTCTAATGGGGTTCAGGTGTTGAATTGTATGAACTTGTACTGATGACTACTACACATGGAAATTAGCTCAAATAGTGTCTTATTCATTAATACTCAGAGAAGCCTATTAATTTTGTTATGCAAATACCATATCACAACACAATTATATTTTTACACTGACATATTATTGTTATAGTATAATACTGTTCTCATATATCATTTTCGTGATATTGATAACATTGAACTGGAGATGACATGCATGCTACCAAATCTTAGGTTAATATTATTAGGAACTTAAGTAACGTGTGAGGTAATTCTGTAAAAGCTATATATATATCTAGCATACATGCATCAGACATTGACACACCTTAAGTCCGAGGTCATCACAGTATACTATACAGTAGTATATGCCACCATGATATGCAAAATCAATCACAAATACCAAGGCTCAAGTACCAATGAAGGAGGCAGCCCGTAAGACAATTAACGAATGAACAACGTGATTGCTTAACTGAAAGAGGAAATCATATGTTACGTAGAGCTGTCAAACAGTGTGACAGATTTTCCGAATGGTGCAAAGATGTTGCTGCCTAAGAGGTGCATGACCTGCACCCAGCGAATGCGTCCGTAGATTGCACCGTCATTAGACTAATCAATTTGAGGCACGCAGTTCAGGAGGCATTCATGGCCTCCACATCCATCTCGACGGCTTGACCACACCAGATCGAGACAGCAATATCAATTGCGAGGACACCATCAAGCAGAGATAACCTTTGGTCCCTGCCACAAAGCTCATAGATGCTATATCGATTAGATAATCAGAGAACCAATTCTAACAAAACTAATCACTGATCACAACTGTACAACCAGAATCACTTGTGTAGCTAACGGGTCTCCTTCAGGTGGAAGCCAGTAAGGGCGAGAAAACGATGGTGAATGGAGGCCCGGTAGATGACGACCATGCTTAGAGATTGCATCAGGTTGTTTTCTAGTGGGAAGAGGAAGACCCCGTTGAGCTACAGGTATATTGATACGGGAGGTTTAAAACCAATAGAGAGCATGGAGTTGTAAGGTAGATGAAGATAGGAGTCCGTTCATCTAAAAAAAGATAAGAGTCCGTTCAAAACCAATTGCATGTGGTTAGCATCCCTTTCGTTGGAAGAGAAGAGAGCCCGTGGAACTACAAATATATATCGAGACATGAGTATTAAAAAAAATATTGCCTAGAATTTTATGGATTGATTTACACCGTAATAACTCGGTCCCACCAAATGAACGGTTGGTAATTTCTAATTAACGTGAGAATTTCTAGACAATAAATTTTTTTTGCCTAGAATTTTATGGATTAATCTACACCGTAATAACTCGGTCCCACCAGATGAACAGTTGGTAATTTCTAATTAACGTGAGAATTTCTAGAGAGTAACAAATTAGTATAAGTATAGATATAGATTAACTCCTTGCTTCTGAATATTTTTTTCTTATGCCTTACCTCATTCGGACGGCCAATCGAGGGAGACTGATTAGTCTACTCTAGTGTGCTAGACTGAGTTATTTAGGACTTTTGACCACCGCCCAGTGGAGTGATAATTGCATATAAGAGCATCTATAATCGGATGCCTCAAACTACCTCTCATACGTCCGCGGATGCCCCCGGTCGGTGACCTGATAGGGGAGAGGAAAAAAGTGATCCAATCGGACCTCTCATATCATTTCTATACGTTCGGACTGTCCACGAACCATCATATCCATCTCAAAAATAGGGAGGATATGAAGGATCATGGATGCGTTCGGACGCGTCCGGGCGCGCCCGGTCAGTCCGCCGCGTAGGACGCGACCCCACCCCGGACCATTTTTTTCTTTATTTATTCTTTTCTTTCTCTCTCTTCCTTTCCACCAATCATGTGCAAATGACCGAATATATGAGGAAGAAAATGAGAAGTATGTCTGCGCGGACGGACAAATAGGGTCATATTTGCTAAGTCCGGTTGTAAATGCTCTAACTGTGACACCAGATTGCTCGTGTTGTAGCATGACATAGAGCATAGCACGGAAATTTATGAGCACTCCGGCAAGTGCCTTTTTGTTTTGATTACGAGAAATTCATGGCTTCTTACGCGTCCATAGATGTTTAGGGTCATATTTGCTAAGTCCGGTTATAGATGCTCTAACTGTGACATCGAATTGCTCATGTTGTAGCATGACACGGAGTATAGCACGGAAATTTATGAGCACTACGGCAAGTGCCTTTTTGTTTTGTTTAAGGGAAGTCATTCATGGCTTCTTTAGACTACCCATAGCGAGAGTAACATGTCTATTCCTAAAGACTTAGTTGGTAGGATTGCATTTACGGTTATTTTTCGTCCCTCACTTTCGTCTGGGTTTTTTCGTCTCTCATCCCACCACCCCCTCTCACCCTGATTCATCAGTTTATTTCTCTCTCCACTTTTTATTACAAAACAACACTTTCCTAACGTATAACAAATCACGGATCTAACTTTCTTAAGTTATCCAAATCAATCGACCCCTCTCATTAGTGCAATTTATTTTAAGAAACAAATAACAGATTTTTAGTAAACAAATAACAAATTTTAATCTAACTTTCCTAACTTATCCTAATCAACCTATTCCTCTCATTATTGCAATTTGTTTTAGGAAACAAATAACAGATTTTTAAGAAACAAATAACGGATTTTATCTTTACTCCTAAAGGCTCAGTTGGTAGGATTGCAAACACGGTTATTTTCCGTCCCCCACTTTCGTCCGGGTTTTTTTCGTCTCTCATCCCACCACCCCCTCCCACCCTGATTCATCGGTTTGTTTTTTCTCTCCACTTTTTTATTACAAACCAGCACTTTCCTAAAGAAAACCAAATCAAGGATCTAACTTTTTTAAGTTATCCAAATCAATCAATTCCTCTCATTAGTGCAATTTGTTTTAGGAAACAAATAATAGATTTTAATCTAACTTTCCTGTCTTATCTAAATCAACCGATTCTTCTCATTAGTGCAATTTGTTTTAGGCAACAAATAACAAGTTTTTAAGAAACAAATAACGGATTTTAAGGAAATTAACATCTAAATCATGACAAACAAATATAATTATGCAAGCATTATGTAGTGCAATTTGTTTTAGGAAACAAATAACATATTTTCAGGAAACAAATAACCGATTTTAATCTAACTTTTCTAACCTATCCAAATCAACCATCCCTCTCATTAGTGCAATTTGTTTTAGGAAACAAATAACAGATTTTCAAGAAACAAATAACGGATTTTAAGAAAATTAACATCTAAATCATGACAAAGAAATATCATTATGAAAGCATTATATAGTGCAATTTGTTTTAGGAAACAAATAGCATATTTTCAGGAAACAACTAACAGATTTATTCTAACTTTCCTAACTTATCCAAATCAACCGATCCCTCTCATTAGTGCAATTTGCTTCAGGAAACAGGTAACATGTTTTCAAAAAACAAATAACGGATTTTAAGAAAATTAACATCTAAATCATGACAAACAAATCTCATTATGAAAGCATTATGTAGTGTAATTTGTTTTAGGAAACAAATAGTAGATTTTCGGGAAACAAATAACAGATTTTAATTTAACTTTCCTAACTTATTCAAGTCAATCGATCCCTCTCATTAGTGCAATTTGTTTTAGAAAACAAATAACAGATTTTTAAGAAACAAATAACAGATTTTAAGGAAATTAACACATAAATCATGACAAACAAATCTCATTATGAAATCATTATGTACGGCAATAGCTAGGTCATTTGTCTAGGATTATATACGGCGGCGCTGCCACCGCCATTCCTCCACTCCCGGACGAGATCATTTGTCTAGGATTACATACGTCGACGTTGTCGCCGCCGCCGCCGATCCCCAGGGACGTCGCGGATCACCAGGATGCCTTCGTCATGGATCACAGCCGCCGCCGTCGATCCCCAAGGACACCGTGAATCACCAGGACGCCTTTGTCGCGGATCACCGCTGCTGCCGCCATTGATCACCAAGGACACCACAGATCCCCAGGACGTCACAGATCTCTAGGTCCCAGTGCCACGGATCCCCACGGATCACACATAGGGCAACGAACAGGGCATGGCGTCATCATTAGAGAAGACCATGCCAGCCTCTAAGGTATTTTTCTATTCGAGTTTGCTCTGTTAGAGGTACGTAGTCTGTGACATCAACATCCAAATCACGTTTTTCACCAGCCTGTCTGAGGAACTCTTTCAGCACCAGCATGGCTAGAGAAGAGAATGGCATGGGCAGACACCAGTGGCAAGAGTTCATGGAGTTCAAAAATGCATGCCAATACAATGGCTAGATCCCGGACCTTATGATATCTACCAATAACCAGTGATATGTTTCTGGCTGGATGATTACTTCTTCTCTTAAGGCCACAATAGGACCGATCGACACTAGGTATATCTAATAATTGTTTCATCGGATCACATAACATTCATTTTGGTGAAAAATCATCTGGCTTTATTGGAAGTGAATTAGCAGTGCAGTTCATGTGCACATTGTGCTTGGTTAACTCCTTTCATTTGTCACAAATCGATGTGGAATAAACACTAAGTAGTAAATATGCATCTCGATCTATCCTTCTGATCACGGCCATCTTTGGTGTCAAGTGATATTAAAAGTCTGAAACTACAGGCACATAGTTTAGGGCTTGTTCATACAATAATCTGCATTAGTATGTGTCCGTAAAATCAGCACCAACAATTGTTCCTTTCGTTTGCTAGAGATGCTTTTCATGCACGAAACACACAATATCTTGGTAAAGTGTGCTAGAATAGGTTAATTACAATTAGCACACAACAGGGTGTGGGTGGCAGCGTAACCACTCGGTAAGCTCTCCCCCCCACTCCCCATTCTTCAATCTTTTAGGATTCATGCTATTTTTGAGCTTCTGCATCTGCATGCTATTTCAGGTTCTCAGGATCCTTTTGTATCTCAATTGGGATAGGACTGCAACTTCTTAAGTCTGGGAGCTGAAGAAGGGAGACGAGCAGGCCTAATCCCTCCAAATAAAAATAAATATATCACATGACGCTTTGGAGACACATGTCATTGAAACAATTTACTAACTTACATGCTTAGACAGGTTCATAGGTTGATAGCAAGGATCATAGGTATTGTTTAATTTGATACAAAAATTGTCTCTGCAATATGTTGATATTAAGGAATAATAACTGAAAACTTCTAGTGGTTTACATCTGTGAAGTTATCGTCGTTGTAATTGGAGAATGATGAATTAGTCTTGCTAGAATTCTTTTGTCGCACATAGGATTCATCGTTCGTCTCATCCAGTTACATTTACGTTCCACTAAATTCTGGAAAGCATATGTTAATTGTCTTATTAAAGCAGGTAAATCCACATAAACCATTTTAAATAAATTAAAAATATCATGGACACTGCCTCAGATTATGGCAACGCTTCTATCTACCCCCTCCGTTCCAAAATAAGTTTTAGTTCAAATTTTGAACTAAAAATGGTTAGGACTAACTATTGATACAAACTACCAACCTAATGCAAATTTTAATAGAAGGCTATCCTAATGTGTCCAAAAACATATGCGTACATATTTTGTTATTACATCGCAAAGTGAAATAGTACTGAAGACAATCTTTGTTCTTTGGAGGAAAGTGACTACAGTAAAATGTTTTTTATGTTGTGGCATAAAGGTTAATTCACTATTTTGTTTTCGTGAAACGATTGCTTACTGGGTGAAATGTAGAGTTAAATTCACCTAAGGTAACATCATTGGAAATCTTATTTTTCTTACTTCATTCAATTTCCTTAGTCATGTGTTGAAATGTTGGGAGATTACAAAGTTCATGCTCTATTCACACATGGTGGAGGCAACCACACAAGTTGTTACGGGAGCCATCGGACATAGGAGTTGAGGAACCCGCATCACGGGAGAGTCATCGAGGGGCATCTGGATAAAGTGAGACACTGCATTGTATATATATATGGTCACAATATATAACTAGCTAGGTTCTATATACAATGCACTGTAAGTATTCTACGTTGCACATTCTTAAATCTTCCACGTGAAATCTTCATGCTAACATTGCTCGTGCAGCTTGGATATGAGCCGAGAATGAAAAATTTATTGTACTTGCTGAAGTACCGCGCGAACGAAGCTAAAGACAATATTCCTGACGTTGTACAGGAATATCTCAGATGCATCAAGTAGGACTTACTTTGTAAAAGATAATTATTTGGATCATTGCTCTCTTTGTTTGTACATCGTCAAATTACATTGCAAGTGAAGTGGATTTCAATCATTTTTCAATTGTTACATGCTATCTTTTCTATACAAGTAAATTTTTATATGCATTACGTATTCATATTTTTTATGGGGAACTATGACAGGCGTACGACCGCCTGAACTATATGCATTATTTATATATGTGCAATCAGAAAAAAAAAGCCCGTGGCACCGCACGGGCTTTCTACCAATAGGTAGTAACATGGATGTCAGGTAAACAAAAAATATGATGTCAGCTAATTAATGAGGAGAGAGAAAAATTGAGTAGTAATATAGCTACTTACTCATAATTTCTACTCCTAAAGGCTCAGTTGGTAGGATTGCATCGACGGTTATTTTTTGTTCCCCACTTTCGTCTGGTTTTTTCATCTATCCTCCCACCACCCCTCCCACCCTGGTCCATTGGTTTAATTTTCTCTTCACATTTTTCATTACAAATCAGCACTTTCCTAACGTATAACAAATCACGGATCTAATTTCTTAAGTTATCCAAATCAATCAATCCCTTCCATTAGTGCAATTTGTTTTACGAAACAAATAACAAATTTTTAGGAACAAATAACAGATTTTAATCGAAATATCCTAACTTATCCAAATCAACTGATTCCTTTCATTAATGCAATTTTTTTAGAAACAAATAACAGTTTTTCAGGAAACAAATAACAGATTTTAATCTAACTTTCCTAACTTATCCAAATCAACTGATCACTCTCATTAATGCAATTTATTTTAGGAAACAAATAATAGATTTTTAGGAAACAAATAACGGATTTTAAGTAAATTAACATCTAAATCATGACCAACAAATCTCATTATGAAAGCGTTATCTCTACTCCTAAAACGGGAGTTGGTAGCCTTGTAAGCGGGTTTATTTTCGTTCGGTTTTTTCGTCCGTTTTTTTGTCCTGCCACCACCACCCCTCCCAATGAGTTGTTTCGTTTCTTACTCGATTGATCCCTTGATTTTTTTCATGCCAACCCCACCGATTTTTTACTCGGGCGCCTTTCTCTCTCACGGTTTCACGACTCTCACCTCTCCCCCAACACGAGCCAACCCTCCCATGGGTAACCCTAGATGGTCGCCGCCGCAGATGCCGCCTCCCTCTCCCTCGACCCTCAGCCACCCAGCGGACGCTGCATCACGCCGATTGGGTCCTACCCAGGACAACCACGGGCTCCGTCATCTCCAGAAGCATATCTCTGCTCCAAATCGCTGCCACCTGCACCCACGTCGGTCATCTCCCGCTCCACCCTCCACTGGTGTTGCTCCGCCTTGGTATATAACGTTGATGCCCCCCAACGCCTTCTCGTCGTTCCTCCCCTGCGCGTGCCCCGCGGCTAACCTAGCGATCGAGTCGGGTTTGTCGGCGCAGCCGCGTCGTGTGCTCTTGGCACCCTGCTCCAACTGCTCTGCTGTGCCACGGTCTCCAACAACCATTCCAAGGAACCCATCTCGCTGCCACCACCGAAAACATATTCTGGAGCTTAGGCTCATGGACACCCCCTTATCTAGCCATCCAACTCTGCATCGCGATTCGTGCGAACACTTTTCTCTTTTTTGTTTCTCCCACATAATGCAACATTTGAACTTCAAACTTTGCAGCACACCAAAACATTCTAACAAGAATGTGGGAAAAAACTTTCGTATTTTTTCGTGCATCCTAAATACTAAAAATAACATTTTTTAATCCAAAAAAAATCTGATTTCGTATATTTATGTTGGACCAAAAAATCTGAAAGTTTTTCCCCACATTCTAGTTAGAATGTTTAGTTGTGCTCCAAAGTTTCAAGTTCAAATGTTGTTTTATGTGGGAGAAACAAAAAGGAGAAAATCTGATATAGTAACTTAGTTGTCTAACACAGATCTTAAAGCAATATTGGTGTGTGAGGATAAGGGGTGTCTAGAAGCCTGAGCTTCAAAAATCCATGTCCACGCCACCACCATCTGCCATCCTCCAGCAAGCGTGCTTTCGTACGTCGACGACTTCCAATCGGCAAGCTCCGTCCCTTTCGGCATTGTCCACCCAGGCCAATTTCTCCTCTTCGCCAAGCAGCGTGAAGGTATACACAGAAACCCATACCTCTCTCTCTCTCTCCCTCTCTCCATGTCCCTTTGTTTCCGTTTGATCGGATATGTATTTGGGTTTAGTTTTCACCATGTTGATATGATGCTGAGACTTGCTAGCTGCAGTAGCAGAAAGAAGTAGCTAGACACTTTGGTTTCGCGGTTCCAAAACTAAACAAAAGTTGGAGAGAACGTGTACCATCAGTGGTCAGTGAATAGAACATGAATTAGACAATTTGTTCTTTGATACAATCA
This sequence comes from Elymus sibiricus, assembly GCA_039707655.1. Lineage (NCBI taxonomy): Eukaryota > Viridiplantae > Streptophyta > Magnoliopsida > Poales > Poaceae > Elymus > Elymus sibiricus. The sequence continues at coordinate 370,529,433 of CM077675.1, read as the reverse complement.
GAGTTTAGAGGATAGTATACTGCATCACAATTTTGGTTCTTTTGTTGTTGCTTGTATATTAGGTGTATGTCTCAACTTTTACAGATCAAGTTTCCTTGGTTAGTATCCATCAGTTTTGTCTACTTTCTGAAGGGAATCCGTTGATGTGTTTAGGGGGGTTGTACCAAAGAAATTCTGATGTACCATCATTGGTTTTTCTTGCTTATTTTTCTTTTTGTTCCATCTTTAATGGTTTTGCAAAAACATACACAAGGAAGGAGAAAGCATAAATACGGGACAAGGACCCAAGCAATGGAGCAGCAAAGTTACTCATCAATTTGATCTTGCTCTCAATGGTTAGCCCTTACTTTATAATATAGCCTAGCTCTCCATTTCATTAGAGGCCATCCTATGTTGGGTTTGCGCTACAATGAGTCTTTTATTTATCCAAGAACAGGATATATTTTAAGTTTTCCAGTCAACCGAATGTTTTAGTGTTACTGGATTCACTCTTTTGAAGCTGGTTGCACTGAATGATCATGGCAGGGGCTTCTCCCTAAACGGAGCTTTAGAATGTGTCGCAATTAAAAGTCAATGATTTTTTCTGTCGAATAAATTTTAGTAACTAACTTTTTTCATATTGATCTTTATCTACAGTGTGATAGGTGTGAACAAAAACATGTGGTGCTACCTTACAGTATGTGCTTTATCTTCCTATATGTTGCATACAGAATGGAACTGAAAAGTATACTTTTAGTATATTAAAACCAGTATGTCCATTCCTTTTAGTATACTAAATCAGTTCTTATAATCTAATCAAGTGTACTCTTCTCTGTTGTCTGTACTATAGCGGTGATGATCAGAAGTCCAAGAACTACACTGTAGGCGGGAAAAGGAATGATCTTTGTAAGCTCTAGTATTCCATTCTTAATCTTACTTCTTTTTTATTATAGTTTTGTTAGTTCTTCCATTACTTTCTATTGAAGTATGCTCAATGGGCTAGGGTTTATAAAGTTATATGCATAATGGGAGATTACTTGATTTGCTAATCCTTATCTGGTTAGCGATCCCTCACAAACTCAAGCAATAATACGCACATGTTTCTTCGTGGTTATACTTTGATGTCTATGTGCTGATTGAGCGATTCTTGGTCTTCAATTTTTATGTACAACTCAAGTGACCAAATTGTATTTGATTCTTTTCCCTCACAAACTGCACAGTCTTGGTGCCTTCCTATTGAAAAAAAAAGCAATGGGGGCATGGGGCACACTATGCAGTCAGAACCTGGTTGTTACTTTACAACAATGAACATAATTCTGGGGGGTAGCATGCACCCGTTCTTAGTAACAATATGTTGGAATTGTAGGATATGGCTCTCTTTTTGGTTGGTGTTGTAATAGTAGGTCGCTCACAGGTGACTTCTCAGGTGTCGCGGCGCTTGCATCGTAGATTACTAGAGGGAATATTGAAACGAGCACGAGAGGCGACTTAACTGTTGTCCGCACAACACGATCAACCAGCTTGCAGTAACTTGCCACTGCCACATTTGCTCACTCATTTCTTCCTTATGCATACAATTCCCATTTTAAAAAAAATATTTAGTTTTTTTCTCTGTACTAATGTTGCATCTTATGTAATGCATATGAAAACTTAACACATTGACAAGTGTGAACTATGATTCTCTGTAGAATGTGGACTTCCTTGGCTCCTCTCATAATTATCTACATTTTTCATATGTTGTAACCTCTTATTATGGGCTGATATTTTGCAAACACCATAGAACTAGATAGGATAAATATTTAGCACTCGAGTTCAATCTTTGTGAAATACATCCTCTTTCTCAAAATATAACGTCTTATATTTTGAGATAGTGGGAGTAATGATATGCAAGAATGAGAAAAGAGTCGAATTGACACTACATGTCCTTGAGAAAATTGAGAACCTCTACTTGCCAATTGCTAAATAAATCTCTAAAACTCTTCATCATTTTGTACATGTTCCCCTGTAGTAGATTGAATGGAGAAAAGATTGCTTTGGCTTTTGTTAGTGATATGAAACTTCAACACATTATCACTTTTCTTACTGTCATGTGACTACACGGTCTTCTATCTATGAATTGTCATCACTGATAATGACGACGCATTTTGGCTTTGACTTAGGTTTATTTATTTACTTGTCACTTTTCTTACCGTAATGTGACCGCAAGGTTTAGAATTTATGCACCATTTTGATGCCATTAAGAGTTTTAAGTTTCTTTGTTGTTTCAAGGAGCTAAAAGCAGATGGGTCACTTAACTATATCTGGTTTGTTGTTTTCGTAACGAACCAACACTGAATAGTGTGCTTGAATAGTATGGTCTGACCATGTATATTTATAGAAGCTATATGCAAATAATATTGTAATCTGGTGTGTTTTCGTCTTTGAACTTATCAAGTTTCTATGTGTGTTTATGTGCTAATTCCTTGTCATTGTTTTTTCATACACCAAAGCTGACTCCTAATTATTGTAGTCGTTCATCCATCAGAAAGCTTTCTCTACCTGATGTTGAAGTTTTTGCTCAATCTTTTCAACAGCAGGCAACAACACAGATTGTGCCAGGCACGGTGGAAAGTGGGATGCATTGAGACACTCATCCAGATGGAGTAGGAGAGGGACGTGATGCTCCGTCCTGAATGGTCAACCGCCCCGTCGGCTCACCAACCACCAGAGAAGAGTGTTATGGTTGTGCTAGCTTTGCAGTCGCCAAATATTTATTTTCTTTCTTGCAATCTTATACCTGAGCAATGTGTGGTTGTCTCATCTTAACACAACTCCCCACTTACGTATTTGAATTAATATTATGGGTGGATGGCGGTGGAAGGGGGATTGCGAGCCAAAGGCGTCATTTACTGAGGTGGCTAACTTGGATTGGGAAGGAAGAGAGTAATGTGTAATTGATATAGGTAGCAAACTTGGATGGGGAGATAAAGAATCAAAGATAGTGGGTACAGAAAAGTAGAAAATGGAATAAATGAAGTATTGAATAACCAAAAGAATAAGCAAAATGAGTTTAAGCTATGGCAAATATTCGATGGATAACAAAGGGTCATATGGGAGCTTGTTTGTGATGCTACCATATTCTGTAGTTATCATTGACTTCACCATCCATGAGTTGAATCTCATGTTTTCCAAGTTATAGGAAGACAATAATATAATGTTTCATACCGTTTAGAGATGAGAGTACGAGACTCTACCGTATTCAGAACATGTTCCACACTGTCACTATAACTTTTAGCCACTTAGATTTTGATGGATGAATAATTGATAATTGGAATGCAAACATAAGTAGTACCATAGATTATGAAAGGCTTCTCCAGGAGCTGATTTTAGGCGATGCATGTGTACAAGGTAACTTTGCTTGCATTTTCAAAACTCAAAGGAAAATTATAAACGAGATGAAAGGTTGTAAAATTATGAATGAAGATACTTTCTTCTTTGCGAGCTTGTAAAAAATTGACATTTTAATATACTACATGATGTTATGATGTCTATATGATCATGGTACGGAGACCGTAGCAACACACGTGTCGAATCATTTAGAAAGCGCTCGCGGACAAGGACGAGCAACAGGTTTTTAGCGACATGACCGAGGACCGCTTGTCAACATGGACAATGACCACCATGCGCTCACGACATGGGCGACCAAGCGTTCATCAAGATGGATAATGATCATGCTCTGCAGGATGTCCACACATTGACGGTTGCCGAAATGTTTGTAGGCAAGGACAACATGTCACCACATTGGTCAAGTGGTTCATGCTATAGTAAAAAGGAAGAGTGTTCCAAGAATAAGAAGGAAGAAGAACTAAAGCGGTCAAGCGGTCCATGGTGTTGGAGACGGAAAGAGTGTTTCAAAAAATAAAGAAAAAAAATAAAGAAAGAGTATTGTAGGAAATAAGTAGGAACGAGAACTAAAGATGGCGAGGATGGAGAAAAAGCATGAGGCATCAGTGGCGCACATACCGATGTTGATGAGATACTGGTTGGCGCCAACGGAACGGGTTGGTGAAGAGTCTAGGATTACACGATGTAGGGGAGGACGAGTACGAGAAGAACGACAAGTATCTATTCTAGCAATAAATGGTGTGTGGGTTTGAGGTGAAGCTTATTGGTGACTAGGAATATGTCCAGGTTGCCACTCACCCCCGACGTCGGTGTGCATTTGTTGTTTTGTGGCAATGGTATGTGTTAGTTTGATCTGCTGAAATATATTGTAAATATGAAAAAAAATCGTCGTTGTTTCCAGCGAGAAATATCCTGCTACGGCGGGAAACCAAGAAGGAAGAAGAGGGTCCGATAGGAAACAGGAACAACGCATCCTGGGTAGTGTTTTTGTGTTGGGTCCGTTTGTTGGACATAACATGACAGATAGTCTGAACAACCTCATTTCTCCCGCACATATGGTGTGAATTTGGAGTAGCCTGGATTGTCTAGACGGTTGAATTTTGGACGTCTACTGGGCGCCCATTTGATGCACAAACACGCCCAGACGTATGACGGAGAAATAAGCTTCAACCTTGGAGACGACCTTAATCATTTGTTTGATTCATTTATATATGCATTAGACCGGCCACAGTGGGAGTAACTTCAAGACTAACATCAGGTCCAACTGAGCAAATTTGCCTATGTGGCAATGAGTTAACGAGGAGAGAGGTAAATTGAGTAACTTAGCTAGTTACTCATTCTATGAGTAACATCACACATACCAACACAAAATGAGTCTATAACCTAATAAATGAACCTTTGCACGACACTACACATATGTTACTACCCACTATGGAGGTGATAACATAGTCTAGGATAGTGTGTATGGTACTAGTGTAAGTTACTCTCCACGGTGACTAGTCTTATAGCCCGTAGCAATGCACGGGCGTTCTACTAGTATGAGTAACATCACACTTACCAAGACAAAATGAGTATATAAGCTAATAAATGAAGTGTTGCATGACACCACACATATGTTACTCTCCAATATAGAGGTAGTAATATAGACTAGTAACATGTGCATGTTACTAGTCCTAAGTTACTTCCCACTGTGGGTAGTCTTATTCAAACTCAAATAAGACTTACATCATTCCCTAAGTGACTAGAAATAAAACCAATGGTGCGTGCAACCACAAAGCCCGTGGATCAATACTAGCTTGTTGAGCAAGCACATCGGCGACCATATTAGATTCTCTATTACATTGTTTAACAAGAACCTTCCCGAGCTCTTCCTTCAAACTTCGACATTCTTTAAGGATAAGAGCATCTACAGTCGGACTCGACAAATCTGATCCCTCAAACGCCCGCGGATGCGTCCGGGCGCATCCACGGACATGACCGGTCACGCCTCAAATAATGCATTCTACATCCAGATACCTCAAATTAGAAACCTCAAATCCATATTATTACATGCAACATAACAATCTTTTAGCAGAGCTCGTCCGCATCCGTCGTGACCATGTCCGACGGCCGCTGCACTCTACAGGGATGTTGGTTCGGCCACCACGAGGTAGAGGACGACATGTGACACTAGCCGGCTCACGAGACTCGAGCTCCCGCCGTCTCCCATGCCCTACTATTCCTCGTCGGAGGCCGCAACTCGAACGGTTCTAGTGGACGTGAGATCGATGACGGATCCCTCCTGGGAGGAGCCGGCATCCACCACGACGCGGTTGCGGCGCCCGCAGTGGTTCACCATACGGGGCGCCGGAGAGTGCGACTACGCCTCTCCAACGTCCACCGCCGCGAGGCCCTCCACCACCTCCCGCGCTTGCTGCCTCGCACGGCGGACACGTCGCGCCATGGTTGCATCCGCGGACTCCCATGGTGCGTCCTCGGCACGCCAACGGAGGGGTTGTGCGTCCGGCACGGCGTTCCGACGTCAGACGAACCGCACCGCCTCCGATGAGGCAACAATGCCGGATCCATGCATCGGTTGTGCGGGCGCAATGGATTCCCGACATTGCGAGTCGGAGCGCTGTTGTCGGGATTAAATAAGCGCTGGTGTCATGTGTGTAAAACTCATGTCGGGGGAACGTATAATGTTATTTTCTGTAGAGATGCGACGGTTCGCAATAACGCCCATACAAGGAATTGCATTATTTAGGCTCCTCCAAATGAAAATCTTAACTTCGCCACACATCTTCCAATTTCATAACCTTTTCCAAACCGGGTGAGCCGAAAAACCACCCTCTATACTGGAACTTGGAATCTAACTTGCATAGTTATCCTCCCATTGCCTATAATAAGCCCATCATACATTAAATATGCCTGATTTTATTATATGCTAGGCAACAAAATCTTTCGTCTCATAATGATATATAGGAATCTGCATTATACGTTCAGCGCCAATGTGCCAGAAATTTTCCCGCATAAGTGGCTCATCCCAGTGGCTTGTGGCAGGGTCAATGAGTTCGTTTACTCTTGTAAGAACTCTATTACCCCGAACTGTTATAATTTTCCTTCACTGACTATATGGGATCTAATAGTCCTCCCAAGTGTTAACTTTCATGCCATTGCCATTCCTCCAAATTCAACTTTTTTTTGAAAGTTTGAATTCATGCCCAAATTCTCTGCAAGACATAGGATGAATCTTTATTGGGATGACAATTGAGAATATCCCTAGAAGGGAGTAGTATTTTTTACAGCAAGACCCCTTCGACAAGTGATAACACACACACGGCATAGAAAAGGAGAGGATGCTTTCGGAATCATCTACACAACATGTTTTCTTAGCGGAATGTGGAGCATGGATTTTTTTAAACATTATGCAGAACATGGATGGAAATAGGTACACCTGGTCATGGGCAGCCCGGTCCGGCCCGAAAATCCCGGGCCAGGCCGGGCCTAATCATGCCATCGGGCCGGGCTCAGGCCTGAAAATTGAGCCCGACGGCCAGGCGGGGCCGGGCTCGGGCCTATGAAAAGCAAGATTTCAACCGTAATCGGGGCGAACCGATCGGGCCGTGTCGGGCTTTTTCGGGCTCAGGCCGGTCTCGGGCCCGATTTATTAGGCACGTCGATCAGGCTGGACCGGGCTCGGGCTTGGGTTTTCAACACCGGGCTTTTTTCGGCCCGGCCCGAAACCTGGCCTGGCTCAACATATGGCCAGATATAGACATAGGCAACGGGCATCGCTGCAGCTTCCCACGGCCCAGGCTATCTCCATCTCGGTTCTCAAGGAAAAAAGGCAAAAGGTGTTTTTGAGCCCCAGCTCAAATGAGCTCGGGTGAACAGTACCGCCGGAAAATGTTCAAAAAATTCTGAATTTTTTTTCGTGCAAACATTGACAAAAGTTCTCAGTGCTCATAAAATTTCGTCAAAAAATAACATTTCTAGAAGTCGTAGCAAAAAAAACAAAATTGATGCTCCAAAAGTGTTATTTTCGATAACATTTTGGAGTACTGATTTTGTTTTTTTTCCCACGACTTCTAGGAATGTTATTTTTTGATGAAATTTTGCAAGCACTGAAAACTTTTATCAATGGTTGCACCCAAAATTTTTTGGAATTTTTTGAGATGTTTTTCATTTATTTTCGAATTTAGTGTTCATCCCGAGCCCAAATGAGCTCGGGTGCAGAACATGACTTTTTGTCTCCATCTCTGTCTCGTTACTATTATGAATACAAGTAATCTATGTCTACGAGTGTACATCCAAAAAAAAGTCTCTCTCTATATTTGAGAGTGGTCCTCCTGTTTGGCGCACTAAGTGTTGTCGAACAAGCCAGCCGCATCCAATTCCCCAGCGTGCCCTTTTGGGTTGGTCCATATGCACGGTGCCCTGTTTTTTCATTTCATTTTTTTCTTTTCCGTTTATTTTCTTTTCTTCTTTTAATGCTTTGGAATTTCAAAAAAAAAAACAAATTTCAAATTAATTATGATTTTTCTTCAATAATACGTAAAATGTTCACGAATTCAAAATAATATTACGGATTTTAATAAAATGTTTGCATGTTTAAAAAATGTTCTGGCAAACGTAGCTCAAATTATTAGGTTCCTTGTGGTGGAACCAAACCACCATGGTTCAAGTCCTAGACCTGACACTAGTGCTTTCATATTTCTAGATTTATTTTAGGCCATGTGCAATGCACATTCAGTGCGTGGAGTTGTTTTCATTGACTACGAAGGCGTCTGTAGAGACTTTGTCAATCTGAAGATGATGTCATGGCTCAGTCTCTCGAAGGTGCTTGTAGGGTAGGGTGGGTGGGTGCGTTCATAAAGGTGAGGGTATATGTGCGTGTGTCTTTACTATGTTAAAAACATATTCGAATAATATAGAAATGTTCATGATTTTGAAAAAATATGCATATATTCATATAATATTCGTGAATTTGAACAAATGTTCAGAAAATGAGAAAATGTTCATAAATTTCAAAATATGATCATGAATTACAAAAAAATGTTCATCAATTAAAAAAACGTTCGCTGATTCAGAAACAATTCGTCAAAAATACAAAAATATTTGTAAATTTCACAATTTTTTCCTCTATTTCAATAATTATTCATCGATTCCAAAAACGGTGATGTGAAAATATTCACAGGATTCATAAATAATTTTCACAATTTTATAAAACGTTCACAAATTTGTAAAAAAATGTCTGGGAATTCAAAACATATTAACATTTTCGAAAACATTAACAAATGTATTAAAAAAATCGAAAAATCGGACAATATTCAACTTTCATAATAATGTTTGCAAATAATAATTTATTCATGATTTTACAAGAAATAATGGAAAATAAAAATTAATAAACTGAAAACTAAAAATAAAAGAAATACTAACATGGAAAGGGAAAAGAAGAAACCAAACCAAAGATACTAGAAAATGAATGAAAATTAAAAAATCAGAAAAAAAACAAAAGAAAAAACACAGATGAAGAAAGAGAAACCGATTTGTGTAGGTTCCAAAAGATTTTATAAGAGCTAATGGGCAGGCCTAAAATGTACGCAACAGGAGCGTTCGGTCGCTATCCACAAAAAAAAAAAGAGCGTTAGGTCGCTAATGACAGCGGGGCTATAGGAGAGCTCCTATACAGCACCTTCAGGACGTTGTTGCATTTGGCGCTTATGCGCCAAACTGCTGGACCAGCCCAACAACCTGCTCTCAAACACAGCAAACAAAAAGAAATAAAGTAAAGATGTTGTTCCTAGGCGAAGCGGGATTCAAAATCACACGTGAGTGTTGATGGTTGTAGCTAACACCCAACATTGCCTCAAAAAAAAAAGATTGGCAACAACCAGGAAACAATGCTATTTGACCATTCTGTTAGTCAACATGTATTATATACATAGTATAAATCATTTTCAAAAAAAGTATAAATTATAAAAATAATTCTTAAATATATTTGAGACAACCACGAATATGAAAAATGTTCTAGAAATTAGAAAAAGTATGCGGAAATGAATAGTTCTCAAACTTGAAAAAGTTCACTAATTTGAAAAAATGTGCGCGGATGTGATAAAATGTTCATCAATATAGAAAAAAAATCAAGAATTTGAAATGAGTTCATCGATTTTGAAAATTGCATCAATTTAGAACCAAAATGTTCACGAAATTCAAAAAAGTTTATCGAAATTGAATTTTTTTCATAAATTCAAAGAAATCACTATTTTGAAAAGTTCAAACTTTTTAAAAAGGTTCATACATTTAGAAAAACATTGTTCAAGCAATTCATAAAAGGTCATCAAATTTGGAAAGCAGTTCGAGAACTTGAGATAATTTCAATGTTTTTGAAAAATGATTCACGAATCAGAAAAAAAACATTTTTTAAAAAGGTTCGCCATTTTTTTAAGTTCACGAATTCAGATTCCAGAGAAATATTCATGAACTCGATAAAAACTCATCAACTTTTAATAAATGTTCTTGTATTTGAGAAAGTTCACCAATTTTAAAAAATGATCATCGATTTTGAAAAAAAAGTTCACACATTTTCAAAAATAATTTTGAATTTGAAGAAAGTTCAAGCATTTAAAAATTAATGAATTTATGAATATATTCATGGATTTAAAAATAACCAGTTTAAAAAATCCGCGTATTTGATCAAATGAGAAATAAGAAGGCAAAATGAAAAAGAAAAACCTACGAGAAACGAACAAAAAAAAATAAAGACAAACTTGACAACAGGAAGGAAAAAAGAATAAAACTAGGCACAACAAGCGAGCTTCCGTATTGGTTATTGAGGGCGGAAGTATACAGACGTTAATAATTTGAATCACACTCACACAAGTATTTTTTGAACTTTAAGAGAAAGAACAAAAAAAGTTAACGGATCGACGCCGGGAACGGAGGGGAGTGCGCCGGTTTATGGCTTACACTGTAACCAGCGCCAAGGACGTCAAAAGCTCACTTGTGACGCCCCCAATTTCGACCGTACGCTAATCAAACACACAATGCGTATGACCAAGATTAGGGACTCACTGATTGATATCACAACACAACACTAGACACTAATTAAAGTCATACAACTTCATATTATAAGACAGGGGCCTCGAGGGCTCGAATACGAAGCTTGACAAGCACGAGTCAGCGGAAGCAAATAATATCTGAGTACAGACATAAGTTAAACAAGTTTTGCCTTAAGAAGGCTAGCACAAACATAAGCAGCGGATCGAAAGAGGCGAGGCCTCCTGCCTGGGAACCTCCTAACTACTTCTGAGCGTCGACACTCTCCACGTAGTAGTAGGCTCCAGCGGTGGTGTAGTAGCACCCTTCTCCTCCAAAAGGAGATTTTAGTAAATAACCAAATATAACACTCCATCTCCTGGGCTCCATCGTCTGAACGCAGAATCGCATCGAGGGGAAAAGAGGAAGCAAAGCAGCGGTGAGTAGTCATCCAAAGTACTCGCAAGACTTACATCAGAACTATGCTAAGTATGCATCAGTATCAAGGAATGGGGTTATATCTGGGCTGACTGCAGAAAGCAAGGGTAGGGGGAAGGCCTAGTCCTATCGAAGACTAGCATCTTGAGCATCTTGCAGCATTAGAAGAGAGTAGACTGGTATCTCATATATAGTCATATTATTGTAGCAATTTTATTACGTAACCACGCCCAAAGATTCTTCCTTGACTCCCTGCGAGAAAGCAATCTCGGAGCCAACATTCATTTCAATTTAAAGTCACAGTTATAGTTGTATAAGGTCAAGGTACAACTCCAAGTCGTCCTATTACCGTGGACACGGCTATTCGAATAGATAATTCATCCCTGCAGGGGTGCACCGCATTTCCAACACGCCTGATCACCTCCGGCCGGACACACTTTCCTGGGTCATGCCCGGCCTCGGGATAGCAGCACGTCGTCGCCCCACCTAGACTCAACAGAGAGGCCAGCCCGCCAATCTAAATCCTAAGCACACAGGGGTCGTGGGCCCACTTTCCCTACGTGCTCCTGCACGATGCGTGGGCGGCCGAGGTCAGCCCTAGTACACTCTAGTCCAAGAGCTGCACCGTCCAGGCCACTCGGGCGCGCGCCGCTCCATTGCTGACGTCCGAAGAGTTTCGGCTGATACAACAACGCTGAGTACCCATAACTTCTCCCACACGATGGTTTGGTGCGTAAAAAGGCCAACGACCCAACTCAGATCAAATACCCAACCCATTAGCATTTTATTAATGCGGGGAAAGCGCGACCCATGAAGTGCGGTCCCGTCGCCCCATCTCGAGGATGTGTGGCAAGGGCCTCTCCTGCCCGTCCACGCCTCATCAACATCAAACCGTGGGTACCCCTCAGGGCCGACCCATCACCAATATGTTTCTGTAACCAGGTCATAGTAACTGTGTGTATAAAACATCAAGACGGAACCTGAGGAATCACCCTCAAGGGGTCCCGCTCGATGAAACCGTCAAGGTGGACTTAGAGGAATCACCCTCGAGGGTCCCACACTTAAGGGGTTGCACGACAGAGTCATCGTCGGGAGTGGTGAAGGAGGAATCACCCTCGATAACCACGACCGACTAGCTGCACTACAGAGCTAACATCATGAGTACTTCACGAGGTGTCACCCTCGGTACTCGATAGTAGCTCTGCAGAGTCGTACAACTAAGGGGTGTGCGGTGATGTGAGGGGCCTGGCTTGTCGGTCAGTTGACCGAGTATTCGAGTCTTCGAGTCGTCGAGTCTTCGATGAAGAAGCAGGGGCAACTGAGACTAAGGGGGTCTCAAGGGATTCATTGATCAACCTATACTAAGCAGTTGATATGATTGCAGGTATAGTATCAGTTTATCAAAAGCAGGCTATGCATCAGAATAGGAGCTAACTAATACAGTAGCAAAATCTAATGCAAGAATGAGAGGGAAAGGAATAGGCGATATCGGAATGCTCATGAGGGGGTTGCTTGCCTTGCTGCTCTGCGACAAAGGCCTGATCGTCAACGGTGTAATCGTACCCGGCAGCAGCGTCAGTCTCGGGGTCAACCGGTAAGAAGAGGGGGGAGAAACAATAAATATAAAGCACAGATGCAATCACGATGCATGTCATGGCAATATGCAGAGCTAGGCATGCACTAACGCAGTACTACACGTCACAGACGGGTCGGAAGAATATCTGATGATATTTCCTGGGTCTCTGGCTTTTACCAGACAGATGAAAACGATGGAAAAGTTCCATGTTTGCTATGCTAGGAGCACGTGACAGACTAAGGGACTGCGTATTCGAAACTGTAGGATTTTTCTGAATAACTTTCATGTTCAAAACTTTTTCATCTGAGCTACAAATTATTTTATATGATTTAATAAAGATTTAGCAATATTCTGAAATTAATTTAATTATTAAATTCGAATTATCCGAAACAGTGTAGGCTGACGTCATGATGACGTCAGCATGACATCAGCGGTCAACAGAACCAGTGGGTCCCTCGTGTCATAGACTGTTTAGTTAATTAATAGGTTAGGTGCTAACTAACTAATTAGGTTAACTAAAACAAAGTTAATTAATAGACTTAATTAGATAATTAATTAATTAAATAAATAATAATTATTTATTTCTATATTTTTTTTAAATTATATATATATATATTTTTAAACAGGGGCACTGGGCCCACTGTCCAGTGGGCAGGCCGGACAATGTCCGGGCAGACCAGTGGCCGCAGCCATGGACGCGGGCGCGCGTGCACGCACACACACACGCTCACGTGCACATGCAGCCGCACGGCGTGGCGGCGCGGTGGCGGCCGCCGGTGCGGGGGGGGGGAGCTCACAGGGGTCGGGGCGGACCGAGGCGGCGGCGGTCGATGGCGGGGCGGCGCGCGGAGGAGGCAGACCGGCGAGGCCGACGGCGAGCTCCGGCGGGCGGTGCAGGCGACGGAGAGGCGAGGCGGCGCGGCTGACGGGGCAGCCCGGCGAGGTGGCGATGCGGCGCGGGCGCAGCCGAGCGGCGGCGGCGGCGCGTCGGGCCCGGCCGGAGTCGCGTCGGGGAGGGGGGGAACGGGGCCGCGGGCGTTGGTGGCTGGCCGACTCGGCGGGGGGGGAACGGGATGGGCGGCGACGGGGCCGGCGCCGTCGGGGGGGGGGGGGGCGATCGACCGCCGGGGGGGACGGGCTCAGGCGAGGGGCTGGGGGCGCGCAGCGCCGTCGGGGGGGGGGGGATCGGGACGAGCGGTTGGGGCGCTAGGGTTCGGTCCCCTGCCTCCCTTATAGGAGCTGGCTGGGCCGGCCCGTTTTAGGCCCAGTAGGGGTTTTTCTTTTTTTATTATTTTTCTTTTCTTTAATTCAAACAGCGACCGGTTTAAAACAAATTAGGGCACTAAAATAATTTCAAAAATGCCGGTTTCAATTTTATAAAATCTTAGGGAATATTTGCAACCCATCCAACATTTTTATTTTTATTTTCGCAAAACTTTTAAACGCACTTTTAAAAATGGATTTGAATTGGATAAGAATTTGAATTTGTAGCTGAATTCAACAGTGACCATAATTGGATTAGCAAAATGGATTAGCCAAACCCTTAGGTTAGTGTAGCTTGATTACAAGGATTACTGTAGCTTAATTACATAGATTACTGTAGCACAAAACCAGGGCGTCACTAAAAAGAATTCTCGTCCCGAGAATTAAGAAGTAGAAGGAAAGAGCCCGGGATATTCTGCACGAAGATGATCTTCGCGTTCCCAAGTGGCTTCATCTTCAGAATGATTTGCCCACTGCACCTTGAAGAACTTGGTAACCTTCTGACGAGTCTGACGTTCAGTTTCATCGAAAATGCGGACTGGTTGCTCTTTGTAAGAGAGGTCCTGTTGCAGCTCAAGCATATCATGATCCACTGCTCGGATAGGATCCTTGAAGCAGCGACGAAGCTATGACACATGGAACACATCGTGAACCTGAGAAAGGTTTGGCGGTAGTTCCAGTTGATATGCCACTTTACCACGCCTTTCGAGAACAGTGAAAGGAACAATATATAGAGGAGCCAGCTTGCCCTTGATCCCAAAATGGTGTGTACCTCTCATTGGTGTGACTCGAAGATAAGCCTTTTCGCCAGGTTGATAGACCATATCTTTGTGATGATGGTCATACTGACTCTTCTGACGAGACCGAGCAGCCTTCAGATTTGCATGAATAATGCGGACTTGATCTTCGGCATGTTGGATAATATCCGGACCGATAAGTGTACATTCCCCAGTTTCTGACCAATTCAGAGGAGTCCGACACTTACGTCCATATAATACTTCAAAGGGAGCCATCTTCAGACTAGCTTGATAGCTATTGTTGTATGAGAACTCAGCATATGGGAGAGATTCCTCCCATTTCTTGTTGAAAGAAATGACACAAGCTCGAAGCATGTCTTCGAGAATATGATTGACTCTTTCAACTTGTCCCTGGGATTGAGGGTGAAAAGCGATGCTGAAGGACAAATGAGTTCCCATAGCTTCCTGGAAACTTGCCCAGAATCTTGAAGTGAATAAACTGCCACGGTCTAAACTAATCACCAGCTGACTAGTAGTGATAGTTTCCTTGACAGCCAGAAAATGTGCAACTTTGGACAGTCGGTCAATGACGACAAGAATAACATCATTACCTTGGACGGTGGCTCGGGATTTACATACGAAGCCAAGTGCAAAAAAAACTTTGGATTTAAAGACGTACAGGAGAGTCAGGTTTCGATCCTGTGGAACTATGGTTTATGGGACCACCATGTGGGATAGGAGCAGGAAAAACGGTGACATCTTGCACGGTCATGATGGCAAGACCTGTCAGAGGAAAGCTTGTCAGTTAAGTTGGCAACAACGTCGGTACCAAGGGCGGGGGACAAATAGAACCATTTTCCTGCTCGTTGAAACGAGGCGGGCCAATAGGCAAAGTTCTCGTCCACCGGCGGTTACCGGAATGTTATCAACAATAGTAACATGGCCTTACTGATAGAATTTATCACTGAGGTGTTTACCTAAACAGGGAATTACCACTGTTCAGATAATTTAGACTATAAGAAAGGTTAAACAGGCCAAGGGAAAGGAAAATGTGTTCATCACATTAAACAGACCAATGGAAAGGAAAATGTGTTCATCACATTAAACAGACCAATGGAAAGGAAAATGTGTTTATACTCAAGTTTTAGGAGTATATCTTTCCCAAGGAAAAACAGAGCATGACATACATGATGGGATAGCAAGTAGATAACCATTTAGGTAAAGGGGCGAGGAAATTCATGACAATCCCATACAATGGTGTTTGGATAATTGATCAAGAAACAATTAGCATCGAGCTTACATTATTCCTTTTGATGATCGATATACCACATCCATGCTTCGGGATAGCAATGATACGGTGTTTCGAGTAAAGGATGGAGTTAGGATACACAAAGGATCCAGTAGGAACAACTTATAAAAAAAATCTTATAGTTTCCCTCATGGAAGAATGAAAAATCTTGTTGAACAAGATATTATAACAATAGGTCCCTCCAGGCTGGTGTGCTACGAAATACATAAGGAGTGAAGGTAGCAAATCTTCAAACCATAGAATAATTAACGCATGCATGAATGAATTGGAATGATTCCAGAGGAAGCGAACAAAATTTTCTCGTAATCACAGAGGCAAAAATGCATGTGAACTTAGAGAAAAACACTTCTTTTATCAAACAATTTCTTCATGAGATAGGCACAAAGATAATGTTTTCAAGGTTTCCAACACTAATTTAAATGTTCATCATGAACCACGAAGAAGATGAGGATGTGGCTGATGGGCTCAGCAACAATTCGTCGAGATTTCCACAAAGATGGATTTCCACGATAGAGTGAACAAGGTGATAGCATTGGTCAAACCAGATGAAACCACGAGGTATGCCCAAGGGAAACACCCACAATTAAACATTAATCGAAAGGTGCAACCAAAATCCGGACTAAGTAGTACGACCAACGTTAGAATGTTGATTCAACAGCCAACACACTAAGGATGGACGTATTGTTCATTAACTCCTAGGTAATAGAGTTGCTATGCCATAAGTGTTGAATTTACACATCACAGTCCATTAGTCGGTATTCCGGTTAGAACACACGGGAACTAAGAAAAGAAAAGTGATGGCAAGAAGTATCACTATATCAAGAATTCTTAAGACGTGTGAAATCCTCACGACATTCTCGACAAAAGATGGTAATACCCCAAGATAGAACAAAACACAATATGGCTAGAAAGGAGCTTAAGGTTCACCCAAAACAGGACCAAGTCTGCGTTCATAAGGAAGGCAAGGATGTTACTTCTCATCATGAATTTAATTGATACCCTGGAAGAACTCAGAAGGTTGATGATGATCACGACACAATTGCCGAGAAGTCTCTTGTGACGCCCCCATTCTCGTCCGTACGCTAATCATGCACACAATGCGTACGACCAAGATTAGGGACTCACTGATTGATATCACAACACAACAAAAGACACAAATATAAAGTCATACAGCTCCATATTACAAGCCAGGGGCCTCGAGGGCTCGAATACAAAGCTCGACATAAACACGAGTCAGCGGAAGCAAATATATCTGAGTACAGACATAAGTTAGACAAGTTTTGCCTTAAGAAGGCTAGCACAAACATAAACACGGATCGAAAGAGGCGAGGCCTCCTGCCTGGGAACCTTCTAACTACTCTTGAGCATCGGGGGCAGCCTCCACGTAGTAGTAGGCTCCAGCGGTGGTGTAGCAATCGTCTCCGGCGTACTCCATCTCCTGGGATCCATCGTCTGAACGCAGAATCGTATCGAGGGGAAAAGAGGAAGCAAAGCAGCAGTGAGTACTCATCCAAAGTACTCGCAAGACTGACATCAGAACTATGCTAAGTATGCATCATTATCAAGGGAAGGGGTTATATCTGGACGGACTGCAGAAAGCAAGAATAGGGGGAAGGCCTAGTCCTATCGAAGACTAGCATCTTCAGCATCTTGCAGCATTAGAAGAGTGCAGATTGGTATCTCACATATATAGTCATATTGTTGTAGCAAATTTTTAAATTAAGTAACCACGCCCAGAGATCCTTCCTCGACTCCCTGCGAGGAAGCAACCTCGGAGCCACAATTCATTTTAATTAGTTTATGATTATAGTTGTAGTAGGCCAAAGCACAACTCCAAGTCGTCCTGTTACCGTGGACACGGCTATTCGAATAGATTAATCATCCCTGCAGGGGTGCACCACATATCCCAACACGCCTGAGTCACCTCCGGCCGGACACACTTTCCTGGGTCATGCCCGGCCTCGGGATATCAGCACATCGTCGCCCCACCTAGACTCAACGAAGAGGCCAGCCCGCCGGTCTAAATCCTAAGTGCGCAGGGGTCATGGACCCAATCACCCTTTGCACTCCTGCACAATGCGAACGCGGCCGGAAGCAGTCCTAGCACCCCTTAGTAACAAGCGCGGTGCGTTCCAGAACAATCCGGCGCGCGCCACTCCATTGCTGACGTCCGATGAGCTTCGGCTGATACAACGACGCTGAGTGCCCATAACTTTCCCACGTGATGGTTAGTGCGTATTAAGGCCAACGACCTAACTCAGATCAAGTACCCAACCCATTAGCAATTTCTTCGTGCGGGGCAAACGCGAACCATGAAATGCAGTCCGTCGCCCCGCCAATAACACTCGGGTGCCTTACCGGCGCACCCCACCACATATCACTCTCGCGGGTACCCTTGGGGCCGACCCGTCTTCAACATGTTTCTGTAACCAGGTCATAGTAACTGTGTGTCTATGCACCAAGTGGATATCTGAGGAAATCACCCTCGTTGGATCCCACTCGAGGTATGAGTAAGGCAAGAGTCGCTAACGGTAAATGGGAAGGAGGAATCACCCTCGATACCCACGACCGATAGCTACGCTACAGAATTAACACCGGGAGTGCTAAGTGAGGTATCACCCTCGGCACTCGATAGTAGCTCTGCAGTGCCATACTAAAGGGGTGTGTGGTGATGTGTCGATAACGGCTTGTCAGTCATGACGACTGAGTCTTCTGTCTTCAAGTCCTCGGTGTCGTCAACGAAAGCAGGGGCAACTGGGACTAAGGGGGTCTCAGGGGTTCACTGATCAACCTATGCTAAGCAGTTGGTATGATAACAAGTGTAGTAGCAGTTTATCAAAAACAGGCTATGCATCAGAATAGGAGCTAACTAATACAGTAGCAAAAATCTAATGCAAGCATCAGAGAGAAAGGAATAGGCGATATCGGAATGCTCAAGGGGGGGGGGGGGGGTTGCTTGCCTTGCTGCTCTGCGGTAAAAGGCTGAACGTCAACGGCGTAGTCGTACCCGGCAGCAGCGTCAGTCTCGGGCTCTACCGGAGAGAAGAGGGGGAAGAAACAATAAATACAAGCAAACAGATGCAACACGATGCATGACATGGTAACATGCAGGGCTAGGCATGCACTAATGCAGTACTACGCGTTGCAGACGAAGCGGGAGAATATCTGACGATATTTCCCGGGTCTTTGGATTTGTCGGACAGGCGATCCGGAGGGAAAGTTCCATGTTCATCATGCTAGGAGCATGTGACAGATGAACGGATAGCGTATTCGGATTCGTGGGATTTTTCTGATCAACTTTCATGTATAAACTTTTTCATCTGAGCTACGGATTATTTTCTATTAATTTTCAAAGTTTAAAACAATTTCTGGAATTATTTCTATTTATTAAAATCAACACTATCCAGAACAGTAAATGATGACGTCATCATGACATCACCATGACGCCAACTGGTCAACAGGGCTGACCAGAGTCAAACCTGACCAGTGGGTCCCACTGGTCAGTGTCTGTTCTAATTAAACAGGTTTTAATTTAGCTAATTAACCTAATTAGCAGGTGGGCCCGCCCTGTCAGTGACTGCTTAGACTAATTAATTTTTAATTAAATCTAAACTAGCTTAATTAGTCACGGGACCCATATGTCAGTGACTATGGGTGCCCAGTCAGCACCGTTGACTGGTCAACCCAGTTAACGGGGCCAGTGGGACCCAGCAGTCAGTGGCACAGGGAGCCCCACATGTCAGGCCACGTCGGCGACGACCGGAGACTCGCCGGAATCGCGCCGGCGAGCACGTTCCGCGGCGGCGCGCATCGGACGTCATCGGAAAACGGCCACAGGCGGCCATCCGGCGCGTGGTTAGGCCCGTTCGAACGGGCATTCAGCGCCGCATCCAGTGGTGGCCGTGGCATCGCCGGAAGCGACCGGAATCGTCGCCGGCGACGAGGTCCGCGGCGGGGTGGTTTCGGGCGTCAGCGAAGTCGGTGTTACGGCGCGCAAAACGAGCAGCACGAGGTTTCTACGGCATCTACGCGGGCCAACTAAGCGAATGGACATGCGCGCGTGACCAATGGGTCACCGGAACCACGCCGGCGATGAGCTCGCGCGGCGGCGGGTACGGCCTAGCTAAATACGGCGGCTACGGCGATGAATCCGCGCGGGAGAGTGAGGGGAAAGATGCGGGGGCTCACCGAGAGCCTGTAGGTGAGCATAATGGGCGCGGGGGAGGCTCGGTGTGGCCGGTTTCGGTGCCGGAGCGTGGCGGCGATCCGAGGAAGAAGACGGCTCGGGGCCGGCATTGCAGCGGCTACGAGCTCGAATTGCTGGGCGTAGTCGACGCAAGAGCTCGCGGGGGTCCTTCCTGGCGCGGTGGCATTGCTTGGGAGCCTCAGTGGCCGCGGCTATGGGTCGTCCATGGCGGCGGCAGCGCTCGGGAACGGAGGGAGCAGACGAGGGAGAGAGAGAAAGGGGCGACAGAGAGGTCTAGGGGGGTGGATGGGGCTCGCCCTTATCCCCCCGCTTCACCTGCCCATCGCCGTGGCGATCGCTGGCCGGCGCGGGCGCTCTCAGCCGCGGGCGAGAGGACACGGGGAAGGGAGCAGGTGGGAGGAGGGAGAAAGGCCCAGGTGGGCTGGGCTCATTGGTCCGTTGGGCCGGTCCGGCTGGGCCAAGGCCCAGGGGGAGGGGGGTCTTTTCCTTTTCTTTTTATTTTTGTTTTCTCTTTTGTTTTATTCTTTTCTGTTTTGATTTATTTTTCTATTTACTATAGTTTTATAAGACATAAAATTAGTACCTAAATTAGTATGACTAAATATACCACTGCCAATATAATTTTGACATGTAAATAAATTAGTTTGTAATTTTATTAATTACCAAAGATATTTAAATAATTGTTTTTGCTGCTGTTTTAATCAGTTGGGTGTATTAAAATACTTTATAAAAATGTGGATTCTTCACCAATATTTCCTATACAATATTTGACACATTTAGAACATTTTTGTTTTCATGTTTGAGAAATTTGAAATTTGACTTTGATTAAATTTTGAATTTTGATATGGATTTTAAACGAAGTGAGATTTAGCAACAGTAACAGTGATGGCATGGCACCATTTAGCGTGGGATTACTGTAGCTTAACTCTCCGGGCGTCACAATTCTACTCGTCTAACAAGAATTCTCGTCCCGAGAATTTAGAGATAGAGTAAGGGGGAGAAAGTTTGGTCTCGAAATTCTAACGAGTCTTTTTTTCTTGTTGATCCCCTTATGTTGAAGTCTTCAATTCTCTATTCTAGGTCATCATGATGAAGTCATCATCCTTTCTTCGGAATCTTCATCGTCCTACGAATGCGATATGAGGGGAAAACTCTGGAAGAACGTAACTCCATAAAGTTGGGCACCTGACGATGAACTCAGGGAAAAGACATGAGTTATTCCTCGAGTTGTTATTCAGGGAATTCTTGAGAGCGATATGCGATGGTACAAAGTTTCAAACAAGTAGGCAATTATTCGATGCCTAATCAGAAGGTGAAAAGAGGTTCAGAGCAACGAAATAAATATTGCGTCTGACACAAGAATAGATCATCCCTTAGGCGGTGGCTCGGGAATTACATAGGAAGCCAAGTGCAAAGCATACCATGGAATCAAAGTGGTACATGAGAGTCAGGTTTCGATCCTATGGAACTATGGGTTGTGGGTCCATCATGTGGGTCAAGAGTAGGAAGAGCGATGCCATCTTGCACGGTCATGGTAGCAAGACATGCCAGAGAAAAGTCTGTTAGTTATGTCGACACAACATCGGCACCAAGGGCGGGGGACGAAGAGAACCATCTTCCTGCTCATTGAAACGAGGCGGACCAATAGGCAAAGTTCTCGTCCACCGGCGGTTACCGGAATGTTATCAACAATAGTAACAGGATCTTACTGACAGACTTGTTCACCGAGGTGTTTACCTAAGCAGAGAATTATTACTGCTTAGATCATATAATCTCAAGAGAGGTTAAACAGACCAATGGAAAGGAAAATGTGTTTATCACATTAAACAGACCAATGGAAAGGAAAATGTGGTTATACTCAAGTTTCAGGAGTATATCTTTCGGAAGGAAAAACAGAGCATGATATACATGACAGGATAGCAAGTAGATAACCATTTAGGCAAAATGGGCGAGGGAATTCATGACATTCCCAGACAAAGGTGTTTGGATAATTGCTCAAGAATCAATTAGCATTGAGCTTACCTTATTCCTTTTGATGATCGATATACCACATCCGTGCTTCGGGATAGCAACGATATGGTGTTTCGAGTAAAGGATGGAGTTTGGATACACAAGGGATCCAGTAGGAACAACTTATAAAATAAGTCTTACAATTTCCCCATGGAAGAATGGCAATCCTTGCTAATCAAAGCATCATAACAACAGGTCATCCGGCCAGGTGTGCTAGCTACAACATCACCTTACCGAGTATATAGGGACCAAAATTATAATTCTTGATAATGTTCCAACCATCATATCTGTCCGAGATTCAGATCTGGTTGGTGTCAGGATATCTCAGGCTCAGCAGGCATGAGAAGGAAAAAGGATGAAACACACATTTACGAGACGATGCGGCAAGATTCTCGGGGAATGATCAACAGAAGCAAGCCTTGAATCATTAGCCAGACTGCAAGACATATGAACACAAGGTCAAGACACTCGTGCCCACGTGGAAGTTGTCTAGAACGGAATGCAATCAAGTTCTGGTTGGGGACCATTTATAGAGGGTATCGAAGTCCCATGTGTAAGCCTGGATTAGCTCTTACGAGGAATTTCTTTTTCCAGACCAAAACAATCAGTGACTTGGCGCGCTAGGAAATACATATGGGGTGAAGGTAGCAAATCTATCAAACCATAGAATACTTCGCACATGCAAGAATGAATTGGAATGATTCTAGAGGAAGCGAAGCAAAACTTTCTCATAATCACAACGGCAAGATGCACGTGAACTTAGAGAAAAACACTTCTTTTAACAAACATATTTCTTCATGAGCCAGGCACAAAGATAATGCTTTCAAGGTTTCCAAAACTAGCTTCAATGTTCATCATGAACCATGAGGGAGAAGAGGATGTGGCTGATGGGCTCAGCAACAATTCGTCGAGATTCCAAACGGATGGATTTCCACAATTATGTGAACAAGGAGATGACATTTGTCAGCTCAAATGATATAATGTTGTATGATCGAGGAAAACATACATCATTAACCATGGATTGAAAAGTGCGTCCAAAATATGACCTTAGGCAGCAAGATCAATGTTAGAGTGACGATTCAATAACCAACAGCCTAAGAACAAACTGTCGATCGCTAACTTCAAAGCAATAGGGTTGCTAGAAGTTAGAATCAAAACGGCATCGTTTGATGGTGAGAAGTATCACTAGGCCAAGAATTTCTAAGAGGTGAAGCAATCCTCACCACGTTCTCGACACAAAAGACAGTAATACTTCAGGGTAGAACATAACACAAGCTGGATAGTAAGTTGCATCCATGTTATGGACAAATTTGCGATGAAAGGAAGTCAAGGAGGTTGTCGATGATAACAAAAATCATCGAGGGCAAGGAAGGTATTTCTCATTAAGAACTCGGTTGACGTCTCAGAAGAAGTCAAATTGTGGATGATGATCATGACACCATTTGTCGAGAGCTTTCAAGAGAATGCAACCGAACAGCGGTGGCGTCAAGTAGGGGAATGACACCGTGTAAGGTTATAGGAACAACAGATAAGATGCAAGCTCAATATCGGGGTTGCTTTTCAAGACAAACAACATGATGTTGGAAGCTCGAAGTAAGCAATGCTCACACTCAGAAGGATTTGCATACCAGAGAAGGACGAGGTAGCACAGTCAAGGATAGCAAGACAAGGATGTAGCCGATAGTCTAGGAATGACCAGATTGACTTTGATATTCCCAGTAACAATTACAAGGGATATTGAATTGCAGTGTGGAATAAATTTTCCAATCGGGGTTCTCGGTTGACAACAATTCCCAGAACCCATGGAGTGATTAAGACAAGGAAAATTATTACCTTATCAAAGTTGATAAGATGTATTGCAAAGGCGTGATATCCTCGAGATACCAGAGGGTAAAACTCGAAGGTATAATATGATAGAAGTAGAACTGGGTCATTGACCTGTGACAGCAGATACTTCAACCTTGTCAAAAATTGACGAGGCATCGGAATGAATTCCTTTCAGATAAATTAATAAGGATAGCATGGTCGGAACCATAACTGCAATCGATCAAATTAAGGATACTGAAAGAATCATACGGATGAGTAATTATTTTGCAAGAAGCTCCCGAGACGGTCTACATCATTTCCATGGGCATGAACACAAGTTCCATGTCGACTCCCACTTCATCCATGTATAACATTTCATTCATTTCTTGCTTTGGACGATGTTGTAGTGTTGAAAATTTATCTGGCAAGATTCCATAAGAGTATGACCCGTGAACACTTTCGGGTTCTCATGGATTAGGGAGGGCATAGGTTCAACCCATCGGGGTATCTTAGGAACATATACCACAAGCTTCAAGAGTAATTATCACAAGCTCGAAGGTAGAGCATGGTTGGCAAAACAGAGGATACAATTTACCAAAGGCATTATGTATCAGGGGAAGAACTCACAAGGTGATTGAATATGAACGACACTGTCGGACAATAATCCAACAATGGATCGGGCGATCCACAACGAAGTTGATGTGAGTATCGGTACTCAATCAGAGGAAGAAAGAATGCAGAGGTATCGGATTCAAGACACACCTGAATAGTCTGATGCTTAAAATACAAAGGAATTATGATTCCCAAAACTAAGGATCAGAAGCAGACGCTCTGATCAAGGATGGATAAGTTGAAAAGACTTAGTCGGACAATCAATAAAGGTTTGAATTTGCCGAGAACCAACTCATGTCCGGAAGGACTTCTGAGCCGGAAAGATAATTTAAACGGATCACCTGATGACTGCGTGCATATGCACACATTGAATCAATAGGCTCAAAATGGTAAGGACAAGGGATGTCAACGAAGGCTACTAAACATATGGAATTAACCATTAAGCGAGCAGGCAAGAATTTCAAGAGCAACAAGCTGCAGAGGATTTTCGTAAGATCGAAAAGTATTTCAAAGGATTTTGTGAAACACATGAACAACTGGGATGACCGGATCCTCGACAATTGTGAGGAATTATCCGTAAGGCTTCCATGCTGAAAAGAGCTATAAGGCAGTAAACTCAAAGGGCTATCGTGGAAACGGAGAGTACTTCGGGGCATCTTGTAATAACAAGGGAAACGAGAAAAGATTGTATGAATGACTAGTGCAATTAGTCATCCATAGTGATATATCGGAGGTAGGACTCACAAAGGTGATGAGCACAAAGGTCTCAGGAAAACACCGAGGGGTATCTTCAGAATCTTCTGAGGAAGCAGGTGATCTTCTGGTACGACGGCTCTCCGGGAGAATTAGTTACGAGAACCTAGGGTCAGAGTTAATAAAATCTTTAACCCGAAAGAGAAGAGAGATCAGAACCCAGAGTATAGACGAGGAATAAAAGATCCTAATACCACCCGATTGAGATGTGGGCCCGTAAGCCACAACATCAGTGTTAGTAAAAGTTTTTCAAGTACTAGACTCAACTTCAGCCAAGGAGTTGGAAAGGGGGCTACCTACAGGCAGTTGGCTCTGATACCAACTTCTGACGCCCACATTCTCGTCCGTACGCTAATCATGCACACAATGCGTACGACCAAGATTAGGGACTCACTGATTGATATCACAACACAACAAAAGACACAAATATAAAGTCATACAGCTCCATATTACAAGCCAGGGGCCTCGAGGGCTCGAATACAAAGCTCGACATAAACACGAGTCAGCGAAAGCAAATATATCTGAGTACAGACATAAGTTAGACAAGTTTTGCCTTAAGAAGGCTAGCACAAACATAAACACGGATCGAAAGAGGCGAGGCCTCCTGCCTGGGAACCTCCTAACTACTCCTGAGCGTCGGGGGCAGCCTCCACGTAGTAGTAGGCTCCAGCGGTGGTGTAGCAGTCGTCTCCGGCGTACTCCATCTCCTAGGCTCCATCGTCTGAACGTAGAATCGTATCAAGGGGAAAAGAGGAAGCAAAGCAGCAGTGAGTACTCATCCAAAGTACTCGCAAGACTGACATCAGAACTATGCTAAGTATGCATCATTATCAAGGGGAGGGGTTATATCTGGACTGACTGCAGAAAGCAAGAATAGGGGGAAGGCCTAGTCCTATCGAAGACTAGCATCTTCAGCATCTTGCAGCATTAGAAGAGTGCAGATATGTATCTCACATATATAGTCATATTGTTGTAGCAAATTTTTAAATTAAGTAACCACGCCCAGAGATCCTTCCTCGACTCCCTGCGAGGAAGCAACCTCGGAGCCACAATTCATTTTAATTAGTTTATGATTATAGTTGTAGTAGGCCAAAGCACAACTCCAAGTCGTCCTGTTACCGTGGACACGGCTATTCGAATAGATTAATCATCCCTGTAGGGGTGCACCACATATCCCAACATGCCTGAGTCACCTCTGGCCGGACACACTTTCCTGGGTCATGCCCGGCCTCGGGATATCAGCACGACGTCGCCCCACCTAGACTCAACGAAGAGGCCAACCCGCCGGTCTAAATCCTAAGCGCGCAGGGGTCATGGGCCCAATCACCATTTGCACTCCTTAGTAACAAGCATGGTGCGTTCCAGACCAATCCGGCGCGCGCCACTCCATTGCTGACGTCCGATGAGCTTCGGCTGATACAACGACGCTGAGTGCCCATAACTTTCCCACGTGATGGTTAGTGCGTATTAAGGCCAACGACATAACTCAGATCAAGTACCCAACCAATTAGCAGTTTCTTCGTGCGGGGCAAGCGCAAACCATGAAATGCAGTCCGTCGCCCCGCCAATAACACTCGGGTGCCTTACCGGCGCACCCCACCACATATCACTCTCGCGGGTACCCTTGGGGCCGACCCGTCTTCAACATGTTTCTGTAACCAGGTCATAGTAACTATGTGTCTATACACCAAGTGGATATCCGAGGAAATCACCCTCGTTGGATCCCACTCGAGGTATGAGTAAGTCAAGAGTCGCTAACGGTAAATGGGAAGGAGGAATCACCCTCGATACCCACGACCGATAGCTACACTACAGAATTAACACCGGGAGTGCTAAGTGAGGTATCACCCTCGGCACTCGATAGTAGCTCTGCAGTGCCATACTAAACGGGTGTGTGTGGTGATGTGTCGATAACGGCTTGTCAGTCATGACGACTGAGTCTTCTATCTTCAAGTCCTCGGTGTCGTCAACGAAAGCAGGGGCAACTGGGACTAAGGGGGTCTCAGGGGTTCACTGATCAACCTATGCTAAGCAGTTGGTGTGATAACAGGTGTAGTAGCAGTTTATCAAAAACAGCTATGCATCAGAATAGGAGCTAACTAATACAGTAGCAAAATCTAATGCAAGCATGAGAGAGAAAGGAATAGGCGATATCGGAATGCTCAAGGGGGGGGGGGGGTTGCTTGCCTTGCTGCTCTGCGGTAAAAGGCTAAACGTCAACGGCGTAGTCGTACCCGGCAGCAGCGTCAGTCTCGGGCTCTACCGGAGAGAAGAGGGGGAAGAAACAATAAATACAAGCAAACAGATGCAACACGATGCATGACATGGTAACATGCAGGGCTAGGCATGCACTAACGCAGTACTACGCGTTGCAGACGAAGCGGGAGAATATCTGACGATATTTCCCGGGTCTTTGGATTTGTCGGACAGGCGATCCGGAGGGGAAAGTTCCATGTTCATCATGCTAGGAGCATGTGACAGATGAACGGATAGCGTATTCGGATTCGTGGGATTTTTCTGATCAACTTTCATGTATAAAACTTTTTCATTTGAGCTACGGATTATTTTCTATTAATTTTCAAAGTTTTAAACAATTTCTGGAATTATTTCTATTTATTAAAATCAACACTATCCAGAACAGTAAATGATGACATCATCATGACATCACCATGACGCCAGCAGGTCAACAGGGCTGACCAGAGTCAAACCTGACCAGTGGGTCCCACTGGTCAGTGTCTGTTCTAATTAAACAGGTTTTAATTTAGCTAATTAACCTAATTAGCAGGTGGGCCCGCCCTGTCAGTGACTGCTTAGACTAATTAATTTTTAATTAAATCTAAACTAGCTTAATTAGTCACAGGACCCATATGTCAGTGACTATGGGTGCCCAGTCAGCACCGTTGACTGGTCAACCCAGTCAACGGGGCCAGTGGGACCCAGCAGTCAGTGGCACAGGGAGCCCCACATGTCAGGCCACGTCGGCGACGACCGAAGACTCGCCGAAATCGCGCCGGCGAGCTCGTTCTGCGGCGGCGCGCGTCGGACGTCATCGGAAAACGGCCACAGGCGGCCATCCGGCGCGTGGTTAGGCCCGTTCGAACGGGCATTCAGCGCCGCATCCAGTGGTGGCCGTGGCATCGCCGGAAGCGACCGGAATCGTCGCCGGCGACGAAGTCCGCGGCGGGGTGGTTTCGGGCGTCGGCGAAGTCGGCGTTACGGCATGCAAAATGAGCGGCGCGAGGTTCCTACGGCATCTACGCAGGCCAACTAAGCGAATGGACATGCGCGCGTGACCAATGGGTCACCGGAACCACGCCGGCGATGAGCTCGCGCGGCGGCGGGTACGGCCTAGCTAAATACGGCGGCTACGGCGACGGATCCGCGCGGGAGATTGAGGGGAAAGATGTGGGGGCTCACCGAGAGCCTGTAGGTGAGGATAATGGGCGCGGGGGAGGCTCGGTGTGGCCGGTTTCGTTGCCGGAGCGTGGCGGCGATCCGAGGAAGAAGACGGCTCGGGGCCGGCGTTGCAGCGGCTACGAGCTTGAATGGCTGGGCGTAGTCGACGCAGGAGCTCGCGGGGGTCCTTCCTGGCGCGGTGGCGTTGCTCGGGAGCCTCAGTGGCCGCGGCTATGGGTCGGCCATGGCGGCGGCAGCGCTCGGGAACGGAGGGAGCAGACGAGGGAGAGAGAGAAAGGGGCGACAGAGAGGTCTAGGGGGGTGGATGGGGCTCGCCCTTATCCCCCCGCTTCACCTGCCCATCGCCGTGGCGATCGCTGGCCGGCGCGGGCGCTCTCAGCCGCGGGCGAGAGGACACGGGGAAGGGAGCAGGTGGGAGGAGGGAGAAAGGCCCCGGTGGGCTGGGCTCGTTGGTCCGTTGGGCCGGTCCGGCTGGGCCAAGGCCCAGGGGGAGGTTGGGTCTTTTCCTTTTCTTTTTCTTTTTGTTTTCTGTTTTGTTTTATTCTTTTCTGTGTGGATTTATTTTTCTATTTACTATAGTTTTATAAGACATAAAATTAGTACCTAAATTAGTATGACTAAATATACCACTGCCAATATAATTTTGACATGTAAATAAATTTGTTTGTAATTTTATTAATTACCAAAGATATTTAAATAATTGTTTTTGCTGCTGTTTTAATCAGTTGGGTGTATTAAAATACTTTGTAAAAATGTGGATTCTTCACCAATATTTCCTATACAATATTTGACACATTTAGAACATTTTTGTTTTCATGTTTGAGAAATTTGAAATTTGACTTTGATTAAATTTTGAATTTTGATATGGATTTTAAACGAAGTGAAATTTAGCAACAGTAACAGTGATGACATGGCACCATTTAGCGTGGGATTACTGTAGCTTAACTATCCGGGCGTCACATCTCTTGAAGATGTAATCGATCAGTGACGACATCAAACAAGGAAAAGATGAAGTGAAGGGTGGTCGGAACCACAAAATAGAGTGTTAGCCCAGAATCAAATGCCTTTCAAGACAACCAATCATGACGTTGAAAACTCGATGTAAGCTTAGTACACTGTTGGAATTCTGTTCCGGGGAGGAAGGACATATATACCATGGTCAAGCTTTAGCATGACGGTGATGATGTAGCCTAACAACTTGGAATGGCATGATCGAGTACAAACTCATAAGCAAAGAACATTACTAAGAGTTGTTGAATCGCAATGCGGACTCGATTCAATTATCGGTGTCTTTGAGTGTCCAACAACTCAGAACATGAGGAAACTGGAATCAGTGAAGGAAAACATAGCTGATGAGGAGCTTATTAGAAGCTATGTAGCTCCATGATTTTCTCGAGATACCAGGGGTAATACTCGAATGTAGATCAGAATTAAAGCTTGGACCGATGTATTGATCCGCAGAAGACAAGTGCTTAAACTGGTCTAAAAATGGGATCAAAGAAGAATAGTCATGGTCGGAACCACGGTTGTAAAGTACCAAATCAGGTTGTAGCTTTGAAAGATTATCCGGCAAAACACCAGAAGAGTATGACTCGTGAAACTGTCGGGTTCACACGAATTAAGGAATGCATAGGTCCAACCCATCGGGGCATCTTAGGAACATATACCACAAGCTTCAAGAGTAATTAACACATGGTTGACAATAGAGCATGGCCGACAAAAGTATAAGATACAACTTATCAGAGGGAGAAGGCACAATTTACAAAAGGCATCAAGTATCAGGGGAAGAACATCACAATAATTTGAAAGTGAAGGATGCTATCGGATAATAACCCAACAATGGGTCTGGCGGTCCACAAAGGACCTGATGTGAGTATCGGTACTCAATCAGAGGGGGAAGAATGCAAGGCATCAGATTACAGAACATCCAATAATTTGATGCTTAACTAACCAAAAGAATTAAGATTTCCAAATTGGTGTATCGGAAATAGATGCTCCGATCAAATACAAGTAAGATGAAAGAACTTAGATGGGCAATCAATCAAGGTTGATTTGTCGGGAACCAACCCATGTTTGGAAATACGTTTGAGCCGGACAGATAATTTATGAGTATCAAGTGAGGATTGTGTGCATTCACACACAAGTTGAATCAATAAGATCAAATGACAATCACGAGGGATTTCAATGAATATTGCTAGACATATGGAATTATCCACAATGCAAGCAGGTGAGAAAGGTCAAGAGCAAAAGGCTACAGAGGATTACAGAGGATCGAATAGCGTTTCAAAGAACTCTATGAAACACATGATCAACCGAGGAAGAACAAATCTCCGGTAAGATAATTCGATGTACCTTGTAATAACAAGAGCAACTGGATAGGAAAGTATGAGCGACAATTGCATGTAGTCATCCATAGGGGTTGACGGCGGAAGGGAATCGCAAAAGCGATGAGCACAAGTTCTCGAGAGAACTTCAGAGAGTATCTTCGGAGTCTTCTGATGAATCAAGCCATCATCTGGAATGAGGGGCTCTCCGGGAGGAGTAGTTACGAGAACCTAGAGTTAGAGTTAATAAAATCTTTAACCCGAAAGAGAAGAGAGATCAGAACCCAGAGTATAGACGAGGAATAAAAGATGCTAATACCACCCGATTGAGATGTGGGCCCGTAAGCCACACAACAATGTAAGTAAAAGTTTTTTCAAGTACTAGACTCAACTTCGGCCAAGGAGTCGGAAAGGGGGCTACCTACAGGCAGTCGGCTCTGATACCAACTTGTGACGCCCCCAATTTCGACCGTACGCTAATCAAACACGCAATGCGTACGACCAAGATTAGGGACTCACTGATTGATATCACAACACAACACTAGACACTAATTAAAGTCATACAGCTTCATATTACAAGCCAGGGGTCTCGAGGGCTCGAATACAAAGCTTGACAAGCACGAGTCAGTGGAAGCAAATAATATCTGAGTACAGACATAAGTTAAACAAGTTTTGCCTTAAGAAGGCTAGCACAAACATAAGCAGCGGATCGAAAGAGGCGAGGCCTCCTGCGTGGGAACCTCCTAACTACTCCTGAGCGTCGGCACTCTCCACGTAGTAGTAGGCTCCAGCGGTGGTGTAGTAGTCGTCTCCGGCGTACTCCATCTCCTGGGTTCCATCGTCTGAACGCAGAATCGTATCGAGGGGAAAAGAGGAAGCAAAGCAGCGGTGAGCACTCATCCAAAGTACTCGCAAGACTGACATCAGAACTATGCTAAGTATGCATCAGTATCAAGGAATGGGGTTATATCTGGGCTGACTGCAGAAAGCAAGGGTAGGGGGAAGGCCTAGTCCAATCGAAGACTAGCATCTTCAGCATCTTGCAGCATTAGAAGAGAGTAGACTGGTATCTCATATATAGTCATATTATTGTAGCAATTTTATTAAGTAACCATGCCCAAAGATTCTTCCTCGACTCCCTGCGAGAAAGCAATCTCGGAGCCAACATTCATTTCAATTTAAAGTCACAGTTATAGTTGTATAAGGTCAAGGTACAACTCCAAGTCGTCCTGTTACCGTGGACACGGCTATTCGAATAGATAATTCATCCCTGTAGGGTTTCACCGCATTTCCAACACGCCTGGTCACCTCTGGCCGGACACACTTTCCTGGGTCATGCCCGGCCTCGAGATAGCAGCACGTCGTCGCCCCACCTAGGCTCAACAGAGAGGCCAGCCCGCCGGTCTAAATCCTTAGCACACAGGGTTTGTGGGCCCACTTGCCCTACGCGCTCCTACACGATGCGTGGGCGGCCGAGGTCAGCCCTAGTACACTCTAGTCCAAGAGCTGCACCGTCCAGGCCACTCGGGCGCGCGCCGCTCCATTGCTGACGTCCGAAGAGCTTCGGCTGATACAACAACGCTGAGTACCCATAACATCTCCCACGCGATGGTTTGGTGCGTAAAAAGGCCAACGACCCAACTCAGATCAAATACCCAACCCATTAGCATTTTATTAATGCGGGGAAAGCGCGACCCATGAAGTGCGGTCCCGTCGCCCCGTCCTGAGGATGTGTGGCAAGGGCCTCTCCTGCCCGTCCATGCCTCATCAACATCAAACCGTGGGTACCCCTCAGGGCCGACCCATCACCAATATGTTTCTGTAACCAGGTCATAGTAACTGTGTGTATAAAACATCAAGACGGAACCTGAGGAATCACCCTCAAGGGGTCCCACTCGATTAAACCATCAAGGTGGACTTAGAGGAATCACCCTCGAGGGTCCCACACTTAAGAGGTTGCACGACAAAGTCATCGTCGGGAGTGGTGAAGGAGGAATCACCCTCGATAAGCACGACCGACTAGCTGCACTACAGAGCTAACATCATGAGTACTTCACGAGGTGTCACCCTCGGTACTCGATAGTAGCTCTGCAGAGTCGTACAACTAAGGGGTGTGCGGTGATGTGAGGGGCCTGCCTTGTCGGTCGGTTGACCGAGTCTTCTAGTCGTCGATGAAGAAGCAGGGGCAACTGGGACTAAGGGGGTCTCAGGGGATTCATTGATCAACCTATACTAAGCAGTTGATATGATTGCAGGTATAGTATCAGTTTATCAAAAGCAGGCTATGCATCAGAATAGGAGCTAACTAATACAGTAGCAAAATCTAATGCAAGAATGAGAGGGAAAGGAATAGGCGATATCGGAATGCTCAAGGGGGGGTTGCTTGCCTTGCTGCTCTGCGGCAAAGGCCTGATCGTCAACGGTGTAGTCGTACCCGGCAGCAGCGTCAGTCTCGGGGTCTACCGGTAAGAAGAGGGGGGAGAAACAATAAATATAAAGCACAGATGCAATCACGATGCATGTCATGGCAATATGCAGAGCTAGGCATGCACTAACGCAGTACTACACGTCACAGACGGGTCGGAAGAATATCTGACGATATTTCCCGGGTCTCTGGCTTTTACCGGACAGATGAAAACGATGGAAAAGTTCCATGTTTGCTATGCTAGGAGCATGAGACAGACTAACGGACTGCGTATTCGAAACCGTAGGATTTTTCTAAGCAACTTTCATGTTCAAAACTTTTTCATCTGAGCTACAGAGTATTTTATATGATTTAATAAAGATTTAGCAATATTCTAAAATTAATTTAATTATTAAATTCGAATTATCCGAAACAGTGTAGGCTGACGTCATGATGACGTCAGCATGACATCAGCGGTCAACAGAACCAGTGGGTCCCTCCTGTCATAGACTGTTTAGTTAATTAATAGGTTAGGTGCTAACTTACTAATTAGGTTAACTAAAACAGAGTTAATTAGCAGAATTAATTAACTTAATTAATTAGCTAATTGATTAATTAATTAATTATTATTTATTTCTATATATTTTTTATTTCTATTTTTTTTAAACAGGGGCACTGGGCCCACTGTCCAGTGGGCAGGCCGGACAATGTTCGGGCAGACCAGTGGTCGGGGCGGACCGAGGCGGCGGCGGGAGGCGGCGGTCGACGACGGGGCGGCGCACGGAGGAGGCAGACTGGCGAGGCGGACGACGAGCTCGGGCGGGCGGTGCAGGCGACGTGGAGGCGAGGCGCCGCGGCTGACGTCGGCCCGGCGAGGTGGCCATGCGGCGCGGGCGCGGAGGAGGCGACGTGGCGGCGGCGATGGCGCGTCGGGCCTGACCGGAGTCGCGTCGGGGGGGGGGGGGAACGGGGCCGCGAGCGTTGGTGGCCGGCCGGCCTCTAGATCCGTTCGGCGAGGGGGGGGGAGACTGGACGGGCGGCGGCGGGACTGGCGCCGTCGGGGGGGGGGGGGGGCGATCGAGCGCCGGGGGGGGGGGGGGGACGGGCGCGGGCGAGGGGCTGGGGGCGCGCAGTGCCGTTGGAGGGGGGAATCGGGAGGAGCGGCTGGGGCGCTAGGGTTCGGTCCCCTGCCTCCCTTATAGGAGCTGGCTGGGCCGGCCCGTTTTAGGCCCAGTAGGGGTTTTTCTTTTTTTATTATTATTTTTCTTTAATTGAAACAGCGACCGGTTTAAAACAAATTAGGGCACTAAAGTAATTTCAAAAATGCCGGTTTCAATTTTATAAAATTTTAGGGAATATTTGCAACCCATCCAACATTTTTATTTTCAGTTTCGCAAAACTTTTAAACACACTTTTAAAAATGGATTTGAATTGGATAAGAATCTGAATTTGTAGCTGAATTGGATTAGCAAAATGGATTAGCCTAACCCTTAGGTTACTGTAGCTTGATTACAAGGATTGCTGTAGCTTAATTACATAGATTACTGTAGCACAAAACCAGGGCGTCACATCACTTCTAGCGAGAAATCCCTATTTGACGCAATTTGCGTCAAACTATCGGAGGATCGCATAGGCGAGGCGACCTAGTGATTTATTTGGGCCAGCTTATATATGCACGCAAGGATTAAGGAATCTTATTAATGGTATTGCTGAAAATCCGGGATATGATCGCTTTATCGATGGGACATGCCAATAGAAACGGCCTTGGGCCATAATATACTCAAGTAGTGGCTATTGATGAGACGTTTTGATGTCGTTGTAAGCACAACCCCATCGGTCTGTTACACCCACGTGTCAAGCCTTCGCAGTTAAGCTAAGAAAATCTTTGAATCTGTTGAGAAGAGAAATTATTCAAGACAAGGGCCCTATTAAATGATGTCCCTTATTGTTATCCAAAGCACGTCATATCCCGAGTTCATATATGGTTGCAGTCAAAGAAGGAGCCGACAATAGAGGTGTTAAAAGGCTTTGGATCCCGTCGGGTCCTCGGATTTAGAAGCCGAACTTGGAGGATAGAACTCGCCTATGAAGTCGAAGACCAGGTGATAAAGCTATCTCGAGGAAATACTTGATGTCCTCGGTTTGAAGACTAGTTCAGGGGCAACTGACTGTGTCTTGGATCAGGGGGTGCTCACCACATTGTCTTACCATTCAAGAGTAGGGATGATGACTCACCGAGAGTTCAAGAATGGGCCATGTACCCATGGATACAGGCGTACTCAAGATGGAATCTTCCGAAGACTTGGCGAATACTCCAAGACATATTTGGATGATCGGCATCCCTAGATGTAGCTGACATACTTGTAACCCTAGATACCCCTGGTGCCTATATAAGTAAGGGGTTTAGACTATAGAGGTAGAGTCAGTTTGTTCATACAATCTTGAGGTAGATCATTATGTACTTTATACTCCCATCACAATCAATATAATCATAGGCAGGACATAGGGTTTTTACCTCTTAGAGAGGGCACAAACCTGGGTAAACATCTTGTCTTTCCTACTTCCTGTTACCATCTAGCCAAGACTACGAGCTCGGGACCCCCTACCCGAGATCCACCGGTTTTAGCATTGACACTAGGTCTGTTTCGTCACGCCCACCAACGAGAGGGAGGGGCAGACGTAGCCTGCCTATTGAAAGAGGATATTTTCTACATTATTTTGGCGACATTTTTGTTTGGGAATTGGTTGGGGTGGGGTGAATTTTGCCCTGGATTTTTCAATGATTGTGGATCTGCGATTTCGAAGTTTAGGAGGAGTGGCGAAGATATGGATTCCTAGAAGCAGTTTGCAATAGGTTGTTTCTATACTTGGGGTTAGGGTTGGGGCCAGGATTTATTGATAGCAGGTCCTCTTGAAAGTGTGAAAACTTGCCCAACATATGATACATAAGTTGCTACAGATGCTTGGTGCGAGTCGCCGAAGGATTTTATTTTAACTTGCCTAGCCATTGCGTTGTAGTTGCCTCAAAATGATGCAAAGTTTCCATTTATTTTCATTATATACTCAGGTGACAGACTATTGTTATAGGGGTTTTAGTTAACCCCCATCTGGGAGGTCGATACATGCCTAAAACCCTCAGTACTTGCCTACAGTTTTTCTAGTGATGACAGTAAAACTAGCGTGCACTAAGATAACATACAAATGAAAACAGTGATCAAAGGTGTTGAACAAGCAAGGAAAAAATAACAAGAATTAATGGGTGCTGGATGTGAGTGGGTCTAGTTCTTGTTTTGCGAAATGAGTTCTTGCGAGATCTCTATCATATCATGGAGTATGACCTTTTTTGTAGTTTGTCCATTTTCAACTTGCCTAACCATTTTTTTACAGTTGCCTCAAAATGATGCAAAACTTGCCATCTTTTTTTCATTTACATACTCAATGATAAATTATTTTCTACAAGGGGGGCCCTATCTTGTATTGAACATAATATCAGGGGTTAAGCAACTCCACACATCTAGACTATTAATACACACAGATCAAGCAACTTAATACAATTAGAGTTAAATACCGGTTTTTTCCACTATTCTGATAGTTCAGGAAACACACACATATCAAGGTTAGACAGCTCCACACAACTACATGAGGTAATTGGTACTCACAGATCAAGCAACTCAATACAATTGAAGTCAATCAGATATAAAAAGACAGAAAAAGTATAGTAAGTGACATCTTAGGCACACATTTTAGGGGGGATAGAAAGGGGGGTTGGGGGATAGACAATTATGCATGTGCAAATAAAAAACACACTTTTTTTTGTCTAAAGAACAGGCAAGTCACATATAAAACTCTAGCAAGTCCCCCACGGTTCTACCAAGTCACATACAGTTCTCAAGAAAGTCATATACAGTTCTCAAGCAAGTCACACACATGACCACCGTAACTTTGTCTACTACGCAAACCATGGCAAACCCCTTTGTGTTTTTGTTTCATTTTTTGTAGGACCCACCTAAAAACTCAAAGGTATCCAAGGAATGCCCAAGTAAGAACACCCACCAGCTAATCTCCAGGTAATTTTCATGCCTTCCCGTGGAGATTAATTGCTTACTATATAGAGAGAAATCAATTGTGTGTGATTACGGATTGCATTAAACTTGCTTAAGAAAACCTCAGCATTATCTTGCAATTTATTTTCAGTGATGACCGTACAAATGAATATAAGAGCCTAGTATGTCAGTAATTCGCAGAAAATTAGTTGCTCGTTGCTAGCATGGACGAGCACACATAAGTTGCTTAGTTGTAGAAGCGAAGTTGCTTAAAATAGCCCACCTAGGGGCCAGTTCTTTTGGGTAGCTTGAAAAATAAGATGCCTCTCCCCAACTTGAAAATAAGTTGCTTCCTAATTTGCTTACTAAATCCACTATAGTTGTTCACTTTTTTGGTTTTGCATTTCTTTTTTGCAACAAGCGCAGTACAAAAAACAATACTAGCTGCTCATGTATCTGGGAAAAACGAGGGAGAACACTCGGAGGAAGAAGGTGCAATCATATTTGAAAAAACAAGGTGAGAAAATGACACCTCTTGTCTCTTCTTCCTTTGTGTGCAGATTGGTAGGTTCTTTTTTTCTTTAGTTTTTAACCTCCAATGGGGCAGCCATCAGGGTCCTTCAGATTGTGGGGAGAAAAGGATCCATAATTTTCATGGGTGTGATAGCCTGGCTCAATAGGGATGATAGACTACCCATATCAATAAGGAATTCCTTCTTTTCCGGGAGCCTATTCGGAAAGAACTCCAAAGTTAAGCGTGCTCAGTTTGGAGCAATTTCAGGATGCGTGACTGACTAGGAGGTTGGTCCTAGGTGCGCACAAATGAGGATATAGTGCATAGAAAATACTAGTGTTGATCTATGCGGCCAGTCTAGATCCCTCCAGGAGTATCGAACAGTAATTTACACAGATGTTTGTGGGTCAGATGCAAGGTCATGTTGTGCATGATGTTTGTGGCGCATCGTGGCACACGGCATGACACATGTGTCAGACTGAACGCACAGACGTGTTCCAAGAGGGAACATTCATGTGGCCTGATGCGGACATCGGTTCCTTTGAGTGGGGGTGTATCTGATAGCCTGGCTTAATAGGGATGATAGAATACCTATATCAATAAAGAATTCCTTCTTTTTCAGGAGCCCATTTGAAAAGAACTCTAAAGTTAAGCATGCTTAGCTTTGAGCAATTTTAGGATGGGTGACCGAATGGGAAGTTGGTCCCAAGTGCTCATGAAGTGCGCAGGAAAGACTAGTGTTGATCTGTGGGGCCAGTCTAGACCCCGCCCGGAGTAACGACCAGTAACCACCGGGTGTGTCTGGGGCGTTATAATGGGGGAGAAGAAGAACAAGGGCATGGGAGGTAAGCTTCTCTCTTTTCCCCTTGATTTTAACGACCACATGCTTTCTGTTTTTAGGCACCTCACACACATATCTCAAAGTTCACACACACACACACACACACACACACACTTATTCACTTGGACTAAAAAATAGGGGTTAGGCAAGTCCACACTTCTAGACCAGGCAACTTACACACTTATTCAATTGATCTTCATGGGCTTTTATTCTCTTTTAGAATTTAGGTTTTGTTTTCCCCCACAAAAACCATCAACAGCCTGCCAAGCATTATGTACTTGCGTAGATCTCGACACAACTTGCCTACAAAAAAAATCAAAATATATACAACACAAACCCACCTGTTCATGCACCCTACAACCTACAAACCAAAAACACAAACCAGCCCCACCCCCAAAAGGAAAAACAACCTAAATTATGTTCTCCGAGTACTTCTTTGTGTTTCTTTCTAGCTTACCACAAATCCATGAGTCGTCAGTGTCTCAACACAAACTTGCCTAAAAGATCACCCCTAGGTACTCGTTGGATTGCCCATTACATATGATTGGGTTACTTTGACATTTTTCTTGAAGTTTTTTCACACATAACCACAATTCGGGATAGGAAAGCACGAAACATCAATATGTAGATTTTACCAACACCATCAACCAAGGAGTTCATGCAAACTACGAAGCCAACATAACCTAGCCCAAAACCCCAAAGGATAACATCCAAAAGAACTGATCTCCAAGGACCTTTTTTCTAATTTTATTTGGGCTGCACTTTTTCGAATTTTGGTTTTTGTTTTACCACAAAATCACCACTTGCGTGCAAAGCACTATGTACTTTCCTACATCTCAACACAACATGTCTACATTCAACAAACTTGCCTAGAATTTAGGTGCTTGATGAAATGCAAGACATGACCCCACTAAAATTGCCAAGAAAATTTCCCTATTGTACAGTGCAACCATGACCTAATATGAGAGGACAAAATATTTCTTTTTGCCTAACATCAAGTTAGCCTGCAAAAAACACAAAAATTTCTTGAGAATCACGCCAGACTTGCCCAAATCTTTACCTAATAATAAAGGACCAATCGCTTCTGCTCGCTCACCGTCGCTAATTTTGCCAAAACCCCCTCCTCTTTCTTAGAATCAACTTGCACTCCATATCTTTAAGTGGGAAAAATTGATTCGATGGACCCCCTCTCCCGCACGAGAAAGCTAGCCCTGACGTTAGGGTTCCCTTCACCGCCGCGCCCCATCCCTTCGGCCCCTGCTCGCGTCAACCCTCGCCGACCCCTTCCCTTCCCTTGCAGTCACCATCATAGTACCCCGCCACCGGTCAATAGCCTTGACGAAGCCCCGGCTGCTGCCTCCTTGGAGCACGCCGCCCACCGGTAGCCGCGATGGTTGCCTTGTGGGCCCCTCGTGTGCTTTCCCGACTCCATTTTGTTGTCATAGACTTGTCCTGCACGTAGAAAAAACCATTATATATACTCCTTGATGTTTTGACCACTGTATCGCAAGTTTTCCCTATGTTCTTGTTTCGAGCTATTTTTCTGGCAGATCTAGAGTGCTCATGGCTCCCCCAAATCTCCGTAAGAAGCGTCGCATAGTTTGACCTTCTCTGGGTAAACGCCCTTACAACAAAGTCTATGATGAGTTGTCTCCTGAAGGGGAAGACGAACCTGCAATCCCAAAAGAGACTGTGCTAAGAGACGGGGAAGAAGCTGAGGAACTTCAAGGAAATTATGCCAAGCCCGTCTTCAAAGATTCAAACAAGGGAGACATGCTATTATCGCTTCACGATGATATTTATTTACTTAAAATTGATGCACTAAATTCTATGGAATCAATCCATTCCCAAAACACTGCGCTTACCCATGAAGTTATTTTGTTGCAGGAACAGAACCAGGCTCTTCGAAGGATAATCGATAACCTGGAATATTTGCTTCTGAAGGACAAGCCTACCACTTCATCACCACCATCACCCAAGAAGCAAACTTGAGTACACGGGTATGGGCACAACCCTTAGCTTGGGGGAGGTGCCCTGGTATCGTATCATCATTACTTTTTATCATTATCTATCTTAGTTCGATCCTTAGTTATTCCGTGATTTAGATGAATAAAGTATTGGTATGATTTAGTTTTGAGTGTTTGCTTTATGATCTATCTATCTATGTAATCGAGTGTGTGAGTTATATAATAAAGATTAATTGAGTTTGTTTGCTTTAATTTCTTGCATCAATCATAGCAATGAAAAGAAAAAAGATCATATGCTAATCCCATGGGGAGTAATGACTTCACATAAAAAGAGTATAATTGGTAAAATTTGTTGGAAGTCAACCAACATAGCATTATTCATTGATACAATTCATGAAAAAATGAAAGAGAGGTCTCACATATAAATATACTATCTTGGACGTCTTTTATGATTGTGAGCCCCATTAAATATTCTATGGATGATCAACTAGTTGATGTTGGACAAGGAAGACAATGTAATGAGTTATGTTTGCTTATATTCCCTTAGAAGTTATATCATCATGGATCCTCCAACATGTGATGCTTGCTCCTATCGTTTTTCTAGCCAAAATTTCGCACCAAGTAGAGATACTAATTGTGCATCCAAAAATCCTTAAACCCAATTTCTTGTCATAAGAATCCACCATATCTACCTATGGATTGGATACGATCCTTGAAGTAAGTTTTCATCGAAATTATTGTTGACATTATCCCTGAGATAAGTTGTTGGGTGGTGATAAACTATAAACCCCTATCTTCCTATGTGTCTGATTGAAAGTTTTTGCTTCACAAATATGTCATGAGTGTGAGCAATCATAGAAGACTAAGTGATAGTTGAGTATGTGAACTTGCTAAACAAAGCTCTTACATAGACTCTTTATGAAAATATGATGGATTGCAATTGTCTCAATGACTAAGAACATAGTTTGTTAGTTTTCAATAAAGTTTATGATTCATACCTGAGCATGTAGATAGATTGTTACTTGTTCATGAGAAGTTTTATGATATTATGTTGCTGTTATGATAATGATCATGATGCTTTCATATACATATTTTATTTTATCGAATCTCTCTCTAAGCATGTGGTCATGATTATCCAGTTTGGCTTTCGCTTGAGGACAAGCGAGTTCTAAGCTTGGGGGAGTTGATACGTCCATTTTGCATCATGATTTCCTACTGTTAATTATATTGTTTTTGGTCATTATTCCACTTTATGATACAATTCTAATGCCTTTCTCTCTTAATTTGCAAGATTTACATGGAGAGGAACATTACCGATAGCTGGAATTCTGGACCTGGAAAAGCTACATCAGAAATACCTATTTTACTGAACTCCAAATGACCTAAAGTTTTACGGAGATTTTTCATGGAATATATAAAAAATACTGGAGAAAAGAAGTACCAGATGGGGCCCACCACCTGCCCACAAGGCAACAAGGTGCGGCCACCCCCTAGGCGTGCCCTGATGCCTTGTGGGTCCCACAGGCAGTCTCCGGTGCCCCTCTTCTGATATATGAAGAGTTTTGACCTAGAAAAAATTAGCAGGATACTTTCGGGACGAAGCGCTACC
This sequence comes from Elymus sibiricus, assembly GCA_039707655.1. Lineage (NCBI taxonomy): Eukaryota > Viridiplantae > Streptophyta > Magnoliopsida > Poales > Poaceae > Elymus > Elymus sibiricus. Next base: position 370,487,220 of record CM077675.1, on the reverse strand, counting down.
GTCTCGAGGCGGAACCTGGGCAAGAGCAGTTCTGCTCTTCGACGGAGCGATTTCGCCGGGGAAACTTCCCTCCGGGGGGAATCGAAGCCATTGTCATCACTAACACTTCCTCCATTGAGGGAGGACCAATCTTCATCAACATCTTCACCAGCACCATCTCATCTCAAATGCTAGTTCATCTCTTGTATTCAATATTTGTCTCCAAACCTCAGATTGCTACCTGTGGGTTGCTAGTAGTGTTGATTACGTCTTGTAGTTGATGCTAGTTGGTTTGTTTGGTGGAAGATCATATGTTCAGATCCTTAATGATATACAATACACCTATGGTCTTGAACATGAACATGATTTGTGAGTAGTTACTTTTGTTCTCGAGGACATGGGAGAAGTCTCGTTATAAGTAATCATGTGAAGTTGGTATTCGTTTGATATTTTGATGATATGCATGTTGTGGCTTCCTTTAGTGGTGTCATGTGAACATCGATTACATGACACTTCACCATACTTGGGCCTAACACTACTGGAATCAGGTACTTTGCCGTCTGCCATAGCAGACGGCAAAGGCATGCTTGGCGGACGGCAAAGCCTTTGCCGTCTGCCAGCAGACGGCAAACACTCCGGCTGAACAGCTGCCGGTAAAGGCCACTTTGCCGTCTGCTGGCAGACGGCAAAGAAGCAAAGTTCTTTGCCGTCTGCTAGCAGACGACAAAGCATATGGACGGCAGAGAAAAGGTACCAGCCCCATTAGGGGGCTAACGGCGCTCTTTGCCGTCTGTCAGCAGACGGCAACGATCTGCAGCTGACGTCAGGCGTCAGCTGGGCCAACGCAGGCTCTTTGCCGTCTGCCGGCAGACGGCAAAGAAGCAAAGGTCTTCGTCGTCTGCCAGCAGACGGCAAAGAGGTTAAATAGGCCAGCCCAGTTTGCACAGGCTGCTGCCACGTGGCCTCTTTGCCGTCTGCTAACAGACGGCTATCTTTGCCGTCTGCTAGCAGACGGCAAAGTGGCTATATTGCCACTGTTTTTTTTTCTTAAATTCAATCAATTTCACAGATATATATATATATTCATTTCAAAATATTTCAACAAGTACATATAGCCAACATATCCCTGCCATATGGATATGATCATCCAACACATATATACACCAAATGAAAAGTCCAACATATCCAACAATTAAGCAAAAGGTCCATATAGTTTCATCCATACATACATATATAGGTAGCAAGTTTCACATTGTTCATCCTACAAAATCAAAACAAAAAGGAAGCACAAGAAGAAGAGTAGACTCCATCAACGCAAGCTTCCTCATCGAAAGCAAATCTGCAAATTGGGAAAGAAGAAAGTTAGAAGAAGAAGAAGAAGAAGAAGACTAGAAGAAAAAGACTAGCTAGAAGAAGAAGAAGAAGAAGAAGAAGAAGAAGAAGACTAGAAGAAGAAGAAGAAGAAGAAGAAGAATTTTTCTTCTCTTTCTTTTTCTCCTCTCCTCTTCTTTATCTTCTTCTTCTTCTAACTAAGGTAGGTAAAAATGCCATTTTTTAGCTAAGCTAGGAAAAAATGCTAAGTGTAGGTCATTTTAGAGCTAAGCTAGGTGAATAGGTCATTTTGGAGCATAGTAAGGTTATTATGTCATTTTCGAGGATGATGCCATTTTTGAGCCAACTTACGTAAGTATAGCTCATTTTTTATCTAACTTAGGTAATTATGCCATTTAGGAGGAAAATAAGCTAAGTATAGAGAAAACGTACCCTCATCACAACAAATGCGATGAAGATCGCAACTAAGGTAACAATTGATCCAACGGCATAATGATACCAAGCCTCATTATCAATGGCATATTTTCTAATCTTCTTAATCTTCAAGTGCATTGCATCCATCTTCAAGCGCATTGCATTCATCTTCATCTTGTGATCATCGACGACATCGGCAACATACAACTCCAATGTCATTTTCTCTTTTTCAATTCTTTTAATTTTTTCTTTCAAATACTCATTTTCTTTTTCAACTAAATTTAACTTCTCGACAAGAGGGTCGGTTGCAAATTCCGGTTCACATACCTCCTAGATTAAAATATCTCTATGTCAACTTGATGGCCATAATTGTCATAAATGCGAAGTGCAACAAATAGTTATAAAAGAGAATTTACCACATCCGAATCATAAAGCGGGCGAGGGCCGACGGGGACGGATTTCAAGACCATGGCACTATGTATAAGAAACAATCATACAAAGTAAGAAAATTATACAAGTAACTATATAAATCATACAATCATACAAGGAAATGGCAAGTGTAGGCCATTTTAGAGCTATCCTAGTTAAAATCGGTCATTTTGGAGGTAGGTAAGGTTATTTTGTCATTTTGGAGGAAAATAATCTAAGTCAATGTCATTTTGGAGCTAAACCAAGGTTATCATGCCATTTTTTACCTAAGTATGCTAAGTATGTCATAAATGAACTAAAGAAGCTAAGTATAGGTCATTTTGGAGCTATCCTAGGTAGTTATGCCATTTTTTAGCTAACTAAGCATATTAAGTCATTTAGGAGGAAAAATGCTAAGTATAGGTCATTTTATAGCTATCCTAGGTAAAGTATGTCAGTTTGGAGCTAAGTAAGGTTATTATGTCATTTTCGAGGAAAATAAGCTAAGTCCATGTCATTTTGTTGAATACCTAATAACATGAACTAATTAATAATATATATGTACATAATAATAATTGAATACTTGACATTACTAATATTAATCTTCATCGTCTATATATGCTCCGGGATCAATAAATGCAGAATCATCATCACTATCAGTAATGACGTGCTCATCAGCATCATCAATAAATGCATCAACATGTGGAAGGACTCCTTTATGTAATCGGTCAAGCATTGACAGGTCATCCGCAGTAGTAACCTCTTCTTCTTCCGTCTCTTCTTGTTCCGGCTCAGGGGTGAAGTCGGATTCACTTTTTATGGTTGTCGCACCGGACACAGGGGCACCAGGTTATTTCCTGGCCATTTGCAAATGCGGCGCTCAGAAACCCCTTGGTTTTTGTTAATCATTCAATGGTCATGTCTTTCTGACTAGTGTGACCGGTGTACATCCACGCACGATCACTCATCTTGCCTAGCTACTGGACACACAAGAAATATATACATAATTCAGCAAACCATATTCATTAGTTAATAGAGTTTGTCAGTTTTATTACGTCCATGCAACCTAGACGCTAGTAGGTAAAGATAGGTCCTAATCCCACCCGAGTATGTGTAGATTGGGTTCGTTTTCCCATGCTCTGCTCCGGATCCGATGCAAAATTTCGGCAGCACCTCCCCGCTGTTCTCCTGATACATGTCTCGGCAATAAGCAGAGAGGATGTGTACCCGGAGAACAACAGGGAGGCACTGACGAAATTCTGCATCGGATCCGAAGCAGAGCATATGGGAAAATGAACCCAATCTACACATACTCGGGCTGTCCATAGATAACATTGGACAATTCGAAAGAATCACGGTTATAAATATGCAAATGCATGCATATTTATAGATGTAACCCTTTCGAACGGGAGACGCATAGTGGTCACGCATACTGATGATTCAATCTACCTACAGCTAGCAAGTTTCATCGGCACGAAGACCGGAACAGAGCAAATGAAGGGGGAGGAGGAGATGTCATTTGTGCTCACCCACGAACGCAGGGGCGGAGCTCGTCGAACACCAGACCCTCACAGCGATGAAACAACTGCACATTGAAATCCAAAGATGAGTAACGTAGCACTATGAGCATGGTGCGGCTGCTGTCGTAGCTTAAGATGCGGACGTGCCCGTGCTGAAGGTCATCAGCGCGGGCAAACTGCTTCCATCCGTGTGCGAGATACATGTGGCCATCGGCATCGAACACTACATCCACGTCCCACAAGCGACGCCGGCGCCCAGCCTCCCGCAGCAACAGTTCTCGGGGCCGATGGCGGTCGAACACCTTGGCCATGCTCACCCCTCGACCCTCGACCCCTCGACCCTCGACCTCTTCTTCTTCTTCTTTTTTTCATCATCATCATCATCATCTTCTTCTTCTTCTTCTTCTTCCTCTTCTTCTTCTTCCCTCGACCACTCGACCCCTCGACCCCTCGACGACCCTCGACCCTCGACCCCTCGGAGATTCTTTTCCTTCTTTTCTCTCTTTTTCTACTTTTTCTACTTTTTTTCATCTTCTTCTTCCTTCTTTTTCATCTTCCTCTTCCTTCTTTTCTTCTTCTTCTTCCTCCTCCTTCTTCTTCTTTTCTTCTTCTCCTCCTCCTCTTCTTCTTCTTCTTCTTCTTCTTCTTCTTATTCTCCTCTACTTTTTCTTCTTCTTCTTTTTTCATCATAAAATGTACTAACCAAAAAACAACTAACCTAAAATCTAATAACCTAAAATCTACTAACCTAAAATGCACTAACAGTACAACCTAAAAGCAAGAAAAAAAATAAAGAAACTCACCGAGGGGGGCGGCTGGACGGAGGGGCGCCGGGGCGACGGGCGGCCTGAGCGGCGGGGCGGCTGGACGGAGGGGCGCCGGGGCGGCGGGCGGCCTGGGCGGCGGGGCGGCTGGACGGAGGGGCGTCGGGGCGGCGGGGGAGGCCGCAGATCTCTGGCCTGGGCGGGGCGGCGGGCGTCGTGGGCGGAGGGGCGCCGGGGCGGCGGGCGGCCTGGGCGGCCGGCGGGTGCGGTGGGGGTCAGGGGCGACGCGAGCGGTGGGGGTCGGGGGCGGCGGCCGGCGGGTGTGGGGGTCGGGGGAGAGGAGACAGGGAGAGAGAGAAGAGAGAGAGGGAGAGAGAGAAAAGAGAGAGGAGGTGGGGGGGTAACGGCCGTTAGGGGGGTATTTTCTTTGCCGTTTGCCAGCGGACGGCAAAGTTTCTTTGTCGTCCGCTAGCAGACGGCAAAGAGGTGGGGTGGGCCGTTGGAGTTAACTGGCCTCCACTGGGACCCACCCAACCTCTTTGCCGTCTGCTAGCGGACGGCAAAGAAACTTTGCCGTCCGCTGGCAGACGGCAAAGACCTGGCTGATGGCAATCAGGGACTTTGCCATCAGCCAGCTCTTTGCCGTCTGCTTTCCCAAAGCAGACGGCAAACAACCTCTTAGCCGTCTGCCAGCAGACGGCAAAGAGCTGGCAGATGGCAAAGTCCCTGATTCCAGTAGTGTAAGGGAGTAATAAGTAGATGATGGGTTGCGAGAGTGTCAGAAGCTTAAACCCTAGTTTATGAGTTATTCCGCAAGGGGCTGATTTGGATCCATATGTTTCATGCCATGTTTAGATTTATCTTAATTCTTCCGTCATAGTTGCGGATGCTTGAGAAAGGGGGTAATCATAAGTGGGTTGTTTGTTCAAGTAAGAACAACACCCTAGCGCCGGTCCACCCACATATCAAATTATCAAAGTAGCGAACGCGAATCAACTAAACATGATGAGCGTGAGTAGACGGTAATTCCCATGTGTCCTCGAGAGCGTTTTGCTTTATATAAGAGAACTTTCCGGCCTGTTCTTTGCTAGAAAAAGGATTGGGCTACCTTGCTGCACCTTAGTTATTATTGTTACTTGTCACTCGTTATGAATTATCTTGCTGCAAAACTATCTACTACTGTTACTCACAACACTTGCACAGAATACCTTGCTGGAAATTGCTTATCATTTCCTTTCGCTCCTCGTTGGGTTCGACACTCTTACTTATCGAAAGTACTACGATTGATACCCTATACTTGTGGGACATCAAGAATCTTTTCTGGCGCCGTTGCCGGGGAGTGAAGCGCCTTTGGTAAGTGGAAATTGGTAAGGAAACATTTTCGGTACGTGCTGAAATTTACTGTTGCTTGTTACTATCAACAGACACCCTTTGAGTGGCTTGTTCGGGGCATCTTCGCCTTGAACAAAAGTTGAAACGGTTGCTCCTGAACCTACTGAACCTACTGAAAATATTTATTATGAGATTCCTTCGGGCATGTTAGAGAAACTGCTAGCTATTCCTTATGATGGTATGACTCATCCTGATTACCATTTGATATTTGTCGATGAGGTTTGCGGATTATTTAAGCTTGCAGGTTTATCTGAAGACAAAGTTAAGAAGAATGTCGTGGTTTTGTCACGGCAAGATGTCCGGGTTAACGGACTTAGGTGTGAGGCCATCGCAACTATGTGGCGGCTTGAGAAGGGTTGGTCGGAATCGAGAGACGCGAGTTTACCCAGGTTCGGCCCCTCCGATGGAGGTAAAAGCCTACGTCCTGCTTTGTGTCTATATTGATGATGAGGGCGATCTCGATTACAAGGGTGCTATCTTGCTACCTCTAATCTCGAGAGCCTCTAATCTGTCTATCTCTAATGACTTGAGTCTTGTCAACTTCTCCCTCTCGGGGCGCCTTACCCCTCCTTATATAAGTGGAAAGGGTAGGTTTACATGTAGAGTCCTACAAGGAGTAGGACTAGGACTAGTCTTTCATGAATCCTAATCCGGGTCTTGTTTCCTTCGTGATGGAGTCTTTCCTCTCCCTGGGTCTTCTCTGTGAGCTGCCCCTCCAAGCCCGTCCATGAGCCGCCTTGCGCCGGTTTGCTCGCTGGGCCTTGGTACTTGTCGCTCGTCTGACCCGCCTGCCGGGTTACCAATGAACCGCCAAGTCTCGACCGGGTCACCAGTGAGTCGCCAAGTCCTGGCCGGGTCATACTTCCGGCCGGGTTATACCGTGGGGTATATCCCCGACATTAGCTCCCAAGTTAGCTTGAATTTATTCATGCTAAGCTCCTGAAATAAGAATAAATATGTTAAGTGACCGGCTCGCTCCATTGGCTGGCTTAATGAAGTAGCTCTTTGAAAATCCGGGTTTCTTCTTCATATGAACGAGCCGTCTTCTCAATCGTCTTGCTTGTCAGTGTCCTTTGAAGTAAAACATTGGGAATACAACACCCATATGCCATTGAGTTGGCCTCCAATACTCTTCAACTTGTGAAGTCGGGTTTCTTATATAAACTCTGCCGGGTTATGATCTTTTGATAATGCCGGGTCATGATTGTTGGTGACGCCGGGTCAAACAACTAGACTCCAGCTGACTTGATAAAAATATTGGGATGAAAATCCATCTGATGTAGAGCCGGTCTTTTAATACTTCGGCTAAAATAAGAATCTGTTGAGCCGGTCTCACTCACAATTGACATCTTGAAAACTCTCTTCAATTCTTTGATATATCCATATTACCTGTAGCCCCCAAGCTCCAAGTTTATCCATGATGACTTGGTGCTTTGCAATAATATCTTTGATTGTGTAGCCCCCAAGTGCCGGGTTGTCTTGCCTGCAGCAGCCTGGGACTTGTAACTGTCTTATACCTTATAAAGCTTCAGCTGGTGTAGCCCCCAAGGGCCGGCTCATCAGTATGTGATGGGCCAGGTCTTCAATTTGAACCTCATAGTCTGTTAAACTGCTGAATACTATAGCCCCCAAGTGCCGGGTCAGTAAGAAGTACTGGGCTGGGACTTAGAAAAATACAGAAAGGCTGGCTCATCTCCTTGAGATAACAGGATCTGTTGACCATGTAATGATTTGAAAAGCAACTTGCATTAGCCCCCAAGTGCCGGGTCGTCTGCCTACAGCGACTCGGGACTGTGTGAGAATAATATGACTCATCATAATTTATTGAATGAATCCTTGACCGTGGTTGCAACCCGGTATTTTGTCGAATATCCTGGAATAATGCCTTTACCCTTGAAAATGAAAATCCCTGCTCGTGGTTGCGGTGCAACACGACAAATATATGTCTGAAAAATCCATGAGTGTTGTAGTATACTATAGAGCGCAGGTTGAAGAAATCCAAGAGTCGGTAAATTAGAAGACACGGCATTATATCTGATAGGGCGACTCTTCAAGAATAATCAATTTTCTAAGCTGGCTTGAAAAACCCCAATCATTTAATACTGGTTATGATAAACCATGATGAAGATCCAGCCATGTTGGCTATTAAAGATATATTTGTTCCTGCAGAGGTTACGGTGTAACCCGGTTTGGTGACCGGCTTTCCACAGCATAAACAAATATGGATATGCATGTATGATGATGCATGATATGATGATGCAATGCAGGATGATGTAATGCAAGATGCAATGTATGGCCATAACCATCTTTCTTCACACTTAACGACGGCTTATCTTAGGAGATAAAACATGGAAAAACAAACAAGACAGAGTATATCCTATATCGTTTTGAGGGCGGCTTGAGAAGCACAACCCAAAGATGTTAAATCCTTTATGACCTTGCTTTTTCTTTTTTGTTTTTGAAAACTCATATGCCGGCTCTCCTGGCATGAACTCGTTGTTTGAACTCTTAACAGTACAGGGTCTCTAGTGAGAGTGACCGTCAACTCCTTCGAGCGGCTCAGGGTCTCTAGTCAAGATTAACTGGTAAGAGTACAACGAACCATAGAGAGGCGCAGCAGGGCATGAGTACCCCCGGGGCCCATAAGCTACCTCTCACGTGACATAAATCCATCGTTTGAACCTTAAACAGTGCAGGGTCTTTAAAAGAGTAACTGTTTTAAGAGTACGAACGGGCCACATAGCAGAGAGTCGGCAGCAGATGGGTGAGTTTATCCTCGCTTTCCGTATGCCAGGCCTCACGTGGCAAGAGCCGCCGGTTTAACCTTGACCAGTACAGGGTCTCTAGTGAGAGTGACTGTCAAATGCTTTGAACAACTCGGGGTCTCTAGTCGAGATTAACTGGTAAGAGTTCGGCGGGTCACCTAGCGGAGCAGCAGCAGCATACAGGCAGGTTTAACTCGAACTTGCGGTGGCTGAAGAGCCGATCAAGAGGGTGTGTAAGCTAAACCCGGTTGGTTGGAAGCCCCCAAATGACCCTGTTGACGGAGTCAACTTTTGGGTATACAACCCGGCCTTACAGTGGCTGAAGAGCCGATCAAGAGGGTGTGTAAGCTAAACCCGGTGGGTTGGAAGCCCCCAAATGACCTTGTTGAAGTATCAACATTGTTGCACCATCTTGTAAGCCGCCATCTTGTAAGCCACCATCTTGTAAGCCACCATCTTGTAAGCCGCCATCTTTTTTGAAGAAACGACAGAAACTCCAAGTGACTTTATGATGATCCAATAACTCAGGGCACCCATGTTTGAACGGTGCATCATGGCGGCTCGTCCTCTTGGGCAACTTTTAAATCTTTCGGCAATAATGTAGTAGCCCCCGGGATCGGGTTAACTACCTTGCAATGACCCGGGGTTCTTATTGAAAACAACCAAATGTGTCGAGTCATGTCTGTAGCCCCCGAGTCTTAAGTCGACTCGAAGAGTTGGCTTGAGATTCTCCATACTTAACCGTGGCATAAACCGGCATATAGTTGACACCGGAAACACTTGAATGTGCTAAAGGTGCGTTTGTTGGGCGGCTCAGATAGGCGAGCCCTGCACCGATGAGTCGATGTAAACCGGACCGCGGGCACGGCGGCTTGCGCGCGTCCGTTGGGCGGTTCAAGTGAGCAGGCGCGGCACCGGCGTGTTGATGTAGACCAGACCATGGGGGCCGTGTCTTGCGTGCGTCCGTTGGGCGGCTCGTATAGGCGAGCACCGCACCGGTATGTTGATGTAGATCAGACCACGGGGCGGTAGCTCATAAGCATCCGTTGGGCGGCTCATACTGGTGTATGCGGCCCTTGGCGTGTTTGATGTATATGTAGAAGTCTGCCGCAGCGTTTGAAGACGGCGCAGTCATGAGAGACAGCCGCGGCGTTGTAAGCCGGTGCGGTCGCGAGAGACGGTCGTGGTGTTGTAAGCCGGTGCGGTCGCGAGAGACGGCCGCGGCGTTGTATGCCGGTGCGGTCGCGAGAGGCGGCCGTGGCGTTGTAAGCCGGTGCGGTCGCGATAGACGGCCGCGGCATTGTAAGCCGGTGCGGTCGCGAGAGGCGGCCGTGGCGTTGTAAGCCGGTGCGTTGATGTAGATCCGACCGTATGAATGGCGGGCTGTATACGTCTGTTGAGTAATGCGGCACGGACGAACCCCGGCGCAGAACGATGTCAGCAGTGTGCTCACCGTATCCGTGGTGCGATAATCGCTCTTGTAGTGAATAATTGTCCTGCGCAAAAAACATCACAGGCAAGAGTAATTGTTCTCGGAGGAAAAAATTATATCAACAAAAATTAGATCGAATGGACTTCACCTGATTCGTCCGGACGACAAACGATCCGTATAAAAGGTCCGTAGATAATTTCTCAATATGACTGTCCTCTGAAGACTTCCTTCCAGCCGGCCCCTCTTATTTTCTTCTTCAACCGTTAAGGGAGAAGCGAGGCCAGCCACAACGAGGCGGCTCAATGGCAGGCAGCTCAAGGCGAGCACAGTGAGGCGACAACAGAGGCGGGGCCAAGGCGGCTCAGCCGTGCGGCGACGTGGCGGAGGCCGACACTACGGCGGCCCCAGGCGTGATGGCTGACGGCCGAGGCGAGGAGAGGCCGCGGCGGCTCGTCCAGTGCCGCAGCGGCAACGGGTCCTGGGCGGCGGCTCGCGGTGGCGGAGAGGCCCCAGCTGCGGCTCCCGAGCGGCGGGACGCGGCGGAGAGAAACCTCAGCGGCAGGCGCGCGGTCGGAGCCAGCACAGCAGGGCGGCTCGAAGCAAAGTCACGGCGAATGCGGTGGCCCAAGGCACGGTGTTGGTCAGCACAGCGGTGGCTCGAGGCGCAGTAAAGGCCCAAGGCGAGGTGCTGCGGGGTGGAGTGGAGCAGAGTACGCGGTGGCAGAACAAGGTGAGCGCAGCGGCGACTACAGGCGCGTCGGAAGCAGGCGCCGCAGAGGCCGGCGCTGCGGAGGCTTGAGGCGCGTCGGAGGCCGGCTCGAAATCGGAGGAGGCGCGCGCATTTAGAGAGGCGACGGAGGTCGGCGACCCACAGCGAGGTGTGCGCGGGGTGGAGCAGCTGAAGCCGAAGGGCAATCGGGCAGGTACCACGGTTGGCGAGGCGACGTCGTCGACGGAGGAGGCAAGGCAGGGCGAGGCCGCGGGCGAGGCTGGGGCGGGGCGGAGCAGAGCCACGGCGGAAGGCCGCCTCGGCGAGCTGGGCGAGGCAAAGCCGTGGTGGTGAAGCCCGGCGAAGCCAGCCTGGCGCAGGCGCGCGGCAAGGTGCGGTGGAGGCGGAACTGGCGACTCGGACGTGTGGCGTTGACTCCGTTTCTGGATCGTGGCCGGCTTGGCGTAGTGCAGCTGGTGGATCCCTTTTTGCTTTCTTCTTTGAATTGTTTTCGTGCAGGGAAGCTGGCGCTTCTCCTCATCTGGCCTGATGATTTCTTGGATGTACGTAAACTTACTCCTCGTGAGATCAGAGAACTTTGGAACCTTTGCTAATTCATTTGATAAATAATGCTAGTGCGGGGCCTCTCGTGACCGTGAGATGTACTACTAGTAGTAATTTTCTTGTTCTCAAAGGGTAGTAGCTTCCCATCAGACGTAGGGAGCCACGCCATAATGCTTGATTTTTTTACTCTAATTCATAGCTGGAATCCTCACATCTTGTCCATACTGATTTTGTGATGCACATCCATGTACTGTTCTCCACCGTTGGGGCTGCTGCTGGTTTGATCACCGCGGTTTCCCCTGTTCGACTTGGCTTAGGTAGGTCACGACCGTGCGACTGCGTAGCCGTCGCCGACTCGATATGGAAACTGCCTCAGGGATTTGTAATTTTCCAGGATTCCTCAAGGCAGCCGTGACCCGGACTACGCAGCTGTTGCCTAATTTGATGCGATCCGTCATCCATAGCTGATGTACGCCGCCATCGAAGGAAAACTCTGATCTGAATTTTAACTCTGGTCTGATTTTTGCCGCCGTTGAAACTTTTTCAATCTCTACTGATGAACTTTCGAGTGGATGTAGATTCTTTCTGTCGGTTTTTTTTCTTCCGGTCAATTGCGAGCTTCTTGATCCCTAAAAGAGCTCCCTTCAAGAACACAACATCAACGTGCGTCAGCCCCACGGTGGGCGCCAACTGTCGTGGTTTTGTCACGGCAAGATGTCCGGGTTAACGGACTTAGGTGTGAGGCCATCGCAACTATGTGGCGGCTTGAGAGGGGTTGGTCGGAATCGAGAGACGCGAGTTTACCTAGGTTCAGCCCCTCCGACGGAGGTAAAAGCCTACGTCCTGCTTTGTGTCTATATTGATGATGAGGGCGATCTCGATTACAAGGGTGCTATCTTGCTACCTCTAATCTCAAGAGCATCTAATCTGTCCATCTCTAATGACTTGAGTCTTGTCAACTTCTCCCTCTCGGGGCGCCTTACCCCTCCTTATATAAGTGGAAAGGGTAGGATTACATGTAGAGTCCTACTAGGAGTAGGACTAGGACTAGTCTTTCATGAATCCTAATCTGGGTCTTGTTTACTTCGTGATGGAGTCTTTCCTCTCCTTGGGTCTTCTCTGTTTGCCGCTCCTCCAAGCCCGTCCATGAGCCGCCTTGCGCCGGCTTGCTCGCTGGGCCTTGGTCCTTGTCGCTCGTCTGACCCGCCTGCCGGGTTACCAATCAACCGCCAAGTCTCGACCAGGTCACCAGTGAGTCGCCAAGTCCTGGCCGGGTCATACTTCCGGCCGGGCTATACCGCGGGGTATATCCCCGACAAAGAAGGTTTTCCCTTTATCTTTGGAGGGAAAGGCATTGATGTGGTATAGGCTATTGGATGATATTGGATCATGGGACTGGAATCGCTTGAAGCTGGAATTTCATCAGAAGTTTTATCCTATGCATCTAGTTCATCGTGATCGGAACTTTATTTATAATTGCTGGCTTCGGGAAGGAGAAAGTATCGCTCAAGCTTGGGGGGAGGCTTAAATCTATGATGCACACTTGCCTCAACCATGATCTCTCAAGAGAAATGTTTATACAAAAAATTTATGCTCGACTTTCTTATGATGATCAAGTATTACTCGATTCTTCTTCTATTGGTTCCAATATGACGAGAACTATTGAATTCAACTGGGATCTACTGGAAAGAATTAAACGCAACTCCGAAGATTGGGAACTCGACAAAGGTAAAGAGTCAGGTATAAAGATTAAGTTTGATTGTGGTAAATCTTGTATGGAAACTAATGCTTTCCATGAGTTTAGCAATAAATATGGTCTTGACTCTGAGATAGTAGCTACTTTCTATGAATCATTTGCTACTCATGTTGATATCCCCAAGGAGAAGTGGTTTAAATATCATCCACCCATTGAAAAACCATTAGAGGAACCTGTTAAAATTAAGAAGGAAGAAATAATTGTTAGCCACGTTGATCCAATTGTTCCTACTGCTTATATTGAGAAACCACCTTTCCCTGTTAGAATTAGGGAACACGCTAAAGCTACAACTGTGGTTAATAAAAGTCATGTTAGAACACCTAAACCTTCTAAACAAATAAATATTGAGCCTAATGTTGCTATGGTTAAAGATCTCCTAGTCGATAACATTGATGGTCAGGTTATTTACTTCTGTGATGAAGATGCTAGAATTGCAAAACCTGTTAGAACCAAGCAGGATGAGCTAGATAAAAACAAACCAGTTGTTGGCACGCCTGTTGTTTCTGTTAAAATTGGAGATCATTGTTACCATGGCTTGTGTGACATTGGTGCTAGTGTTAGTGCTATAATTTTTACCTGGTATCAAGAAATTATGCATGACATAACACCCTCTAAGATTGAAGATATTGATGTTACTATTAAATTTGCAAACAAAGATATTATTACACCACTTGGGATTGTTAGGGACGTTGAAGTCTTGTGTGGAAAAATTAAGTACCCAACTGATTTCTTAGTACTTGGTTCATAACAAGATAACTTTTGTCCCATTATATTTGGTAGACCTTTCTTGAATACTATTAATGCTGAAATTAATTGTGCTATTGAGAAGGTCAAAGTAAGCTTTGGTGATGTGTCTCATGAATTTAATTTCTCTAAGTTTAGTAGACAACCACATGAGAAAGAATTACCTAGTAAGAATGAAATAATTGGTCTTGCTTCTATTGTCGTACCTCCTACTGAACCGTTAGAACAATACTTGCTAGACCATGAAAATGATATGCATATGAATGAAAGAAATGACATCGATGATATATTTCTTAGACAAACACTTATTCTTAAAAACAACTTACCAGTTGATATTTTAGGGGATCCTCCTCCACCCAAGGGAGATCCCGTGTTTGAGCTACAGACATTACCTGATACTTTGAAATATGCTTATCTTGATGAAAGGAAGATATATCATGTTATTATCAGTGCTAACCTTTCAGCGCATGAAGAGAAGAGATTACTTAAAACTTTGAAGAATCATATGGCTGCTGTTGGATATACTCTTGATGACCTTAAAGGCATAAGCCCCACTCTATGTAACCTAATGCTAAACCTGTCGTTGATCATCAACGTCGTTTAATCCAAAGATGAAGGAGGTGGTAAGTGTAGGAGATATGCCCTAGAGGCAATAATAAATGATATTATTTATCTCCAAGTTCATAATTAGGTTTATATTCCGTGCTATAACTGCTATGGTTCTCGAGTCTGCAATAACCACGAGGCTCGGAGGAAGACTCATATGCACGTGTGGGATAATAAACGGTAAAATCTATTCCTAGGCTGGCCTCTAAGACTAGCTCAAGTGTTGCATGATGGTTCTGTTTTCCTGATCATGGGCATGTCTATGCCAGCAACTTTGATGGCACAATGTTAGCAGAACATTTGTGGTGAATCGACCCGAATTGATGTTATGCTATGAGATTCATTCGTCACAAGTTAATGGTTAATAACACAGAGATGGTTAACGTTTGCATGATTCCTTAGACCATGAGAGTATTGAGTTTCTTCATGCTTGCTTCATGAACTTTGGGGTTTGTTAAACGTCATTCGTAAATGGGTGGCTATTACGGCGGCTTACGGGTTCATGGTAAAGTATGTCAAGTAACTTGATAGCTCAAGATTGGGATTTGCTCCTCCAACGAGGGAGAGATATCTCTGGGCCCTCACGGTGTTACGGTATCCATCATCGTCTGGCCAGACACTTTGTGATTTGATCACGGGGATGCCGGAACACGGAACGAGAAAAGAGAACAATACCGGTAACGAGGTAACAAGCATAGTGGAAAAGGTGTTGATCCACAGGGATGCCAACATGTCTCACCTTGGGCATTTGTAACATATTGCGAAGCAACAGGAATAGCACACGGCAACTGGAGGTTCACTCGAATATTCATTCGTGTGGGTATAGGGGTCAATATGGGTGTCCACGGCTTCGATGTTGATCATTGATCGGAAGGGGTTCCGGGTCATGTCTATACTTCACTTAACCTATAGGGTCACACGCTTAAGGGTCATCTATCTGCTGAATACTAGACAGGGAGTCTGAGAGAAAATCACCGGAAAAGTTTCGGACAGCGGAAAAGTTCCGCAGAGAGAACACCGAAACAGTTTCGGTAAAACTGAAAAGTTGTTTTAGGGGATACCATTAAGTCAAATTGGTTTCGGCACATGCCTGATAATTCTTGAAGGGTGCCAGAATCATTCTGAAAACTTCTGGGAATTTTCCGGAAGAAAAACAGGAAATGTTCCGGAGCTGCCGGAACCGCTTCGGATGCTTTTCGCAGATGAAAATCACTAATCCGGAATTGTTCCGGAACGCATTGAAATTTATTTTAGTGTGTACTAGAAATGTTCTAAGCCCACATAAATATTTTCAGTTCGAACGGGCGCTGAAAAATGTCGTCGTGAATAGTGAAAGTGCTTTTTGGATATTTTTGGAAAACCACCTTTTGGGATATTTCCCAAAAGGCTTCTAGAAGGCCTTGGGGGCCAAGGAAGCCCCTCATGGGGGCCCCCAAGGGGGTGGCCGGCCAAGGTAAGTGGAGCTCCATGGAGCTCCACATGGCATCCCTTTTCCCTCTTATGCCCTTTGTGTATGACATAAAGTGGGGGCATTTTTGGGTTATTGGAATGGCAACTCTACCCCTTGGTTTTCCTATAAATAGGAGGTGAGGGGGCTGCCCAAACCTCATCCCTTCTCACATACACATGCCATTTGACTTGTCTGGCTTCTCTCTCCCTCCCCGCGAAATAGTTTCGTAGAGCCAAAAGGCTGTCTGGGTTCCGGCAGGAACTAGTTCTGGATGGCGAAGCCCTGCCGGATAGATGACACCGTATGTGTGCAACTCTATAGAGAGATCCTAGTTTTGGTCTTAGTTTGAGAGTGCCTCCCGGAGGGCTGTCCGTGTGACCGTCCGAGTTTCGAAGGTCCTCCCGAAGGGCTGTCCGAGTGACCGTCCGAGTTTCGAAGGTCCTCCCGAAGGGCTGTCCGCGACACCGTCCGGGGGACTGTCCGACCGCCTCCCGGAGGGCTGTCCGAGGGGAAGATGAGGGTATACATCCTCGCGGTTGGGAGGATGTAAATCCTAGCTGTGGGGATCTGCACCGCCGATCGTCATCGACTCTACTTCCGCTGCGCTACGAGTCGGTAACGAAAAAGATCAAACCTTGTATGCAGTCTCCATAGTGGTCCTGGGCTGGTGCGTAGGTCAGAAATTTTTGTTTTCTGCTGCGTTACCCAACAGTGGCATCATGAGCCGTGCTATGCGTAGATGCAGGTTGCGATCTAGAATACATAGAGATGTATGGGTGTTGCGCAATATAATTAGGTAGTAGATGAGTTCTATTACTGAAAATTATTTGTGCGGGTAGCAGATGAAATCTGTTACCCGATGTTCTTGTTGGTTCCCTAGAATTTGCATATTTCTGATCTTGATAACAGCATGGTGGAGTTTCAATGTTCTGGCAATCCGCGATCCTGATTGATCAGCGAAGTGCTAACAGTTCATTGAATTCCACCGTAGTTAAAAAGAAAGATGAAATTTCGCAGACAAAAGGGCAATGCAGATATGATCTCCACGGGGGTCATGCGTATGACGAAGTTCAGTATGGGGCTTGAGATTTTATTATCTTGTGTTTCATACACCCCGCGATGTTAATCTAGCGACTTGGATTATCATGCTTGATGATGGACGTTGGTAGCTTCGGTTTGTTTCGAAACCATAGAAGCCACGTAAAACAAGTTTTTGCATGAACCGATTAGAGGCATCTAACTTGGTTTTGCAGGAGGGTTTGCATGAGCATGTGATGTGGTATAGCAATGCTCATATTAATTTGATTATGTATGAGATGACTATATGATGTAAATTAACATGACCTACGTGTCATGATTCGGCATGATGGCTGGAGCCATATGATTGTCACTTTAATGACCTACGTGTCAACCTTGAGTAATGCACTTATTTTATTAGCTATAGAGTGTGACGCCCCCAGCCTCGACCGTACGCTAAACAATCACGCAATGCGTACGACCAAGATTAGGGACTCACTAATCAATATCACAACACAACTCTAGACACAAATTAAAAGTCATACAGCTTCATATTACAAGCCAGGGGCCTCGAGGGCTCGAATACAAAGCTCGACGAGCATAAGTCAGTGGAAGCAAATGATATCTGAGTACAGACATAAAGGTACAAGAGTCTTTGCCTTAAGAAGGCTAGCACAAACATAACATCGGATCGAAAGAGGTGAGGCCTCCTGCTTGGGAACCTCCTAACTACTCCTGAACGTTAGAGAAGTCCACGTCGTAGTACGCTCCATCCTGGTAGTAGTGGCCTCCGTCGGGGTAACTGTGGTCGTCCACCGGGTAAGCTGGATCCTGGGTCTCCTGGGCGCCGTCATCTGGTCGCGGCATCGTATCAAGGGAAAGGGGGAGCAAAGCAACGGTGAGTACTCATCCAAAGTACTCGCAAGACTTACATCAGAACTATGCTAGATATGCACCAGTATCAAAGGAATGGGGCTATATCTTTGGACTAGACTGCAGAAATGCCAGAAGAGGGAAGAAGGCCTAGTCCTATCGAAGACTAGCATCTTCAGCGTCTTGCAGCATAAGACGAGAGTAGACTGGTATCACATATATATAGTCATATTGTTGCAGCAATTTTATTAAGTAACCACGCCCAGAAATCCTTCCCCGACTCCCTGCGAGGAAGCAACCTCGGAGCCACAATTCATTTTAATTAGTTTATGATTATAGTTATAGTAGGCCAAAGCACAACTCCAAGTCGTCCTGTTACCGAGGACACGGCTATTCGAATAGTTTACTTCCCTGCAGGGGTGCACCAAATTACCCAACACGCTCGATAAGCTCCGGCCGGATACAATTTTCTGGTCATACCTGGCCTCGGCCGATCGACACGACGTAGTTCTACCTAGGCTCAACAGAGAGGCCAGCACACCGGTCTACATCCTAATGACTCGGGGTCTTGGGCCATCGCCCTCGCCATCCTGCACGTTACGCCCTCGGCCGGGATCAGTCCTAGCATGCCTTAACTCACAAGCGCCATGCGTCATCGCGGACCACCCGGGCGCGAGTCGAATCTTGTGGCATCTGAAGAGCTTTCGGGAGAATGTACGGCGTAGAGCAGCCGATACTGATTACCCCGCGTGGTGGTTAGTGCGACAAAGACCCGTAGGCCCGCTCAGATTAAATACTCAACCCATTAGCAATTTATTAGTGCGGGGCAAGCGTGAACCATAAAGTGCAGTCTGTCGCCCCGCCATTAACACTCGGGTGCCTTACTGGCGCACCCCACCAATATCTCTCGGGTGCCTTAGCGGCGCACCCCACCACATATCACTCTCGCGGGTACCCTTGGGGCCGACCCGTCTTAAACATGTTTCTGTAACCAGGTGTTAGTAACTGTGTGACTATACACCAAGTGGATATCCGAGGAATCACCCTCGATGGATCCCACTCGAGGTATGAGTAAGGCAAGAGTCGCTACCGGTAAATGGAAAGGAGGAATCACCCTCGATAGCCATGACCGATAGCTACGCTACAGAATTAACACCGGGAGTGCTAAGTGAGGTATCACCCTCGGCACTCGGTAGTAGCTCTGCAGTGCCATACTTAAGGGGTGTGTGGTGATGTGTCGGTAACGGCTTGTCAGTCATGACGACTGAGTCTTCTGTCTTCAAGTCCTCGGTGTCGTCGATGAAAGCAGGGCCAACTGGGTCTAAGGGGGTCTCAGGGGTTGACTGATCAACCTATGCTAAGCAGTCGATATGATAACAGGTGTAGTAGCAGTTCATCAAAAACAGGCTATGCGTCAGAATAGGAGCTAACTAATACAGTAGCAAAATCTAATGCAAGAATAAGAGGGAGAGAGATGGGTGATATTGGAATGCTCAAGGGGGTTTGCTTGCCTTGTTGCTCTGCTGCAAAAGTATGATCGTCAGGGGCGTAGTCGTACTCGGCAGCCGCGTCAGTCTCGGGGTCTACCGAAGAGAAGAGGGGGGAAGAAACAATAAATATAAGCAAACAGATGCAACACGATGCATGGCATGGCAATATGCAGGGCTAGGCATGCACTAACGCAGTACTACGCGTTGCAGACGAAACGGGAGAATATCTGACGATATTTCCGGGGTCTTTGGATTTATCGGACAGACGATCCGGAGGTGAAAGTTCCATGTTTATCATGCTAGGAGCATGTGACAGATGAATGGAGGGCATCTTTGGATTCGTGGGATTTTTCTGATCAACTTTCATGTATAAAGTTTTTCCATCTGAGCTACAGATTATTTTCTATGATTTTTCAAAGTTTTAATCATTTTCTGGAATTATTTTAATTAATTAAGTCCAACATTATCCAGAATAGTGAATGATGACGTCAGCATGAGGTCGGCATTGCGTGAGCAGTCAAAAGGGGGCTGGCCAGGTCAAACCTGACCAGTGAGCCCCACCTGTCATAGACTCTGGTCTATTTCAGTTTATTAGTTTAAACTAACCAGAGTTAATTAACAATGGGGTCCACATGTCAGTGACAGATTAGGGTTATCTAATTATTTTAATTAATTCAATTAGCTAATTAAGCAACTGACAGTGGGGGCCCATATGTCATAGACACTGGGGGAGGGGCCCCACATGTCAGTGGCACACGGGTGCCCAGTCAGCACGTTGACTGGGTCAACCCAGTCAACTGGGCCCGTGGGGCCGGTTGGCAGCGACCCTGGGGTGGCCCCGGGGGTGCAAGCTCGGCGGCGGCCGGCGTTTAGCCGCCGGCGACATCGAAACGCGGCGGAGGGCCACGTGTGTCGCCGGAAAACGCCCACAGGCGACCGTTGGGCGCGCGGCTAGGCGCATTCGAACGGGCGTTCAACGCCGCGTCGATTGGTGGCGACGCCGCGACCTGAGATGGCCGGAGTTGGCGCCGGCGACGACGGCAGGCGGCGGTGGTTACGGACGTGCGACGGAGAGGGAGCTACGGCGCGCACGCGAGCAAATAAAGCGGCCGGGGAGGCTCTACGCGACACAGTGAGCAAAACGGACAGGGCCGCCGGATCATTTGGTCGCCGGAACGACGCCGGCGATGAGCTCTGCGGCGGCGGGCTCGGGTACTATGGGAATGGCGTCTACGGCGAGCTAGTGAGCACGAGGAGGGACAGGGGAGGAAGGCGAGGCTCACAGCGAGGTGTAGCCGTTTAATGCGAGCTCGAGGAGGGCTTGACGGCGGCGAATCGACGCCGGAGACGAAGACGGCCGTGCGGGGAAGATGAGCTCAGGGAGGTCGATGTAGCGGCGCCGAGCTCCGGCTCGAGGTCGGGGTCGAAGGAGCGGAGGACGGCAGAGCTCGTGGACACGTCGGGGAGGCGAACGGGAGGCGGTGGCAACGCTACGCCGGAGCCATGGCGGCGGCGACGCTCGGGAACGGGAGGAGCAGAGGAAGGAGAGGGAGTGAGAGTGGATCTGGAGGGGGCTAGGTTTTCGGGGAGAGCGAGAGGGAGGCCGTGGCGGTCGTTCTTATCCCCACGCCAGCGGGGGCGATGGGGTGCGTTGGCGACGGCAGCGGTCGGGCGCTCTGTAGCGACCGCGCTGGTCGCTACAGAGGAGGAAGGAGGGGGGAGTGGTCCTGGGCCCTGGCACTGTTGCCATGGGCCAGGTAAGTGCACAGTGTACTTTTCTGTTTTTCTTTCTCTTTTCCTTTTTCTAGTTTCTGTTTTAAATTCTTTTAGTTAATTTCCTTTATCACAAAAATGTGTGACATGGCCCATTAAATACCATGCATTATTCCAGATGGCTACTATAAGTTTGGCATTTTTGCAAACAGTTGGCAATTTCAAAATGAATTTAGTATCACTTTAAAATGCTTTTAGCTTCTGTTTTGGAATGTGGGGTCCACACCAGAATCTTGGTGATGTTGTTTGCCTCAACAATATTTGTTTTAAAATATTCCACAAGCATGCAACATTTTTCCCTTGCTGTTTGAGGATTTAAATTTATCACATAAAATCCTAGGGCAATTGAAATGAAATTTGAATCCAAACTTGATCTAGCCCCACTTAGCAAAATGATTAGGCACTGTTCATGGTCCTCACTATGCTTAATTACAATGATCACTGTAGCTTAAACCCAGGGTGTCACATAGAGATAGCAATATTATCTGGTGCATCGACAAGGTGGTGGCAATCTTCGCGAAGGTGAACACCGATGCGAATGCCGAAGACGAAGAAATAATTGACTTCTCCGTCAGAAGGGGCTATACCATATCATGCTATTATAAATTGCCTGAGATGTTTATCCCTTATGATGCACCCTTCTTGATTGCGCGGTAGTCGCTTTTATTAGGGTGATCTCTCACTTAAAATATCAAGTAGTTAGTGTTCTCCCACGTGTAGCACCATCACAGCATGTATCCTTTCGGGGTGCCACATGCTACCATGGGCACGAACGACTGGAAAGTGTAAGGCGGGTGAGGTCAGACCTCACTGCAAGATCACTTGGTTGTCTTGACGTTCAGGCAGGAAAGTCCTGAGCTCGGAACACATGCATCGAAAGATGAACAAGAATCACATAAAGATGTGATTGGCAAGATGGCCTACCGGTTGAGATTTTCGTCATCTGTGATACCACCATCGTGGCGAACAATCAAAACTTGGGTCTTGTATCACTCACAATCAATTATGAGAGATATTGATTTGAGCGGGAGCGCACTTTAGAATTAATTCTTTTAATTCTTAGTGCAATTAATTTTGAACACTGTCTAAGTGTGATTTGCATAATAGTTGTAGAATAATGGCTCGCGTTTCCACCTTCCCTATTAAAATTGAATAAGCTGTTATTTATCTGGTTAAAACTTTACGATTGATAACGTAATGTGAGGATTGTCCTCAAGAGTGCCGAGAAGGACTTTGTCCTATCGCATGCTTTCGGTATTCTCCCGCTAATGCTATGGATCATGTGACTCTCGTCCTTCGATCCAAAAGCTAGAATTCCGTTTCAGTCAAGTGCAATACGTTTGCTTCCATGAGACCCGAACTTCGAAAGTTTTGGGATAGTTATGTGATATTCATGGAACTGAAAATTAATTTTCAGATACAAACAAAGGCTAAAAGATATGAAATATCCAAAGCAAAAGTTGTTTGCAAACTATTAGTAAAGGTGTTTACTATGCATTAGACTGATAAGAGAGGGATCCAGGAGAATGCCTGTCATGTAAATGAAGGTGAATAAAACAACAACTTAAAGAGAAAGGAAGTGTCCGAAGGGTGTTAGTGAAACTTTCACGCCTAGGAAGTCTGGGGCTAAACGCCACTCTTAAGTTTGGTGCTTCTTCTAAGAGTAGGAGAAATACTAAAAGTTAAACTGTTAGAAGTATAATGGCAGAAAGAAAGAAGACTGGAATATCCAGCTTATGTATGAATGTCATACAAGTTTTTGATGTATAGAAGGCTGGTCAAAGATATAGTTCTTGGAAATTATGGCTAAACATGTTAATCACTAATTTTTGGGTATTATGAGTTGATCACAAAGATACCCGCTCGATTGCATTCTGTTGCGACTCGATGCAAGAACTACTATGGCCTGAAAGACTAGCTAGGAATGAGGTCTTGATACACGCTGGGAACATAGTAAAAGTTACTATACCTTCCATCTGTGTATTACCTATGTGTTTTCTTTCATAATTCAATTTAGAGCTTTACACACTCTAGCCCTTTGCAAAAGGTATCTTGCAAGAAGGTTGTTCATAAGAGAACTTTTGATGTTCGGTGTTATGAATAAACATAAGGGCCATACTTTCATTATGAATGAGATGTATGTTATGAAAAATGATATTAATATATTACCTCTGTGTTTACTTTCATAATTCATTTTAGAGTTTCATACACTCTAACCCAGTGCACAATGTTTGTTGCAAAAGGGTTGTTCATAAAAGAACAATTGTTGTTCGGTATTATGAATAACATGAAAGGCCATGATTCCATCCAAGATGGGATGTATGTTATGAATATTGATGGAAATATGATACACCCATAACACTGACGCTAAATGTCGCAAGACTAAAAGAATACCACACAAGTGTGGCACTGCATTTGGTCACATTGGAGAAACCCGCATGGAAAATTCCATTATGATGGATTTTGAAGTCGTTTGATTTTAAATCATCTGACACTTGCAACTTTCGTCCGAAAAGTGAAGTGACTGAAATACCGTTCACAGGCCATAAGGAACGAACAACAAACTTATTGGTGATCATACATTTGATGTGTGTAGTCCGATAAATGTTGTTAGTAGTGGATTTATCTATCATCAGAAATGACTCAAGTAGATATATGGATATTTACTTGATGAGATGTAAGTCTGGATCTTTTGAAATCATTCAAAAGGTTTTCAAAAATGAAGTAGAAGTTGTTGTAACAAGAAAATTATGTTTCTACAATTCGATTGCAGAAAGGAATATTTGAGTTACAAGTTTAGCGAATGTTTGATGAGTTGTGAAAGGGGTTTCATAACTTGCACCTCCCGGAACACCACTGCAAGTGGAGAGTCCGTGAAGATGTAATCGAACCATTCATGACATGGTAAGATCAAAGATGACATAAATAAATTTGCCATTATCCCTTTTAAAGTGATGCTTTAGAGACTGCGGCTTTTACACTGAAAAGAGCTCCATCGGATCTGTTGAAATGACGCCGTGGTATGGTATGCCCAACCATGTTATATCTTTTCTTAACATTTGGAATATGGGGCTTGTGTAAAAGGTTACAAACCTATTCCAAATCAGACAAGTGCTACTTTGTAGGTTATCCCAAGTTATTGGGTATTCCCCCACCACTATACCGAGGCTAAGGTTTTTGCCACAAAGAACGGTATGGTTTTTGAAGAAAACTGTTCTTTCAAAAAGGTGAGTGGGAGAACAATGCAACTCGACGAGATAAACAATATCTTCGTCATCAGATCAAAGGAAAGAGACCTTGGAAGTAATTCCAGAGTTTCCTACTACGATTGATACAGAAGCCTCTACATGAGATGTATGGACTTCGGTCGAACTTGCAACTGAACAACGTAGGAAAAACTCATGCAAACCTCTCATGTGCGCATACGAGATATTGTTGTTAGACAACATTATACCTACGATACACAAGGAAGCGTTGATGGGCCCTGACTCCGGAATTGGCTAAATGCCAATACAATCCGAGATAGTTTCCATATAAGTGATTCAAGATTAAAACCTTGATACACCTTTCGGAAGACTTAGAGTCTAACGAATATTTATGAAACTATAAACTGATGTGGATAAAATGTTTTATCCATAAAGCTTGACTTGTTGCAATAACAAGTTCAAGGAGTTGACTACGATGAGGTTGTTTCACCGTAGCGATGCTTAAAGTCGGTTCTGGTTGAAGTAGCAATTAATACATATTTCAATCATGAGATATGAAACATGGATGACAAAAGAATTTCCATGAAATGGGAAAACAAACTAGGATTTGTATGTGATACAGTCCAAAGTATTTTGTCGATCCAAAGGATGCTAGTGAGTATGCAAACTTCAGAGTTCCAGCAATGGATAGAAGAGAGCAAAATGGAGTTGGAATCTTCGTTTTGATGAAATGATCAAAAGAGTTTGATTTCATCAATGGATAATGAAGATGCTTGTGGTTTCAAGAAAGTAAGTGGGAGCATAATAATATTTCTAAAACCTTGTGTGCTTGACACATTGTTAACTGGAAATAAATTTCTTGACACGAATTAGGACTTCATTTGAAAATAGTTTTCGATGAAGTGCTTGGGCTAAAGAGCCTTGCTATTAGGCATAATGATCTATGGAGATAGATTTGCCTAATGGGGCTAAGAAAAAAAATACATATTGACAAGATGCTAAAACATTTTAGCACTAAAACCACCAATGAGTGATTCTTGACGAAGTCACATGGAAAGAGTTTTGTAAGACTCAGTGTCCCAAAACACTGATGAGGAAAATACATGATGGAGATTCCACACATTCTTGTGTTTGGATTAATCATGTATTCCATGGTATGTAAAATAACTAGATATGTCCGATACTCCCAAACTGTTGCGAGTATAGATACCAAAGTGATCAAAGTACTGATCAAAAGGACAACAGTGAAATATGTCATTGAGTACTAAAGTAGCACTGATGACATGTTTTCTCGCAAGCAGAGATTATGAAGTGCTCGTTGTAAGTAATTACGTCGATACAGTCTTTATCAATGCTCCATGCGATTTTTCGATTTAAGTTATGGTTTTGTGTGATACACAATACGGTGGCACGGTAAGTTGGAATTGTTCTAAACAAATTACTGTGGCGAATTCTATAACAAAGGCTGAGTATGTTGATGCTTTAGAAGCGACAAAGAAGATGTTGAATCATATAGTTCATTCATGGACTTAGTATGGTTCCAAGATGGCTTTGGTCAATGGGACACTATTGTAGATAGTTGCTCCATAGCTCAGTCTGAGGAATCAAGGTTCGACCAGTGATTCACATATATACAAAGCCAAGTCCACACAAAATATGAATTTTGTGAAAGCGTGAAAACGCGAGGATAAGCAAAGTTACACACGGAGCTAAAGTTGTCAGATCCGTTGGACATCAGGCTATACCACAAGCGAAGCATTTTTTACACCGGTATGCCATAGGTGTAAAGTGCATTAGCATTGACTAGATTATTGACTCTAGTACAAGTGGGAGTCTGTAGGAGATATGCCCTAGAGGCAATAATAAATGATATTATTTATCTCCAAGTTTATAATTAGGTTTATGTTCCGTGCTATAACTGCTATAGTTCTCGAGTCTGCAATAACCACGAGGCTCGGAGGAAGACTCATATGCACGTGTGGGATAATAAACGGTAAAATGTATTCCTAGTCTGGCCTCTAAGACTAGCTCAAGTGTTGCATGATGGTTCTGTTTTCCTGATCATGGGCATGTCTATGCCAGCAACTTTGAGGGCACAATGTTAGCAGAACATTTGTGTTCAATCGACCCGAATTTCCTTCTCCTACGCGTACAGGCGCACCCGCTCCGCATCCTGGCGGGTCGCCACATGGGACAGCTCAGAGTCCCGAGCGGCAAGCTTGGTCTCACGGGCCTCGAGTTCTTCCTCCCGCTGACGAAGCTGCCCCGCAAGCTTGGCCTGCTCTTCATGGAAGGCCTTCAGACGGGCTTCCATCTCTTCACAACGCTTGGCTGCAGACGCGGCTTCAATCAGCGCCTCTTCGCGCGCTGCCCGGGCAGCCGCGGCTTCCTTCTTGCTCTTCGCCGCGGCAGCCTCGGCCCAACCCCAAATCGCCAAGGCGGAGGCGTCGGCCTGGAGCCACCCTGAGAGGAGCTCTGGGCGCCCGCTCGAGAGGCGGTCATCAGCACCCCCGAGGCCGCCACGAACCTGACCCAGAACAGCGAAGGCCCCGTCCAGGACGTCGTGGCCACGCACCGGAGGCATCAAGGTCTCCTCCTGAGGAGTCCCCTGCGTGGTCGCGGGAGGCGTCCCCGGGGAGGCAGTAGCATGAAGAACAGGAGGCTCCGGAGGTCGCTCGGCGACCACGGACAAGGACGAACCGGCGGGCGGATGGCCCTCAGGGGCTGGTCCTCCGGACATCGGCGTCACCGCGCCCTCGAGGGCAGGAGCGACCACGCCGGCAGGCATTGGGGGCTCAGGGGGCTTCACGACGACGGCCAGGGAGGCTGCCTCGCAAGCCCCCTCACCTTCAGCGGCAGGCGGCGGCGTGTCGGCTAGGGTAGGCGGCGCATCGGAAGTCGCCTTCGGCTTAACGCCCGCCTTCTTCTTCCTCATCTTCAGCATAGCGGCATCCCTGGTCACCAAGCAGAGGGAGGTCATCAATGCACAAGCCATAGGCATGCGAGCCAAGCCAAGTCGGGTTGCTTACTCCTCAATGTCGACCCATTTCCTCTTCCTTTCCGTTCCGGCAACGACGGGGGCACCCAAGCTTCCCACGGAGAGGGGACCCCCACGCAGGGGAGCAGAGGCGTTCTCCGTGAGGGCGGCCGCCGAAGGGATCACCATGGCCCCGGCCTCGCCTGCCTCGCCCGCGAGTTGTGGTCCGGGCGAGGGCGAGGCCGGCACTTCAGTCGCCTTGCCTGCAGAGGTAGGCTGCACCGGAGGAGACTCGGCTCCGCGCTTCCGGGGAGTCGACACGCACGCGGACCGCGTGGCACAAGGGGCTAGCCCTAGCCCCCTAGAGGCCTTGACAGCTCATGATTGGGATTTTCTCCTCCGACGATGGAAAGATATCTCTGGGCCCTCTCGGTGTTACGGTATCCATCATCGTCTGGCCAGACACTTTGTGATTTGATCACGGGGATGCTGGAACACGGAACGAGAAAAGAGAACAATACCGGTAACGAGGTAACAAGCATAGTGGACAAGGTGTTGATCCACAGGGATGCCAACATGTCTCACCTTGGGTATTTGTAACATATCGCGAAGCAACAGGAATAGCACACGGCAACTGGAGGTTCACTCGAATATTCATTCGTGTGGGTATATGGGTCAATATGGGTGTCCACGGCTCCGATGTTGATCATTGATCGGAAGGTGTTCCAGGTCATGTCTATACTTCACCGAACCTATAGGGTCACACCCTTAAGGGTCATCTATCTGCTGAATACTAGACAGGGAGTCTGAGAGAAAATCACCGGAAAAGTTTTGGACAGCGGAAAAGTTCCGCACAGAGAACACCGGAACAGTTTCGGTAAAACTAAAAAGTTCTTTCAGGGGATACCATTAAGTCAAATTGGTTTCGGCACATGCCTGATAATTCTTGGAGGGTGCCAGAATCATTCTGGAAACTTCTGGGAATTTTCCGGAAGAAAAACCGGAAATGTTCCGGAGCTGCCAGAACCGCTTCGGATGCTTTTCGCAAATGAAAATCACTAATCCGGAATTGTTCCGAAACGCATTGAAATTTATTTTAGTGGGTACTGGAAATGTTCTAAGCCCACATAAATATTTTCAGTTCGAACGGACGCTGAAAAATGTTGTCGTGAATAGTGAAAGTGCTTTTTGGATATTTTTGGAAAACCACCTTTTGGGATATTTCCCAAAAGGCTTCTAGAAGGCCTTGGGGCGCAAGGAAGCCCCTCATGGGGGCCCCCCAAGGGGGTGGCCGGCCATGGTAAGTGGATCTCCATGGAGCTCCACGTAGCATCCCTTTTCCCTCTTATGCCCTTTGTGTATGACATAAAGTGGGGGTATTTTTGGGTTTTTGGAATGGCAACTCTACCCCTTGGTTTTCCTATAAATAGGAGGTGAGGGGGCTTCCCAAACCTCATCCCTTCTCACATACACATGCCATTTGACTTGTCTGGCTTCTCTCTCCCTCCCCACGAAATAGTTTCGTAGAGCCGAAATGCTGTCTGGGTTCCGGCAGGAACTAGTTCTGGACGGTGAAGCCCTGCCGGATAGATGACACCGTATGTGTGCAACTCTGTAGAGAGATCGCAGTATCGGTCTTAGTTTGAGAGTGCCTCCCATAGGGCTGTCCGTGTGACCGTCCGAGTTTCGAAGGTCCTCCCGAAGGGCTATCCGAGTGAACGTCCGAGTTTCGAAGGTCCTCCCGAAGGGCTGTCCGCGACACCGTCCGGGGACTGTCTGACCGCCTCCCGGAAGGCTGTCTGAGGGGCAGATGAGGGTATACATCCTCGCAGTTGGGAGGTATTAAATCCTAGCTGCGGGGATCTGCACCGCCTATAGTCATCGACTCTACTTCCGCTGCGCTACGAGTCGGTAACGAAAAAGATCAAACCTTGTATGCAGTCTCCATAGTGGTCCTGGGCTGGTGCGTAGGTCAGAAATTTTTGTTTTTTGCTGTGTTACCCAACAGTAAGAACTGAAATACTAAAGCTTCTGGAGGCAGGTATAATTTACCCTATTGCTGATAGTAGATGGGTAATTCATGTTCATTGCGTTCCTAAGAAAAGAGGAATAACCGTTGTTCCTAATGATAAAAATGAACGTATTCCACAAAGAATCGTAACTGGTTATAGGATGGTAATTGATTTCAGGAAATTAAATAAAGCTACTCGGAAAGATTATTACCCCTTGCCTTTTATTGATCAAATGTAACAAAGACTATCTAAGCACACACACTTTCATTTTCTTGATGGATATTCTGGTTTCTCTCAAATACCTGTGTCAAAAGAAGACCAAGAGAAAACTACCTTTATAGGTCCTTTTGGAACTTATGCTTAGTGTATGCCTTTTGGTTTATGCAATGCACCCGCTACCTTTCACAGATTTATGAATGCTATATTCTCTGACTTCTGTGAAAAGATTGTTGAGGTTTTCATGGATGATTTTACCGTTTACAGGACTTCTTTTGATGATTGCTTGAGCAACCTTCATCGAGTTTTGCAGAGATGTGAAGAAACTAATCTTGTCTTGAATTGGGAGAAGTGCCACTTTATGGTGAATGAAGGTATAGTACTTGGGAATAAAATTTCTGAACGAGGCATTGAAGTGGACAAGGCTAAATTTGATGCAATAGAGAAAATGCCATGTCCAAAAGATATCAAATGTATAAGAAGTTTCCTTGGTTATGCTAGTTTTTATAGGTGTTTCATTAAAGATTTATCAAAGATTTGTAGGCGACTGACTAATCTTCTTCAAAAAATATATTCCTTTTGTTTTTGATGATGATTGTGTAGAAGACTTTGAAATACTTAAGGGAGCTTTGGTTTCTGCACCTATTGTCCAACCACATGATTGGAATCTACCATTTGAAATTATGTGTGATGTTAGTGATTATGTTGTTGGTGCTATTCTAGGGCAAAGAGTAGACAAGAAATTGAATGTGGTAAGTTTAGACCTGCTCAAAGAAATTATGCTACTACAGAAAGAATTTTTAGCAGTTGTGTTTGCATGTGATAAGTTTAGACCTTATATTGTTGATTCCAAAGTAACTATTCACATTGATCATGCTGCTATTAAATACCTTATGAACAGAAGGATGCTAAGCCTAGAATTATTAGGTGGGTGCTTTTACTTCAAGAATTTTACTTGCATATCGTTGATAGGAAGGGAGCTAAAAACCCTATAGCAGATAACTTGTCTAGGATGGAAAATGTTCTTGATGCCCCACTGCCTATTGATGATAATTTTCCTGATGAGCAACTTGCTATTATAAATACTTCACATAGTACTCCTTGGTACGCGGATTATGCTAATTACATTGTCGCTAAATATATACCACCTAGCTTCACCTATCAACAAAAGAAAAATTATTTTATGATTTATGACATTACTTTTGGGATGAGCTACATCTTTATAAAGAAGGAGTAGATGGTGTTATTAGACGTTATGTACCTGAGCATGAATAGGGACAGATCCTACGGAAGTGTCACTCTGAGGCTTATGGAGGGCACCATGCTGGAGACAGAACTGCACACAAGGTATTACAATTCGGTTTTTATTGGCCTACTCTTTTTAAAGATGCTCATAAGTATGTCCTTTCTTGTGATGAATGTCAAAGGATTGGCAACATTGGTAGACGTCAGGAAATGCCTATGAATTATTCACTTGCTATTGAACCATTTGATGTTTGGGGATTTGATTATATGGGACCTTTTCCCTCCTCTAATGGGTATACTCATATTCTAGTTGTTGTTGATTACGTTACTAAGTGCTAGAAGCCATTCCAACTAGTAGTGTTGATCATAACACTTCTATTAAAATGCTTAAAGATATAATTTCCCTGAGGTTGGGAGTTCCTAGATATTTAATGACTGCTGGTGGTTCACATTTTATTCATGGTGCTTTCCGTAAACTTCTAGCCAAATATGACGTTAACCATAGAAATGCATCACCATATCATCCTCAGTCTAATGTCCAAGTTGAATTGAGCAGTCGAGAAATAAAATTAATTTTGCAAAAGACTGTTAATAGATCTAGAAAGAATTGGTCTAAGAAACTTGATGATGCTCTATGGGCTTATAAAACTGCTTACAAAAATCCCATGGGGATGTCCCCTTATAAGATGGTCTATGGAAAAGCATGTCATTTACCTCTTCAGTTAGAACATAAGGCTTACTGGGCAATTAAATACCTTAATTATATGAATGGAGGATGCAAGCTTATGAAAATGCCAAGTTTATGAAAATAGGTCATTTGATATTAGTTCATTAGATGAACGGAGGATGCAAGCTTATGAAAATGCCAAGTTGTTTAAATAAAAATTTAAAAGATGGCATGACAAGAGAATTCAAAAGCGGGAATTCAATGTAGGAGACCTAGTTCTTTTGTACAATTCTCGTTTCAGATTTTTTGCAGGTAAGCTCCTCTCCAAATGGGAAGGCCCGTATGTTGTTGAGGAGGTCTATCGCTCCGGCGCTATAAAGATTAATAACTTCGAAGGCAAAAATCCGAGAGTGGTAAATGGGCAAAGAATTAAGCATTATATCTCAGGTACACCCATTAATGTTGAAACTAATATTATTCAAGTGATAATACCGGAGGAGCACATAAGAGAAACCTTCCGAGACCCTCCAGAAACCTGAAAAAGGAGTAGGCACATGATACGGTAAGTAAACCGACTCCAAAAATTCTAGAAAAATATGTTCTGTTGGTTTTGGTATTTTGAAAATTCCAAAAATAAAAAGGAGTCACGGGGACCCACGAGGGAGGCACAAGCCAACAGGGCGAGCCCACCCCCTGGGCGCGCCCTAATGGCTTGTGGGGCCCTCGTGTGCTTCCTGGACTCCGTTTTCTTCCCGAACACTTATTCTGACCTAGAAAAAAATCATTATATATACTCTCGTATGTTTTGACCATCGCATCGCAAGTTTCTCCTTTGTTCTTGTTTCGGGCTGTTTGTCTCACAGACCTAGATCGCCATGATGTCGCCAAGCTCCTCCAAGGACAAGTTCTTTGAGAAGGTCATCAACCTTTACCTGCCGGACATGATGAAGCACCCTCAAGCCATTGAGATGCATGAGGGGGTGCTCCACATCTGGTATGTTCAAGGCCCCAAGAAGGAGTGGAGCGAGAAGGCTAGGCTTGCAACAGTGGAGCAGGAGATCTTCAAGTGCCAAGGGATGGTTGAACGTGGTCTGAGTGCTAACCACTCTATGATTGCGGACTTCATCCGAGAAAACAAGATGGACACAAGGAATGTGGGAGATGCTCTCTTCAAGCTTCAAGAGTGGATCGAGCATCTCCAAGCTCAAATCTATGACCTGCAAAACCAAAACTGTTAGTATGAATCCAGGTTTAAAAGGATGAGCATCGCTGCCGATTTTAGGATTTCGGAGACAAGATCTTCTTTCTATGATGGAGAGCCTATGCCTTGGAAGATGGAGGACAAGCCTACTACATCATCACCACCTTCACCCAAGAGGGGCGCTTGAGTACATGGGTATGGGCACCACCCTTAGCTTGCTCCAAGCTTGGGGGAGGTGCCCCGGTATCATATCACCATCACCTTTTTACCATTACCATCTATCTTAGTTTGATCCTTAGCTATTTCGTGATTTAGGAAAATAAAATTTCATATTTGCTTTGCTTAGAATTTTTGCTTTGAGATCTATCTATCCTTGTAATCGAGTGTGAGAGCTATATAATAAAGATTAGTTGGCTTTGTGTGCTTTACTCTCATGCACCTATCATCATAGCATGGCAATAAAGAGAAATAGAAAGATCATATGCTTATCTCATGAGGAGTAATGACTTCAGAAAGAAAAATGTATAAGTAGGGATGGCAATGGGTACCCATTACCCACGTACCCGGCAGGTAAAAACCCTATTAGGGTAAGGGTATGGGACAAAAAATTACCCATGGGTATATAAATAGGGAAATCTCAAACCCATCGGGTAGAGCGGGTACGGATATGGGATCATGTAACCCATACCCGCATACCCATGTATCCTTATAAAATCTAACAAGTATGAACAAATTACCTCTACACTTTGTCGTGAGTTTGTGAACTTAGAATGTATGACTATGTGCTATTGTTTTTGACTATGTGTTGATGTTTTGTTGTGTCGTTATTTACAAGAAAGTGTTGATGTTTATAAAATGTGTTGTTGTGTATGATGTGTTGTTGTTTGTAAGTTATTATGTGTTTTTCATAAGTTATGATTATATGTTGTTGTTTATGATTATGCGATGCTCAAATTGATTTTATGCAAACGTGGGTATTTTTACCCGCGGGTACCAGTTTACCCTGTCGGGTGACGGGTATGGGAAAAAATTGTACCCACTAGCGGGTATGGGTACGGGTGATGGGTAAGCTCAAATGGGACGGGTAAGGGTATGGGGTGGCTCGACCCGTACCCAAACCCTGCGGGTGCCATCCCTAGGTATAAGTGATAAAAGAAGTAGAGAATAAATAAACATAGCCTTAGTAATTGATATAATCTATGCAAGATTATGATAGAGAAGAGGAGATTGACATATAAATACACTATCTTGGACACCTTCTATGATTGTGAGTCCCCATCAAATATTATATAACTAGTCATCAACCCGTGCCCATGCTGCACAGGCTAGTTGTTTTAGTAGCATGTGAATATTTAAACAAAGTAACATTTCTTGTTTGTTAACTAATATCACAAACTGAAATATAAGAATATATATAGAATTTGGAAAAATGGCCAAGCTTTGATAGTTTTGTGGCATAATTCATGGTAAGTGAGTATATATAAATTAGGAGTATCTCCAGAAAGTGAGCAAAAATGAAATAGTTTATATGACATAAATTAACAAATATATATTGGAGGAACAGAGGAGTTAACAAATAGTTTTGAGATGTTGTAGGTCCTATTTTCAAACCTTAGATTATAAAGTACATGGAGTAAGATTAGTGAATGTAATAACTCAGTAGCACAATAAGATCCTTAGTAAATTCATGAAATTTGAAGATGTAATATCAATGTGCTGAGCAATTCGACGGGAACCAAGTGGGATGTTACCATAACGGTACAATATGAATTTCAAGTAATGGGTGAAGCGTTCAACAATCAGTCTGAATTCCATGCGATGATCAGTTTTTCTTCACAATTAACTGGAGTTTGGCCTTTTCTCCATAGAATAGTAAGCATGCATTCACCACAATGGATATTATTTTTAGCTTAGCTTGCATGTAACATGTTGGAAGGAAAGGGGGAAATGTTGTGAGGATAAGAAGGTAGGATGAGAAGAATTATCACGTATCTGATGTCTTACTGGCATGAGCACTTTTCATTCTCCTTGTGAGAGGATAAAAGAGGAGTCGACAGTGAGCAGAAAATAAATACATTCAAAGAATTCCCAAAATACAATGCTAAAAACAGTATTCTTACAGGAGATGGCATTGATGTTCTTACACAAACTTAAAGGACAATATGGCATAAAATTAAACATAATTTAACCCATTGCAAACATTAGCGAATATAATAAAAATATAAACTCAACATATAATTTCTTACTTGTGTTTAATTGGGGGAAATTTGATCGGCTAAGGTGTTTAAGTGCAATGTTGGGGATATCGCTTACCAGGAACTTACCGGTCAACCCAAGATAAGGGGTAAATCGCCTGGTTAATTGGCATAACAACCGATTTATTGGCATATCGGCTAATTTATCGGTCGATTTATCTTATTGGTCAGACACCAGTAAGCGATAAATCGGCCGATTTATCGACATATTAGGGGATATCTTGAACAATGTTTAAGTGTACATCCAGAAATATTAGATCAAGTGATTAAAAAGGAGTAATGAACATAGGTAATATAAATTGGAAGTCTAAACAGATACATGCAGTACTGAAGTCCCTTTTACGCGTAGATGGGAATAATGCTCCATACTCTGCATTAAATTAAATCAACCCTTGCTTCTTAAAAATTGCATTCCCCATAAATTCTGTATTATTACCTTTTGTGCAATAGAGTCGTGACCAAAGGAACCTACCAACAACAGAACTCAGAGCAAGCCTCAAAACTAACACAAAACAATTGTATTACTTCAAAATTTGATTAATATGTACCCTAGTACTCAACTATTGTAGCAGACCTTGAGAGATACATAGCACAACGACATCCTATAACTTTGAGACTTCGCTCCCATCACTGGCAAATTGTAGTAGAGAGATGACAACTCAACTTGGAAAAAATGGAAGATTATGGAACTTGGATTCATTTAAGGATGAAAGATACAAAAATAGAATATTATCATAGAAATTTACACTAATTAGCAGTATTAGGGTAATAGTCAGTTTGCTTTTTGAAAGAAAACATCACTAGTAGAAGACAGGGCTTTCGTTCTAGCCGGATTGGAGCAATAGTCCCGGTCGCATTACGAATCGGGACTAATGCAAGCATTAGTCCCAGTTCGAGCGGCTAGGACGCCGGACGGGGCTCGGTAGGCATCAGTCCCGGTTCGAATGGGACCTTTAGTCCCGGTTGCAGACACCAACAGGGACTAAAGGGGTTGCGACAGGCGCGATACCCATTAGTCCCGGTTGGTGTCTCAAACCGGAACTAAAGGTATGTCTTCACTCCCGGTTTTAGACCCCAACTGGGACTAAAAATTTGCCTATATATATCCTCAACCCTGCCCGCCCTCCCATCTGTCTTTTCCTCATAGAAGGTGGGAGGTGGGTGCTAGTTTGTTTTCCCTTCCTATGCACAAGAGGTGGTCATTGAAATTCCTGAGAGCACATGATGCCACTTGAGGCCACACAATCCATTCTTCTCCTCTATTCTTCCTCCAAGCTTGACCTCCAAGCACCATTTTCCCCAAGATTTGTCTAGATTTGGCAGTGCACCAACTATCCAAGTGTTCTAAAAGGTTAAAAAAACTTCATCATTTCATCTATCATTGCTAGTTTAGCTCATTTCATGCTCTAGAATTAGAGTGATTTGTGGGTTTTAGTGGAGGAGTGTATGTGGGAGTTTATTTGATTTAGGTGTAATTTGAGCTCAAATTAACTTCTTAGTTTGCATGTGTGTAGGTGTGGTTTAGGGTGTCATCCCGTTCCCGTCCCCGTCCACATGACAATCAATCGCCCATGCCGATCTCGTCGCCGGCACCACCATGGTGAGCCTCTTGTTCTTATATTTTTTTAATCTTACTTGTATGATTTAGATAGTTACTTGTATAATTTTCTTACTTGTATTATTGTTTGTTATTATATAGTGTCATGGTTTTGATATCCGCCCCCGTCGGCCTTCGTCCGGTCTATGATTCGGATGTGGTATATTATCTTTTATAACTATTTGTTTCATTTAGTGTTTATTACAATTATGCCGACCAACTTGACATGGATATTTTTATCTAGGAGGTATGTGAACCAGAAATTCCAACCGACCCTCTTGTCGAGAGGTTAAATTTAGTTGAAAAAGAAAAGAATTATTTGAAAGAAAAATTGAAAAGAATTAAAGAAGAGAAGATGAAATTGGCGTTGCATGTTGCCGATGTCGTCGATCTACACAAGATCCAGATGGATGCAATGCGCTTGAAGATTAGACAGATTAGAAAATATGCCATTAATAAAGAGGCTTAGTATTATTATGATGTTGGATCAATTATTACCTTAGTTGTGATTTTGATCGCTTTTGTTGTTGCATTTAAATGTTTTACATAGTTGTATGTTAGTTTCAATGTATGTTTTAGATGCTCTAGATAGTTGTATGTTGTTTTATGAGAACTATGTATGAACTTTATGTATTTATTTTTGTTGTAATAACATTTGATCACTACTGTACTTTGGTTTTAATGTTATGAACTTGTATTAATTTGGTCATTTCTCTATTCATGATGTTCTGTAATGGTTTTAGATATACTTAATTATATAATGCAGATGAATTGGCAATGGGTGTACGGTGACCGACGCACTGCCGAGTACATTACGGACCTGCATAATTTTATTGGTGTGGCTCAGGCAAACAGTCTGAATGGTTTTATGTGTTGGTCCATGTGTTGACTGTGAGAATAAGAAGGATTACTCTTCCTCGAAAATCCTTCACACCCACCCGCTTCGGTCCGGTTTCATGCCCAGCTATAATTGTTGGACCAAGCACGGAGAAAGAGGGGTTATGATGGAAGACAATGAAGAAGAGGAGGAGGATGACAACTATCCTATGTTCCCTGAATACGGTGATACTGCAACGGGGGAAGCTGAGATCAAGTGGCACCAGATGTGCCCGCTGATGATCTTTGCCCGGTCATTGTTGATGCACACATAGAATGCGAAAGTGAAAAGGAGAAGTTGAAGTTGGAGCGCATGTTAGAGGATCACAAAAAATTGTTGTACCCAAATTGCGAAGATGACAACAGAAAGCTCGGTACCACACTGGAATTGCAGCAATGGAAGGCAGAGAATGGTTTATCTGACAAGGGATTTGAGAAAATAATGAAGAAGAAGCTTCCAAAGGATAACGAATTGCCCGCCAGTTCGTACGAAGCAAAGAAGGTTGTCTGCCCTCTAGGATTAGAGGTGCAGAAGATACATGCATGCCCTAATGACTACATCCTCTACCGCGGTGAGGAGTACGAGAATTTGAATGCATGTCCAGTATGCGGTGCATTGCACTATAAGATTAGCCGCCATGACCCTGGTGATGTTGAGGGCGAGCGCCCCAGGAACAGGGTTCCTCCCAAGGTGATGTGGTATGCTCCTATAATACCACGGTTGAAACGTTTGTTCCAAAACAAAGAGCATGCCAAGTTGTTGCGATGGCACAAAGAAGACCATAAGAAAGACGGGATTTTGAGAGTACCCGCTGATGGGTCGCAGTGGAGAAAAATCGATAGAGAGAGAGAGAGAGAGAGTTCCCGGACTTTGCAGATGATGCAAGGAACTTATGGTTTGCTCTAAGTATAGATAGCATGAATCCTTTTGGGGAGCAGAGCTGCAGTCATAGCACCTGGCCTGTGACTCTATGTATCTACAACCTTCCTCCTTGGTTGTGCATGAAGGGTGATACGTCCATTTTGCATCATTCTTTTATATTGATATTTATTGCATTATGGGCTGTTATTACACATTTTGATGCAATACTTATGCCTTTTCTCTCTGATTTTACAAGGTTTACATGAAGAGGGAGAATGCCGGCAGCTGGAATTCTGGACTGGAAAAGGAGCAAATATGAGAGACCTATTCTGCACAACTCCAAAAGTCCTGAAAAGTTACGGAGAATTATTTCGGAATATATAAAAAATATTGGGAGAAAGAAATACCAGAGGGGACCCACCAGGAGGTCACAAGCCAGGGGGCGCGCCTTACCCCCTGGGCGCGCCCCTGTGGCTTGTGGGCCCCCTGGCAGGCCTCCGGTGCCCATCTTCTGCTATATGGAGGGTTTTGACCTGGAAAAAATCATAAGAGAGCTTTCGGGACGAAGCGCTGCTATCTCGAGGCGGAACCTGGGCAGAAGCAATCTAGGGCTCCGGCGGAGCTGTTCTGCCGGGGAAACTTCTCTCCCAGAGGGGGAAATCAAAGCCATCGTCATCACCAATGATCCTCTCATCGAGGGTGGGTCAATCTCCATCAACATATTCACCAACACCATCTCCTCTCCGAACCCTAGTTCATCTCTTGTATCCGATCTTTGTCTCAAAACCTCAGATTGGTACCTGTGGGTTGCTAGTAGTGTTGATTACTCCTTGTAGTTGATGCTAGTTGGTTTACTTGGTGGAAGATCATATGTTCAGATCCTTAATGACCATTAATACTCCTCTGATTATGAACATGAATATGCTTTGTGAGTAGTTATGTTTGTTCCTGAGGACATGGGATAAGTCTTGTTATAAGTAATCATGTGAATTTGGTATTCGTTCGATATTTTGATGAGATGTATGTTGTCTCTCCTCTAGTGGTGTTATGTGAACGTCGACTACATGACACTTCACCATTGTTTGGGCCTAGAGGAAGGCATTGGGAAGTAATAAGTAGATGATGGGTTGCTAGAGTGACAGAAGCTTAAACCCTAGTTTATGCGTTGCTTTGTAAGGGGCTGATTTGGATCCACATGTTTCATGCTATGGTTAGATTTATCTTAATTCTTCTTTCGTAGTTGCGGATGCTTGCGAGAGGGGTTAATCATAAGTGGGAGGCTTGTCCAAGTAAGGACAGCACCCAAGCACCAGTCCACCCACATATCAAATTATCAAAGTAACGAACGCGAATCATATGAGCATGATGAAAACTAGCTTGACAGAAATTCCCATGTGTCCTCGGGAGCGCTTTGCTTTACATAAGAGTTTGTCCAGGCTTGTCCTTTGCTATAAAAAGGATTGGGCCACCTTGCTGCACCATTGCTACACTTGTTACTTGCTACCCGTTACAAATTATCTTTCACAAAACTATCTGTTACCGATAATTTTAGTGCTTGCAGAGAATACCTTACTGAAAACCGCTTGTCATTTCCTTCTGCTCCTCGTTGGGTTCGACACTCTTACTTATCGAAAGGACTACGATAGATCCCCTATACTTGTGGGTCATCAAGACTATTTTCTGGCGCCGTTGCCGGGGAGTGAAGCGCCTTTGGTGAGTGGAATTTGGTAAGGAAAAATTTATATAGTGTGCTGAAATTTACTGTCACTTGTTACTATGGAAAATAATCCTTTGAGGGGCTTGTTCGGGGTATCTTCACCTCAACCGGAAGCACAAAGATTTGCTCCTCAACTTACTTAACCTACTGAAAATATTTATTATGAAATTCCTTCGGGTATGATAGAGAAACTGCTAGCTAATCCTTTTGCAGGAGATGGAACACTACATCCTGATTTGCATCTAATCTATGTGGATGAAGTTTGTGGATTATTTAAGCTTGCAGGTTTGCCCGAGGATGATGTCAAGAAGAAGGTCTTTCCTTTATCTTTGAAGGACAACGCATTGACATGGTATAGGCTATGTGATGATATTTGATCATGGAACTACAACCGATTGAAATTGGAACTTCATCGGAAGTTTTATCCTATGCATCTGGTTCATCGTGA
Organism: Elymus sibiricus; assembly: GCA_039707655.1. Taxonomy (NCBI): domain Eukaryota; kingdom Viridiplantae; phylum Streptophyta; class Magnoliopsida; order Poales; family Poaceae; genus Elymus; species Elymus sibiricus. The sequence continues at coordinate 370,446,953 of CM077675.1, read as the reverse complement.
TCGGAATTATATTTATAATTTTTGGCCTCGTGAAGGAGAAAGTATCGCTCAAGCTTGGAGGAGGCTTAAGTCAATGTTATATTCATGCCCCAATCATGAGCTCCCAAGGGAAATTATTATTCAGAATTTTTATGCTCGGCTTTCTCATAATGATCGATCCATGCTCGATACTTCTTGTACTGGTTCCTTTATGAAGAAGGATATTGAATTCAAATGGGATTTATTGGAAAGAATTAAACGCAACTCTGAAGATTGGGAACTCGATGAAGGTAAGGAGTTAGGTATAAACCTTAAGTTTGATTGTGTTAAATGCTTTATAGACACCGATGCTTTTCGTGAATTTAGCACTAAATATGGACTTGACTCTGAGATAGTAGCCTCTTTCTGTGAATCTTTTGCTACTCATGTTGATCTTCCTAAGGAGAAGTGGTTTAAATATCATCCTCCCATTGAAGTGAAAGTAGTTGAACCTATTAAAGTTGAAGAGGAAACTATTATTTATAATGTTGATCCTGTTATTCCTGCTACTTATATTGAGAAACCACCTTTTCCTGTTAGAATAAATAAACATGCTAAAGCTTCAACTATGGTTCGTAAGAGTTATACTAGAACACCTACACCCCCTGAACAAATCAAAGTTGAACCGAGTATTGCTATGGTTAAAGATCTCTTGGTTGATAATATTGATGGGCATGTTATTCATTTCTGTGATGAAGCTGCTAGAATTGCTAGACCGGATACTAAAGATAAACATAGACCTATTGTTGGCATGCCTGTTGTTTCTGTTAAAATAGGAGATCATTGTTATCACGGCTTATGTGATGTGGGTGCTAGTGTGAGTGCAATTCCCTTTACCTTATATCAAGAAATTATGAATGATATTGCACCAGCTGAATTAGAGGAAATTGATGTTACCATTAAGCTTGCTAATAGAGAAACTATAGCACCTATTGGGATTGTTAGAGATGTTGAAGTCTTGTGTGGGAAAATAAAATATCCTACTGATTTTCTTGTTCTTGGTTCCCCACAAGATGATTTTTGTCCCATTATATTTGGCAAACCTTTATTGAATACTGTTAATGCTAGGATAGATTGTGAGAAAGAAACTGTTACTATAAGTTTTGGGGATGTGTCTCATGAGTTTAATTTCTCTAAATTTCATAGACAACCCGATGATAAACAATTGCCTAGTAAGGATGAAATTATTGGTCTTGCTTCTATTGTTGTGCCTCCTACTGATCCTTTAGAACAATATTTGCTAGATCATGAAAACGATATGCATTTGAATGAAAGGAATGAAATTGATAAGATTTTCTTTGATCAGCATCCTATTTTGAAACACAACTTGCGTGTTGAAATACTTGTGGATCCTCCTCCACCCAAGGGTGATCCCGTGTTTGAGCTTAAACAATTACCGGATACTCTGAAATACGCTTATCTTGATGAAAAGGAGATATATCCTGTTATTATTAGTGCTAACCTTTCAGAGCATGAAGAAAAGAGATTATTGAAAACTCTGAGGAAGCACCGTGCTGCTATTGGATATACTCTTGATGATCTTATGGGCATTAGTCCCACTCTATGTCAGCATAAAATTAATATGGAGCCTGATGCTAAACCAGTTGTTGATCACCAACGACGGTTAAATCCTAAAATGAAAGAAGTGGTGAGAAATGAAATATTAAAGCTTCTGGAGGCAGGTATAATTTATCCTATTGCTGATAGTAGATGGGTTAGTCCCGTTCATTGTGTTCCTAAGAAGGGAGGTATTACCGTTGTTCCTAATGATAAAAATGAATTGATTCCGCAAAGAATTGTTACAGGATATAGAATGGTAACTGATTTTAGGAAATTAAATAAAGCTACTAGAAAAGATCATTACCCTCTACCTTTTATTGATCAAATGCTAGAAAGACTATCCAAACACACACACTTCTGCTTTCTAGATGGTTATTCTGGTTTCTCTCAAATACCTGTGTCAAAAGAGGATCAAGAAAAGACCACTTTTACTTGTCCTTTCGGTACCTTTTCTTATAGACGTATGCCTTTTGGTTTATGCAATGCACCTGCTACCTTTCAAAGATGTATGATGGCTATATTCTCTGACTTTGGTGAAAAGATTGTTGAGGTTTTCATGGATGATTTCTCCGTTTATGGAACTTCTTTTGATGATTTCTTGAGCAACCTTGATCGAGTTTTGCAGAGATGTGAAGAAACTAATATTGTCTTGAATTGGGAAAAGTGCCACTTTATGGTTAATGAGGGAATTGTCTTGGGACACAAAATCTCCGAAAGAGGTATTGAAGTTGATAAAGCTAAAGTTGATGCTATTGAAAAAATGTCGTGCCCTACGGATATCAAAGGTATAAGAAGTTTCCTTGGTCATGCTGGTTTCTATAGGAGGTTTATTAAAGACTTCTCTAAGATTTCTAGGCCTCTCACTAATCTTTTGCAAAAAGATGTTCCATTCGTTTTTGATGATGATTGTGTAGAAGCATTTGAAATTCTTAAGAGAGCCTTGATCACTGCACCTGTTGTTCAACCGCCTGATTGGAACTTACCCTTTGAAATTATGTGTGATGCTAGTGATTATGTTGTTGGTGCTGTTCTAGGACAAAGAGTTGATAAGAAATTAAATGTTATCCATTATGCTAGTAAAACTCTAGACAATGCTCAAAGAAACTATGCTACCACTGAAAAGGAATTTTTAGCAGTTGTGTTTGCTTGTGATAAGTTCAGACCTTATATTGTTGATTCCAAAGTAACTGTTCACACTGATCATGCTGCTATTAAATATCTTATGGAAAAGAAAGATGCTAAACCTAGACTTATTAGATGGGTTCTTCTGCTACAAGAATTTGATTTGCATATTATTGATAGAAAGGGTGCTGAGAACCCCGTAGCAGACAACTTGTCTAGGTTAGAAAATGTTCTTGATGACCCACTACCTATTGATGATAGCTTTCCTGATGAACAATTAGTTGTCATAAATGCTTCACGTAATGCTCCATGGTATGCTGATTATGCTAATTACATTGTTGCTAAATTCATACCACCTAGTTTCACATACCAACAAAAGAAAAAGTTCTTCTATGATTTAAGACATTACTTTTGGGATGACCCACATCTTTATAAACAAGGAGTAGATGGTGTTATTAGATGTTGTGTACCTGAGCATGAACAGGAATAGATCTTACACAAGTGTCACTCCGAGGCCTACGGAGGAGACCACGCTGGAGATAGAACTGCACACAAGGTATTACAATCTGGTTTTTATTGGCCTACTCTCTTCAAGGATGCTCGTAAGTTTGTCTTGTCTTGTGATGAATGTCAAAGAATTTGTAATATTAGTAGACGTCAGGAAATGCCTATGAATTACTCTCTTGTTATTGAACCATTTGATGTTTGGGGTTTTGATTATATGGGACCTTTTCCAAAATCCAACGGGTATACTCATATTCTAGTTGCTGTTGATTATGTTACTAAGTGGGTAGAAGCTATTCCAACTAGTAGTGCTGATCATAACACTTCTATTAAAATGCTTAAAGAAGTTATTTTCCCTAGATTTGGAGTCCCTAGATATTTAATGACTGATGGTGGTTCACACTTTATTCATGGTGCTTTCCGTAAATTGCTTGCTAAGTATGATGTTAATCATAGAATTGCATCTCCGTATCATCCTCAGTCTAGTGGTCAAGTAGAATTGAGAAATAGAGAAATTAAATTGATCTTGCAAAAGACTGTTAATAGATCTAGAAAGAATTGGTCTAAGAAACTTGATGATGCATTATGGGCTTATAGAACTGCTTACAAAAACCCTATGGGTATGTCTCCGTATAAAATGGTTTATGGTAAAGCGTGTCACTTACCTCTAGAACTAGAACATAAAGCTTATTGGGCAATCAAAGAGCTCAACTATGATTTCAAACTTGCTGGAGAGAAGAGGTTATTTGACATTAGCTCACTTGATGAATGGAGAACCCAGGCCTATGAGAATGCCAAGTTGTTTAAAGAAAAGGTTAAGAGATGGCATGATAAAAGGATACAAAAGCGTGAATTCAATGTAGGTGATCATTTCTTGTTATACAATTCTCGTTTAAGATTTTTTGCAGGAAAACTTCTCTCTAAATGGGAAGGGCCTTACATTATCAAGGAAGTATATCGTTCCGGTGCCATCAAGATCAACAACGCCGAAGGCACAAATCCGAAGGTGGTAAACGGGCAAAGAATCAAACACTATATCTCAGGTACTCCCATAAATGTTGAAACCAATATTATCAATACCATAACTCCGGAGGAGTACATTAGGGAGACCTACCAGAATGTTTCAGACTCCGAAAAGGAATAGGTATGTGATACGGTAAGCAAACCGACTCCAAAACTTTTCCAATGGCAATTTTTCTCTGTTTTGGAATATTTAATAAATTAGGAAAATTTAAAGTAGTCCGAAAAGTGCACGAGGAGGGGACAAGCCAGGGGGGTGTGCCCTACCCCCCTGGGCGCGCCCCTGTGGCTTGTGGCCACCCCGTGCATCATCCGGACTCCGTTTTCTTGTGGTACACTCCTTTATGTCGGTAAAAATTCATTATATAATTTCCTGAAGGGTTGGACCTTCGTATCATGACAATACTTCCTGTTTTCGTTTTGAGCTGTTTCTGCAGCAGATTTAGAGCAGGATGTCTTCGCAAGAGTCGGTCGAGGATAGCCGTGCCTCTCGCCTGACACCGGGGCCTGGAGCATACAGCGAAGCCAACCACTTCGGGCAGGCCACGGAGGAAGAGATGGAGGCCAACTTGAAAAGGATGGATTCCATGGAGGAGGACCAAGTTACCTCTCGTCTACAACCTGGAGCCATGTTGGAGGAACTTCAGAGCTCAGCAATTCCTAATTCGGTCATCCCTCCCAATGCTAAATTTCTTACTTATGAAAATATGAAAAAGAGTGTTGCTTCTTCCCCCGCAGCAATGAAACATCCATGGGTGATGGGAGCTCTGACCGTCACTGGAAAACTTCGCAAGGAGATAATGGATCTTAGACAGCAAAATAACAAGCTTGAGGAGGAGAATCGCATTCTGAGGGGCATCATCGCCAAGAATATAACATCACCACCTCCGAAGAAAGACAACTAAACACATGGGTATGGGCACTCCCATTGGCTTGTGCCAAGCTTGGGGGAGGTGCCCCGGTATCGTATCACCATCACATCTTTTACTTTTAACGTTTTTCTCAGCTCGATCCTTTTGGTTATATCTTGATCTAGTAGAATAAAGTTTTTAGTGTGATCTATTTTTGAGTTTTTCTTTATGTTCCCCCTATGTTAGCGAGTCCGAGAGTTATATAATAAAAAGTAGTTTTGAGTTGAGGGCTTTGCTTGCTTGCTATGATCTTGGAAAAAGAAATAAAAAGAAGTATAGAATAAAAGCAAATAGTATATATGATGATCTTATGGGGAGTGATGACTTCACATATAAGAAGTATGTCGATTGAAATTTGTTGTGAGTTGACAAACATAGTGATTGGTCATTGCTGCAATTAAAAAGGAAGTAATAAAGAAAGAGAGGTTCACATATAAATATATTATCTTGGACATCTTTCATGATTGTGAGCACTCATTAAAATATTATATGCTAAGGAGTTGATGTTGGACAAGGAAGACAACATAATGAGTTATGTTTGCTTATTTCCGAATAGAAGTTATATTGTCATGGATCCTTTAACATGTGACGCTTGCTTCCACCCCATATCAGCCAAAACTTCCGCACCAAGTAGAGATACTACTTGTGCATCCAAATACCCTTAACCCAGTTTTGCCATGAGAGTCCACCATACCTACCTATGGATTGAGTAAGATCCTTCAAGTAAGTTGTCATCGGTGCAAGCAATAAAAATTGCTCTCTAAATATGTAAGATCCATTAGTGTGAGGAAAATAAACTTTATACGAACTTGTGATATGGAAGAAAAAAAAGCGACAGACTGCATAATAAATTATTTATCACAAGAGGCAATATAAAGTGACGTTTTTTTGCATTAAGAGATTGCACATCCAACTATAAAAGCGCATGACAACCTCTGCTTCCCACTGCGAAGGGCCTATCTGTTATCTTTACTTTCTAGTACTTACCTTTATGCAAGAGTCGTGGTGATCCTCACCACTTCCTTTATTTCGCCTTTTTCTCTTGGCAAGCGTCATGTGTTGGATAATGATCTAGACACATATATCCACTCGGATGTGGGTGATCATGAGTTATTTCTGTTGACATTACCCTTGAGGTAAATAGTTGGGAGGCAAAAATATAAGCCCCTATCTTTCTCTGTGTCCAATTGAAGCTTTGACCTCATAAGTACCGCGTGAGTGTTAGCAATTATGAAAGACTAAAAGATGATTGAGTATGTGGATTTGCTTTACAAGCTCTTATATTGACTCTTTCCGATGTTATGATAAATTGCAATTGCTTCAATGACTGAGATCATGGTTTGTTGGTTCTCAATAGAGTTCTTGATTCATATTTTACATTGTGAATGAATTGTTACTCTAGTATAAGAAATTATATATCAATAAGTGTTGCTGCTCTAAAGATGATCATGATGCTCTCATGTCCGTACTTTGTTTTATCGATACCTCTATCTCTAAACATGTGGACATATTTATCGATTTCGGCTTTCGCTTGAGGACAAGCGAGGTCTAAGCTTGGGGGAGTTGATACGTCCATTTTGCATCATGCTTTTATATTGATATTTATTGCATTATGGGCTGTTATTACACATTTTGATGCAATACTTATGCCTTTTCTCTCTTATTTTACAAGGTTTACATGAAGAGGGAGAATGTCGGCAGCTGGAATTCTGGACTGGAAAAGGAGCAAATATGAGAGACCTATTCTGCATAACTCCAAAAGTCCTGAAAAGTTACGGAGAATTATTTTGGAATATATAAAAAATATTGGGCGAAAGAAATACCAGAGGGGACCCACCAGGAGGTCACAAGCCAGGGGGGCACGCCTGAAAAGTTACCAGAGGGGACCCTATGGCTTGTGGGCCCCCTGGCAGGCCTCCGGTGCCCATCTTCTGCTATATGGAGGGTTTTGACCTGGAAAAAATCATCAGAGAGCTTTCGGGACGAAGCGCCGGTGTCTCGAGGCGGAACGTGGGCAGAAGCAATCTAGGGCTCCGGCGGAGCTGTTCTGCCAGGGAAACTTCTCTCCCGGAGGGGGAAATCGAAGCCATCGTCATCACCAACGATCCTCTCATCGAGAGGGGGTCAATCTCCATCAACATCTTCACCAGCACCATCTCCTCTCCAAACCCTAGTTCATCTCTTGTATCCGATCTTTGTCTCAAAACCTCAGATTGGTACCTGTGGGTTGCTAGTAGTGTTGATTACTCCGTGTAGTTGATGCTAGTTGGTTTAGTTGGTGGAAGATCATATGTTTAGATCCTCAATGACCATTAATACTCCTCTGATTATGAACATGAATATGCTTTGTGAGTAGTTATGTTTGTTCCTGAGCACATGGGATAAGTCTTGTTATAAGTAATCATGTGAATTTGGTATTCGTTCGATATTTTGATGAGATGTATGTTGTCTCTCCTCTAGTGGTGTTATGTGAACGTCGACTACATGACACTTCACCATTGTTTGGGCCTAGAGGAAGGCATTGGGAAGTAATAAGTAGATGATGGGTTGCTAGAGTGACAGAAGCTTAAACCCTAGTTTATGCGTTGCTTCGTAAGGGGCTGATTTGGACCCATATGTTTCATGCTATGGTTAGATTTATCTTAATTCCTTTTTCATAGTTGCGGATGCTGGCGAGAGAGGTTAATCATAAGTGGGAGGCTTGTCCAAGTAACGGCAGCACCCAAGCACCGGTCCGCCCACATATCAAATTATCAAAGTAACGAACGCGAATCATATGAGCATGATGAAAACTAGCTTGACAGTAATTCCCATGTGTCCTCGGGAGCGCTTTGCTTTATATTAGAGTTTGTCCAGGCTTGTCCTTTGCTACAAAAAGGATTGGGACACCTTGCTGCACCTTTGCAACATTTGTTACTTGCTATCCGTTACGAATTATCTTATCACAAAACTATCTGTTACCGATAATTTTAGTGCTTGCAGAGAATACCTTACTGAAAACCGCTTGTCATTTCCTTCTGCTCCTCGTTCGGTTCGACACTCTTACTTATCGAAAGTACTACGATACATCCCCTATACTTGTGGGTCATCAAAGGGGAAGTTCATTATGATGCCAGTGCTCATCAAAGGCCCTAACCAACCCGGCAACGACATTGATGTGTACCTAAGGCCATTAGTTGAAGAAGTTTTACAGTTTTGGGATTGTCATGGTATTTCTACGACAGATGCCACGGGGTGGCTTAGATCGTGGTTTGGGGCCGATGGGCGCCGATGGCGTCTGGAGGCGGGTGGTGGCGCGAGACACATGACGCCGAAGCTACACAGGTTCAGGGACCTCCGATGGAGGTAAAACCCCTAGTCCTGCCGATGTGATTATAAATGATCACGATACAGGGTGCTCCTTGAGCTGTTCGGGAGGAGGAAGACGGAGCTCTCGCTGCCAGCCTTACTTGCCTCTGAGTGGTGTGAGTGTGGATGTGTGTTCTCTTGTTCGATCCCCTTCCTCGGGAAGGCTGGGGCTGGCTTTATAGAGCAGTCGGGTGATATACAATAAGGGGGGGAAAGGGTGCGGACCCCAGCCATCAGCCTCTCAGGCTGGCCAGGGGTCCCGCCGGCTGTCGAGTCTTGTTGGGGCGCGGGGCCCACCGGCCGCACGCCACTGTGGCTCGCACGCCCGATCGTCAGGGAGCAGGTAAGCGCATGCCGGCCCCTGTGCCACCTCGCCCGGTCTAGTCCGGGGGCGTCAGCGGTCCCTGTAGCCTTGCTCCGTCGTTGTCAGCGGTCCCTGTAGCCATGCGCGCCCCATCCGGGGGGGTCTTGTCTCGTCGACGTATGCTAGTACGGGAGGATGGGACGGCCGCTGACCCGCCGGCTGCCACCGCAGCCAGCCGGCTGTGGCCAGCCGGCCAGCAGCATCGTGGCTGGTCGGGCCGCCCAGCGCCAGCCGGCCCAGAGGGCCAGCCGACCCCCAAATGTCTTGGAGTTGGGTTTCCTCCGCTTTGGTATAACCGGGGTCCATATCCCCGTAAGGGATAAAAAAAGGTGTACGTGTGTGGGATGAGCACAAACAGGAGGAATTTGAACTACGAGTGTTGCTGTTTGTAACCATCAATAATTGCCCTGCTCTTAGTAACCTTTCAGGATAGACAAACAAGGGATACAATGCATGCACACGCTATTTAGATGAGACTAAAGGTATATATTTGGATAAATTTAAGAAGGTTGTGTACCCGGGACATCGTCGATTTCTTCCGATCAGGCATCTCTTAAGAAAGAAAGGCAAGCATTTCAAAGGTGAGGCAGATCACCGGAAGAAGCCTGGCCACCGTACCAGTGATGATATATTTGATATGGTCAAAAATTTAAAAGTAATCTTTGGAAAGGGTCCGGGCGGTCAATCGGTTCCGAATGACGCTACCGGACACACGCCCATGTGGAAGAAGAAATCTATATTTTGGGACCTACCCTATTGAAAAGTCCTAGAGGTCAGCTCTGCAATCGACGTGATGCACGCGATGAAGAATCTTTGCGTGAACCTGCTAGGCTTCTTGGACGTGTATGGGAAGACAAAAGATACACCGAAGGCATAGCAGGACCAGCAAAGTATGCATGAATGAAAAAGACGGCATGCATCCAAAGCAGTATCAAGGTCCTGCCAGCTACGCTCTTACCAAACCAGAGAAGGAAATCTTTTTTGAATGGCTGAGCAGTATCAAGGTCACGTCTGGCTTCTCGTCGAATATAAAGGGAATAATAAATATGGCAGAGAAAAAAATTCCAAAACCTAAAGTCTCATGACTGCCACATGATTATGACGCAATTGCTTCTGGTTGCATTGAGGGGGCTTCTACCAGAAAATGTTCGATTATCCATTGTGAAGCTATGTGCATTCATCAATGCAATTTCTCAGAAGGTAATCGATCCATAAATCCTACCAAGGTTATAGAATGATTTGGTCCAATGTCTTGTCAGTTTCGAGTTGGTGTTCCCACCATCCTTCTTCAATATTATGAAGCACGTCCTAGTTCACCTAGTCGAAGATATTACCATTCCGGGTCCTATATTTCTACTCAATATGTTCCCCTTTGAGAGGTTCATGGGAGTCTTAAAGAATTATATTCATACCCGTGCTAGGCCAGAAGGAAGCATCTCCAAGGGCAATGGAACAAAGGAGGTTATTGAGTTTTGTGTTGACTTTATTCCTGACCTTAAGACGACTGGTGTTCCTAAATCGTGGCATGAGGGGAGACTGAGTGGAAAAGGCACGTCGGAAAGAAAGCAATAATATGTAGGGACGGGCATTCTTTCACTCAAGCACACTACACGGTTGAACAAAGTTCTACCTTGGTGGCCCCGTATATCAATGAACACAAGAATATTGTACGCTCCCAACACCCAGGGCAGTCTGAAGACTGGATTACACGTGCACACATGGCGACTTTCAGCGGTTGGTTGCAAACACATCTCACGAATAACACCACTGTTGGAGATCAGTTGTACTTGTTATCCAGGACACCATCTTCGACTGTATTGACTTTCCAAGGGTACGAGATAAATGGGAATACATTTTACACGATCACCCAAGATAAAAAGAGCACCAACCAAAACAGTGGTGTTCGCTTTAATGCAACACCAATAGGGAAAAGGACACATATTATGGTTACATAGAGGAGATATGGGAACTTGACTATGGACCTTCTTTTAAGGTCCCTTTGTTTCGGTGCAAATGGGTCAATCTGACAGGAAGCGGGGTAAAGGTAGACCCGCAGTACGGAATGACAACAGTGGATCTCAACAATCTTGGGTACATAGACGAACCATTCATCCTAGACAATGATGTGGATCAGGTTTTCTATGTGAAGGACATGTCTACCAAACCGAGAAAAAGAAAAGATAAGGAAGCGAACACATCATACGATGAGCCAAAGCACCACATAGTTCTTTCAGGGAAAAGAAACATCATGGGAGTGGAGGACAAGACAGACATGTCAAAAGATTATAATAAGTTTGATGAAATTCCTCCCTTCACAGTGAAGACTGACCCAAGCATCATGTTAAATGATGAAGATTCACCATGGTTACGGCGCAATCATAAGCAAGGGACATACGCGAAGCAAAAGTCTTATACCCAAGATCCCACTCTGGGATGTGACCGGCTTCACCGTCATCACTTTCTCTCTAGTGAGTCTCCGGACTTATAGCTGGAAAGTCCCACTTCGGACAAACAGGAGGAAATCTTTGTAAGCGTTAGGGTATACATGTGTTTTGGGTGTTCCTAGGGGTTACCCTAACACAAGCAAGCAAAAAGTTTCACTTTGCTACCCCTTCTGACGTCGGAATCTTTGTAAGAGCTAGGGCATTTTGGCATTTGAAACATGATTTTCGAGGATTTAATCAATGCAAATATGTCCAAACAAAATATGAATGTGTAGGTTATGTTAAGAAAAAGAATTTGACATCTTATTTGCTCCATTTGCTTAAGAGAACTGAAGATATGAATTTTGAAGTTCAAATAATGTCTTCAATTACGGTATTTAATCAATAAGTGCCAAATTAATTATGCAACTTCCTGCCAAAATGGTAATAGTTGATAGAAATATTCAAGATGAATCCACAGAAATTTGAATCAACTCATTTGGTTTAGTTTTCAAATTGTTACGCATTTTACAAGTATTAATTTCAATCTGCAAAATTGAATCTGTCAAATAATTTCTTGAGAATGAATATTAAAACTCCTCATGTTGACTAACAGAAACATAATATAATTTGGCAAAATAATAACAAGAAAACAAAAACTAAAATAATTAAAACAAAGGAAAAAAGTTATAAAACTAAAAGAGCTAAACAAAATCTGTTTTTGATTAAAAAAACCTATTTAAAATATCCTAAAAAATCCCAAAATTGAACATGCTCATAAAACACACTAATATTAAATAGCAGGAAATAGAATCACTCGAAAATCTATTTTTAAACTAAAGTTATTCACAAACTAGTGATTCACACAAATTTCAAAGAATTCAAATTTAAACTATTCAAATTTGAAAACTACTAGCACTAACGGAAAGTTCATAATTTTTGTTACCTAAAGCAAAAGGATTTTTGAGTGATACTAAGGGACCTTTAGTCCCGACTAAAGTTCCTTCTCCCACGCGGGAGCTGAGACCTTTAGTCCCAGTTGGTGGTTGCAACCTGGACTAAAGGTCCTTTAGTCCCGGTTCCAGCCACGAATCGGGACTAAAGGTCCTTCTCCGGCGCGGGAGCTAAGACCTTTAGTCCCGGTTGGTGGTTGTAACCGAGACTAAAGTCCCAAATTCGGCAGCCCAAATTCCGCACGGGAGCTGACCCTTTAGTCCCGGGTGGTGGTTGCAAACGGGACTAAAGGCTCAAATTTTCTTTTCTGTTTTGTTTTTCTAAACAGAACAATTTCTGTTTTTAGATTTTGAATAACTTTTAGAATATTTACAGTTTTTGAGTGAATCTTTTTGCTTTAGGTAAAAAAAATTATAAACTTTCTGTCAGTGCTAGTAGTTTTCAAATTTGAATAGTTTAAATTTGAATTCTTTGAAATTTGTGTGAATCACTAGTTTGTGAATAACTTAAGTTTAAAAATAGATTTTTGAGTGATTCTTTTTCCTATTATTTAATATTAGTGTGTTTTATTAGTATGTTCAATTTGGGAATTTTTAGGATATTTTAAATAGGTATTTTAATCAAAAACAGATTTTGTTTAGCTCTTTAAGTTTTATAACTTATCCTTTGTTTTAATTATTTTTGTTTCTGTTTTCTTGTTATTATTTTGCTAAATTATATTATGTTTATGTTAGTCAACATGAGGAGTTTTAATTTTCATCTTGAAGAAATTATTTGACAGATTCAATTTTACACATTGAAATTAATTCTTGTAAAATGCGTAACAATTTGAAAACTAAACCAAATGAGTTGATTCAAATTTCTGTGTATTCATGTTGACTATTTCTATCAACTAGTATCATTTTGACGGGAAGTTGCATAATTAATTTGGCACTTATTAATTAAATAATGTAATTGAAGACATTATTTAAACTTTAAAAATTCATATCTTCAGTTCTCTTAAGCCAAATGGAGCAAATAAGATGTCAAATTCTTTTTCTTAACATAACCTACACATTCATATTTTTTGGACATAATTGCATTGGTTAAATCCTCAAATATCATGTTTCAAATGCCAAAATGCTCTAGCTCTTACAAAGATTCCGGCGTCAGAAGGGGGTAGCAAAGTGAAACTTTTTGCTTGCTTGTGTTAGGGTAACCCCTAGGAACACCCAAAACACATGTATACCCTAACGCTTACAAAGATTCCCTCCGGTTTGTCCGAAGTGGGACTTTCTAGCTATAAGTCTGGAAACTCACTAGAGAGAAAGTGATGACGGTGAAGCCGGTCACATCCCAGAGTTGGATCTTTGGGTATAAGACTTTTTCTTCGCGTATGTCCCTTTCTTATGATTGCGTCGTAACCATGGAGAATCTTCATCATTTAACAGGATGCTTGGGTCAGTCTTCACTGTGAAGGGAGGAATTTCATCAAACTTATTATAATCTTCTGACATGTTTATCTTCTCCTCCACTCCCACAATGTTTCTTTTCCCTGAAAGAACTTTGTGACGCTTTGGCTCATCGTATGATGTATTCGCTTCCTTATCTTTTCTTTTTCTTGGTTTGGTAGACATGTCCTTCACATAGAAAACCTGAGCCACATCATTGTCTAGGACGAATGGTTCGTCTATATACCCAAGATTTTTGAGATCCACTGTTGTCATTCCATACTGCGGGTCTACCTTTACCTCGCCTCCTGTCAGATTGGCCCATTTTCACGAAACAAAGGCACCTATAAAGAAGGTCCATAGCCAAGTTCCCATATCTCCTCCATGTAACCATAATATGTGTCCTTTTCCCTATTGGTGTTTGTTGCATCAAAGCGGACACCACTGTTTTGGTTGGTGCTCTTTTTTATCTTGGTCGATCGTGTAAAATGTATTCCCATTTATCTCGTACCCTTGGAAAGTCAATACAGTCGAAGATGGTGTCCTAGACAACAAGTACAGCTGATCTCCAATAGTGGTGTTATTCGTGAGATGTGTTTGCAACCAACCGCCGAAAGTCGCCATGTGTGCACTGATACGTCTCCAACGTATCTATAATTTTTGTTTGTTCCATGCTGTTATATTATCATTCTTGCATGTTTTACAATCATTTTATAGCAACTTTATATCATTTTTTGGGACTAACCTATTGACATAGTGCCAAAGTGCCAGTTGTTGTTTTTTCTTGTTTTTTACTTCGGAGAATATCATTACCAAATGGAGTCCAATCGCGACGAAACTTTTTGGAGGATTTTTTTGGACTAGAAGAAGGTCGCTGGGCCAAAGAAGTAACCAGGAGGGAGCCCATGCCGCACACAACCCACCAAGGCGCGCCATGATGGGTTATGGCCGCCTCAGGAACCCCCTCCACTGCCTCTGATGCCTATAAACACCCAAATATTCAAAAAAACCCTAGGGGAGTCGACGAAAAATACATCCAGCCGCCGCAAGTTCCAGAACCGCGAGATCCAATCTAACACCATCACGAAGGGGTTCATCATCCTCATTGGTGCCTCTCCGATGATGCGTGAGTAGTCCACCATAGACCTACGGGTCCGTAGGCATTAGCTAGATGGCTTCCTCACTCTCTTTTGATTCTCAATACAATGGTCTCTTGGAGATCTATTTGATGTAAACTTTTGCGATGTGTTTGTTGGGATCCGATGAATTTTGAGTTCATGATCAGTTTCTATCCATGAATATTATTTGAGTCTTCTTTGATCTCTTATATGCATGATTACTTATAGCCTCGTATTTCTTCTTCGAATCTTTGGTTTAGTTAGGCCAACTAGATCGATTTTTCTTGCCATGGGAAGAGGTGCTTTGTGACGGGTTCGATCTTGCGGTGTCCTCTCCCAGTGACAGAAGGGGCAGCGAGGCACGCATGTATTGTTGATATTAAGGATAACAAGACGGGGTCTATTCCTACATGAATAGATCTTGTCTACATCATGTCACCGTTCTTATTGCATTACTCCATTTTTCCATGAACTTAATACACTAGATGCATGCTGGATAGCGGTCGATGTGTGGAGTAATAGTTGTAGATGCAGAATCGTTTCGGTCTACTAATCTTGGACGTGATGCCTATATAATGATCATCACCTTGGATAGTGTCATGATTATTTGATCTTCTATTAATTGCCCAACAGTAATTTGTTCACCCACCGTGTGCTATACTCATGAGAGAAGCCACTAGTGAATCCTACGGCCCCCGGGTCTACTTTTCCAACATATTGCTTTTCGATCTATCTTTTTGCCGCTTTTGTTTTCAGATCTATTATTCCAAAAAACCAAAAATACCTTGCTGCACTTTTTATTTGCCTCTTTTATTTTGTGTTGTTGTGAGATCTATCTATCCAATCTATCACTACCTAATCTATCTTTTTACCGTGGAGAGATTGTCAACTTCTCTTTCTCGTCGGGTTGCAAGTTTTTGTTCTTTGTGTGCAAGTGTTGTTTACATAGAGTTGCGTGATCCTCCTACTGGTTCGATACCTTGGTTTCATAACTGAGGGAAATACTTACCGTCGCTATGCTACATCATCCCTTCCTCTTTGGGGAAATACCGACGCAGTCTCAAGCCATGTCAAAGGTATTTTTGGCGCCGTTGCCGGGGAGGAAGCGGTCTCTTCTACATGCCAATCTCTGGCGCTGAGGAAACACCATCAACACCTATCAGGTTCCTAATCACAAATCCCATCTCCTTGCAATTACATTATTTGTCATTTGCCTCTCGTTTTCCTCTCCCCCACTTCACCAAATTTGCTGTTTTATTCGCCCTCTTTTTCGTTTGCCTTTTTCTCATCGGATCTCTTTTTGTTTGCTTGTGTTGCCATGTGCCTCCTATTTGCTTGCATCTTTGCTTGCTAAAAATTTATTGATATGGATCTTCATCCACTTGCTAATCTTTTCAAAAGACCAAATTATGATGAACCAATTGCTAGTGAGTTGAGTGCACTTGATTATCTCTATGAAGTTTTGTTTGAAAATCATGAATCTGAAAATTTTGATGAAGTGTTGAAAGAAGAAATTTATAAGGTGATTCATGATAGCTCCTTGATTGAAAAGCATGATTGCAATGATGTTACTATAAATTATATTAATGTCAATTATGTTAATGATATGCAAAGCCACAAGCTTGGGGATGCTATGTTTGATGAAGATGATATTTTTAGTCCCCCAAGTTTTGATGAGCAAATTTATTATGATTGCATGCCTCCTATTTATGATGATTGTGATGACACGTATGCTATAATGAGTAATGATAGCCATGAAACTTATCATCATGGTTTTAATTTGCAATGTGGTTATGTAAATCAAGTGTATCATGATAGTTGTTTTGTTGAGTTTGCTCCCACTACCATAGATGAAAACTAATTTGCTTATGTCGAGAGTAATGAAAATTCTATGCCTGTGCATCATGGAAAGAATGATTTATTTGATAGTTATATTGTTGAGTTCCTTCATGATGCTACTGAAATTTATTATGAGGGAGGAACATATGCTTGTAGGAATTGCAATAATCTCATGTTTCCTCTCTATGTGTTCACAGTTTTGAAGTTATGGTTGTTTTGCCTTCCTATGCTAGTTGATTCTTGTTCCCATAAATTGTTTGCTCACGAAATCCCTATGCATAGGAAGTGGGTTAGACTTAAACGTGCTTGTCATGAGATTCACAATGCTCTCTTGCATATTTTAATAACTATGTTTTATGCGAGCATCATTGAAATCATTATACCTAGCTAGGGGCGTAAAACGACATCGCTTGTTCGGAGGCAACCCAATAAATAAATAAATTGTCATCTTTTTCTTTCTGTTTTTGAGTGTTGACACAATTATGCCTCTGTTATGACTGTGTTTTTATGTTTTATTTAGTGTTTGTGCCAAGTAAATCCTTTAGGATGATTCATAAGATGAGTCGAAACAATGCTGAATCTGAAACAGAAACTTTGCCTCCAGTGCGCGAATTTTCATTTTTTACTGGAGCGTGATAATGAGATGAAATTTTAACGCAGTGTTTCTATACAAATTCTTTACGTTTTCCTAATTTTTAAGAATTTTTAGAGTTACAAAAGTATGTTTAGAGTATAGATTACTACAGACTGTTCTGTTTAAGACAGATTCTGTTTTCGTTGCATTGTGTGCTTGTTTTGATGAATCTATGGTTTGTATTGAAGGGTATAAGCCATGGTAAAGTTAAAATACAGTAGGTATAATGCAATAATTAAATTTAAATGAGTTTGCAACAGTACTTAAAGTGGTGATTTGCTTTATTATACTAACGGATCTCACAAAGATTTTGTTGAGTTTTGTATGATTGAAGTTTTCAAGTTTTGGGTGAGATCATGATGGATGAAGGAATAAGGAGTGAAAAGAGCCTAAGCTTGGGGATGCTACAGCACCCCCAAGATATATCCAAAGAGAAACAAGCAACTAAGCTTGGGGATGCCCCGAGTGGCATCCCCTCTTTCTTCTAACGACCATCGGTATTTTACTTGGAGCTATATTTTTATTCGTCACATATCATGAGTTTTGCTTGGAGCGTCTTGTATTATTTGAGTCTTTACTTGTTTAGATTTTTAGTTTGTCACTAGTATCATTGCTGGACACACCTATTTGAGATAGCCAAAATTATGCTATGATTTGTTAGAATTGCTCTACATGCTTCACTTAAAAAAATTGAGCTATGGAATTGCTCTAGTGCTTCACTTATATCTCTTTGAGCACGGTGTGCTTTGAAATTTTGAAGAAATACTCTCATGCTTCACTTAGATTAATTTGAGAGTTAGTAAATTTTGAAGAAATCCTCTCATGCTTCACTTATATTATTTTGAGAGATGAAACTTTTATGCTCATCTTCTTCACTTAAATTTGTTTGAGCTTGTCAAAAGCAATGGCAATATATGAAACTAGTCCCAAAGTGATAGATATTCAAGATGGATATAATAAAAACTTTCATGAAGATCATTGGACAAATTAAACTTGATTCCCTGTAATAGTTTTGAGACATGATGATAGTGATATGTGAGTCATGTTAGTGAGTAATTATGGTTTAGTAAGAATATTGGTGTTAAGGTTTGTGATTCCCTATGCAAGCACGAAAGTCAATAGTTATGCAATGAAATTACATCCTACTTATGGTGCATTATTCGGTGTTAGTTATGCTCAATGCCCGTTTATGTGAATTTTTGTTTCTTGGTTGGTTGCTTCTCAATCTATTTGCTAGCCTCCACTTGTACTAAGTAGAAATAATACTTGTGCATCCAAAATCCTTAAACCCAGTTTTGCCTTATGAGTCCACCATACCTACCTATATGCGGTATTTCCATGCCGTTCTGAGAAAAAATTTATGTGCCATCTCTAATGTTCAAAATAAATTTCCTTTTTGTGTGCTCATACTGTCGGAAATCGGGCTCCACAGACCCAAGAAGGTTCGAACTCTCGGGCGTGTGCGAAGATCCTTCTCAGCTCAAGTCACAAGCTCACCACCCCACGGCCAAGCCTCGTCAAGTGCCTGTAGAAAATAAGAAGGTGGACACAAGGATTTATCCAAGTTCGGGCCACCTTGCGGTGCATCTCTACGGTGGTGGCTAGTCCCTATTTATAGTGGCCTTGGTCCTCTTCCCTCATCGCACAGGCGGGAAGGGATCCCACAACGGCCAAATTTGAAAGGGGACAAGAAGTACATCTTGTCCTGACTAAAGGTGGTCTTTGCCTACAAAGCTTCTAGCCGTGGCGCAGAGGTGGGCTCGGCGATGACATCCGCCCCGCCGAGCTAGTGGTCTTGGTCTTGTTGCACTGGAATGGAAACCTTTGGGGGATTCCTTGGGAACCCGCATCCGTCCTTGCCTCCTTAGCACAAAAGTGGAAATTGTCCCTTTTGCGCCCGCTGGACTTGGTCGTCATGGCTCGCGTCATCCCAGCCTCATGAGGCCGGGCATTGCATAGGAATCTTTGCTCCTCAGGAGGCAACCTGGGGAGGCCGCTCCTCTAGAGGTCTTGGCATCGTTCTCCTCACGTGGTCGGGGTCCTCACGAGCTTGTCTTGGGAGTTTGCTGCCAGGCCGTACTGGGCCGTCGAGGTGGGACACGCGCTGGGCCGCAGGCAGGTCTGGGTACCCCCGTTCCCGGAACACCGACAGTAGCCCCCGGGCCCAAGGCGCGCTTGGGTTGGCTTCGGGGCAAAGCCAAGGAAGGAAGGCCGAAGCGCCGTGGGCCCCAATCGCCTGCGGGCCAGGCTCGACACGTGGCGCACGACGGTAAGCGGATGCCTCCACTTCCCCACGTCGCCTCGGCAACCGCCCTTGCTGAAAAAACTTGGCGCGCACAGTAGGGCCATCATTATCCCACCTCGCGCCTGCCTTCTGCTCCTCCTTCCTTCGCAAGCTCGCACCTTCCCCGCCGGATCTCGCGCTTGCTCCAATCTGCCCCTTCGCCATGGCCCCCAAGAAGAAGAGAGGCGGGACCTCAATGGCGCCAGAGCCCCGGCTAGGACCAGAGCCCGTGCTGGGCCGGTCCTCCATGCTCAATCTCAAAGGGCTGGACAAGGTCCGGCTGGCAATCGCCACCAACACCAATGAGTGGAAGGCGACTAAGATCTGGCCCGCCTCTCGGCCTTCATTTGATCTGGAGGCCACCAATATCCCCCTTCATCTCCATGCCATCTTCTCCGGCTTGCTGCCGCCGTTTTCAGGCTTCTTCAATGCCGTACTCACGCACTACCAGGTCCACATATTGCATCTTGACCCTAGGTCCATCGTCCTCTTCTCCACCTTCGCATTCCTATGTGAGGCCTTCGTGGGCATCTCCCCGTCCGTGGCCTTGCTTCGCCAATTCTTTTCCCTCCAACTGGTTGCCGGCGGGCAGTGCTCGGGGTGCGTGTCGCTCCAGGCGGCGGACGTGACGGTAGGTGCGGCCCTTGATGTCGGTCTTCATCCGAACGCGGAGGTCTTCCGGAGGCAGTGGGTGTATGTCGATGCCGCCACGTACAGCCCCCTGCTCCAAACTCCGGCGGCCCCCGCGGAGCCGAGCCCCGGCTGGGAGCACGCGAAGCTTGCTGACCCGCGACTCGTGAGGGTCACGGCCAGGTTGGCCGACCTTAAGAAGGCAGGTGTGACGATGGCGATGGTGGTGAGGGAGTTCATTTGTCGGTGAATCGCCCCCCTCCAACGCCATTCTTGCCCCATGTGGGCCTTCACCGGCGCCGACGACGCCATGATGCTCCAGGTGCCTTCCCTTCCTTCCGACGTGCTATGCCAGGTGCTCCGCCTCTTGACTGGTGGGGAACCCACCGTACTTCCTTCGGGAGGGCTCCCCTTGTACAACCATCTGAGCGGGGGAGCCTTTGCCCAGCAGATGCCACACATCGACGAGTGGGGGCTGCTTCCCGAGGACCAGGCGGGACCTCGCGACAACCTCCCCTTGGTGCCACCGAGCCCTGGGGGCCCTGAGGTCAGTGCGCCTCGCGCGACTGCGGAGGAGCACCCTGAGCCGCGCGTCTCCCAAGCATCTGCCTCGGCCCCTCCAAGCAGTGAAGGTGTCACCTCGCCTGGAGGCTCGACAGCCGCTCCTGACGCAGGGGGTCATGTGCCTAACGTCAGCAAGCCGTCCCCCGACCCCCGCACACGTCGGAAGAGGAAGGAGCCCTGGGGCCGCACCAGCCCGGCCCCGAGGGCCATAAGGAAGAGGAAGTAGATCGTCGTGGATGAGTAAGTGCCCAACCTCCCTTGATTTCCGTATGACGTGCACCTCTGAACTTTTGCTCCTCAGGTCCCCTCTTGACGAAGGAGGCAGCGCATTTCCGCCACCACCTCCGGAAGGCACTGGGCCTGTAGCGGCCTCGTGCCCCGTGATCCGCGTGACCATGCGCGAGGAGGCACCCGTACTTGGGCCCAAGCCATCCCCGGGGGGGCTCAGGCCTGAGCTTCCGGCATTCCTCTTCAGGCGTGGCCTCCGGCTTGCAGGGGCAGGGCCGAGGCCTCCCCTGACGATTCTTCTTGGTGACTGGATGCCTAGGGCGTCGATGCCTTCTCCAAGCGGGGGGGGCGAGCTCCCATGGAGCCCAGCCCCGGGCTGGAAGGCTGGACAATGGGCCCTCGGCCCCCGGGTCCCAGCCGGAGGTGGGGGGGCCTTCACGCGCCTTCCCTGCTGGCCGGGGACGGAGGAGAACCCCGGTTGAGCGTTGGAGCTCGCTTGTGATCGCAGCGCCGCCCGGCACGGCTTCCTTATAGGCGCGATGAGCGCGCTGGGCCGCCTCGGGGCTGAGCTTAACGATGTCGACGCATGCCTTGAGGTAGAGCGCTCGCGCTTAGTGCGCGAATGGCACCGGCTCGAGGTCGCCATCAACCTCGGTCGTCTGCAACACAAGCAAGCCCGCACGGAAGTCGAGGAATCCCTCGTCGTGACGAGGGAGGCCCGCGACCGTGCCCTCGAGGAGGCCTGGGCCGCGGACTGCCGGCGTGAGGCTGCAGAGAAGCGCGGGGCAGAGCTTCAGGCTTCCAATGCCGCCCACGAGCGACAAGTCCAGGCGTGTAAGGCCACGCTCGCCGCCTCGACGGGCGGGCCGTCCTCGGGCGAAGCGTGGCTTCGCACACTTGAAGACACGCTGATGCTGGAAGCGCTAGAACAAAGCCTGGACCACGAGCGGTTGGAGGTGATGGAACACCAAGTGGCTGCCGCCGAGGACTCCCTCGCCTCCCGAGAGGCGAAGATCCGGGGAGGGGTCGACGAGAGGGTGGTGGAGGTTCGTCGGACCCTCGCCAAGGACTACCTCGAGAAGATGAAGCTTGAGGAGGCAACCTGAGGAGGCTGCTCCTCTGGAGGTCTTGACGTCATTCTCCTCGCGTGGTCGGGGTCCTCACGAGGGTCTTGTCTTGGGAGTTTGCTGCCAGGCCATACTGGGCCGTCGAGGTGGGCCACATGCTGGGCCGTAGGCTGGCAGGTCTGGGTACCCCCGTTCCCAGAACGCCGACACGTACCGCTCATGAAACGGTAGGGGGTGTCCAATATTTTTCCATGCTAGATGTGTTATTCTCAAGATGAGTGTTTATTCACTTGCCATTGCACGAGAGTACGGCGGTAATAGGGATGCCCAGTCCCGAAATGAAAAAAAAAGAAAATTACTTTATGTTGTCAAATAATAAATTCCTTGGAAACCCTCTTGACCCGGCAAAAATATACGCCATGCCAAGCGACTCCTAGGCGATTTTGCGCCGGTGGCCACTCCGGCCCCGGCGGCCACATTCCTCTCCCCTGCCGGTGGCCACTCCGGCCTCGGCAGCCACCATCCATCCTAGATGGCTCCTTTTGCCCTCAACTTTAATCGTGGCAAGAAGTTTCAAGCAGACATGAAGAGCAAGTTTGGACATCCAGTGGTTTTCTCTCCGGGCTTCCGACAACATGAATTCACCTTGGTGGTTTCCTTCTGCAGATCATCTTTCAAGCTTGATGTGCATACGGTGAGTGTCTCCCTCAATGCTATGTTTGGTGGTTATGCACAAGGCTTTCGAGTTCGTCTCTTGAGGGATAGGTCTTTCAAGTTTTCAGTGGCTTCAAAATCGGTTGGCTTTGAAATTTACAACGCGGGCAAAATTGTTGAACAAGATTTTGAGGTGGTTTTTAGTTTGTGGAACTTTGGTGGCCCTAATTGGCGTAGGGAAGAAGCCGCCTATTATGATGAGCTAGACAAAGAGTGGACATTTGTTGGTAGAAATGGCAAATCCATAGTGCCCCACTCTGGTGATCACCGGAGTAACAATGCGGCGGCGACGGCAAGTAGATCAGTATTTGAGCGATTGTCGGGCCGCATTCATGAGGATAGGAATTATGGGGATGGTTTCATTGCTAACAATAACTCTGATGTTTTCAATACGCCGCAAAATGAGTCCATGATCAATCAACGTGTGCATGCTGGCACATACACTTCATGCTTCGCCTGTGGTGATCGCAGTCATTACACGCGAAACTGCCCGAATTTAAAACTACTTGGGCTCTGGCCTTTCATCCGGTTGGGCTCTTTCCCAAACCAATTGGAATAAGCATGGGCTGAAGGCAAAGTAGACGCCTGGTTCAGGTGCGCCGGTTCGACATTCCCGTTAAGGCAGGTATCGTCATTTAAGGAGCTGGCCAGAGATTTTTTTTTCCAAACTTTCAGCCAAAACCACTGCCTGCCTCCTCGCATTCCTGTGCTCCTGCCAACTTTGCCTCCACCTCGTCCTGCTCGACAATCTCTGGCTCATCGCCAGGGAGGGTTCTGGTCCAACATTCTTCTGAAACTCCACCGATGTCGAACATTCCAATCGACCCAAACCCCTTTGTCCCTCAGGGTTTTTAGATTCTAGCAGTCGAAGGACGAACTAGGGTTTCCAGAGCAATTCTTCCCCACCGTCCAAGAAGACATGAGGATTGGGCGATTGCATCCATCAATCCCCACACCAATGAGGTATTTTTTCCCAACGTTCGAGAGGTTCTTGAGGAGTTCTTTCAAGGAGTAGAACAAGTAGAATTCAGAGAGATTCAACCTTGCCCATTTGGAGAAGCTTATGTTCAGTTCAGGCATGTTAGAGACAGAGATAGGCTTATTAGGCAGAGCCCTCATCCTTTTGGAGATGTCTTTATCTCATTCAGTAAGCATAATGAAGGAAGAAACTGGTGTCGGATGCATTTTAATAGAACTTGCCGGTTACTGTTCATTGGTGTCCCTTTTGATTACTGCAATACAGAGGATATTTCTGCTGCAATTTCCAAATGGGGAAGAATCATTAGCTAGGAAAGAGAAGATGCCTTAAGAGGCGAGATTTTAGTTAAAGCTAGAGTCACAGAACTCACTGATGTCCCTAAGAGTATCAGATGGTCTGAGGGGGAGAGTTTTGAAGCGGAATCATGGACTGGCTCTGTTGAGATTTTGCTTGAAGAGATGTTGGGTGGAGGGCCTGCTCATGAGGACCCTATGCCACCCCCTGGTGTGGACCCACACCATGTCCCACAGCATGCCAATGACTTCCCAGGGTTCCAACCAATGCCAATGAACAATTTACCTGCCCAAAATGATGATTGGGATGAGTGGGATGAATAGGAGGAAGAGCACTGGGCTTTCCCTCAGCCAAATCCCATTGAACAAGTGCAACCACAGGCAGAAATTCCAATTTATCCTAATGATGGAGCTCCCAACAGTAGCATTACTACAACTGTCTCACTGTCTGATGGTATGGCCTCTAATACCCACACTGCTAGTGAGGAAGTTAACCAAGGTATACAGGCCCCTCCTATGGGACTGGGACTGCACAACATAGCTTTGGCCTATCAAGCAGTTGGTGAAGAGGAGGAGCCTCAAGCTGCAGCTGAAGATGTTCAGATCATTGTTGAACAGCCAGTGGCTAATGTTCCAGTGCCTTTGCCAATGTAAACCATGATCCAACAACTTCCTCATTCAGATGTCATTCCCAATGATGCTGAGACTGACAAGGCAGGGAGTTCTACAACACAAGTGAATCTTATAGAGGAGGTAACTGACAGTGAAAATGCTACAATCAATGACAATATTTCAGTGGAGAATATAAAAGAGTCCAGTGAAAAGGCCATCACTGAGGAGACTGTTAATATTCAGCCAGCAACAGGCAAGACAATGTCTTCAGAAAGAGAGGATGTTCACTCTGATACTGCTTTGCAGGCTGGATCTTCAGAGGCTACCAAGATAGGTACTGAAGCACCTCTTCTGTTCTCTAGCCCTTTACCTTCATTTGCTTTCAGAGCATTGCTGAATCTCATGCACTGGATATTATTGATGGTTCTCATTTAATTTCTGAAGAAGGAATGGAACTCTGGATTCAACATTTTGCTCTAGCTAATCAGGTGGCTACAAACTCCTTTAAAATTGAGATACCAGTAAGTTGGTTTAACTTCATTATCCACTTACTATTGACTCCTGGTAAATTTGGATGGACCATGCATTTATTGAAATCTGAGTTGTGGAATCTGTTGACTGAAAATTGTTCCTATGAAGAAACTATTTTGTTCCACATTCCTGATGGTTGCTCTACTACCCAGGCACCTTGCTGCAAGGAAATTATGCAAGGGCGGGGTAAGGAAAATGAGGGAATTAGTCCAGCTGCCCATTCTTCCAGTGGGATTGGAAGCCCCTTAAAGCAAGTTTCTCCTAACAAGGTGATTCTACTGCCATTAGGAGAAGATGTCTCAAAGAAAAGAAGAGACAAAGAGCCTTTGGTGGAGACTGAGGTAAGGAGAAGTGGTAGAATTAAGAAAGATAACAATGGTTATAGGAGAAAATCATGTGATACTAAATCTTGCCTGCCATGTAATGCAATACCACCAATCATTCAGAACAGAGTGGTTAAAAATCTTACAACTTCTTTCTGCAAGGTGGCTGAGGAAGAACTTCAGGAGAAGTTGTCCAAAAGATCCAAGAAAAAGGGACAGGATGATGTGGCCAAGGTGTCCAAAGCCACAGGAGCTGCACAAAACCCCAAGCATGTGTAATGATCAAACTTCCTCATAAAAGCCAGCACAGGGGATGGTGGTTTCAGTTGCTAAGTCTGGGAGATAGTTTCTTTATGTATGCTGGGTCTATAAACTTCAGTACTTGTAATATGACTTCATATGGTCCTGTTTGGCACCTTTTGTATGAAATCCTTTTGCTCTTTGCCCAAAAGACATGGATATGGTATTGGAATGAGGAAAATTTCATTACTATGGTCAATATGGATATTCATCTGTCTCCTTCAATTAATATATTCAGAGCTAGATCCTGCATTATAGATTCTGTTGGGATGACTTTATGCCATAAAAGCCTGCTCAAAGATAGCTCTGGTTACTCTAAAATTGCTCAATCAGGGTTTTGTATCAAGGGATGGTCCTTGGTATTTCAAATAAAGCAAAATATTGGTTTTAATGAATAATAAAAGATCATGGAACATTTTGAACTAGAATATTAGAGGGTTGAATGCACCAGAAAAATGGTTGGCCATCAGGCAAAAAGTGGAAGAAAGTGCTGCTGGTATTCTTTGCATACCGGAAACTAAAAGAGAGAATTTTGACCTAGCCTACATCAACCAATTCTGTCCACAAAGATTCAATAAATTTGAATACTTACCTTCCATTGGGGCTTCTGGAGGTATCCTTACTGCTTGGAATGGAGCTCTCTTTTCTGGTGAAATGATTTTCCAAAACAAATTCTCTATCTCCTTACAATTCACTTGCAACACCACTGCCACATCTTGGATTCTGACAAATATCTATGGCCCTTGCAATACTGAATAGAAGAGTGAATTCATTGAATGGTTTAGTAATGTTCAAATGCCAAATGAAGTAGACTGGATCATCATGGGTGATTTCAACTTCATCAAATCTCTGAAAACAGAAATAGACCTGGAGGGGATGTTAATCAAATGTTGTTATTCAATGAGGCTATTAGCAGCTTAGGACTGGTAGAATTACCCCTGAAAGGAAGGCAATACAGTTGGAGCAATATGCAGGACAACCCATTACTTGAGAAACTTGACTGGTTCTTCACCTCTGTAGCTTGGATGACTACCTACCCTGATACCACTGCTCTTCCTTTAGCAAAACCAGTTTCTGATCATATTCCTTGTGTGATTAAAATTGGAACACAAATTCCCAAGTCAAAGGTTTTCAGGTTTGAGAATTACTAGTTAAAACACAGTACCTTCAAAGAGGTAGTTCAAACAGCTTGGAATATTCTTGTGGGTTTCACTGATCCTGCCAAGAAAGTTAATGCTAAGTTTAAAAACCTGAGAAGGGCTTTGAAATTATGGGCCAAGGACCTGTCATGTCTTAAGAAGTAGATTGAAGATTTAAATGCTTGCATTTTCTTTTGGGATTTGATTGAGGAATACAGAGATCTATCATTATTTGAAGGTAATTGCAGATCCATGTTAAAAGAACTCCTGCTGACAGTGCTTCAAAATCAAAAGATATATTGGAAGCAGAGAGGAAGAATAAAAGGGAGTCAAGTTTGGTGATGAAAATACAAAGTTCTTCCACACTAAAGCCTCAATTAATCACAGACACAACAAAATTGCCATGCTACTGAATGAGGACCAAGTGGAAATTACTGATCATGAGGGCAAGGCAGCTATACTTTGGGAAGCCTTCAGGAAAAGATTAGGCCAATCCACTGGCCACACAATGCACTTTGATTGAAATGATTTGCAGGATCATAATGTGGAACCTGAGGTTTTCCAGGACCTTGAAAATCCTTTTACTCAGGATGAAATTGATACCGTGGTTAAACAGCTTCCCATAGATAAATCTCCAAGTCCTGATAGTTTTAATAATGAATTCATCAAAGCTTGTTGGGACATCATTAAAGTGGATATCACTGAACTTATAATGGCTTTTCATAATGGTAATGTAAATCTAGAGAGCATCAATACATCTTTGATTACCTTGATACCAAAGAAGGAAGTTCCAGTTTCCCCTAATGACTTCAGACCAATCTCACTACTCAATGGGGTTTTAAAAATAATCACAAAGCTGCTGGCTAATAGATTGCAAAAAGTGATTCTCAGGATGGTTCATATTAATCAATATGGGTTCCTCAAAGATAGAGTGATACAAGACTGTCTTGGTTGGGCATTTGAATACATACACCAATGCCACAAATCCAAAGAAGAGATTCTAGTGATTAAGCTGGACTTTGAGAAAGCATTTGATACAATTGACCATCAGGTTATTATTGATATACTCAGAGCAAAGGGTTTTGGAGAAAAGTGGATATCATGGATGCAATTACTTTTCACATCTGCCTCTTCTGCTGTAATGTTGAATGGAGTTCCTGGGAAAAAATTCTACTGCGGAAGGGGAGTTAGACAGGGTGACCCACTGTCTCCATTAATTTTTGCCTTGGCAGCTGATCTATTGCAATCAATACTCAATAAGGCCATGAGACTGAATCTAATTACCCCACCTCTTCAAGTGAACTCCTGCCGAGCTTTTCCAATAGTGCAATATGCTGATGATACACTGGTCCTTATGCAAGCTAATGCCAGGCAATTGATATGTCTCAAAGCTTTATTAAACACATTTGCATCAGACACTGGGCTCAAAGTCAATTATGAAAAATCAATCATGGTGCCAATTAACATTGCAGAAGACAGAATAAGCATTTTTACCAATACCCTGCAATGTGCTAGAGGACAATTCCCTTTTACCTACCTAGGTTTACCTCTGGGAATTTATATACCAACTATGGAACAATGTATGCCCCTAGTCAACAGAGTTGCTAAAAGATTGGTTGGTCTTTCTACCTTTATGACACAGGCTGGTAGACTACTTTTGGTCAAGTTAGTACTGGCATCATTGGCAATATTCTTCATGTGCTGTTTGGACATACCTATCACTATCAAGAAACAGATCAACAAATATTTGAGGCATTGCCTCTGGAGAAGCCCTGATTTGGAAGACCACATACCAGCCTTAGTGGCATGGCACACAGTTTGCAGACCAAAAAGTCAAGGAGGCATGGGAGTCATGGATATTTATTTATAAAACAAGACCCTGCTCATGAAAAATCTGCATAAATTTTTCAACAGACATGACATTCCATGGGTGAATCTAATTTGGGAATCATACTATACTAATGGACAACTCCCAGGAGATAATAAAGTGGGCTCTTTTTGGTGGAGATCAAACTTGGCACTCCTAGATCATTTCAAGGCAATTGCCAGATGCAATGTAGGAGATGGTAAAAGTGCACTGTTCTGGGATGATATGTGGCACTAGTCCATTTTGAAGCACAAATTTCACCACCTTCATTCTTTTGCCAAGAATACAAGTTTAAATGTTCAACAAGTCATCAACTCAGAATATCTCCAAGACCTTTTCTACCTGCCATTGACTACACAAGCCTATGAAGAATTTTTGGAACTGGAAAACATCTGTATCACTTTAAGGCAATCTGAATATCTGGATGATGTGGACATATGGGGAAATGAATTCTACTCCTCCATAAAAGCTTACAAGGTATTAATTGGGCACAAACAAACACCACCACATTTCAGTTGGATTTGGAATAGCTCTTGTCAACCCAAGCATAAAGTTTTCTTCTGGATGCTGCTACATGATAGAGTTAATACTAGAAATCTGTTAAGAAGGAAGAGTTTTCAGCTTGAGGCATACAACTGTGCAGTGAGAGATTGTCAACAGGAAGAAACATTACATCACCTCTTCTGGGGATGTCCTTTTGCCATTCAATGATGGGATTTCATTTGCCCCACAAGAACACATAACCTGTCAGTGCTAGAAGCATATCAAGACCTAAAGGACAAACTCAACTACCCTTTCTTTATGGAAATTATCATACTTGGGTCATGGGCCATCTGGATTTCAAGAAACAATAAGCTTTTTGAGAACATAACTCCTTCTTTCCATGGCTGGGAATTTATCTTCCTGGAAGAACTCAAGTTACTACAATACAGGATGAAAAGAAAGCATGCACACCTATTTGCTGCTTGGTTGGAAAACTTATTGTAACGGATTCTTTAGGAGTAGAGTAGTTTTTTCCTTTCTCTTTATTTCTCTTTTTTACTTTTCTTCCCTTGTTTTCTGTTTTCTCTTCTCTAGTTTTTAGTTTTTGTTTTTGCTCCCTTTTCCTTTTCTTTTTTACAGGGCTTATCTCAAGCCTGCAGACAGTCTGTATTTTACTTGCTTAATTTTATAAAAATTGCAGTGGGGTTTTACCCTATTGTTTATAGTAAAAAAAAATCCTTGGAAAGTGTTGGTATGGAAGGCAACCGTGGATCCGGCTAGCCATGGATTCTGAAAGAATGGTGGAAAAAGGAATAAACTTTACTT
This sequence comes from Elymus sibiricus, assembly GCA_039707655.1. Taxonomy (NCBI): domain Eukaryota; kingdom Viridiplantae; phylum Streptophyta; class Magnoliopsida; order Poales; family Poaceae; genus Elymus; species Elymus sibiricus. The sequence continues at coordinate 370,416,869 of CM077675.1, read as the reverse complement.
TATGTTTGGGAACCACCTATGATATATCTAGCATGGAAAGTATTGCGAACTACTTTGTCGTTTTCGTTGACAGGAAAGGCATGCCACCCAAAATATTTTTCTCTCTCAATTTAAACTTTGAGCTCTGGCACCTCTACAAATCCCTACTTCCCTCTGCGAAGGGCCTATCTATTTACTTTATGCAAAAAAAAAATAATTTCAGTCTCCATCTTCCCTTATAAAGCACCAACTAGGGGGCACTATGATCATACTTGTGCATTGGGTGTAGTTAATATTTGAGTGTGTTTCATGAATGGATCAATGATTGAGCATGATGGGCTAGGGATAACTTTCTTTAGTGTTGATATTTTGAAAGACATGGTTGCTTGTTGGCATGCTTGAGTATTAAAGTCTTTATGTCAAAACTAGACTATTGCTTTGAACCTTCTAAAAGTCCAAATGTCCATGCTACAAAAGAAAAGAATATGTGATGAACATGTTAGGCAGCATTCCACATCAAAAAAATTGTTTTTATCATTTACCTACTCGAGGACGAGTAGGAATTAAGCTTGGGGATGCTGATACGTCTCCAACGTATCTATAATTTTAGCTTGTTCCATGTTGTTATATTATCATTCTTGGATGTTTTACAATCATTTTATAGCAACTTTATATCATTTTTTGGGACTAACCTATTGACATAGTGTCAAAGTGCCAGTTGCTGTTTTTGCTTGTTTTTTACTTCACAGAAAATAATTACCAAACGGAGTCCAATCATGACGAAACTTTTTGGAGAAATTTTTTGGACCAGAAGAAGGCCAGTGGGCCAAAGAAGTAACCAGGAGGGAGCCCAGGCCGTCCACAACCCACCAGGGCATGCCAGGGGCCTCGGGCACGCCCTGATGGGTTGTGGCCACCTCGGGAACCCCCTCCATGGCTTTTGATGCCTATAAACACCCAAATATTCCAAAAACCCTAGGGGAGTCGACAAAAAATACATCCAGTCGCCGGAAGTTCCAGAACCGCGAGATCCAATCTAACACCATCACGCAGGGGTTCATCATCCTCATTGGTGCCTCTCCGATGATGCGTGAGTAGTCCACCATAGATCTACGGGTCCGTAGGCAGTAGCTAGATGGCTTCCTCTCTCTCTCTTTTGATTCTCAATACAATGGTCTCTTGGAGATCTATTTGATGTAAAATTTTGCAATGTGTTTGTTGGGATCTGATGAATTTTGAGTTCATGATCAGTTTCTATCCATGAATATTATTTGAGTCTTCTTTGATCTCTTATATGCATGATTACTTATAGCCTCATATTTCTTCTTCGAATCTTAGGTTTAGTTAGGCGAACTAGATCGATTTTTCTTGCCATGGGAAGAGGTGCTTTGTGATGGGTTCGATCTTGCGGTGTCCTCTCCCAGTGACAGAAGGGGTAGCAAGGCACGGATGTATTGTTGCTATTAAGGATAACAAGATGGGGTCTATTCCTACATGAATAGATCTTGTCTACATCATGTCACCGTTCTTATTGCATTACTCCGTTTTTTCATGAACTTAATACACTAGATGCATGCTGGATAGCGATCGATGTGTGGAGTAATAGTAGTAGATGCAGAATCGTTTCGGTCTACTAATCTTGGACGTGATGCCTATATAATGATCATCGTCTTGGATATCGTCATGATTATTTTATCTTTTATCAATTGCCCAACAGTAATTTGTTCCCCCACCGTGTGCTATACTCATGAGAGAAGCCACTAGTGAATTCAACGGCCACCGGGTCTACGTTTCCAACATATTGCTTTCCGATCTATCTTTTTGCCGCTTTTGTTTTCGGATCTATTATTCCAAAAAAACCAAAAATACCTTGTTGGACTTTTTATTTGCCTCTTTTATTTTGTGTTCTTGTGAGATCTATCTTTTTACCGTGGAGAGATTGACAACCTCTCTTTCGCGTCAGGTTGCAAGAATTTGTTCTTTGTGTGCAGGTGTTGTTTACATAGTGTTGTGTGATCCTCCTACTGGTTCGATACCTTGGTTTCATAAATGAGGGAAATACTTACCGTCGCTGTGCTGCATCATCCCTTCCTCTTTCGGGAAATACCGACGTAGTCTCAAGCCATGTCATGCACGTGTAATCCAGTAGTCAGACTGCCCCGGGTGTTGGGAGCATACCATATTCTTGTGTTCATTGATATACGGGGCCACCAAGGTAGAACTTTGTAGAACTGTGATAACCCAAAAGTATAGGGGATCGCGACAGCTTTCGAGGGTAGAGTATTCAACCCAAATTTATAGATTCGACACAAGGGGAGCCAAAGAATATTTGAGAGTATTAGCAGTTGAGTTGTCAATTCAACCACACCTAGAGATTAAATATCTGCAGCAAAGTGATCAGTAGCACAGTAGTATGATAGTTTGATAGCAGTAATGACAGTAACAATAGAGGTAATAGTAGCAGCAGTAGTTTTGTAGCAGTTGGAACAGTAGCAGCAGCAATAGTAACTTAGCAAGAACAATAAGTGGAAAACTCGTAGGCACTGGATCGGTAACTCATTGGATGATATTCATCATGTAACAGTCATAACCTAGGGCGATACAGAACTAGCTCCAGTTCATCAATGTAATGTAGGCATGTATTATGTAAATAGTCATGCGTGCTTATGGAAAAGAACTTGCATGACATCTTTTGTCCTACCCTCCCGTGGCAGCGGGGTCCATAAGGAAACTAAGGGATATTAAGGTATCCTTTTAATAGAGAACCGGAACAAAGCATTAACACATGGTGAATACATGAACTCCTCAAACTACGGTCATCACCGTGAAGTATCCCAAATATTGTCACTATGGGGTTGACGGATCATAACACGTAATAGGTGCATATGACTAGGCAAGATCGGATCAAGAACATAGATATAGAGATGATAACATAAATGGTTCAGATCTGAAATCATGGCACTCGGGCCCTAGTGACAAGCATTAGGCATAGCAAAGTCATAGCAACATCAATCTCAGAACATAATGGATACTAGGGATCAAGCCCTAACAAAACTAACTCGATTACATGATGAATCTCATCCAACTCCTCACCGACCAGCAAGCCTACAAAGGAATTACTCACTCCCAGTGGGGAGCATCATGGAATTTGCGATGGAGAAGGGTTGGTGATGACGAAGACCAAATATTCCCCTCTCCGGAGCCCCAAACGGGCTCCAGATCTGGACTCCCGATGAAGAACAGGAGGTGACGGCGGCTCCGTATCGTAAAACGCAATGAAACTTTCTCCTTGATTTTTTTCTCCGAAAATAGGAATTTATAGTGGCGGAATTAGGGTCAGTGGGGCAACGAGGTGGGCACAACCCTCCAGGGCGTGCCCTGGTGGGTGCTGCTCACCCTGGCCCCCCTCTTCGGTGGATTTTGGCTTCAATAATTCTTATATATTCTGAAATAATTCTCCAAAAACTTTCGTTCCATTCCGAGAACTTTTATTTCTGCACAAAAACAACACCATGGAAGTTCTGCTGAAAACAGCGTCAGTCCGGGTTAGTTCCATTCAAATCATGCAAATTAGAGTCCAAAACAAGGTCAAAAGAGTGAGGAAAAGTAGATACATTGGAGACGTATCAACTCCCCCAAGATTAAACCTTTGCTTGTCCTCAAGCAATTCAGTTGACAAACTAAAAGTGATAAATAAAAACTTTTATGAACTCTTTTGTTCTTGTTTACATATATATGCTTAAGTAGCACCCAGGTTTTCAGCAAAGATTATGACTAACCATGCCAACAATAACTCTTAGAAATTATATTTTATATCAATAACATAAGCAACTAGCGAGCAATAATAAGATATCTCAAATGCCAACACTTTGTCAAAACAATCATGATACAATATGACAATAGTGGTATCTCGCTAGCCCTTTCTGAGACCGCAAAACATAAATGCAAAGCACCTCCAAAGTTCAAGCAGCGACTAAACATTATAATTCATGGTAGAAAAGATCCAGTCATGCTGCACCCAACATCAACTATACACAATGCATGAGGATGACAATAGTGCTCTCAGGTCTGGCGCTTATTTGAGAAGGTGATGACTCAACATAAAAGTAAATAGATAGTCCCTTTGTAGAGGGAAGCATTGATTTGCAGCGGTGCCAGAGCTCAAAGTTTAAAACAGAGATAGATATAATTTTGGGAGGTACACCCTTCCTGTCAACGTCACGACCAAGAGTTATCAATATCTTCCATGCTAAACAAATTAGCGGCGATTCCCAAGCAGTAAAAATATAGGTTTACTCCCCCTCCACCAACAATCACACTCCATGGCTAGCCGTATCCACGGGTACCATCCAAACCAACAAAATTCCTTGGGGAGTTTTGTTTAGTTATTTTTTATTTTTTATTTCGGGACTGGGAATCCCTATTACCGCCCCTCTCGTGTAAGGACAAGTGAATAAACACTCATCGTGAGAATAACCCGCTTAGCATGGAGGATACTGACCGCCCCCTGTCGCTCCATGAGCAGTCCAGGCACACAAAACAGATGTTCATTTGAATTTTTAGAGATGGCATATGCAAATTTACTTTGGAACGGCAGGGTAATACCGCATATAGGTAGATATAGTGGACTCATCTGGCACAACTTGGTTTAAGGGTTTTGATGCACAAGCAGTATTCTCGCTTAGTACAGGCGAAGGCTAGCAATTAGATTGAGAAGCGGCCATCTAGAGAGCGAAAACGGTCATGAACATGCATTACATATAATCAACATTGAATACTAGGATGAGTAGGATATGCACACCATAAACATAAATATCATGAAGGCTATGTTGGTTTTGGTTCAACTACATGCGTGAACATGTGCCAAGTCAAGCCACTTGAAACATTCAGAGGAGGATACCATATCATCATACCGCATCACAACCATTTTAATGCATGTTGACACCCAAGATAAATCATTATCCACTCCTAGCTACTTAAGCATGGCATGAACAACTATAATCTCTAATGGTCATTACAAACATGTTTGATCATAATAGGCTGAATCAAGGATACTAGGTTAAACATATTTACAAAAACAAAAACAAGTTGAGTTCATACCCGCTTTTCTCTGCCACAGTCAATTCATCAAATATCGTCATTATTGCCTTTCACTTGCATGACCGAATGATAAGAAGATAATAATAGTGCAAGAGTGCCATGGACTAAGCTGGAATATGCAACATTTTATTCAAAAGGAGAAGACAAAGTAATATGGGCTCTTTATTAGATAAACAATAATGCAGATGAGAGCCACTCAACAATTTCATTGTGGTCTTCTCCTTGGTACAACTCAATTAGAAGGAAGAGAATTTAAGAGAAACACACTGAAATATTTTTGGAGTTTTTGGTTTTTCATGAAGAAAGCAAATTAAAGAGGAAAAAGAAAAACGAGAAAAACTATTTACACGGGAAAGCTCCCAACAAGTAAAAGAAGAAGCGAGAAATCTTTTGGGGTTTTCTTTTGATGCAACAATTAAACTAAGCTAGAAAGAAAAATTAAAAAGAAGTAGGAAATATTTTTGGATTTTCTCAAAGTTTTTCAAACACACAAGAAGAAAGCGGGAAAACAAATCTAGCATGGATATTACAATGAAAAAGTATGAACACCGACAACTGGAATGAAATGTGTGAACATGAATGTAATATCGGTGGAAATACGTACTCCCCCAAGATTAGGCTTTTGGCCTAGCTTGGTAATCACCATCCGTATGAATAATAATCTGGGCGATGGCTCACCGAGGCCCTCGGAGAAAACTCCGCGGCCCTCTTGGCAGTTTCAACCTCCGCATTGTACGCATGGGCTTCGCTCTCAAGAACACAATATCTTCCCCTAGTGTGAAAATCAAAGAGAGCAGGAGCAGGCAAAGCAACAGGCACAACGTTTTTTTATTAAATCTCAAGTTATTGGTGTAGTTAGTGGCCGTACCCGTAAGGAACTTATGATGCTTCATGGCATCAAAGTCTAAATACTAAGTAGGTAAGATGGGGTCATTAGGCCATGGTGAGACATTTAACCTCTCCGCTACATGGGAGGCATAGATTCCTCCATAAAAATTACCATTAGCAGCATTGAGCTGCAGTCACCGTGCAACAATTGCACCAAGATTATAATACTTATTCCTTGTTATGGCAGTGTGTAAGAGACTCAAATCATGAGCACACAGTGTGCTACAATCTAGTTTGCCTACGATACATTTATCGTTAAAGAGCGCAAAATATTGTATCGATGGGAAATGGATGCTGTTAATTCTCCCTTGTGTTACCCCCCTATCTTCACCAAAGCAAAGATTAACTAAAAATGAATCATATTCAGATTTTTTTGGTTCATCGAGGGAACCCCAATATGGAAGTTTGCATGCTTTACTGAACATTTCTAACGGCATGGTGAAAGAACGGTCATACAAGTTGAATGAAACTCTAGACTCACGAGAAAAATATTTAAATTTCTTTGTGAAGGTTTTCGTGAGTTCAAGGTGTTGGGGGCACTTATCTGCGATGAAGGGAGCAAGCTCTGTATTGTGGATAAATTGGTCAAATTCCTCCTTAATACCTGCACCCTCCATGAACTCGCCGCACGGCCACAAGCATGATTTGGTGGCGGCATCTCGCATCGAGCTTTCGCTTGGTTCAAGATAAGACTGTCGAACTGAGCTTCCACTTGATGAGGCTTTCGAGGATCTCCTCCTCAAAGAACTCCTAAAGAATTGCATTTTTATTCCTATAAAAATTCTGAAAAAAATTAGTCCACAAAAATTTTGTCAACAAAACTTTGTAAGATTGTTAGCAACTACTCCTAAGCATGCATAGAGGCCATATTGAGCATTCAAACTACTTAGAACTCTAAGAATTCAACATGCAAGCTCATCTATAGCAGCACCAAGAGTAGCTAATTACTCTAAAAATAACCCACTAAATCAAAAACTAATTGGAGCAATGGAGTCACATACCAAGTAGCAATCCCTCCAAACAGTTTCAGAAACGGAGCTTCGAGCAAAGAGATCGAAATCCGTGGGTTTGAGAGCAAGAACATGAGAATGGTGGTTGTGGTGATTTTTTCTGGAGGTAGGGGATGGTGTGGGCTAAAGAGATAAGTGAGGGGGGGTCACGTGGGGTCCACAACCCACCAGGGCGCGCCTGGGGGTGCTGGCGCGCCCTGGTGTCTTGTGGGCACCAGGTGCACCCCCCCCCCCTCTGGTATTATTTGCACCAGAAATTCAGAAATATTCGGAAAAAATCGTGTTAAATTTTCAGGGCATTTTGAGAATTTTTATTTTTGGGTCATTTTTTTATTGCACGGAGAAAACAGAAAACAGGATAATCATGGTATTTTATTTTATTTGACTAACTAAAACAGAAAATAAAAGATGGGTGCAGAAAGTTGTGCTCACTAGATTCATCGACTTCATACCTCTCAAAAATGATCCATTAATAAGGTTGATCAGGTCTTATTAACAACCACTTCCGATTAGCATGAAACCGAAGAACTTTCGTAAAACACTAAGTTACCTCAATGAGGATGTGCATATCCCCAACAATAAGTATATCTTATTTCTTTTTGGCAGTAGGAAGAGGTAATTGAAAACTTCCAATAGTGATGGTCGGAGATTCTTCAATAACATTTATACCATTCACTTGGAATTGTTTCTTCCGAAAGTGCACCGTATGCTCATTACCATTGATATTAAAAGTGACTTTGCTTTTATTGCAATCAATAACAGCCCCTGCAGTATTCAAAAAGGGTCTACCAAGGATAATCGACATGTTGTCGTCCTCGGGCATCTCAAGAATAACAAAGTCCGTTAAGATAGTAACATTTGCAACAACAACGGACACGTCCTCACAAATACCGATAGGTATGGCCGTTGATTTGTCAGCCATTTGCAATGATATCTCGGTAGGTGTGAGTTTATTCAAATCAAGTCTTTTATATAAGGAGAAAGGCATAACACTAACACCGGCTCCCAAATCACACAAAGCAGTTTTGACATAGTTTCTTTTAATGGAGCAAGGTATAGTTGGTATTCCAGGATCTCCAAGTTTTTTAGGTACTCCATCCTTAAAAGAATAATTAGCAAGCATGGTGGAGATTTTAGCTTCACGTATCTTTCTTTTATTTGTGATGATGTCTTTCATATACTTTGCGTAAGGGCGATCTTCAAGATATCGGTTAAGCGGGTACGCAAAAAGACTGGCCTAATCATCTCAATAAAGCGCTCAAATTCTTCATCATCCTTTTTCTTAGATGGCTTAGGTGGAAGTGGCATGGGTTTCTGAACCCATGGCTCTCTTTCTTTACCATGTTTCCTAGCCACAAAGTCTCTTTTATCATAACATTTATTTTTAGGTTGTGGGTTATCAAGATCGGCAGCAGGCTCTATTTCAACATCATTATCTGGTTCTATATCATTTCTAGGTTGAGCATCTTCATGAACATCATCATTATCATTTTCATTATCACTAGGTGAATGTTCTTTACCAGACTGAGTTTCAGCATCAGAAATAGAGACATCATTATTATCAGGAGGTTTTTGTGTCTCAGGTTCACTAGAGGTATGCAAAGTCCTATCATTTTTCTTTTTCTTTCTCTTCTTAGAAGGACTAGGTGAATCAGGATTAATTCTCTGAGAGTCTTGTTCAATTCTTTTAGGATGACCCTCAGGATATAGTGGTTCTTGGGTCATTCTACCTCCTCTAGTTACTACTCTAGCAGCAAAATCATGCATATTATTATTCATTTCATCAAGCAATTCTTTTTGAGATTTAGCAACTTGTTCTAACTAAGTTTAAACCATAGAGGCATGCTTTCCTACACCTCTAACATCATTACTGATTCTAAGTAGCAAGTCACTCAAACGAGCAATCATATCAGAATTATATTTCAATTGTTTCAGAACATGAGCATTGAAATGATCTTGCTTCATAATATAGTTGTCAAACTCATATAAGCATTGACTAGGATGTTTATTGTGAGGGGTGTCACTTTCATTAAACTTTAAAAAATTTACCTCTACCACCTGTGGAGGTGGTGGTGTGTCAAGGCCATTTATTTCTTCAATAGGTGGCAAATTCTTAACAGCCTCAGCTTTAATACCCTTTTCTTTCATAGATTTCTTTGCCTCTTGCATATCTTCAGGACTGAGAAATAAGATACCCCTGTTCTTCGGAGTGGGTTTAGGTGGTGGTTCAGGAAGAGTCCAATTATCATAATTCTTCAATATATTATTCAATAATTTCTCAGCTTGTTCAACAGTTCGCTCCCTGAAAACACAACGAGCACAACTATCTAGGAAGTCCCTAGAAGCATCGGTTAGTCCATTATAAAAGATATCGAGTATTTCATTTTTCTTGAGAGGATGATCAGGCAAAGCATTAAGCAACTGGAGAAGCCTCCCCCAAGCTTGTGGGAGACTCTCTTCTTCAATTTGCACAAAGTTAAATATTTCCTATAAGGCAGCTTGTTTCTTATGAGCAGGAATTTTTTTTCCAGAGAAGTAGTAGCTCATATCCTGGGGACTATGCACACAACCAGGAGCTAGAGTATTGTACCATGTCTTAGCATCACCCTTTAATGAGAACGGAAATAACTTAAGGATGTAATAGTAGTGAATCTTCTCATCATGAGCAAAGAGGGTGGCTATATCATTCAGCTTAGTAAGGTGTGCCACTATAGTTTCAGTTTCATAGCCTTGGAAAGGATCAGATTCCACCAAAGTAATTAACTCTGGGTCAACAGAGAATTCATAATCCTTGTTAGTAACAAAGATAGGTGAAGTAGAAAACTTAGGATCACATTTCATTCTAGCATTCAACGTCTTTTCCTTATACTTGCGTAGCAATTTCTTAAGATTGTTTCTATCCTTGCAAGAAAGAATTTCTCTAGTTACCTCCTCGTCCATAACATAACCTTCGGGTATCTTAGGCATTTCAAACTTAGGAGAGCTAGGACTAATAGGTGTTTCATAGTCATCATCAGTTTCATAAACTTCATATTTTTCAGCAGTCTCATCAATTTCAGTATTTTCATTTTCTTTAGCTCTAGCAATTTGTTCATCAAGAAATTCTCCTAGTGCACATTATCATCAAGTATGGTACTAGCATCATCAATAGCATAATTCATAGCAGAGGTAGCATCATCAATAACTTGCGACATATCAGGATTACTAGCATGTGGTGGTGTTGCAAGCTTACTCATAACAGAAGGTGAATCAAGTGCAGAGCTAGATGGCAGTTCATTACCTCCCCTCGTCTTAGAGGGAAAAATCTTAGTCTTTGGATCCTTCAGATTCTTCATAGTGATAAAATGATATAAATCCCAAGTGACTCAACAAATATAGCTATGCTCCCCGGCAACGGCGCCAGAAAAAGGTCTTGATAACCCACAAGTATAGGGGATCACAACAGTTTTCGAGGGTAGAGTATTCAACCCAAATTTATAGATTCGACACAAGGGGAGCCAAAGAATATTAGAGAGTATTAGCAGTTGAGTTGTCAATTCAACCACACCTAGAGATTAAATATCTTTAGCAAAGTGATCAGTAGCATAGTAGTATGATAGTTTGATAGCAATAGTGACAGTAACAATAGCGGTAACAGTAGCAGCAGTAGTTTTGTAGCAGTTGGAACAGTAGCAGCAGCAATAGTAACTTAGCAAGAACAATAAGTGGAAAACTCGTAGGCACTGGATCGGTAACTCGTTGGATGATATTCATCATGTAACAGTCATAACCTAGGGCGATACAGAACTAGCTCCAGTTCATCAATGTAATGTAGGCATATATTCTATAAATAGTCATACGTGCTTATGGAAAAGAACTTGCATGACATCTTTTGTCCTACCCTCCCATGGCAGCGGGGTCCATAAGGAAACTAAGGGATATTAAGGCCTCCTTTTAATAGAGAACCGGAATAAAGCATTAACACATGGTGAATACATGAACTCCTCAAACTACGGTCATCACTGTGAAGTATCCCAAATATTGTCACTATGGGGTTGACGGATCATAACACGTAATAGGTGCATATGACTAGGCAAGATCGGCTCAAGAACATAGATATAGAGATGATAACATAAATGGTTCAGATCTGAAATCATGGCACTCGGGCCCTAGTGACAAGCATTAGGCATAGCAAAGTCATAGCAACATCAATCTCGGAACATAATGGATACTAGCTAGGGATCAAGCCCTAACAAAACTAACTCGATTACATGATGAATCTCATACAACTCCTCACCGACCAGCAAGCCTACGAAGGAATTACTCACTCCCGGTGGGGAGCATCATGGAATTGGCGATGGAGAAGGGTTGGTGATAACGAAAACCAAAGATTCCCCTCTCCGGAGCCCCAAACGGGCTCCAGATCTGGCCTCCCGATGAAGAACAGGAGGTGGCGGCGGCTCCGTATCATAAAACGCGATGAAACTTTCTCCTTGATTTTTTCTCCAAAAATAGGAATTTATAGTGGCGGAATTAGGGTCAGTGGGGCCACGAGGTGGGCACAACCCACTAGGGCGCGCCCTGGTTGGTGCTGCTCACCCTGGCCCCCTCTTCGGTGGATTTTGGCTCCAATAATTCTTATATATTCTTAAATAATTCTCCAAAAAGTTTCGTTCCATTACGAGAATTTTTATTTCTGCACAAAAACAACACCATGGTAGTTCTGCTGAAAACAGCGTCAGTCCGGGTTAGTTCCATTCAAATAATGCAAATTAGAGTCCAAAACAAGGGCAAAAGAGTGAGGAAAAGTAGATACGTTGGAGACGTATCAAACTGCGTAGTGTGCTTGTGTGAAAGAATGCCCGTCCCTACATATTATTGCTTTCTTTCCTAGCGTGCCTTTTCCACCCAGTCTCCCCTCATGCCGCGATTGAGGAACACCAATCGGCTTAAGGTCGGGAATAAAGTCAACAAAAAACTCAATAACCTCCTCTGTTCCATAGCCCTTGGAGATGCTTCCTTCTGTCCTAGCACGGTTATGAACATATTTCTTTAAGACTCCCATGAACCTCTCAAAGGGAACATATTGTGTAGAAATATAGGACCCAGAATGGTAATCTCTTCGACTAGGTGAACTAGGATGTGTGTCATAATATTGAAGAAGGATGGTGGGAACACCAACTCGAAACTGACAAGACATTCGACCAAATCATTCTGTAACCTTGGTAGGATTTCTGGATCGATTACCTTCTGAGAAATTGCATTGAGGAATGCACATAGCTTCCCAATGGCTAATTGAACATTTTCTGGTAGAAGCCCCCTCAATGCAACCAGAAGCAATTGCGTCATAATCACATGGAAGTCATGAGACTTTAGGTTTTGGATTTTTTTTTCTCTGCCATATTTATTATTCCCTTTATATTCGATGAGAAGCCAGATGGGACCTTGATACTGCTCAGGCATTCAAAAAAGATTTCATTCTCTGCTTTGGTAAGAGCGTAGCTGGAAGGAAGATACTGCTTTGGATGCATGTCGTCTTTTTCGTTCATACGTTGCTGGTCCTGCCATGCCTCCGGTGTATCTTTTGTGTTCCCATACACGCCCAAGAAGCCTAGCAGGTTCACGCAAAGATTCTTCTTCATGTGCGTTACGTCGATTGCAGAGCGGACCTCTAGGACTTTCCAATAGGGTAGGTCCCAAAATATGGATTTCTTCTTCCACATGGGCGCGTGTTCGGTAGCGTCATTCGGAACAGATTGACCGTCAGGACCCTTTCCAAAGATTACTTTTAAATCCTTGACCATATCAAAAATATCATCACCAGTACGGTGGCCAGGCTTCTTCCAGTGATCTGCCTCACCTTTGAAATGCTTGCCTTTCTTTCTTAAGAGATGCCTGATCGGAAGGCTCAAGCTGGCCATTGTCCCTTTCAAAAAACAATACGGGACATACCGCGCCCCTCGAAGGCCGGCTCCGCGCCCTGGCCGGCTCGTGGCGTGGCCTCCCTCTGTCCGGCTCCAAAGCGACCCGCCAGCTGGCGGGACGACACTTTCCCTGCCAGCCCACGCGATGGGACACTGACGCATCGGCACAACATGGCGACAGTGGTCCAGGTACAGCTGACCGGGGCACGCGTGGCAACAGGGACATCCACCATACCCTCGATGAGGGAACCCGCGGCTACAGTGGAGGCGGCCGTACCGCTGACCGCAACCGACTGCGACTAGACGACGCGGCACAGTAGCGGCACGCCTCCAACCACTCCATTACCTAACCAGGCATGGCTACAGTGCAATCGGTCGTACAGCTGACCGCGGTTGGCTACGCGAAGGCGGTGCTGCACAGTGTGGCACGTGCCGTGACGTGACAAACACGCACCAATGGTGAGGGCTGGCCGGCGGGGCCCTACTCCAGATCGGAAAACAAATCTGAAATGCTCCGGATAGATATGGAAGGAATTTCTCATGATTGAAAACAATTTAAATTAATAGCATCAAGCTTGAAACACGAGTCTTCAAGAGAATGCACCAAGATTTAAGAGAAACTCTTCTTCGATCTTCCAAGCTAAGAATGATGACGAGAAACACCACAAAGAATTACTGAGACACTCCGAAACAATGAATAAAGAAAGGTTGAGCCAACTATGAAAATAATTCGAAAACGATCTTGGATACGGAATATTACTGATGCAATTCATTCTTATGTCACATTTGAAAAGAACTTGAGATCTCCGGAAAAGATTAGAAGAGCCAGGTAAGATCATGGGAAAAAACCTATGGGTTATGGGCCCACTCAAAGGAACACTGTTGAAAAGATTGCTTAGGAAGAGAGATTGCATCGGTACGAATGAAAACTTGATGAGGTGAGAACCTCGAAATAATTCAACCAGATTTTGAATAGAAACATGAATCTTCTGAGATATGTGAAAACTCTGGATAAGAATAGAGAGATGTGAATAACAAGAGAGGCTTAAATAAGAACTTCCGACATGAAAAACATTTGACGAATGAAAAGGATATGATTAACACCGAGAGGTTGAATCAAATCCACCAGAAATAAAATGGAGACGAAGAAATTATGAACTTAGCACCTCAGCATCTTCACAAAGAATCACCGGATACAGTACGGAAGAAAATAAAGCGGAAGCATGACATGAATAGAATGTAATCATTGAAGAAATAGGCGGGAGGGTGGGGAAAACAAGACAACTTGGGACGGACAAAACCAACTCCGGAAATAAATAAGAGGATAGATCTTGCGAATATTGAAATAAGATTGAATTCACTTGAAGAGAAGCACATCGGTTGGGATAATTTGACACAAAAATTTGATTGAGCAAAAGGATTAGCACTCATAAAAATATGAGAACACTGCTTAGGAAAGATATGAAATCCACACTTGACATCGAAGCAACTCGAGTCACCATACTCCAACAAAACAAAGGATGAGGCTTGCAAATTAAGCCGGAAACAAATACATAACCCATTATGCATTTTTTGGAAGGATAATCCTAGGTAACTACTTGAATTCCCACCCGAGAACTCCCGAAATCTTTCTGGTTATGCAATCTGGTCCAACGGATACATGGAGCAATTACTATAATAAAGCACTCAACTCCTAGCAATAATACTACACCTCCAGTGTATCACATCCGTCAACACATAATCAGAGAAACCTCGGAAACTCATCTAGCTCAGACCCTCGTAATCACAATGATATTAATTATGGTAGTACATCTGGACGCTCTCCCCAGTACTAGGTGACGCCAACTCCTCTCGCCACAAATGGTATTGAAGCGATTTCGAACAACTTGATCCTGAGATACAAAGGAAACTGAACGATAGCGTGTGTGACAAGAATCCCCTATAGCTCAACTCCCCGGGACACTTCTACCCAAAATTGATAGGAGGCACCAGGAACAAAATCCTGGTCACAATGACATCGTAGAGGTTCCAAAATACCCGCGTGATCCTAAAAAAAATTGAGTGAGAAGAGGGATAGAATTAAAATTCTTACGTCACGAATCCTCACCAGAGCGGCGAAGGGAAGAGGAGTAAAAAGAACTCTTACTCTCCGATATATAACTACACTCAAAATATAGTTTTTTCTAGACTCGACAACGGCCAAGTTCGATCAATCAAGGGGGCTCCTAGGTCGGTACTGCTCTGATACCAACTTGTAACGCCCAAGATGCGGTCCTATCCTTATTTTGGCTCGAGGGCCTCGATAGGGGTAGAAGCGCATCTCGTCGTTTCACAAGAATGGATATCGTTACAAGTACATGTAAAGAGGAGATGAGTATATGGAATTGGCTTACACTCGCCACAAGCTAAATCATGATCATCTCGAATACAACAATACATTCAATTACCATATAGAAGAGCAGGGTACGACTACGGACGAAATCAAACGATAAAAGCGACATCCATCCTTGCTAATCTCAGGTTGTTGGCCAGGAACCCATCCTATGATCGAAGAAGAAGAAGAAGAAGAAGAAGAACTCCAAATCAAACAAGCACCGCTCTCACGTCAAAGCATCGCATTACCTATACCTGCATATGTTGTTGTAGTAATCTGTGAGCCACGGGGACTCAGTAATCTCATGTCCAAGGGTATCAAGACTAGCAAAGCTTAATGGGTGAGGTATGGTTAAGTGGTGAGGCTGTAGCAAGAACTAAGCATTTATTTGAGTGGCTAACTTACGAGTGCAAGAATAAGAAGAGTGATCTACGCATAACATACGTGAACTAGTAATGATCAAGAAGTGATCTTGAACACCTACTTACGAGTCAAACATAACCCCACCGTGTTCCCTTCTTGGTTCAAACCTCACAAGAAGAGACAATCACGGTTACGCATATGGTTGGTGTGTTTTAATTGAGTTTGGTTCAAGTTTTCCATTATTGAATATTATAAAATTTCCAAGTTGCCACATAACTGCGGGCACGACCCTCAGAAAGATTTAACCCTGCAGGGGTGCTCCAACTCATCCATCACAAACTAGCCACGAGCTGTGCTGGAAAACCTCAACCTCGAAATAGCCCAAGGTATCCTTGCAGTCCCGGTGCGCAAGACGTTCGAGAAAGGTAAAACAAATCCAGCAAGACCGCTCGGCATGCCGACAATCCCGATAGGAGCCGCGTATCTCGTTCTTAGGGCATGACCGGATGGGCAAGACGTCGGGTTGGCTGAGACCCCGGGTGACCAGGGGGCGCCGGACATCGCCTAGGTTGGACCAACACTCATGAGGAGCACTGGTCTAGCTTGTTGATTAAATTATCCGCGGGTGCCGGCGGGTCCCTATGCAATTTTATTTGTTATTAGGCAAATGTAGTACCAATGTTGGGCCCTTGCCGAAAGTGTTTTATCCCAAAACAAAAATCAAGGGGGTCCCCATAACAACGCCAAGCATGTTAGGAGCGCTCAATATGGAACATAACACTGGTACTCGGAAACTAAGGCGGCAATAGTGGAACAAAACATGAAGCAAAAGTCCAAGCCTTCCACCCTTTACCAACTGTATATTAAATTAAATAGCAAGAATATTGTGATATCCCAAGATATCCATGTTATCACATGGATCCACCTGCACCTGCAACTAGCAACACTATAAGAGGGGTTGAGCAAGCGGTAACTTAGACAAACAATGGTTTGCTGGGGAGGTGGAGGGTTAGAGGCTTATCATGGCATTTTGGGAGGCTTGACAAACAAGTGGTAGGTAGCGAGACATAACGATAGAAAGGAGACAACTAGCATAGCAATGATAGTAGTGGTATCCAGGGAAATGGTCATCTTGCCTAAACTCTCGCTTGGAAGAAGAACAAATCCGTGAAGAAGATGAACCAACATAGGCGAACGGATCCTCACACTCCGATATGCTTTCGGAACTCTATCAAGAAGAAGCAATCCAGAAACAAACAAACAACACGGTAAATACCACAACATAGGCATGACATGATGCACAATCAAGTATGATGCATGTCCAGTTTAAATAAGCATGGCTTGGCAAGATGCAACAATCAAACACTACAAATTAAGTGAAGTTCAATATGCAACGAGTTGCATATTGACGAAATGCCACATTCCAATTATTTAGTTCACTCTCGTTTAGGTATTCAACAATTTTAAATGTTGTCCAACATGGCAAGAGGTGAAGCATAAAGAAACTATACTATCTAGGCATTTTAAATGAGGCCGGAAACAACATATAGTATTTCCGAAACGGCCCCATATGCAAATTTCAAATTTGGTTTAGATCTGCCTAAAACATATTTTATATTTATTAAACAGGAAAATAAAGTGCACCATGTTATTCTACATGTTTTTCTAATCAAGTTACATATGTGGATCATTTAATTCGGAGCTATAGTTAATTAGATATGGCATAAACTGTTTTAGCCTGCTATGGTGCAATTTTAATGCATACATCATTTTCATTGTTTTTAACATGCATGAGGATGACATGATCAAATTGATGCAATTTTACGAAAAACATTGGCATGAATAAGATATGAAGCATTTGGTCGTCATGGCGGAAAGAAAGGGGTGCCATGGCGGCGGTAACGAAAACGCTGCCATGACAATTGGTTCTGATAACTCAATTGAGATACCGAAGCAAAAGATCAAGTGTAGGATGTGCAGACGTGCAAGAGATGGTGGGGTGATCCCGGTTACCGCGTTCCCACGAATTGGTGGCGTGACAAACGAGGAACGTGCACGTTGCATGGTGCAAACATGAGTCTCTCATACGACGCATTCCTTCATGGGCGGTCGTCTCGACGGTGATACCTTCAAAGCATGCATTTTTTAGGGTGGATCGAGTCGATGTAGTGTAGAGGAAGTAGTGGTACACGGTGACGGTCGGTTTACTCGTGATCTTGGCGGCGGTAATGGTACAAGCGTTGTAGTCGATCTTGGCGAGTCATCGAGGTCCGGGTCTTGCGAGTCTTGACGATTAACACGTGTCGAAGAGAATCTTGACGGGTCTGAGCTCTCCGGGCATAGTGGTTCTTGGAGAAATCCGAGACGGTCTTGACGAATCCAACGAGACGACGTGGTTCAAGCAGTCTCGGCCTTGACGGTCTTGGCGTTTGCGTTTCCAACTCCAGGGTTCGTCCACGATCACACAGCATGGGTGCACAGGGCAGCAGCAGGGAACAAGTGGGGACTGCTTCGATGGGGTCTTGGCATCGAGTAGGAACCATGGAGGGAGGAGATAGCAGGGCATCTATGGAGCACGGTGGTGGCTTGGCTGGCACGGACAGAGGCGCGAACAAGAGCTCGGGGCGGATGGTGTTGCTCCCGCAGTGGAGCTGCCCGTGGTCGAGAACGCGGAAGGAGCCGGCAAGGAGCACAAGCTCACCGGAGATGTAGAACTAAGGGTCTTGGCGAAGGGATTTGCAGCGACCGACGGCGCTGGACGTCGAGGATGGATGGGTCGAGGTGGATCCGGGCCATGGGGGCCGGACCTGGCTAGAGACGAGCGAGGACGGGGCAGAGGCGGCCAGAGGTCGTAGACGGCGCTGCTCATCCCCATGGACGGGCAGCCATGGCTGCAGGATCACGACGAGGAGCGACGCAAGAGCACTAGATCCGGGCGCGGGTCTCCAGCTCGCTCCAGATCAGGCGCGGCAGAGGCTTGGCATGGAGGTCCGACGGCGTCACCTGGTGGCGCGGTCGCAGCCGAAAACGGGATGGAGCTCCGGTGGACCGGCTGGCCTGAGAGGTGGCAGACAGCGGCGTGGAGACGAGAGGAGGCGGGGCTGGGGCTCCGGCGAGTCGAGCGAGGCGGCGGCCATGGAGAGAGTCGGGCGGCAGGGAGCAAACGAGGCGCATGGCACTGGTGCTGCGGGCGCTCGGGCATCTCCTGCGGGCACGGACGCGTCCAAGGAGAGCAGGAGCGAGGTGCACGACAGGTTGCACCGCTGCGGCCTGCAGTTGAACGGGCGTGGAGATCGAGGGAGGTGGGTGTGTGGGTTGGCCAGTTGGTAAAATCAACTGAGACCATGTGGTTGTGGTGGCGGCGTGGGAAGAGATGGATCGGACAGATTCTAGGCTAGGGTTTCATCTATGTTTAAATAGGTAGGCTTTCTCAAACACGGACATTTTAGAGCCCTTCGATTTAGATCATACGGTCGGGAAAATGGGCTAGGCGAGTTCAATTGAGAAATGAATGATGGTTTGGGGTATTTCAGGGTTGAACCGGATCCAACGGTCACGACCATGCGTTTCTAGTTCGGGGAAATTATCGGGCGCGCGCGAGGGGTCTGTGCACTGTGCCGAGGGGCTAGGCATCGCAGAGAGGGAATACGGGCAACCCGGCAACAAGTTTTATATAAAGAAAAAAAAAAGTCTGAGATTTGACCGGCTATAATGCCGCTATAGGTTTGACGGTTGGGGTATCAAACGGACTCCGAATGCGATGGAATTTGGCAGGCTGCCTACCTACAATATATTAAGACCGCACGCCAATTTTCAGCCCATTCCAATAATGTTTTATATGCACTTTAAAAACAATATTTTAGAGATGTCGCGGGCGCGTGTGAGTGTGTTTGGTCCCGAAACGATCGTCGATGAGAACGGGGAGAACCGGCAACTATGAACGGGTGCAAGTTTTTGAAAGCGACGGCGACGGAGTGCCGATGCAATGCGAATGATACGATGATGGATGCGACAAACAATTGAAACACACGGCCAAGCTCAAAATAAATTGAAGACATCTGGAGCGTCGGTCTCGGGCTGTTACAGGCTGATTTGGATCCATATGTTTCATGCTATTGTTAGATTTATCTTAATTCTTATTTCGTAGTTGTGGATGCTTGCGGGGGGATAATCTTAAGTGGGTTGTTTGTTCAAGTAAGAACAGCAGCCTAGCACCGATCCACCCACATATCAAATTATCAGAGTAACGAACGTGAATCAACTAAACATGATAAATCGTGACTAGACAAAATTCCCGTGTGTCCTCGAGAGCATTTTGCTTCATATAAGAGTACATTACGGCTTGTCCTTTGCTATATAAAGGATTGGGCCACCTTGTTGCACCATTGTTATAATTGTTACTTGTTACGAATTACCTTGCTACAAAACTATTTGTTACCGTTACTTTTAGTGCTTGCAGAAACTTCCATACTGAAAACCACTTGTCATTTATTTTGATCCTCGTTGGGTTCGACACTCTTACTTATCGAAAGGACTACCATTGATCGCCTATACTTGTGGGTCATCAAGACTCTTTTCTGGCGCCATTGTCGGGGAGTGAAGCGCCTGTCATAAGTGGAATTTGGTAAGGAAACACTTTTGTTACGTGCTGAAATTTATTGTCGCTTTTTTTACTATGGAAGATAATCCTTTGAGGGTGTAAGTGCATCTAGTGCCACCCTTGTTTGGTTTTGGAGTATTGAAGACAAACGTGGTTGAGGGACTAATGTGTTTGTGAGAGTTCACAGGTTAACACAGAGAGAAGTCCCTGGAGTTTCGGTTTAGCCGTCGAAGACGACCCCCAAAAATGTCCGAAGACATTGATGACGGCTGAAGCCATTGGTGGTAGACGAAGACTTTCGTCTGAAGACAATGAAACGCGAAGACGAAGTCTTTTGGTAGTTTTGTTTCTTCTTTCCTGAGTCATAGGAACCACCGTACTGTTAAGTGGGGTCAATGTGATCGAAGTCAAATGCTGACGTGATGCTCAACCCATACCTATGTCTTCGAGCGAAGACTATGAGAGGAAATCTCTTCCAGAGTTGGTTGAGTCAACTCTACTTGTAGCCCAAGTAAAGCTGTCGCGTGTGTTTGAAATCCGACCGTTGTGACACGTGTTGGTTGGCCATTGGCCCAGGGTCATTTCGGTCATATCAGGTCGGGTTGCCCGCTGGCTATAAATAGCCCAGCCCCTCCACCATGAGAAGGTGGCTGCTCAGAGAGAGATACGGTTGTTGTCGTTTTTGGAGCAACCCACCTCGAAGACATTGAGAGAGACACATCCTGCGAGGATACACCTAAACAGCTAGAGCTAGAGTGTTTGAGCATCACCAAAGTCATTCTGTTCTGAGAGAACTGAAGACTTATTACACTTGAAGACTGTGATCTTCTAGACGGTTAGGCGTCTGGGTCTAGAGCAATCCAAGAGTCATTGTGGATCGCCGGGTGACCAAGTTTGTACGGGTTTCGGAAGTCTCCCCTGAAGACTTACCAGAGTGATTGGGCGCTGTCTAAGTGACTTCGGCTCAAGGGGAATAAGGTGAAGACGAGGTCTTCTGAGTTCAATCTCAGCCTCCCTAACCAGACGTACAGTTGTCACAGCAACTGGAACTGGTCCAACAAATAATGTGTCTTCGTCAAGCTACTGGTTCTATCTTTCACTTCTTTACATTCCTATTCTGTATTGTGAAGCCTTTCCCTGTTCATCACTGAAGACTTGTCTTGAAGACATTTATGCCTGCTCTCTATCTTCGTACTGTCTAAGTTTATCTTCAACTCATCTTATAGTGCATCATGTTAAAGCTTAACCTGCTTGTATGTCTTCACTGTGATGCATGCCTAGATTAGATTCTTGATTGTATCCCTACCTGATCCTGTTTACGTTTCCGCATTCTTCGAATACATTCATCGTTTCGAAGACTTTCTTAAAAATCGCCTATTCACCCCCCCCCCTCTAGTCGATAACTAGCACTTTCAATTGGTATCAGAGCAAGGTACTCCCTTGTTTTGTGTTTCGGTTTAACCACTGTGGAGTTTTAGCTATGTCGACTGCAGGGAAAATCAAGGTCTCCACTGCGTGCCATGTCTTCGATGGCACTGACTACCCCTACTGGAAGAACAAGATGCGCATGCATCTCGAAGCCATTGACAACGACCTATGGTATGTCGTCATGGCGGGCATTCCCGATGTTGGCGAAGGTGTTACCGCTGCTGATGTGAAGAGGTTTGCACAACTCGACTCCACCGCCAAGAACATCATCTGTGGTCATCTGACCAAAGGACATTATGGCCGTGTGAGTGCACTTACCACTGCTAAGCAAATCTGGGAATGGCTGTCCAAAGTGAATGAAGGTGTTTCATCTCAAAGAGACTCTCGTGTTGATGTGCTTCGCAACCTGTTCAACCGCTTCAAGAGACTTGACAACGAAAACGTTCAGCTCACATTTGATCGACTCACCGACATCTCAAATGAGCTGAATGCACTTGGCGCCACTGATATCACCAAACATGAAGTCTTGAAGAAGCTACCCAGATCACTTGACAGTTCCTTTGATACTCTCGCACTCATGATCCAAGAGCGCCCTAACTTCAAGAGTTTGGATCCCGCCGATATCCTCGAGAGACTGAACACTCACGAGTTCCAACAAGCTGAGAAGAGAGATATATACGGACCAAGCTACAGTCGCTCCCGTGCATTGAAGGCCAAAGCTGTGTCTTCATCTGAAGACAACTCTGAATGCAGTTCTGATGGTGCTTAAGACTTTGGAAAAGAACTCGCTTTGCTTGTCAGAAAGTTTCGGAAGTTTGCCAAGTCAAAGCGCTACACAAAATCTTCAAAACGCGATTCCAAGAGGTCTGGTGAAATGTCTTCAAGAGACAGCAAGAAGCAAACCTGACATAAGTGCAAGAAAGTTGGCCATTTCATCGTTGATTGTCCTCGATGGGAGAAGGAATCCAAGAAGAAGAGCAAGGACTATGACTCCGATGACAAGAAGAAGAAGAAGTATGTAAAGTCTTCATCACACAAGAAGAGTTCATCTGGCTTGTACATGCGTTCATCGGAAAGGAGATGGATTCACAGTCTGAATCTGGTTCAGAAGTTGAGGAAGCATCTGAGGAGGAATCTGACACTGAAGTAGCTGGATTAGCAATGGCTTTGGAATATCTCTCCACCTCTGTCTTCGAACCCGAAGATAATGGCTCCTTCTTCACCGAAGCCAGTGATGATGATGCTGCTCCGGCTTACTGCTTCATGGCAAAAGCCTCCAAGGTATCCTTAAAATCCTCACGTCATGACTCTGAATCTGAAGCTGAATCTGATAATGACAAGAAACCTAGCTATGCTAAACTTGTAAAAATTGCCACCAAGCAACAACATGCCATGGAGAAAATGCAAACTACTCTAGAGAAAAGCGATGACCTGTTACGCGAAGAGATGAGTCTGAACGAAACTATGGCTGAAGACATGCGCAGTCTTTGTTCAAGGTTTGAGGATCTCCAAAGTTGTCATGATGCCCTCTCAACTGATCATGAAAAGCTTTCTCTTGAATATCTTCAGAAGTAGATTGATCTAGAAAAGTTGAGGGAAGCACTTGATGACCTACGGAAGGAAAACGACTCACTCCTAGCAGAGTAGATCAGTACCGCTCGGGATGAGTTTGATGCTCCATGCTTAAAGTGTATTGCACGTGAAGCTAATGACTCAACTGCTGAATGTTCAAATGCTTCTGAAAATGCTTTATCTTCAACTGTATCTGTGGCACCTAACCCCTCATCTGAGGAAGCCACTGCTATCACTGATGACAATGACAGGTTGAAGACATTGCTTGAAAGTGGCATGTACAAGAGTCTGAAAGGACATCAGATTCTTTGTGATGTCCTGAAGAAGACTATCCTAAACAAAAACCCTAGGAAAGAGGGTGTTGGTTTTGAAAGAAACCTCAATGTTGATGGATCCTACTGGACACCTGAGCAGTACCCCAAAACCACATGGGTTGCTGCGAAAGGTCCTTCAGTCGATCCGTCCACATTATCAGGCTTCAACTGTGCGAATCCTCTCATTATTGATGAATCCTTTGATTCCAATTATAAACTGTTCAAATGTCAAAATGGTGAAGTGTTTGCCAGGTTTATTAGAACTAACTGCAGGAATGGCTCACCTATGAAGAAGATCTGGGTCCCCAAATGTCTTCTAGAGAAGCTTCGCGTGAATGTCTTGACGACATCTCCCAAGAAGAAGACAGACCCTAGATCAATGTCTTCGAGGAGACATAAGTCTTCATACAATGGCACTAACCATTTTGTCTCGCAGGAAAAGACTCAGATGACTCATGAATATGTACACAATGGCATGAACCGCTACGTTCATCCAACCAAGAATTTCTCTGCTTATTCATTTGAGTACACTATCCCTCTTGTGAAACGTGCTATTAGGGCATCTCTGCCTAAATTCTCTGATGCTGACTTACGTCTCATTGCTTCTAAGCCACCCCTTCGCATGTGGGTGGTTAAGAAGAACTAATATACTCTATGCAGCATCGGGCCTCCAGATCATCTCTGGGGACCCAAAAATATTCTTGTCTGAACGCAAGAAAATTAATGCATACCTCGTTCAGAATACTTGCCACTGTCTTCTGCTACATCTTCATCTTAGCAT
Source organism: Elymus sibiricus (assembly GCA_039707655.1). NCBI lineage: Eukaryota > Viridiplantae > Streptophyta > Magnoliopsida > Poales > Poaceae > Elymus > Elymus sibiricus. Next base: position 370,392,557 of record CM077675.1, on the reverse strand, counting down.
GTTACTCTTACATGCTTTGGTGAACTCGACTAATTCTCAATGCAGGAAGAAAAATCACATGCCACCGAATGGATTATGGACAGTGGATGCACAAGTCATATGACCGGTGATCGAAGCCTATTGATGGAGCAAACTCTTCGACCTCCAACAAAAGATCACATCGTGTTTGCTGACAAGAGCAGCAGCAAAGTGCTGGGGCTAGGTAGAGTTGCTATCTCAAGGGACCGGCACATGGAAAACGTCATGCTTGTCAAATCCCTTGGGTACAACTTGATGTCTGTCTCAATGCTCTGTGACTTAGATATGCTTGTCATCTTCGGCAAATTTCGATATGTGGTACTAATGGCCTCTGACAAAACCAAAGTCTTCGAAGGTTTTCGAAGAGGTGACTTGTATATGGTAGACTTCTCTGCAGGACCACAGGTTGCCTCATGTCTTCTAGCAAAAGCTTCGGAGTGCTGGCTATGGCACATAAGGCTAGGGCATTCTGGGATGAGGAACTTGTACACACTCGCCAAGAAGAAGCTCATCATTGGCGTCGAGGGTGTCAAGTTCAAGAAGGACCACCTCTGTGGTGCCTGTGAAGCCGGGAAAATGATCAGGGCCAAACACCCCTCGAAGACAATCATGACGACCTCACGTCCCTTCGAGCTGCTACACATGGACTTATTTGGCCCTACACACTATTCCACCTTCTCTACCACTGCAAATCTATATGGCTTCGTGATCGTTGATGACTATTCTCGATTCACTTGGGTGCATATCATTCTTTACAAAACTGAAGTGCAGGATGTCTTCAGGCGCTTCGCAAATAGGTGTATGAACAACTACAACATCAAGATCAAGCACATCAGGAGTGACAATGGCACTGAATTCAAGAACACGGGCCTAGACACCTTTCTTGATACCCTTGGCATCACTCATGAGTTCTCTGCTCCATATACTCCCCAGCAGAACGGTGTTGTGGAGTGCAAGAATAGAACTCTTATTGAGATGGCTCGCTCCATGCTTGATGAATACAAGACACCACGGAAGCTATGGCCTGAAGCCCTTGATACTGCATGTCACATCATCAACAGAGTTTATCTTCACAAGTTCTTCAAGAAAACATCATATGAGCTTCTCACTGGTAAGAAACCCAATGTAAGTTATTTCAAAGTCTTCGGTGCAAGATGCTGGATAAGGGATCCACACCACACTTCTAAATTTGCACCGAAAGCACATGAGGGTTTCATGTTTGGTTATGGAAAGGATTCGCACACCTACAGGGTCTTCGACATCCTTCACAACAAGGTTGTTGAAACTGTAGATGTGCGATTCGATGAAACTAATGGCTCGCAAAGAGAGCACCTGCCTCCTATGCTAGATGAACCACCTCCTGATGAAGCTATTCGACTGATGGGCACCGGAGAAATTGTGCCTGAAGAACCTGTGGTTGTAGAAGAAGTCATCATTCCTCCATCTACTCAGCGCGAAGACAATGCTGAACCCGAAGACAATGTTGCTGATGAAGACAATACTTAGCAGCCCGAACAAAGTCTTCGCCCTGCTCATCCACGTGTGGCAAATGAAGTCCAAATTGAGAGAATGCTTGACAACATTAATGCACCAGGTCCACTTACTCGCTCAAGAGCTACTCAACTGGCTAACTTTTGTGGGCACTTTGCTTTTGTATCTATCACAGAACCCACCAAAGTAGATGAAGCTTTCAAGGAACCGGAATGGATTCAAGCCATGCAGGAAGAGCTTCACCAGTTCGAGCTGAACAATGTGTGGGAGCTCGTAAAGCGTCCTGATCCAAGGAAGCACAACATCATCGGTACCAAGTGGATCTTCCGCAACAAGCAAGATGAGTCCGGTCAAGTCATCAGAAACAAGGCCAGACTTGTGGCCCAAGGTTACACTCAGGTTGAGGGTATTGACTTCGGTGAAACCTTTGCACCTGTCGCTAGACTTGAAGCTATTCGAATTCTGCTTGCTTATGCTAACCATCATGACATATGCTTATATCAAATGGATGTCAAAAGTGCATTCCTCAATGGTATGATTGAGGAAGAAGTATATGTTGCTCAGCCCCCAGGGTTAGAAGATCCAAAGCATCCGGACAAAGTCTTCAAGCTCAACAAGACACTCTATGGCCTCAAGCAAGCACCAAGAGCTTGGTATGACACACTCAAGGAATTCCTCAAGAAGAAAGGCATCAAACCTGGTTCACTCGATCCCACTCTCTTCACTAAATCCTATGATGATGAACTGTTTGTATGCCAAATATATGTGGACGACATTATCTTCGGATGTACTAACAACAAATACAGTGATGAGTTTGCTTATATGATGCAAGAAAAGTATCAAATGTCGATGATGGGAGAACTAAAGTTCTTCTTAGGGCTTCAAATTCGACAACAACCAAATGGCATCTTCATATCCCAGGAGAAGTACCTCAAGGACTGCCTCAAGAAATTTGGCATGAACGAAGCCAAAGGTTACAAGACGCCAATGCCTACCAATGGACACCTCTTCACTGACGAAAATGGTAAAGATTTCGATCAGAAGGTATATCGCTCCATGATTGGATCTTTGTTGTACTTATGTGCATCTAGGCCAGATATAATGCTTAGCGTTTGCATGTGCACCCGATTTCAAGCGGCACCAAAGGAGTCGCATCACCTTGCTGTGAAGCGAATACTTAGATATCTGGCTCACACCCCAACACTAGGATTATGGTATCCAAAGGGTTCGAAGTTTGAGCTGATTGGCTATTCAGATTCTAACTTCGCTGGCGACAGAGTTGATCGCAAGTCTACATCTGGCACTTGTCACTTTCTGGGACGATCTCTAGTATGTTGGTCTTCGAAGAAGCAGAATTGTGTTTCACTCTCCACTGCCGAAGCCGAATACATTGCTGCTGGCGCATGCTGCACTCAGCTTCTCTGGATGAAGCAAACACTCAAGGACTATGACATCAACCTGAATCATGTACCTCTCTACTGCGACAATGAGAGTGCAATCAAGATCTCCCACAACCTCGTACAACATTCGAAGACAAAGCACATTCAGATACGACATCATTTTCTTCGGGATCACGTGATGAAGGGCGACATCAACATCAAGCATGCTGACACTGAAGATCAACTGGCAGATATCTTCACGAAGCCTTTGGATGAGAAGAGGTTTGGCAAGTTGCGGTGTGATCTAAATATCTTAGAATCCTCAAATGTCCTTTGAATGGGAATACATCCTAACACTTATGCATGATGATGACTTTGATGCACAACACACGATGTAACGTATGTCTTCAATTCATGAAGACTTACAATCCGAGTGTGAATACATTAACGAAGAATATGACTTCAGAGCGCCACGATAATTGTGCGCCGTGTCTGAGTCAAACATTCTTATACGGTGGGTAACGCCACCAACCAAACTCGAAGACATTTCTTCTTTTCATCTAATTGTCTTTTATCTCATATCCTTCACATGTCTTCGAGAGTTGAATATCTTCGGAACAAAGTTATATGTGTTTCAGTTGAAAATATTTGCAGATCTACATTTGGATTGGAGCTTTGTCCTATACAGCATTTGTCCTATAGCTTTGTCTTCAACTTTTTCCTAGGCAAATGTGATCGGACCCGACATTCTCTTCTATTCTTCCTCGTCCAAATCTGTTCTAATCCAGTCATATGCATTCTATATTGACACGTGTTGACTGTCTTCTCTGTGTCCTTGACAGCTGAAGACAAATCAACCACATATTTAATTCTCAAATCTCAACTGTCTCCACATAATTAGCAAACAACTCCCGTGCCGCCGCTTCGATTATGGTAGTGGGTTGTCAGGTGGTTTGCATGTATGCCAAGTGTCCACATAAACCGAGGAGTCAGGGGCATATCCGTCCGACTTGTTCAGAGGTTTCCACACCCTATAAGTACAAGTTAACCCCCTTCCATTATTACTTTCCCCTTCCACCGCCACCCTCGTGCTCAAAACCCTAGCGCCGTCGCTGGATTTCATCGCCGCCGGAGACAAAGTGCTTCGCTGCCACGCCTTCTCTGACGACGTACTCACGTCGGCCGCGTTCATCCTCCGCTCGCCGCCGTCGTAGCTGTCTGCCTCCACCAAGTTAGGGTGAGGCAGATCGAACCACTTGGCTTCTCTGTCTCATCGAGCTGTTCGTCACATTCTTCCTTGCGGTAAATAAAAGGCTATTTTTTACCGCATGTTTGATCTAAACTTCCTACTGAAAGTTGTCGGTTGTTGTTTCTTCTCTTTCACCACAACCGCATATAGATCTAGATCTCTATTTTTCCAAATACCTTCACTTTTGATCTGAAGATTGGTTTGATTCCTCACTTGTATGATTCCTTGGACTTGTACAAATCTGAAATCACCATATAAGCTATAAAAGTGAATATCTTCGGTAAAAGGTCAATGTCTTCTAAACACAATGCTATATTCCAAATCTTCTGAGAATGCATATGACCTCTCCTCTTCCCTCGCGTCTCTAACTCTTTCACAGGTACATGTCTGCAACAGAATAGCTTGGATCTCATAGTCTGAATTCATTTGCAGACTACTTGCAGATTCATCTGGAATCCTCTGGTGCGTGCTCACACTTGAACACTCCTGTGAAGCCTTTGCTGAAGCCCTTGTCGAAGCCAATGGTTGATAACAATCCAGTCAAGAAGGGAGGGAAGCAGAGACGAAAGAATACATCTAAAGATCTTCCTCCAGCGCTTTATGAGCAATACAAGTCAGATGAGGAGGAAACATATACACAGCGCAAGAATCGAATCCAATGGATTCGAAGATACTGGAGTGAAGAATGGTTTAATTACCACTTTGTGACTGCTGAGTATGCTGCTAAATGTGCTAAAAAGGCACCATGGACAGACACCATTTATAGAAATCTTCATCTGAAAACTAAGGCTGAAGCCATCAATATGGGCTTCTATCCGTGCATGCTCAGGCCCCCAATGCCCAGCAATCCTCATCCATCGAGCATTCGTGGCTCAGATCCTACACAGTCTGACTATGATGATGATGATGATGAGCGTCCACCAGCCCCAAGGCTGAAGCCTCTGAAGAAGTCAAAAGCTTCAAAGCCCAAGGCTTCAAAGCCTCCCAAGCCATCTGTCCACTCATCTCAGGCTTCGCGCTCTCCCACTAATAATCCAGAAGAGCCTGAGGAAGAAGATCGCCTTCATAGGCGTATGAAAAGGAAAGTTGTTGCTTCCAGAGGTCCGAAGCCTACTATGTCACTAATGGATGCATCAAATATGATTGAACTGTCTGACGATGAGTTTGATGATGAAGCCTTGGCTAGGCTTATTCAACAGAAAGAAGAGGAAGCCAAGCGGCTTGAAGACTTACCTCTGATTGACCCAGTCATCTTCGAACATTTCATTGATGAATGGTTCGCTGACCCCTCCATCAGCATTGATGCACTGCAGCTCCCAATTGGCCTAAATGTCACGTTCCAAGGTCTTGTGAATGAGGAACTGACTGTGGCTCAGAAGGCCAAGCAAATGAAGGCCAAGATCAGTCATGAGAAGGAGCTCTTCAAGCAAAATGTGCACAAACTCAACGCCGAGCAGATCAAGGGATATCAGCTGATGATGATAGATCTCAAGGCTGCCTTCGAGAAGCGATGTGAAGCTGTCAAGGGAGCCCTTGCGTGCCTCAAGAGAAAGGCTGCTATCATGGTCCAGGCTCACAATGACATGCTGAAGAGAAGCACTTAGCCAGCCCGCACTTGCTCTCGAAGTCATTGCACGCTCCAGGCAAGCTTCGATGTCTTCGGATGTGCCTTCTCCTACACCATCTATGTGTCGTGGCATTGAATTTCCTGCTGGCTTCTCCAGTCCTCGTGCACCGCCATCTTCCTCTGCTGCTGATAGCAAGAAGACCAAGAAAGCTGAAGCTGAAGCCAAGAAGCGCAAGGCAGCTGCCTCTGAAGCCCAACCTCCGAAGAGGTTGAAGACAAGAAAATCAAAGTCTTCGGAGCCAACACAAGACACAACACCAGCTCCCCCTACTGCTCCATCATCAACCCCCGCTCCTCAACTAGAGCCCCTGGTCATCAAGCCAATCTCTGTGGCTCCCCACGCCTCAGAGAACTTAGAAAGAAGAGTTGTTCTACATGAGTCTGCTTCCACAGAGACTCCGAATCTAGAAGATACCCCAGCTGCTGAAGACACTGCAGCAGCTGAAGACTTTGCCCATGACGACATTGGCCCTGAAGCCAATGTTGAGCCCGAACATGTTCCACAGGTGGACATGCCAATGGATTCCTCCCCACACCCAACAAGTGACTTTGTGGATATTGGAACTCCCCTCCGGTCAGAAATTACTGTAGCTGAACCCGGTACACCATCACCACCCTTCTTCCCACCAGTGTCTGCCTCACCAGAATCTCCATTTGCTCCAGAGGAGATTGAAGCCACCACTCACACTTCTCCACTCAAACGTCTTCGTCGAGGCCCTCGCGCTCTCATGTCTCCTATTCCCGAAGACGAAGTACGAGTTTCACCGAATGCACCAGTCGAAGGAGTGCTGATGATTGAAGATGTACCTCCAAGTCAACCTGCAACAGACAATACGGCAGCCGAAGACATTGCTGCCGATGCCACTATGGGCGATGCCAATGCCCCCTCCCCAGATGAACCTCCTGTTCCTGCCACGCCATCAACTGAAGACAATGAGGACAACATTGTGATGGCTCGCAATAGGGAAGGAGAGATGGTTCATGTCAGATGGCCTCGTCTGGTTGCACCACCACGGATGGGACCACAGTATGAGTTCCACCTTGATCGACGCCCCAATGCCATGAATCCCATGATCCGTCTTCCAAGTCTTCGCCAGTCAGGCCCAGCAAGACCCTTAGTCTTCGAGTTGGAAAGGTTTCAGCTGAACAACACTTTCTTCAACTCTGAACGCAATCCATACAAGCATGCAAGGATACAGTCTGACAGGTTCTGGAGTGCTCCACAATGCCAGTACTACATGTGTGTGCTTTACGGTCAGAACATGATCTTTCCCCACAAACATCTCAGTTTTGAAGCTATGAAAGGTCTTCCATGTTATGATCAAGCACTGGACTGTCTTCGCGATGTGGGTCTCCTTCCTTTCTGCACTGACCATGAAGACTGGAATGAAGAGCTCATCCTCCAGTTCTACGCAACTCTCCACATCTCTGGCTTCGGTCGTGACTTGAACACATGGCAACTGGAGTTTATGATAAGGGATGAGCATATTACTTCTTCACCACTGGATTCTTTCCTGCAACACCACTTGCTGCCTCTGGTGAAGAGTTGGATCCTCGCTCTGAAGCCTATGAGATTGCCACTCGAAGCCTCTTCCAAATGCGAGAACCCAACATGACTGAAATGCTAACTATGATGAAGCCTTTAGCTAGCGATGCAGAATTGCCCACTTCTTTCTTTGTGGATGATCTTCAGTACTTGCCCAGGACTATCTATCACATTCTTCGGCACACTATCTGGCCGATTAAAGGGCACAACTCATCTCACAAGATTGAAGGGCCTTTGAAGACATTGCTCTACAACATTGTATATGGCATCAGGTTCAATCTTCAAGACTTATTTCTTCGCAACCTTTCTACGAATGGTTTCAATGTCCACGAGCTGAAGATATATGCTCCCTGGATCATGCGCTTCATCAAGTACAGAACCAACACCAGGTTTCTTCCTTCTGCTCGCAACCATGGCGTTTATCTTCCAGATATTGAAGTTGTGCTAGCAGATCTTTATACATCCAAGAGCAAGAATCCCATTGTCGAAGGCACTAGTGGCACTGCTGATGTTGAAGGTCTTGACATTCCTTCCGATCCATCAAGGGCAAGACTTATTGGTGCATTTCGACAGCCAAGATCCAGTGCTACCAACACCGAAGCCACTCCTAGCACTCTGCCTCAACAACGCCTGCCAAGAAGAGAGCGAGCACTCACTGATCGTGAACTTCTTGTTTCACTGATTCAAAGGCAAGACAAGCACCATGAATGGACTCGGCACCAGATGCATGCCATGATGCAAGATATCAATCATGTTCGCAACCTCGCCACCAAGAATGCCTTCGTGGCTTATGAAACCAGTCGCCTCTCATGGAGGACGCTCACCATGCTAGCTCCTGAAGATGAGCTTCGAGAAGATGGCTTTCACCCCCACTACAGATTTGGTGCACCACCTCCCAGTGCGGAAAAATGGCGCAAGACCCCATCCCTCGAAGACAGTGATTTCTCATCTTCAGCTCCCTCCGCCAACGTCAGGCTCGCAGATGAAGCTGATGATGCCACCGCTCTGCCTCCATCGACTCGGCGTCGCGGCACTGCACCAAGCTCCTTTGCACCAGCTCCCCACGACCCTGCTGCACCATCTTCATCGACACCTGCTGGGAACGTTTAGTTATTCAATGTCTTCGTCCCTTTTTGGTCATTCGATGACAAAGGGGGAGAAGCATTGGATGATAGTCTTCAAGCGGGTCTACTAATAAGGGCTGGGTGTTATTTATGCTAAGTTTACAACTCTCGTTTCTGAACATTTGCTGCTTTGGGTTGTAAAACTTAAGTCCTGATGGACGTCTGCACTTTATGTTTGCCGTACTCTTTGGCGCTTCTTACCAGTTATTTTATGCGCTCGAAGTCATTCTGCAGATGCCCATTTTTCATTATGCATTTCTTTATCTTTGGCATATCTATTAAATGCATAGTGATTGGATTACAAGGTATAGGGGGAGATCTCCACAAACTACAACCTGCCATGTGCACTTGCATTCAAAGCAAAAATTTCATGTGCACATCTTCAGGGGGAGCTCTCTATATCTTGTAATCAAAATCTTCAAAACCTTATCTTCACATATTTTTATCCCCGTTGAAAACTTCAACCAGTTTGTCATCAATCACCAAAAAGGGGGAGATTGTAAGTGCATCTAGTGCCACCCTTGTTTGGTTTTGGAGTATTGAAGACAAATGTGGTTGAGGGACTAATGTGTTTGTGAGAGTTCACAGGTTAACACAGAGAGAAGTCCCTGGAGTTTCGGTTTACCGTCGAAGATGACCCCCAAAAATGTTCGAAGACATTGATGACGGTTGAAGCCATTGGTGGTAGACGAAGACTTTCGTCTGAAGACAATGAAACGCGAAGACGAAGTCTTTTGGTAGTTTTGTTTCTTCTTTCCTGAATCATAGGAACCACCGTACTGTTAAATGGGGTCGATGTGATCGAAGTCAGATGCTGACGTGATGCTTAACCCATACCTATGTCTTCAAGCGAAGACTATGAGAGGAAATCTCTTCCAGAGTTGGTTGAGTCAGCTCTCTATTTGTAGCCCAAGTAAAGCTGCCGCGTGTGTTTGAAATCCGACCGTTGTGACACGTGTCGGTTGGCCATTGACCCAGGGTCATTTTGGTCATATCAGGTCGGGTTGCCCGCTGGCTATAAATAGCCCACCCCCTCCACCATGAGAAGATGGCTGCTCAGAGAGAGATACGGCTGTTGTCGTTTTTGGAGCAACCCACCTCAAAGACATTGAGAGAGACACATCCTGCGAGGATACACCTAAACACCTAGAGCTAGAGTGTTTGAGCATCACCGAAGTCATTCTGTTCTGAGAGAACTGAAGACTTATTACACTTGAAGACTGTGATCTTCCAGACGGTTAGGCATCTGGGTCTAGAGCAATCCAAGAGTCATTGTGGATCGCCCGGTGACCAAGTTTGTACAGGTTTCGGAAGTCTCCCCTCAAGACTTACCAGAGTGATTGGGTGCTGTCTGACTTCATCTCAAGGGGAATAAGGTGAAGACGAGGTCTTCTGAGTTCAATCTCAGCCTCCCTAACCAGACGTATAGTTGTCACAGCAACTGAAACTGGTCCAACAAATACGGTGTCTTCGTCAAACTACTGGTTCTATCTTTCACTTCTTTACATTTATGTTTTGTATCGTGAAGCCTTTCCCTGTTCATCACTGAAGACTTCTCTTGAAGACATTTATGCCTGATGTCTATCTCCGTACTGTCTAAGTTTATCTTCAACTCATCTTATTGTGCATGATGTTAAAGCTTAACCTACTTGTATGTCTTCACTGTGATGCATGCCTAGATTAGATTCTTGATTGTATCCCTACCTAATCCTGTTTACATTTCCGCATTCTTCGAATACATTCATCGTTTCGAAGGCTTTCTTAAAAATCGCCTATTCACCCCCCTCTAGTCGATAACTAGCACTTTCAGAGGGGCTTGTTCGGGGTATCTTCACCTTGTCCGGAAGTGTCAAGAGCCGCTCCTAAACCTACTGAACCTACTAAAAATATTTACTATAAAATTCCTTTGGGTATGTTAGAGAAACTGGTAGCTAATCCTTATGCAGGAGATGGAACAATACATCCTGATATGCACTTGATCAGTATATATGAAATTTGTCAATTATTTAAGCTTGCATGTTTATCCGAGGATGGTGTTAAGAAAAAGGTTTTCCCTTTATCTTTGTAGGGAAAGGCATTGATTTGGTATAGGCTATTGGATGATGTCAATACATGGGATTGGAATCGATTGAAGCTGGAATTCCACCATAAATTTTATCCTATGCACTTGGTTCATCGTGATCGGAATTATATGTATAATTTTGACCTCGTGTAGGACAAAATATCGCTCAAGCTTGGGGAGGCTTAAATCTATGATGCATACATGCCCCAATCATGATCTCTCAAGGGAAATAATCTTACAAAGCTTTTATGCTCGACTTTCTCATGATAATCAATAAATGCTCAATACTTCTTCTACTGGTTCCTTTATGAAGAGGACTATTGAATTCAAATGGGATCTTCTGGAAAGAATTAAATGCAACTCTGAAGATTGGGAAATCAACAAAGGTAAAGAGCCAAGTATAAATCTTGAGTTTGATTGTGTTAAATCTTTTATGTAAACTGAAGCTTTTCATAAGTTTAGTGCAAGGTATGGACCTGACTCTGAGATAGTAGCTACTTTCCGTGAATCATTTGCTACTCATGTTGGTTTCCCTAAGGAGAAGTGGTTTAAATTTCATCCACCTATTGAAGAAACTTGTGAGGAACCTATTATAGCTAAAGAGGAAACACTCATTTATAATGTTGATCCAGTTGTGTCTACTGTTTATATTGAGAAACCACCTTTTCCTGTTAGGATTAGGGAACATGCTAAAGTTGCAACTGTGGTTAATAAGAGTAATATCAAAACACGTAGATCCTCTAAACAAATAAATATAGAACCTAAAGTTGCAATGATTAAAGATTTATTGGTTGATAATGTTGATGGTCATGTTATATATTTTTGTGATGAAGCATCTCGCATTGCTAAACAAGATTCTAAAGATAAACATAAACTTGTTGTTGGCATGCCTGGTATTTCTGTTAAGATTGGAGGCCATTGTTATCATGGCTTATGTGATATGGGTGCTAGTGTCAGTGCTATTACATTTACTCTTTATCAAGAAATTATGCATGATATTGCACCTCTTGAGTTAGAAGATATTGATGCAAATAGAGAGACTATTTCACCACTTGGGATTGTTAGAGATGTTGAAGTCTTGTGTGGTAAGATCAAATACCCTACTGATTTCTTGGTTCTTGGATCACTACAAGATAATTTTTGTCCCATTATATTTGGTAGACCTTTCCTGAATACTGAATGCTAAAATTGATTGCACTAAGGAAACGTTCATTGTTAACTTTGGTGATGTGTTTCATGAATTTAATTTCTCCAAGTTTAGTAGACAAATGCATGAGGAAGAATTGTCTATTAAAGATGAAATAATTGGTCTTGCATCTATAGTTGTACCTCCTACCGATCCATTAGAACAATATTTGCTAGACCATGAAAATGATATGCATATGAAATAAAGGAAAGAAATAGATGATATATTCTTTAATCAAACACCTATGCTTAAACATAATTTGTGTGTTGAAACTTTGGGAGACCCTCTACCTCCTAAAAGTGACCCTGTCTTTGAATTAAAGAAACTACCTGATACACTGAGATATGCTTATCTTGATGAAAAGAAGATATATCCTGTTATTATTAGTGCTAACCTTTTAGAAAATGAAGAAAAAAGATTACTTAAGGTTCTAAGAAAGCACCATGCTGCAATTGGATATGCTCTGGATGATCTTAAGGGCATCAGTCCCACCTTATGTTAGCACAAGATTAATATGGAACGAGATGCTAAACCAGTCGTTGATCATCAACGTCGTCTCAATCCTAAAATGAAGGATGTGGTAAGAACTAAAATATTAAAGCTTTTGGAGGAAGGTATAAGTAATACTATAGCTGATAGTAGATGGGTAAGTCAAGTTCATTGTGTCCCTAAGAAAGGAGGCATTACCGTTGTTCCTAATGGCAAAAATGAACTTATCCCAGCTATAGGATGGTTATTGATTTCATGAAATTAAATAAGGCTACTAGAAAGGATCATTACCCCTTGCCTTTTATTGATCAAATGTTAGAAAGATTATGTAAGCATACACACTTTTGTTTCTTAGATGGATATTCTGGTTTTTCTCAAATACCTATAGCGAAAGAGGATCAAGAGAAAACCACATTTACTTGTCCTTTTGGAACTTATGCTTATAGATGTATGCCTTTTGGTTTATGCAATGCGCCTGCTACCTTTCAAAGATGTATGACTTTTATGAAAATATTGTTGAGGTATTCATTGATGATTTCTCCATTTACGGAACCTCTTTTGGTAATTGCTTAAACAACCTTGATCTAGTTATGCAGAGATGCAAAGAAACCAATCTTGTCTTGAATTGGGAGAAGTGCCATTTTATGGTGAACGAAGGTATAGTCCTCGGGCATAAGATCTCCAAAATAGGTATTGAGGTAGATAAAGCTAAAGTTGATGCAATTGAGAAAAATCCATTTCCTAAAGATATCAAAGGTATTCGAAGTTTCCTTGGTCATGATGGTTTCTATAGAAGGTTCATTAAAGATTTCTCTAAAATTTCTAGGCCTCTTACCAATCTTTTACAAAAAGATATTCCAAGAGTCAATAATGCTAATTCCTATTCCGTTCTTTTTATTCTCTACTTGGCAAGCATCATGTGGTGGGGAAAGATCTAGACACATATATCCAGCTGGATGTAGGTGATCATGAGTTATTATTGTTGACATTATCCTCGAGATAAATAGTTCGGTGGTGACAACTATAAACCCCTATCTTCCTATGTGTATGATTGAAACTTTTTTGCTTCACAAATATGACGTGGGTTTCAACAATCATAGAATACTAAATGATAGTTGAGTATGTGAACTTGCTAAACAAAGCTCTGACATAGACTCTTTTTCTGAAACTATGATGGATTGTAATCGCTTCAATGACTAAGAACATAGTTTATTAGTTTTTAATAAGGTTTATCATTCATACTTTAGCGTGTGAATTAATTGTTACTTGTTCATGAGAAGTTTTACGATATTATGTTGTTGCTGTGATAATGATCATTATTCTTCCATGCCCGTATTTTATTTTACTAACACCTCTCTCTCTAAGCATGTTGTCATGATTATCGAGTTCGGCTTTCGCTTGAGGACAAGCGAGGTCTAAGCTTGGGGGAGTTGATACATCCATTTTGCATCATGTTTTCCGTTGATATTTATTATGTTTTGAGTCATTATTTCACTTTATGATGCAATCCTAATGCCTTCTCTCTCTTATTTTGCAAGTTCCATACAAAGAGGGAGATTGCCGGCAGCTGGAATTTTGGACCAAAAAGAGCACCGAAGAGCTGGATATTCTCTGCAACTCCAAATGCGCTGAAAATTCATGGAGAATTATTTTAGAATATATAAGAATTATGGGCGAAAGAATTACCATACGGGGATCCACCAGGTGGCCACGAGCCTCGGGGGCGTGCCCAACCCCAGGGCACGCCCCCTAGCTCATGGGCCCCCTGGCAGGCCTCCGGTGCTATCTTCTCCTATATGATGTCATTTACCCTAGAAAAAAATGAGAAGAAGACTTTCTGGATGAAGCGTCGTCATTTTGAGGCGGAACCTGGTCAGGAGCACTTTTGCTCTTCGATGGAGCGATCCCACCGGGAAAACTTCCCTTCGGGAGGGGGAAATTGAAGCCATCATCATCACCAACGCATCCTACATCGTGGGAGGACAAATATTTATCAACATCTTCACCAGCACCATCTCATCTCAAACCCTAGTTCATCTCTTGTATTCAATCTTTGTCCCCAAAACCTCGGATTGGTACTTGTAGGTTGCTAGTAGTGTTGATTAGATCATGTAGTTGATGCTAGTTGGTTTGATTGGTGGAATATTATATGTTCACATCCTTAAGCATGTTCATTACACCTCTGATCTCGAACATGATGATGCTTTGTGAGTAGTTACTTTCATTCTTGAGGACATGGGAGAAGTCTTGTCATAAATAATCATGTGGTGTTCGTATTCGTTTGATATTTTGATGATGCGTATGTTGCTCTTCCTTTAGTGGTGTCGTGTGAATGTCAACTACATGACACTTCACCATATTGGGGCCTAAGGGAAAGCATTGGGGAGTAATAAGTAGATGATGGGTTGCGAGAGTGACAAAAGCTTAAACCCTAGTTTATGTGTTATTCTGTAAGGGGCTGATTTGGATCCATATGTTTCATGCTATGGTTAGATTTATCTTAATTTTTCTTTTGTAGTCATTGATGCTTGCGAGAGGGGACAATCATAAGTGGGTTGTTTGCTAAAGTAAGAACAACACCTTAGCACCGGTCCACCCACATATGAAATTATCGAAGTAACGAACGTGAATCAACAAAACATGATGAATCGTGACTAGACAAAATTCCCATGTGTCCTCAAGAGCGCTTTGCTTCATATAAGAGTACGTTCCGACTTATCCTTTGGTATAAAAGGATTGTGCCATCTTGCTGCACCATTGTCACAATTGTTACTTGTTACTTTTTACGAATTGCCTTGCTACAAAACTATCTGTTGCCGTTACTTTCAGTGCTTGCAGAAACTTCCGTACTGAAAACCACTTGTCCTTTCCTTATGCTTCTCGTTGGGTTCGACACTCTTACTTATCGAAAGGACTACGATTGATACCCTATACTTGTGGGTCATCACAATCCTACGAAGTAATTACTCACTCCCGATGGTGAGCATCGTGGAATTGTTGATGGAGAAGGGTTGGTGATGACGATGGCGACGAGTCCCCCTCCCGGAGCTCCAAACGGACTCCAGATCAGCCCTTGATAACCCACAAGTATAGGGGATCGTAACAGTCTTCGAGGGAAGTATTTTACCCAAATTTGTTGATTCGACACAAGGGGAGCCAAAGAATATTTATTGGTCTTGGCAGTTGAGTTGTCAGTTCAACCACACCTAGGATATCTCTCTATAGCAAAAGTTTTAGTATCACAACAAAATAGTAGTAGTAACGGTAACGGTAACAGCAACAATTTTGTAGTGATTGTAACAACAATAGTAGCAATAGTAACTTAGCAAGATTCAGTATGTAAAAGCGTAGGCCATGGATCGGTGATGAATAATGATTTTGATGACATCAATCATGTAACAGTTATACACTAGAGCGACACAGAACTAGCTCCAATTCATCAATATAATGTAGGCGTGTATTCCGTATATAGTCATACGTGCTTGCAATAAGAACTTGCATGACATCTTTTGTCCTACCCTCCCGTGGCAGCGGAGTCCATAAGGAAATCTAAGGGATATTAAGGCCTCCTTTTAACAGAGAACCAGAATAAATCATTAACACATGGTGAATACATGAACTCCTCAAAATAGAGCAATCACCGGAAAGAATCCCAATTATTACCAGCTTGGGGTATGCGGATCATGACACGTAATAGGTGCATACAACTTGCAAGATAGGATCTAAAACACTCCTATATTCATGAAAACATAATTGGTTCAGATTTGAAATCATGGCACTCGGGCCCTAGTGACAAGCATTAAGCATAACAAAGTCATAGCAACATCAATCTCAGAACATAGTGGATACTAGGGATCAAGCCCTATCAAAATAACTCGATTACATGATCAATCTCATCAAATCCCATCATCGTCCAACAAGCCTACAAAGGAATTACTCACTCCGGGTGGTGAGCATCATGGTGGTGTTGATGAAGAAGGGTTGATTATGATGAAGGCTACGAATCCCCCTCTCCAGAGCCCCAAACGGACTCCAGATCAGCCCTCCCGAGGAAGAATAGGAGGTGGCAGCAGCTCCGTCTCGTGAAGAGCGATGAAAACTTCTCTCTTATTTTTTTCTCGAGAATTAGGAATTTATAGGACTGGAATTAGGGTCGGAGGAGCCACGAGGTGGACCCAAGCCAACAGGGCGCGTCGAGGGGGGGCGTGCCATGTTGGCTTGGCACCAACAGGTGGCCCCCCTTTTGGTGAGTCTTTGCTCCAATAATTTTTATATTCTCCAGAAAAAATCCACAAAAAGTTTCGTCCAATTCCGAGAACTTCTATTTCTGCACAAAAACAACACCATTGGTAGTTCTGCTAAAAACAACGTCAGTCCGGGTTAGTTCCATTCAAATCATGCAAATTAGAGTCCAAAACAAGAGCAAAAGTGTTTGGAAAAGTGGATACATTTGAGACATATCAGCCCTCCCGGTGAAGAACAGGAGGTGGCGGCGGCTCCGTCTCGCAAAACATGATGAGAGTTTCTCCTTGATTTGTTTCTCCGCGAGACAATACTTATGGAGTTGGAGTTAGGTCAAGCGGAGGGTTATGCGACCCACAAGCTCACAAGGCATGCCCTGGGGGGTGGGCGCGCCCCCTGAGCTCGTGGCTCATGGGTGGCCCCCTCCAGTAGGTCTCTTCGCCAATATTTTTTATATATTCTGAAAGTAATCTCCATAAATTTTCAGCCCAATCCGAGAACTTTTATTTCTGCACAAAAATAACACCATGGTAGTTCTACTGAAAACAGTATCAGTCAGGGTTGGTTTCATTCAAATCATGCAAATTAAAGTCCAAAACAAGAGCAAAAATGTTTGGAAAAGTAGATACGTTGGGACGTATCATCTATGCATCTCGCTCGCTAGTTATTTTGAGATTCCTATTAGGCACAAGGAGGATGAGATTTTACCTACTAAATTTCTTGATTACGATGGCATGGCTAGGCATAATTTCATTGACTGTGGCGACATACGATTACGCTATAACCTGTTATTTAGTCATGGTACTTGTGAGAAGATTACTTTGCCTGTTCCCTCTTTGTTCGATCTTTCCCGAGGCAGGTACACTATTATGCTGGGGGATATTTACGCTTATTGGGGCTTGACACCATCCTCAGCACCTGAGCCAGAGCTGGAGCCACATCCTGCACCGGACCCTATATATCAGTGGGAGCCTCACGAGCCTTAGGAGTACCCTAGATTTGAGTATTTCCAGCTGCGGCCATAGACCAATTTAGGCCCAAAGCCAAAGCTTGGGGGAGTACGTATTTCTCATCGACATTACATTCATGTACCACGCACTCATTCTAGTTGTCGGTGTTCATCCTCTTTCATTGTATATTCATTGTTCAGTTTTATTTTTGCTTTCTTTTGTGTGTTTGAAAAAACTTCAAAAATCTCTCGCTTCTTTTCGGTTTTTATTTCTTCTTTAATTAGTTTGTAGTACTAAAAGAAAACCCAAAAATATTTCTCGTTCTTCTTCTTTCTTGTTGGGAGCTTTCCCGTGTAAATAGTTTTTCTCGTTTTTCATTTTTTTCCTTTGTTAGTTTGCACGAACCGGCTGGTGTTGGACATACCTCGCCCGAAGCAAAGTTGTGTCGCGTCACCGCTTTCTTATCCCCGCCGACCGAATTGAAGCTTCCCTGCTCCGCCCTTTTCTTCTTCCCTCGCCCAAAGCAAATCCGAGCCGCACCGCCCCTTTCTTCTTCCCACAGGCCAAAGCACCGTCGTGGCGCCCTCTTCCCCCGACACAGGCCGCTCACAGGCGACGGAACCAATCGGATCTACAAGCTATGAGCCCGCGTGCCGAGCTCCTGGTCGGATCCATGGCGCCGGTGACGGTCGCGAGCCGCAGACGCAAATGGTCACCCCCGCTGCAAAAAAGTAGGTGGAATGGATGTGGCGGAGCTTTCGGCCGTCACGGGGCAGCCGGGGACAGCACCAAGGGGTGGGGATATGCGATGGCGACGTCAGGAAGTGGAGGCGGGAACTGAAGCCGGCGTAAGTGGGTTCACGCCAAGGGAAAAGGAGCCTGTAAAAACGGGCAAAATCCCGCACATATGGAGGAATCGGGCTCGCGGATTCGGGATCCCGCAAAAAAAATTGGGTACGGGCATATTTGGGGTATATGTTTAGGCCGCGTTTACGGGATCAATCCCACAAACCGACGATTATTATAGCGGACGACCCGGTTTGCGAGATTTGCTAACGATGCTGTGAGGATTGCGTTTGTAGGTGAGAAGAGGGTGGGGGAATAGCTCCGTGTAGTTGTTTTTAATGTGGACGGGCCATTGGTCTTAATTGGCCAGACTTTAATTACTCTTTTATAGGGGAAGCCGAACTTTAATTAGTGTATTTGATGTTTTGGTTAATTCGTGAATTTGGTCAGCAGTGTAATGAGTATGAATAAGATTGCAGGTATTTCTCAAAAAAGAACTCCAAAGACCGAACTCACCGAAATAAAATCCGGTTTCTACCGTTCACTAACCGATTAAACAACTGAAGCTTCGGTACTCAGTTTTTTGGGTTCGGTTTTGGTTTTTTCAACTCTGGGCTTCGGTTCTTGGTTTTTATGCCCGCACGAGGGGACAATAAGGGATTGAGCTAGGCTAGGGTTCGTTGGGCATGGGTTGGCCAAAAAAGTTGGTCAGTTGGGCCAAGGGGGCTATGGGCTGGTGCTGGGCCAAGGCAGGCAAATTGTGGTAGCCCAGCTTTTGGTTCTACCAACAATGTTTTCTTATTGATTAATATAGTATTACCTTGCTAATTTACACAGGATGCCACCAATTTATATATGTCCCTAAATAGATAATCAACAAGCCTCTTCGAAAATAAACAAAACAGAAGGTGAGGTGTGGCTATAATCTGGCAATGATTTTTTTTCCTAGAATATGCACGAGCGTGCATGTCATGCATTAAAAAGAGGGGTGGGGAAAGAGCCCCATCCGCCCGAGAGAGTTTTACACATAGTTACAACACTAATCCACCAATAGGCCAACAAAGGCCATACATAACCTGGCAATGAAAGACCCAGTAAAGAAGGAATGAAAGTTGTCTTCGCAATAAGAAGGGACTGCGTAGCTATATAACGTGGCAATAAGGGAGAGACCTGGTAAATAGGGAATGATGAATGTTGCGTGTGTTGAATTATGTGGCTATAACATGGCAACGAGAGAGAGAGAGAGAGAGAGACCTACTACAGAAGCATTACCGGTGTGAGTATACAAAATAATTTTTTGCATGTGTGCTGGTAAATATCGATGTTCTTTCCCATTGATATACAATGCTACTGAAAATGCCTAAGTCGGTGATGCTGGAACTGAAGACCGTAGTTTTCCAAATCTATAAGAACGGCCAATGAAATCTTAAACCATGTGTGATCTTTTTCCCGTTGCAACGCACATGCCCTTTTGTTAGTAAACCCAATAGTTGTTTTCCATTGTCTTTGTACAGTTCCACTACAAAAACACCCTTAATAACACCCATCAATTGCATACAAAATAAATAAAAAATCCTGAATTTTCGTTTTTCCAGAAGTTGTCCGCAAGCATTATGAAAGCTGCCTACAACATGACAACTTGTCTAACCAAAAAGCCCCACAAGAGTATCATACAAATCTTGCAAAAAGTATCTCAAACATTTTACTAGGATTTTCACTACTGTAGGCAACTCTTTCTTCCTGGATTCCTCTTTCTTCGGAACGATTAGAACCTTGTTTCTTATATTCTTACTGACCCTTGTACTGCTGAGTTGAGGTGAAGGAGGTATGGGGTGGATGTGCAGGGGTACCTGTAGCACGAAATTGATGGGAATTCCTTCTTTTTATGCAGTTCTTAGTGCATGGTCATGGCCATCAGAGGAGGCCGGGGGGAGGTGGAGCTTCATTTGAATCGAGATCTAGAAGGAAGAAGACTAGGGAGATGACGGAGACATGCGTTGGGTTAATGGGAAGGACAACGGTATGTGGGACTTTTTTGTGCCTCCTGTTTGAGAATAGTAAATGCGCACGTGTAACGCACGTCTTGACAAATATAAATGTTAATAACCACTATAAATGTTAATAATTATTATATTAACGAATCAATCTGTGGTTGAATGATTAAGAGGACAACGATAACACCAACCCACCAGAGTTCAAGTAAATTTTAAATGTTTTGCTAACAGCAATAACATAACCACTATAAATGTTAATAGCTATTGTATTATTGAATGTTGTACATTTTCACAAAATATTTAAATACTCTCTCCATCCACATATATATGGTCTAATACATTTTCCGAGGTTACCTACGACCACGGGTTAGCACAATAATATATGACATGCATGTTACACAAAGCATATAATCAAATTTGTATGTGAAAGGAGTTTCTAATGATATAATTTTTATATCATACATCTCATATACTAATAAGTTTATCATTGGTCAAAGGCTACCTTGAAAACATATTAGGCCCTATATACATGGGACGGAGGGAGTATATCACACACACTAAAAATATTAGAAATATCTACCAACAAAAAAATTGTTTGAAACAAATGCTCCAATAAATATTTTCAGCCATTATTTAGATCATCGGAAATAATTTGCTACCCATGGTGGTAGCTACACATGGCCCGAAATTTTATCTCTAATTATTTTGGTAAATTATTTGGAATATGAAAATAACTCTATAACGAAATATTATGACTTTGGACCAGCCACGAAGCAAAAAGGCACTTGTGCCAACAAGCCAAGCAAAAGAATTGGGAGAAGTGAGAAAAGGCCCTTGCTACACAACAAAAAGACACTTGTGTCAAAAAGGTAATAAAAAAGACAACGAGAAGTGAGAAAAAGTCCTCCATATACAACAAGAATATACTTGTGCCAATGCCATAAGGAACCCAACACCTCATATATAAAAGAAGGCACGTATACCAAAGAATGTGCAGCTACCACCATGCATAGAAAATCGCCTCTCTTTAGATCATACATAGTGTTGTGGTAACTCTACTGCTGCAAGGTTATCAAATATCATCTACTCCAACACATGGATAAAAAGGTGGAGCACCAGTTCCTCTACATGCTTATGCGTTTTTATCCTGAGTCAATCAAAATTTGAAGTCTTCCACTGCACATGTAATAGATCAGAGTGTCAATCATACTCAGAAGAAACTTAAAAGAACATAATCAGATTGTTTTTTTACACACCGCTAACATTTATTTGGGATGAGAAATTGTTTTAACATGATAGGTGGACATTACTCCAAAAATAAAATGAAAAGGTGACAAGAGTGCAATCTGAATATCTTTAGAATATGTGAGTGAAAAATTTGACTACTTATAACTGATTTATAAATCATGTCAATAAAAATTGTAAGGCTTGCAACATATAATGTATAAGCAGTGCAATCTCTCTTTCCATAACCAGAAAATAAAACTATCATATGATAGGATTAAGGTAATAAATGGCATCAATACTTTGTTAAGAAAACATCATATCATATGATTAAGTCTCCTACCTGGCTATTTGTTCATTATGCTCCCTTGAGCTCCTCCTCTTTAGTACAAGAGTGATTATTTGAGAAAAATATTCCCAATACAAGGGACATTTTAGTAGATATAGGGAAGCAAAAAACATTACCATGAATATGTCCGTTTTAGAATCGAAAAATCATAAAGTATAATTCACATCGAAGGTAGACATCATGGAGTTATCGGCCCCTTTCCCCATTGGTAATGCACACATTTAGACTTCTGGTTGGCTACAACTGGAGCCGGCGTAGCTTTCCGTGTGCGTCCACGCTGGTGAGCCTTGCACAATAGATCAATGCAAAGAACCTCCGTTCTTTAGTTTCACTTGTTATTATCCAGGCGTCTACTAGTTGTCCTCTAATGACCTTAAGACCATCATTCGCTATGGATGTAACACCTCCCACCAGAATTTTTTTTTGGGGGGGGGGATCCACTTCCTGATAATAGAATCTGCACAACCAAATATTAGAAGTGTTAGCTTAGGACATCAAGCATGTATAAATAGAGGTATGCAAATAAGTGCAATAAATTATTTATGGAATCTAAACAGATATTTGTCACTTTCGGGCATAATACAAAGTCTTATCGGAAGGAGTGTAAGCTGGCAATATCTCAGTTAGGTTCAAAAGGGCCTTTAGTGCAACAATGAGTAGAAAAATATGCAATAGACACACACTTAGTACATTGTCCTACAAAAATGGTAATCGGACATTGCAACTCATGTCAAGAAAAATGTTAAATCTATTATAGCAATACATTCAACAAATCATCACATATGAAAAGATTTTTGTTACTGTCAGGCGTATCACACATACTTAAGTCTCCTCAGAAGGCATGTAAACTAACAATATCTTAGTTAGCTTTCGAAGGGCCTCTAGTGTAGGAGTGAGCAGAAAACATATGCAATAGGCACACACTTTGTACGTAGTAAAGAAGGGAATATGAGAAGCACAACTGCTGATGCAGTCGGTTCATACATATAATTTCTGAACTGTCAACACGGAACAGAACCTTACTGGAATCTGAAATTTAATACAAAAATGATAACCAAACCTTACAAGGAGCTGAAAGTGCATATATTCCAAAATTAGCAGGGCTACTTCAAATTGTTTCCACTTCCAAAATCAACAAGCATATAAATGTTAACGATGTCTTCTCTCGACTCTGGGAAGAAATAGGTGAAGCTGCAGTAGCTAACAAGCAAGCATCTAAGCGTTTTTCTTATTTCGCACAGTTCACATGAACAGCATTACAACTACACTGAATGGTGAACTTGCAATCTGCTGACAATGAAATGTACAAAAACTTATTTTATACATCAAGAGTTGTCATTTAAAGGTCAAGATGGCTGCTAGGTGACTACGGGCTATAGAGGAAAGGACTTAAAATTGTTAGTGCAAATAAAAAATATTCATTTTTCCCATTTATTGCATAGGCATTCATACCATCCATTCATTCCAGGTACCTAATAACAGTAACAGGTTACATAAGTTATGAAGTAAATGTGCACGCGCAATGCCCGTCTTTGTCTCAACCAATATTAGATTCAACAAAAACGCATGACATGGCTATTAATAACCATAGAAAATCAGTATCCTAGTAAGGTCCACACAGTAGAATGGTAGTCCAATAGCATAGATAATACTTATGCTCGGAGATGTTCTTCAACATGCGGTTGCGAGTTCTCAGTGAACTTATTCCTACAATAGATTAACACGCATAACTTGAAGCAAACATATGTGTGATATGGCTACTGAATTCATCCTGCACACTCTTATTCACGGTGATCATGAAAGAAAAACATCTCTTAAGCTTACATGGTCCAAAACAGAAAGTAGAAAGTATTGGCGGGCACTGACTTTAAAAGGCAAACAGAGCACTTTACTAAAATAAGATAACCACTACCAGGTGACACCTTAGTAAATAAAAAAAATGCTTAAGACAGTGAAATGAATAATGCCTAACAGTCTTTACATCTGAAGTGTTATTTTCCTTGTCAATCTCACATATCACTTGGTCCCTATAGAGGGGAAATACCATAGTTCCATATTAAGATATATTTTTTATAACAAGAGCTAAAAATAAACCAAAACCTTGTAAAGCAAACAATTTTTTTCAACAATGTAAAGCAAACAAACACCACTCTACATTGAGAACCATAACTATCCATTTCAATTCAGACCTTTGTATTGTACTATTGTATCCTAGGCATGAATCCAATGTCCTTTAGTTTTAGAATTTGAGAGCTTCATAAGAGGATAAAAAAATATGCTCAGCACATGCAATGTATGAAAAAGGACAAAGGACAGCATATCTTACAATAGGGTATGCAGAAAGTCATGTGACAACAATACTATATATATATAGATAGATAGATAGATAGATATATATAGGATGGCACTATTCTAATCCCAGGATTAGAATAGTTATTGTGATAACAATCAGCCCTATATAGGGGCCCGATGGGATCTTCCCGAGATCTCGTAGAAGCAAAGAAAAAAAACAACCGCCCCCTCCTCCCCGCACCCACTCTCCCCTTGATCCCGACCCACCCATCCCCGCCCTAGGATCCTCCCGACCAACCTGTCGCCGCTGCCCCCGCCCCTGACCCCACGCGCCGTCGTAGCCTCCCCAGCAACCCAAGGCACCACCGCCCCAGGAAGCCCCCGATATGGAGTCACCATCGGCCACCCACCCTAGCTCGTCGGCGTCGCCTCGGACCACGCCAGCTGCCCACACGCCACCGTCTCAACCACCCAGTGCGACCCCTTCACCACCAAATCTCACATGGCTGTCGCCGCCATCATCCAGTGCGCAACCACCACAACTGCGCCCCTCCCCCGTGAGTGCCGCCGCGCATGGATCCGGTAGGATCCCGACCAAGCTGGGCCAGGGATGACTCTGCGGGCGCTGTGGTCCCCGTGGACTGTGCTGAGCCGTTGCCATGAACTATGCCCAGCCATTGTCGCGGACTACTCTGCATCACGGGCAGGTTGGCCTGCGGCTGCCGGAGCCTGTCGAGATGACGGACATCATCCTCTACCCCAGATCCACTACTTCCTCCATCTCCTAGTACCTTCTCCTCCACACCACAAGGATGACAGAGAGATCTGGTTGATGCTGCTCTTCTTCTACTAGTGCTATTCTAATCCTGGGATTCTAATCCCGGCCATCTCTGGTCATTGCGCCACCCTGGGTCATCGGACGCGCCGCCCTAGGTACACCATGGCTGAGATCTGATGGATGTTGCCGGCCTTGAGTAGTGGTTGTCGGAGCCCATGTTTCTCCTGACCAAAACTGTGCATTTCTTCTTGGTCTTCTTCAGTTTTGCTGACTGAACTTAACTATCTTCACTGATTGGACTGCAGGTGACATTTGGACGATTAGTCTGAATGGTTGGTCTGAAGTGTCACTGAAGACATATAGAAACTATACTTCACATGTTTCACTGGTTCGAGAAGTCCAAATTGAAAAAAACCAAGAGGTTCAATTTAGAAATGCATGGTGAGGATTGAAAATCCAAGTGTAATAGAGTGTTTGGAGCACATGTTTTGTGTTTGTTGTAATCACTGGGTGAACTAACAAAGGTTTACTTTGTGAAAATTCTAAATGTGGTGTTTGGATGAGATCTGGCACATCTTTTCTTTCTTTTTCTGTTTGAGAATTTCCAATGTACCACACATCCTAAATAGAACACTTTATCCTCTAAATTTGTACTTTTGAAACGTTTCATATTGTCTTGTACGCATGCAAAATCAATGAAAAAATGAACATTTGTGGCGTACATATTATTACTATGAGAATGATATAATGCTTGTAGTTACCTCAATTTTGAAAAGTGTGTTCTCTTTTTTCTTATTAGTGTGTCACTAACTGTTTTCCGGAAAAGAGAAGAGGAAGAGATGTTTTTTAGAAATAGGGTAATACCTTTTTTGTAAACTTTTTCGAACCTACAAAACTTACAAAGAATAGATGGAAAACTTATAAAGAAGAAAATAGTTTCCATCTTAGAAACGTTGTTCATAGAGTAAATAATTAGGAAGTTCAATTCTGCAAATGCAGGAAGTTCAACCAAATATAGAAATACTAAAAAAATGCATTGAATACAATTTTTTAGTGGGGTTCAAATTGGAAAGATTTGATAAAAAAGTATCATGTGCTCGTTGGTTTCCCTAACTAGTTTCTCTCTCACACACATTATGTTGCTGCTTTCCTTCTCCTTCACGAAATTGTTACAAAAAATAGAGCATAGAAGTTCAAAATTAAAAGCAAAAAAGCGAGCATTTGTAGGTGACAAAAAAATGTGGATGTGAAGTTCATATTATCTGCCGCGTATAGTTCAAAAATAAAAGCAAAAAAGCGAGCATTTGTAGGTGACAAAAAAATGTGGATGTGAAGTTCATATTTGTGACGCCCCCATTTTGACCGTACGCTAATCATACACGCAAATGCGTACGACCAAGATTAGGGACTCACTGGAAGATATCACAACATAACTCTAGACACAATTTAAAGTCATACAAGCTTCATATTACAAGCCAGGGGCCTCGAGGGCTCGAATACATAAGCTCAAATTCAACAAGTCAGCGGAAGCAAATAATATCTGAGTACAGACATAAGTTAAACAAGTCTTGCCTTAAAAAGGCTAGCACAAACATAACAACGGATCAAAAGAGGCGAGGCCTCCTGCCTGGGAACCTCCTATCCTACTGCTGGTCGGGGGCAGCCTCCACGTAGTAGTAGGCTCCAGCGGTGGTGTAGTAGTCTTCTCCGGTGTACTCCATCTCCTCGGCTCCATCGTCTGAATGTAGTAATCGTATCGAAGGGAAAAGAGAAAGCAAAGCAGCGGTGAGTACTCATCCAAAGTACTCGCAAGACTGTCATCAGAACTATGCTAAGTATGCATCATCAACAAAGATAAAGGGGGTTATATCTGGACTGACTGCAGAAAGCAAGAATGAGGGGGAAGGCCTAGTCCTATCGAGGACTAGCATCTTCAACATCTTGCAGCATTAGAAGAGTGTAGATTGGTAACTCATAAGTAACAATATTATCATAGCAATTTTATTAAGTAACCACGCCCAGAGATCCTTCCTCGACTCCTTGCGAGGAAGCAATCTCGGAGCAAACATTCATTTCAAATTATCACTTTTAGTTATATTAGCTCGGGATACAACTCCAAGTCGTCCTGTTACCGTGGACACGGCTATTCCACTAGTGCAGAAAAGCCTAG
The DNA here is from genome assembly GCA_039707655.1 of Elymus sibiricus. Taxonomy (NCBI): domain Eukaryota; kingdom Viridiplantae; phylum Streptophyta; class Magnoliopsida; order Poales; family Poaceae; genus Elymus; species Elymus sibiricus. The sequence goes on along the minus strand of CM077675.1, from coordinate 370,365,601 downwards.
CTATGGCGTGGCCAAAATGGCCTTGCTGGCGTAGACACCCGACGCCAGCAATATGGCGCCACAGTTAAAACATAGTGGTGGCGTTGGATCCTAAGACAACAGTATAGTGCATGATGCTGGCGTCGAAATAGGCCAACGCCAGCTATACATCTACACTACCTTTGTCGTGTGTTGTTGTCCAACGCCAGCAATTTGTTTTTTTTGGATAATAAAAAAAACTACTTCAGAAACTACGAGCTTAAACATCATAGTTTAAAACTACTCAACATCATCAAGGACTAAACATACTTAGCTAATTAGTACTCAACAACTAAACATACTCATAAACATCATAGTTTAAAACTACTCAACATCATCAAGGATTAAGTCCAGCTGGAGAAGCTTTTTCCGATTGTTCTCTCCATCTTTTTTGAAGTGATCAACGTCTGTTTGTAGGTTATGATTCTCTAGCCTGTATTTCTTCTTCTCCATCTTCAAGTTGTCTCTCTTCTCCGTCAACTCACCCCTCAGATCCCTTAGTTCGTTTAACTTAGTTCGGGCATTAGCACCCTCTACGAGTAGACTATCCCTTTCATTCTTCAGTGTGGCATTGCCTTCTTCGACTTTTTTGATGCGCGAGTCTAAAGACTCTAAGCGCCACTGATTCCAGTTCTGCACGTCGCCCACCGATTCGTTGTTGGCTGATGAATTGTCCATATGTGTACTGTAATGAAAACTCACCATCTTATAGAATGAAGAATTTAAAAATAACATGCAGAATTTAAAAAGAACTAGAACATAAGGAACAAAATTATCTATCATGACTTATCTTCTATATCTAAATAGCTAGACCCCACTATTAGGAATTCTCCAGCCACAACTCTTAGAACTAGAAGATAAGGAACAAAATTATCTATCATGACTTATCTTCTATATCTAAATAGCTAGACCACACTATTAGGAATTCTCTAGCCACAACTCTTGGAACTAGAACATAAGGAACAAAATTATCTATCATGACTTATCTTCTATATCTAAATATCTAGACCCCACTATTAGGAATTCTCAAGCCACAACTCTTGGAACTAGAACATAAGGAACAAAATTATCTAGCCACAACTCTTGGAACTAGAACATAAGGAACTTACCTGTGCTTGAGTCGGGCGGGGCGGGTCGAGGCGGCGTCGGGTGGAGACGGGCGGCGTTGGGCGGCGGCAGGGGGCGGCCTCACGCTCCTCCTCCGACGAAGACGGGCATGGTCGGGTGTGGCGGCGTCGAGTGGAGACGGGTAGCGTTGGGCGGCGGTGGGGGCGGCCTCACGCTCCTCCTCCGACGAAGACGGGCAGAGTCGGGTGTGGCGGTGTCGGGTGGAGACGGGCAGCGTCGGGCGAGGCGGAGACGGGCAGCGGCGGGGATCGAGAGGAGGTGGCGGCGGGGATCGAGAGGAGGACGGGTGGAGTTGGGGATCAAGAGAGAGTCAGGACGAATGGATCCGGATTTTACCTGTTAAAACTGACTAGTGCTGGCGTGGGCCTAATGGGCCTGAATGCGCCACGCCGGGCCTACGAAAATACCTATGGCGTAGGAACTTTAGTCACGCCAACAATAATAGGTGAAAGGCGAGAGCGTTGGGGCCCTCATACAAGTGACGTTCGGCAGAATTCGCACGCCACCACTAAGTATGTACCAATAACGTACAAATTTAGGCAACGCCAGCACTATTTGAAAATATTAGTGCTGGCGTCGCCTGAAAATGGCGCGCCACCAACAAGAGTTGTGGCTAGCCATTTATCTACTAGTGTTTGAATAGTTAATTTCATCCCTGCAGGGGTGCACCACGTTTTCCATCACGCTTGATCACCTTTGGCCGGACACACTTTCATGAGTCATGTCCGGCCTCGGAGATCAACACGTCATCGCCCTACCTAGGCTCAACAGAGAGGTCAGCCCGCCGGTCTAAGTCCTAACCGTGCAGGGGTCATGGGCCCACTCACCCTTTGCACTCCTGCACGATGCGAGGGCGGCCGAGGTCACTCCTAGCATCACTAATACAAGATCAATGCCGTCGCAGACCACTCGGGCGCGCGCCGCTCCATTGCTGACGTCCGAAGAGCTTCGGCTGATACAACGACGCCGAGTACCCATAACTTCTCCCACGTGAAGGTTAGTGCGAAAAGGTCAAATGACAAACTCAGATCAAATACCCAAACCATTAGAATTTTTGTTAATTGCGGTGACGAGCGCGATACACGATATGTGGTCCCGTTGCCCCGTCTCGAGATCTTGTGGCAAGGGACAAGAATGCTCGGCCACGCCCCGTCGTATTACACCAACACCCTCCGGTCTTCCAGACCTCATCATGTATCAACAGTAAAGTAAAGGTAACAGTGTGTATATAACACCATGAGGAAACCCGAGGGTTTAACCTCGAAGGATCCCACCTGATGTAACCGTTAAGGTGACCAGAGAGGATTCACCCTCGATGGTCTACGCTTGAGGGGTTGCACGACAGAGTCGTCGTCGGGAGTGGTGAAGGAGGAATCACCCTCGATAACCACGACCGACTAGCTGCACTACAGAGTTAGCATCATGAGTACTTCACGAGGTGTCACCCTCAATACTCGATAGTAGCTCTGCAGAGTTGTACAACTAAGGGGGTGTGCGGTGAATGTGACGGGCATGGCTGGTCGGTCGGTTGACCGAGTCTTCGAGTAGTCGATGAAGAAGAAGGGGCAACTGGTACTAAGGGGGTCACAGGGGATCACTAATCAACCTATACTACGTAGGTGATAAGATAACAGGTACAGTAGCAGTTTAACAAAAACAGGCTATGCATCAGATCATGAGCTATCTATAACAGTAGCAAAAACTAATGCAAGCATGAGAGGGGGAGATATGGGCGATATCGGAATGGTCAAAGGGGGTTGCTTGCCTTGCTGCTCTGCTGCAAAGGCCTGATCGTCAGTGGCGTAGTCGTACCCGGCAACAACGTCAGTCTCGGGGTCTACCGGTAAGAAGAGGGGGGAAACAATAAATATAAGGCAGACAGATGCAACACGATGCATGACATGGCAATATGCAGAGCTAGACATGTACTAACGCAGTACTACACATCGTAGATAGATCGGAAGAATATCTAACGATATTTTTTGGGTCTCGGGCTACTACCGGACAGATGAAAACGATGGAAAAGTTCCACGTTCGTTATGATAGGAGCACGCGATAGACGAACGGAGTGCGTATTCGGATTCGTGGAACTTTTTTGAGCAACTTTCATGTATAAAATATTTCCATCCGAGTTACGGATTATTTTATATTAACTTTTAAAGTTTTATTAATATTCAGAAATTAAATTGATTAAATTTAATTCAATAATAGATTATGACATCAGCATGATGTCATGCTAACATCAACAGTCAACAGAGGGGTTGACTGGTCAAACTGACCAGTGGGCCCCACATGTCATTGACACAGTTTTAATTAAATCGTAATCTAATTAATCAGGTTAATTAGGTGGGGTGGGACCCATCTGTCATTGACACAAGTTAATCATATTAATTAATAGGTTTAATTAAACATCTATTTAATTAATTAATTAATTCACTAATTAATTATTTTTATTTCTATTTTTAAAACGTCTTGGGGGTGGGCCCCCTCTGCCATTGTCACGGGGGGGGGGGGTTAGTGGCGGGCCTAATCCCCCACTAACCGAGCCGGTCAAGGCGAGGCCAGGGGCGCCAGTGGCGGGGGGGGCTGAGCTGCGGCAGGGCGTCGGCGGCCCGGACTAGCATGCCGCACAGGTAGCGGCGGCCGGCAGTGGGCCGGCGCGGCAGGGCGCTCGCGCGGGCGGCGCTAGCAGGAAAGCGGGCGCGGCTGCGGGCGGTTGCGGTCGCGCGCAGGCGCGACGGGCATGGCAAGGTCAGGGGACGTAGCAGGGCGGCGTCGACGTAGGGAGGTGCCTTGGGGGGCTCACCGGCGTTGTAGGGAGGCGGGGGCGGCGAGGCTCGACGGAGCCGTCGAGGGAGAGATGAGGAGGAGCGGCGAGTGGCGGACGGCGGCGGCATGGGGGGTGCGGGGTGCTGGGGCGTGGCGGGCGTCGACCTCTGCCCCGATCCGATGTGGATCGGGAGGAGAGGGGGAAGATGGGGGAGCGAGTGGGAGGAGTGGGGGTGGTGTCGGTGCCCCCAGGGGGGGTTAGTGGCGCCGGCTGGGCTAGTGGGATTAATGGGCCGATGCCCATTTGGCTGGGGGGGTTTGCTCTTTTTTTTATTTTAGCTTTAGTTTTGTTTTCTTTCTTTTTATGTTTTAAAAGTTTGTGATTATTTTAAAACCACAAACCATAAGACTTAGAAAAAATAAGGCCTTGGGTCTATTACTCCAAGTGCATTTTTATATACTGCCCCATAAGTTTGGGAATCAAATGTAAAAGTTTGGGACCTTTATAATTTGAAAAGGCATTTAAAAAAAGAATTGGCCTCTCTTAATTGCTTTAGAGGCACTAAATTACCTTATCAAAGGTTGGCTCAATTTTTATAAATACCAGGGGATTAATTGAAACCCCAACATGATTTTAGTTTTCTGGTTTACATAAGTATCAAAACCACTTTTCAAATGAGTTTTGAAAATTCATTAGGAAAATCCAAGTGAGGTTTGATTCCATTGAGATCAAACATGGTTTAGCAAAACATCAGCTTAATCCTCATGGCCACTGTAACTTAATTACAAGGGTTACTGTAGCAAGAATCCAGGGGTGTTACATCTCTCCCCTACTAAAAGAAATTCTCGTCCTGAGAATTAGAGGTAGAAGGAAGAAGATCGGGATATTCTGCCCGAAGGTTATCCTCGCGTTCCCAAGTGGCTTTATCTTCAGAATGATTTCACCACTGCACTTTGAAGAACTTGGTAACCTTCTGACGAGTCCGACATTCGGTTTCATCAAGAACGTGGATCGGATGCTCTTTGTAAGTGAGATCATCCTGCACTTCAATCAATTCGGGATCCACCTCACGCTGCGGATCCTTGAAGCAACGACGAAGTTGCGACACATGGAAGACATCATGGTATGGGAGAATTTTGGTGGCAGCTCCAATTTATAAGCCACATAACCACGCCTTTCAAGAATGCGGAAAGGACCAACGTAGCGAGGAGCTAGCTTGCCCTTGATTCCGAACCGATGAGTGCCTCTCAAAGGAGTGACACGCAGGTAAGCCTTATCACCGGGTTGATAGGTTGAACCCCAGTGTTTCTTGTCATAATTGCTCTTCTGACGGGACTGGGTCGCCTTGAGATTATCCTGAACGATGCGGACTTGTTCTTCAGCTTGTTGGATAATGTCCGGACCAATGAGTGCACATTCCCCAGTTTTTGACCAGTTCAGAGGGGTTCGGCATTTACGTCCATATAACAATTCAAAGGGGGCCATCTTCAAGCTGGCTTGATAGCTGTTGTTATAAGAAAATTCAGCATAAGGAAGCGATTCTTCCCACTTCTTGCCGAAAGAGATAACACAAGCCCGTAGCATGTCTTCAAGGACTTGATTAACTCTTTCAACTTGACCTTGCGACTGAGGGTGATACGCAGTGCTCCAGGTAATATGAGTTCCCATTGCTTCTTGGAAACTTTCCCAGAACTTGGAGGTGAAAATACTGCCACGGTCTGAACTGATTTCCTTTGGAATGCCATGGAGTGAAACAATTCTTGAGGTATACAAGGCTGCTAATTGGCTAGCAGCAATTGTCTCCTTGACCGGCAGGAAGTGTGCGACCTTTGAGAATTGGTCGATGACGACAAAGATAGCATCATTTCCCTTCTGTGACTTTGGAAAACCCGTGACGAAGTCCATCTGAATCTTGTCCCATTTCCATTCAGGAATAGGGAGTGGTTGCAGAAATCCAGCAGGTTTCTGATGTTCAGCCTTGACTCGGCGACAAACGTCACATTGTTCAATATAGCGAGCAATTTCTTGCTTAATACCAGACCACCAGTAATTTTGACGAATGTCCAGATACATCTTAGTACTGCCCGAATGAATAGAGAGAGGGGTTCCGTGAGCTTCTTTCATCACCTTATGTGTCATAAGTTCAAACTGAGGAACCACTATGCTACCCTTGAAGTACAAGGCTCCATCTTCACCAAGCGAGAATTCCTTGAAGAGTTGGTTCCATGACAAGGTTATTAAGAGAATCATGTGGAACAATGTGAAGATTCAACTTGCGGAGCTCTTCATGGAGACGGGGGTTAGCCTTTTGAACCATATGATTATTGCAATAAGCCTTTTGACTCAGGGCATCTGCCATAACATTAGCCTTGCCAGGGGTATACGATATACCGAAATCATAGTCCATAACTACTTCTATACAGCGCCTTTGACAGAGATTTAGGTCTGGCTGAGTAAACAGGTACTTCATGCTTTGATGGTCAGTGTAAATCTCACAAAGATTACCAAGGAGGTAATGTCGCCATAACAACAGGGCATAGATCACCGCGGCAAGTTCAAGGTCATGCACTAGATAATTCTCTTCATGTGGACGCAACTGTCGCGAAGCATACGCAATCACTCTGCGTTCTTGCATTAGGACACAGCCTAATCCTTGATGGGATGCGTTGCAATAAATGACGAAGTCCTTCTGAGAATCCGAAGGAGCAAGCACTAGAGCATATGTCAGCTTGTCCTTGAGTGCTCGGAAACTTTCGTGACATTTGTCTGTCCACTCAAAATTAACGCCTTTGTGAAGTAGATTGGTCAATGGCTTGGCAATCTTGGAGAAGTTCTCGACAAAATGATGGCAATAGCTAGCGAGTCCGAGAAAACTTCTGACTTGCTTGACATTCTTCGGGGGAGTCCAGTCAAGAATAGACTGAACTCGTTCTGGGTTGACGGCAATACCATCTTTGGAGATCACATGACCAAGATAGGTCACTTCGTCCAACCAGGACTCACACTTGGAATACTTGGCATATAGCTGATGCTCTCGAAGCTTTTCCAGCACAAGACGAAGATGTTCAGCATGCTCTTCTTTGTTCTTGGAGAATACCAGAATATCATCCAGATAAACCACGACGAATTTATCGAGGTAGTCCTTGAAGATATAATTCATTAACCGAGAGAAGGTTGCTGGAGCATTTGTTAACCCGAAAGACATGACGGTGTACTCGTATGAACCATAGCGAGTAACAAATGCAGTCTTAGGGATATTTTCTTCACGAACACGGATCTGATGGTAACCCAACCTCAAGTCAAGTTTAGAGAATATTGAGGAACCAGCAAGTTGATCATATAAGTCATTGATCCGAGGAAGCAGATCTTTGTTCTGAATGGTTGCCTGGTTGATGGGATGGTAGTCCTGGACCAAACGATTCGTACCATCCTTCTTCTTGACAAACAGAGAAGGCGCTCCCCAAGCAGAGGAACTTGAGCGTATGAAACCCATGCGAAGCGAATTGTCGATTTCTTGATTAAGCTCAAGGAGCTCATGAGGAGGCATCTTATAAGGACGCTTGGCTATAGGAGTGGTACCGGGTACCAAGTCGATGACAAACTCAACAGCTCTAGCAGGGGGGATCCCTGGAAGTTCTTCTGGAAAGATATCTTGGAAATCCCGGACAATTGGAAAGTTTTCAATCCCCGCCAGAGGTGACTCATTTAAGGCATTCATGGCATATAGTCGGGCTTCAGCATCTCGAACAAGATGAGCATGGTAGCTGACTATCTCATTCGAAGGATGCAGGAGGTGGACTGTTTTGGTGGCACAAATGATCGAAGCAGTATGTGCTTTCAACCAATCCATTCCCAGAATAAGGTCCTTCTTGGAAGACTTCAATATAATGGGGGAAGCATGGAATTCCAGTCCTTCTATTTCAATGGGGACATCATGACAAACCATGGAGGTTCGGCATTGGCCCGCGGGGGTGTTTACCACTATTGGAATGTTCATCTCCTCGTACTTAATGCCATGCATGTATGCAAAATCTTCAGACATAAAAGAATGCGATGCTCCTGTATCAAACAGTACAGAAGCTGGAGTTGAGTTGACGAGAAGAGTACCCATCACAGTGGCAGGATGGTCCTGAGCTTCATTCAGCTCAACGTTGTTAGCTTGAGCTCGACCCTGAGCAGGCCTGGCATTGTTGTTGCGGGGCTGGTTGGAAGGTAGTGCAAGTTGATTCTGATTCTGCCTACATTCTCTGGCACGGTGTCCTGGACGACCACACTTGAAGCATAAACCATCCTCAGGACGAGAAGGGGGAACCGGAGCTCGTGGTGGCAGAGCTGGGAGCCTCGGCTGCCTAGGTGGGGGTGGAGGCAGACGAGGTGCAGCAGAGGATGGCCTTGGAGCAGGAGCAGGTGCATGGTACATGTTGTGAGGAATCCAGATCTTGCACTTCTGACTTCCTGAGCCCAAAGATGAGCCCATGTCACGGTTGCGCTTGCTGCTGTCCTTGTAGTCCTGCAGACCTGTTTCCACTTGAATGGACTTGTTCACCAAGGTGGCGAAGTTATCAAAGTCTTGAACAAGGAGTGCCAGCTTGATATCCGGGTGGAGGCCTTCACGGAACTTCTCCTGTTTACGAGCATCAGTTGCAATGTCTTCTTCAGCATAGCGGGACAAATCCAGAAATTTCCGCTGATAAGCATCTACAGTCTTGTTGCCTTGGACGAGATTGCCGAACTCACGCTTCTTCTTGTCCATCATTCCCTGAGGAATATGGCGAGCACAGAATGCATCTTGGAACTCCGACCAGGTGATGATTGTTCCAACAGGCTTTGAGCGCCTGTGACTGTCCCACCATTGAGCAGCGGGGCCCTTCAGAAAGTACGAGGCAAAGGTGACATAGCTAGCCACTGAGCGCCTGAAGACTCCAGCTCATAAGTGATGTCATGGAGCCATTCATCTGCGTCAAGCGGCTGAGTTGAGCTATGGTAGATTGCAGGGTTGAGACGCATAAAGTCCCGCAGAGTCATTGGGGCTGGCTGCTAATTCATATTCGGCCTTGGGAACTGGTCAATAATCCCTTGCATAAACTGGCGGTTCAGCTCAAACTGCTGCATCATTCCAGCCATGTATTCAGGTGGCGGCGGTGGGTCAGGCGCAATACGACCACGACCAGCTGGCCTAACCATTCTGTCAAAAATTTAACAGTGGTAATTTAGCATTGGGAAATTGCAAAGACAATGAATCGTTCATGAATTAAATTGCACGAAGAAGCAAGTGCAATAGCTACGACACAGTAGTTCAAATTCAACATACAGATCCATACATAGGTCTATTACAAAACATAAGTCTGTTAGCAATTAGATGATAGGTCCGGCATGAAAATAACTTAGACAACTAGGCGGCACGCAGGCACGCGGTAGAGAGATACAACAACGGGACATAGCGATAAGCTACATCAACGTCGGGGACAACGACTGAAGCCAGGGAACTGCACATGGCCCTAAATGCCAAACCTGGGGGCAGGATTCTGCATCCCATGAACACTCTGATGTAGAACCTTGTGCCCAGTGGGGAGCGCGGGTCCACGTGCAGGAGTACGACCTCCAACAACAGGCCACTCCAGACCTGGTGGTAGCTCTGTCCGGCGCGGGTAAAGGATGTACTCCGGATGTATCCTCGCACAGACTGCTGGCAACAACTGCTCCATAGCCTCATAAAGACGAGTACGGGTGGCGTATAGCTCGACATTAAGAGTTCGGACAGTGTGATCCAATGCCTAAATGTACTGAACCAGAACCTGTGGGTCGTAACGACGACTCATGTAGGGGGTGCAGACAGTAGTGTAGGATCGGTCGTTGCACTGCCGCACGAAAGGGGTGTAGACCTGAGTGTCGGCTGCAGTATCAACTCTAGCAGGAACATACGGGATGTATCTGAATGTCGTCTCCTCCAAGCAGGGGTTCGCTGCACGGAGACAAACAATAGCAGCATAGGCAACATCCTATACTGCCATCTCAACGGTCAATCCAATGTCACGAAAGGTGTGCAGCTCAGTGATGGAGCGGTCCCGCCGATCCCAGATAACCATCTCAGCTTCATACTATTCCTGGTTGAACTCGCGGTAGTCCTCGTAAATCGTGTACTCGGGGTACCAGCGATAGCCCAGCCTGATCAAGAGGTTGACCAGAATGGCCGGGAACCCAGTCGTATCGTAAGCCAAAGTTAGACGAACGATCTGCCTAGCAGGGCGCATCTGTAACAAGAAGATTCAAAGATGTCAAATGACAGTGTGTGCATCATAACTTCAAAGGAAACAATTGTCGACGAAACAAATCTCCGGTGGATGTGATCACGAGGACCTAATGTTAGAGTTAGCAAAAAATTTAACCCGAAAGAGAAGAGAGGTCAGAACCCAGAATATAGACGAGGAATAGAAGATCCTAAATCCACCCGATTGAGATGTGGGCCCGTAAGCCACACTACTATGTTTGTAAAAGTTTTTCAGTGACTAGACTCAACTTCGGCCAAGCAGTTGGAAAGGGGGCTACCTGCAGGCAGTCGGCTCTGATACTAACTTGTGACGCCCCCATTTTGACCGTACGCTAACCATACACGCAAATGCGTACGACCAAGATTAGGGACTCACTAGAAGATATCACAACACAACTCTAGACACAATTTAAAGTCATACAAGCTTCATATTACAAGCCAGGGGCCTCGAGGGCTCGAATACATAAGCTCAAATTCAACAAGTCAGCGGAAGCAAATAATATCTGAGTACAGACATAAGTTAAACAAGTCTTGCCTTAAGAAGGCTAGCACAAACATAACAACGGATCGAAAGAGGCGAGGCCTCCTACCTGGTAAGCTCCTATCCTACTGCTGGTCGGGGCTAGCCTCCACGTAGTAGTAGGCTCCGGCGGTGGTGTAGTAGTCGTCTCCGGTGTACTCCATCTCCTGGGCTCCATCGTCTGAACGTAGTAATCGTATCGAAGGGAAAAGAGAAAGCAAAGCAGCGGTGGGTACTCATCCAAAGTACTTGCAAGACTGTCATCAGAACTATGCTAAGTATGCATCATCATCAAAGATAAAGGGGGTTATATCTGGACTGACTGCAGAAAGCAAGAATGATGGGGAAGGCCTAGTCCTATCGAGGACTAGCATCTTCAACATCTTGTAGCATTAGAAGAGTGTAGATTGGTAACTCATAAGTAACAATATTATCATAGCAATTTTATTAAGTAACCACGCCCGGAGATCCTTCCTCGACTCCTTGCGAGAAAGCAATCTCGGAGCCAACATTCATTTCAAATTATCACTTTTAGTTATATTAGCTCGGGATACAACTCCAAGTCGTCCTGTTACCGTGGACACGGCTATTCGAATAGTTAATTTCATCCCTGCAGGGGTGCACCATGTTTTCCATCACGCTTGATCACCTTTGGCCGTACACACATTCCTGGGTCATGCCCGGCCTCGGAGATCAACACGTCATCGCCCTACCTAGGCTCAACAGAGAGGCCAGCCCGCCGGTCTAAGTCCTAAGCGCGTAGGGTCATGGGCCCACTCACCCTTTGCACTCCTGCACGATGCGAGGGCAGACGAGGTCAGTCCTAGCATCATTAATACAAGATCAATGCCATCGCGGACCACTCGGGCGCGCACCGCTCCATTGCTGACGTTCGAAAGCTTCGGCTGATACGACGACGCTTAGTACCCGTAACTTCTCATGTGAAGGTTAGTGCGAAAAGGTCAAATGACCAATTCAGACCAAATACCCAAACCATTAGCATTTTTGTTAATTGCGATGACGAGCGCGATACACGATATGTGGTCCCATCGCCCCGTCTCGAGGTCTTGTGGCAAGGGCCAAGAATGCCTGGCCATGCCCCGTCGTATTACACCAACACCCTCCGGTCTTCCAGACCTCATCATGCATCAACAGTAAAGTAAAGGTAACAGTGTGTATATAACACCAAGGGGGAAACCCGAGGGTTTAACCTCAAAGGATCCCACCTGATGTAACCGTCAAGGTGACCAGAGAGGATTCACCCTCGATGGTCTACGCTTGAGGGGTTGCATGACAGAGTCATCGTCGGGAGTGGTGAAGGAGGAATCACCCTCTATAATCACGACCGACTAGCTGCACTACAGAGTTAGCATCATGAGTACTTCACGAGCTGTCACCCTCGGTACTCGATAGTAGCTCTGCAGAGTCGTACAACTAAGGGGGGTGCGGTGAATGTGACGGGCATGGCTGGTTGGTCGGTTGACCGAGCTTCGAGTCTTCGAGTTGTCGATGAAGAAGCAGGGGCAACTGGGACTAAGGGGGTCACAGGGGATCACTAATCAACCTATACTAAGCAAGTGATATGATAACAGGTACATTAGCAGTTTAACAAAAACAGGCTATGCATCAGATCAGGCGCTATCTATAACAGTAGCAAAAACTAATGCAAGCATGAGAGCGGGAGAGATGGGCGATATCGAAATGATCAAAGGGGGTTTGCTTGCCTTGCTGCTCTGCTGCAAAGGCCTGATCGTCAGTGGGGTAGTCGTACCCGGGAGCAGCGTCAGTCTCAGGGTCTATCGGTAAGAAGAGGGGGCGAAACAATAAATATAAGGCAGACAGATGCAACATGATGCATGACATGGCAATATGCAGAGCTAGGCATGTACTAACGCAGTACTACACGTCGCAGACGGATCGGAAGAATATCTGACGATATTTTTTGGGTCTCAGGCTACTACCGGACAGATGAAAACGATGGAAAAGTTCCACGTTCGTCATGATATGAGCACGCGACAGACGAACGGACTGCGTATTCGGATTCGTGGGACTTTTGTGAGCAACTTTCATGTATAAAATATTTTCATCTGAGTTACGGATTATTTGATATTAATTTTTAAAGTTTATTAATATTCAGAAATTAAATTGATTAAATTTAATTCAATAATAGATTATGACATCAGCATGAAGTCATGCTGACATCAGCAGTCAGCTGTCAACAGAGGGGTTGACTGGTCAAACTAACCAGTGGGCCCCACATGTCATTGACACAGTTTTAATTAAAAATCTTAATCTAATTAATCAGGTTAATTAGGTGGGGTGGGACCCACCTGTCATTGACACAAGTTAATCATATTAATTAACAGGTTTAATGAAACAGGTTAATTATCAGTTAATCTTAATCATCTATTTAATTAATTAACTAATTAATTCACTAATTAGTTATTTTTATTAATTTTATTTCTATTTCTAAAACGTCCTGGAGGTGGGCCCCCTCTGTCGTTGTCACGGGGGGGAGGGGGGTTAGTGGGGGCCTAATCCCCCACTAACCGAGCCGGTCAGGGCGAGGCCAGGGGTGCCGGCTGTCGGGGGGGCTGACCGCGACAGGGCGTCGGCGGCCCGGACCAGCAGGCCGCACAGGCAGCGGCGGCCGACAGTGGGCCAGCGCGGCAGGGCGCTCGCGCGGGCGGCGCTAGCAGGAAGGCGGGCGCGGCTGCGGGCGGTTGCGGTAGCGCGCTGGCGCGGCGGGCACGGCATGGTCAGGGGACGTAGTAGGGAGGCCGCGGGGGTGTGGTGTGCATGGCGGCGGGGTGGTGAGCACGCGCGGCGGCAGTTCCGGCCGGATGGGGGAAAGCACGGAAGGGAGGAGCCCCGGGGGCGCTCACCGGCGTTTTGGGGAGGCGGGGGCGGCGAGGCTCGACGGAGCCGTCGAGGGAGAGATGAGAAGGAGCGGCGGGTGGCGGACGGCGCTGGCGTGGGGAGTGCGGGTCGCCGGGGCGGCACGAGCGTCGGCCTCTGCCCCAATCCGATCTGGATCGGGAGGAGAGGGGGTGGGGGAGCGACTGGGAGGAGTGGGGGTGCTGTCGGTGCCCCCAGGGGGGGTAGTGGCGCCAGCTGGGCCGGTGGGCTTAATGGGCCGAGGCCTAGTTGGCCGGGTTTTTTTTTATTTTAGCTTTAGTTTTGTTTTCTTTCTTTTTATGTTTTAAAAGTTTCTGATTGTTTTAAAACCACAAACCATAAGACTTAGAAAAAATAAGGCATTGGGTCCATTACTCCAAGTGTATTTTTATATACTGCCCCAAAAGTTTGGAAATCAACTGTAAAAGTTTGGGACCTTTATAATTTGAAAAGGCATTTAAAAAAAATAATTGGCCTCTCTTAATTGCTTTAGAGGCACTAAATTACCTTATCAAAGGTTGGCTCAATTTTTATAAATACTAGAGGATTAATTGAAACCCCAACATGATTTTAGTTTTCTGGTTTACATATTTATCAAAACCACTTTTCAAATGAGTTTTGAAAATTCATTAGGGAAATCCAATTGAGGTTTGATTCCATTGAGATCAAATATGGTTTAGCAAAATATCAGCTTAATCCTCATGGCCACTATAGCTTAATTACAAGGGTTACTTCCGATCTGGCCGAGAAGGCCAGTCGGATCAACACGCGGCAGGGCGCCGCCGCCCGCGGGGGTCTGTGCCGGGACAGTGGCATCCTGGTCATAGACCCCACGGCTTATGCGGAGATGATCCATCGATTCTTTCGGTGATCACAGCGGAACTCTCAATGAAAGCACCAATGTCGGTGTCAAAACCGGCGGATCTCGGGTAGGGGGTCCCGAGCTGTGAGACTAGGATCGATGGTAACAAAGGGACGAAGGAGACGATGTTTACCTAGGTTCGGGCCCTCCTATGGAGGTAAAACCCTACGTCCTGCTTGATTATATTGATGATATGAAGGTTATAGAGTTGATCTACCTCGAGATCGACTAGCTAAAACCCTAGATGAGTATCTGTGTCGTATGATCTAAAACCCTCTGTCTTATATAGACACCAGGGGTCATTAGGGTTACATATGGTCGGTTGCCCACCGGAGGGAAAAACATGCCTAAACCACTATCTTCAACTTGACGGACACGCCATGGCCCCTGAGGTCTCCTCCTTGGTGAAAATGCCTTCGATTAATCTCATCCTCAGCGAGCGGCCCATCAGCCCGACATTATGAGAAATAGGTCGGCAGTCCAAGGACCCCTTAATCCCGGACTCCCTCAGTAGCCCCCGGACTAGCCTCCAACACCGAGGTATATCCGGAAAATATTACATGTCGAAGTCTTCGGCTTGCGAGGCGAGTCCCTCAACCTCTTCTGGCTTGGCAACCATCCCGTCATCGGAGAGTCCTCGATTGCTGAGAACTTGCGGGACCCAATATAATAACCTTCAGCGCTTCTCGATCCTTGTGCGCCGAGGGGAGACGAGCGACCCGGCAGCTTTTTACAAGACTACCCCTCCCGCAAGGGAGGCACCACTTATTTAAACAAGTTAAATTGCGGTCCGGGTCACAACTTCCTCTTCTTCCCCGTTTAGAGAAAAACTTCAAGCGAGAGACCATCATAAAATCATGGCGAGCGCCCCCAGCTCTTCCTCGCGCCCTTACGGCTCCCGTCCTGGGGATTGGACGAGTTGCTCTGTATCCCTCCTCCAGTTGCGTGACCTCGAGACCCAAGGGTATCTTCCTTCCTCAGATCTGGCGGCAACTCGCGCCGGCTTGACTTCCTTTGACGGCGAAGCTTTCGCGGAGAACTTCCCCAATCCTAACCAGGGCGAGCGGGTATGCTTTGTGCCCTTCCTCTTACGAGGCCTAGGGTTCCCCATTCATCCGTTCCTCCGGGGGTTACTGGAGTTCTATGGGATCCAGCTCCATCATCTTACCCCCGGATCCATTCTGCACATTTCGGGCTTTGTCGCTCTCTGCGAAATGTTCTTGGGCTGCGAGGCGCACTTCGAATTATGGAGGAAGTACTTCTGCCTCGTCCCCCGAACTCGGGGTGAGACAATTCAGGAAATCGGAGGAGTCGAAGTATGTCGCATAGCGGGAACAGGATACCCAGCGGGGACACCGAAGAAGGAATCCGAAGAGTGGTCTTCGGAGTGGTTCTACATTGAGGACGTTCCCCTATTCGATCCAGCTCGGATGGGCTTGCCCGAATACTCCGACGCTCCTCCGAAGAAAAAGTATAATTGGCAACCGAAGAGTTCGTCCCAAGAGGACAGTGCCGAAGTTCGACGCTTGGCCGCCCACGTAAGGATACTGGCCCATCACAAGCTGACAATGATTGACGTGATGGCCACCGCCATCTCCCGATGTGTTCAACCTCTCCAACAAAGGATACATCCTTTGTGGCAATACAATGGAACGAGTGACACCACTCGCTCCCAACGGCTGGGCCCTGCCAATCAGGTGGCCTTGGCAACCGCACTTGCCGATTTGTACAAAGGAGAAAAAGAAGATTTTGTTCAGTTGAAGGTTAAGGAGGGCTACTCGAGTTACAACCCTATTGAATGGGTAAGCCCTTCGACTTTGCGTCTTGAGTTCGGGCATTTATTCACCCTTTTTAACCAACGCTTTTAATCTGCGCAAACAGGAATGGCGGAGCTTTGCCAAGACAATCAACTGTCCGCCCCCCAACCAGAGAACTACTCCCGCGACGATGATCCAGGATTCCATGAGGATCCGGAGCTGTCACTGGAGTATGAAGACGGGGTCTTTTACCAGGAGAGCCTTGATCGATCCAAGGTGGCCATCATAGCTGATCACCCCGGATCACTCCCCTCCTCTACTGCGGGCAAGAAGAAAAATTCTACCCGCAAAAGGCAAACGTCCTCCGTCAACCCAAACATACCGGCTCCCACTCCCAAGCGCCGTCGGTCCTCGCGACGAACATCGGCTACAGCAGCAATGCCCGAGCCGGGCACCAACAGGAGTCCCTCATGTGAGCCGGTCGTGGAGACGACGCCGAACACTCGATCAACCAAAAGGTACTTTGTTCGGTCGCTTAATCTATTATTGTTATGATCGGTAGGATCTTATAGAAGATCTTATGTCGAATTACTCGACTTACTCAGGAAGCGAGTACAACCCTCCTCTGCCGAAGACATTGCCGGGACGCCCGGCAACACGCATGAATCAAGATCTTCTGCTCACGCCGAACCGCCGCGGAGGCCCCCATGGTCAATCCGACCCCCGAGGACTCTGGGGACGAGGTATCAGTCACTAAATCCGAAGCAGAGAGCGCGATGAAACATCGGCAGCGGCGAGGAATCCTGCGTGACCTGGTGTTTTCCGAACAAGAGTTCAATGCTCTATGCTCGGCGGACACACACCTTGGAGCTGCCCAAGCCGGGTTCGGCGAAGCTGTGAAACTGATATCGTCTGGCCTGAAGGTAAGTGATTAAAAGTCCGAACATAAATGTAAACCCAGTAGCCCCTGAGCCTTGATTTGGTCGGGGCGACCGAATTAAGGATCCGCACATTGCTTGCATGGATGATGCAGGCCTCAAGGCAGCAGAACGAGCAATTGGCCAATGAATTGGCAGCGAGCCGAACACAGGTGGAAACCGTGAAGGCCGAGCTTGAACAAGTGAAGAAGTTTACCCGGGAGGCGCATGGTGAGTATAACTATTCTGCTGATCTTAGCGTATAATCCCATGCTGACGCGATGGTACTTTTAGCAGCTGAATCAATAGGGCAATTGCAAAAAGATTTGGATGCAGCCCGAAACTCCCAGAGGTAGGCCGAATCCCAGTATGAGGCTGGGTGCCTTTCACTGCAGCAAAACCTGGAGGAGAAGAAACGCCTCCAGGTGGAAAACAAACAGCAGGCCGAAGATATTGAGAGTTTAAGGACTCAATTGGCCCATGCCCAAGAAGAGAACCAGAAACTACAGAGGGGCATGTTCGGTAAGTTTTGATTATAACATCAAAAGGTATCTCCCCTTCATAAGGTGTAACAGACATGCCTTGTGTATAGGTCTCCTAACCGGGCGGCCTGAAGAAGAGATCAGCTCCTTCCGGGGGAACCTCCTGAAGGAACTATCCGCCGTGCATGAGCGGGCTCGGAAGGCTATGAGGGGCGTGATAAAAGCGCTATGGCCTGCCGAGCAGCCTCCGGAAAGGATGGCCGAATTAACCGATCGGTTTAAAGAAGCCTGGAGTCGGTTCGAGCTATGGAAGACATCGGCTTGCCAGGAGGGAGCACGAGAAGCGTGGGCAATGATCAAGACCCGTTATACCGGTCTTAACCCCGAGCATATGGCTCGAGTTGGGCCAGTAGGACCTGATGGGCAAGAAGTGCCACTTCACTTGGTGTATGACCAAGTGATGCCTGCTGCTCGTCTCTCGCGAGAAGATTGCACCCTGGATGCCATAATAGACAATCTTGACCAGCAGCCAGATGTGTGATTCTATGTATCTATGTACTTTAAATCAAAAAGTTGCTCCGTCTATGTTGTAAACTTTGTCTTAACCAGCCATCGGCTTCGACCTCCCGTGCAGAGAGCTCGGGAGTGTTCCGTATAAAATATCCCTTGATTAAGAGGGAATTCTTTCGAGGAACCAGGCAATCCGGCCATTTGGTACGAACAGACAGAAGGCGCACAGGGAGACATGTTATATTACTGCTTAGCGTAAGAAACATCTTCCAAAGAAAATAGTACCTCTATCGGTGCCTTCCTTTAGGTTGCTACGTAAATCGTAGATAATAAGGCCGCATACTACTAGTATGCGACTAATGGCTTTATTGAGAAAACCGCGTGATGGTAATAACAACCATAATTTTATTTGCTGCTTCCGTCGTAGCCGACCAATTTTCTACTAAAGATAGCTAGCTTTTGGCTTCACCCGTCCGAGGTACGTATCCGGATGACCCGGCAGTAACAATCGCAGAGGTGCTCCCTTTACTCTCTAGCCAAACAATCGGGAACGTAGAGGGTAAACACAGGAGTGAGGCAACCCAGCTTGGCAAAATCTTAGTTCGAATTGATGCATGAGATGGCTTTACAATCGACAAAGGAAACATTCATGCATAATAAATTTCAACAGATGCTTAAAAGAAAAAACTCATCGGCTTCGGGAAGAAGCCCCTAGGTGTTATATTCGGATTTTACATTTGACGATGTATGCCGAATATCTAAACACTAGCTCGGTTTAGCCGAACACAAACTTGGGGAGAGAAAGGTCCTGGCCTGCCAAGAATTAAGGTGGAAGGGAAGGAAAAATGAAAATAAGAGAGAAAAAAGAAAAGGGGAGGGTAAAGAGAATGACGACACCGGTCTAGCCGTAGAAGCGCCGAAGACGAGCTGCGTTCCATGGGTTTGGTTCGAGGCGGTTGTCTGCCGGGCTTCGAAGACAATAAGCCCCCCCCCCTGCGAGGACTTCGTCGATTATGAAGGGGCCCTCCCATTTGGGATTGATCTTATGCTTCTGCTTCTTGGGGAGCCGTAAGACGAGTTCACCCACACTATATGCTTTCGCCCTGACCTCCCTGCTCTGATAACGCCGGGCCTGCTGTTGATAAAAAGTAGAGCGAGCCCGAGCTATGTCGCGCTCTCCTTCCAAGGCGTCCAAGTCGTCCTGCCGATCTAGCTCAGCCTCCTTTTCTTCATACATGCGCACCCTTGGTGCACCATGAATAATATCACAAGGAAGGACCGCTTCTGCCCCGTAGACCATGAAAAACGGTGTGTATCCCGTTGATCGATTCGGGGTGGTACGCAGGCCCCACAGAACGGAATCAAG
Organism: Elymus sibiricus; assembly: GCA_039707655.1. Taxonomy (NCBI): domain Eukaryota; kingdom Viridiplantae; phylum Streptophyta; class Magnoliopsida; order Poales; family Poaceae; genus Elymus; species Elymus sibiricus. The sequence continues at coordinate 370,346,105 of CM077675.1, read as the reverse complement.
TTCCTCCACCCAATGGCAGTCGGACTCATGAAGAGATCGGACCAAACGTGGCTTAATACCACTCATAATGAGGCCGTTGGCTCGTTCGACCTATCCATTGGTCTGCGGGTGATACACCGATGCGTAATCGAGCTTAATGCCCATTTTTGCGCACCAGTCTTTTACTTCCTGAGCAGTGAAGTTGGATCCGTTGTCCGTTATTATACTGTTCGGGACACCGTAACGGTGTACCACGCCAGATATAAAGTCGATTACTAGTCCGGACTTGGCTGATTTGACAGGTTTTGCTTCGATCCATTTGGTGAACTTGTCCACCATGACCAGTAGGTATTTATTTTTCTTGGTCCCCCCTTTAAGTGGTCCGACCATGTCCAGCCCTCAGACCGCAAAAGGCCAAGTGATCGGGATAGTCCGAAGAGCCGTTGGGGGCATGTGACTTTGATTTGCAAAAAGTTGGCATCCTACGCAATATTTGACCAGCGACTGGGCATCCGCTCGAGCGGTGGGCCAGAAGAATCCAGCCCGGAAGGCCTTGCTTACTAAGGCCCTTGCGGCGGCGTGATGGCCGCCCATTCCTGCGTGGATTTCAACCAAAAGTTGCTTTCCTTCTTCCTCAGATATGCACCATTGGAGTACCCCTGTGGTGCTTTTCTTGTATAACTCACCCTCGTGGACTTTATAGGACTTGGATCGCCGAATTATGCATCTCGCCTATGTCTGGTCATCGGGGAGCTCTCGGCGAAGAAGGTAGGCGAGGAAGGGCTCGGTCCATGGCGCGATTATTGCCATGACCTCGTGAGCCGAAGGCGTTTCGTCCATTATGGAGTCACCGATGATTTGATCGTCTGGTTCGTTTGTAGGGTGGACAACCTCTTCCGCGCTGATGGATCCGGCGCCCTTATCGTCGTCCTGCCAGACCACCGATGGCTTGAAGAGCCGCTTAAGAAAGGTGTTTTTTGGGACGGGGTCGCGTTTGGCACCCATGCGGGCTAACATATCAGCGGCCTGGTTGTTGTCTCTAGCGACATGATGGAATTCCAGCCCCTCGAACCGTGCAGATATTTTAAGGACGGCGTTTCTATATGCCGCCATCTTCGGGTTTTTGGCATCGAACTCGTCGTTGATTTGGGAGATGGCCAAATTAGAGTCTCCCCGTACTTCCAGTCGTTGTATACCCATGGAGGCTGCCATCCGAAGACCATGAAAAAGTGCTTCGTACTCAGCTGCATTGTTGGAATCGGCATACATGATTTGCAGCACGTATCGGACGTTGTCGCCTGTGGGGGATGTGAGGATAACTCCAGCCCCCAGTCCGGCCAGTGTATTTGATCCGTCGAAGTACATCGTCCAATGGGAGTACGTACTATATTCCCTGGGGAGCTCGGCCTCCGTCCATTCACCTAGGAAATCTGCCAACACCTAAGATTTAATAGCTCATCGTGGCTTATAGGCGATTTCGAAAGGAAGGAGTTCGATGGCCCATTTGGCTATGCGGCCGGTGGCGTCCCTGTTATTGATTATATCATTCAGGGGTACTTCGGAGGCCACCATGACCGAACACTCTTGAAAGTAGTGTCTTAGTTTTCGCGATGCCATAAATACTGTATAGGCTATCTTCTGGTAATGCGGGTATCTGGACTTGCATTGCGTTAGCACTTCTGACACATAATAGACCGGTTTTTGTATCCAGAATTTGTGACACTCCTCCTCTCGTTCGACGACGAGCATTGCGCTAACCACTTGGTTGGTGGCCGATATGTATAATAACATTGGTTCACCGGCGCCTGGTGCTGTGAGTATGGGGTTGCTTGCCAGCAGTGTTTTAATTTCCTCTAACGCGGCAGCTGCTTCATCGGTCCATACGAAATTGTTGGTCCGTTTCAGCAACCTGTAGAGCGGTAGAGCCTTTTCACCGAGACGGGAGATAAAGCGGCTTAACGCCGCCACACAACCCGCTAGATTTTGGACATGCTTGAGCTCTGTGGGAATTGCAAGTTCCGATAAGGCACGGATCTTAGCCAGATTTGCTTCTATTCCTCTGTGGGAAACAATGAATCCGAGCAGTTTACCAGCAGTGACTCCGAAGACGCATTTCTCCGGATTGAGTCGTATATCGTACTCGCGTAAGCTGGCAAAGGTTTGCCTTAGTCCGTCGATCAGCTGGCTGGCGTGTTTGGTTTTAATGACCACATCGTCCACATATGCTTCGACTGTTTTGCCAACCTGTTTTTCGAGGCAGGTCTGGATCATACGCTGGTATGTAGCTCCAGCGTTCTTTAGCCCAAAGGGCATTGTGTTGAAACAGAATGACCCGTATGGGGTGATGAATGCGGTTGCAGTTTGATCGGATTCCTTCATTTTGATCCGATGGTATCCGGAATAAGCGTCGAGGAAACACAGCGAATCGTGTCCGGCTGTGGCGTTAATAATCTGGTCTATGCGTGGTAGGGGGAAAGGGTCCTTGGGGCAGGCCTTGTTAAGGTCTTTAAAGTCGACGCACAGCCGCCAGGATTTATCTTTCTTTGGTACCATTACCAGGTTTGCCAGCCATTCGGGGTGTTTGATCTCCCGTATGAATCCGGCCTCTAGCAACTTGGCTAATTCTTCACCCCATTCCTCTGCCGTTTTGTTTTCGCCTCGAAGGGCTATGCTCGGATCACTGGCGGTTGTGATTACCCCGCCTGGGCCTGGCATCTTGAGCTTCATATACCTGTAATGGGGTATAGCCTAGAACTTTGTGAAGGCGTCGCGCCCTAACAGCGTCAAGGGTGTGTCGAATACCACGTCAAGGGTGACATGTCCCGAACAACGTGCCTCTTTCCCAGGGATGATCCCCCGGAAGGTTGTGTTGCTATGCTCGATGCGAGATCGATCGAACTGCATTTTTTCCAGGGTGTCTTCGTAGATGAGGTTTAAGCCACTGCCACCATCCATTAGCACCTTCTATAGCCTGAAACCGTCGACGATAGGGTTTAGGACCAGTGCGGCCGGTGTGTGACCCGGACGGATGGATGGTTGGTCAGTATCTCCGAAGGTGATTGGTGTGTCTGCCCATGGGCTTGCTGCCGCCACATGGTAGACCTGTTCGAGTTCTTTAAGAGCTCTCTTTCTCCTGTTCCTAGAGGGGAACGTTTCGCAGATCGTCAAGACTTCCGCATTGTATTCTCGTGGCATTGTGCGGCGCCTGTTCGGCGGTTGGTCCTGGAGAATGACTTCTCCACTTTTGACGATCTGCCTGACGACCCAGCAAGCTCTAAGGCTGTGAGTCGGGTTTGTGTTCAGCAATACAGAATGTATAGGGCATGGTTTGTCCAACAGTCCATCAAGGACGGTTCTGGCCCCCATAGGGGGTCTATTTCTCTTTTCGGCGGGTTCGTGTTCGGCTAGCCGCATCGGGGGTATCCTCTTTTTCCGATCTCCTATAGAGTGTTCGGTAAAGTCTGGTTCCGCGAGTAGCCGTTCGGCTTGCCAGGTGCTCTCCATGGCACAGTATTTTTGTACTAGGTCTGATAACTCGGTGAAGCTGCGAAGGTGCCGCCGGGATAGGGCATTGAGGATCCCTTCATCAAGACAATTGCGACTGAATGTTGCGATTATCTCCTGGTCACTAGATCTTAGTACCCTGTCTCTAACGAGGAGAAGCCTGGCCCAAAAGTGGTGAACCGACTCCCCCGTTAAGTGTTTGACGTCCCGTGAGTCCAAAGACTTGGACTCTCCTGCGATGCATGAGTGCTCCACTTGGGTGGCGGGTGGGAAAAATTTTGGCTCCGCGCCGCGACGTGAGTCCAGAACAACGGGGTTCAGCGTAGGGCTCGGGTCGCGTGCGGGGTCGGGAATCGATCCCGAGCTATCCTTGGAGCGGACTTCCGAGTCTGGGTTATCCGAGGGATCTAGATGATCGGAGATCGGGATATAAACTGTTTTTAGTTTCAGTTGTTGGGAGGACGAGCCTTCGGCCAGGCACTCGACGGTGGTGACCAAGTGGGTGACCGAGGGAGAGCGAATCTCCCTGTCATCGGTTTTAAGCCCGATCCGTTCGTAGACCGGGGTCTGGTGGCGGTCGCCCAGGCCGAAGGTTCGAATCCGATCCAGTAGCTCGTCCAAGGACGAGATGTCGGTTGTGTATGCGTTGCCGAGGCGCACAGGGCCGACCTGTGGCGCCGAGGTCCCGTGATCGTTCGAAGGCGAATCCGGGTTATGTTCGGTCACAACGGATCCGGGCGTATCAACGGGGTTGGGCGTGCTAGACGGCCCGAGGGGGGAGGCCACCTTGGAGGCGACGCCCGATGCCTCCGACGTCAAAGCGTCGGATTCCACGGGCTCCTCCATGGGGGTTGAGGGCCTCACCCAAAAGAGTTCTCCCTGGGAATCAGCGGCGAACTCTAGGTTCCCGAACCTGATTTCCTAACCGGGGAGGAAACTTCCAATCTGGCCGAGAAGGCCAGTCGGATCAACACACGGCAGGGCGCCGCTGCCCGTGGGGGTCTGTGGGACAGTGGCGTCCTGGTCATAGACCGCACGGCTTATGCGAAGACGAGCCATCGATTCTTTCGGTGATCACAGCGAAACTCTCAATGAAAGCACCAATGTCGGTGTCAAAACCGGCGGATCTCGGGTAGGGGGTCGCGAGCTGTGAGACTAGGATCGATGGTAACAAAGGGACGAAGGAGACGATGTTTACCCAGGTTCGGGCCCTCCTATGGAGGTAAAACCCTATGTCCTGCTTGATTATATTGATGATATGAAGGTTATAGAATTGATCTACCTCGAGATCGACTAGCTAAAACCCTAGATGAGTTTCTGTGTCGTATGATCTAAAACCCTCTGGCTTATATAGACACCAGGGGTCATTAGGGTTACATATGGTCGGTTGCCCACCGGAGGGAAAAAACATGCCTAAAGCACTATCTTCAACTTGACGGACACGCCACGGCCCCTGAGGTCTCCTCCTTGGTGACAAGGCCTTCGATTAATCTCATCCTCAGCGAGCGGCCCATCAGCCCGACCTTATGAGAAATAGGTCGGCAGTCCGAGGACCCCATAATCCCGGACTCCCTCACCTGCCTCCCGCAGCGCTCCGGACGATGTCCCATCCTCGCCTCAGGAGGAGGCGGGATGGACCTCAGCGCGCCGTCCACGTGGCCCCCGACGGGACGTGCCTTCAAGTCGCACTGCTCCGGCTCTGTCCAGCGCCGCGTCGCACGTCCTCAAGGAGCAGTGCCTCGCGAGCTTCCTTCACTTCAAAAGGCACACAGAGGGTCGTTGCTACCGCTACCTTGCCCCCAAGCACCACCGCTCGAGATCCTGTCGCGACCCCATCCGCTGCTTCTCTTGCGGGCTGTCCGGCCACACCGAGTGCAAGTGTTCGTTGCGAGCCACGCCCCGGCCTCCTCCGACTGCTCCGCCGGTGCTCACCCAGCCTCGCTCCTCGCCTTCTGCACCTGGAGCTCGGTCCTGGGCGGCTGTTGCCGCGTCGGCTGCGGCCCTGCCTCCGTCTCCGCCACCGGCTCCTGCCTTCCCGTCCCCTCCTCGCCAACACCTCATGGCCCGCGCCAACGCCGGCATCGAGGCGCCAGACGCCCGCCCGGAGGATAACTCCTGCATCATCCCCTCCTCCTTCGACTTGGACCGGGACATGCTCGACTGGGAGCAGACGACGGCCATCGCCTGGGCTGTCAACGCGCCGCGTCGTCTAGAGGCGATCGACGTCGACCGCGCCATCCGGAAGCAATTCCGTATCAGCCACGCCGATGTCGCTGTCACCCCGTACCACCCGGTGGAGTTCCTCGTCAAGTTTGAGCGTAAGGAGCTATGCGACGAGGCCCTCGCCGCGGGATGGGTGCGCGCCGGTGGCGCCATCGTCCACATCCGCCCCTGGCGGCCGCTGGAATGCGCCTTCGGCGCCACACTCAACTACCGGGTGCGCCTCTGCCTTGAGAATGTGTCGGACTATGCCTGGACGTCGTTTGTTGCTGAGTGCATCATCGGGCGCCGCTGCTCCCTCGACTACCTCGAAGACCACTCCATGCTCCGGATGAGCTCAGAGACGCTCGATCTGTGGGCTTGGACGGCCGACCCAAACCTCATCCCGAAGATCATGTGGCTCACCTTCACGACGAGGCCTTCGGGGGGCCTGAAGGTGTTCGCCAACGTGTCCCGACTGTTCGGCTACAAGAGGGGCGCCACATTCCGTGTGCTCATCCATTTGTATGCAGTGGAGGACCACACCAACGCCCCGCAGGACTGCTACACCAACGACCGGCAGGCCGTTCCGTTCATCCCGCCCAGATCGTCGTTGGTTTGGTTCATGGACGTAGTCGACGACATCCCCCCTCCAGTCGGGGCATCTCTGTCCCAGCCAGCAGAGCCCATTCCTCCGCGGGCCGCTGATAACCCACAAGTATAGGGGATCACAACAGTTTTCGAGGATAGAGTATTCAACCCAAATTTATAGATTCGACACAAGGGGAGCCAAAGAATACTTGAGAGTATTAGCAGTTTAGTTGTCAATTCAACCACACCTGGAGATTAAATATCTGCGGCAAAGTAATCAGTAGCACGGTAGTATGATAGTTTGATAGCAGTAGTGACAGTAACAATAGCGGTAACAGTACTAGCAGTAGTTTTGTAGCAGTTGGAACAGCAGCAACAGTAATAGTAACTTAGCAAGAGCAATAAGTGAAAAGGTCATAGGCACTGGATCGGTAACTCATTGGATGATATGCGTCATGTAACAGTCATCACCTAGGGCGATACAGAACTAGCTCAGTTCATCAATGTAATGTAGGCATGTATTCCGTAAATAGTCATACGTGCTTATGGAAAAGAACTTGCATGACATCTTTTGTCCTACCCTCCCATGGCAGCGGGGTCCATAAGGAAACTAAGGGATATTAAGGCCTCCTTTTAATAGAGAACCGGAACAAAGCATTAACACATGGTGAATACATGAACTCCTCAAACTACGGTCATCACCGCGAAGTATCCCAAATATTGTCACTATGGGGTTGACCGATCATAACACGTAATAGGTGCATATGACTAGGCAAGATCGGATCAAGAACATGGATATAGAGATGATAACATAAACGGTTCAGATCTGAAATCATGGCACTCGGGCCCTAGTGACAAGCATTAGGCATAGCAAAGTCATAGCAACATCAATCTCAGAACATAATGGATACTAGTGATCAAGCCCTAACAAAACTAACTCGATTACATGATGAATCTCATCCAAATCCTCACCGACCAGCAAGCCTACGAAGGAATTACTCACTCCCGGCGGGGAGCATCATGGAATTGGCAATGGAGAAAGGTTGGTGATGACGAAGACCGAAGATTCCCCTCTCCGGAGCCCCAAACGGGCTCCAGATCTGGCCTCCCGATGAAGAACAGGAGGTGGCGGCGGCTCTGTATCGTGAAACGCAATAATTCTTTCTCTTTGATTTTTCTCTCCGAATTTAGGAATTTATAGTGGTGGAGTTAGGGCAAGTGGGGCCACGAGGTGGGCACAACCCACCAGGGTGCGCCCAGGGGGCCTGGGGTGCCCTGGTGGGTGATGCTCACCCTGGCATCCCTCTTCGGTGTATTTTGGCTCCAATAATTCTCATTTATTCTGAAATAAATCTCCAAAGAGTTTTGTTCCATTCCGAGAACTTTTATTTCTGCACAAAAACAACACCATGGTAGTTCTGCTGAAAACAGCGTCAGTCCGGGTTAGTTCCATTCAAATCATGCAAATTAGAGTCCAAAACAAGGGCAAAAGAGTGAGGAAAAGTAGATACGTTGGAGACGTATCAACTCCCCCAAGCTTAAACCTTTGCTTGTCCTCAAGCAATTCAGTTGATAGACTGAAAGTGATAAAGAAAAACTTTTATGAACTCTTTTGTTCTTGTTTACATATATATGCTTAAGTAGCACCCAGGTTTTCAGTAAAGATTATGACTAACCATGTCGACAATAACTCTTAGGAATTATATTTACCCATAACAATGACATAAGCAACTAGCGAGCAATAATAAGATATCTCAAGCGCCAACACTTTGTCAAAACAATCATGATACAATATGACAATAGTGGTATCTCGCTAGCCCTTTCTCAGACCGCAAAACATAAATGCAGAGCACCTCCAAAGTTCAAGCAGCGACTAAACATTGTAATTCATGGAAGAAAAGATCCAGTCATGCTGCACCCAACATCAACTATACACAATGCATGAGGATGACAATAGTGCTCTCAGGCCTGGCGCTTATTTGAGAAGGTGATGACTCAACATAAAAGTAAATAGATAGTCCCTTCGCAGAGGGAAGCATGGATTTGCAGCAGTGCCAGATCTCAAAGTTTAAAACAGAGATAGATATAATTTTGAGAGGTACACCCTTCCTGTCAACGTCACGACCAAAAGTTATCAATATCTTCCATGCTAAACAAATTAGCGGCGGTTCCCAAGCAGTAAAAGTAAAGGTTTACTCCCCCTCCACTAACAATCACACTCCACGGCGAGCTGTATCCACGGGTACCGTCCAACCCAACAACATTCCTGGGGGAGTTTTGTTTAATTATTTTTGATTTTTGATTTTGGGACTGGGAATCCCTATTACTGCCCCTCTCGTGTAAGGATAAGTGAATAAACACTCATCATGAGAATAACCCGATTAGCATGGAAGATACTGACCGCCCCATGTCGCTTCATGAGCGGTCCAGGCACACAAAACAGATGTTTATTTGAATTTTTAGAGGTGGCACATGCAAATTTACTTGGAACGGCAGGTTAATACCGCATATAGGTAGATATGGTGGATTCATCTGGCATAACTTGGTTTAAGGGTTTTGATGCACAAGCAGTATTTCCGCTTAGTACAGGCGAAGGCTAGCAATTAGATTGAGAAGCAGCCAGCTAGAGAGCGAAAACGGTCATGAACATGCATTACATATAATCAATATTGAATACTAGCATGAGTAGGATATGGACACCATGAACATAAATATCATGAAGGCTATGTTGGTTTTGATTCAACTACATGCATGAACATGTGCCAAGTCAAGCTACTTGAAACATTCAGAGGAGGATACCATATCATCATACCGCATCACAACCATTTTAATGCATGTTGACACTCAAGATATATCATTTTCCACTCCTAGCTACTTAAGCATAGCATGAACAACTATAATCTCTAATGGTCATTGCAAACTTGTTTGGTCATAATGAGCTGAATCAAGGGATACTAGGTTAAACATATTTACAAAAACAAAAACAAGTTGAGTTCATACCCGCTTTTCTCTGCCACAGTCAATTCATCAAATATCGTCATTATTGCCTTTCACTTGCACGATCGAATGATAAGAAGATAATAATAGTGCAAGAGTGATGTGGACTAAGCTAGAATCTGCAAACATTTTATTCAAGAGGAGAAGATAAAGTAACATGGGCTCTTTGTTAGATAAACGATAATGCAGATGAGAACCACTCAACGATTTCATCGTGGTCTTCTCCACGGTACGACTCAAGTAAACAGAAAAGAATTTCAGAGAAAGAAACACACTGAAATATTTTTGGAGTTTTTGGTTTTTCATGAAGAAAGCAAATTAAAGAAGAAAAACTATTTACACGGGAAAGCTCCCAACAAGTAAAAGAAGAAGCGAGAAATCTTTTTGGGTTTTCTTTTGATGCTACAATGAAACTAAGCTAGAAAGAAAAACTAAAAATAAGTAGGAAATTTTTTTGGGTTTTCTCAAAGTTTTTCAAACACACAAGAAGAAAACAAGAAAACAAATCTAGCATGGATAGTACAATGAAAAAGTGTGAACACCGACAACTGGAATGAAATGTGTGAACATGAATGCAATGTCGATGGAAATATGTACTCCCCCAAGCTTAGGCTTTTGGCCTAGCTTGGTAATCACCATCCGTATGAATAATAATCTGGGCGATGGCTCATTGAGAACCTTGGAGCAGACTCTGCGGCCCTCCTGGCAGCTTCAACCTCCGCGTTCTACTCATAGGCTTCGCTCTCAAGAACATAATATCTTCCCCTAGTGTGAAAATCAAAGAGAGCAGGAGCAGGCAAAGCAACAGGCACAACGGGTTTCTTATAAAATCTCAAGTTATAGGTATAGTTGGTGGCCGTGCCCGTAAGGAACTTATGACACTTCATGGCATCAAAGTGTAAATACTGAGTGGGTGGGATGGGGTCATTAGGCCATGGTGAAACATTTAATCTCTCAGCTACACGGGAGGCATAGATTCCTCCATAAAAATTACCACTAGCAGCATTAAGCTGCAACCTCCGTGCAACAATTGCACCAAGATTATAATCCTTATTCCCAGTTATGGCAGTGTGTAGGAGACTCAAATCATGAGCACACAGTGTGCTACAATCTTGTTTGCCTACAACACATTTACTGTTAAAGAGCGCAAAATATTGTAGTGATGGAAAATGGATACTGTTAATTCTCCCTTGTGTAACCCCCTATCTTCTCCAAAGCAAAGATTAACTAGAAATGACTCGTACTTAGATTTTGTTGGTTCATCGAGGGAACCCTCATATGGGAGTTTGCATGCATCGCTAAACATTTCTAACGGCATGGTAAAGGAATGATCGTACAGGTTGAACGAAACTCTAGACTCACGAGGAAAATATTTGCATTTCTTTGTGAAGGTTTTCGTGCGCTCGAGGTGTTGGGGGCACTTATCTGCGATGAAGGAGGCAAGCTCTGTGTTGTGAATAAATTGATCAAATTCCTCCTTAATACCTGCACCTTCCATGAACTCATCGCAAGGCCACAGGCATGATTTAGTGGCGGCATCTCGCATCGAGCTTTTGCTTGGTTCAACATAAGACTGTCGAACTGAGCTTCCACCTGATGAGGCTCCCGAGGATCTCCTCCTCGAAGAACTCCTAAAGAATTGCATTTTTATTCCTATAAAAAATCTGAAAATTTTTAGTCCACAAATTTTTTTAACAAAACTTTGTAAGATTGTTAGCAACTACTCCTAAGCATGCATAGAGGCCATATTGAGCATTCAAACTACTTAGAACTCTAAGAATTCAACATGCAAGCTCATCTACAGCAGCACCAAGAGTAGCTAATTACTCTAAAAATAACCCACTAAAACAAAAACTAATTGTAGCAATGGAGGAGTCACATACCAAGAAGCAATCCCTCCAAACAGTTTCGAAAACGGAGCTTCGAGCAAAGAGATTGAAATCCGCGAGTTTGAGAGCAAGAACACGAAAATGCTGGTTGTGGTGATTTTTTGCTGGAGGTAGGTGATGACGTGGGCTAAAGAGATAAGTGAGGGGGGCACGTGGGGGCCACAACCCACCAGGGCGCGCCTGGGGGTGCTGGCGCGCCCTGGTGTCTTGTCGGCACCAAGTGCACCCCCTCTGGTGTTATTTGCACCAAAAATTCATAAATATTTGGAAAAAACCGTGTTAATTTTTCAGCGCATTCTGAGAATTTTTATTTTTGGGTCATTTTTTATTGTACGGAGAAAACAGAAAATAGGATAATCATGGCATTTTATTTTATTTAACTAACTAAAATAGAAAATAAAGGTGGGAGCAGAGAGTTGTGCTTACTAGATTCCTCAACTTCATACCTCTCAAAAATGATCCATTAATAAGGTTGATCAAGTCTTATTAACAACCACTTCCGATTAGCATGAAACCGAAGAACTTTCGTAAAACACTAAGTTATCTCAATGGGAATGTGCATATCCCCAACAATAAGTATACCATATTTATTTTTGGTAGTAGGTAGAGGTAATTGAAAACTTCCAATAGTGATGGTCGGAGATTCTTCAATAACATTTATACCATTCAATTGGAATTGTTTCTTCGGAAAGTGCACCGTGTGCTCATTACCACTAATATGAAAAGTGATTTTGCTTTTATTGCAATGAATAACAGCCCCTGCAGGATTCAAAAAGGGTCTACCAAGGATAATCGACATGTTGTCGTCCTCGGGCATCTCAAGAATAAAAAAGTCCGTTAAGATAGTAACATTTGCAACAACAACGGGTACATCCTCACAAATACCGATAGGTGACATGTCTCCAACGTATCTATAATTTTTGATTGTTCCATGCTATTATATTATCTGTTTTGGATGTTTTATATGCATTAATATGCTATTTTATATTATTTTTGGGACTAACCAATTAATCTAGAGCCTAGTGTCAGTTTCTGTTTTTTCCTTGTTTTTGAGTATTGCAGATAAGGAATATTAAACGGAGTCCAAACGGAATAAAATCTTCGGAATGATTTTTCTTGGACCAGAAGCAACCCAGAAGACTTGGAGATGAAGGCAGGGGAGCCGCCGTGTGGCGACAAGCCACAGGGGCACGCCCTAGGGGGGGCGCCCCCTGGCTTGTGGCCCCACGGCAGCCCTCCTAACCCTATTCTTCGGCCTATAAATTCCCAAATATTCCCTGGATACCAAAAAGAGCCACGAAAATACTTTTCCGCCGCCGAAAGCCTCTGTTCCCGTGAGATCCCATCTTGGAGCCTTTTCCGGTAATCTGCCGGAGGGGGATTTGATCACGGAGGGCATCTACATCAACTCCATTGCCCCTCCGATGATGCGTGAGTAGTCCACCACAGACCTTCGGGTCCATAGCTAGTAGCTAGATGGATTCTTCTCTCTCTTTGTTCTTCGATACCATGTTCTTCATGATCTTCATGGAGATCTATCCGATGTAATACTCTTTTGCGGTGTGTTTGTCGAGATCTGATGAATTGTGGGTTTATGATCAGCTTATCTATGAATATTATTTGAATCTTCTCTGAATTCTTATATGCATGATTTCATATCTTTGCAAGTCTCTTCGAGTTATTGGTATGGTTTGGCCAACTAGATTGGTAATTCTTGAAATGGGAGAAGTGCTTAGTTTTGGGTTTAATCTTGCGGTGTCCTCACCCAGTGACAAAGTAGGGGTAGCGAGGCACGTATTGTATTGTTGCCATCGAGGATAAAAAGATGGGGTTTTCATAATATTGCTTGAGTTTATCCCTCTACATCATGTCATCTTACCTAATGCGTTACTTTGTTCTTCATGAACTTAATACTCTAGATGCATGCAGGAGTCGGTCGATGTGTGGAGTAATAGTAGTAGATGCAGAATCGTTTCGGTCTACTTGACACGGACGTGATGCCTATATGCATAATCATTGCCTTGGATATCTTCATAATTATTCGTTTTTCTATCAATTGCTCGACATTAATTTGTTCACCCACCGTATTATTTTCCTTCATGAGAGAAGCCTCTAGTGAAACCTATGGCCCCCGGGTATATTTTCCATAATATATTTTCAGATCTATAAACCAAAAATACCAAAAATACTTTGTTGCAATCTTTTTACTTTTAGTTTACTTTTCGTTTTAGCAATCCTATCTATCTATCTCTATCAGATCTCATCCTTGCAAGTAACCGTGAAGGGATTGACAACTCCTTTATAGCGTTGGGTGCAAGTGTTTGATTATTTGTGTAGGTACATCTATTGGGGACTTGCTTGTATCTCCTACTGGATTGATACCTTGGTTCTCAACAACTGAGGGAAATACTTATCTACTTTGCCGCATCACCCTTTCCTCTTCAAGGGAAAACCAACGCATGCTCAAGAAGTAGCAAGAAGGATTTCTGGCGCCGTTGCCGGGGAGATCTACATCAAGCCTACCAAGTACCCATCACAAACTCATCTCTTGCATTTACATTATTTGCCATTTGCCTCTCGTTTTCCTCTCCCCCACTTCTAAAACGATTTTCCAAAAAGATTTGCCTTTTTATTCGCCCTTCTTCCGTTCGTCTTTTTGTTTGCTTTTTGCTTGCTTGTGTGTTAGATCGTTTGCTTATGGCTCAACCCAAAAGCTTTGATCCTTATCTTAGGAAGTTGGAATATATCGAGAATAATGCTAAAAGTTTCATGTCACTTCAATTTGACCATAATAGTTTCTTTAGAAACGAGCTTAGAGAGCAAAAGACTATGTGGGAATACATGAATAAGGAACTTGATGATATGTCTAAGGAGTTTTATGTGTTAAAATCTCAGTTTGCTTATCTTGAAAATTTAGTAGGCCAAATTTCTGATAAACAAGCTACCTTAGTCAATAAAATGGCCGTGAAACCAGAATCTTTAAATAATGATGAAGATCTTAAAGTGATTGAAGTGACACCTATTGAATCTTTGTTTCTAAAACAAATCTTGATAAAGATGGGACTGGAGATAAGTCAACTTTAGTTAAAAGGCGTCCCAATGATTCGGAGTTTATAGATCCTAATGCTAAGATTGATAAAAGTGGGATTGAAGAGGTCACAACTTTAATTAGCAATGAACCCACTCTTTTGGATTTCAAGGACTTTAATTATGATAGTTGTTCTTTGATTGATTGTATTTCCTTGTTACAATCCATGTTGAATTCTCCTCATGCTTATAATCAAAACAAAGCTTTTACTAAACATATCGTTGATGCTATGATGAAATCTTTTGAAGAAAAACTTGAGTTGGAAGTTTCTATACCTAGGAAGCTTTATGATGAGTGGGAACCTACTATTAGGATTAAGATTAAAGATTATGAGTGCCATGCTTTGTGTGATTTGGGTGCTAGCGTTTCCACGATTCCGAAAACTTTATGTTATGTGCTAGGTTTCCATGATCTTGATGATTGCTCTCTAAATTTGCATCTAGCGGATTCCACTATAAAGAAACCTATGGGAAGGATTAATGACGTTCTTATTGTTGCAAATAGGAATTATGTGCCCGCAGATTTCATTGTTCTTGATATAGATTACAATCCTACATGTCCTATTATACTTGGTAGACCTTTCCTTAGAACGATTGGTGCAATTATTGATATGAAGGAAGGAAATATTAGATTACAATTTCCATTAAGGAAAGGCATGGAACACTTTCCTAGAAAGAAAATAAAATTACCTTATGAATCTATTATGAGAGCTACTTATGGATTGCATACCAAAGATGACAATACCTAGATCTATTGCGGTATGCCTAGCTAGGGGCGTTAAACAATAGCGCTTGTTGGGAGGCAACCCAATTTTATTTTTATGCTTTTGTTTTTGCTTCTGTTTTTGAGTTTTCCACACATTATTACCTCTGTAGTAATTGTGTTTTCTTGTTTAAATTAGTGTTTGAGCCAAGTAAGACCTTTGGGATGGTCTACGGTGTTTGTGATTTGATTTTGCTGAAAAACAGAAACTTTTGCTCTCAGTCCAGGAATTTTGTAAATTCACTGAAACGTGATTTTGATCTGATATTTTTACACAAGATTTATATACAAATTTCCCTGATTTTCCTAATTTTTCAGAATTTTTGAAGTTACAGAAGTATTCAAAGTCTATAGATTTCTACAGACTGTTCTGTTTCAGACAGATTCTGTTTTCTTTGTGTTGTTTGCTTATTTTGATGTATCTATGGGTTGTATCGGGGGTATGAACCATGGAGAAGTTGGAATACAGTAGATATTACACCAATATAAATAAAGAATGAGTCCACAACAGTACCTAAAGTGGTGATTTATTTTTCTTATACTAACGGATCTCATGAGTTTTCTGTTGAGTTTTGTGTTGTGAAGTTTTCAAGTATTGGGTAAAGATTTGATGGACTATGGAATAAGGAGTGGCAAGAAGCTAAGCTTGGGGATGCCCAAGGCACCCCAAGCCATATTTAAGGATACCAAAAAGCCTAAGCTTGGGGATGCCCCGGAAGGCATCCCCTCTTTCGTCTTCAATCCATCGGTAAATTTACTTGAGGCTATATTTTTATTCACCACATGATATGTGTTTTGCTTGGAGCGTCTTGTATGATATGAGTCTTTGCTTTTTAGTTTGCCACAATCATCCTTGTTGTACACATCTTTTGAGAGAGACACGCGTTAATCGTGAATTTATTAGAATACTCTATGTGCTTCACTTATATCTTTTGAGCTAGGCAATGTTGCTCTAGTGCTTCACTTATATCTTTTTAGAGCACGGTGGTGTTTTATTTTATAGAAATTATTGAACTCTCGTACTTCACTTATATTATTTTGAGAGTCTTTAAAACAGCATGGTAATTGGTTTAGGTTGTGAATTTAGTCCTAATATAATGGGCATCCAAGAGGGATATAATAAAAACTTTCATATAAAGTGCATTGAATACTATGAGAAGTTTGGTTCCTTGCATATAGTTTTGAGATATAGAGATGGTAATATGAGAGTCATGCTAGTGAGTAGTTGTGAATTGGATAAATACTTGTGTTAAAGTTTGTGATTCCCGTAGCATGCACGTATGGTGAACCGTTATGTAACGAAGTCGGAGCATGATTTTGTCTAATGATTGTCAACCTTTGTGTGAGGGTCGGGAGCGCGCGATGGTTAACTCCTACCAACCTCTCCCCTAGGAGCATGCGTCTAATACTTTGCTTCGATAACTAATAGACTTTTGCAATAAGTATGTGAGTTCTTTATGACTAATGTTGAGTCCATGGATTATACGCACTCTCACCCTTCCACCTTTGCTAGTCTCTCTAGTACCGCGCAATTTTCGCCGGTGCATCAAACCCACCTTCCTCAAAACAGCCACCATATATTTTCCTCAAAACAGCCACCATACCTACCTATTATGGCATTTCCATAGTCATTCCGAGATATATTGCCATGCAACTTCCACCGTTCCGTTTTTCATGACATGCACCATCATTTTCATATTGCCTTGCATTCGTAAGCATTCATATAGAGTCATATTTTGTTCTAGGTATTGAGTTGTAAGTAAATAAAAGTGTGATGATCTTCATTATTAGAGCATTTGTCCCGTGAGAGAAAAGGATGATGGAAGCTACGAATCCCTCACAAGTTGGGATGAGTATTCGGACTTTATAAATAATAAAAGAGGCCAGCGAAGCCCAAAATAAAAAAAAAAGAGGCCAAAGATGCCCACAAAAAAAATGATGAGAGAAAGAGAGAAGGGACAATGCTACTATCTTTTTCCACACTTGTGCTTCAAAGTAGCACCATGATCTTCATGATAGAGAGTCTCCTATTTTGTCACTTTCATATAAAGCTAATGGAATTTTTCATCATATGCACAACCACTTAGCTTCTTCTTGAGCTTTCATACACTTATAGCTTTAGTGCATCCGTTGCATGGCAATCCCTACCCACTCACATTGATATCTATTGATGGGCATCTCCATAGCCCGTTGATACGCCTAGTTGATGTGAGACTATCTTCTTCTTTTTTCACAACCTCCACCATATTCTATTCCACCCATAGTGCTATATCCATGGCTCACGCTCATGTATTGTGTGAGAGTTGAAAAGGTTTGAGAACATAAAAGGTGTGAAACAATTGCTTGACTTGTCATCGGGGTTGTGCATGATTTAGATACTTTGTGTGGGGAAGATGGAGCATAGCCAGACCATATGATTTTGTAGGGATAACTTTCTAAGGCCATGTTATTTCGAAAGGACACAATTGCCTTGTTGGGATGCTCGAAGTATTACCGTTTTTATGTCAATATTAGACTTTTGTTTTGAATCTTATGGATCTGAATATGTATGCCACAATAAAGAATATTACATGGATAAATATGTTAGGTAGCATTCCACATCAAAAATTCAGTTTTTATCATTTACCTACTCGAGGACGAGCAGGAATTAAGCTTGGGGATGCTTGATACGTCTCCAACGTATCTATAATTTTTTATTGTTCCATGCTATTATATTATCTATTTTGGATGTTTTATATGTATTAATATGCTATTTTATATTATTTTTGGGACTAACCTATTAATCTAGAGCCTAGTGCCAGTTTCTGTTTTTTCCTTGTTTTTGAGTATTGCAGATAAGGAATATTAAACGGAGTCCAAACGGAATAAAATCTTCGGAATGATTTTTCTTGGACCAGAAGCAACCCAGAAGACTTGGAGATGAAGGCAGGGGAGCCGTCGTGTGGCGACAAGCCACAGGGGCGCGCCCCCCTGGCTTGTGGCCCCACGGTAGCCCTCCTAACCCTATTCTTCGGCCTATAAATTCCCAAATATTCCCTCGATACCAAAAAGAGCCACGAAAATACTTTTCCGCCGCTGGAAGCCTCTGTTCCCGTGAGATCCCATCTTGGAGCCTTTTCCGGTAATCTGCCGGAGGGGGATTTGATCACGGAGGGCATCTACATCAACTCCATTGCCCCTCCGATGATGCGTGAGTAGTCCACCACAGACCTTTGGGTCCATAGCTAGTAGCTAGATGGCTTCTTCTCTCTCTTTGTTCTTCAATACCATGTTCTTCATGATCTTCATGGAGATCTATCCGATGTAATACTCTTTTGCGGTGTGTTTGTCGAGATCCGATGAATTGTGGGTTTATGATTAGCTTATCTATGAATATTATTTGAATCCTCTCTGAATTCTTATATGCATGATTTCATATCTTTGCAAGTCTCTTCGAGTTATTGGTATGGTTTGGCCAACTAGATTGGTAATTCTTGAAATGGGAGAAGTGCTTAGTTTTGGGTTCAATCTTGCGGTGTCCTCACCCAGTGACAAAGTAGGGGTAGCGAGGCACGTACTGTATTGTTGCCATCGAGGATAAAAAGATGGGGTTTTCATCATATTGCTTGAGTTTATCCCTCTACATCATGTCATCTTACCTAATGCGTTACTCTGTTCTTCATGAACTTAATACTCTAGATGCAGGCAGGAGTCGGTCGATGTGTGGAGTAATAGTAGTAGATGCAGAATCGTTTCGGTCTACTTGACACGGACGTGATGCCTATATGCATAATCATTGCCTTGGATATCTTCATAATTATTCGTTTTTCTATCAATTGCTCGACAGTAATTTGTTCACCCACCGTATTATTTTCCTTCATGAGAGAAGCCTCTAGTGAAACCTATGGCCCCCGGGTCTATTTTCCATAATATATTTTCAGATCTATAAACCAAAAATACCAAAAATACTTTGCTGCAATCTTTTTACTTTTAGTTTACTTTTCGTTTTAGCAATCCTATCTATCTATCTCTATCAGATCTCATCCTTGCAAGTAACCGTGAAGGGATTGACAACCCCTTTATAGCGTTGGGTGCAAGTGTTTGATTATTTGTGTAGGTACATCTATTGGGGACTTGCTTGTATCTTCTACTGGATTGATACCTTGGTTCTCAACAACTGAGGGAAATACTTATCTACTTTGCCGTATCACCCTTTCCTCTTCAAGGGAAAACCAACGCATGCTCAAGAAGTAGCAATAGGTATGGCCGTTGATTTGTCAGCCATTTGCAATGATATCTCAGTAGGTGTGAGTTTATTCAAATCAAGTCTTTTGTATAAGGAGAAAGGCATAACACTAACACCGGCTCCCAAATCACACAAAGCAGTTTTGACATAGTTTCTCTTAATGGAGCAAGGTATAGTTGGTATTCCAGGATCCCCAAGTTTTTTAGGTACTCCATCCTTAAAAGAATAATTAGCAAGCACGGTGGAGATTTCAGCTTTAGGTACTTTTTTCTTATTAGTGATGATGTCTTTCATATACTTTGCATAAGGGGCCATTTTCAAAATATCGGTTAAACGAGTACGCAAAAAGACTAGCCTAATCATTTCAGCAAAGCGCTCAAATTCTTCATCATCCTTTTTCTTAGATGGCTTAGGTGGAAATGGCATAGGTTTCTGAACCCATGGCTCTCTTTCTTTACTATGTTTCCTAGCCACAAAGTCTCTTTTATCATACCATTTATTTTTAGGTTGTGGGTTATCAAGATCAGGAGCAGGTGCTATTTCAACATCATTATCTGGTTCTTTATCATTACTAGGTTGAGCATCATCGTGAACATCATCATTATCATTTTCATTATCACTAGGTGAATGTTCACTACCAGATTGAGTTTCAGCATCAGAGATAGAGACATCATTACTATCAGGAGGTTTTTGTGTCTCAGGTTCACTAGAGGTATGCAAAGTCCTATCATTTTTCTTTTTCTTTTTCTTCTTAGAAGAACTAGGTGCATCACTATTAATTCTCTGAGAGTCTTGTTCAATTCTTTTAGGATGACCCTCAGGATAAAGTGGTTCTTGGGTCATTCTACCTCCTGTAGTTACTACTCTAGCAGCAAAATCATGCATATTATTATTCATTTCATCAAGCAATTCTTTTTGAGACTTAGCAACTTGTTCTAACTGAGTTTGAACCATAGAGGCATGTTTTCCTACACCTCTAACATCATTACTGATTCTAAATAGCAAGTCACTCAAGCGAGCAATCATATCAGAATTATATTTCAATTGTTTCACAACATGGGTATTGAAATGATCTTGCTTCATAATATAGTTGTCAAACTCATATAAGCATTGACTAGGATGTTTATTGTGAGGGATGTCACTTTCATTAAACTTTAATAAAGAATTTACCTCTACCACCTGTGGAGGTGGTGGTGTGTCAAGGCCATGTATTTCTTCAATAGGTGGCAAATTCTTAACATCCTCAGCTTTAATACCTTTTTCTTTCGTAGATTTCTTTGCCTCTTGCATATCTTCGGGACTGAGAAATAAGATACCCCTGTTCTTCGGAGTGGGTTTAGGCGGTGGTTCAGGAAGAGTCCAATCATCATAATTTTTCAATATATTATTCAATAATTCCTCAGCTTGTCCAGCAGTTCGTTCCCTGAAAACACAACCAGCACAACTATCTAGGAAGTCCCTAGAAGCATCGGTTAGTCCATTATAAAAGATATCAAGTATTTCATTTTTCTTGAGAGGATGATCAGGCAAAGCATTAAGCAACTGGAGAAGCCTCCCCCAGGCTTGTGGGAGACTCTCTTCTTCAATTTGCACAAAGTTAAATATTTCCTGTAAGGCGGCTTGTTTCTTGTGAGCAGGAAAATATTTTTCAGAGAAGTAATAGATCATATCCTGGGGACTACGCACACAACCAGGAGTAAGAGTATTGTACCATGTCTTAGCATCACCCTTTAATGAGAACAGAAATAACTTAAGGATATAATAGTAGCGAATCTTCTCATCATGAGCAAAGAGGGTGGCTATATAATTCAGCTTAGTAAGGTGTGCCACTACAGTTTCAGTTTCATAACCATGGAAAGGATCAAATTCAACCAAAGTGATTAACTATGGGTCGACAGAGAACTCATAATCCTTATCAGTAACAAAGATAGGTGAAGTAGCAAACTTAGGATCACATTTCATTCTAGCATTCAAAGTCTTTTCCTTATACTTGCATAGTAACTTCTTAAGATCATCTCTATCCTTGCAAGAAAGAATTTCTCTAGTTATCTCTTCGTCCATAACATAACCTTCAGGTATCTTAGGCATTTCAAACTTAGGAGAGCTAGGACTAATAGGAGTTTCATAATTATCATCGGTTTCATAAGCTTCATCAGTTGTAGCAATCTCATTAATTTCAGTAGTTTCATTCTCTTTAGCTCTAGCAATTTGTTCATCAAGAAATTCTCCTAGTGGCACATTATCATCAAGCATGGTACTAGCATCATCAATAGCATAATTCATAGCAGAGGTAGCATCATCAATAACTTGCGACATATCAGGATTACTAGCATGTGGTGGTGTTGCAAGCTTACTCATAACAGAAGGTGAATCAAGTGCAAAGCTAGATGGCAGTTCCTTACCTCCCCTCATCTTAGAGGGAAAAATCTTAGTCTTAGTATCCTTCAGATTCTTCATAGTGATAGATTGATATAAATCCCAAGTGACTCAACAAATATTGCTATGCTCCCCGGCAACGGCGCCAGAAAAAGGTCTTGATAACCCACAAGTATAGGGGATCGCAACAGTTTTCAAGGGTAGAGTATTCAACCCAAATTTATAGATTTGACACAAGGGGAGCCCAAGAATACTTGAGAGTATTAGCAGTTGAGTTGTCAATTCAACCACACCTGGAGATTAAATATCTGCGGCAAAGTAATCAGTAGCACGGTAGTATGATAGTTTGATAGCAGTACTGACAGTAACAATAGCGCTAACAGTAGTAGCAGTAGTTTTGTAGCAGTTGGAACAACAGCAACAGTAATAGTAACTTAGCAAGAGCAATAAGTGAAAAGGTCGTAGGCACTGGATCGGTCACTCATTGGATGATATTCGTCATGTAACAGTCATAACCTAGGGCGATACAGAACTAGCTCAGTTCATCAATGTAATGTAGGCATGTATTCCATAAATAGTCATACGTGCTTATGGAAAAGAACTTGCATGACATCTTTTGTCCTACCCTCCCATGGCAGCGGGGTCCATAAGGAAACTAAGGGATATTAAGGCCTCCTTTTAATAGAGAACCGGAACAAAGCATTAACACATGGTGAATACATGAACTCCTCAAACTACGGTCATCATCGCGAAGTATCCCAAATATTGTCACTATGGGGTTGACCGATCATAACACGTAATAGGTGCATATGACTAGGCAAGATCGGATCAAGAACATGGATATAGAGATGATAACATAAACGGTTCAGATCTGAAATCATGGCACTCGGGCCCTAGTGACAAGCATTAGGCATAGCAAAGTCATAGCAACATCAATCTCAGAACATAATGGATACTAGTGATCAAGCCCTAACAGAACTAACTCGATTACATGATGAATCTCATCCAACTCCTCACCGACCAGCAAGCCTACGAAGGAATTACTCACTCCCGGTGGGGAGCATCATGGAATTGGCGATGGAGAAAGGTTGGTGATGACGAAGACCGAAGATTCCCCTCTCCGGAGCCCCAAACGGGCTCCAGATCTGGCCTCCCGATGAAGAACAGGAGGTGGCAGCGGCTCCATTGAGGGAGTCTTGGTTTAAGGGGCCCTCGGGAGGTCGACCTATTACTTATGGGCCGGACTATATGGGCCACTTGCCGAATATTGGAAGGATTGAAGACCTCGTCTCCAAGGAGGAAGCTTCGAGAATCGTGGCTTGTCTTCCACGTTTGGAGTAGTAAATAGGCATGTTTATCCCTTCGACGTGTAACCGGCCATGTGTAAACCCTAGGGACCCCTGGCGTCTATATAAGCCGGAGGGTTTTAGGTTGTAGACCAACAGAACTCATCTAGGGTTTAGTTACTTGATCTCGAGGTAGATCAACTCTGTAATCCCCATACAATCAATATAATCAAGCAGGACGTAGGGTATTACCTCCATAGGAGGGCCCGAACCTGGGTAAAACCTTGTCCCCTTCGTCTCTTGTTACCATCGATCCAAGTCTCATAGTTCAGGACCCCCTACCCGAGATCCGCCGGTTTTGACACCGACATTGGTGCTTTCATTGAGAGTTCCGCTGTGATCGCCAGAAGGAATCGATGGCTCGCCTAGTCATCAACGAAGAGGTCCGCAATCCGGGCAATTTTGCCCCCGGACAGATCTTCGCTTTCGGCAGCGTTGTGCTGCACGCCGACCCGACCGGCCATCTAGGCCCCGTCGGAAGTTTTGCCCCTGATCAAGAGGTCAAATTCGGGAACTTAGAGTTCTCCGTAGACTCTCGAGGTGATCTGTCACTAACCGGGCTTGCAGTCTTGCCTGCCATGCCCGAAGACTCTGAGGCTTTAACCCCAGATCCATCTTTCGGCTCTGCCCACGGGATCTACCCCGGCGAGGGCCCGACTGTTAGTTCGGATCAGGTCATAGTGCCCGACGTCCGGACATCAGTTCTTGCCGAACACTCTCCCTGCACAGATGCATCGGAGGTTCACTCCGGAAGCTCTGGGCAGACCGGTCTGATCGAATTCTCAATACTCGATGAGGCTCTAGATCGGATCTCGTCGATGAAGATCAACGACGACCCAAACCCGATCTGTTCTCAGATCGGGCGCCAGACTGGTCAGGACAGATTTTTCGTCCCACCCACCACCCACTTGATAGCCACTGTCGAGGATTTAACCGACATGCTAGATTATGCCTCCGAGGAGGCAGAGTACATGGATGAGGAGGATCACGCCCTCACCCTGCTAGGACCGGGCAGTGGACTGCCACCTCTACATACGACGTCTACATGGTGGACACTCCGAAAAACAACGGCGATAAATCGGACGAAGCACCGTCAAGACGCCGAAAGCCGCATAAACAGTCAAAAGGGAAAAAGGGGCGAAAGTTGTGACACCCTGGTGTTATCCTACAGTGATCATTGTAATTAAGCTACAGTAATGATCATGAACAGTGCCTAATCATTTTGCTAAGAGAAGTTTGATCAAGTTGCATTTCAAATTTCAATTCAAAAGCTCTAGGAATTATGGTGATAAAATAAATCCTCAAACAGCAAAAGTAAAATGTTCCAAAATTGTGGAATATTCCAAAACAATAATATTGAGGAAAACAACATCACCCAAACTTCTGGTGTGGACCCCACCATCAATAACAGTAACTAAATGCATTTTAAAGTGCATTTAAATCAACTCTGAAAATACAAACAGTTTCTAAAAATCCCCAAACTTGTTGTGGACCTTTGGAATATTGTAAAATATTAATTGGAAACAGAGGCACATTTTTGCCATAAAGAAATAATGGCAAAATAAATTAAAACAGGAGCTGGAAAAAGAAAACAGAAAAGAAAACAGAGAGAAAAAGGAAAAAGAGGGCAAAGCCCACTTACCTGGTGCTGGGCCGCGCTGGCCTAGCCCAAACCACCGTCCCCTACCTGTTCCCCCCTGCGTGTCGACGCCGCCGTGGCCGAGCGCGCCTCGCTCCGGCCACTGGCCGCCACGGCGACGGAGCAGGTGGGGGAGGATAAGGCCGAGCGCCCAGGGTCCCCCTGGACGCCCTCCTCCCCATTCTCCCCCTCTCCCTCGCTCTCCTCCCTTCCCTCCCTCCAGATCCAAGCGCCAACGACGCCATGGCCGCCGGTTAGCGCGGCCACCGCCTCCCGTGCGCCTCTCCGCCGTGTCCAACAGCTCCGCCACGACCTCCTCTTCCTCCTCGACCTCGAGCTGAACCCCCGGAGCCCCTGGAACGCCCGCACGCCGTCGTATTCAACCTCGGGCACCCGAACCTTGCCGCCATCGATTCGCCGCCGTCGCGCCTTCCCCGAGCTTGCTTTGAACGGCCACACCTCACTGTGAGCTTAGCCTACCTCCCCTGCTCCTCCTCGCACTCGCTAGCTCGCCGTAGGCGCCGTTTTCGTGACACCCGAACGCATCGCCGCCGTTGAGCTCGTGCTCGTGGCCACCGTCGCCGTCTTGCTCCTCTGAGCCCACCGTCGAGCTCCTGGTGCTTCCAGGAGCACGACGAGCACCCTCACGCGTCCGCTAGTGCCCCCTAGCGCCGGCACCGATGAGCACCCGAACGCGCCTCCGCCTCGGCTCATCGCCGGTGAGGCTCCGGTGACCAATTGGTCCCGGGCTTGCGTCCGTCGAACTCACCGCACCGCGTAGGTCGTGCCTGGCCCTTCCATTTGCTCGCGTGCGCGTTGCTGCTTCGAACCCGACGACGTCCGAACGCCGCCGTCCGCCGGTGAGCTCGCCGTCGTCGCTACGGGCCACCTCCGTCTGTGCCACCGCCACCATTCGACGCGGCGTTGAACGCCCGTTCGAACGCGACCGGCCGCGTGCCAAATGGTCGCCTGTGGACGAAACCCGAGCCCCGGCTGTCTCTCTGGCGCTCGCCGGAGCGATTCCGGCGACCAAACGCGGCCGCCGCCGGCGAGGTTGACCTGGGGCCACCCCCAGGGTCACTGCCAGGTGGGTCCCCAGGCCCCAGTTGACCAGTTGACTGGGTCAACTGCTGACTGGGCTGGCCCCAGTCACTGACAGTGGGGCCCTACACCCCCTGTGTCTATGACACCTGGGCCCCTCTTGTCAGATGCTTAATTAGTAAGTTAAATTAGTGAAAATAATTAATTTAGCCTAATCAGTCAATGACATGTGGGTCCCACTGTTAATTAAACCTGTTTAGTTTAATTTAATAAACTGGAATTAGCCTGTGTCTATGACATATGGGTCCCACCTGTCAGGTTCAAATAGTAACAGCCACTGTTGACTGCTGATGTCATCCTAATGTCATGCTGGCGTCATCATTGCACTGTTCTGGATAATGTTGATTTAATAAATAGATTTAATTCTAGAAATTGATTAAAACTTTGAAAAATCATAGAAAATAATCTGTAGCTCAGATCAAAAAACTTTATACATGAAAGTTGATCAGAAAAATCCCACGAATCCAAATATGCCATCCATTCATCTGTCAGATGCCTCTAGCTATCTAAACATGCCACTTTTTGCCTGTTTCGGATAGATGAATAGTGCATGTCTACCGATTAATAATTCCAAATGAAATTCTAACAAACAAATGGTATGACTTAGACATGAATTTAGGCAACCCTGCACTGCATCCCAGCTGTCACCTGCCCCTAACACCACAAACCTGAAACATTCCCCCCCTCCGGATCGTCTGTCCGATAAATCCAAGACCCGGGAAATATCGTCAGATATTCTCCCGCTTCGTCTGCAACGCGTAGTACCGCGTTAGTGCATGCCTAGCCAAGCATATTGCCATGTCATGCATCATGTTGCATATGTGTGCTTTATATTTATTGTTTCTTCCCCCTCTTCTCTTCGGTAGACCCCGAGGCTGACGGAGCTGCCGAGATCGACTACACCGTTGACGTTCAGCCTTTTGCCGCAGAGCAGCAAGGCAAGCAAAACCCCCTTGAGCATTCCGATATCACCCATCTCTCTCCCTCTTATGCTTGCATTAGATTTTTGCTACTGTATTAGTTAGCTCCTATTCTGATGCATAGCCTGATTTTGATGAACTGCTACTACACATGCTTTTATATCAACTGCCTAGAATAGGTGGGTCAGTGAACCCCTGAGACTCCCTTAGTCCCAGTTGCCCCTGCTTTCATCGACGACACCGAGGACTTGAAGACAGAAGACTCAGTCGTCATGACTGACAAGCCGTTACCGACACATCACCACACACCCCTTTAGTATGGCACTGCAGAGCTACTATGGAGTGCCGAGGGTGATACCTCACTTAGCACTTCCGATGTTAATTCTGTAGCGTAGCTAACGGTCATGGGTATCGAGGGTGATTCCTCCTTCCCATTTACCGGTAGCGACTCTTGCCTTACTCTTACCTCGAGTGGGATCCATCGAGGGTGATTCCTCGGATCTCCACTTGATGTATAGACACACAGTTACTATGACCTGGTTACAGATACTTGATTAAAGACGGGTCGGCCCCAAGGGTACCCGTGAGAGATATTGGTGGGATGCGCCGCAAGGCATCCGAAGACTTGGTGGGATGCGCCGCAAGGCATCCGAAGACTTGGTGGGGTGCGCCGGAAGGCACCCGAGTGTTATTGATCACTAATAAATTGCTAATGGGTTGAGTATTTAATCTGAGTTAGGTCGTTGGCCTAATACGCACTAACCACCACGCGGGGTAATCAGTATGGGCTGCTCGGCGGCGTACATTCTCCCGAAAGCTCTTCAGATGCCACGAGATTCGACTCGCGCCCGGGTGGTCTGGAACGCATGGCGCTTGTTATTAAGGCATGCTAGGACTGGTCCCGGCCGAGGGCGTAACGTGCAGGATGGTGAGGGCGATGGCCCAAGACCCCGAGCCATTAGGATGTAGACCGGCGTGCTGGCCTCTCTATTGAGCCTAGGTAGGACTACGTCGTGTCGATAGGCCGCGGCCGGGTATGACCAGAAAATTGTATCCGGCCGGAGCTTATCGAGCGTGTTGGGGAATGTGGTGCACCCCTGCAGGGAAGTAAACTATTCGAATAGCCGTGTCCACGGTAACAGGACGACTTGGAGTTGTGCTTTGACCTACTATAACTATAATCATAAACTAATAAAATTGAATTGTGGCTCCGAGATTGCTTCCTCGCAGGGAGTCGAGGAAGGATCTCTGGGCGTGTTTACTTAATTAAAATTGTTACAACAATATGACTATGTATATATGAGCTGTAGGTCTACTCTCTTTTCATGCTGCAAGATGCTGAAGAGGCTAGTCTTCGATAGGACTAGGCCTTCCCTTTATTCTTGCTTGCTGTAGTCATTCCAGATATAACTCCCTCCCTTGATAATGGTGCATACTTAGTATAGTTCTGATGTAAGTCTTGCGAGTACTTCGGATGAGTACTCACGCTGCTTTGCTTTATCTTTTCCCCTTCGATACGATTCCGCATTCAGTCGATGGAGCCCAGGAGTCGGACTACGCTGGAGATGACGACTGCTACTACCCCGACGGAGGCCCTTACCAGCAGGATGGAGCTTACTACGACGTAGACTTCTCCGACGTCCAGGAGTAGTTAGGAGGTTCCCAGGCAGGAGGCCTCGCCTCTTTCGATCCGTGTTTATGTTTGTGCTAGCCTTCTTAAGGCAAAACTTGTCTAACTTATGTCTGTACTCAGATATATTTGCTTCCGCTGACTCATGTTTATGTCGAGCTTTGTATTCGAGCCCTCGAGGCCCCTGGCTTGTAATATGAAGCTGTATGACTTTGTATTTGTGTCTTTGTCGTGTTGTGGTATCAATCAGTGAGTCCCTAATCTTGGTCGTACGCCTTGTGTGCATGATTAGCGTACGGACAAGAATGGGGGCGTCACAAGTTGGTATCAGAGCCGACTGCCTGTAGGTAGCCCCCTTTCCAACTCCTTGGCCGAAGTTGAGTCTAGTCATTGAAAAACTTTTA
The DNA here is from genome assembly GCA_039707655.1 of Elymus sibiricus. Taxonomy (NCBI): domain Eukaryota; kingdom Viridiplantae; phylum Streptophyta; class Magnoliopsida; order Poales; family Poaceae; genus Elymus; species Elymus sibiricus. The sequence continues at coordinate 370,317,455 of CM077675.1, read as the reverse complement.
CTAACACTGATGCTGTGGCTTACGGGCCCACATCTCAATCGGGTGGTATTAGGATCTTTTATTCCTCGTCTATATTCTGGGTTCTAATCTCTCTTCTCTTTCGGGTTAAAGATTTTGCAAAAATCTAACATTAGGTTCTCGTGATCACATCCACCGGAGAATTGTTTCGTCGAAAATTGTCTTCTTTGAAGTTATGATACACACACTGTCATTTGACATCTTGAATCTCCTTGTTACAGATGCGTCCCGCTAGGCAGATCGTCCGTCTGACCTACGCACACGAGACGACTGGGTTCCCGGCCATTCTGAACGGCCTCTTGAAGACATTGGGTTATCGTTGGTACCCCGAGTACACTGTTTACGAGGACTACCACGAGTTCAACCAGGAATAGTATGAGGCTGTGATGGTCATCTGGGATCGATGGGATCGCTCCATCACTGAGCTGCACACCTTCCGTGGTATTGGAGTGACTGTCGAGATGGCAGTACAGGATGCTGCTTATGCTGCTATTGTTCGTCTCCGTGCAGCGAACCCCAGTTTGGAGGACACGGCATACAGATACATTCCGTATGTCCCCGCTGGAGTTGATACGGCAGCTGATGCTGAGGTCTTGACCCCTTTCGCTCGACAGCGTACCGACCGATCCTACACTGCTATCTGCGCCCCCTATGTGAGTCGTCGCTACGACCCACGGGTTCTGGTTCAGTACACTGAGGCTTTGGATCGCACTGTCAGGGCTCTTAACTTTGAGTTGTACGCCACCCGTGCTCGTCTTTACCGGGCTTTGGAGCAGTTGAGGTCAGCAGTCATTGCGGGAATGCATACGGAGTTTGTTCTTCACCCGCGCCCGACTGAGTTTCCTCCAGGACTTGAGTGGCCTGCTGTTGGAGGTCGTGCTCCCGCACTTGGGCCTAGGCTCCCGGTTGATATGCAGATTCTGCATCAGGGTGTGCACGGGATGCAGTACTCCTTCACCAGATTTCAGGGTCACCTGCAGTTTCCTGGCTACTTTCGTTGTCCCCGACGCTGATGCGTTGTTGTATCCCTCCGCCGCGTGCCTGCGTGCCGCCTAGTTGTCTAGGTTAATTTCATGCCGGATCTATCGTCTATTTTGTAACGAACTTATGGTTTGTAATAGACTTATGTATGGATCTGTATGATGAAGTTTGAACTACTATGTCGTAATTATTGCACTTCCTTCTTTGTGCAATGTACTTCATGAATGATTCACTGGTTTTGCAATCACCAAATGCTAAACTACCACTGTTAATTTGACAGAATGGTTAGGCCAGCTGGTCGTGGTCATGGTACGCCTGAGCCACCACCGCCACCGGACTACATGGCTGCTATGATGCAACAGTTTGAACTGAATCGCCAGTTTATGCAAGGGATTATGGACCATTTCCCGAGGCCGAATATGAATCAACAGCCAGCCCCGATAACTCTGCAAGACTTCATGCGCCTCAACCCTACGATCTTCCGCAGCTCAACTCAGCCGCTTGACGCAGATGACTAGCTCCGTGACATCACTTATGAGCTGGAATCTTCAGGCGCCCCAGAGGCTAGCTATGTCACTTTCGCCTCGTACTTTCTGAAGGGTCTTGCTGCTCAATGGTGGGACAGCCACAGACGCTCCCAGCCTGTTGGAACAATCATCACCTGGCCAGAGTTCCAAGCTGCGTTTCGTGCTCGCCATATTCCCCAGGGAACGTTGGACAAGAAGAAGCGTGAATTCCGCAACTTAATCCAGGGCAGCAAGACTGTGGATGCTTATCAGCGGGAATTTCTGGACTTATCTCACTATGCTGAGGAAGACATTGCAACTGATGCTCGTAGGCAGGAGAAATTCCGTGAAGGTCTTCACCCAGATATTCACCTTGCTCTTCTGGCTCACGACTTCCCTGATTTCGCCACCTTGGTGAATAAGGCTATCCAGATTGAGACAGGTCTGCAGAGGTACAAGGATCACACCAAGCGCAAGATTGACGTGGGTTCACCTTCGGGCCCACGTCCTCAGAAGCAAAGGATCTGGATCCCCAACAACTACCGTCCACCTGCATATGCCCCGAGGCCATCCTATGTGGCGCCTCGTCTGCCCCCTCCACCGCCAAGACAGCCAAGAGTTGTACCGCCAAGAGCACCTCTGCCTCCACCATCCCGTCCTGAGGATGGACTGTGCTTCAAGTGTGGCCGTCCAGGTCACCGTGCTAGAGACTGCAGGCAGGGTCAGAGTCAACTAGCACTGCCTACCAACCAGCCCCGCAACAACAATGCCAGGCCTGCTCAGGGTCGTGCTCGGGCTAACAATGTTGATCTGAATGAAGTTCAAGATCAGCCTTCTACTGTGATGGGTACACTTCTTGTTAACTCAATACCCGCATCCGTATTATTTGATACTGGGTCATCGCATTCATTCATGTCAGAAGAATTTGCATGTAAGCATAACCTTAAGAGCGAGAACATGGACATTCAAATAATGGTATCCACACCCGCGGGTAATTGTCAGACTTCTCTGATATGTCCCAACGTCGCCGTTGAGATCGAAGGACTAGAGTTCCTCGTCTCACCCATAGTGTTGGCATCTTCCAATATTGACTTACTCTTGGGAATGGAGTGGATGATAGCACATAGTGCTTCAGTCGTTTGTGCCACCAAAACCGTGCATCTTTTGCACCCTTCCAACGAGTTAGTGGTTCATACCGCTCGTCTCGTTCGTAATGCCGAAACCCAGATTCATTTCATGAACGCATTGAATGCTTCACCTCTCGAGGGGATTGAAAGCATTCCAGTGGTTCGAGACTTCCCGGATGTGTTTCCAGAAGAACTTCCAGGCATTCCCCCTGCTAGAGCAGTCGAGTTCATCATCGACTTGAAACCAGGCACCACCCCTATTGCTAAGCGGCCTTATAAAATGCCTCCTCATGAACTTCTTGAGCTTAAGGAAGAAATTGACAAATCGCTTCGCAAGGGTTTTATTCGTCCTAGTTCCTCAGCTTGGGGAGCACCTTCACTCTTTGTCAAGAAGAAAGATGGTACTAATCGGCTAGTTCAAGATTACCGGCCTATCAACCAAGCAACAATTCAGAACAAGTATCCGCTTCCCCGGATCAATGACCTGTATGATCAGCTTGCTGGATCATCAGTGTTCTCTAAACTAGACTTAAGGTTGGGTTATCATCAGATCCGTGTTCGTGAAGAAGATATTCCAAAGATAGCATTTGTTACTCGCTATGGTTCATACGAGTACACCGTCATGTCTTTTGGCTTAACAAATGCCCCAGCAACCTTCTCTCGGTTGATGAATTATATCTTCATGGACTATCTCGACAAGTTTGTAGTGGTATATCTGGATGACATACTGGTATATTCCAAAAATGAAGAGGAACATGCCAAACATCTTCGACTTGTGCTCGAAAGGCTTCGAGAACATCAACTGTATGCAAAGTTCTCTAAGTGTGAGTTCTGGCTACATGAAGTAACTTACCTTGGTCATGTGATCTCCAAGGATGGAATTGCCGTCAACCCTGAACGAGTTCAGGCTATTCTTGACTGGACTCCCCCGAAGAATGTCAAGCAAGTCAGAAGTTTTCTCGGTCTCGCCAGCTATTGCCGTCGATTCATCGAGAACTTCTCCAAGATCGCAAAGCCCCTGACCAATCTGCTTCACAAGGGTGTTAAGTTTGAATGGACAGACAAATGTCAGGAAAGTTTCTAGGCTCTCAAGGACAAGCTTACATCAGCACCGGTGCTTGCTCCTCCAGACACTCGTAGGGACTTTGCCATTTATTGCGACGCTTCTCGTCAAGGCTTAGGCTGTGTCCTAATGCAAGAGCGCAGAGTAGTTGCTTATGCCTCAAGACAATTGCGTCCTCATGAAGAGAACTATCCAGTTCATGATCTCGAGTTAGCTGCAGTGGTCTATGCTCTATTGGATTGGCGACATTACCTTGTGGGTAATCGTTGCGAGATCTATACAGACCACCAAAGTCTGAAGTACTTGTTTACCCAACCGGACCTGAATCTCCGCCAGCGAAGATGGATGGAATCCCTCACAGACTATGATTTCGGTATTTCTTACACCCCTGGCAAGGCTAATGTAGTGGCTGACGCCTTGAGCCGTAAGTCATACTGCAACCACCTTCAGGTTCACAAGGTTCACCCCCTGCTCCAAGAAGAGTTTCGCAAGCTGAACCTCCATATAGTCCCTCAGGGTTATCTCGCTCCTCCTACTGAGGAGTTCTTTAAGATGAACCTCCACGTTGTTGCCCAGGGTTCCCTTAATAACCTGATTGCTAAACCAGATCTTGTGGACGTCATCAAGTGGAACCAAAAGTGTGACGATGAAGTCCGAAGGATTAAGCTCGAGCTCTCAGAAGGAAAGCCCTCACCCTTCACCACTACTGAAGATGGCACCTTGTACTACAAAAACCGGCTAGTGGTACCAAGAGATGTGATTCCGGAGGTCATGAAGGAAGCGCATGACACTCCGCTCTCTATTCATCCTGGTAGCACCAAGATGTACCAAGACATTCGGCAAAGGTTCTGGTGGTCTAACCTGAAGCAAGACATTGCACGATATGTTTCAGAATGTGACATCTGCCGTCAGATCAAAGCAGAACATCAAAAATCTGCTGGAACTCTACAGCCTATTTCTATTCCTGAATGGAAATGGGATCATGTTGAAATGGACTTCATTACTGGTTTTCCCAGGTCGCAGAAAGGTAATGATGCTATTCTTGTCGTCATTGACCGATTGTCCAAAGTTGCACATTTTCTAGCTGTCAAGGAAACTATTACCGCTAGTCAACTGGCAGATCTGTACATGTCCAGAGTTGTTTCACTCCATGGTATTCCAGCGGTGATTAGTTCAGACCGTGGTAGTTTATTCACTTCAAGATTTTGGACAAGTTTCTAGGAAGCTATGGGGACTCGTTTGTCCTTCAGCACCGCTTTTCATCCTCAATCCCAGGGACAAGTTGAACGAGTTAACCAGATTCTCGAAGACATGCTTCGAGCCTGTGTCATTTCATTCGGCAAGAAATGGGAGGAATCTCTCCCGTATGCCGAGTTCTCCTATAACAATAGCTATCAAGCTAGTCTGAAGATGGCTCCTTTTGAAGTGTTGTACGAACGTAAGTGTCGAACTCCTCTGAATTGGTCAGAAACTGGGGAACGTACACTTATTGGTCCGGATATAATCCAACATGCCGAAGACCAAGTCCGCATCATTCAAGCAAATCTTAAGGCTGCTCAGTCTCGTCAGAAGAGTCAGTATGACCGTCATCACAAAGATATGGTCTATCAACCTGGCGAAAAGGCTTATCTTCGAGTCACGCCTATGAGAGGAACACACCGTTTTGGAATCAAGGGCAAGCTGGCTCCTCGATATATTGGTCCTTTCACCGTTCTTGAAAGGCGTGGTAAAGTGGCATATCAATTGGAACTTCCGCCAAACCTTTCACAGGTTCACGATGTGTTCCATGTGTCGCAACTTCGTCGCTGCTTCAAGGATCCTATCCGAGCAGTGGACCATGAAATGCTGGAACTATAGCAAGACCTTTCTTACAAGGAGCAACCAGTCCGCATTCTCGATGAAACGGAACGTCGGACTCGTCAGAAAGTTACCAAGTTCTTCAAAGTGCAGTGGGCAAATCATTCTGAAGATGAAGCCACTTGGGAACGCGAAGATCATCTTCGTGCAGAATACCCTGGGCTGTTTCCTTCTACTTCTTAATTCTCGGGACGAGAATTCTTGTTAGTAGGGGAGAATTGTGACACCCTGGTGTTATCCTACAGTGATCATTGTAATTAAGCTACAGTAATGATCATGAACAGTGCCTAATCATTTTGCTAAGAGAAGTTTGATCAAGTTGCATTTCAAATTCCAGTTCAAATTTCAATTCAAAAGCTCTAGGAATTATGGTGATAAAATAAATCCTCAAACAGCAAAAGTAAAATGTTCCAAAATTGTGGAATATTCCAAAACAAATAATATTGAGGAAAACAACATCACCCAAACTTCTGGTGTGGACCCCACCATCAATAACAGTAACTAAATGCATTTTAAAGTGCATTTAAATCAACTCTGAAAATACAAACAGTTTCTAAAAATCCCCAAACTTGTTGTGGACCTTTGGAATATTGTAAAATATTAATTGGAAAGAGAGGCACATTTTTGCCATAAAGAAATAATGGCAAAATAAATTAAAACAGGAGCTGGAAAAAGAAAACAAAAAAGAAAACAGAGAGAAAAAGGAAAAAGAGGGCAAAGCCCACTTACCTGGCTTTGGGCCGCGCTGGACCAGCCCAAACCACCGTCCCCTACCTGCTCCCCCCTGCGTGTCGACGCCGCCGTGGCCGAGCGCGCCTCGCTCCGGCCACTGGCCGCCACGGCGACGGAGCAGGTGGGGGAGGATAAGGCCGAGCGCCCAGGCCCCCCTGGACGCCCTCCTCCCCATTCTCCCCCTCTCCCTCGCTCTCCTCCCTTCCCTCCCTCCAGATCCGAGCGCCGCCGACGCCATGGCCGCCGGTTAGCGCGGCCACCGGCTCCCGTGCGCCTCTCCGGCGTGTCCAACAGCTCCGCCACGACCTCCTCTTCCTCCTCGACCTCGAGCTGAACCCCCGGAGCCCCTGGAATGCCCGCACGCCGTCGTCTTCAACCTCGGGCACCCGAACCTCGCCGCCATCGATTCGCCGCCGTTGCGCCTTCCCCGAGCTTGCTTTGAACGGCCACACCTCACTATGAGCTTAGCCTACCTCCCCTGCCCCTCCTCGCACTCGCTAGCTCGCCGTAGGCGCCGTTTTCGTGACACCCGAACGCATCGCTGACGTTGAGCTCGTGCTCGTGGCCACTGTCGCCGTCTTGCTCCTCTGAGCCCACCGTCGAGCTCCTAGTGCTTCCAGGAGCACGACGAGCACCCGCACGCGTCCGCTAGTGCCCCCTAGCACCGGCACCGACGAGCACCCGAACGCGCCTCCGCCTCGGCTCATCGCCGGCGAGGCTCCGGTGACCAATTGGTCCCGGGCTTGCGTCCGTCGAACTCACCGCACCGCGTAGGTCGTGCCTGGCCCTTCCATTTGCTCGCGTGCGCGTTGCTGCTTCGAACCCGACGACGTCCGAACGCCGCTGTCCGCCGGTGAGCTCGCCGTCGTCGCTACGGGCCACCTCCGTCTGTGCCACCGCCACCATTCGACGCGGCGTTGAACTCCCCTTCGAACGCGACCGGCCGCGTGCCAAATGGTCGCCTGTGGACGAAACCCGAGCCCCGGCCGTCTCTCTGGCGCTCGCCGGAGCGATTCCGGCGACCAAACGCGGCCGCCGCCGGCGAGGTTGACCTAGGGCCACCCCCAGGGTCACTGCCAGGTGGGTCCCCAGGCCCCAGTTGACCAGTTGACTGGGTCAACTGCTGACTGGGCTGGCCCCAGTCACTGACAGTGGGGCCCTACACCCCCTGTGTCTATGACACCTGGGCCCCTCTTGTCAGATGCTTAATTAGTAAGTTAAATTAGTGAAAATAATTAATTTAGCCTAATCAGTCAATGACATGTGGGTCCCACTGTTAATTAAACCTGTTTAGTTTAATTTAATAAACTGGAATTAGCCTGTGTCTATGACATATGGGTCCCACCTGTCAGGTTCAAATAGTAACAGCCACTGTTGACTGCTGATGTCATCCTAATGTCATGCTGGCGTCATCATTGCACTGTTCTGGATAATGTTGATTTAATAAATAGATTTAATTCCAGAAATTGATTAAAACTTTGAAAAATCATAGAAAATAATCTGTAGCTCAGATCAAAAAACTTTATACATGAAAGTTGATCAGAAAAATCCCACGAATCCAAATATGCCATCCATTCATCTGTCACATGCCTCTAGCTATCTGAACATGCCACTTTTTGCCTGTTTCGGATAGATGAATAGTGCATGTCTACCGATTAATAATTCCAAATGAAATTCTAACAAACAAATGGTATGACTTAGACATGAATTTAGGCAACCCTGCACTGCATCCCAGCTGTCACCTGCCCCTAACACCACAAACCTGAAACATTCCCCCCCTCCGGATCGTTTGTCCGATAAATCCAAGACCCGGGAAATATCGTCAGATATTCTCCCGCTTCGTCTGCAACGCGTAGTACCGCGTTAGTGCATGCCTAGCCAAGCATATTGCCATGTCATGCATCATGTTGCATCTGTGTGCTTTATATTTATTGTTTATTCCCCCTCTTCTCTTCGGTAGACCCCGAGGCTGACGGAGCTGCCAAGATCGACTACACCGTTGACGTTCAGCCTTTTGCCGCAGAGCAGCAAGGCAAGCAAAACCCCCTTGAGCATTCCGATATCACCCATCTCTCTCCCTCTTATGCTTGCATTAGATTTTTGCTACTGTATTAGTTAGCTCCTATTCTGATGCATAGCCTGATTTTGATGAACTGCTACTACACATGCTTTTATATCAACTGCCTAGAATAGGTGGGTCAGTGAACCCCTGAGACTCCCTTAGTCCCAGTTGCCCCTGCTTTCTTCGACGACACCGAGGACTTGAAGACAGAAGACTCAGTCGTCATGACTGACAAGCCGTTACCGACACATCACCACACACCCCTTTAGTATGGCACTGCAGAGCTACTATGGAGTGCCGAGGGTGATACCTCACTTAGCACTTCCGATGTTAATTCTGTAGCGTAGCTAACGGTCATGGGTATCGAGGGTGATTCCTCCTTCCCATTTACCGGTAGCGACTCTTGCCTTACTCTTACCTCGAGTGGGATCCATCCAGGGTGATTCCTCGGATCTCCACTTGATGTATAGACACACAGTTACATTGACCTGGTTACAGATACTTGATTAAAGACGGGTCGGCCCCAAGGGTACCCGTGAGAGATATTGGTGGGATGCGCCGCAAGGCATCCGAAGACTTGGTGGGATGCGCCGCAAGGCATCCGAAGACTTGGTGGGGTGCGCCGGAAGGCACCCGAGTGTTATTGATCACTAATAAATTGCTAATGGGTTGAGTATTTAATCTGAGTTAGGTCGTTGGCCTAATACGCACTAACCACCACGCGGGGTAATCAATATGGGCTGCTCGGCGGCGTACATTCTCCCGAAAGCTCTTCAGATGCCACGAGATTCGACTCGCGCCCGGGTGGTCTGGAACGCATGGCGCTTGTTATTAAGGCATGCTAGGACTGGTCCCAGCCGAGGGCGTAACGTGCAGGATGGTGAGGGCGATGGCCCAAGACCCCGAGCCATTAGGATGTAGACCGGCGTGCTGGCCTCTCTGTTGAGCCTAGGTAGGACTACGTCGTGTCGATAGGCCGCGGCCGGGTATGACCAGAAAATTGTATCCGGCCGGAGCTTATCGAGCGTGTTGGGGAATGTGGTGCACCCCTGCAGGGAAGTAAACTATTCGAATAGCCGTGTCCACGGTAACAGGATGACTTGGAGTTGTGCTTTGACCTACTATAACTATAATCATAAACTAATAAAATTGAATTGTGGCTCCGAGATTGCTTCCTCGCAGGGAGTCGAGGAAGGATCTCTGGGCGTGTTTACTTAATTAAAATTGTTACAACAATATGCCTATGTATATATGAGCTGTAGGTCTACTCTCTTCTCATGCTGCAAGATGCTGAAGAGGCTAGTCTTCGATAGGACTAGGCCTTCCCTTTATTCTTGATTGCTGCAGTCAGTCCAGATATAACCCCCTCCCTTGATAATGGTGCATACTTAGTATAGTGCTGATGTAAGTCTTGCGAGTACTTTGGATGAGTACTCACGCTGCTTTGCTTTATCTTTTCCCCTTCGATATGATTCCGCGTTCAGTCGATGGAGCCCAGGAGTCGGACTACGCTGGAGATGACGACTGCTACTACCCCGACGGAGGCCCTTACCAGCAGGATGGAGCTTACTACAACGTAGACTTCTCCGACGTCCAGGAGTAGTTAGGAGGTTCCCAGGCAGGAGGCCTCGCCTCTTTCGATCCGTGTTTATGTTTGTGCTAGCCTTCTTAAGGCAAAACTTGTCTAACTTATGTCTGTACTAAGATATATTTGCTTCCGCTGGCTCATGTTTATGTCGAGCTTTGTATTCGAGCCCTCGAGGCCCCTGGCTTGTAATATGAAGCTGTATGACTTTGTATTTGTGTCTTTGTCGTGTTGTGGTATCAATCAGTGAGTCCCTAATCTTGGTCGTACGCCTTGTGTGCATGATTAGCGTACGGACAAGAATGGGGGCGTCACAAAAGTCTACCGATGGCACCATGGACGGAGATACCCCGGAAGACATCGGCGGCCCCGAAATCCCCGAACACCCGTTAGAGGGTCAGGAGAGGCCCGAAAACCGTCGCAACCCCGATGATCCAGATGATCCTGATGACGATGACTACCTCCGCTCTATAGAGGGGGAGGACAATGCGGAAGCTGATGACTTCGCCATTCGCGATAATCCTGCAGATCAGGAACTATTCAGGCAACAACTGTTATCTACGGCTCGCAGCCTGAGAGCAAAAGAACGGCAGCTCAAAGCCGAGCAAGACGACCTCAACGACCGATGGACGAGAGTCCTCTCAGCTAAGGATACGGCACCGGTCTATCGGACCAACCCAAGAGCTATCCACGCAGAAGGCTGCTGCCACAATTCGATGACGAGCTCACTGATATGCCGTCTCCCAAGCATACCCCATACGATAAGCCAGACCGCCCCCCTCGAGGACGAGACAGGACAGCTGACGATACCGGCTATAGGCCGACGATACCCCGTAGACGGGGAAAGGAGCCACTAGAGCCCGACGACAGGTTCAACCTGCGACACGACCTGGACCATAGAGCGGGTCATACGCGATCCATCTATGGATCCAGAGGATACTCGCCCGATAGACGGGAAGGGTACCACCCTTGGTTCGACCGTAACAATGAAGATCGGGAACGGAACCGAGCTAGGACAGACACCGATCACCGGGCGACATGGCTCGGGTCAGAGGTGCCGCCCACCCACTGTGCTTCACGGACGAGGTAATGCGGCATCAGTTCCCGGAAGGGTTTAAACCCGTAAACATAGAGCAATACGATGGGACAACTGACCCAACCGTATGGACCGAGGATTTCATCCTCCACATCCACATGGCGCAAGGAGATGACCTCCATGCCATCAAGTACTTACCCCTGAAACTCAAGGGGCCAGCTCGACACTGGTTAAATAGCCTCCCCGAAAACTCCATTGGGTGTTGGGAGGACCTAGAAGAGGCATTCCGATCTAACTTCCAGGGCACTTATGTTCGGTCGCCGGACTCCTCCGATCTAAGCAACGTCGTTCAGAAGCCAGGAGAGTCCGCGCGGCTATTCTGGAATCATTTCCTGACCAAGAAGAACCGGATTGTAGACTGCCCGGACGCCGAAGCTATAGCCTCCTTCAGGCATAATATTCGGGATGAATGGCTAGCTCGACAGCTCGGCCAGGACAAACCAAGGACAATGTCCGCCCTCACATCACTCATGACCCGCTTTTGCGCGGGCGAGGATAACTAGCTAGCTAGATGTAGCCATAACCCCGAAGACCCCGGAACCTCTGAAGTTCCGGATGGAAACGGGAAACCGAAGCGCAACAAGAACAAGCGCCGGCATAATAATAGTGATGCCGATGACACGGCTGTTAACGCCGGCTTCCGCAATTCCCGGCCTGGGCAGCGGAAGAAGCCTCCTAAAGGCAAACACGACGGACCCACCCCGCTGGACAAGATCCTAGAGAGGCCTTGCCAGATCCACGGCACTCAAGAGAAGCCCGCCAATCACACCAACCGTAACTGCTAGGTCTTCAAACAGGCCGGCAAGCTCGTATCCGAGGACCAAGGCAAGAGCCCACGCAGCGAGGACGAGGATGAACCTCGTGGTCCGATCGGTGGCGGTCAAAAGAAATTCCCTCCAGAGGTAAAGACAGTAAATATGATCTACGCCACTCATATACCCAAAAAGGAGAGGAAGCGCGCCCTTCGCGATGTCTACGCCATAGAGCCTGTAGCCCCGAAGTATAACCCATGGTCGGCATACCCGATCACTTTCGATCGACGTGACCATCCGACCAGTATCCGTCATGGGGGTTCGGCCGCACTCGTCCTAGACCCGATCATAGATGGGTACCACCTCACTAAAGTCCTAATGGACGGTGGAAGTAGCCTCAATCTGATTTACTCAGATACGGTGAAAAAGATGGGCATAGATCCGTCAAGGATCAGGCCCGGTAACACTACCTTCAAAGGAGTGATCCCAGGCGTTGAAGCCCGGAGCACAGGTTTCGTAAGCCTGGAAGTAGTCTTCGGCTCACCCGATAACTTTCGAAGCGAGGACTTGATCTTCGACATCGTCCCTTTCCGCGGCGGCTATCATGCCCTGCTCGGCCGTACAGCGTTCGCTCGCTTTAACGCCGTCCCGCACTACGCATACCTCAAGCTCAAGATGCCCGGCCCCAGGGGGGTCATTACTGTTAACGGCAACACGGAGCGCTCCCACCGAACTGAGAAACATGCGTTGGCCCTGGCGGCCGAATTCAATTACACTGATGATCGGCAAGTGCCAACACCTGCCGTAAAGGCACCCAAGGCTGGGAAGCGAGCTCGGTCTCAATCCGAAGTACCAGAACCTTCTTCTCCCCATAAATAGGGACTCGCCCCCCATCGCACGGCCCTAGTACCGGCAAAGTACATGCCGAGGAGGCACAACTTCGCGCTCAAAATTCCATGGGCAGCGGTGGGGAAAAGTAATAAAGGGTAAATGTTCGGCTGGACCGAACTGTCACCGTCAACATGTCTCTGGACACATAACAGGTACCATAAAGTATCCACTACGGCGTAAAGCTCACTCACACTTCGGCGACTTCTCAAGACTTTTTGACAAAGCTCGCTCGCCGAACAGTACACCCATCAAGGTATACAACTCTTTGTTAAACGCAGGTGCGGGCAAGCAATAGGGCATATCGAGGACGTCAGGTCACCTATCGAAGACCCTTGGCACAACCCCCCCTGTAAGATGTATATTTCATTTTTAATACCTGTAAACAGTTGTATCGGCAAATTGAATAATAAGAGTTGTTGAGTAAAATACAGATATATCATATATTATCTCTTTGTTGTCCCTTTTCGGAACACTCCCTATTTTCTCCCTCTTCTCACGAACCTGTTTGGTATACTTTACGATGCAACCGGCTAATAGACCGGGGGCTCGGCCTTAAAAATCGCCCTAATCACAACCGATTCAGTGTTCGGCGTCTTGGAATTCCGCTTTATATGCATTGGTTCCGAACTATGTCTTGGGTTAATAGTTGGGTTGCCCTGCTCCTGTGCTTGCCCCTTTATGTTCCGCTCGTTCAGCTAAAGGGCAAAGGGAGCACCGCTGCGATTGTGCTTCCGGCTAGTCTGGTTAAGCGCCTCAGCGGAGAAAGCCGAAAACTGACTATCATGGTATGCGAGAACCGGTCTGCGAATCCGAGCTTAACTAAATCTCGTCAGAGGCTATTCCATGTCATACGATGGGTTTGGTGTTAGTACAAACCAGGTGATATAGGCTTTGGCCGCGGTTTATCCGAACATCACAAACACCTGGGGGCTAGTCATCAGCCCCCGCACTCCTTTCTCGTGCCCCTATGGCTAAGTGAAAGCAATAAAGCATTAGGTCCGATTGCCTTGTCCGCCCCACACTACCGCCTTCGGGTACCGATGGTTCGGCTAAGGGTCACAGTGCGTTGGTAGAGACACCCCACGTAGTATCTACATGGGGGCTGAAGCCGACGACTCGCCGCTTTCAGTTTTAACGGCCACACAGGAGTTATAAAGGATGCAAAACATATAAGACATGATAAACCATGTGTCTTAAATATAAACGCGTTAAAGAGTCTTCAGACACATTACAACGCCTTTACTCATACACATCCTCTCTCGAACATTGCGCCTCTATTGCCCGAGCACCCTCCATTACGCCGGAGAAGTATAGCTCAGGGCGCCTATGCTCTTTTCCGGTAGGCGGAGGAGCGGTGGCTATCTTCATTGGATCCAGCCCCGGCTAGTGCACCTTGGCCTTCGCAAAGGTCATCCGAGCTCCCTCGATGCAGGAAGATCGCCTTAGCGCGTCGATCCGGGACGAGGCGTCGCTCAGCTTCCGCACCAGGCCGAAGTAGCTGCCCAGCAACGGCTCATTGGGCCATAGCCGGATGCAGAAATCCTTCATTGCCGGCTCCGCCATACGGTGTAGCTCCATCAGCTACTTCAGCTGCTCAAGAAGGAGAGGAGAGCGCTCAGGGGCTTCAAACTACGCCCAGAACAGCCGAGCTTCATCTCCTTCTCCCCGCGAACCGCCATACTTGGGTGAGCAATTTGAACTTGCTATCCCCGTAGACACACTGCAATAAATATGGCTTACCATCCATGATAGCCTTGGCCTGGCTGATCTCCTCTTCATAGGACCGCCTATCCACCCGCTCCTTTTGGAGATCGGTTTTCAGGGTGGATAGTTCGGCGGCCTGCTCCTTGCTTTTCCGCTCAAGGTCCTCGCACTTTTTGCTTGCGTCCTTGAGCTCCTGTTGGATTTCCTCCACCTGAGCCTCATGCTTGTCGCTGGTGGCTCGTAGGGCGGATAGCGCGGTAACCGCTTCTTTGGCCGCCGCCTTCTCAACCAAAGCTTCCCGCTTCGCTTTCTCAAGCTCGGCTTTGAGCTTCTCAACCTCCTTCGCCGAGGCTGCGTAAAAATAGAGTCATATCAAAAAACCGCGTTGATAGTACGGTAAAGAAGAGTTTTGATACTCTAAATCCGGCTTACCTTGCGCCTCGTCGAATCTCTTGTTCAGAGCGTCAAGCTCGTCGTCGGAGCTTTTGAGCTTCCGATTTAGCTCGTCCAGGTCGGCAGCGTTAGAAGAAGCCGCCGCAGACAAAGCCTGGAAAATACAAAACAACTATATCAAGTTACATGGGTTGAAAAGCTTCCGAACTGTTATAGATAAGATCCCGGGCCCGGTCCCTTTTTTAGGCTGCTAAAACATTCCGAACACACATCTGTCTTGTACATAGTTCGGCTAATGGTCTATTGTAGACCCCCAGGTAAGTTTTTTCCAAACAAACCTAGGGCTCGGGGGCTGCCATGTATATAATTATTACTCAAAGAAATCAATATTCCACAAAATAGAGCATTACATGGCTTACCTGAAAGCCCGTCAGGAGACCGTTAAAGGCCTCCTTCAGTCCGATATCCACGGACTGAATGCTCTGCAATACCGCACCCATGAGGGTGCGGTGCTCACCGGAGATGGAGGCGCTTGACAGAGCCTCCCCCATAGCCGGCCACCCGTTGGTCGGTGGCGCCGGTGGGGATCGGTTGATCCGATCTCTAGCCGGAGATTGAATCGGTGCCTCCAGAGGCATGGTACGCTCCGGAGACCGCCTTGGAGGCGACTGGACATCTTCTCGTCCGGCCTCCTCAGTATCCGGGAGGGGCCTCTCTCCCGGGTCTTCGGCGGCTGAGGTGTTGGCCTCGGCCATAACGTCGTCGCCCCCGCCTCCAGTGTTCGGCTCCAAAGGAGCCTGTTGGGAGGACACCTCCGCGGCATCCCTTGCGGCACCCGGAGGAGAGGGGTGCGATGCGGTCCCGCTCTCCGCTAGCTCGGCGGGCGGGGTCTCCCCATGTGAAGCCTGATCGGAGGGGAGGACTTGTGGTGGGCTGCAAATCACAAAGGCGCTCACATGATTAATCATATTCAAAACTTAGCACTAATAACTCGGAAAGGTCTTCAGATCTGTACCTTCGAGGTGGGGGCTTGACCCTGAGGTTCCTTCGCGGAACCCTCTCGAAGTCCTCAGACTCAGTATCCGAGTCTGAGTTGTCGTCGGACGAGATAACCTGTGTCTGGCGCGCTTTCTTCGGGGCGGCGGGATCTAAGCCCTCCGGGGCGTCCGATGACGCCGCCCTCTTTCCTGCGAGGGGGGAATCGCCTCCCTCCTCACCCTCATGCTCCTCCTCTTGATTCGAGGAGGTGTGGGTTTCTTTGGACGCAGCCTCTGGCTGGTCCCTGATGCGTAGGCCTGTTCGGCCTGGCTTCTTCTTCTCCTTCTTTTCTGGCGCCTTGTAAGGCGCCACGACGAGCATCTCCAACAGCAGAGGAGACTTGGGGTCTTCGGGCTGTGGAGCCGGACACTTGATGCCCGTGGCTTTGCTCAACCATTCCTGTGAAAGGTGATCGGAAAATGCTTAGACTATCTTTAGGAAGACAGGGCCGATCAGATAAAACTATGCTATACCTCGGGTGGGGGCTTGATGGCGCTCAAACCCTTGTCCTCCTTGCTCGGCCACTTCTCCTGCGCTTTGAACAACGCCTTCCATAGCTTCTCCCGAGTGGTGCGGAAGAGCTGACGGATCGTAGGATCATCATCAGTACGGTAATTCCACATAGGAGAGCTCCGGCGCTGGCAGGGAAGAATGCGCCGCCGAAGCATAACCTG
Organism: Elymus sibiricus; assembly: GCA_039707655.1. NCBI lineage: Eukaryota > Viridiplantae > Streptophyta > Magnoliopsida > Poales > Poaceae > Elymus > Elymus sibiricus. Next base: position 370,300,976 of record CM077675.1, on the reverse strand, counting down.
GACCACGTCGGTCAACCCGACTCCCTCCTTGATCAAGGAGGCGATGCCCCTCTATAGGTCCTCCACCTCTGTGTCCGAACCCCAATCGAGGCCTTTTCGGACCCATGAGGTCAATCTGGTCGGGGGACCGGACCTGAATTCCGCAGGAACAGTTCCGCCCTCCTCCCTTGGCTCGGTGACGTAAAACCACTCTTTTTGCCAAGTCTTGATGGTGTCGACGAAGGTGCCGGATGGCCATACTGCACGCGGAAGTTTGCCGATGACCGCCCCACCGTAGTCCGCATGTGCACCTGCGACACACTTCGGCTTGATGTTGAAGATCTTGAGCCACAGTCCGAAGTGTGGCTCGACCCGCAAGAAAGCCTCGCAGACGATGATGAAGGCCGATATATGCATGAAAGAGTTCGGCGGGAGGTCGTGGAAGTCAAGTCCGTAGAAGAACATGAGGCCCCTCACGAAGGGGTGGAGCGGAAAGCTCAATCCTCGGATGAAGTGGGGAAGAAATACCACCCTCTCACCAGGTTTGGGGGTGGGGATCACCTGACCCTCTTCCGCGGCGCGGTGGAAGACATTGGCGGGGAGGTATCCGGCGGCCTTGAGGTCCCAGATGTCCTGGTCTGTGACCGTGGACGCCTCCCACTTGCCGTTGGAACCGGAGCTGGCCATGGCTAAGCTCGGAGGGGGAAGAATGGAAGACCTAGATCTGGGCTCGGGAAGCTCGGAAGATTGAAGAAGCAGGGATGCGAATGGGAGATGCGGATAAGCCCTAGGGTTTTCTTCCCTTTTTATTAAAGATTGCTGCCGGTTAGCTTCCCTTCACGGCGCCGTGAATCTCTCTGCTTCCCAAGGCATGCATGCCGTTATACGCGCATGATTAAATATATCCCGTGTAAAATGGGGCACGATCTGCGCATTAATGGATCGTGCCAGTGGAAACGGCCTCGAACCACGAAGCGGGTCTTTTCGACTGGTTCAATGGTCGTGGTGGGCCTTGACTTTTCGTCTGAAGGGTTGTCAGAGGTCACTATTTACTCCGTGACGTTTGGCCTTCGAGGCCGGTTACTCATGATGTTCGGACGATCTATGATCGGAGAAAATACACGTCGACGGGGGCCGAACTAACTCGGCCGAGCATTGTTCGGAGAAAGGAACTCGCCTCGCAAGCCGAAGACTCTAATCATTTGAAGCAGCTGGAGCTTGGACCCTTGGCGTTGGAGGCTAGTTCGGGGGCTACTGAGGGAGTCCTGGTTTAAGGGGCCCTCGGGAGGTCGACCTATTACTTATGGGCCGGACTATATGGGCCACTTGCCGAATATTGGAAGGATTGAAGACCTCGTCTCCAAGGAGGAAGCTTCGAGAATCGTGGCTTGTCTTCCACGTTTGGAGTAGTAAATAGGCATGTTTATCCCTTCGACGTGTAACCGACCATGTGTAAACCCTAGGGACCCCTGGCGTCTATATAAGCCAGAGGGTTTTAGGTTTAGACCAACAGAACTCATCTAGGGTTTAGTTACTTGATCTCGAGGTGGATCAACTCTGTAATCCCCATACAATCAATATAATCAAGTAGGACGTAGGGTATTACCTCCATAGGGGGGCCCGAACCTGGGTAAAACCTTGTCCCCTTCGTCTCTTGTTACCATCGATCCAAGTCTCACAGTTCGGGACCCCCTACCCGAGATCCGCCGGTTTTGACACCGACATCCATATCGTGAAACATGATAATTCTTTCTCTCTGATTTTTTTCTCCGAACTTAGGAATTTATAGTGGCGGAGTTAGGGCAAGTGGGGCCACGAGGTGGGCACAACCCACTAGGGCGTGCCCAGGGGGCCTGGCGCGCCCTGGAGGGTGATGCTCACCCTGGCCCCCCTCTTCGGTGTATTTTGGCTCCAATAATTCTCATTTATTCTGAAATAAATCTCCAAAAAGTTTCGTTCCATTCTGAGAACTTTTATTTCTGCACAAAAACAACACCATGGTAGTTCTGCTGAAAACAACGTCAGTCCGGGTTAGTTCCATTCAAATCATGCAAATTAGAGTCCAAAACAAGGGCAAAAGAGTGAGGAAAAGTAGGTATGTTGCAGACGTATCAGCCGCTGCGCCGTGCCGGTGTGCACGGGGGCATGACGACCACCCCCGTCCATTCCCGAGCCGCCACGACGACCACGATGACCCCAATGACGACGGCCATGGCGGTGGCCACGACGGGCGTCGGCGCGCCTCCAGCACGCGGGAGCCTCGCAGGGAGGTGCTCCGGGAGCGCACCCGCTCCCCTCGTCGCCGGGATGGCGAGTCCGGACGGCACGGCAGGCGCCGGGCATCGTCTCCGGCCGTTGCGGCTAACGTTCCATCGTCGCCCACGCAGGGCCTGACGGCTTTCCGCCACCTGATCATGGTGGCTTCTGAAGATGCCCTCCCAGGGACGGGCCTGCTGCTAAGTGGACATGTGCGTGCGCTCCGGGACAAGATGGCCTCGATGCTCGAGGCTGCGCTATCGCCGCTGCGCTCGGAGTTCCTGTCCATGCGCCGGTCAATCGCCGGTTGTGTGGACAAGGTCGAGGGGCTTTTCTCCAAGTTGGGTGCATCGGCTCCTCCTGAATGCCCCCTTTCGTGCCTGTCGTTCCTGCTCCGATCCCGACAGCGCGCTCGCTGCCCGCCTCCGTTTTGCTGTTGGCGGACTGTTTGGCGGGGCTGCGCTGGAGCTGTCTTCCCCCGTCCGCGACGCGTCCACGAATGAAGCTTGGTCCCCTCTGCTGGCGGACCTCTCAGTCGCGGAATTGCCCCCACCGGTCCCGCTCCCCTCTGGCAACGTTGACCTTCTGCTGATGCATGCTGCACACGACGCCCCCCCTGCGGCCGAAGACGGCGCCAGACCTGAAGCTGCTGCCGTGGAGATTCCACCAGGTGCAGCTCCAGCTGCACCCTTTGTTGCCTGTTCAACTGCTGCAACTGCAGTTGTGCGGGCTGCTGTCCAAGCTCCTGATGCTATGATGACCGTTGCCCAAGTGCCTGCAGCATGCCATGCGCCGGTGGTGTAGGACCGAAAGTATGTCTAGAGGGGGGGTGATTAGACTACTTGACCAAATAAAAGTTTTGCCTTTTCCCAAATTTTAGAGTTGGCAATTTTAGCATTTCATGGCAAGTCAAGTACACCCTACACATTCATGTCTAAGAGTATAGCAGCGGAAAGTAACAACAAGCATGAGTAGTAAAGGATAGGGTAGGAAGATCAAACGCAATTGTAGACACGATGATTTTTTCCCGTGGTTCCGATAGGTGGTGCTATCGTACGTCCACGTTTATGGAGTCTTCAACCCACGGAGGGTAACGGTCGCGAGAGTTCACGGAGGGCTCCACCCATAAGGGTCCATGAAGTAGCAACCTTGACTATTCCATAACGGCTTCCGTCCACGAAGGACTAGCCTCACTATGGGTAGATCTTCACGAAGTAGGCGATCTCCTTGCCCTTACAAACTTCTTGGTTCAACTCCACAATACGAAGTAGGAGGCTCCCAAGCGACACCTAACCAATCTAGGAGGCACCACCCTCCAAAAGGTAATAGGCTCGGTAATGTCGATGAACTCCTTGCTCTTGTGCTTCAAGATGATAGACTCCTTAACACACAATCACTCTCTCACAGATTTGGCTTGGTGGAAGAGATGGGATTGGTGGAAAGCAACTTGGGGAGGCTAGAAATCAAGATCCATATGGTTGGAGTGGAAGATCTTGACCTCAACACAAGAATAGGTGGTTCTCTCTCAGAAAACTAGATGGGGCAAGTATGGAATAGTTCTGAGTGCTTCTCTCTCGAGTAGGTAGTGGTGGAGGGGTATATATAGGCATCCCCAAAAATCCAACCGTTACACACAAAATGACCAACTCGGTGACACCGATGTGTAAATCTCGGTGGTACCGAAGTGACCAAAAGGTGGCAACTTTTGAATCTCGGTGAGACCGATATAGGAAACTCGGTTGCACCGATAAGGTGACCAATGGTCAGATTGACAATCTCGGTGACGCCGATCCAACAATCTCGGTGGTACCGATATTGTGAATTTGCGTAACAGAAAGTTGGCAACCTAAACTCGGTGGCACCGGGATTGAATCGGTTGCACCGAAGTGGCTAGGGTTTGGCTGAGTCTATCTGGGGTTGAGAATCGGTGGCACCGGGATGGAAATGTTGGTTGCACCGATTTTGAGTATATGGCTTTGGACAGACTTTGGTGGGAGAGCTTGTGGGTGTTTTTGGTGACTATCACTTGTGCACGTATGAGCATTTTGTTTACCAACAAAATCTTATCCCCTTTTAATAGTATTGGCTTTCCTATGGACTCAAAGTGATTTCTCACAAATGTAAAATGTAGAGTCCTCTTCCTTGAAGCTTTGCCAACCTATTTCCTTGCATCTTGGGGTATTCCACAATCTCCACAATCCTTTTGCCAATCCTATCATTGAACATTTCCTGAAATATACTTAGTGGAAACATTAGTTCAATGACTTATATGTTGTTATTAATTACCAAAACCACCAAGGGAGCAAATGTGCTTTCAGGTGGCTGCCCCCCTGATGCCCCCACGCCCGACGGGGCTGGGCTTGTGGCCGAGGCAGACCTGCAGCAGTTCCTTGCCGCCGTCGAAGTGGAGGCTACCGCTCCGCTTCTGCCTACTCTGGTCCCCCATAGAGCCAAGGTAAGCGCCTCCGTTGTTGCGGCTAGGCCCAGCGCCCGTTTGGACAAAAAGAAGTCCAAGGCTCCCCCCGGCGCCGGCTCTGATGCGGTTCAGGAGCTCATTGCTCGAGTCTGCGGCGTCCTGGACCCGGCTGTGGGTTATGATGACAAGGCAAAGCAGGCCTACCTGGAGATGTTCGCCACTCCATTGGCCGCCCCGGTGGTCCAGGCAATTTCCGGGCTCGTCGCGCACGCAAAGACTATAGGAGATATGCCCTAGAGGCAGTAATAACAGTTACTTTGTATCTCCTGGTTTGTAATGAATGTTTATGATCCATGTTATAACTGCAATGATTCTCGAGTCTACAATATCCACGAGGCTCGGAGGGAAACTCATGTGCACATGTGGTACAATAAACGGTAAAAAGTATTCCTAGTCATGCCTCTAAGACTAGCTCAAGTATTGCATGATGATCCTGTTTTCCTGATCATGGGCATGTCTATGCCAGCAATTTTGAGGGCACAATGTTGGTAGAACACTTGTGGTTAATCGACCCGAATTGGTGTTATGCTATGAGATACATTCGTCACAAGTTAATGGTTAATAACACAGAGATAGTTAACGCTTGCATAATTCCTTAGACCATGAGAGTATCGAGTTCCTTCGTGCTTGCTTCGTGAACTTTGGGGTTTGTTAAACGTCATCTGTAACAGGGTGGCTATTACGGCGGCTTACGGGTTCACGAAAAAGTATGACAAGTAACTTGGTAGCTCAAGATTGGGATTTGCTCCTCCGACGATGGAGAGATATTCTTGGGCCCTCTCGGTGTTGCGGTCTCCATCATCGTCTGGCCAGACACAATGTGATTTGATCACAGGGATGCCGATACACGGAAACGAGAAAGCAGAACAAAACGGGTAACGAGGTAACTGGCATAGTGGACAAGGTGTTGATCCATGGGGATGCCGTCAAGTCTCACCTCGGGGTTTTGTATCATATCGTGAAGCAACAGGAATAGCACACGACAAACTAATGGTTCACTCGAATATTTATTCGTGTGGGTATAGGGGTCAATATAGGTGTCCACGGCTCCGATGTTGATCATTGATCGGAAAGTGTTCCGCTCATGTCTATACTTCACCGAACCTATACGGTCACACACTTAAGGGTCATCTATCTGTTGAATACTAGACAGGGAGTCTGAGAGAAAGTCACCGGAAAAGTTTCGGAGACAACGGAAGAGTTCCGGAGAGAGAACATCGGAATAGTTTCGGTAGAACCGAAAAGTTGTTTCGGAGTATACCATTAAGTCAAAATGGTTTCGGCACATGCCTGTAAATTCTTGGAGGCTGCCAGAATTGTTCTGGGAACTTTTGGGATTTTTCCGGAGAAAAAACCCGGAAATGTTCCGGAGCTGTCGGAACCACTTTGGCTACTTTTCGCTGATGAAAATCACTAATCTGGAATTGTTTCGGAACGCGTCCAAAATTATTTTAGTGGGTACTAGAAATATTCTAAGACCTACAAAAATATTTTCGGATTTAACGGTCGCGGAAAAATGGTTTTGTGAATAGTGAAAAGCACTTTTTGGTGGCTTCTTGGAGAAGCCACCTTGAGGGCTTTTTGGTATTTCCCCTTATTGGCTTCTTGGAGAAGCCACATTAAGGGCATTTTGGTATTTCCATGTGACCTCTACCCCTTGGGCTTGGCCTATAAATAGAGGTGGAGAGGTGCTCTCCATGGACACACTCTTTCTCACATACAAATGCCATGCATGATCTGGCCTTCTCTCTCCCTCCCAGCGAAATAGTTTCGTAGAGCCGAAAGGCTATCTGGGTTCCGACAGGAACTAGTTCTGGACAGCGAAGCCCTGCCGGATAGCTGACACCATATGTGTGCAACCCCGTAGAGAGGTCGTAGGTTCGATCTTTTGCCCGAGGGGTTATTCGAGGGTCCTCCCGAAGGGCTGTCCGAGTTACCGTTCGAGCTTCAAGGGTCTTCCCGAAGGGCTGTCCGTGACATCGTCTGAGGGACTGTCCGACGAGGGAGTACATCCTCGCGGTTGGGAGGTTGTAAATCCTAGCTGCGGGGATCTACACCGACGATCTACATCGACTCTACTTCCGCTGCGCTACGAGTCGGTAATGATCGGATCAAAACCTTGTATGCATCTCTATAGTGATCCTGGGCGTGCTCGTAGTTCAGAAATTTTTGTTTTCTGTCGCGTTCCCCAACAAAGACTATCTCCCAGATGAAGATGAAGACGGGAAAGAAGGCAACTCAGGTGGCTACCAACATGGAGTCTCAGGTTGCAAATGTGTAGTAGCCAAAGCGTCTGTCACTCGGGCAGGTTGCGTGCCGCGCCTGCCATGATGTACCGTAGTTTTACTTCTCCTCGTGTTAGTCTTCGGATGCTACGCATCGCCGCGGCTAGAGGTCGCCTATCGTCTACTCTACACAACCGCTTGTGGTTGCCTACTATCTACAGCTTGTACATTTCGTTCGCCTACTACAAGTCTACGTGGCTCTTTAACTTTGTTCGCCTCCCCCAAACGTGCTCCTTCAGAGTTTTCCATATGGCGCAACCTAACGTCAACATCATTTGCTGGAACGTTCGTGGTCTCAACTCGCGGGTTTGACGGGATGTCGTTCGTGACCTTGTCCGCGACTCTCATGCCACCATCGTCTGTCTCCAGGAGACGAAGCTACACCTTGTCGACAACGCCATCATTCGTGACATGCTTGGCCCTTGTTTCGTCGCAAACTCCCACATCCTGCCTGCCTCTGGTACCCGTGGGGGAATGATCCTGGCTGTCTCCGATCGTTTCTTCGCCTTATCAGATTTCCATGCGACTCCGGGGTCTATCTCTGCTACAATCACCATGCTCAACGAGTGTCACGCGTGGACCATCTCTTGTGTCTATGGGCCGCGGGGAGAGCAAGAAAAGTTAGCCTTCATCGAGGAGCTGCGGTCCCTAAAGGTCTTGGCCAGAAATGAGTGGCTCGTTTTGGGCGATTTCAACCTGATCACCAACGCGACAGACAAGAGCAATGCCAACATCAACCGTCGCTTGATTGGGAAATTTCGGGGGGCTCTGGATTTCATGCAGCTAAAGGAGCTCCACTTAGGCGGCCGACGATTCACGTGGTCCAATGCGCAGGCAAACCCGGTCCTCACAAAGATCGACCATGTTTTCCACACCGATGACTGGGACATGCTCTTCCCCAATGCCCACCTACAAGCTATCACCTCTGCCTGCTTCGACCACGCCCCGCTCTTCCTCCAGGGTTGCTCTGACACCCCTCGAAAGCCTTCTTTCAAATTCGAGGAATTTTGGCTGCGCCTACCCGGCTTCCACGACGTCGTCTCCCAGGCTGGGAGTAAGCCCGTTAGGGCTCGAGATGCGATCCGCACTATTCATATTAAGCTATGCCGAACGGCGAAGGCCCTAAAGAAGTGGCAAAAGGAGAAGGTCGGCGTGCTCAACCATCAGATTGCGGTGGCTAAGGAGATCATCTCGCGTCTTGATGTTGCCGAAGAGACTCGGCCTCTCTCTGCCCTTGAGCGTGACTTGCGGATGCAACTTAAGGCTTCTTACCTCGGTCTACTTGCCATTCAGAAAATCAAACTAAGGCAGCCCACGCGGCTCAACTGGATCCGCCTAGGGGACGCCACCACCAAGTTTTTCCATGCTCGGGCGAATGGTCGTAGGCGCAAAAACTTCATTCAGACGATCACCACCGCCTCTGGTGTGGCTATTACCAAGCAAGATAAGGAACTGGCCCTCCTCGACCACTTCCAGGCCCACCTTGGCTCGCGTGTCGTGCGTACTAAGAGCATCGCATGGGAGAGTATTGGTATGCAACACCACGACCTTTCTGCTCTGGACGCCCCTTTTGATGAGGCGGAAATAAAGATGCGACTTTCTTCATGCCTTCAGTCCGGTCCCCTGGTCCTGACGGTTTCATCGGCGCCTTCTTCAAATCTTGCTGGGAAATCATCCGAGCTGACGTCGTGGCTGATGTGCAACAACTGGCTAACTTGCGAGGAGACTGCGCGAGCCTCATCAACTCGGCCAACATTATTCTCCTACCCAAGAAGGCCGACGCTTCTTTGATTGGCGACTATCGCCCAATCAACTTGATCCATAGCATTTCCAAGATCTTCTCCAAGCTGCTGGCTAATCGTCTTGCCCCGCTTCTTCCAACCATGGTCTCCAAGTGCCAAAGTGCTTTCGTCCAAAAGCGGTGCATCCACGACAACTTCCTCCACGTGCAAAACTTGATAAAAGAACTTCACCGCACTTCCATGCCTGGCGTCTTCCTCAAACTAGACATCTCAAAGGCTTTTGACTCGGTGGGTTGGGCTTACCTGCTGGAGGTTCTTCGACAATTGGGCTTCGGTCAGCGCTGGCGGGACTGGATCTGTCTGTCCCTCGCAACCTCCTCCTCTAGGGTGTTACTCAACGGTGAACCTGGATCCCCATTCGTGCATGCCAAGGGTCTTCGCCAGGGCGACCCCCTTTCGCCTATGCTCTTCATTCTTGCCATCGATCCGCTACAACTCATGCTCCGTAAGGCTGCCCAGGCCGGGATTCTCAAGCCCATCAAGTCGCGCTCGGCTTCCGACAGGATCTCCCTCTACGCGGATGATGCCGGCATCTTCGCAAACCCCGTCAAAGAGGAGATTGACGCCATCGCCGGGATTCTCGCCTGCTTCGGGGAGGCCTCGGGCCTCATCACCAACGTCAGCAAATCGGAGGTGTTCCCTATCCGCTGCAACAACATTGATCTACCCGGCGTCCTCCTTGGCTTCCCAGCTAAGATTTCATCCTTCCCAGGCAAGTATCTCGGCCTCCCTCTGCTCACCAGATGCCTCAAGAGGGTTGACCTTCACCCTCTTCCAGACAAAGCTCGGGGTAGGTTGTCGGGCTGGAAGGGGAAAAATCTCACGCGGACAGGAAGGGTGTCCCTGGCGAAGTCCGTGCTGTGTGCAATTGCTACCCATCACCTCACGGCTCTCCCGCTCCCCGCTTGGGCTAACCAGAAGCTCAGCAAGATCACTCGCAACTTCATCTGGTGCGGTGATGACTACGATAACGCGTCGGGAGGCCACTCTTTGGTCAACTAGAAGACCGTCTGTCGGCCTAAAGCCCTGGGTGGGCTCGGCATCACCGACCTGGAGCGGTTTGGCAGGGCACTTCGGCTCCGATGGCCATGGCTAATGTGGCACGACCCCAACCGTCAATGGGCGGGCTCCGCCATCCCTTGCGACGAAGCGGACATGGCGCTTTTCCGTGCCTCCACAATCATCTCCTTGGGCAACGGTGGCAAAGCCCTGTTCTGGCACGACGATTGGACCGGTCGCGGCCCCTTGCGACTACTCATGCCTGGTCTCTTCAAGATCGCCACAAGAAAATATCGAACCGTGATGAAGGAACTCCAAGAGGAAAACTGGATCAGATCTGTGGCCCACCTTTTGACCCCTCCCCAACTGCAAGAGTTCTGTGCTCTCGCTTTGGTCGTCTCCTTGGTGCTTCTGTCCCCGGATCAGGAGGACTCCATCTCTTGGCGGTGGACCCCTAACGGGACCTATTCCACTGCTTTGGCATACGCGGCCCAATTCATTGACTCCTTCCCCAGATTCTCCCCGGCAAAGATTTGGGATGCCCACGCTGAACCCAAGTGCAAGTTCTTCGCCTGGCTGGTACTCCATGGGAAGATCCTTACCGCTGATATGCTGGTTGTTCGAGGATCGCCTCACGACACCAAGTGCCCGCTCTGTCTCTGGGCCTCGGAAACGACAACTCACCTCTGCAAGGATTGCCCCTTCGCCGCTGCTGTCTGGTCCCACGTTAAGGTCTGGTCCGGGGAGGACACCGGGGCCACGCCCATGCTGCCACCTTCTATGGGCATGTCCGACTGGTGGGACTCCCTAAACGACGCGCTGCCTAAAGATGCCCGACGACGACGCAGTGGCCGCCTCATCTATACCATTTGGAACATCTGGAAGGAGCACAACAGACGCATCTTCAACGGCACTCGTCTGACCCATCTTGAGGTCGCGTCTATCGCACTCGAGGATATCAGGCAAAGGTCCCTTGCTTTTGGTCATGGCCATGCCCTGGCGGCCACCAGCATCGGCTAACCGTGGTTCCTAGTGGGGGTTACTGGGTTTTTGTCAGGTTTCCCTTTTTCAAAAACCTGTCATCTCTGTACATATACTTCTATTTCGCCACCTTATATGAAAAGGCAGTCCTCCTTCCGGTTCCCCGAAAAAAATAAAAAAAAATAGCAGTGCAGTTGGATGTTTATTAAACCACTCCTAGCATAAAAAGTAAGAAGTTCAATTGTAAGTAATAGAATAGTTTGATATACATTAAAAACTCAGATTTTCCTCCTTATTTTAAGAATAAAACCTAGAAGTTCCGACGAACGGTTGAGGAGTTACGAACAAAAAAGAAGTGAGCAGTTCGATGTGAAAACACCGAGCAGTTGAAGTACTACACTGGTTGCATTTCAAAGGACAAAAAAGAGTATAAAACTAAAAGAGTAAAAGGTTTGTTGATAGAAGTCCATGTGCTGCTCCCCGACAAGTTCAAAATAGCCCATGCAAGAAACAACACACAAGAAACAGAGTGATGTACAGAGTTTATAAAAAAATCCTAGGATTCACATACACAATTTCGATGAGTGCTGTAGGAGTTAAGGTTAGAAAACACAGAGAAGTTCAAAGTGATAACCGCCAGAAGTTAACGTACCGCACGATGTGTGTTTCATATCCAAAAAAAGAATAGGGCAAAGTCAAAAAAATTGGTTCCTAGAAGTTCAAGTGCTCGGCCCGGGAAAATTCAAAAATTCTTGTGAGAGAGGTTCACCGTGTATTTACATGTTTAAAAACACACAAAAAGATGTTGTTTTGGTGTTTTAAAATGATTCTCTCAATGCTCTATTCCAAAATAAATGGTTAAAATAAATTGGTTTATGCTCTTCGAAAAGAAAAGTTTAACCATATTAGAAAAAATTGCATCTTTTCATCAGGTTTCCAATAGTACATCATTTGTGCAACTCCGAGGAACGGGTGATGAATTACGAACAAAAATACGTGACCGAAGTTCAATATGAAAACGGTGAGCAGTTCAACTACTACACGGAATGCGTTTCACATGAGAATAAAAGAATAAAAACTAAAATCCTAAAAGTTTTGTTGCAAGAAGTTCACGTGCACGGAGGTGCACGGTTCAAAATTTATATTGCGGGACGTCCGACCTCCAATTACATGTTTTAAAATGGCAAAAATGACGTCTGACCTTCAATTACGTATAATTCGATGTATACACAAAAACGTGACAGAAGTTCATATTGAAAATAATGAGAAGTTCAAGTACTACAAGGAATGCATTTCAAGTGAGAATAAAAGAATACAAAAATAAAAGCTTAAAAGGTTTGTTGAAAAAATTCACGTGCTCTGCCAAGGAAAGTTCAAAAAATTTTGCAAGAGAGGTTCACCTTGTATTTCCATGTTCAAGAACACAAAAAAGAATTTGTTTTTTGTGTTTTAAAATAATTCTCTCAATCCACGAAGAAGTTTAATTATTATTTGGGAGCAATTCGATTTCAAAAGGAAAATAAAAAATTCAAATTATATAAACGGACAAAGTTTACGTACTACACGGTGTTTGTTTAATATGAGAAAAATGAATAAAAACGCAAGGTCCAATTTTTTTGTTGCTATAAGTTCAAGTCCTCGGTCGGAGAAAGTTAATTTTTTTATTGTGAGAGAGGTTTGTACAAAACGAATATCATTTGTGTAACACGGACTAATGGATGAGAAATTACAAACGAAAATACGTCACATAAGTTCAACATGAAAACAACAGGAAGTTCAACTACTACACTGAATGAATTTCAAATGAAAATCTTTTAAACCGTCGCGAGTATGAAAAAATGATCAACACTCAAAAGTTGTGTGTTTACAACAGTTTTCCATTGGTATATCACTTGCTCAATTCCGGTGAGTGGATGGAGAGCCACAAGCAAAAAACAGCACGTGAAAAACAAAGTGAAGTTCAAGTAGACGTGCCAAGAAGTTCAAGTTCTTCACGCGGTGCATTTTCGAAGACTCTGTTTCACGATAAAGGCAGAACGCATGATCTCGATGTTTTCAATATTGCTTGAAAACAGCTAGGAATCATAGAAAACCATCTACATGAAAAAGTTTTGCATTTTCCGTAGCTTTTCAGTGGTATATTATTTGCCCCATTCCGATAAAGTTTGAAGAAATTACGGCCGTTTTTAGCCATTTTCAAAATTGGCTTAAAACCGTAAAGAATTGGAAGAAATGATCTACATATAAAAGTTTCGCATTTTTTCAAGCTTTCCGACGCCGTGTCATTTGTCGCATTCCGACAAACCATTGAGAAAATAACTCGAAAATATGAATTGGTGGGACTTCGGCCATTTCCAAAATTACTTTTAAATAGTTTGAAACTAGAAAAAACTTTTTCTACGAAAAGAAGCGCATTTTCATAAGCTTTCCAAGGCCATATCATTTGCATCAATCGGACAACCCGTTTTCAAATTAACCCAAAAAATACGAACTCGGTTGTTCGGTTTCTAAAATTCCGACATTTTTTAAATTCATCTTTAACCGTAGAGAATTTGGGAAAACGTTCAACATGTGAAATGAGCGGATTTGCAGCAGCTATCCAACGCCATCTCATTAGCCTCATTACGATAAACGGTTTAGAAATAGGCTCGAAAATACGATGAAGAAAAATGGTTTTCAAAACTGCTCTTAAACCGTGTACATTTTGCCAAAAATTCAACCTAGGCTGTTACACTGGTGTCCATAGCTTTCCAATGGTACATCACAAGCTCCATTTGGACAATTTTTAGCGGAAGTTCAACCTAGCACTCGGGGAAGTTCAGGTGCTACTGCTGCGTCAGGTTATGTACTTATCAAAATATTATTCTTATCCCGTGATCAAAATAGTGTTTATGTATATAACATGCCCTTCATGAACTGATGGTTCTACTGATCAACACAAGTAGGTCAAGAAACTAAAAATACAAAATCACACGATAATGTTATGTTTGCAAAGTAGTGTCCATTAAATAGTCATGAAGAGTAGATTGCATGAACTACGCAGAACTTGAAATCCGGAATTACTAACATATCCTAGCAAGGCAAGGATAGAAGTTAACACATCGTATGAGCATAGATCATACTGATTTTGCCAATGTCTTATGCACCTTACCCTGACTAACCTGGTTAATAGTAGTCTACCAATTACTAAATATTTGGAAGATGAAATCTAAACTACACGGAAGTGTTATCTGCTAAAAAATGATTAAATAAATGCTAGAAAAAAATAATACTTACAGTATTCAAAATGGTTAACCAATGGAAGCATCGTGGGAGAGGATCCTCTGCTAATAACATGGTATCATGATTCCAGCAAGTTATGTTCTGAAAATCTGCACGGGATATAAAATTGTTGCTAGCCTACTCAAACATGCCTTGAGTATCCTTTTCTCCGTTCTACACATGTTGTCTGGATAAGAAAGGTTGATGCATTTAGTAATAAAGCCAAAAAATGGTAGAAGAAAATAGTAGCAGGGAGGGGTGAGAGGGGCAACTGAGATACAAGGAACCAAGGGAAGGGAAGGAGAGAAAGAAGGCTTCAGGCGTGGCCGCTCTCGTTGCCCTCACCATCACACTGCCTCGTGGTTCTGCCCTCTTTGTTTTCCAGTCCGTGCGGTGCGTGTGGGGGTAGGGGGTGCAAACCACCGTGCATTAACTCCGGGGATACATGGTGAGATTGCAGCTGCCGTCGGACAACCTCCGAGCGGCCTCGTCACATCTCGCAGTCGCCCGTTCTCCACCTGGTGGCGTTTTCGACCATGGGGCGAGCGCAAGATGGTGAGGTCGGAGGCAGACACATCGGCCCGGCCATTACCTCAGCTTCCCTCTCCCACTCGATGTCATCCGCCTCGTAGTTAAGGGATCCTGAGTCGTTGCTGCACCTGCACACTGCCACGCGGGGTGAGGTACGGATCATGGGTAAGTAGCGGATTGGGGCCTGCAACGGGAAACCCTAGCGCGGTTGTACTTTGGGGAAGACGGGGAGGGACGGATCAGGAGGAAAAGGAGATCGTGTGCGGGGTAGACCTGGCGGTGGAAGAGACCGTGTGTGTGGACTGGTGGGATCAAGCCACGGTTAGTGTTAAACACTGGCATGTTTTGGATCGTTAGATCACATTGTTAAACGGCTGAGATGATTTGGATCTGCCCCTTTCGTGTTTTTATAGGGGTAGTAGATGATATATCTTTCATTTTTCTAGTTTGTGCGCGAGGGGGTCATATGTTGCGACTTTCTTTTCTTGGTTCCTAGATCTTCCATTAATGGTGTGTGTGCCAAGAAACACCAAGGATCTCATGTATGCTCTCTAGTCGCATCCATTTCTTTTAGCACAAATGAGCCAGTCCACAACTATATACGCTTTAGACAAGATCGTAGAAAGACTCGTTATAAGCGAGATATAGCCTTTGCGTGTGTCAATTTTTTTGAGCGAATTGCGTGTGTCAAATAGGATTTCCATGCAGGATTCGGGGGGGGGGGGGGGGAGGTGGAGCTTCATTTGAATCGAGATCTAGAAGGAAGAAGACTAGGGAGATGACGGAGACATGCGTTGTGTTAGTGGGAAGGACAACGGCGTGTGCGACTTTTTTGCGCCTCCTGTTTGAGATGAGATATCTTTCATTTTTCTGGTTTGTGCGCGAGGGGGTCATATGTTGCGACTTTCTTTTCTTGGTTCCTAGATTTTCCATTAATGGTGTGTGTGCCAAGAAACACCAAGGATCTCATGTATGCTCTCTAGTCGCATCCATTTCTCTTAGCACAAATGAGCCAGTCCACAACTATATACGCTTTAGACAAGATCGTAGAAAGACTCGTTATAAGCGAGATATAGCCTTTGCGTGTGTCAATTTTTTTTGAGCGAATTGCGTGTGTCAAATAGGATTTCCATGCAGGATTCGGGGGGGGGGGGGGGAGGGGGAGCTTCATTTGAATCGAGATCTAGAAGGAAGAAGACTAGGGAGATGACGGGGACATGCGTTGTGTTAGTGGGAAGGACAACGGCGTGTGCGACTTTTTTGCGCCTCCTGTTTGAGATGAGATATCTTTCATTTTTCTGGTTTGTGCGCGAGGGGGTCATATGTTGCGACTTTCTTTTCTTGGTTCCTAGATCTTCCATTAATGGTATGTGTGTCAAGAAACATCAAGGATCTCATGTATGCTCTCTAGTCGCGTCCATTTCTTTTAGCACAAATGAGCCAGTCCACAACTATAGCCGCTTTAGACGAGATCGTAGAAATACTCGTTATAAGCGAGATATAGCCTTTGCGTGTGTCAATTTTTTTGAGCGAATTGCGTGTGTCAAATAGTGTTCCCATGCAGGATTTTTGTGATGTGTGGGTCAATGTGGGCTTTCACAGAACATGGGCCAATACTTGGGCTTCTCCGAAACCCTAGACACCTGGAACATGGCCAGGCGCAGGCGCTCATCACGGCCCAGACCACAGCGAGGGTTTTGCCTGAAGCCGCCAGAAAGTGGAACCACGAAGAAGAAAGCACCACAAACCCTCGCCCCCGAGGCGCCTCCTCCCTCCAGAAACACACCGCCGCCTCATTCCCTCCCCCCACAGCACCACCCCTCCTCCTCGCGCGATCCGCCCTTCCAGAGCCTCCTGGTAGAGGCAGCGCCAGCGCTCCGGCGGCCATGGCGCTCGCCTTCGACGAGTACGGGCGGCCCTTCATCATCCTCCGGGAGCAGGAGAAGAAGTCGCGGCTGCAGGGGCTCGACGCGCAGAAGGCCAACATCGCCGCCGGCAAGTCCGTGGCGCGCATCCTCCGCACCTCCCTCGGCCCCAAGGGCATGGACAAGATGCTCCAGTCCCCTGACGGCGACGTCACCATCAGTAATACCCGCTCTCTCTTTTTCTCCAAGTTTTAGGTCTGGTCTTTCCGGTTAGCTTGACGCGAGATTCGGAAGTTTTCACCTGCCATTGGATCTTCGACGTTGGTGGCAAGGCAGTGCTCTGAGGATCAGGGTTTCTCTTAGGTGTCACAGCGAGTCTTATGGTAGCGAGATCTAGCTGTTTGTGGGACGCCCCTTGCTTTCTGGCTGTTACGTTGTTGCTTGGGGAAGGAGATGGTACGATTTGTAGAGCTAATTTGTTGATTCCGGTGAGTTTATGCTCGGATTGGAATGCTGTCCACCGTGGAAATGCTAGGTTGCCATTTCTGTATCTATCTCTATCTAGTGGGTACGATCGTGGTGTGAGTTCTACTGCTGCAAATATTATGCTGAAGTGAGCTGAGCTGCCCCCATCTTATGTGGATCTGTAGATCCGGTTGTGTTTTTAGCATTTCATTTATTGTGCTTCTTTTCTTAATTGATTTATCTGCTGTTTTGTTTACTGATCATCTTTCCACATGGATTTTCAGCCAACGACGGGGCGACGATCCTGGAGCTAATGGATGTCGACAACCAGATTGCGAAGCTCATGGTGGAGTTGTCCCGCAGTCAAGACTATGACATTGGAGATGGTACCACCGGAGTTGTGGTCATGGCTGGGTCGCTCCTGGAGCAGGCTGAGAAGCTGCTGGAACGTGGTATTCACCCAATAAGGATTGCCGAAGGTTATGAGATGGCGTCAAGGATAGCTGTTGATCACCTTGAAAGCATCTCCACGAAATATGAGTTCAGTGCTACAGACATAGAGCCTTTGGTGCAGACCTGCATGACAACTTTGTCCTCAAAGATGTGAGTAATGACATATCGTGCTTAATCAGTCTGTCAGCTTCTTTTATATGTCAGCTGTTTTAGAACTGAGTTATAAGATATTACCTCCGTCCCAGATTAGTTGTCTTAGATTTGTCTATATATGGATGTACCTAACACTAAAACGTGTCTAGATACTCCCGTATATAGACAAATCTAAGACAACTAATATGAAATAGTGCTAGCTTCACATTTGTCTACAACGGGCGG
The DNA here is from genome assembly GCA_039707655.1 of Elymus sibiricus. Taxonomy (NCBI): domain Eukaryota; kingdom Viridiplantae; phylum Streptophyta; class Magnoliopsida; order Poales; family Poaceae; genus Elymus; species Elymus sibiricus. Next base: position 370,283,245 of record CM077675.1, on the reverse strand, counting down.
GCTCTCAGCGGAACAGATCGACAGTTTTTTTCCCTTTGTTTTGCGATAGCACAATTTAAGGACCGTATACTTGCCTACAGTTTTGGAGGATTTGTGGTGACATTTTAATTGAAGATGTTACTGTCTTATCCCGTTGTCTCTTGAGCTCATTTTGTACAATAATATCAACTGCGCAGTTCTACTTCTAGCATGGACCTTACATAAAGGAAATATTCTGTTATAGCAGAAAAACTATTTGTTACAGCCTTAGAAGTTGGAAATATCCCTTCCGTTTTAGTATAACCGTCCTTGACCTCAAGTGAAATCTGTTTCAAATAACTTCCTACTGAGGAAATGAAAACCATGGATGCAATACTTCCACACTCCAGCCTTGCTTTATTCCTTACTAGATGTTAAGTGGTCGTCACATGCCATTGTGGTATGTCCTTGCATAGTCATCTGACTCATATTTTGCTAACTCTTTCTTAATGTTAGCGTTTGGTCTGTGTGCATGGTGGGCTGATGATATAGTGTAAATGTGTAATGGATGGAGTATTTCTTTATGGGTACATTTTACATAGGTTATTTCAAGCTTTCTGATCCGTCCAATTATTCTCACTCTACAGTGTTAGCCGTTGTAAGCGGGCTCTAGCTGAGATTGCTGTCAAAGCAGTCCTTGCGGTCGCTGATTTGGAAAGGAAGGATGTAAATTTGGACTTGATTAAGGTGGAAGGTAAGGTTGGTGGGAAGCTCGAGGATACTGAGCTAGTACAAGGAATCATCGTTGACAAAGATATGAGCCACCCCCAAATGCCAAAGAGAATTGAGGATGCTCACATTGCCATTCTCACCTGCCCATTTGAGCCCCCGAAGCCTAAGACAAAGCATAAGGTTGACATTGACACTGTAGAGAAATTCCAGACACTGCGTGGGCAAGAGCAGAAATACTTCGATGACATGGTTAAGAAATGCAAGGTAAAATCCTATAAAGGACAAACTGTTTATATATTGTTGAGTAGCTTGTTTTAGTACGCTTGGTTTGTGATGTGTGCTCTTTTACAATAATACATTATTGTTAATACCCTTAGGCTGCAAAAAACTCTTCCTGCCTCCCGTTATTAACATTCATGTTACTTATGTTATGCTGTACGAAGTATATGCACCTCAATCTGTTTTTTATATTCAGTGTATGATTTGCTCAAAACATAATTGTGTAACTATGTACATTTTATAGGATGTTGGTGCAACCCTAGTTATTTGTCAATGGGGGTTTGATGATGAAGCCAATCATTTACTAATGCAAAGGGAGCTGCCTGCTGTCAGATGGGTTGGTGGTGTTGAATTAGAATTAATTGCCATCGCGACAGGTAACCTACCTCTCTTCATGTGATTCTATATTATATTTTTAGAGCATCTCCAACAGCCGCACAAAAATTTCGCGCGCTAAAACTATTTTAGTGCGTCACTGTAGCACTTTTAGCGTGCCGGGGCCAACATTGGTTTAGCAGATGCCCAAAAACGCGCGCCCAATAAAACACGCAGTGCAAATTGTGAAGCGTGCGCGATCCGACGCCCCAAATTTGCAGCTTGCGATAGCGCTTTTTAGTGCCTGCCCAAAACTTTTTTGTGCGTGCAGTATTTTGCAGCCTCTGCTGGAGCTGTCCGGCGCCCAAAAAAATGGATTTTTAGTGCGCGGAGCTGTTTTTGGGCGCCTGTTGGAGATGCTCTTAGGCAGTACATAACATTTGAGAACTGACTGCAGGTGGGAGGATTGTTCCAAGGTTCCAAGAGTTGAGTACCGAAAAGCTTGGGAAGGTATAACCTGATCTGTCTATATCTTTTTTCAAACAAGTAATACACATGCATTTGTTGTGAGGGTTCAACAGAGAGTGAATGTAACCGTGTGTGGGTTTCTGAGGGCGATTATTCACCACTGTTTGATATGCTGAATGTTTATCTTCAACCCTAATTCAATCATCGTGTTATTTTTGGTAGCTGAGTTGGTGGCTTAGTCAGTTTGTCTTGAAAACACCATGTGAATGCCTTGCACTTCCAAACAGCAGTTACATTAGAGAATGCAGAGGATGTATTGTTTGAACTTTGAATGGCATATGCTTGGTAGCCATCTCGATTTGCTTTGTAAAGCATAAGATTTATGTCTGTTTGCTTGTGCTGCTTAAATAGGCTGGATTAGTCAGAGAGAAGTCATTTGGAACAACAAAAGATCGGATGCTTTACATCGAGAAGTGTGCCAATTCCAAAGCTGTAACTATTTTCATCCGCGGTGGTATGTTCTGATGTATATGTTTTTTCTTCTCTTCATATCGACACACTATCCCACCAACCTTGAATCTGTTCGAGACACACTTTACAGTTCATACTGGATAGAATGGATAGTGTTATATATATAACAATTGGCAGTATTCGTACTTTGAATTTTCAAAGCAATTGTTTTAAAAGAAACTTCCAATGCATGTTTTCCACTAGACCACTACAACTGAAGAAATGACCACATGTTTCTAATCATGATTATATTTTATCGTACTTGCCATACCTCAAGACGGCCTATAAAATGACACCAGTGAACTACAAAATTTTTAATTTATGACATGAACTATCCAAAGTCGTCCAATAGACCCTCAAATGTTGATATGGGTGATGTGGGAGTCTGTTGGAAACTAATCCGCATCATTGAGCTATAACTCCTCTGGGAATGTGTTTGATGCTCATCTGATTGGTATTCAATACCACCCTCCAAACCACTGCAGTGGTTTAATATAACTCCTTGCCAGTTTGAGGCTCACTGGTTATGTAGTTCTGGGTCTTAGTAAGGGCGTGTTTGGTTTGTGCCCATGGTTGCCCTTTCAAAAAAGTTGGCTAGCCAAAATTTTGGTTCAGGTTTTTTGCTTGCCAACAGATTGGCTTTAAAATGAACTAGAGCTGGTAAATGAACATTTGCATGCCAAACAGTTGGTATCCATCCAAACAAAAAGCCAATGCTTTGTGAGCGAAAAATTGGTAAGGGTACACTTTGGTCACAATCTGAACATAACCTAAGCATCTCTGTTGTTCATGGTAATGTCCATTTTTCTTGTTGAATCGGCACAGTCATATCGTAACATTAAAGTCATCTGTACTATTTAGTTGTGTGCTGTTACTTTTTTAGGATTGTAAGATTTCCAGTCTTAGTCAGTATACATTTCAGTCATATCTAAGCTAATAATGGACACGGGTTTCTTCTGATTGGTATGCTGGTATTGCACAGGCAACAAAATGATGATTGAGGAGACCAAGCGAAGTATTCATGATGCTCTATGTGTTGCAAGGAATCTGATCATCAACAACTCAATTGTGTATGGTGGTGGCTCAGCAGAAATATCTTGCTCAATTGCTGTTGACGCTGCAGCAGATCGGCATCCTGGAGTTGAGCAGGTAATTGTGGTTTTGGAACTGGTACTACAAAAGAAAGCCATATATGTTTTCTTCTAATTGTGCTTCTTTGTACTTTCAGTATGCAATCAGGGCATTTGCTGATGCTTTGGACGCCATTCCACTAGCTTTAGCTGAAAACAGTGGTTTGTCGCCTATTGATACTCTCACCATCGTAAAATCCCAACATGTCAAGGTATTGTGTTTTCGTTCACTTAATAATGTTGGTTGTCAACCTGTTCTTCTCACAGTAGTCAGATGTGTTTTCGTTGGGCTTGTGATGGAATTTATTTCAGTAGTTACTTTTTGCTAGTGCCTGTGCTTGGTCCTTAGTTCTTCCCCATCTGGCTGGTATTGAGTCTGTTTGATGCTCATCATAAGTCACGTTATGTGGTGTACGTGTGAGGGTTCCAGAAACCATCACTGGCCAACTTGGCTTGTCACTCCCGGTCGCCAGTGTATTTGAGCTCATATCTAATTGTTATGTCATTCCTTCTGAACTGAGGGTAACATTTCATTTCTGAACATATTTCTAGGAGAACAATTCCCGCTGTGGCATCGATTGCAATGATGTTGGTACCAACGACATGAAAGAGCAGAATGTTTTCGAGACTCTGATCGGCAAGCAGCAGCAGATCTTGCTGGCAACACAGGTGGTCAAGATGATCCTCAAGATCGATGATGTTATAACGCCTTCTGAGTATTGATGATGCCTGGAATCGACTGCTAAGTGACATGCACTCCAGTAGGCAGCATATTTTATTGGGTTGATTTGGATTTGCTCTTAGAATTCTTACATGGAGTGGTCACTTGTTTTGTTTGATGAGCTATCTAGCTTTGTGACGCTCGTTCACACTTTGTAGAGCTCGAGGCAGTAGCACAAATCCTGTCGATACCAGTTTTAGCCCTTCGTTGTGTTGTTCAGATGCTTAATGCTGCTATGGTTTTGGACCACTAATTTGTCTGCTTTATCATAACTGTTTCATTTTTTTTGTTTGCTTTTTCTAAAAGTATCTGAGGTAAAGGGCGTGAGTCAAACATATGATGTGTACTAGTTGCTTGTTTTTGTACCGATCAAGTATCAGGAGCGGTGCGCATGTTTTCAATTTGCTTTCCTCTAAAAATATTATACGTGACATAAACTGAAAAACTGCATGTGTAACTACGTGCTGCTCTTGTGTTAAAAAAAAAAACCCTACGTGCTGCTCTTACCAAAATGCTCTTGTGTTCAAAAAAAAAAAAAAACCTACGTGTTGCTCTTACCAAAATGTCTGCCGTCAACAAAACGTTCGTGTTTACAATTAATTTTACGAGTGAAATGCACCCTGTACCCTCCTTCCAATAACCGGAATTAGCCATTTGCGATCAGTTCAGAACAAATCCCTGTACTCTCGAGTGGAAACACGCCTCTGAAACTTGTAGATTTTGCTCCGTCTATTTCCTCTGTCGCCCACGTGACCCCCTTTTGTTGCTGCTCCCCGTCCATCCGCCTCTCGCTGGACACCATGGCCGAGAGGTGCTCAACGTGCAAGTGGGTGGGGTGGTGAGGGCTTACACGGTTACACCTCCAAAACGGGGAGATTCTTGAAAGATTTCTACAAATGCATTGTAAGTTCTTCGCCAGTTTGAATTTCTGATTTTCGCTGGTTTTTGTGCTTGGGATTTTGAAGCTAGCAAATTTGCCTTCAATAAAATTACAAAAGTGGCAGTGACTTTTGGAATTTTTGGGTCTCAAATGGAGTTGATCCTACACCCGTTCACCCATTTGACAGAATAATTGAGGGAGATAGGAGGGGGAGGCACACATTTGCACGAGGCAAGCAGCAGTGCAAAGGCTAGATGATGCTGTTAGGTTGTTTGTGTGAATTCTAGTCGTTCAGCTAGTTAGGCTTATCAAATGAGGTAGTTGGCTATGGATTACACTTTGCTATGTGTGTGTTAGCTGGGAAATGAAACACAATGCACCGTTATTATTTTCATTGGTGTCATACTGTATGAAGATGAATCGAGTACTTTTGAAGAAGATGATCATTGTGCATGTGCTCTTCAACAATAGGGACAACACAATTGCTCTTAGTTCACTACAAAAAAAAATCATCACATGATGTAACAAAAGCATCATCACAACATTGCATCCAAGAAACAAACAATTGTCCAAACCAAATATTGCTCTAGTCTGAGATGCTTGAGCACTAGAAGTTCTTAACCTGCATCTACCTCTTCTACCATCCCTTCTTGCCATTGCAACACCAAATATTGAGTCGCTCTCATTTTCGTGGCATGCAACCGCAAGCGGTCGATTGTTCATGAGGCCATGGGGCACAATGCTTGGGTTAGCAAGATCAACCCTTCCACGGAGCTCACATTGGACCACATTATCGAGTTTATGGACCTTTGGGTCCGCCTAGAGCACTTCCATCTTCATCCAGACCCGGAAGATGTCATGTTGTGGAAATTCGAGGCCAATGGTGAGTACTCTGCGATGTCCGCGTACGATGCACAATTCCTGGGCTCCATGTTGACCACCGTGAACAAGACCTTTTGGAAGGTTTGGGCTCCCAAGGTCAAGTTCTTTGCCTGCCTAGCGCTACAAAATAGGCATTGGACGGCGGACCAACTGCAAAGGCGGGGATGGCCTAATTATGGGCTATGCATGCTATGCAAGAGAGCCAATGCGACACCCCCACCTTTTCTACAAATGTCATTTCACGTTGAGAGTGAAGGATGGTGAAGGATTGGCTTGGTTTGGCGAACTTGCCGATGAATCAATGGGAAAATGAGCCCTGTGTCAAGAAATGGCGGACCAACATGTCAAGGCCCAACACAGCTCACCGTAAGGCCGTGGCCACCCTCACTATGCTTGTTGCTTTGGTCTTCGATCATTTGGAACGAGAGGGATGCCAACATGTTCCAAAAGACATCGACGCACCATTCTACATTCTAAAGCTTATTAAGGAAAAACTTTAGGTCACCGTGGGGGCTAGGCACTTGGATGCTATCATACCGCGAGAGTAATCGGTTGATGTATTTTTTGTTGAAGAGCTAGTTGGGTTGCCCCTATGTACCCTAAACTCATTCTTAATTAATGAATGAGGCAGTCCTTTTGCCTCTGTTGCATATACAACAATATTGATGCATCACACACTGATCCTAGGTCTTCATATGTTGGTTGCCTAACATGCTTATGCACAAAATCAAAAGAAAACATGTATGAAAAGATTAAAATTGAGACCATGCTTAAAAAACCATGCGTAGAGGATGTTACCTTGCTCTGTTCATAATAAAACACCCTCCTCACACATAATCTCTTACATGATTACATTAGAATTTGAACTGAAACCAAATAGTCAAAATGGAAAGGAATGATGCTCTCTCTCTCCCCCCTCCCCACGTTACTTAGAAAAAAATAATTTTCCTGAAAGTTCTACAGAAATTCTTGGAAGTACCAGACACATTCAAAATTTGAACCAAAAAGGAAACACATGTTTCCGAAGTGTGTAGCCCTTGGTGGTACCGTGTGGTCCAGTAAGTCTCATGAATTTCAACAGTTGAAGTACCGGGTAAACAAAAGCAGAGGTTCCAGCCGAGAAGAGGGAAGCCAACTTCAACGTGTTTTCCAGTTCTTTTGGCTATCGGTTTCAACATGCAATGCGTAGTCAAGGACTTCACATTCAAGATGAAGACATCATGGATAGAACTCGCCTTTGCCACCTTTGCAATCATGGAGAAAGCATTGGACATGTGATACGTATGCAAATGTTCTACAAGAAAATCCACAAGATCTATGGCCATACAATTGCCGCCAAGATGGGTAATAGCACCGAGGTGAGAGGCTACCTTGTCCGGGTCATGTTATATACTCACACTCACAAGAGACCACTTGATGTGGTGGACTGCATTTTCCAGTAGATGGGCGATGTTGTGATGGAGAGAAGGTTTGCTACCTATGGTCCATACCTTCATGCCTTCATTGTCTATGTTTTTCCGGTCACCAACCCCATGTTTGAGAATGACTAGTTTCTCACAAGCATGAAACCGTCGAGATTTATGTCGAGAGGAACAAAGTGGATGATGGCAAAGAAGAGGATGATGATCAGGAGGATGAGCATGCCACCACGAATCTTCTCTATAATCGTTTTGGAACTTCTGGAGCTTGTAGCTTAAGGTCCAAGGATAATGATAGAAAGATCACGAGAGATTTGAAGTTTTTTGCTTTTGACAAGGAAGGTTATTCATAGGAGGCAGTACAAGGACCATGTTACATGCAAGATGACCAAAAGAATGGTCAAGGAAGATCGTCGCAAGCATGGAGATATTGTAGAAGCCGATGCCGAGGAGAAGATCACTTCCTAGGAGTCCTTTCATGATCCTTTTTCCCTTGATGATGACAATTCACCGCCTCATGCTCATCATGATGAGAACTTTGACCATGAGAAGAAAAGTGCTAATTAAGGAGATTCGATCTTCAGATCGGCCTTTGCCTGACCCGAGTCTTGGGGGCTACTACACACTGGTTTGATCTAGTTCAAATCTACGAGGAAGATTTCAATCCTCAAACCCGGGTCTCGAGGGCTACTAGATCAACGGTCTTATTTTAACTACATACCCGACCCGAGTCTCGGGGGCTACTGCACATTGCGTTTTTTTACCAAGTATGTTTTTTTCGACCCGTAGACCGGCATGTTCCTAGCCAGACTACATCTCTCGGGCTGCAGCGCACAAAAGTGCTAAATTATGCTACACGACTCATGGCAAAAATATGATCTAGTGTCGATCTACACTTTGGGGGCTACTCGCTATGAAACTTGGCAGAGAATAAATTGCACCAATCAGAAACATTTTCGTGAAAATTCGGTTCACAAAAGCCGGCTTGGAGGAAAACCTTTTTTTTGCGGAGGCCGGCTATCTTCATCGACAATTCAATACCGGAGTGGGTCGTCCCACCTTCCCAAGCAGTCTCGCATAGAGGCCAACTGCGAGTGGCTGGCTGCATGGGAAATATCGCATGTGCGCATGTCAGCTATCTCCTTGGACATTTATAAGACCGAGGTGGTTTACGTCACCTTGGAGGTAGCCCTATAGATGGAGATCGGTTGCATGAATACATTGTTTGGGGGATTGAAAGAACATATGATCCTTTGGAGGTTTTAATAATCATGACAACATACATCATCTCTTGGACTAATGGTTCTACCTAGTGTTTCAGGTTAAGTCCAAACGATTGTTGTGGCTGGAAATGTGAGGAGGATCCCCAAGAAGGAAAGGAAGAGGATTGGCTAAGCTTCAAGCTTCAAGACTCTACATTTTGCATTTATGTGAGAAATCACACTTGATTCCATAGGAAAGCCAATACTATTAAAAGGGGGTGAGTTATCTATGATGATCTGGTTGCTCAAGTGCTTAGAGATTAGCCACCAAAAAACCCTCAAAGAATTCTCCCACAATATATCTGTCAAAATCCTAATAGTCAAATTCGGTGTCACCAACTTTCCATAGTAGACCATACCGAGTTTTCCTTAGACAGATTCCAGAGCCAAACCCTAGCAACTCGGTGTAACCAACTTCTATCTCGGTACAACCGAAAAGTAGTGACCAACCTTCTGGTATCTATTTGCTAAAAATTGGATTTTCGGAGTTTTGCAAATCGGTGACACCGAAGTGTGGAATTGCCCAGGTCAACGGAATCAGACTCACCGAGAAGTTGTATATCGGTCTCACCAAAAAGCCTAAAGTTAGAACATTTTGCAATAGTCGGTGCAACCGTTTTTTACTTCGGTTCTATCGAGTTGGGCAATACTGTTGTAACAGTTGGATTTTTGGAGATGGCTATATATATCCCTCCACCTCCCTCTCATTCGTAGAGAGAGCACTCAGAACAAGCAAACACTTCCACCATTCATTTTCTGAGAGAGAACTACCTACTCATGTGTTGAGATCAAGATCTTCCACTCCAACCATATGAATCTTGATTTCTAGCCTCCCCAAGTTGCTTTCCACCCAATCAATCTCTTCTACCAAGCCAAATCTATTAGAGAGTGATTGAGTGTTGAGGAGACTATCTTTTGAAGCCCAAGAGCAAGGAGTTCATCATCCATACCACATCTATTACCTTTTGGAGTGTGGTGTCTCCTATATTGGTTAGGTGTTGCTTGGGCGCCTCCAATTCCTGTGGAGTTGAACCAAGAAGTTTGTACGGGCAAGGAGATCGCCTACTTCGCGAAGATCTACCCCGAGTGAGGCTAGTCCTTCGTGGACGTAAGACGTGATGGAATAGACGAGGTTGCTACTTCGTGGACCCTTCGTGGGTGGAGCCCTCCGTGGACTCACGCAACCGTTACCCTTCGTGGGTTGAAGTATCCATCAACATGGACGTACGATAACACCACCTATCGGAACCACGGAAAAAAATCTTCGAGTCCCTATTGCGTTTGATCTTCCTATCTCTACTCTTTACTTACATGCACGTGTATTTACTTTCCGCTGCTATATTCGTAGATTTGCATGTGTAGGGTGTCCTAGACTTTATAGAATTTCTAAAACTTGCCAACCAATAAAATTGGGAAAAGGTTAGGTTTTTATTTGGTCAAGTAGTCTATTCACCCCCCTCTAGACGCCGCTTCTCGATCCCACAGGGATGCTTCGTTGAACCCTTTTCAATCTTGGTGACCGAAGACGACGTGTAACTCGAAGTGACCGAGGTGCGACCAAGCTTGAAGAGCAATTCAAGGGCTATTGATTGTGTCCAGGCGCAAGAGTCTCTCACCACATCGGTTTGCGACCTGATGGGATGGGTTGCGGACCCCTAGGTCGGCCCCTTCCCGGGATACATTGGGCGACCCATGTCAATATACAAGGAAAATCTAGAATCCTTGGTGTAAGAGCACTTTTCTCCATGCGTGGTTTTGGTAATTGATGACACCCCTATGGACTAATGGTTGCCTTGAGTTATATTCGAAGGATTTGTCCGTAGGTACTTCTTGAAGTCCATCTGTTGGTTTCAAGGAGTTTATATGGTGACCAAGGTGGTATTCAATGTGTTATCCAAAGATTGGTCATGTGGTATTCAAGGTGTTATCCAAAGATTGGTCATGTAAGAGTTGAGCTTACTGCAAGCATGTCTTGAAGAAGAAGACTGTGTGAGCATTCATGTTTACCTTCAAGACATCATCTTTATGAAGAGAGAAAATAAGATACAAGGTTGATCAAGACTAAGTCAAAGGATGAACCAAGTTGATCAACACACAAAGCGTACAAGATATACCGAGAAGGATCAAGTGATCCCATGGTATGGTAAGCATTGTCCATTATGCTTTGTGTACTAACCCATGGTCTACGTGAGTGTTCTTTGTAGGGTTAGGTATATTTCCATGGGATTGCATCAAGAGGAAGATCCCATACAACCCATGGAAGATGATATCAAGTGGTGATCGTCATCAAGGTTGCGGTGTGCAAGTTCAAGTGAAGCATCACGAAGAAATCATGCTTGTAGCTTGCCGTCCATTGTGGTGACAATGGACTTGTGAAGGTGTGCCAAAGAGTGACTCACCCATAGTGGAGTATGGGGGGGCAATCAACTAGCCTTCATCGAGCCAACGCAATCACGAAAGGTGGTCCAACTTGAGGGAGTCAAGATCGTCATCATCTAGCTCAAGTGGACTTCGTGCAAGGCAAAGGTTTGCCCTTGATAGGTTTTCTATTTTACCGGTCTCATGGTGATAGTTTGTAGACCGGGTTATAGGATCGATAGCCGTACTATCAAGGGGGGCTCTCAAGTGAGTAGCTTGATCGTATCGTTCGTCGAGAGCTCAAACCATTGCATCCTTGCATCATCTTTCTTGATTCTTATTTGTATTTTCTATTTTTGAGGTTTTAGAGCTTGTGGTTATCTTCGTGACAAGCTCTAGTACATCGAAAACGGATTTCATATGCTTCTTCTATTGCGTTTTCGGTGTTGGAGGTTTTACCGGTCTTATCCGAGAAAGGGTTCTCACCATTTTCTTATGGGCCTTTTCTCATTTGCTTCTTATTGATATTTATATCAAGATTGTGTTAGCCCATGTCGTTAGCTTTCCAACAAACTTGGTTTCGTTGAATTCGGAGTCCGTTTGCAGAAGTTGTGGCAGTTTTGGTAAAGGCTGCAGCGGTACTACCGCGGCTAGAGCGGATGTAATTTTTTACTACCGCTCCAGAGCGGTACTACCACGGCTCCAGAGCGGTAGTACCGCTCCGGACCAAAATCTCATGTTAAGCCTCAGCGGAGGTAGGCACGGAAGTAATTTTTTAGTATCGCTCGCTAGCAGTAGTACCGCTACCCTTAGCGGTAGTACCGCAATCCCTAGCGGTAGTACCGTGAGGACGAGCGGTAGTACCGCTCCCATGAGCGGTAGTACCGCTCTGTGTGGGCTGTGAGCATAACGGTTGGATTTTTCCCCACCTATAAAAGGGGGTCTTCTTCCCCATTGAACCTTATCTCTTTAGCTCGTGTTCTTCCCCCATTGTTGACCTTCTTCGAGCTTGCTAACTCTCAATCCCTCCAATGATTCTTGCTAGTTCTTGAGGGAAAAGAGAGAGGAGATCTAGATCCACATTTCCACCAATCACTTTCTCCTCTAAGTGAGGGGAACCCCTTGGATCTAGATCTTGGAGTTCTTCGTGTTCTTCTTCGTTCTTCCTCTCATTTTCCTCCCTAGCATTAGTTGCTTTGGTGTGATTTGGGAGAGAAGGACTTGGGCACTCCGTGTGCCCTTGCCATTGCATTTGGTGCATAGGTTTGAGTTCTCCACGGTGATACGTGGAAGTGAAGTTTGAGAAGCTTATTACTCTTGGGTGTTTGAGCACCATAGAGCTTGTTCCTCTTGGGTGCTTTGGCGCCCTAGACGGTTGGTGGTGCCTCGGAACTCAATCATTGTGGTGCAAAGCTCCGGGCAAGCTTCGGGGTATCCAATTAGGTTGTGGAGATTGCCCCGAGCATTTGAGGTCACCTCGGAGCCACAATCCATTGTGGTGAAGCTTCGTGGTGTTGTTGAAAGCCTGCAATTAAGTTGTGGAGTTTGCCCCAACCTTGTTTGTACGGGTTCGGTGACCGCCCTCAAGGGTCCCTTAGTGGAATCACGGCATCTTGCATTGTGCGAGGGCGTGAGGAGATTACGGTGGCCCTAGTGGCTTCTTGGGGAGCATTGTGCCTCCACATCGCTCCGAACGGAGATTAGCATCCGCAAGGGTGTGAACTTCGGGATACATCGTCGTCTCCGCGTGCCTCGGTTATCTCTTACCCGAGCCCTTTAGTTATGCACTTTACTTTGTGATAGCCATATTGTTTCTTGTTATATATCTTGCTATCACTTAGTTGTCTATCTTGCTTAGCATAAGTTGTTGGTGCACATAGGCGAGCCTAGTTGTTTTCGGTTTTGTGCTTGACTAATTAAACGATAGTTTTATTCCGCATTTGTTCAAGCCTAAACCATAATTATTTTAAAGCGCCTATTCACCCCCCCTCTAGGCGACATCCACGTCCTTTCAATTGGTATCAGAGCCAGGTCTCTCATTATTAGGTTTAACCACCTAGAGAGTAAGGATGTCGACTAGGGGATTAGGATTCTCTGACACTCTTAGTTTCGATGGCACAAAATTTGATGTTTGGGTAATTCGCATGCTTAATCTCTTTAGGGTCATGGACCCAAATTTGGAGCGAATTGTAGATATGGGTTTTTCTCCTCAAAAGGATTCTCAACACATATCTTTAGAGGATGAGAAAAACTCTTATCTCAATGCTCAAGCTTCTAATGTGCTTTTTGATGCTTTGAGCAATGTAGTTATATTTCAACTCATGCCATTCCGGGATGCTCATGAGTTGTGGACAGAGCTTCAAGATAAATATGGTGTGTCCAAGATTTCTAGGGATGATTGTTCTCCCTCCACCTCCGGTCGTGTTGTCTTGTCAACTTCATCTACTTCACCTACATGTGGATTGCCACAAGGTAACGATATGGTGAGTAGTGGTGATCATTGTAATGGTGATAGTGGGCTTATTGTTGATGATACTTCATCACTATCTTATTGCAATGCTTCATCTTTGGACTTTAACACTTCGAGCACTCTAAATGTTTCACATGCTTGTGTTGATAGTCCTTGCATATCATGTAGAAATTGCTCGACTAAATCTCATGATGATATGCTTGCTATATCTTGTTGCCATGATAAAAATGTATCTATTTCCTCGAGTTGTTGTGCTAACAATGTAGAGGAAACCCAACACTCCATGGAACAAGATGTGGTCTTGAATGGTGAGTCTAGGGATCCTACATCATCATCTATTATTTCTCACTTTTGCCTTATGGCTAAGGCTTCAAAGGTATCTCCTACTTTGAATCCCAATATATCCCATGATGACGATGTTGATGATGATGAAGAGAGTGATAATATTGCTTCCTTAAAAATTAAGGGAGAAATGGTTTTTAAAGCTCTTCATAAGAATAAAATTGCTCGTTCCAACTTCATGGAAATCATGTCTATTGCAATTGAGGGCAAGAAATATATTGAGGAGTTGGAAGCTCATCTCGAGGAGCATGAGGCCACCATTGATAAAATGGAAGGTCATGAGCATGATTATACTAATGAGATCGCGGAGCTATCTCAAGCTCTTGAAAACGAACAAACCACCAAGGAATCTCTTGAGGAGACCTTTGCTCTAGAATTATCTAGATTAAAGGAATCCCATGATAGAGCTCTCGAGGTGGCTAATGATTTTAGAACTAAAAATGATAAGCTTGCAGTTGCACATGCTAAACTCCTTGAGGACTTTGAGCACCTCGAAAATGGCTCAAGGGTCATTAAGAGTTCGCTCATTGAACTCACAGAGTCTCATTCTCAACTTGAAGCTGCATATGCTAAAGAGCTTGCCAAGTTGCCTTCTCCTTTTGTTGTTAATGATGATGATTGTGCTACTAACTCTATTTCTTGTGAAGCATCCATTTTTAAGGAGAATGTTGAGCTAAGGGCTCAACTTGAGTTGCTATCTAGCAATTATGGGAAATTGGAAGAAAGTCATGAAAAGCTCTCGAGCTCTCATGGTGATCTTCTAGTATCCCATAATGTGCTAAAGATAGCTCATGAGGCTAGTACTACTAAGGTAACATCTAGTGAGCCTTATGTGGACATTAGCACTACATCTAGTAGAAATGCTTTATTGCCATGTGCTAGTCCTCGTAGTTCATCTACTCATAATGTTGCTACATCTTGTGATGAATTACTTTCCTTGCCTTGTTGCTCTAACGATGAAGCTTATATGTCCTCTAGTACTTGTGTTCATACTAACCATGTAGAGGAAATCAATGAGCTTAAGGCCCAAGTCACTTCTTTGAAGAAAGACTTGGAAAAGGGTCATGAAGGGGACTCCACACTCAACAATATCTTGAGTGTGCAAAAATCCCCAAATGACAAAGGTGGACTTGGATTCAACTCCAATAATAAGAAGAAGTCCAAGAGAAACAAAAAGAAGGGCCAAGAAAAAGTCAAGAATTCGGCCAAGATTATTTGCTTCAAGTGCAAGATAGAAGGGCACCATGTTAGATCTTGCCCATTGAAGAAGAAGCCCCATAGTGACAAGCAACAAGGGAAGCGACCACAAGTTCAATCTCATGCTCAACCTCAAGTTGAAGAAAGGCCTCTTCCCAAGAAGACCCAAGTCAACGCTCCTCAAGTTGAGAAATCAATTGAGAAGAAAGTAAAGGGTAGATGTTGCTACTTATGTCGTGAGAAGGGTCACTTTGCTTCTTCATGTATGAATGGTAACTTATCCAACCCAATTATTAATGATGATATCTATTCTCTTGGGAAGGATAAGGTTGGCAATGTGTTTGCCAAGTTTGTTGGTACTCAATGTGGTGTCAAGAAAAGAACCATTTGGGTAGCCAAGCCTATTGTGACTAACCTCTTAGGACCCAACTTGGTTGGGGACCAACAAGCTCAATCTTGATCAATAGGTGATGTTGGAGGGCATTGGAGACTTGGCTACATTATGAAGAATTAAGGGATCTTCATCATTCATATTATCTCAAGCCAAGTCATTTTGACTATTGAGTTTCTATCCTATATACAATGTCCTCCTTGCGGTAACTTGTACTTAAATTGTTTACATTAATAGTTACTTGCCCCTTTGCATGTTGTGGTTTTGTACCTTGCATGTGTTTGTATATGGTGTACCTCCGGCTTGCTTATCTTGAGTAATCAAGTATGGGTATGTTGGTTTGCACATCATGTACGTGTGCGTATTGTGTTGAGCCTTTTTGCATCTTATCTTATCTTAGTTGGCTCTTTTGAGAGATTAATGGATTATCCCATTTTGGGGGAGTGATGTGCTTTGTGCACTTTACAATCCTAAAAATGTGTGTACATGAGGAATACCACTTAGTATTGATATTACAAGATTATCTAGCTTCTATATGGTATGTCTTCTCATGAGAAATTCAAATTCTAAATGGTCCATTAATCATCTCTTGTTGGATTTCCTTTGCCACTTGTTATTAACGTTGGGTTACCACATTATGGGGGAGTAATATGCTATGTGCATATTACAAGCCCAGAGAATGTGTACATTTGAGATATTGCCACTTAGAGTTGATATTATAATTTATCTTGTTCCTAGGTGGCATGCTAGCTCTACAAGTGTCATTTGCTTGTGATTTAGGAGTAAAGATGATGTTGGATCTATTTTCAATCTACCAATGGGAATTATTTCCAAATACTTCTTGTCCTTTGACAATTGGTATTCCTTTTAAGTGGTAGAATTTGCTAACCACCTTTACATAGGTGTTTATTTATCGTTTGTCTTCCTTGCCTCTTGTGGATCTTTTTGAGCATTTCTAGTGTTTCTATAGATATAGGGAAAGTGATGATCCCATCGTGTGCATTTTGTATTCAAATGCAAATTCTATATAATGCACATCTCTTGGGGGAGCTATCCTATTTTCTTTAGAACACTCTCTTTACGTTTTTATCATAAAAATCTCTCGATCTTCATCAAGTGTGTGTTGATGGGAGGCAAGCCTTTTCTCTATGGTGCTTTGTGCCATCATGAAAATTTGCGGAGGGTTTGGTTTGTTTGGAACCTAGCTCTCTTTTGGGAACTTGATACCTCTTGTTTTCCTTCAATTGGTATCTTGTTTCCTTCTATTTGGCATGTGTCAATGGATATCTCATTCCTTGATGTATCTTTTAGTTGGTATCCGTCAAGTGATAATTTTTCGTTTGGTATCTTATTTTCACTTGATACCTTATCTTTCGGTATCTTATCAACTGTGTGTTGATTTGATTCTTCAAAGCCTTGAGCATGCATATTTACTACATGTACTTTCGTTGGCATGCTCTCTTTCCTTGACCCAATATGTAGGGGAAACTCCACTATGACATAAATTGGCTAAAGTGTGCATGAAATTCAATTTCATATCTATATGCACATATTTATGTGGAGTTTGTCCTATGTGTTGTTGGTCCTCTAACTCTTTGGTTCCAATAAGTTTGGGTACCACTTTGTTTGTGGTGTTGTTCTAGGAACAATTGGAGATACATTGGGCACTCGGCTCACTTACAAGGAAGGTGTTGACACCATGTGCTTATTGGAGCCATACTAGGATGATCGATGAACCATTGTCTACTACATCATCCAATGCTATGTCGGTAACAAGCATCTACTTCATGCATACATTTCTTGCATTCAACCTTTTGTAGGTTGCATAATGGCATGAATTTCTTGAGTCATTCTTGTGGTACTTGTTTCCTTTCTCAAAGCGTCTCAACGATGATATCATATTGCTAGTTGTGATGTCTTTGATGTTCGTGTCTTGGGAGTTCATTTATGTACAATAAGAAAATAGTAGGCTATGTGCTATGCTTTCAAGCAAAGATCTTATTGGTATATTTATGACTTCCTTTTGGATATCTTGTTTGTTCCTTCTTGTAACTATTTCGTGTGTACATCATTCTTTGTGGATATATCATCATGATTGCCCTCTACCTTGAATCTTATACACATGAGAGAAGTTACATCTCTAGTTGATATCCTCTTTTCTTTCACGTCCACCGTTGCATTTCCTTTTTATTTACTTGGTGGTTTCGTGAAAGAATCTGTCTTGAGTGCGGATCTTATATCCTTGCATCTTGATGCACTCTTTGGTGGTGAAGATTATTTTCCTCATGCTTGTCTTCACGAGGGTTTTGCCATTTCGATTGGTATCCCTCCTCCTGACAATGCTATTATTTCTATCTTCACCAGGGGTTGTCACAAGCTTTGGTTTTTAATTCTCTTATTAGTAAGCTTGTGGACCCATTTGCCAGTGGTTTGTGTGTGTGGGAAGGATATGGCCTGCACTTTGTGTCTCATTTCTTCAAGACTATGTTCATGCTTAATGCTCATCCTTATACTAGTCTTCTCAAAGTGCTTTGCCATGACTCACACACATCATTTTGGTTGAGCCTATTCTTAAATTGGCTCTTTTACATGTTGCTCAACCATATGTTTGGTGCAAGTGATATTCTTATTGTCTTATCTACTTGCTTGCACTTGTTGTGTGTTTATATTGATTTTGGGGGAGTCATGATCCTATTTTGTGCACTTGTATTCAAATACAAAAAATTCTTATTTGTGCACAAATCATGGGGAGCTCCTCTAGTTTCTTTATAAACACTCTTTTTCCCATATCATAATATCTTTTATTCATGTGGCTGGTAGGACCATGTGATTGATTGTTCCAATTGGTATCTTTTGATTGCTTGCTTCACTCTGGTGTATGTCTTTGTGCCATACGATCCTTTTTGCAATCTTTGGATCCTCAATATAGTTTGTTTTCCTCCAACTACTTATCATTGGATATGTGTATTTCATTGCACTCATATTTTGAGAAATACAAACCTTTTGGAGGAACTCCTATTATATTGGCTTTCTAAGCTTTTCGCCCATTTTAGCAATCGATGCCAATGGGGGAGAAGTTTAGAGAGTTTAGTTTGGAAAGCTTAGAGAGTTTTGCTTTTATTGCTTAAGCAGTTGCATCTCACACCCATGCATTGCTCTGCATGTGTGTGTGCTTGGTTGTGCTTCTTTCCTTATATAAACTCTCTTGAAAGTGGTTGTCATCAATTACCAAAATGGGGGAGATTGTAAGAGCACTTTTCTCCATGTGTGGTTTTGGTAATTGATGACACCCCTATGGACTAATGGTTGCCTTGAGTTATATTCGAAGGATTTGTCCGTAGGTACTTCTTGAAGTCCATCTGTTGGTTTCAAGGAGTTTATATGGTGACCAAGGTGGTATTCAAGGTGTTATCCAAAGATTGGTCATGTGGTATTCAAGGTGTTATCCAAAGATTGGTCATGTAAGAGTTGAGCTTACTGCAAGCATGTCTTGAAGAAGAAGATTATGTGAGCATTCATGTTTACCTTCAAAACATCATCTTTATGAAGAGAGAAAATAAGATACAAGGTTGATCAAGACTAAGTCAAAGGATGAACCAAGTTGATCAACACACAAAGCGTACAAGATATACCGAGAAGGATCAGGTGATCCCATGGTATGGTAAGCATTGTCCATTACGCTTTGTGTACTAACACATGGTCTACGTGAGTGTTTTTTGTAGGGTTAGGTATATTTCCATGGGATTGCATCAAGAGGAAGATCCCATACAAACCATGGAAGATGACATCAAGTGGTGATCGTCATCAAGGTTGCAGTGTGCAAGTTCAAGTGAAGCATCACGAAGAAATCATGCTTGTAACTTGCCGTCCATTGTGGTGACAATGGACTTGTGAAGGTGTGCCGAAGAGTGACTCACCCATAGTGGAGTATGGGGGAGCAATCAACTAGCCTTCATCGAGCCAACGCAATCACGAAAGGTGGTCCAACTTGAGGGAGTCAAGATCGTCATCATCTAGCTCAAGTGGACTTCGTGCAAGGCAAAGGTTTGCCCTTGATAGGTTTTCTATTTTACCGGT
Organism: Elymus sibiricus; assembly: GCA_039707655.1. Taxonomy (NCBI): domain Eukaryota; kingdom Viridiplantae; phylum Streptophyta; class Magnoliopsida; order Poales; family Poaceae; genus Elymus; species Elymus sibiricus. The sequence goes on along the minus strand of CM077675.1, from coordinate 370,263,855 downwards.
CTCATGGTGATAGTTTGGAGACCAGGTTATAGGATCGATAGCCGTACTATCAAGGGGGGCTCTCAAGTGAGTAGCTTGATCGTATCGTTCGTCGAGAGCTCAAACCATTGCATCCTTGCATCATCTTTCTTGATTCTTATTTGTATTTTCTCTTTTTGAGGTTTTAGAGCTTGTGGTTATCTTCGTGACAAGCTCTAGTACATCGAAAACGGATTTCATATGCTTCTTCTATTGCGTTTTCGGTGTTGCAGGTTTTACCGGTCTTATCCGAGGATGGGTTCTCACCATTTTCTTATGGGCCTTTTCTCATTTGCTTCTTATTGATATTTCTATCAAGATTGTGTTATCCCATGTCGTTAGCTTTCCAACAAACTTGGTTTTGTTGAATTCGGAGTCCGTTTGCAGAAGTTGTGGCAGTTTTGGTAAAGGCTGCAGCGGTACTACAGCGGCTAGAGCGGATGTAATTTTGTACTACCGCTCCAGAGCTGTACTACCGCGGCTCCAGAGCGGTAGTACCGCTCCGGACCAAAATCTCGTGTTAAGCCTCAGCGGAGGTAGGCACGGAAGTAATTTTTTAGTACCGCTCGCTAGCAGTAGTACCGCTACCCTTAGCGGTAGTACCGCTATCCCTAGCGGTAGTACCGTGAGGACGAGCGGTAGTACCGCTCCCATGAGCGGTAGTACCGCTCTGTGCGGGCTGTGAGCATAACGGTTGGATTTTTCCCCACCTATAAAAGGGGGTCTTCTTCCCCATTGAACCTTATCTCTTTAGCTCGTGTTCTTCCCCCATTGTTGACCTTCTTCGAGCTTGCTAACTCTCAATCCCTCCAATGATTCTTTCTAGTTCTTGAGGGAAAAGAGAGAGGAGATCTAGATCCACATTTCCACCAATCACTTTCTCCTCTAAGTGAGGGGAACCCCTTGGATCTAGATCTTGGAGTTCTTCGTGTTCTTCTTCGTTCTTCCTCTCATTTTCCTCCCTAGCATTAGTTGCTTTGGTGGGATTTGGGAGAGAAGGACTTGGGCATTCCGTGTGCCCTTGCCATTGCATTTGGTGCATAGGTTTGAGTTCTCCACGGTGATACGTGGAAGTGAAGTTTGAGAAGCTTATTACTCTTGGGTGTTTGAGCACCCTAGAGCTTGTTCCTCTTGGGTGCTTTGGCGCCCTAGACGGTTGGTGGTGCCTCGGAGCTCAATCATTGTGGTGCAAAGCTCCGGGCAAGCTTCGGGGTCTCCAATTAGGTTGTGGAGATTGCCCCGAGCATTTGAGGTCACCTCGGAGCCACAATCCATTGTGGTGAAGCTTCGTGGTGTTGTTGGGAGCCTCCAATTAAGTTGTGGAGTTTGCCCCAACCTTGTTTGTACGGGTTCGGTGACCGCCCTCAAGGGTCCCTTAGTGGAATCACGACATCTTGCATTGTGCGAGGGCGTGAGGAGATTACGGTGGCCCTAGTGGCTTCTTGGGGAGCATTGTGCCTCCACACCGCTCCGAACGGAGATTAGCATCCGGAAGGGTGTGAACTTCGGGATACATCGTCGTCTCCGCGTGCCTCGGTTATCTCTTACCCGAGCCCTTTACTTATGCACTTTACTTTGTGATAGCCATATTGTTTCTTGTTATATATCTTGCTATAACTTAGTTGTCTATCTTGCTTAGCATAAGTTGTTGGTGCACATAGGTGACCCTAGTTGTTTTCGGTTTTGTGCTTGACTAATTAAACGATAGTTTTATTCCGCATTTGTTCAAGCCTAAACCGTAATTATTTTAAAGCGCCTATTCACCCCCCCTCTAGGCGACATCCACGTCCTTTCACTTGGTGTATAAGACAAGGCGCTATATCCATGAAAGAGTACTCTCCACCGACGTAGCCGACTAGGAGTCTTGTAATCCTAGGCCTCGGTATCTTATATAAGTCAGGGTAGGTGAAAGCACATTTTCTCCCTTGGTGGTTGTTAGGGTATTTTCCTACTTAGTGTTTTGGTGATCACGATAAATCACTTTGTGATCTTATCGTGTGCCAAGTTCTCCAGGTACTCTATGTATGACACAAGACGATTAGGCATTCCCTACAAATGGAAAAGAACGAAGACGATGTTCTCTATGTGTTTATTTCTTTGGTCGTAGGAAATCCGTACTACTAAGAGGGAATTCACATCGGAAGGTATTGGGTGAATCAATGAATGTACACACTCCTTGTCACGCACCACATACCCTTCCATTCGATTGAGAGAGAGGTCCTCATTCTCTAACCAAGTAGTGGTTTTTCTCTTCTGGCGGTTGTACCGCTGGACCAGTACGTCTGGTGTAACTACCGCCCGAGGGGTGAAACCCTGGGGTTGCTGCTCTCTCTGGGTATGGCCAGCGGTTGTACCGTTGAGTCTAGCCAACCCTAGGAGTGCGGCTTCAGGCGGTTGTACCGGCCTAGTACCGCCCTACAATCAGACAAGGTTCTGTTCCGATGCGGTACTTGGGCGGTGGTGGCCCGGTTATTCCGGTCGACTGATGTTTACTGGTACTACCGGTGTACGGGGCGGTTGTACTGCTTTGGACTTAGCCACCACCCATGCCTAGTCATGGTGGTTGCACCGGTGCAACCACCGTCTCTTCTAGCGCTCGAGGGTGACACCTCTCTGTTGTCAAGCGGTAGTTGAGCGGTGGTGGAGCGGTTGTACCGGTTGTTTTCCTCGACCGGTACTACCGCCCTTCTGCCCAGTTGTACCACCGGCTAGGGTTCCTGCAGGGTGCCCGTGTGTACCGGTTGTACCTGTGCACTTTGCGGTTGTACCGCTACGGTGTAAAAACTGCTGTAACGATTGGATATTGAGGGGCACTATATAAAGGGTGGTTCTTCCACCTACCACTTTACCTCTCTCCTTTCTCTCCATTAATGCCCTTCAAGCTTTCTTGCCCGATCTCTCTCTCTAGCCACTCAAACTTGTTGATTTGCTAGGGATTGAAGGAGGAGATCTAGATCTACACTTCCACCAAAGGAAACTTGATTCCCCCATACTTTCTTGTGTGGATTTTGTTACTCTTGGGTGTTTGAGCACCCTAGATGGAAGAGGTCACCTCGAAGCCACAATCCATTGTGGTGAAGCTTCATGGTGTTGTTGGGAGCCTCGAATTAAGTTGTGGAGATTGCCCCAACCTTGTTTGTAAAGGTTCGGTCGCCGCCTTCAAGAGCACCACTAGTGGAATCATGGCATCTTGCATTGTGTGAGGGCATGAGGAGAATATGGTGGCCTTAGTGGCATCTTGGGGAGCATTGTGCCTTCACACCGCTCCAACAGAGACCTAGTTCCCCTCAAAGGGAAGAAACTTCGGTAACACATCCTCGTCTCCACCGGTTCCACTTGTGGTTATTTCTTACCTTTACTTTGTGCAAGATTTACTTGTGTTGTATCTATTACTTGCTTGTTGTTGTCATTGTTGTTAGCATCATATAGGTTGTTCTCCTAGTTGCATTTCTAGACAACCTATTTGTTGCTAAAACTAATTTGCTAAGAAAATCTAAAAAATTGGTAGTTGCTTATTCACCCCCCTCTAGTAAACCATATCGATCCTTTTAGTGGTTTTGGTAATTCATGTCCACGTTATACCTGGCCATGGGCAGCCCGGCCCGGTCGGCCCGGCCCGACCCGGCCCAAAAAAGCCCGACCCGGCCTGGCCCGACCGTGCCCACGGGCCGGGCTCGGGCCTGAAGAAATTGGAATTTATGCCTACGCCGGGCCGGGCCTGCCGGGCGGGCCGGGCTTTTTTTGGGCTCGGGCCGGGCTTGGGCCCAAAAATCAGGCCCGACGGCCGGGCCGGGCCGGGCCGGGCTCGGGCCTGGGTTTTTAGCGCCGGGCTTTTTTCGGCCCGGCCCGGCCCGAGGTATGGCCAGGTATAGTCCACGTACATATTGTTGGACTAATGTTTCCCTCGTGTATATTTTAGGAAAAGTTCAACTTAGGTAAGTATAAGGATGGAGATGTGGACCCCTCAAGATACTAAGGACAAACATTGGCAAAGCTTCAAGACTCTACATTTTTGGTTAAGTGATCCAAGATCACATTGAGTCCATAGAAAAGTCGATACTATCAAAAGGGGATGGCGTTTTGACAATGAGTGCTTAGAGAAATTGCTCCAAAACCCTCAACCACATTCTCACATTCACCTATGTCTAAAACTCCAAAGTCAATCTTGATCCCACCGAAATGATCCCATCTGGACCCACCGAAAAACACTTGACATAGCCACTGCCTAAACCCTAACACATCGGTCTCACCAAGATGACCCTTCGGTCCCACTGAAGTGCACTTGCCAACCTTCTATTACCTATCGATATCACTTCAAAAAATTTGAGTGGTTTCAATCGGTCTCACCGGAGTGTAGAAAGTGATTATGCATCACCCATCGGATCTGTTTCATCCGGTCTCACCGAAAATCCTAAAGTTCAAACCTTTTGTACTAATCGGTCTCACCGAGTGGTTTCACCCGGTCCCACCGAGTAGTGAATAAAGGTGTGTAACAGTTAGATTTTTGGTGGTGCCCATATATACCCCCACCCATTCCACTAACTTCCAGAGAGCAACCGGGACAAAACTACCACTTCCCATATCCAATTTCCAAGAGAGAACCACCTAACGGTGTGTTGAGATCAATAGGATTCCACTCCAACCATTGGTACTTGATCTCTAGCCTCCCAAAGTTGCTTTCCACTCCAATCCTTCTCCTACCACATAGCCAAATCTGTGAGAGAGTGATTGGGTGTTGAGGAGACTATCTTTTGAAGCACAAGAGCAGAGTGGTGTCTCCTGGAGACTCATCATCAACAACAACATCTATTAACTTTTGCAGAGTGGTGTCTTCTGGATTGGTAGATGTCACCTGGGAGCCTCCAAACCTTGTGGAGTTGAATCAAGCATTTTGTAAGGGCAAGGAGCTTGCCTACTTCACGAAGATCGACCCAAGTGAGGCTAGTGGCGTAAGCCATGATGGCATATACATGGTTGCTTCTTTGTGGACCCTTTATGGAACCGTTAACCTCCGTTGGTTGAAGTCTCCATCAACGTAGACGTACGATAGCACCACCTACCAAAACCATGTCAAAAATCACTGTGTCTTCATTGTGTCTGATCATCTCCAATCCCTACCCCTTTACCTTCTTACACTTGCATGTTGTTTATTATCCACTACCCATACTCTAGATATGCATGTGTAGATTGTATTGCTTGTCACTTAACTTGTGCTAAAATCTTCCTAAATCTCAAGGAAATTAAAAATTACACCTTTTTCCTTGTGAGTTTCTATTCCTCCCCCTCTGGACCGACCCTTTCGGTCCTACAGTCGGGTTCATTGATAGAAGACATTAGACAACAATCTCTCGGTACTTTGTACTCTCGATACCCTCCAACGCAATAGAGCACAAAGCAGGACATAGGGTTTTATCTCCTAGGGAGAGCCTAAACCTGGGTAAACCGTGTGTCCCTCTTACCATCTGTGGGATCGAGAAGGGACGTCTAGAGGGGGGGTGAATAGACTACTTGACAAATTAAAAACCTAACATTTTCCCAATTTTAATGGTTGGCAGATTTTAGCAATCCTAACAATTCTACACCCTACACATGCAAGTCAACAAGTATAGCAGCGGAAAGTAAAGACATGCACGGGTAAGAAAGAGTAGGGATAGGAAGATCAAACACAATTGGAGACACGAAGATTTTTCCCGTGGTTCCGATAGGTGGTGCTAATGTACGTCCACGCTGATGGAGACTTCAACCCACGGAGGGTAGCGGTCGCGAGAGTCCACGGAGGGATCCACCCGTAAGGTTCCACATAGTAGCAACCTGGTCTATTCCATCACGGCTTGCGTCCATGAAGGACTAGCCTCACTATGGGTAGATCTTCAGGAAGTAGGCGATCTCCTTGCATGTACAAACTTCTTGGTTAAACTCCACACACGAAGACGGAGGCTCCCAAGCGACACCTAACCAATCTAGGAGACACCGCTCTCCAAAAGGTAATAGATGTGGTAACAGTGATGAACTCCTTGCTATTGTGCTTCAAAAGATAGTCTCCTCAACACACAATCACTCTCTCACAGATTTGACTTGGTAGAAGAGGTTGTTGGGTGGAAAGCAACTTTGGGAGTCTAGAAATCATGATTCATATGGTTGGAGTGGAAGATCTTGATCTCAACACATGAGTAGGTGGCTCTCTCTCAGAAAATTGGATGGGGCAAGTGTTGGTCTATTCTGAGTGCTTCCTCTACGAGTCAGAGGTAGGTGGAGGGGTATATATAGGCATCTCCAAAAATCCAACTATTACAACCATTGTTGAGGAAATCGTTAACTGGTAGCTGCTCGGTTGGCTGGCGAGTAGGGGATTAATCGGCTAATCGACAAGTTAATCGGCAATTTAATCAATTAATCGGCCGGTTTATCAATTTATCGGCTACTCGGTGACCCTGCGAGTAGGGATTAATCGGCAAGTTAACTGGTTAATCGTATGAATTCTTGAACATGGATTACAACATTATTGCCCAACTCGGTGAAACCGAACCAAAAACTCGGTTGCACCGACTAGTGCAAAATGTGGCTACTTTTGGCGTTTTAGTGAGACCGATATATAAGTCTCGGTGTGACCGAATTGGCTGACCTAGGCAGTTTCCAAATCTCGGTGAGACCGATTTTCAAAACTTGGAAATTACAATTTTTAGAAATGGGATACCCGAAAGTTGGTCACTGGTTTCGGTTTCACCGAAAGTGAAAGTTGGTGTCTCCAAGACCTTAGGGTTTGGCTTAGGATCTGTCTAGGGTAAAACTCGGTAGGGCCGAATATGAAAACTAGGTGGCACCGATTTCGAGTGGTAGGCTTTAGTCATAGAATTCTGTGGGAGAATTTCATGTGTATTTTTGGTGGCTAACTCTAAGCATTTGAGCAACCAAATCATCATAGATACCTCATCCCCTTTTAATAGTATTAGCTTTCATATGGACTCAAAAGTGATTTCTCACAAAATGCAAAATGTAGAGTCTTCACGCTTAATGTCTTGCCAATCCTATTCCTTTCCTTCTTCTTCATTCCTTGGGGATTCTCCACACATTCCATAGCCAATCCGCTCTCTGGACTTCATCTAAAATAAACTAGGTAAAACAATTAGTCCAAGAGACAATGTATGTTGTCATGAATTATCAAAACCTCCAAGGGAACATATGTGCTTTCAATCTCCATCTTTTTGGTAATTGATGACAACATACAATCAAAGCTTCAAATTGAGATATGGAAGGATATATGAAAGCTTTGAGAAACACACGACTGAGACAAGCTCCCCCTAAATGTGTGCAATCCCTTTTTAGAGGATAGTTGCTTTGGAATGCATGAGTACACACATAATAGAAGGAATATGACAAGTCATGTGAACCTTGGCTATATGCATCAAACAAATGTGAATGAGATGTTTCCATGTTCAAGACTTCCCTCTTGCAAACAATATGTGCAAGAAGCAAGAGATCATCACCAAGGATATGATTCATATACTTACCTTGAAGTTCTTGAGAATTTTACTAGTAGAAACACACTTGAGAAAACAATGTTAGGAAACACAAGAGTATTCTACTTATCCAGATGCAAAAGAATTCAAATGTACCAAGACATGGAAGGCATATAAAGAAATGATATTCTCAAAACTTGATATGTCTCCAAGAACATTTAGAACTTTCTCCCCTAAGTATGGATTTGTAAGTCTTCCTCTCCCCTGAATCTTAGCATGTAGATAATGGGAGTAGGTAGGGTGAGACAAGTCTAACATAAGATCATATGCACTCTCTCCTTAAAATGGTAGTATGAATTTGGTCTTCTCTCTCCCCCTTAATGAATGTTTCTCCTCCAGGAGAGGTATAGGCTTTATATTTTCTCCCCCTTCATATTATTCCCCTTTGATAAGCAAAAGCTTTGATAATTCTCCCCCTTTGGCATTAATTTCCAAAAAGGGTCAGAGGGTAAGGGATCCTAGATAGTAAGGGTCATTGAGGTCATTTAGTAAGATCTCAAGAAAATGGCAATAAAACACAAGTGATGGCCAAAGTCGGTGACTTCGAGGCAAAGTGAATCGGTAGAACCAATGAGGAAATATTAGGGCTATGGGTAAAATCGGTACAGCCGAAGAGTTTCATATCGGTGGTACCGAAGAAGCTCTTGGCAGTATATCTACATTATCGGTGGAACCAATTTCCCCCATCTCAGACAGATCGTAGTTGCAATCAGAAACTTGGCAAAGTTATTCTTGACCATTTTGTTGACGAAAGAGATTTTCAGAAAGTTTCAATAGATTCAAAAAGATTTGCAATGAATTTTCAAAAGGATTTGCAATGAATTTTCAACTAGATGGAGATTGGGTGGTTCCAAGAAAGCATGCAACTATAAGATGAACCAATCAAGATACTTCATCTAGATGATGGTCGGTGACTAGGTCACCTATATTAGAGTATGTTGACTTAGGAGCCAAGTAAGAATACTTGATCATAGGTCACACTCATCGTTAATCTCAAAATGGGATTACCATTTTTTGTTTAAGCATTTTAATGTTTTCATATCACTTTGAATTGCTTTAACTCATGACTTGGCGTAAAGCTTCTTCAAGGATATGATCACATACCTTGGCGTGATGTAGATGACATAGCGTGTAGGTGGACTTGTTGTGGATGCTCTAAGTTGATGCAGATCATCTTGAGTTGGGAGCAATCCTTCTTTTCTTTGAAACTAGGTCCCCCTACAAGGGTTAGTCATGTAAGGAAGAACATAATATATCCAAATGACAAGAGTGAGATTGTCATCATATGTATGTCAAGGATATGTCTCGAGTTGTCTTGTTCCTCCATCACAACGTAGGGTTCTTGATACTTGGTCAAGACAAAATTGCTTTCGATGTGAGTTGTTGGCAATCTTGTGGAATGTAATTCATCGAAGTACCTACAAAAGGTTATGCAATACAAGGGAGCATAAATTTCCAAGATATAGGATTTGATCAATCATTAGTAACAAGGAATAGTCATATAAGCTCATGCCCTTGCATGCATCCGAGTGAGTCTAGCTAAAGTTTGAAGCATCAATGATGTTCAACTCACTCCTCAAGTGACAAAACACTTTCTCATCAAGTGGCTTGGTAAATATATCGGCCAATTGCTTGTTGGTGTGAACATGTTTGAGATTAATGTCCCCTTTAGCAACATGATCACGAATGAAATGATGATGAACTTAAATATGTTTAGTTCGAGAATGTTGCACGGGATTATGAGCAATCTTAATAGCACTCTCATTGTCACACAACAATGGAACATGTCTCACATGGATTCCATAATCCTTAAGAGTTTGAGTCATCCATAATAACTGCGCACAACATGATCTGGCGACAATGTATTCTGCTTTGGCGGTGGATAGAGATACCGAGTTTTGTTTCTTGGATGACCAAGACACAAGAGATCTACCAATAAATTTACATGTACCCGAGGTTGATTTTTTATCAACCTTGTCTCCGGCATAGTCCGAGTCGGAATAGCCAACAAGGTTAAAATAAGATCCCTTGGGATACCAAATGCCAAAGTTTGGTGTATGTATCAAGTATCTCACAATTATTTTCACGGCCTTAAGATGACACTCTTTAGGAGCGGCTTGATATCAAGCGCACATGCACACACTAAGCATGATATCGGGTCGGAACGCACATAGATATAGCAATGAACCGATCATTGATCGATAAACCTTTTGATCAACCGGTTTGTCCTCCTTGGTAAGGTCAACATGTCCACTAGTAGGCATAGGAGTTTTCATACCTTTACAATCTTGCATGTTGAAATTCTTGATCAAGTCCTTGATATACTTGGTTTGAGAGATGAATGTTCCTTCTCTCGTTTGCTTGATTTGCAAACCAACGAAAAATTTCAGCTCACACTTCATAGACATCTCATACTTCTCGGACATCAACCTTCCAAATTTCTCACTAAAATGTGGGTTAGTAGATCCAAAGATAATATCGTCCACATAAATTTGGCACACAAATAATTCACCGTTAACTATTTTAGTGAACAAGGTTGCGTCAATTTTACCAATTTCAAAACCCTTTTCAATAAGAAACTTTGTTAAGCATTTGTACCAAGCTCGTGGGGCTTGCTTAAGACCATAGAGAGCTTTACGAAGCTTGTAGACATGATTAGGTTTCTTAGGGTTCACGAAACCGGGGGGTTGTTTAACATAGACCTCTTCCTCAATTTCACCATTTAGAAATGACTTTTGATATCCATTTGGTAAAGAGTAATATCATGGTGATTGGCATAGGCAAGAAGTATACGAATAGCTTCAAGTCTATCAACGGGGGCATAGGTCTCACCGTAGTCCATACCTTCGTCTTGAGTGTAGCCTTGAGCTATGAGACGTGCCTTGTTCCGTACCACTTGGACATCTTCGTCTTGCTTGTTCCAAAACACCCATTTTGTTCCAATGATGTTTTGCTTGTCCTTGGGCTTCTCCACTAGTGTCCACACTTCATTCCTCTCGAAGTTGTGTAGCTCCTCGTGCATGGCAGTCACCCAATCCGGGTCTTCAAGTGCTTCTTCCACCTTCAAAGGCTCAATGCTAGAGATAAATGAGTAATGCTCACAAAAGTTAGGTAAACGAGTTTTAGAGCGAGTTATTCTCCCGGTTTGTATGTTGCCGAATATTTGCTATAAGGGATGATTTTTTTCACTCTTGCTCGAACTCTTGGTAGCTTTTGTTTGTTGGATGGTGGAGCTTCCTCCTCATCATCATCTTCTTCTTCATTGTTGTTGAAGGTGTCGTTTCCTTGAGGTAATGGTGAAGGAGGTTGTGGTGGATCATCACGATAAACTTCCTCCTCCTCTTCATCTTGTCGTGTACCGCTTTTGGATGTCTCCATGTCATTTTGTGGTTCGCCTTGATGCGAGGTAGGAGATTCCACTTGTGTAGATGAAGTGATTTCCTTCACCTTCATGGGACGAATCTTGCCGATGGACAAATCTTTAATGGCTTCCGAAGGTTCCTTATCTCCTACATCATTTGGCAATTGTTCGACTTGCGAACCATTAGATTCATCAAACTTCACATCTACCATCTCTTCAACTTTTCGAGTGAAGTTGTTGTAGACACGATAAGTGTGAGATTTTGATCCGTAACCGAGTAGGAAACCTTCATGATATTTAGGAGCAAATTTAGAACGACGATGCTTATCAAGAATGTAACACTTTGAGCCAAACACCCGAAAGTATCCTACTTGAGTCTTGTTACTGGTGAGTAGCTTGTATGTCATTTTACCGAGAAGTTTGTGTAGGTAGAGTCGGTTTGTAGCATGACAAGCTGTTTCCACGGCTTCCGCCCAAAAGTGTCTTAGCGTCTTGTATTCGTCGAGCATCGTTCTAGCCATCTCTATAATAGTCCGGTTCTTACTCTCAACGACTCCATTTTTTTGAGGTGTGTACGTAGCCGAGAACTCATGTGAAATCCCTTCTTCATCAAGAAAGGTATCCACATTGGTGTTCTTGAACTCCGATCCGTTGTCGCTCCGAACTTTCTTGATCTTCACTTCAAATTGATTTTGAGTCTTGCGAGCGAAGTTCTTGAAGATCTTTTGCACCTGAGACTTATCATCAAGAAAGAATACCCACGTAAATCTGGAAAAATCATCAACTATAACTAGACCAAAGGAATTTCCACCGAGGCTCTTGTAAGCATTGGGACCAAAAAGATCCATATGAAGCAACTCGAGTGGTCTCCTAGTAGTCATGATGTTCTTTACGGGATGACTTCCACCTACTTGTTTTCCTGCTTGACTAGCACTACAAAGTCCATCTTTGTCAAAGATAACATCTTTAACACCAAGTATATGATCACCTTTGATGAGCTTGTCTAGATTACGCATACCAACATGTCCTAGCCTTTTATGCCAAAGCCAACCTTTAGAAGATTTTGCAATAAGACAAGTACGAGGTTTGGATCTCTTAGTGAAGTCAACAATGTATAGATCACCTCTACGGAAACCGGTAAAGACCATGCTATGATTATCTTGTCGAAACACTTGGCAAACAACTTTAGTAAATAGCACATTGAAACCGAAGTCGGCTAGTCTAGATACGGAAAGAAGATTGTAGCCAAGGGATTCAACATGCATGACATTTTGAATGGAGCTATCATGAGATATGGCCACATTACCATGACCGAGTACCTTACTTTGGAGTTGTCTCCAAAAGTTATATACCTTCGTGGTCCATGGTTTGGTGTGATCTCTTGAAACATGTATCTATCTCCGGTCATGTGATCGGTGCATCCACTGTCGAGAATCCACTCTTTTCCTCCGGACATGTAATCCTTGAAGTTCGCCATGAGACTTAGATTCTTCATAGTCTTCTCATACTCGATGTCGAACAACTCATCGTCATCATAGTAGCCATGTTCCACATTGTCATCATCAAGTGGGATATCCTCGTCATAAGAGAGAAGCGGTTCGTTAGAATTATGATTATGACAATGTTCAAGATTATGAATGCGGATGGCTTCAACGATAATATGGTTGATAGTTATGACATCTCCTTGAGCACGCATGAGGTCTCTAAGCTCGAAGAGATAGTCATCGAAATTAGGATCACTAGGTTTCATCTTGTGAAATGCAATAGTTTTATGGAGAATGACATCAAGATTTTTCAAAGAGTACTTTGGATATCTATTCTCTAAATCATTCCACAAAGTATAAGCACACTCAAAGTTTCTCATTTGATCACACACAATTCTTGGCAATCCTCTAATGATAAGATTAACAATTCTAAGATTACGAAGCATGTCAATTTCTTCTTTGTGTGAAGGATGTAAGGGATCAATGGGAGGCACATAAGGGCTCTTAACACACTTGCTCAAATGGAATTCATTAAATAGATTAAGCATCTCATATTTCCATTGACTATAGTACTCCCCATCGAGAATGGGCACTCTACAACTAAGACTCCCCAAACTAGACACATCCATCTTCCTCCAACGATGATGAAACCAAGGCTATGGAGACCAAAGCTCTGATACCAATTGTGGGATCGAGAAAGGACGTCTAGAGGGGGGGGGGGGGTGAATAGACTAATTGACAAATTAAAAATCTAACCTTTTCCCAATTTTAATGGTTGGCATATTTTAGCAATTCTAACAAGTCTAGTGCACCCTACACATGCAAGTCATCAATTATAGCCGTGGAAAGTAAAGACAAGCACATGTAAGAAAGAGTAGAGATAGGAAGATCGAACACAATTGGAGACATGAAGATTTTTCCCGTGGTTCCGATAGGTGGTGCTATCGTACGTCCACGCTGTGGAGACTTCAACCCACAGAGGGTAGCGGTCGTGAGAGTCCACGGAGGGTTCCACCCGTAAGGGTCCACAAAGTAGCAACCTCGTCTATTCCATCACGGCTTATGTCCACGAAGGACTATCCTCACTATGGGTATATCTTCACGAAGTAGGCGATCTCCTTGCCCGTACAAACTTCTTGGTTCAACTCCACACACAAAGACGGAGGCTCCCAAGCGACACCTAACCAATCTAGGAGACACCACTCTCCAAAAGGTAATAGATGTGGTAACAATGATGAACTCCTTGCTCTTGTGCTTCAAAAGATAGTCTCCTGAACACACAATCACTCTCTCACAGATTTGGCTTGGTAGAAGAGGTTGATTGGGTGGAAAGTAACTTGGGGAGGATAGAAATCAAGATTCATATGGTTGGAGTGGAAGATCTTGATCTCAACACTGAGTAGGTGGCTCTCTCTCAGAAAATTGGATGGGGCAAGTGTTGTTCTGTTCTGAGTGCTTCCTCTACGAGTGAGAGGTAGGTGGAGGGGTATATATAGGCATCTCCAAAAATCTAACCGTTACAACATTATTGCCCAACTCGGTGAAATCGAACCAAAAACTCGGTTGCACCGACTAGTGCAAAATGTAGCAAGTTTTGGCATTTCAGGTGAGACCGATATATAAGTCTTAGTGTGACCGAATTGGCTGACCTAGGCACTTTCCAAATCTTGGTGAGACCGATTTTCAAAACTCGGAAATTACGATTATTAGGAATGGGTTACCCAAAAGTTGGTCATTGGTTTCGGTTTCACCGAAAGTGAAAGTTGGTGTCACCGAGACCTTAGGGTTTGGCTTAGGATCTGTCTAGGGTAAAACTCGGTAGGGCCGAATCTGAAAACTTGGTGGCACCGATTTTGAGTGGTAGGGTTTTGTTAGTGCATCTAGTGCCCCTTAGTGATTTTGGTGTATTGAAGACTTATAGGTTAAGAGACTAATGCGTTTGTAAGTGTACACAGGCTCTATAAGTCGCTGAGGAGTTTGATACATTCGGAGATTATCGACCCCTAAAAATGTATGTCTTCAACTGAAGACTTTGGTGAAGACTTTGCTGAAGACTTTGGTATTCCCTGAAGACTTTGAAAAAGAAGAAGTTGGTGTGACGTTGAAGATATGAACGAGGACTATGAAGCGTGAAGACTTTTGTTTTCGTAGTTTCATTTCCTTTCTTTGAGTCATAGGAAACACCGTACTGTTAAAGGGGGCTGAGGTAATACTAAGGAAAAATTTCAACTGATGCTCAACTCAAAAGCCTCAACCTATCCAATCCTTCGAGTGAAGCCTTTGGAAATCTCTTGCAGTTCAGTCAAGTTCTTCAGTGACAGAGACGATGATCTTCTGGTCTCTGAGGAAATTGGTCTGACTGAGGAGTTAGGATTTCGCCAGTGCGAATTGCCTACAAGTGAGGAATATGATAAGCCTGAGGACTTTCATGGTTCGAAATTCCGACCGTTGCTGTGCTAAGTGCCAGCTGTCCCCAATCATCCTATCCACATAACGGTCATATCATTGGGGGCATTTATGTCTTATCATGTCGGGTTGCACCCTGGCTATAAATAGCCAGCCCCCACAACCACTAGTTGGTTGGCTGCTCCCAGAGAGAACTCACACTTGTCATTTGAGAGCATCCCATTCCTCGAGGACTTTGAGAGAAAATCATCAGCGAGGAAAAACCCCAAACCAAACCACCAAACCCAAAGTGATTGAGCATCACTAAAGAAATTGTTCCTGTGTGGAACCGACGCATGTTACCTTTGAAGACTGTGTATCTTCTAGACGGTTAGACGTCATGGTCTAGTGCATCCTGCAGTCAATTGGGGATCACGAAGTGACCTTGGTCTAAAGCATCCAGCAGTCAATTGTGGATCGCCGGGTGACCAGTTTGTGAGGGTTTTGGAAGTCTACCCTGAAGACTTACCACGAGTGTTGGGCGAGGTCTGTGTGACCTTAGCTCAAGGAGAATACGGTAAGGACTGTGTGTCCTGGGACTGTGTGTCTTCTGGTTTAAATACCAGGCCGCTCCAAACCAGACGTACGACTGTCACAACAGTTGGAACTGGGTCATCAAATCATTGTCTTCATCGAGCTACCTGCTTCTATTTCCTCAACCCTTCCATTTCCTCGTATACTTGTTGATGAAATTGATCGTTACTATTTGAAGAATTTGACTGAAGACTTTCTCAATTTCCTCACCTCAAATTCTTCAAGCTACCTTGTTCCTCACCTGCTTATCCTGTATCACGCCATCTGTAATCTGTGCATGCTTTATTTCATCATGATGACTATGCGATCGCTATGCTTCGTATGCACTTGAGTACTTATTCCGCTGCTAGTTATTCATCACATTTCAAATTCCTCAAGTTGAAATTCCTCAGTGATGAATTTGTAAAAATCGCCTATTCACCCCCCCTCTAGTCGATATAACGCACTTTCAGGTTTAGACAGAGAATTTTTTGGGAGAATTTCATGTGTATTTTTGGTGGCTAAATCTAAGCACTTGAGCAACCAGATCATCATAGATACCTCATCCCCTTTTAATAGTATTGGCTTTCCTATGGACTCAAAAGTGAATTCTCACAAAATGGAAATTGTAGAGTCTTCAAGCTTGATGTCTTGCCAATCCTATTCCTTTCCTTCTTCTTCTTTCCTTGGGTTTCTCCACACATTCCATGGCCAATCCTCTCTGTGGACTTCATCTGAAATAAACTAGGTAAAACTATTAGTCCAAGAGACAATGTATGTTGTCATGAATTATCAAAACCTCCAAGGGAGCATAGGTGCTTTCACCATCGTCCAAAGACACCTAGCTAGGACACCCTAGGGATTTACCAGATTTAGCTTGAACAGTGTGGTTGCTAGCCCTGACTTGGCCCAAATCAGGAAGGCATGACATGAGGGTGGATCCTGTCGAATCTGACTTGTGGTAGTATGGATTGGGTCTTGTGGGATGACGGGGCCGCCATAGCTCAAATCTTCATGTTGGTGCAGGTGAGCTGTCTACCTCTATCAATTGATGCTTAGGGTGTGTGTATGCTCAACTTGGCGAAAGCCTATTTCTGAGTGGAGCTGATGATGGTGACACCTGTGGGAGCCACTAACCTTCTTGGAGGCATCTATGTGATGTTAATTTCCTCACCATCTTCGCGACTTCGGGGAAATTCTTGTTCCAGGTCCGCCCGACACTTATGATGGCTGCTCATCCGCGTGATGTCGTCTCATTTAATTGGTTGGGTAACTGCTCGCTGCGAAGGTGTCGGTGGTGGTGGTGCAACTGGCTTGGGGTCGATGATGGTGTGTGTTGTTGTGTATGTTGGGATCTGGCAACAACACCGATGCGTGTTGTGGGGCTGCCATCTAGTGCCCTATGTGTTGGTCGCAATACGGTGGTCTCCTCGTCTCGCCATACGAGCCTTCTAAACTCTAGGTCTGACCACAGCTTGTCTCCTTTGTTGTCGCTAACATGAGGTTGTGTGTGAACTCCATTTACACCCCGTCATGGACCATGACCTCCCCGATAGAGATATTTTTCCTCCGAAGCACTCTCTCTAAGCATGCCATCGCTAATTCCCACCAAATGACCCCTTCCAATGGTGAATTGGCATTCTCTCTATGCATGGGTGTTGAGCCCGAGTCTACCTTGTCGTCATGTAATGACCCAGATCCTGATAAGTACTTGAATCTCAGTGCTTTATGTGCTAGTCCCTGGATCAGTTGCTAGCACACAGAATACATGATGAAATACCAAGAAAATCAAATATCACGAGTATTACATCGTAGATCCAGTCTTTATGACATTTACATACATAGCTAAAGTCTAGCTTATAATAGAATACAATGAAAATACATTATTATCTTGTGGTGTGCATCCCGTCACATGCAGAAGTTGATTATAGACATCGTAACCCTAATTCGTAATCCTCACTTGTCCTTCATAAGTCCTACAATATGATACATTGCAGCCACAAGGGTCAATACATTTAATGTATTTGCAAGATTCACCAGAATGCATAAGAAACCTAGTCAAGCTTTTGGGCTAAGTGTATGGTGATTTCTCTTGCATAAAGCAATGTAGATTTATCCTATCTTTGTAGTAACTCTAATATACTTTTACATACTGAATCCACCACAGTTCTAGAACCACTGTCTCAACATAATGACATCAACCATTATTTATTTTCTGAACAGTAACATCCACCATTGGTTGTTCCCAAGCAGTTATCTATCACCTTGTTCAATCCGACAAGTTGTAGTTAAGATAAATGGTGATCGGATCTTTTAGACAACCCCCAATCAAGTTGTTCAATGTTTTCCATATATAACCAAGGAAAGCGGCTAATCATGATAATTTTTTATGCCCTCAATAGTTTTGTGTACTTTACTCACAAGATCTAGTTTAACCATACTCCTACTAAAGTCAAGTGTAGATTATCCGGGTAGACCAAGATAAGACCTTTGGGAGGTAGTAGCTCGTACTCCCTTGGCAGACACATACATCCTACAATCTAAGTACATCTGCTAGTCTGTCGAGTCGGGTTTCATGAAATTTACTTAGCCAAGACATAGTCCATAATGACTCACAGTTACACATGGAAGTTTTTTTGAGAACATTACACATGGAAGTTACTTAACTTGGAAACAAATAATCTCTTTGAGTCCCGATGGTAGACCAAAAGTGTGCATCCCAGCGGGCACGCATTTAGCTGGTGGAGGCTCTAAGTTTAATTTTGCGTAAAGCAAATTTTGTCCTATATCAAATTAAATTAACGAAGTTCATGTCATCATTGAGGTGGTTCCTCCAATTCAATGCAAGCCCAAATTATTATATAACCCAATTCATTTAATTAAATATGATGAGATCACTCAATATTTTCACTTCTAGACGCTCAAGTTGTCAATAACCGAGGACACGAATAATCGATTACTTTTACACTTTCCAGAGGTTTGCACATTTCTCCTCACAAGACTCGATCACCTCCTTTGTAGTCCTCGCACTACCTGGTGTTTGAGAACTGAAAGACCAAGACATAGTCTTTCAGAGAGCTTCCCTTAACCTTGGTAGTGCTCATGCCAACTATAACCCACTACCTCTTGTAGCACTACCTGGCAAGAGTTACTACAAAGATTGACTAAGTCAGGGCCCATAAGGACTTGTGGCTACACACGTAAGCTTCTAGGTGATGAAGTATCGCTTGATCCCTTTGAAACTGGGTGGCTTTTCACGAAAAAGTAATCACTGTGTACTCTAGGATACTCGGCCAAATCCCCTGTCGCTGTGATGAAGAAGAATAGGTGAGGCCTTTCCAACAACATGCGCGATGGCGAGGTAAGAAGGTTGGTGGAATAAGGGATCGGTAGGGGGCTCACCGGTGTCGAGTTCTTTCGACGAAGAAGGTATGATTGTTGATAATGGTTCGGCGCATGCGAGCTCTCGGGAAGGTTTTGGCATTGGGGTTCTAGGGAAACGAACAAGGAGTGGTCCGGTATTTCTATGGGCACAGTCTTTGGCAAGGGGAGGGGTTGGGGATCGAATCTCGAAAGAAACGGTCACTTTTATTTTTGTTTTGCTTAATAGCTATTTGAGTTGGTTTCAAATAGTATTTATTGGTAAAAGTTATAGCATGTCGGCAACCTGTATTTTGTGCATACCTCGTCCTATTTTTATTGCAAATATGTTATGCGCCTAACATGAGGAGGAAGCACAAAACAAAGCATGCAGTTCTACAACTCCAAAAGAAAAGATGACGTAGCATACGACCACCAGGTTCATACGCGTGCTCGTATGAGCTCGTGGCCGCAAGCACCCTAAGGACTAGAGAGAAAGACGGCTTATCGCACGAGCGCATGTGCATGTACATGCGATCCTATGACCTGGCAACCACAACGAGCATCTTCACCGAGCGCAAGACAGCGTACCGTACGAGCGCTCATGCTCGTACGTGCGCTCGTATGCCATGTCCACCCAAGCAAAGAGATTTCTAGAGCAAAAGACGGCGTACCATATGAGCGATTGCGCTCGTACCCACGCTCGTATCAGAGGTGACGGTGGGCATTGATTACTAGATTTCATGAGGGCGCAACGTACGACCGTGCTCGGTCGCACGTGCGCTCATATGAGGTAGGGAAACCTTCCAATTGATTCATTTTAGACATATGAGGTCGACGAAGTGTTTTCTAAGTGATCATTCATTTTCTTGATAGTGCTAATTACCTATGGAACTCCATAGCCAATAATTCTTTGTTGCAACTATGTTTTCCTTTATTACTTTTTGTTGGTTTGGTATACAGACTCCGTACATATATTGGATCAATGATTTTATTTCATGTGCTATTTTTGCATGGGTTTGGACCTTATGTTGTGATGCGTACGATCTGGTGCCAACTATATAAAAGACCCACACAAGCCACTTGGTTGCTTCATCATGACGAACTTCACCAACAAGTTCGAACATCGGTTAAACAAAAGTTGCTTGGTAGTGAGTTTCTCACCTTTGTGATGATTAAACCCGGGCAAACATGGGTCTGTCTAGGTTTTAGGTCGGGCTTATCAAAGTTCGACCTTCCTTTCTCAAGCACGAGCTCGGTCCGAAGGCCGAAATACACTATGTTGTCAAGCCCGAGCCCGGCCTGAAATCAAGCCCAAAGCCCCAAGCCCAACCCGAAAGCTATTTTTTAGTGTGCACGCGTGCAAGCCCGGCCCGAAGCTCGAAAGGCCAACCCGAATGCATAAAATGAGAAGCCCGAGCTCGATCTGAACAACCATCTGGGCTGCAAAACAAGGCATGAGCCCGGCTCGAACGGCAAGCCCGACGCGACCCGGGTTTTTTGGGTCGGGCTCGTGTCGGACTACGCATGCCCGGGTCTGGTGAGGATATCTCCATAATTAGGCACCTAGGAGATGCACACTTGTAATTTTATCTTGTCTCACTTGCATTTCAACAAATATAGGAGGGTCGACGCTCCTATACCTAGTTTATCATCTTGAGTGTGGTGCTTAGGTTGACGAGTTAATCTTTATGAGGCATACATACATACATACATACATACATACATACATATATATATATATATATATATATATATATATATATATATATATATATATATACATACATATATATACATATATATATATATATTATGTATATATATATATATATATATATATGGGAGCTATTCTGTTTCGCATAACAGAATATTATTTTGTTACTATTGTTGAACTGACGAATTCGAGCGGTTGGACTGATGCTTTCATTTTCTCGAACCGACGAATTGCGAATTTTTTTCATCGGAACAGGGCGTGTAATATATCATTGGAGAGCTCTTGACATCTACATTAAATTCATATATGACATTTTTGCAAAATCCTCATGGTTTAAGAGCAGTTTAAAAAAAATGTTGTTTCAAATTCGAAAACGCGAATCGTATTTTTGACTTGATTTTCGAATGGTTTGTCTGAATTGAGCAAATGAGATGGCGTTGGAAAGCTGGTGAAAAAACGCATCTTCCATGTATAGAATAGTTTTTCAAATTCTATATGATTTAAAAGTAATTTGAAAAACTGTGAAATTCTAGGTGAAACGTATTTTCGCTATTTTTTGCAAACAATTTGTTGGATTGATACAATTGATATGGGATTGGAAAGCTATGGAAAATTCGCGACTTTTTCGTATCTAAAGTTTTTTCTAATTCCTTACGGTTTAAATTCAAATTCGAATATGGTCAAAGTTGGTTTCAAACGTGATTTTTTTTAAAGTTTGTCGAAATGGGGCAAATAATATACCATTGGAAAGCTATAAAAAATGAAAACTTAGTTATGTTGAACATTTTCTCAAATTCGCAACCGTTTAAGAGCAATTTTGAATACGGTGAGACCTATCGTGGTGTTTTCCGTCCGAAAAACAGAGTATTTGTATTGATCTATGTGTGTGTTTGTACCGAGGTATTTTTCATAGAGTAATTTTGAATGGTTCTAAAAAAGTACTTGAACTGATGATATCGTCGTCCCCGAACTTGCATGGTTTATATCGTTGAACGGAATGATAAATTTTTTAAAAACAAAATGTTGCTTGCTTTTTTTGAACTCATTTTTTGTAACGATGTTTTGGACTTCTCCGTTTTGTGACTCGAACTGCCCTAAGTATCCAGATCAAACTGATGTGGAGATGACTGCCAGTGGGATGCAAGGCTAGGGTGGTGGCAGGATGCTGGCGCGACATGCGGCGACGGGAAGTGGGGGCGGCGCCCAGCGGTGGGAAGCTGCAGCGGCGCATGGCGTCCGCGCATGGTGGCGGGATGCGGGGGCGGTGCGCGCTGGCGAGAGGTGAGAGGCGGGGGTGGCATGTGGCGGCGGCGTGCGGTGGTGAGAGGTGAGAGGCGGGGGCGGCAAGAAGCGGGGGCGGCGAAATGTGAGGGCGGCGCATGGCGGCGGGAAGTTGGTTCCATAGTTTCTAATAGGCGCGCACTATATAGGGCCCGATAGTAACAAAATATTATTCTGTTACTAGTCCTGTATTCTAGTTCATTCTTTGTGTTACGAAAAAATGGAAAATTGCAAAACAACAAAAGCACAAAATACCTCGTTTTTCTTCTAGTTCATTCTCAGCAGGTCCTATTGGACGGTAGCCGTTGTATCACAATAAGGAGACCAAAATGAAGCAAGGTCCATGTCTATTAAGGGAAAGGTCATATGCGCCTCAACGGTAAAAATGTCTAATCCTTCCTTAATATTAAGCTTGGGGAGGTAACAACTTCTCATGCTCACTTTTAATAACTGCACTTTTTTTTACTTTCGTATTTTTCCGTAGTTTAGTATTGCAAAGTTCTAAGCGTGGGGAGGTTACTTGTGCATGTGTAGTATCTGTGCAATGCTCTTGATCATAAGGTTTTAATGCATTAGTGTGTCCTGCTATTTTGACATGCTTGCTTTGCATTTGTTTTACTTAGCATGCGGAAATTTTGTTATCTTCTGAAAAAACATTACCATGTTCTTTTATACAAAAACCCAATAAAGGAGCCCTTTGAACGATTGCCTTTCTTTCACCTAATTATATAAGCTGGAGACTCTAGTGGTGGCTTGATTAGCGATTGAATGATTGTTGAGGCTTTTTGCCGATGAATCCAAAATCTTTGGTTGATCCGAGACGTGCAACGGGGTTATCCCCGCCAAACTATCTCCACGGGGTACTTAGCTTTTGAGTCTTATTCAATATGAAACCACAATACTCTTGTGTAGTCTTGAGTTGTTTATGACCAAAGCAAGTTTGAAGCCTTTGCATTTCCGTTCATCTTTTTTGCCAGCCTCTACGGTACCGTGCATTGCCCACTCTCAAATTGAGATTTGGCGCAAACTTCATAGGTACATCCAAACCCGTGGGAGGACTTTCTCTTGTTCTCCTACACATAAAACAGCACATCGCCTCAAAACAGCCACCACACCTACCTGCATGGGATTTTCATAGCCATTCAGGGCATATCGCCATGCACTATCATCATCTTATATTACATGACTACAGATATATTTTCATTTGTCTTGCATGATCATAGTATGGCTAGCTCGATATTTTTACGGCTTATCCATTTTTTGATGTCTATGCTAGGCACGATCATTGCACATACGGTTACACTCTTATAGGCATTATTCATATAGAGTTTCTCTCATGTTTTAAGTTTTGAGTTATGATTACTTCATTTGAAGTGTGTCAATAGAAAAGTGTAGCATTCATCATTGTAAGATGTTGCTTCTACCAATACAAAAAAAAGAAAAATAATAAAAATAATAAAAGATGCAGCACGGAGGTGCCACAAAAAAGGTGATGAGGATAGAAGGAGCAAGACCATTATAATTTTTTGGATTGACCACTTCATCCATTGTAAAGTAGACAGTTTCATGATCTACCCGTTTCATACTAGTGGGGAACTTACAATATAGAACTTGGCTTGTATATTCCGATGATGAGCATCCTTAAATTTTCGAGGTCTTCATGATCAAGCAAGTTGGATGCACCCCCGCTTAGTCCATATGAGAGTGTTCATATATTCATAGCTTCGTCTTCATCCTAGTTGCATGGCGAACCCTACTCGTTGTGTTGACAACGATCATATGGCCTTCTCCTGCCTAGTGGTCAACTGCGTTGATGGAAGACTTTTTTTATTTCTCAAAACCCCAACCATTTTCTATTTCCCCTTAAGTGCGAAGCATAGGCTTGCGCTCAGTGCTACATAGGTAGTTGAGCGGTTGAATAACTCAGACATACGATCTTGCTATTGTACGTGGTATTCCTTGGGTTGGTGTTTTTGAAGCGATTGTTGATACATGCTTTCTTTTGTCTATGATAGTCACTGTTGTGTTCCTGGCATAATATTGACATTCTCTCTAAACCTTTGTCAACAGGAATTTGGGCTCCAGAAAAATAGTTTCTTCTTTCTCAGTCTCCATGGCAACGGAACAAAGGGGATAGCTTGTATCACTCACTTGCTGGTTAACTTTTGCATGCTTGCACGATGAACATGGATATCACTTTTGGGGTTTGATTCAATGTAAGCTCTAGAGTTGGTAGTAATGAGCTTTTGGTAGTCAACCTTCTTACTCGAGGACGAGCAAGGATTAAAGAGGGGGTTGATGCCTCTATATTTTACGAATTTTTAGAGCTTATTTGTTGCATGTTCTCTCTATATATTATGTCCCATTGAACCAAATATTTGTCCATTATGCATGATTATCGATTTTTGCACTATTCCTTGTCAGCATTGCATATTTAGTCTTTTATTTGGTTTTTTGTGTGTCTACGGGTGTTTTGGAGCAACCCAGGACCAAGCACGATGAAGGACCAAGGATGGGCTCAATACGCAGGACTTACAGTACCATACTTAGGCGTTTCAGAAGGCGGATAAAGTGAATTTTTTTCAACGTGCTCCAAATCAAGATCTAAGACCAGAAATGGATCGGCGTCGCTGTGGCAATCCAACAGCCCAAGAACATCAAAATCGGAGTATGTATGAATAAATGGCGATCAGACCACCGGAAGAGGCCTAAATAAAAGATGGTGTACTATACGACCCCACTTGGTCATATGGACGCTCGTATGAGGTGATTTTGGCTCTGACAGTTGCCCTTTAAGACGAGATTCTTCGCCAGTTTCGCTCCCTTTTGATCCCACGAGATCCTTGGAAAAAAGGAAGGGTTGGGGAGAGGACAAGGCTCATCTAGAGCCATTGGATGCATCTGATCAACGAAGGAGACCGAGGAGGCGTCCTATATATGCACCTACAACCCTATCTGCCACCATCTCGAATCTTCATTCATCAACACACATCCAAGTTCATCTCCGTTACTGCTCCATCCACCACCATAAAAGAGGGACAAGATCAAGGGAAGAAGAGGAGGTTCCACCACCGTGAGCGTCAGCGCCATCATCATCACCACCATCGTCGGCGCCACCACCATGCCTTCTCTCTTCACCGGCTCGATGTCAGCTTGTCAGTTGATCCTCATTTATGTTTGAATAGTTTTATTTGTTCGGGGGTATACGTATGAACTCGTTTATAATTAGAATTATTGTTCCCAAGCGATGCAGTATGCTTTTGTTCATGATCGAGTTAGTATCCTACACGAGTGTTTAGCGGAGGCCTCGCTCGCATTATCTACATGATTGGTCGTGGAGGAACTAGAAAGTTTAGGAAATTAGAGGTGTTAGTAAAAGCTACAATTTCGAGTCTTTGAAATTGATAAGGGAGTAACTGGTAAACCCACATCCTGCTGCGTCCACGGGGAAACCTTTAATTGACCACATGTGATAACCGGCGTGGGGAAGGTATGGTTGGTGGCGTATATGGCATGAAATCTACATTAGAGTAGAACATGCTATATATCGGGAAACACCCATTTAGGATAGAATAGAGAGTGTTTGCTCCGCACATGTTGCGCATGTCATATTTGTCGTAATCACTTCTGAACTCTCAAGAACACTTTACTTCTCAAGCATTCTCTCTACTAATTTAGTCTCTTTTTATTATTGTTTCTACCTTCTACTTCGTAGTGTAGTAAACACCCACCTAGTTTTCCTAGCAACTTATAGAGTAGGCTATTTTCAAACTCTTGTTTGAGTGCGTACGTAGGTGCTTAAGTGACATCATAGTTGCGGGGTTTGTAGTGCCTTCTTTTCCACTCTATGCAGGGTTGACACTTGACTTATTACGATAGTGCTACAACAACCTTGTGCACTTGCAGGTCATCAGACGATAGTGTGGGGTGCGAGCAGAGGGCTTTTACCGAAGGGGTTACTAATAGGGCATGGTCGCGAGGTCGGTTATCTACTAGGGGTGTGGGAACCGTGCAGATCATGCATGACATGCACTGGATTGTGAGAGCAAGATTCCCAGATGGAGCATAACGATGTTATCATGGCGCGACGACATGCCATGGATCTCCTTCAAATCAGACGACTGTGGTGACTCCATACTAGTTGGACAGCAAAATGGGTCGTGGGCCGGCCCGCAGCACTGGTCGCGCGCATATGCGTAGGATGGAGGTAGGACTTGCTGGGTTAGGCCTTAGGATAGGGCTAGAATCAGTTAACTTTTTCTCATTTTATACTTTTTTCCTTTTTAAATTTCAATTTGATTTACATATCAAATTGGATCCAATCCTTTTCAGCAAAAATGTCACATGGTTCTGAATAATATTTGGGTCTTAGTAAATTTACATTCCAGCCCAAGATTAATTAATTAAATTTGTTACCCTATCTGGGACATTCCATTTATTACCTAAATTCTATTTAGGATTCAATTAAATTCCAAAAATAAATTTAGGGTTTCAATTAATATTTTGGGTATTAGGGAAAATTATTTCTTGCCCAAAATATTAAACACAAGGATCACACACATTTTGGCTTTATAAATAATTAGAGTTCTGGATAATACCAAAATTATTCCGAGTAACAAATAATAATAAATAAAATCCTAGTCAAATCTAGCTTTGAACAATCAATCACAAGCAAAAATAATAATAATTTACCCTATTTTAAATATTCACATTCCAAAAGTGGATTTTTTTTTTGGGTTGTCACGCGTCATTCTCCCCTCTCCACGTGCAAGACCACCCTAATGGTGGGTCTTGGATTGCTCGGGGATGGTAATGGTGCAACTCCTCTTTTAATAGAACATTGTGTTAACCGATGTGGGCGGTTTCGGCGTTGTTGCTGTTGGTGTGCTCTCCGGAGAATTATGAGTTTGCCTGCATGCTGACTTCTGTCGTTCTATCTTGCCTTGTCAGCCTTTCTCTTTTGCTTGTGGTGCCATGTATTTGCTTGTGACATAATCGGTTTGCATCCCTCAACGACCTATGCTTACGTGATTGATCCTTGCTTTGCTTTGTAACCCTGTACCTGTTTTTTTTTCGCGTTTTCACCGTTACTCTGTATGGTTTCCGGCCCCGTTTTTCAGAAAAAAGGGGCCATTTTTTTCGGTTGTCAATCTGGTTTGCCTCGTAAACCGGATCAATAGTTTTCGATCCGATTTCTCACATACCAATCTCTTTTTGAATTGAGGTCAATATACAGGTGGGAATTTAGTGAGCCATTTTATGCAATGAGTTTTTCTTTGCTCAGACTAATTCATTTTTGGCGATGCTTGCCAACTCACGGTCAACCCAAAGTTGAGCATTTCTTTGTCCGTTGAACATCCCATCACACCAAAACGACCCAACCAAGGGCGCAGTGGCCATCCTGCAGTGCTGAAAGCCAGGGACCTCTCGCGCTCTCACTATTAGGTTTGTCTTAGAGCATCTACAACCGGACCTCTCAAACCCGCCTCAAACGTCCGGACAGGCCGCCCGGTCAGTGTCCGGTCACAAAATTTTGACCCAGACGGGCCTCTCAAACGGCCCTCAAACGCCCGGGCTGACCGGCACCTCCCATATCCAGTCCAAATATGAGGCGGGTACGGGGGCGCCCGGACAGCCCGTCCCCACCCCAAATTGCACCAAATCCCCCCTCCCCCCCCCCCCCCCCGAAGAGCAGCCGGATCCATTTGCTATCTCCTTTCTTCTTCCTCCTCCTCGCCGTCCGTCTCGCGCTCCGCCGTCGCGCCGTCCGTCTCGAGCTCAGCCGTTCCCAGCCTCTCCGCCGCCAGCTCCGGAAGAGCACGCCCATCCTCGCCGCGGGGGACGTCGTCGCCGGCCCGGACGCCACCGTGGTACGTTCGTCAATACTCCGTCTCCGCCTTGCGCTTGATGTGTTCGACACATTGACCGACCTGAATTATTGTGATTTTGTTAGATAAACGATGGATTCGGATGCTTCGTCGGACGAGGAGTATGGACCGACTGAGCTTGACCAAACGATTGAAGATGAGTTCTTCCATTCCTCGGATTCGGACGAAGAAGTGGACATGCTCATGCTCATGAGCATGCAAGGGGAAATGGACCGGGAAGTGGAGCATGTTCTCAACTTCAAGGGCTCAATCAAAGGGAGAAGAGTGATCAACCGGGACAGGGTGTCTGGAGCAAAGCTACTGCACAAGGACTACTTTGCTCCCACACCTACTTTCCCGGATGATCCATGGTTTCGTCGCCGTTTTCGCATGCGGAAACCATTGTTTTTGCGCATTGTGGACGGAGTGGAGTCACACGACGACTACTTCAAGCTGAAGAGGGATTGCTGCGGGCAACTCTCTTTCTCGCCCAAGCAGAAGTGCACGACTGCTATGATGATGCTTGCACTTGGTACTGCTGCAGACGCCGTTGGTGAGATGGTCAGGATGGGGGAGAGCACGTGCCTGAAGACTACTGTCCAATTTGCCCGCGCCGTGGTTGAGGTGTTTGGACCGGAATATCTCAGAGAACCAAATGCGCAGGACACAAAGAAGTTGTTGGCTATTGAGAGGCAAGGAGGGTTCCAGGAATGCTCGGATCAATTGATTGCATGCATTGGCAATGGAAAAACTGCCCCAAAGGTCTGCGGGGAATGTATCAAGGTCACACCAAAGAGGCCACCATCATACTAGAAGCAGTGGCATCACATGACTTATGGATTTGGCATGCTTTCTTTGGAATGCCCGGTTCTCACAACGACATCAACGTGCTCCAACGATCTCTGGTGTTCAAGAGGCTTTGCAATGTGGAATCACCGCCATGCAACTACACCGTCAACGGCCGGGACTACAACATGGGATACTATCTTGCCGATGGTATCTATCCTCAGTGGGCGGCGTTTGTGAAGGCCATATCCGAGCCGCGTGGCAACAAACAGATCCACTTTGCAACAATGCAGGAAGCGGCTAGGAAGGATGTGGAGAGGGCATTTGGTGTGCTTCAGGCTCGTTGGGGAATTGTGCGGAGCGCTGCAATGATGTGGGAATCAGAAACTTTGTGGCAGCTGATCACATGTTGTGTTATTCTGCACAATATGATTGTCAAGGATGAGGGTGAAGGTGTAGCCCAAACCAATGATTTCGAAGCTCCCGGAGAACAAGTTGAAATCCCGGAGGATCAAGATGCGGCCCAGCTTCAGAATTTTCTGCAGATGCATCAAAATCTTCGAAATCACCAGGTGCACACGCAGCTACTCAATGATCTTGTGGAGCACATGTGGATCCACAATGGCAACCAAGGAGGCAATGCTTGAGTTTGGCACTTCAAATAAATTTTATGTAAACGCTATGTACGCTTGATACCAACACTACTTATTTTACGTGCGACATGATCGACGTGCATGTATTTGCATGGATTTGAGAGTCCGGATTGAGATATGTGGATGCACGGAACGAAATACGAGGGCCCGTCCGGATGCGCCCGCGGGCGTGTCCGGGCGCGTCCGCGGGCATTTGAGGGGCCGGATTTGCCAAGTCCGGCTGTAGATGCTCTTAGGCCAACTCCAACGCACGATCCTAAATGGACGTCCATTTTATTTGGATTTCGTTGGTTTAGGATCGTAAATGGACACGCCAGTGCGCTTGTGGTCGTGCGGGTGTGGGCGCGTCCAATCGGCCCGGATTGTCCCAAACTGTCCGCGTTTTCGGATTACAAATTTGGGTAAAAAAAACTAAAATAAACGTTGTAAATAATAAAAACGCATAAATATATACATTAAACCACATATCCATAATAGCTACGTTCAACATTTCTTACTTAAGCTAATAAAACTAAAAAAACATGAAATTAAGATAGATGAGGCCGCCGTCGTCTTCAGGAGCATCGTCCTACTCGTCGTCGTCGCTGGTGAGGTCGACATACGGAGAAGGCTGCCAAAGGTGGGCTGGCGGCCCCTGCCAGACCGGAGGCGCTGGCGGCCCCTGCCAGACCGAAGGCGCTGGCGGCGCCTGCACGAGCTCCTCCCGTGGCTCCTGCCCCTGCACCGGTGACTGCGGTGGCGTGGGCGCCCATGGGCCGACACCCAGCGCGTTGGCCATCTCCGGCGCCGTGGTCGACCAACCCCACTGCTGGCCCACCAGTTGTGGGTTCCACGTGGCAAGAGGTTGCTCGTCCACCACCTCTTCCTTCACCTCCTCCTTCACCACGGCGGCCTGCTCCAGCTCCGGGATGGCCACGTAGCCGGCCGCAGAGAGGGCCAACGCCGTCTCCAGGCCTACCCATTGGCGTTCGTCGTGCGTGTTCACGGAGTCCTCCATGACATGCCTCATGAGCTCGGCCTCCTCCTCCTCGGTCATGGGAGGTGGTGGTGGTGGGGACGGGGACGGAGATGGCATTGGCGTGAGGCCGCACACACACCTGCGCCCGCGCGTTTGCGGTGGGCTCTCTGCACGAGCACGACGTGAGCGACGTGGGCTAGGAGGACGACCGGCAAAAAAGGATTGCCGTCACAGATCGTGCTCGTCGCGGAGCCACGTATCCCACAACGGCGATGCGATGGCGTACCTAGGGTCATGTAGCACAGATCTGGTGGCAGGCGCGCGCAACATCGGTCGATCTCCTCAGGGCGTGTGCGGCCGCTCGTCGGCACCGGGGATTGGCACCCGATTCATGGAGAGATGCCAGTTGTTGGGGATGTGGGCATCTCCCCATGGGAGTGTCGTCGCCGTGTCCCAATAACGCCGACAAATCTCGACGGAGACGTACGACCTACTGCGCATCGGGGCCGCAGGCGGTGCGATGGCAAACGCCGACGGAGCAGGTGGTGCAGGCGGCACGGAGCTACTGGAGTGGCGGCTACCAGAGGAGGAGCCGACCTCATGGTCGTGTTTCCCCTTAGTGATCCAATGCCAGACCATGGCCCTGGCGAGTGGTGGATGTGACGACGGCGGCTAGGGTTTGCGACCTGTGGATTGATCGGGGGTGAAGGGGTCAGGAGGGCTTGGAAGTGGTGTTAGTGCATCTAGTGCCCCTTAGTGATTTTGGTGTATTGAAGACTTATAGGTTAAGAGACTAATGCGTTTGTAAGTGTACACAGGCTCTATAAGTCGCTGAGGAGTTTAATACATTCGGAGATTATCGACCCCTAAAAATGTATGTCTTCAACTGAAGACTTTAGTGAAGACTTTGGTGAAGACTTTGCTGAAGACTTTGGTATTCCCTGAAGACTTTGAAAAAGAAGAAGTTGGTGTGACCTTGAAGATATGAACGAGGACTATGAAGCGTGAAGACCTTTGTTTTCGTAGTTTCATTTCCTTTCTTTGAGTCATAGGAAACACTGTACTGTTAAAGGGGGCCGAGGTAATACTAAGGAAAATTTCCAACTGATGCTCAACTCAAAAGCCTCAACCTATCCAATCCTTCGAGTGAAGCCTTTGGAAATCTCTTGCAGTTCAGTCAAGTTCTTCAGTGACAGAGACGATGATCTTCTGGTCTCTGAGGAATTTGGTCTGACTGAGGAGTTAGGATTTCGCCAGTGCGAATTGCCTACAAGTGAGGAACATGATAAGCCTGAGGACTTTCATAGTTCGAAATTCCGACCGTTGCTGTTCTAAGTGCCAGCTGTCCCCAATCATCCTACCCACATAACGGTCATATCATTGGGGGCATTTATGTCTTATCATGTCGGGTTGCACCCTGGCTATAAATAGCCGCCCCCCACAACCACTAGCTGGTTGGCTGCTCCGAGATAGAACTGACACTTGTCATTTGAGAGCATCCCATTCCTCGAGGACTTTGAGAGAAAATCATCAGTGAGGAAAAATCCCAAACCAAACCACCAAACCCAAAGTGATTGAGCATCACTGAAGAAATTGTTCCTGTGTGGAACCGACGCTTGTTACCTTTGAAGACTGTGTATCTTCCAGACGGTTAGGCGTCATGGTCTAGTGCATCCTGCAGTCAATTGGGGATCACGAAGTGACCTTGGTCTAGAGCATCGAGCAGTCAATTGTGGATCGCCGGGTGACCAGTTTGTGAGGGTTTTGGAAGTCTACCCTGAAGACTTACCACGAGTGTTGGGCGAGGTCTGTGTGACCTTAGCTCAAGGAGAATACGGTAAGGACTGTGTGTCCTGGGACTGTGTGTCTTTTGGTTTAAATACCGGGCCGCTCCAAACCAGACGTACGACTGTCACAGCAGTTGGAACTGGGTCATCAAATCATTGTCTTCATCGAGCTACCTGGTTCCATTTCCTCAACCCTTCTATTTCCTCGTATACTTGTTGATGAAATTGATCGTTACTGTTTGAACAATTTGTCTGAAGACTTTCTCAATTTCCTCACCTCAAATTCTTCAAGCTACCTTGTTCCTCACCTGCTTATCCTGTATCACGCTACCTGTAATCTGTGCATGCTTTATTTCATCATGATGACTATGCGATCGCTATGCTCTGTATGCACTTGAGTACTTATTCCGCTGCTAGTTGTTCATCACATTTCAAATTCCTCAAGTTGAAATTCCTTAGTGATGAATTTGTAAAAATCGCCTATTCACCCCCCTCTAGTCGATATAACGCACTTTCAATTGGTATCAGAGCAAGGTACTCCCTTGTTCTGTGTGATTTTGGTTTAACCACCTGGAGTTCTAGTTATGTCGACTGCAGGTATGATCAAGGTTTCCGCAGGCTGTCCTACCTTCGATGGGATGGATTACCCCTACTGGAAGAACAAGATGCGCATGCATCTTGAGGCTATTGACAACGATCTCTGGTATGTTGTGGAAAATGGTGTTCCCCGCACATCTCTGACTGTTACTGCTGCTGATGCGAAGAAATTCAAGCAACTCGACTCTCAAGCGAAGAATATCATCTGTGGCCATCTGAGCAAAGGTCAGTATGGCAGAGTGAGTGCTTTGGAGACTGCTAAGCTTATCTGGGATAGGTTGTCCAAAGTCAATGAAGGTGTTTCCACTCAACGTGACTCCCGTGTTGATGTTCTTCGCAATCTCTTCAATCGCTTCAAAAGACTCGACAATGAAAATGTTCAGCAAACTTTTGATCGTCTCACTGATATCTCCAACGAGCTTCAAGCTCTGGGTGCCACTGACATCACCGACCATGAGGTGGTGAAGAAACTGCTAAGATCTCTTGATTCCTCATTCGATACTCTGGCTTTGATGATTCAAGAACGTGGAGACTACAAGTCACTTGATCCTGCTGATATACTTGAGAGACTCAATACTCATGAATTCCAACAAGCTGAGAAGAGAGACCTCTACGGACCAAGCTATGGAAGATCTCGTGCTCTGAAGGCAAAAGCAATTTCCTCATTCGAAGACGAAGATTCTGATAGCAGCCTCGATGATCCTGAAGAACTGAGTCAGGAGCTGGCAATGCTTGTGAGGAAATTCCAGAAGTTCTCAAGGAGAGGCCAATTTGGAAAGCCATCAAAAAGTGGTTTGAGAAAGTCAGATTCCTCAAGCGACTACAAGAAGAGAACTTGTCACAAATGCAAGAAGTCTGGTCACTTTATCTCTGACTGTCCTCTCTGGGAAAAAGAATCAAGGAAGAAGAAATACAAGGACTACAATTCTGATGACTCGAAGAAAAAGAAGAAATATTCAAAGTCCTCAACCTCAAAGTCTTCATCTGCAAAGTCCTCATCGCACAAGAAGAAAGGTTCCAGAAATGCTCGGGCTTTCATTGGCAAGGAAATGGACTCTGAAGAAGAATCTGAAGAATATGAAGAAGAGGAAGAATCTGAGGAAGAGTCTGACTCTGGTGTTGCTAGCTTTGCTCTCGCCACTGCTTTCGTCAGCAAGTCCATCCTCAACGATGAAGAAAATGACCACTCCAACGACTCTGACATCAGCAACGATGAATATGCTCCCACTTACTGCTTCATGGCAAAAGGTTCCAAGGTACACAAGCATCACTCTTCTTCTGAATCAAGTGAAGGTGAATCTGATGAATATGTGAAACCTAGCTATGCCAAACTTGCTAAAATTGCCACTAAGCAACAAAGTGCACTTGAAAAGCTTCAAAAATTGCTAGACAAAAGCGATGATCTGTTGAATGAGGAAGTGGATCGGACTCAAACTCTGTCTGATGATCTCAAAAGTCTTCAGACAAAGTATGATAACCTTCAGAGTCATCATAATGCTCTCTTAGTTGACCATGAGAAGCTCTCTTATGAATTTCTTCAAAGAAAGCAAGATCTTGAGAAACTAAGAGTGGCTCATGAGGATCTCCTAAGGGAAAACGATTCCTTACTGGCTCAACAGATCAGTACCGCTCAGGAAGAATTTGTTCCACCATGTATGAAATGCATCGAACGATAAACTGCTAATTCTTCACCTGAATGTTCAAATGCTTCTATTGCTGCAAATTCTTCAACTATCCCCGTGGTCACAAATTCCTCATCTGAGGATACCACAAGTATCACTGACGAAAATGTAGGGTTGAAGGAATTGTATGTGACAGGCATGTACAAAAGTCTCAAAGGGCATCAAACCCTTTGCGATGTGCTCAAAAAGCAGATTCTGAACAGGAACCCTAGGAAAGAGGGTATTGCATTTGAGAGGAAACTCAATGTTGATGGATCCTACTGGACACCTGAGCAATACCCCAAAACCTCATGGGTTGCTGCAAAAGGACCTCCTGTGGATCCATCCACTTTATCTGGCTTTACTTGTGAAACTTCATATTCCTCTAATGAGTCACTTGACTCCAACTACAAATTCTTCAAAAATCAGAAAGGTGAAGTATTTGCCAGATTTGTTGGAACTAACTGCAGGAACGGTTCACCTATGAGGAAAATCTGGGTTCCTAAGAGCTGCTTGGAAAATCTTCAAGTGAATGTCCTCACGACACCACCCATGAAGAAAAGGAACCCCAGATCAAATTCCTCATATGGACCAAAGTCTTCACTTGGACCAAATTCCTCAAATGGTCAAAAGTATCATTCTCGGGCTAATGCATCTGTTTTGCAGGAAAAATCTAAGAGTTCTGAATATGTGCATTATTCTTCAAATCATTATGTTCATAAGTCCTCGAAGAATTTCTCTGCTTATTCATATGAGTACTCTAACCCTAGTCCTGTGAAACAAAGTGCACTAGCTTCAATGCCTCCCTTCTCATATGGAGCTCGCAGAATGATGAACTCTTTGCCACCCCTCCAGATGTGGGTGGTGAAGAAATTGAACTAACTTCTTATGCAGGGTCAGGTCTCCAGATGAACTTGAACGTCTGATGAATTTGCTGGAGACCTGAGGAAATGCTTGAAAGGACGCAAGCTAATCATGCAGAAATGAGTTCCTCATTTCTCACGTCCTCACACTGCTTTACTTACTATTTTGTGTGATGAAATTCTGCCTGATGAATTTGATGTCATATTCTTCACTCTGAAGCATATGAGTTCGTAAGTTGTACTAATTCATCTGCAGGATGAAACTCCAAAAACTACTGAGTGGGTCCTCGATAGTGGATGCACCAACCACATGACTGGTGACAAGAGTCTATTGATGAATATGCCACTTGCCCCATCTCATCTGAAGCATATCACCTACGCTGACAAAGGAAAAAGCAAGGTATTGGGTCTAGGTAAGGTTGCAATCTCCAAGGACCGACACATGGACAAGGTGATGCTTGTTGAATCCCTCGGGTTCAACCTTATGTCTGTCTCAATGCTTTGTGATCTTGATATGGTTGTCGTCTTTGGAAAATATCGTTGTGTTGTCATCATGGAATCTGACCATTCCAAAGTCTTCGAAGGCTTTAGGAGAGGAGACTTGTATATTGTTGATTTCTCTACAGGTCCTCAGCCTGCCACGTGCCTACTTGCAAAGTCCTCAGAAGGCTGGTTGTGGCATCGACGACTTGGACATGCTGGTATGAGGAACTTGCACACGCTCGTGAAGAAAAAGCACGTCATTGGCATTGAAGGTGTCAAATTCCTCAAGGATCACCTCTGTGGTGCTTGTGAGTCTGGGAAGATGACCAGATCCAAGCATCCCTCAAAGACAATCATGACCACGACTCGACCTTTTGAATTGCTTCACATGGACCTCTTTGGACCCACTCATTATTCCACACTAACAAATGCTTCAAGTTTGTATGGCTTTGTCATTGTTGATGATTACTCTCGTTACACTTGGGTGCATATTATTCTGTACAAGTCTAAAGTGCAGGATGTCTTCAGACGATTTGCTTGAAGGGCCTCAACAAACTTCGGCGTCAAGATCAAGCATATCAGGAGTGATAACGGGACTGAGTTCAAGAACACCAATCTTGATGAATATCTTGATGAACTTGGTATTACTCATGAGCTATCCGCCCCATATACTCATCAGCAGAACGGCGTCGTGGAGCGCAAGAACATGACTCTTGTTGAAATGGCTCGCACCATGCTTGATGAATAGAAGACTCCTCGTCGCTTCTGGCCAGAGGCAATTGATACAGCATGCCACATCATCAACAGGGTATATCTTCACAAATTCCTCAAAAAGACATCATATGAACTCTTGACCGGCAAGAAACCCAATGTAAGTTATCTCAAAGTCTTCGGTGCAAAATGCTGGATAAGAGATCCTCACCACAGTTCTAAATTTGCACCGAAAGCACATGAAGGTTTTATGCTTGGTTACGGAAAGGACTCGCACACCTACAGAGTCTTCAACACCTACCATCACAAGGTTGTTGAAACTGTAGATGTGCGGTTCGATGAAACTAACGGCTCGCAAAGAGAGCACCTGCCTTCTGTGCTAGATGAAAAGTCTCCTGAGGAATCCATTAAGTTGAAGGCTACTGAGGATGTAGTACCCACTGGAGAAAATCCTCAACCAACTGAGGAAGTCATTCCAATCAATGAAGACATTCATGCTGATACACCTGAACAAAATGGTGCTAAAGAAAATCCTCAGCCACGTCAACCTGCTCATCCAAGAGTTGCAAATGAAGTGCAGATTGACAAAATCATCGACAACATCAATGCACCAGGTCCTCTCACTCGCTCAAGAGCTTCACATCTGACTAACTTTTGTGGGCATTTTGCCTTTGTCTCTATGATAGAGCCCACCAAAGTTGATGAAGCTTTCAAGGAGCCTGAGTGGATTCAAGCTATGCAAGAGGAATTGCATCAATTCAAGCTCAACAACGTGTAGGAACTTGTCAAGTGGCCAGATCCTCGCAAGCATAACATCATAGGTACCAAGTGGATATACCGCAACAAGCAAGATGAAAATGGCCTTGTGGTAAGGAATAAGGCTCGTCTTGTAGCTCAAGGCTACACACAGGTTGAAGGAATTGACTTTGATGAAACTTTTGCACCTGTTGCTAGACTCGAAGCTATTCGCATATTGCTTGCTTATGCTAACCATCATGATATCACTTTATATCAAATGGATGTGAAAAGTGCATTCCTCAATGGTAAGCTTGAGGAAGAAGTATATGTTGCTCAACCCCCAGGTTTTGAAGATCCTAAGCATCCTGACAAAGTCTTCAGACTCAACAAGGCCCTCTATGGCCTCAAGCAGGCCCCTCGGGCGTGGTATGACACTCTGAAGGAATTCCTCATGAAGAAAGGCTTCAAACCCGGTTCACTCGACCCAACTCTTTTCACCAAATCCTATGGCAATGAACTGTTCATATGCCAAATATATGTCGACGATATTATCTTTGGCTGTACTGACAAACGTTACAGTGATGAATTTGCCTATATGATGAGTGAAGAATATCAAATGTCTATGATGGGAGAGTTGAATTTCTTCTTAGGTCTTCAAATTCGTCAGCAAGACAATGGCATCTTCATCTCACAAGAGAAATACCTCAACGATGTGCTGAGGAAATTCAACATGCACGAATGCAAAGGTGTCAAAACTCCAATGACTTCAAAAGGCCACCTCTGCACTGATGAAAATGGTAAAGATTTCGATCAAAAGATGCTGACTATGCTGGAGATCGTGTGGATCGCAAGTCAACCTCAGGCACATGTCATTTTCTCGGACGATCCTTAGTCTGTTAGTCCTCGAAGAAGCAGAACTGCGTGTCACTTTCTACTGCTGAAGCTAAGTACATTGCTGCTGGTTCATGCTGCGCTCAGCTGCTGTGGATGAAGCAAACCCTCAAGGACTATGGCATCAAGGTGAAGAATGTGCCTCTCTACTGCGACAATGAGAACGCTATCAAGATTGCTTACAACCCAGTTCAGCACTCCAAGACCAAGCACATCCAGATTCGTCATCATTTTCTTCGAGATCATGTACTCAAGGGCGACATCTCCATCGACCACATCCCCACTGAAGAACAACTGGCCGATATCTTCACTAAGCCCTTGGATGAAAAGAGATTTTGCAAGTTGCGGTGTGAGCTAAATATCTTAGAATCTTCGAATGTTCTTTGAAAAGACACACGTCCTAACACTTATGCAAAATTGATGACTTTGATGTGCAACACACGAAGTAACATTTTTCTTCAATCAATGAAGAATAACTCTCTAAGTGTGAAGAAATTAACGAAGAATTTGATTCTCAGAACCCTACGACAATTGTACGCGGTGTCTGAAATCATCATTCTTATACGGTGGGTCACGCCACCAACAATAGTTGAAATTCTTCGGAGTTGAGTTTTTCATCATTTTGCAAATTCTTCAAATTTTCAAATTCCTCAAGTTTGCAAATTCCTCAAGTTTTCAAATTCTTCAAACTATGAAACTGATGTATTTCATTGACTATATATATATATATATATATATATATATATATATATATATGATTTTTCAATGTCCTCAACAGCATTCACTTATTGCTAATTCTTCAAGTTGATTTTCATCTAAGTGAATGTGATCGGACCTGTTCCCCCTCTATGCTAAACTCAACCCAATCTATTCACAAATTCTTCATATGCATTCTACTTTGAAACTCGTTCAAAGTCTTCACTGTATCCTTGACTGCTGAAGAATTTGCGAACGGAACCTTTAAAATTTTCACTATCAAATTTTTCGGCGCTTCCCGCTCAAACAGTTCCTATTCCCACGACTGGATAAGCCACGATCCCCCACTATCTCCACTACTCAGAACGTGGGTGACACATGTCGCATGGAGAGCAAGGGTCAGGGGCAATCTGGTCCAAAATCTTCGGGCCGATTCGTTTTTACTGCCACTATAGATACCCCCTCCCCTTCACTGTGCTCGAGTTACTCCTCTCTCCCATCTCTCCCGAGCTGAAACCTAGTGCCACCGCTAAAATCATCGCCGCCGAAGAGGAAGAGCTTCACTGCCTCGACTTCGCCGTCGCCGTACTCGCATCGGCCGCGGAAGTCTTCACCCCGCCGCCGCTGTAGCTGTCTCCCTCTGCCAAGCTAGGGCGTGGGAGATCTGGACTGACGAACTTCCTAGATTACATCTCTCTGTTCGTCGTGTTCTTCATCAGGGTAAATAAAATCTAATTTTACTGCCCTTCTTTGATCTTCATGTCTTCCACAAAATCCTCAAAAGTGTTTATTCTTCAAGAATCATCTTCTTATGCATCTTATATGTTTCAATCCCTTGATGTTTTTCTCTAAGTTATGATTTTCTTCAAGATTCCTTAATTGTGTGGATCTACATATTCGCACAACTCTGGAACCTAAGACAAAGAACACTTAGTGAAATTCCTCAAGACATCTATGGTCAAAATCCTCAACTTGATGTATTTTGAAAAATTTCTGAGAACGCATATGACCTCTTCAAATTCCTCACACCTATACTCTGTGCACAGGTACAAAATGTCCACCGATGAATCACTAGGTTCTCATCAACTTAACTCATTTGCAGCGTTTCTTGAGGAAAAACTATATACATCTTCAGACTCATCAAGAGTTCAAAGTCATCAAGTGAAGAAGATGGCAGATGGTAAAAGACCTCAGAAGGGTGGAAAGAAGGCTGAACAGAACACTGCCTTTGAAATACCTGAGGATTTGTATGCTGGTTACTGCACTCCAGATGAGGCCATTCATGGCAAAGAAACGAAAGAGCAGAGGAAAAACAGAATTCAAAGAATTGAACGGAGGTGGGCAAAGGAGTGGAGAGACTATCGCTACGTCAC
Organism: Elymus sibiricus; assembly: GCA_039707655.1. NCBI lineage: Eukaryota > Viridiplantae > Streptophyta > Magnoliopsida > Poales > Poaceae > Elymus > Elymus sibiricus. Next base: position 370,224,095 of record CM077675.1, on the reverse strand, counting down.
TCCCAAGTACATGAAGAAATTCGCCCTCAAGCCTCCTTGCAAACGGGCTCCTCCTGCTGATGATCAAGTTGTTGATCCCACTAGCATTGCTCGTGGTGAAGACTTTCCTGATGAATGGGCAAAGCATCAACAAAAGCTTCAGAGGACTGCCAAAACTGCGGTGAAGAAATACAATGAAGATTCTGCTGCTGCTGCTGCCTCTGCCGGAGCCTCTAAGAGTGTTCCAAAGCAATCACTGGTGAAGAAATCTGCTGTGAAATCAAAATCTTCAACTTCAAAGTCATCACAGCAAAATCCTCAAGCAAATTCTTCAAAGGCCACTGCAATGCCTTCAGTAGCTGCACAATCATCAGCTGCTGCTGCAAAGTCATCTACACCTGTAACTCTTACAACATGTCAGAAGACAACTGGCTTATCAATTGCTTCAGGGGCCTCTGCAAGTTCCTCAGCCCAAGAACAATCTTCAACAAGTCCTACTTTGATGAAGGTAAAGAGAACTGCTGGACGAGGTCAGAGACCAAGTCCTCACAAAAGCCAAGTTACTGTGAATGTACCCTCAGGGTCTGAGGATGATGATGATGCTACTAATGAAGAATTGGAAGAAATCATCAGAAACAGTTAGCAAAAGGCTGCAATTGCCAAGGGCAGCTCTGTTCCTCTTATGCTGGATCCAAAGATGATCCTCAATTTCATTGACATATGGCATGAGGATCCCAGCACACCACTTTCCTCACTGAAGTTACCTCTTGGTGTTGTCCATGTCCTACCCCACTTCATTGCTGAAGAAAAATGGAAACGAGAACAAGCTCAGAGAGCTAAGAGGAGCAGGGCGAGAAAAGAAAAGTTCCTGAAGAACAATGTGATGAATTTGACTCCCATTCAACTCATCACGGTTCAGTCTGAGATTCGATGCCTGACTGATGAACAAGCAAAATATGATGCTGAATGGAAGGGCACCAAAGTAAGATTTGTCAGGGCAGCCCAAGCTGCTGTTAAAGATCACAACACAAGGGTTGCAGCTCAATTGCAACAGCAAATTCCTCAGGCTGAAGAATCTGCTTAGCCTACTGAAGAAATTCAGGCTGCTGAAGAACCTGTCAGGGCAACCTCCACTGTTGCGCCTGAAGAAACTGCCAGGCCAGCTGAAGCTTTTGCTGCGCCTGATGAAATTGAGACCACTAGGGCGACTGCATCAGTCGTTCCTGAAGAAACTGCTCCACCTTCACCCTCTGCTGAAACTGCAAAGTCCTCAAGGGTGAAGAACATCAACCTTCCTTCTGCATCAGAAGCGAAGAAAACAAAGGCTGCGGAGAAAATTGCTGCTAAGAAAAGAAAAGCATCAACTTCAGATTCCTCAGAGGTGAAGAAATTGAAGACACTGCCAAGTTCTTCAACTGAACCCATTGATGCAACCCCAATCTCCTCAGTACCTGGCTATGAAATAGTTCCATTTGGTCACTCTGCTGCTTCCTCAGAACAGATTGTTGAAGAAATTGGAGTGGAAGAAAATGCTTCAACTCCACTGGTATCATCGCCCCTGCCTCAGTTGACTGCTGGAGAGGCCGACGTTGAAGAAATGGAAGAGGAAGTGGATATTGGAAACACTACTCCTCTCATCAATGATGAATATTGGGAAGCTACTCACCGAAATTCTCCAATGACCACTCCCCTTACTCAAATTCATCAGTCTCCAGCCCAGACTGAAGAAATTCATACTAAAGAAATTCCTGCTGCAACAGCTGAAGAAATTGCTGCTCGAATTGCAAATGAGGAAACTGCTATTCAAATTCTTCAATCTGAAGAAGTCCCTCCTCTGGAAGTTGTGGGCCGCTTCAAGCCAAATCTTCAGCTAAAGTCCAAGATGCCTTTCAAAAGCTCAAAGCGCCCCAAATTCATCAAGACCAATTTCTTCAACGAACACATTTTCTTCAACGGACCAAATCCATATGACTCTGCAAGGGCCGGACGCACCAGATTCTGGACAACTACACAGATGAACTATTATGCATCAGTGCTATTTGACAAGGAGAAAGTCTTCGAGCATCGGCAAATTCCTCATGCGGACATGGAAACTATCCCATGTTTCACACCCGTGCTCGCAGTCCTTCATGATGCGGGAATTCTTCCATTCTGTGTGGACATATGTGATTGGAATGAAGAGCTAATTCTTCAATTCTATGCCACCTTGCACATCACAGGTGATGCCTCTGACATCAACTCTTGGGTCTTGGACTGGATGACTGGATCTACTCACTACACTGCTCCAGCCTCTGAATTGCTTCGTTCAGTCCCAATACCAATTCCCTCAGAAGGAGCAAGATGCATGTTTGATGAACCTGCTCTGCCCGATCACATGATGCAAGTGCTAATGAAGCCATTGGCTCAGGGCCAACCTCAACGGATTTCCTTCCTTGTGAAGGATTTGCTCTATGTGCCCAGGACAGTTTACCGCATTCTGACCAAAACCCTCGGTCCTCAGAAGGGTCACAACTCTGAAGAAGAAGAAGTGGAGGGAATCATGAAGAACATGCTATTCAACATCATTCATGGGATTCCCATCAACTTTCATGATTTCTTCTTGAGGACTTTGGCCAATGCTGCTTCAGCCCCATTTGAATTGAAGCCTTACGCTCCTTGGATCATGAAATTCATCAGATCAAGGTCTTCACTTCCATTCAAGGCTGACTTTCAGAATCACTTCAGCTTTCTGCCGCCGATCGAAGTCCTCAAGAGCTCATTTTCTTCAGTTGCGGGTAAAGGCAAGGCTGTCATTGATGAAGGTACCGTCCATTGGATGGTCAGTTTCGCAAAGCTGCATCATATTCCACCAATGATGACACTTCTACCCAAGACTCTGCTGCAAAGGCCTCAGCGCAAAATCCTCAAGATATTGCCCCTCGTGTGATGACGGATCGAGAGCTTCTTCTAAGTCTTCATCAGAACATTGATCGCAATCACAAGTGGGTAAAGCATCAGTTTGGATCACTTCTTCGAGACATGACCGTCACGCACAACTCTGTGAGGAAGAACCACTATTATCTTCATGAAGTCTTCGACCGCACATGGGCCATCCTGTCTCACCTCAAGACTCCTGAAGAACTCAAGGAGATGGAATTTCAGCGAGACTTTGATTGGTCCATGCCTCCAAAGAAGAAATGGAAGAAAGTTCAAGTTCCTCAGCTGGTTACAAACTCATTTTCTTCATCTCACCAGGTGGATGAAGCTGAGGATATTGACGACACTGCTGCAGGCCCTGCATCAACGATCGACCCCGACAATGCTGGCGCTCCTCCTCCACCTTCAAGATGAAATTCTTCAGGGGCGTTAGTCCTCATTTTTCGTCCCTTTTGGTCTTCGATGACAAAGGGGGAGAAAATTTGAGTTAGTATTCAAGCGAGTCTATATATATGGGCTGTTTTTTGTTTAAGTTACAACTCTCGCTCTTCTGAAGCTTTTGTTGGTTGAGTTGTAAAACTTAAGTCCGATGGTGGTCTGATGCTTTTGAACTGCTTTCCGCATGCGATTTCCTCAAGTTATCTTAATGCACGCATGCGGAATTTCCTCAGACCCCATTTTCCATCATGCATTTCAATTTTCTCATGATATATATTAAATGCGTGTATGGATTACAAGATATAGGGGGAGTTCTCCATGTTTTTCACCTGTCATGAGCATTTGCAGTCCAAAGCAAATTCCTCAAATATGCACATCTTCAGGGGGATCGAGTTCTTCTATATATATCTTGCAATCAAATTCCTCAAACTCAGTACTTACACTTCATATTACTATCCCCGTTGAAAACTTAACCTATTTGTCATCAATCACCAAAAAGGGGGAGATTGTTAGTGCATCTAGTGCCCCTTAGTGATTTTGGTGTATTGAAGACTTATAGGTTAAGAGACTAATGCGTTTGTAAGTGTACACAGGCTCTATAAGTCGCTGAGGAGTTTGATACATTCGGAGATTATCGACCCCTAAAAATGTATGTCTTCAACTGAAGACTTTGGTGAAGACTTTGCTGAAGACTTTGGTATTCCCTGAAGACTTTGAAAAAGAAGAAGTTGGTGTGACCTTGAAGATATGAACGAGGACTATGAAGCGTGAAGACCTTTGTTTTCGTAGTTTCATTTCCTTTCTTTGAGTCATAGGAAACATTGTACTGTTAAAGGGGGCCGAGGTAATACTAAGGAAAATTTCCAACTGATGCTCAACTCAAAAGCCTCAACCTATCCAATCCTTCGAGTGAAGCCTTTGGAAATCTCTTGCAGTTCAGTCAAGTTCTTCAGTGACAGAGACGATGATCTTCTGGTCTCTGAGGAATTTGGTCTGACTGAGGAGTTAGGATTTCGCCAGTGCGAATTGCCTACAAGTGAGGAACATGATAAGCCTGAGGACTTTCATAGTTCGAAATTCCGACCGTTGCTGTTCTAAGTGCCAGCTGTCCCCAATCATCCTACCCACATAACGGTCATATCATTGGGGGCATTTATGTCTTATCATGTCGGGTTGCACCCTGGCTATAAATAGCCGCCCCCCACAACCACTAGCTGGTTGGCTGCTCCGAGATAGAACTGACACTTGTCATTTGAGAGCATCCCATTCCTCGAGGACTTTGAGAGAAAATCATCAGTGAGGAAAAACCCCAAACCAAACCACCAAACCCAAAGTGATTGAGCATCACTGAAGAAATTGTTCCTGTGTGGAACCGACGCTTGTTACCTTTGAAGACTGTGTATCTTCCAGACGGTTAGGCGTCATGGTCTAGTGCATCCTGCAGTCAATTGGGGATCACAAAGTGACCTTGGTCTAGAGCATCCAGCAGTCAATTGTGGATCGCCGGGTGACCAGTTTGTGAGGGTTTTGGAAGTCTACCCTGAAGACTTACCACGAGTGTTGGGCGAGGTCTGTGTGACCTTAGCTCAAGGAGAATACGGTAAGGACTGTGTGTCCTGGGACTGTGTGTCTTCTGGTTTAAATACCAGGCCGCTCCAAACCAGACGTACGACTATCACGGCAGTTGGAACTGGGTCATCAAATCATTGTCTTCATCGAGCTACCTGGTTCCATTTCCTCAACCCTTCTATTTCCTCGTATACTTGTTGATGAAATTGATCGTTACTGTTTGAAGAATTTGTCTGAAGACTTTCTCAATTTCCTCACCTCAAATTCTTCAAGCTACCTTGTTCCTCACCTGCTTATCCTGTATCACGCTACCTGTAATCTGTGCATGCTTTATTTCATCATGATGACTATGCGATCGCTATGCTCTGTATGCACTTGAGTACTTATTCCGCTGCTAGTTGTTCATCACATTTCAAATTCCTCAAGTTGAAATTCCTCAGTGATGAATTTGTAAAAATCGCCTATTCACCCCCCCTCTAGTCGATATAACGCACTTTCATGTGGAACCCGTGAACTGGCCGGTCCACAACTTCCACTTAAAGAAGGACGACGACCCAACGATGGCTGGCCGACGACCGGTGCCTGCCGGGCGTGCGCATTCACTTTGAACGGTGGAGGTAGTTGGGAGGCCATCGCGCGTCTTCGAGGCGGACGAGGAGAAAGCGCGTTTCCGTCCATTCGACGTCCGTGTGGCCGTAAACCGACGTACATTTGCGTCAAAAATGAGACGAACATGATGCGAAACGTACAAAATATACAGTTACGATCGCGTATTGGTCCATGCCGTATGTCCATTTAAGCCACAGACCCGGACAGGATGGGGTCGCATTGGAGTTGCCCTTACTACGTGCCATACCGCCATACCCTATGCCACGTGCATGCTAGTGCCACCATACCGTAACCCATGCATCTCACTATTCACAAACGACAACAAAGGTGTCATCCGATGTTGGTGCATACACACACATGGCATGCATTGCCCATGCATTAGGCCAACTCCAGCGCACGACCCCAAACGGACGTCCGTTTTGTCCGGATTCTGTCCGTTTGGGGCGGGCAATGGGGTCGTGTCCGGGCCTTTTCTGGGATGCGGTGGCCGTGCGCCCAACGCGCGGACGCATCCTTCGGTCCCATCCTGTCCGCCTCCTGGTTCAAACACACATATTCGAATAAACCACGTCTTGGTTCACGCCGGCAACACAGCCAGCCTACACGACCTCGCCGGCAACACAGCCAGCCTCCAAAATGAATAGTTTTGTCGCCGGCAACACAGCCAGCGGCCGGTAACACAGCCAACATCCAAAATGAATAGGTTTCTCGCCGGCACACAGCCAGCGGCCGGCACCCCGTGCCACAGCCGAACAGACCGCCTAGTTCAGGACGTGGGCATCGAACGTCTCTTTCTGTCGGGCCTCGAACCAGCTCCTCATCTTCTCGCTCATCTTGCTCAAGTCGACGCTCATGATCGCTAGCGCCACCTCCTTTGCTTTGGTTGCGGCATTGGCGGCCTCGATGTCGAGCTGCCTCTGCCTGGCCGCGGCATTGGCGGCCTCAATGTCGAGCTGCCTCTGCATGGACGCCTCCTCCATGTTGATCTTCCTCTTCTTGGCCGCCTCCTCCATCTCAAGCTTCTTCGTTTGAAGCTCTAGGTATTGCTTCATTTGCTCCTCCTTGCCTTGTCGCTTTTTCTAGTCCCTAACTTCCTTTTGAGACATCATGCCATGCAATGTCTCATGCAAGGCAAAGGATGCCGCATCATGCTTGTCGTCCATCTTGGAGTTGGTCTTGCCCCTCGGCCTCTTCAACGTCTCACCGTCTCCACCTCCGACCAACTCGGTCGTCTTCTTTCCTCTCTTCCTTTGAAGTTTGCGGTATTGATCTTTGAACTTAGGGCAATTGTTGATGATCGTCCAACAATGCGTGAGAGTGAATGGTTTGTCATTGTGCGGGCCTTGAATGCTTCCAAAGATTGAAATGCCTACACGATCAAACAAGAATTGGATATGCAAACATAGAGAAGGCCGAAGCCTCGGCCGTAGAAATGAAAGATAAGATACCATACCATGTCCCCAATGCCGAGACCACTCACGGGCGTGCTTCAACGCTTTCAAGTGTGGCTTGATACTTGTTGCATTCTTGTTGGATGAACAACCACCTCTTTTGAATCGAGTTGATGCTACGATCGCTCGTAAATTGGTAGGGCGGAAACAACTTTCTTTCATGGAATGTTTTGTGAACTCTTGTCCAAAAAACAAGTCCCTTTTGTTGCGCACCGACCCTCGGATCTTGGCCAATCTCCTTCCAACTTCACAAATCAACTTGTCCTCATCTTGTGTGTATGATCCCGTACGAATGCTCTTCTTCCTCTTTTGTGCTTCCGCTGTTTGGGTGAGCTCGTCGATGAACAATGGCTCGCCCGCAATATCGACGCCGTCCTCTTCTTATTCATCGCCTTCACCTTCGGAATAGATGTCATCATCTTCATGCCACGAGTCACCATGGTCGTCGGCCTCAAAGTCTTCATCGGCAACGTACTGGCCGCGGCCATCCTGACTCTGGGTCTCCTCGGGATCGAAGGCATCGCCATGCCCACCCATCTGGAAGGCCTCGCCACGGCCCTCGTAGATGACATTCTCCATGAACTCATTGTAGTCGGGGTCCTCGACCGTCGACGTTGGTGTTGGCATTCCACCGAACAGGACGCGGGGCGACGGCCTGGTGGCCGTAGACGGCGGCCGTGCTTGCTTTCTTTACATCTCGATGGACAGGCGGCCGCCGCTGCTGGACCCCGGCGTGACGTTGAGGTCGATGATGACCGAAGGGCGCGGGGTGGACGGCGCCATCACGCCAACGTCCGACGACCCCGAGAAACGGGTCTGGCCTTCATACCTTGCGGCAATGGGGTGGTCCTCGATGTCGGCAGGGGGCACTACGGAGGCCGGGCGACCGACGAGCCTCTGCTCGCCGGGCCGACGGGAGCTGCCGGGAAGATCGTCGGACGGCACCGCCCAAGCATGAGGAGGGCGTGCGCTTTGTTGACGATGCCCTCCTTCTCGTCGACGTCGTCCTTGTGCCGCGCGGCCTCCAACGCAGCGTGCTCGGCGGCGAGCATGGCCGCGGCATTCTTGCCCTTCTGCGCCGCCCGCCGATTCCTCCTCTTGGCCGATTCCGCGGCCAACTTTGCGAGCTTCGCCGGCGTGAGATCCGCCCGAGACTTCTTCGGCGCCTTGGTCGCCTTCTTCGGACCCTTGGTCGCCTTCATCTTCACCTGACGGGGCGGGTCTATGGCCTGGCCGCCGGAATTCGGCGGGGCGTCGGCCATGGCGGGATGGTGGTGGGCGAAGGCGAAATCGGGACGTGGGAGGGTTTTGGGGGGGGGGAGGGAGGGGGAAATGGCGCGAAATGGGGCGCCGGGCGGGTGCTCTGTGCCAGCGACAGGCATGCCAGGGAAGGATGAGCGCGCGCGTCCCGCCCGTCCGCGCGCTGTCCGTTTCACCCCAAAGGCGGCCCAAACTTGGGCCGGGGATGGGTCAAAAGCGGACAAAAAACGGGCAAAAGTCCGTTTGCGCCCGCGCGCTGGGCCGTCTGATATGTCCGTTTTGCCCCAAACGGACGCACCCAGGCCAACTCCAGCGCACGACCCCAAACGGACGTCCGTTTTGCCCGGATTCTGTCCGTTTGGGGTGGGCAATGGGGTCGTGTCCGGGCCTTTTCTGGGATGCGATGGACGTGCGCCCAACGCGCGGACGCATCCTTTGGCCCCATCCTGTCCGCCACGGCCAATATGTCCATATATTCAATATTTCAATGTTTAAAACAAGTTTGCACGTCCAAATATTAATTGTCTCACATAAAAATAGTTTTACAACCCAATCGAAATTGTCTCGAATAAAATAGTTGTACAACCAAATCGAAATTGTCTTGAATAAACATAATGAACCAATACATCTATTGGTTGCCAATGTGAGTCCACATGTGCTCAACCAAGTCATTTTGAAGCGCCGCATGAGTGTGCCAATCACGCATTTCACGATGGAATTGGGTAAACTGTTCAAACGTGGCCGGTTCTTGGTGCAGGGGCTCAACATTTTCACGTTGAAAATCAAATCCTTGGTCGAAGATGATGTCATCACGCTCGTCCTCGACGATCATGTTGTGCATGATCACACAAGCAGTCATCACCTCCCAAAGCTTCCCTTCATCCCATGTCAGTGCAGGGTTTCGAACGATACCCCATCGGGATTGAAGCACACCAAAAGCACGTTCCACATCCTTTCTAGCACTCTCTTGCATTAGGGCAAATCTCTGTCTCTTCTCACCTTGGGGTTCCGAGATTGTCTTCACAAAAGTTGACCACTGAGGATATATACCATCAGCTAGGTAGTATCCCTTGTTGTAGTGGTGGCCATTGATCTCAAAGTTGACAGGTGGGGAGTGGCCTTCTGCAAGCCTTGCGAAGACTGGAGAACGCTGCAACACGTTGATATCATTGTGAGAACCTGCCATGCCGAAGAAAGAATGCCATATCCAAAGATCTTGCAAAGCCACCGCTTCTAATATGACAGCGCACGCTTTAACATGCCCCTTGTATTGGCCCTGCCAAGCAAATGGACAGTTCTTCCACTTCCAGGGCATACAATCTATGCTGCCAAGCATGCCTGGAAAGCCTCTATCGGCGTTGATCGCCAACAGCCTTTCTGTATCAGCGGCATTTGGCTGCCTCAAGTACTCAGCGCCAAACACTGCCACCATGGCCTTGCAGAAGTTGTACATTGACATCAGACATGTGGACTCACTCATGCGCATGTACTCATCCACCAGATCGCCTGGAATTCCATATGCAAGCATGCAGATTGCCGCAGTGCATTTCTGATAAGAGGAGAATCCAAGCTTGCCAAGGGCATCCGTTTTGCACTCAAAGAATGGGTCATGAGCAACCACTCCCTCTCGGATACGATTGAACACATGCCTTGCCATACAAAAACGGCGACGGAATTTCTTCGGTTTGTAGAGCGCGCTATCCTCAAAGTAATCGACATAGAGCAGGGCGTGGCCTCTCTCTCTGTTGCGGTTCAGGTTGGGAGCACGGCCAGGGACTGACCCCCTGTACTGAGGCCGCTGCCGTTCAATGTGGTAGTGAACGACCAGTGCAGCCACCACAAAATCTTCGTCATCGGAGGACGAATCATCCGATGAATAAATGAAGTGGTTGAAGAAAAATTCATCTCCACTGTCCATACCTTTGTGGGCAAAGTGTCAAACACCTTGCGGTCGTGGTGGCAAAGAGGCCGCGAAGATCACCTCGATGCAGCAGGGGCGTTTGGCGGTCGGCTACAAGTCGCTCTGGAGCATCCTACGGAAGCTGCCGTGGTCCATAGGCGTCGCCGGCGGTCGTATCCCCTCTGGCACCGGATACGACGGCGACGGCCAAAACTCCTCCAAACGACGGCCAAAACTCCTACGAAAGCGCGGGCGTGGTGGTGGAGACGTGGTTTGGTATGGACGGCCGGGGAGGGGGGTGAGCAATGAGGAGGCGGCCGGAAAATAGTGACGGCGCCGGCGGCGGGGGTGGGGCGGGAAGGGCGGGTGGACGCGTTGGAGGTGAATGAAGCGCTAGTGTCCCCGACAGGCGGGCCACGGGGAGGACAAGTGCGTGCGTCCCGTCCGTCCGCACGCTGTCCGTTTCACCCCAAACGCGACATATATTTGGGCCGGGAATGGGTCGAAAATGGACGAAAACCGAATATTTATCCGTTTGAAGCCGCGCGTTGGGCCGCGCTATTCGTCCGTTCTACACCAAACGGACTAGGACGGACGGGATGGGTTCCTGCGCTGGAGTGGAGTTGGCCTTATTATCCACTAGCAAAAAGGCCCGTGCGTTGCAACGGGAGGAAAAAACACCTCTCATGCATCTAGCTTAGTTAATTGATTTTAAATAACCGACCTAATATTGAATAATACATTAAAATACTTTGAATAAACATTAGCCGAAACACTTGATATTGTGAACATGTTTTTCATAATATAGCAAATAAGTCCGTGCGTTGCAATGATAGAGGAAAAAAATCTTGCAACGTAACAATTCTAGCATCAGGTGGCAGAGACCGGGATACTTTTCGTTTCGTCGGGGTGGCCAACCCAGCGCCGTCGTGCATATTCTCTTTTATCCAGCCTTTCCTTCTTATTGGTTCTCGAGCCATTATCTTGTTTCTCTAGACAACTCCCATACATATATAAACTGCTAGGGTTTAATGTGAAAAGGCGAGGTGGTACTATTTAGTTAACAGACGAACCAATCCGTGCACTTCAACCATAACAGAAACAAAAATTTCTAAAATAAATATGCCACCTGATACCTGTATAAAAAATATGCAATTTGTATATTGGAAACTTACAGTATTTACATTGGTAACATCGAGTGTTACTGGTGGCATGTCCGTGAGCCGAACATCCTTGGCCTCCACCTGAATTCTATCAGACTCGTTTGGCACCTGAATGCGGACACACAACAGAGACATCATAAGCAATTATCCTAGACTTGAACAAGAACATTATAGTTTGCACGGAATTATATCCATCTTGCCAAATTCAGAACCAGCATGTCCACAACAACATAATACAAAAAATATGATGCAGGCAAGACACCAAAATAGTCGAATAAATAGGTAGAAGTTCAGTTAAACTACTGCTATTTAAACCTGTAGTTGTTTAAAACTGGTACTAAAAAGTTCAACTTATGCATATTGTTTGACTTCTCAATCTGGTTTATTAGTATTTTCTATTGATTTGATCATGTGTGGTCTAGCTTCTATTTGTAATCCATGAGTTGTAGTATTTTAGGCATTGAATTGTTCAGAGCTTAAAAAGATCATATACTGAAGATCATACATAATTAATAATTTCATGCCAGATTATAGAGCATACACTAAAGAACATACAGATTTAGTATTGTTTGGTTCATAGCATCAGATTTAAATAGCTGATCATTATTTTATTCTTTCAAGTGGCACCAGGCACTTAATTCTACTGAAAAATATGCAGATACACACTGTCCGCATGACCAGAGAAGTTAGCTCCACACAAACATTTGCATATCAGGTCTTGTGCAACTGTAATGGAGTTTTGACAGATTGATTTGAGCAAAAAACATGGGTCTGCAAGTCTGAACTAACAATAAGAGAACCGCAAAGATAATACTTAGGCCAACAGATCAGGCAATCTGCTACTACATGCATGCATGTGGAAAGAGGGGTGTTGAAGGCATTAATCTGAGAAACACATGTTCAACAACCCCAGAAACTACAGAGAAAAACTGTTTAGTACACGCTGAGAAACACACATGTTCCTTTGCTGATCAATGCATATGTTACACTTGAATACACCTCCTAATCCTGTTTGCTAGGTGCAGCTAGCATATCTATTCTGCAAAGCTAATTGTTAACTGAAGAAAAAGCATAATCGCATTCAGAGCAAGGGGACAGAAACAATACTAAAACAGGGGATACCATCGAGTGATTAGCTTTCAAGGGGATTATACCTCTCGTGTAGCCGCCACAGGAGACATTGCACGGCTCGACGGATGTTCTTGTTCCTCCGGCAAACTCGGCGCTTCTTCCTCCGGCGAACTCGGCGGCAACATTGGACGTTTGGTCAAAAATTGCAATTTCGACGGGATGATGGAGATTATGGTCCAAGGGCACAACCTGATGGAGATTCCGGCCGAGGACCCTTACTTCTTATAGCAGCCAATCAAATCCGGGTCGGGCACTCCATCAATTTGTGTTGGAGAAGGACACGGCCGGCCTCCAATTTCCCATCCAAATCACGACACAGGAGCAGTAAGTCGGAGGTTGAGAAGCATACGACGGAGGAGGCCGGAGAGGACTGGCGGCGGCGGACGGCCGGCGCTGGCAGCCGGCGTACCCACAGGAAGCTGTCCCCCCTTCCATCCTCCATGAACGCCCACGAGCGCAGCAAGGGTGGCCCCCCTTACCCGAGCACGCGCCCACGGCGTCCGCCCTCTCCTCCGCCGCGGCTGTAGCCGTCCGACGACAAGGGCGCCCCTCTCCTGCTCGTGCTCCGCCGTCGCTGCCGTCGCTGGAAAGGGAGGAGTTTGGATAAGATGAATCAGAGGATCGCGGACTGAATTACAAACAAACATAGGGGTTTTTTTGTAAAGATGAATCTTTTAATAGATATCACTCAAAGAGGGACTGCGGGTACAATTTCCAGAAAACAGGAGATTTTTTTTGCAAAACAACCGTGACGACGGACGACAGAAGCCATAGATGCTTTATTATTACTAGCAAACATGCCCGTGCGTTGCAACGGGAGAAAAAAAAACATCACTCTCGTTCTAAAAGAACACATCGCCCAAGGGTAAGAATCAGGCTGCACATGTGATAGAAATAAAAGAACTTCTAAGAATTCTCGAGTGCAAACCTTCGTCGACCTATGTTCTAGCGTAGCATGCCCTCGCACCATCAGATTGACTCATAGCCTTGACGTTCCAATTATTGATTGGTCCAGGTTAACGTGAAAATTGTTGATGAGGTCGCACCATCAAATTGCCTCCGACGCCTAGGCATTTTTTGTTTTATTCAGTCTGGGATACGTGCAAAATGCTGATGAGATTGGGTATATCCGTCACGCGAACATATGCCAGGATGAGATAAACAATTATAGAAGCCATTAGAAGAAATGTGACAGTGTAATCACGTCTTGATTTTTTAATCCGCTCTAAAATATTAGGCCGAGCAGCTTTGTGCAGCATTGATGTCTGCAGGGTAGGCATAAAAACCAACGAACCAAACACCAAATCGAAACTAAAATCAAACGGTACAGTTTATTTCGCTTTCTGTTTTTATCATTATTAAACGATATTTTTAAGCCAATCGTTAACCGAATTTGGATCGTTGTTTCCGTGTCTAGCGCCTCGGTTATTCATTTTTCGATCTCTCATGGTGTCTGCGGCTATTTTATTTGCCTTCGTTTCGGAGCTGGCCTGCTACTCAATAGCATCAACTTTTTTCTCTTGCGCCAAGTACGCCCCCCCCCCCGGATTATCATCCAGCAGTCAACTCATATCTCAAATGAATCCCGTTATATTAGCCAACCATCAAGTCATGTTTAATTAGAGCTCTCTAATTATTTGGGTCCATGCAGCCATCGGCCGGCCATCACATTGAAATTCATTTGTCGTGCGTGCAAATTTTGTAATGGTCCGTCTAGAGCCTTCCTTCTCTTCCCTCTTTATATTAATCCTCTTTATAGAGATGCGACCCACTCAGTTTTTTTATTCCGGAGCCCGCCTATTTGATATCTCAAAAAACTTAAAAACGTATATAAGTTACATGAATTGAGTGTAAGGGAGCAAGGTGGGACTATTCAATAGGTATATTGACCCTATTTGAGAGCAATATTTTTGCACTGTAATCGGGCCGCATGTGTCACTTAAATGGGCCAACGCACGTACAGCAGCCGGACGTTGTTTTCTCTTTGTATAAATAGTTCGCAGAAGGTATAAGTACATAAAACTTGTTTCTGTTCGCATCAGGCAGCTAGCTTAGCTGGTTGTTGCGTGTGGGATGTTACGCGAGGTTCTGAGTTCAAGTCCCATTGGTGCCAACCTTTTTGTGCGAATGAAACGAACGTAAAAAAAAAAGAGGATGACGGTGAACGGGCAGAAGCAATAGCCCTTTTATTAAAAATTAAAAAAAAAACGAAACGTTCCGGATCGACTAAAATAGGGACTGCGGGTTCAATAAAGAAAAAATATAAGGACTTTTTCGCAAAAAGGGGACGACGACGATGAGCCGACAGAAGCACTCCGTGCTTTATTATTAGGTAAAGATAAAGATCAGGGAAAGATCGACCCAGTCTCACTGTTCAATGCACCAGCGCTATTTCCCGGCTCCGCTGTATCAGCCGTACTCGTGCCCACGTCCATGTATACCACTGCTGCCAACGGAGCTCCCCGAAAAGGAGAAACATAAAATAAGAGGGAAAAGGGCACGGCATTAATTTGCCGGATACATCAATCAGTCTCGGTTGCTTGTTTCGGGATAGACTAGATTGTGTGCTCCTATCCATGCGCCCCCTCCTACCAGAAGTAGAACTAGGTTATAGGAGCTATACGAGTAGCAGTAGTAGCAGCCAACGCAGCTCACATCATGGCACTGCGGTCTGGTGCATCTACTGGTAGTACTCCCACGAGTAGAGCTCATAGCCTGCCGGCTACCGCAAACCCGCTGATTTTCCACGGTGCAATCGAGTACTCCCTCTCCGTCAGCGTATTCTCGCAGAAGCGCAGTGCTCGCCGTTTTCCAACGCAGTCTACCAAATCCCACTATGGATCGGTCTCGGCTAGGGCTGCTCATCTATCAGCATGCATCTTCGGCTATCCCAAGGCAGGGAGGGACTACACCGCATGCGGCTGCCACTGTAGCAGCCGGAGCAGCTGACCTGCCGTGAGCCCGTGACACGGGCCGGAAGGATGCACCGTCACTTCTACGACCACGGCTCTCTCTCTTCCCCGTCTCCGTTCATGTCTGTTGTCTCACCTCCCGCCTACAGAAGTTGGAGAGGACGGACGTGCAGGAGTTGCAGAAGGACAGCGCCACGGGGCCACCCTCTTTTTCTTCCCGCGGCTTCACATCTCGGGACGACTCAAATCGTCGGCCGTTTTTTAAACTAAAACGAACAACGGCCCACCCAACGAGCTAAGAGCATCTACGGCCGGACTTGGCAAATCCGACCCCTCAAACGCCTCGCGGGCGCGTCCGCGGACAGTGATCGGTCACCCCTCATAAAACGCATTCCACATCCGGACATATTAAATTAAACCTTAAATACATATTATTACATGCAACGTGATCCGCTCTCAGCTCGCCCCTCCGCCGTGGCCATGTCCGGCAGCCGGCTGCACTCCCCTGAGTGTTGGTCCGGTCGCCGGCAAGGTAGAGTAGGGCATGGGACACGAGCTGGCTCACGGGACTCGTGGCCCCGCCGTCTCTCATGCCCTATCCCATGCCCTACTCTTCCTCGTCGGAGACCGGAACCCGAACGGTGCCGGTGGACGTCAGATCGATGATGGATCCGTCCGGGGAAGATCCTCCGACGTCCACCACGATGCGGTTGCGGCGCCCGGACTGATGCGCCATACGGGGCGCCGGAGAATGCGACTCCGCCTCGCCGACGTCCGCCGCCGCGAGGGCATCCGCCGCCTCCCGCGCCCACTGCCTTGCACGGCGTCGACGCCGAGCCATGCCTTCTTCGGAAGCGTCCGAAAATCGGCGCGCCACCGGAGGGGTTGCGCGTCTGCCACCGCGTTCGGACGCCAGACGGACCGCACGGCCTCCGGCGAGGCTGCTACGGCCTGCCTAACGCCGGATCCATGCGCCATTTGGGCGGACGCAATGGATTCCCGACGGAGGGAGTCCGAGCCGCGCCGTCCACGGGCATCCTCCCGGGCGCGGCGGAGCGCAAGCCGGACGGCCATCTCCTCCTCGGGGCTGCGCGGGGTGAGCTCGGGGTCGACGGATCTGGAGTTGAAGGACTCGGATCCACTGCCCGCCATGCCGGAGACGACCGAAAGGAGCCGGAGGAGAGCTCGGGTGGCGGAGGGGAGTGGAGGGGAGGGAGTGAAGTGGCCAGGGTTTGGTCCGGCGAGCGGATGGGGACGAATATATGTGGGGTAGGGGTGGGCCTGCATGGGCCGGCTCCGACGTGGCGGGCATGCCCGGGCGCGCCCGAGCGCCCCCATACCCGCCTCATATTTGGGCTGGATATGGGGGGTGCCGGTCAGCCCGGGCGTTTGAGGGCCGTTTGAGGGGTCCGTCTGGGTCAAAAAAAAGTGACCGGGCAGTGACCGGGCAGCCCGCCCGGGCGTTTGAGGCGGGTTTGAGAGGTCCGGTTGTAGATGCTCTAACCCAAACCTAATTTGTGTCTGCGAAATGTCCGCATCGACACATTTTAGGTCCAACGAGCTAACCCAAACCTAATTTGTGTCTGCGAAATGTCCGCATCGACACTTAGGTCCAAATTTAGGTTGGTACGCACACGAAATGGAAACCACGCGCGTCCCCACTCGTCTGGCGGCCAACCGCCCCACGCGGTCTTATTCATGGTCGTCACCTACCGCGAGCCCATGCGTCAGCGACTGGAAATTGAGAGAGGCGTCCTTTTATAAACCACGCGTGCGGAGGGCCAGCCTCATCCACTTTCACTCCCATCCACATCCAGCGGTTGCTCCCTCGCCGACGACAGAAACCATAGCGAGCGAGCGACATGGGAATCTTCAGCGGCAAGGGCAAGATGGCCGCCGACGCGGGCTCCTCCCACGCACCCCTCCTCGTAGGCGGGAGAGACTGCACATTCCGGTCCATCAGGCGCGGTGGCACTGGCAATACCGGGAGCCCCTCCCGTACCAGGGCGTGACACTGCTGCACGACTGGCATCTGGATCGCTGACGCATCCCTGTGGCGGCGGTGCCGCGGTTGTGGCGCGCGCACAACGAGGAGTTGCGCCGATGCCGGGAGCTACGGACACCGAAGCAGCGCCGGCTGCCCGCGTACGCGTCAGACTCTCCCTAATGGGAGGTCTGGTTTGCCCTCGAGCACGAGGAGCAACGCCGGCGCGGCCTGCAGGCTCACCATGCCAACCCCCCGCCGCCCCCCGTCGTCAAGCCGGAGGAGGTTGCCTATGAGGTGGTGTTGGCGGCGGCCATGCAGGTCTCCGCCGATTAGCAAGCCGAGGCGCGCCGCAAGGAGGAGGAGGCCGAATACCAAGCGCGGCTGGCAGAGGCGCTCGCCCTGTCGGCCGCCAGCAAATGCGTCCCCCCCCCCCCCCCCGCCGCCCCTCCCAGCGTTAAAGGTTGAGCCGTTCCCGCCGCCGCCGCCCAGACGACGGAGGAGAGGTATGAATGGCAGGGTGGCATGTGTGAGTTGGTGAGTACACCCGTCGTTTGGCTCTGGGCTACGCCGGCGTAGGAGGCAGCGTACCTCGAGCATCTGAGGCAGCACCACCTAGCGGCGTCGCTCGAGGAGGCCGAGCGCCTCATGCTAGCGGAGCGCGAGGAGGAGGAGCGTCGTGCCCCTTGGCCACGGAAGGAGGAGGAGGCGAGCCGGAAGGAGGAGGAGGAGCGTCCTGCCCATGGCGGAGGAGGCC
This sequence comes from Elymus sibiricus, assembly GCA_039707655.1. Taxonomy (NCBI): domain Eukaryota; kingdom Viridiplantae; phylum Streptophyta; class Magnoliopsida; order Poales; family Poaceae; genus Elymus; species Elymus sibiricus. Next base: position 370,206,026 of record CM077675.1, on the reverse strand, counting down.
AGCCGACGGCGCAACCAACGTAGCAGCCGACGCAGGATGCGGCCCGTGCCTGGGAGGCGCCGTTTTCCTAGGCAGGCCCGACGCCGGGGCTAGTGGATCTCACCGGTCCTGACTCGGACGGCGAGGACGCCTAGGGCGGCGCGGGGATGACTAGGACAGCGGGCGGTTTTAGTATTTAATTAGTATTAAGTTTTTTATATTTAATTAATGTAAATGTGGACTTTGACGGACGGTTACCTGCCGTTTTAATGTTTAATTGCTATTAAGTTTGAATTTGACTTTTATTTATTTATGTGACACACATAAATAAAATGAATCGGTCAAGGATTGAATACACGCGCCGAACCAAATTAAAAAACAAAAACATCCGTTTGGCCGATCCAAAATAATAATAATAGTAGACATCCATTTGGATCGAGCTGTTAGAGTTGCTCTTAATGCAAGGGCATCAGCGTGCGACCTGATCATCTCGCCACAGCCCACAAGGGAGCCAGCCACCAGATAGATCATTAGCGGTTCGTCTCGTCCATGTCACCCCGGTCGTGAGCGCGTGACCGCACGGGTGCACCTCTATGTGTAGTTGTGTAGACAGTTTCCCAAAAATCTTGATAGGTCATAGTTTCATGGACAGTGTAAATCTAAAACCAACTTCAACGGGTCGATCCAATCGAACGAGTAATTTTATTCGTTTTTCTTTTGTTTGGGTTAGCACGTCCGTCCTTTTTTATGTTTGGGTCGACCATGCATCCAACAACGGATATATTTTTATTCTCGCGGGCCATTCATTTTTTTAATCCATACGTGTAAATATATAAAAAAAATGTTCCTAGTTCACATAATTCAAACAAAATACAAATATATCATAGTTTCACAATCAAATAAAATATCTCATATTTTACAAGCCAAATAAAAATTAAATTGTCTCAAATAAAATAGATAACCGATACATCTATTGGTTGCCAGCACGAGCCCACATATGCTCAACCAAATCATCTTGCAGTTGAATGTGAGTTTGTCAATCACGCATTTGAGGATGAAATTTGGTGAACTGTGCAAACGTTGTCGTTCCTCCATACTCAAGCACAACATTGTCATCCTGTAACTGAAACAATTGGTCATAGATACATTCCAGGCGCTTATCCTCAACAATCATGTTGTGCATTATCACGCAAGCTGTCATCACCTCCCACAACCTCTTGGTGCTCCAAGTTTTAGCAGGATACCGAACGATGCTCCATCGAGATTGAAGAACACCATAGGCACGCTCCACATCCTTCCTAGCACTCTCTTGCTCCTGGACAAATCTCTTTCTTTTCTCTCCTACAGGGAGAGGGATTTTCTTCACAAGAATAGTCCACTGAGAACATATATCATCAGCTAGGTAGTATCCTTTGTTGTAGTGGTGGCCATTGATCTCAACATTGACCTCCGGACAGTTTTCTTCTGCAAGCCTCGCAAACACTAGAGATCGTTGAAGCACGTTGATATCGTTGTGAGATCCGGCCATGCCGAAGAAAGAGTGCCAAATCCAGAGATCTTGTGATTCCACGGCCTCGAGTATGACGGTGCAAGATTTGACATGGCCCCTATACTGCCCCTACCAAGCAGAAGGGCGGTTCTTTCACTCCCAGTGCATATAATCTATGCTATCAAGCATCCCCGGAAAGCCCCTGCTGGCATTCATCGCCAACAACCAGTCAATATCCGCAACATTTGGTTCTCTCAAGTAGTCAGGGCCAAACACTGCTACCACAACCTTGCAGAACTTATACATGGATTCTAGGCACGTGGACTCGCTCATACGGACATACCCAACAATGAGATCACCAGGAACTCCGTAAGCAAGCATCCATATAGCCGCAATGCATTTCTGATAAGAGGAGACGTCAATCTTTCCCAGGGCATCCTCCTTGCACTCGAAATACTTATCGTAGCCCGCCACCCCTCCCAGATACGGTTGGACACATGTTTATCCATCCGGAAAAGTCGCCAGAATAGGTGTGGTGGAAAGAGCGATTTAGGTGACTCGAAGTAGTCATTCCAGAGTAGGAAATGACCGCACTCTCGGTTGCGATTCAACGCCGGAGTGCCCCCAGGATCGAGCCCCTGAACATCGGCCTCTGCTGCTAAGGTGGTCATGGACGACCAAGACAACAGCCACAAGTTCCTCATCGTCGGATGACGAATCATACGAGTCGCAAATGAAATTGTGGAAAAAGAACTAGTCGACGGAGTCCATTTGTACATTGCGGGCAAACCGTAGAACAACTTGTGGGCGTCGTCGAAAAAGTTGGCAGGTGCAGAGCATCACGCCTTCCCTTGACCAGGTAGCAGGCTTGTCGGCATTCAGCCAGTAGGCAGGGGCGGACGAGGAGGTGTTGCTGGGCGCGGGGCCGAGCGAGGAGGTGTTGGCTGTGACATCGGGAGATGCTCCGACGGCGATGGGGGTGAGGCATTGGTGGCAGCGGCGTTGGAAGGTGGTCGGCTACGGGGTGGGTGCGGACGGCTGGCCTGGGCACGGATCCGGAACTGGACGGCGACGGCGACGGGGGGTGCTGGTCGGGAGTACTGAGAGGAAGGAATGACTAATGTGCCACCAACACGCGGGCCAGAGGGAGTAGGCGGGCGTCGCGCACGTCTACTCCGTTTCCGCGCCGAAGCAAACGAGGCCCAAATTTGGGCTGCAAATGGGTTGCACGGCGGACAAAAAGCGGACGTGTGTTCGTTTGGGTCGGCACGTTGGGCCGGCTTTTGTGTCCGCATCGACCCAAATGGACACGCGCATACGAAATGGGTCTGCCGGTTGGTGTTGCTCTAAGTTATCACAAAAAATCAAGTCGGTATAACTCAAAGATATTCTCCAAACAAAATATAACTCATAAAACAAAGTAGACAATTTTGATGTCAGTTGTGATTGTAGAAGGATAGAGAGGGGTTGGTGGAATCGTTGATGTTATATTGCTTGAGCCTCGTGGCCATATATATATATATATATATATATATATATATATATATATATATATATATATATATATATATATATATATATATATATATATATATATAGGACTACATGATTAACTTGGAGTACAAGACAAGGTAGAATAAATCCTAGTCTATCCTATACTTCCTAATAATCACGATACTCATCGTTCCCATGCAGTCACAACGGCAGTGATGCAAACGGTGAGACTGGAGAATAATCCGAAGGTAAGTGGACGGACATCCTCCCCACAGTCGAATGGTCGATACATCACAGAAGTCGTGGCTAGAATGGAAACCGATGAGGTTGCCCAAGCAAGGTGGTAGCCCTTTGTGCCGATGACGAGGTAGCTGAGAGCATAGGGTGGTGTAGCCATGGTCGAGGTAGCCATGTGAGGGACGTCGTGGTCGATGTCGAGTCGGGGTGGTCGGTATCGAGGTAGTCGCCATGGAGCCGCGGGCGCAAGAAGATGTCGAATTAGTCATGGGCACAGTGGTGTCGACGTAGTGGTGCGCCGAGAAGAAGACGGTTTTGACGAGGCATCACACTGGGTTTGCCAAGCCCGAGACACGTCGTGGATGAAGGCACGCGTCGTGTTGCCAGCAGCGGGCATGCATAGACGGACGAAGTCGATGTTGACGAGGCACCACACCAAGCTTGCCAGGCCTGGGGACACGTCATGGGTGAAGGCACGCGTCGGAGTTGCCAGCACCATACATGCATAGACGGGGACCAGAACAAGTTGTACTCCGTGCAGAGGGGGCTAGCAGAGGAGGACTCGACGACGGTTGCAGCAGAAATCGGCATGGAGACGATGTCGCTCGTGGTTGTCGAAGTAGATGAAATGGCCGGGAAAGTGACAACGACATTGACAATGAGCTGGTGTTGGCCGAAGACGAAGGGGGTAGACAGCGGTGGCTACAGGGGTAGACAGCGGTGGCTACAGGGGTAGCAGCGACGGAGGCGGAAGAAGAGTGGTAGTGGCGGCTAGGTTAGGAGCCTGGTGGCGGTGCTCGAAGTACACGAGGAAGAACCTGACAGCGTGACGAAGATCGGCGCAGACGGTGACATTCCCACGCCTAGGAAGGCGGCGTGGTGCATAACACACAGAAGATTCGCTTGTACGGTGAGGTGGACCGATGTCGTTGTGCTACGACATGAAGGGGCGACGCAACGGTAGCGCGTGGGTCGGGGTGATGGCGGGGAAGACCTCAGGGCAGCAGCAGAGACCGCATGCCACACTTGTTACGGCCCGATGGGGCGACACATCGGCAGCGCGAAGGTCGGTGGATCCACGGGGACGGCCTGGAGCAGACGGCCTCGTGGCACCGGTGGACCACGAGCCGTGACACTACGACCCGAAGGGACGACGCAACGGCAACATGCAGGTCGGTGCAGGCATGGGAACGGCGGCCTGGACCGCGTGCCACGGTGCTACGACCGTAAAGGGCGACGCAGTGACAACGCAGGTCGGTGCAGCTGCGGGGAGAACCACGGGGCGGCGGCGTTGTGGCCTGACCGGGGACGCAGTGGCAGCGACGGGCGGGCAGATGCGCGGATGACGGCCGTGACGGGCCGCCGCGTCATGCGAGGCTGTCGGGTCAGAGAAGAGGCCGGGTGGTCGCGCTGGTGTTTGACTAGAGGCGCGTGGGGTCGATGGCAGCGGCAGGCGATGGTAAACCAATCTTAGATCGGCAAAACCAAAAATAAACACCGACCAATGTGACCGACGAGAGAGAGAAAAGCCCAGATCAAAGGACGGTAAAAAAAGACTCTTTAGGGCAGCTGGTCAACTGGATTAGCAGACGAACCCTAGGTACGGGCGGCGCGACCCACGGTGGCGATCATGGTGATCGACCGCCCAGGGGCGGCGCGGTGCGGAAGCGGTGGCGGCTAGGGTTTGGATCGGGTTTAGGCTATTACCATGTAGAAGGATAGGGAGGGATTGGTGAAATCGTTGATGTTATATTGCTTGAGCCTCGTGGGCATATATATAGAAGTACATGATCAATTTGGAGTACAAGACATGATAAAATAAATCCTAGTCTATCCTATACGTTCTAATAATCACGATACTCAGCGAGGATAACATGGTAACAAGCCAAATTGAAACTGGTAGCAACTTCAACAACACCTTGCCTAATTTGATCCCTATATGTCCACCAACATGTCCGAGGACATGACTGTCCCGACCACATTTATTTGTCTAAGCAACCACATCTCTTGGAGCATTTAAAGCCAACCTCCTTTAATCCTTCTCAAACGTTCGTGGACACGTCTGGTCAGTGACCGGACATAAGAAAGAAGGAAAAAGATGATCCAACAGAATCCTTCATACCTTCCTTATACGTTTGGGCTGTCCGCGAGGCCTCATATTGAGAACAAACGTAGGGATGATACGAGGGCTCGCGGATGCGTCCGGTTAGTCCGTCAAATGCGATGCATCCCACCTCGGATAATATTTTCTCTTTCTTTTCTTTCTCACTCTTCATCTTCACCGATCACATGCAAATGGCCGAACATATAAAAGGGGGAATGAGGATCATGGACTGTAGAGGCTCTTATATCCAAAACCTCAAAAACTTACAAAGACATACGTGTAAATCATTCGATCAATGTAGCAGACAACAAATTCAACAACCATACAATTCAAACGTCAGAGCTGTGGCAAGTCTTTCGCCGTGTCTTGGTGGGAGTTTTGGTCCTGTGTGAAGCCATATGAGATACCCGCCCATTGCGAAGCCTAAAATCCCTACGGCAAGGGTGTGGCGCAGGTGTGGCGAATGTTGTCGGAGTTGACGCGGAGAAGTCTAGTCGACAACTTCCTTTTCCGCACCGTCTTCTCGTCCCTCTCGCAAGCATGCTGTTGGACACGCCTGTCCTTATGGGTGATGCTCTCCGTAAGGAAAGATATGATGTGATTGAGATTGTGTACGTAGAACTACGTGAGTTGATTTTGTTGTTTCCTTCCAAGAGATTTCTTGCTATTGACGATATTTGATTTTGGCTTATTGCTTTAGAAGGGATTTCTTTCCCCAAAAAACGAGAAGGTGAGATTTGGTTTACAAAAAATTAATGGGGGTTATCGCATGAGATTTATTTCCCCAGAAACGGGGATGTGAGGGTCGGTTTGAAAATAATATAATGGAGGTTATTGCTTGGCTTGGAAAAAAAATGATGGGAGAGGTGAAAGCGATGGAAGAGAATCCAACAAACTCTTCTTTAATAGTAGAGATATAAAAAACAATGGGAGGGGGCATGAATCAATGGGAGGGGTGGAAGCAAAATCAACATACACCGCTTTAATAGTAGAGATAGAGTAGGAGTGGACTTACGGACTACTGTTCCGCTTTTAGGAACGGAGTCGAACGTCCCTTCCCTCCTGTATGCAAAAGTTGTCGGGTATGCTTCAACAAAAAACATGTCAACATTTGTTTAGATACAAGCTCTTGATTATAAAATAGCAAAAAAAATCATGGTTTGTCTAGTTTGGTTATTTGGTTCAACTTAGGGACCTTGTGTGATGAGGAGGGACCCATAGTTCAAAAAACTACTCATGGGCGATGACAGTGACCTTCAAGTTATGGAGATGCCCACCATGATGATTTTCCCCACCGGCGGTATGTTGGAAAAGGCCTCCATATTGGATCGCCATAGAACGAAGATGTGCGAGGGCGAAACAGAAAAACTTATCGATGGTTAGGGTTCTCGGAGCGAACAAAAAATATAGGTGTTGAGAGGCGGTAGAATGGAGTCGCATGGGGCCCACCCGGGTCCATCATGCGACCACTTCCATGGTTGCATGCACTGGCCGATGTGGGGGCCGCAGGGCTCCCCTGCGTGGGTCTCGGGCTCTGTGGAAGCTTTCCGACTCAAAGCTTTTTCTAGATTTTTTTTAGGATTTTTGGAGCTCCGTAAAATTGATTTCTCCGCAAGTCCAAAACCATGTAGAAAACAACAAATGATATTGGACACTATATTAATAGGTAGTCCAGAAAATAATATAAACACGGCCATTAGTCATGACCATCGTTCGCAACAGAAAAAAGTATCAGCCCGCTCCAACCTCTTACTCTTTCAAGCTTCACTATCATGTTCTTCCACACCATGGTCGGGGTCATGATTATCATCGGCCATCACATCCTCATCCTTCGACGTAATATCATCATAACCCCATTCTAAGATCTAGTTATGAAGAATGCAAGTTACAAGAAGGAGCCTAACTTAGGTGGGCAAAGGAGGGAATGCCTTTTGATCCAGAAAGTTAAATCTATTCTTCAAAGCACCAAATGTCCTCTCAACCATAAGTACACGCCTAGAGTGTCTGGGATTGAACAATTCCTCTCAAGACTTAGAATAGTTTCGAGAATAGAACTCGTTGAGATGATACCTCGTTTTTCTAAATGGCGAAAAACACCATGTCGACATGGATATGCAGAATCTCATAGGTAGAACTTACCATCGAGGATATCGATCCCATCATGTCGAGCCATGTTGTCATCGAGAATGTTAGCATTATGGGCTCGTCCTTCCCAACTAGCTAACACACATATGAATTTCATATCAAAAGCAACAACCACAAGCACATTTTGACTTGTGTAGTGCTTTCTACCCCTGTATGCATCAGTGTATGACCTTGACACTCTAGCAGTCACATTAATACCATCTATTCCACCAATACAATCGTGCCATGCCATTAAAAATTGACATGGCTCGCTCACAAGAAATACAAGCATGTCATGGCATGAACTAAAGCACCACTCACCGTGAAATATGGATACCATCTATGGCTCGTGCAAATCTTGGTAGGAGTTTGCCCGGTTGGTGTCTTGATCATCTCTGCTCTGAGCTCCCAAATTGCATACAATACTTGCTTAAAATACCTAGAAATTGTCTCGCTGGACCTCCTAGATGTGTTGTGATTAAATCTGAACATTTGATTATGACCCACAACATGAAGGAACGTTGCTACTTGCTCTTCCATAGTGGTGTGTATGCTATCTTCTAGCAACCCCATGTGCCTAAACATCTCCATTAGCTTGGTAAAAGGCGTTCTTCGCATTCGAAGCATGTTCACATCATCGACGTCGTTTCTATTGTTGATGTAGTTCAAATTTGCCATCCTCTCCTTCTCTCGAACTCACAATGGACTGTAACAGATCACATGCTTATCACCACGACGAACTACTCTCATGTGGACCAACATGACCCAAGTCCAAATAATAGTCGATTGATGCTGCTTGAACAACCAGCTTCATCTGTTCGTCCTAATGAACCCGATGTTGCGGTAAGTAATGGAGCAATCGGCCCTATACACTATTTAACGACCTAACGGTGGAGGGTGTCCTAATAGTGCATGTCGGTCCTATGGTGCTCACCACTGGTGGAGTTGATGAGCCGCCCATGTGGGAGACAAGGCGAGCTGGAGATGAAGGGGACAAATAGGTCATGTTGTGGGAGGTTTAAGTCGCCGCCGCTACCACTGATTTCCCGCCACCTCCCCGACTCCCCCCCCCCCTCTTGCGGTTAATTTTTTAAAATATTACATTTTTTATTAAATTTGTCACATATTACGCCGGTTCAAAATTTTGCAAACATATAACAGCGTCGGCCTCGGAGAAGCCGACTGGATCGAGTCGGCCATGGCAAAGCAGATTAGGCCCCTATCGGCTTTGGTTGGGCCGATAGGCCTCTCGGCCACCTATTTAAGGCCCAGTCGGCCATGGAGAAGCCGATTAGTGCTAATCGGTTTAGGCAAAGCCGATTAGCACTAATTGGTTTAGACGTGACGAATTAGTGCCACTCGGTTTTGGCAAGGCCGACTGGTGCATGCATCCATTTTTTCCTCCTAATAATGACTTTTTGGTGACCTGAATAACAAAAAAACTCTAGTTTCCCGCGTGGCATGTTTCCTTCTAAATTTCCCGCTTCTAACTTCCGGCCATAATTTCCCGCTTCTAACTTCCCGCCATAGTTTACCGCTTCTTATTTCCCGCCATAGTTTCCCGCTTCTTGTTTCCAGCTTCTGGGTTCCCACCTATTCTTCTCTTCTCATCCTATAAAACCGCCTCCACACGAAGGTGGGAAAGCAGTCCAGTGTAGTCTTGTAGTAGCGTCAAGATGTCCGGTTATCCTTTTGATCGTAGTTTTCACCCTCAGATGTGCCGATGTCTTATGTGTTTAGCCAGAAATTTCAAGATAGACAATAGAATAGTTACGTGGGGCGAACTCATCAGTAGTGACACCCTACTGAATGAGCTGGCTCACGCATTATTTAGGAGCGGTTGGCCTTCAAGGACCTTTGAGGAGATATGGAAAGAACTTCTCAGGTTGCATGTAAGATGGCAGAAGCAACTGCATAAAAGTGAATCTTACATGAAGATTGCAGCAGAAAATACAACTTGGTGGACAGATGACAGCGAGGACGAAGATGGCATCTTCATGCCGAGCACCAAGGCCAAGACTACCGCATCGTCCAAGGGAAGAGCTCTGCATCGTCAAAGGGGAAGAGCTCTACATCGTCGCACGACAAGAGCTCTGCATCGACAAAGGGCAAGAGCTCTGCATCGACGGAGGATGACGGTGATGCCTTCATGTAGTTTTTATGATGTAGTTTCTTATTTCACTCGTACTGTTTAATTTAGATGTATTTTATATTATTTGTTTGTATTGTCTTGTTGTAGGGGCATTATGTTCTATCTAAGTATTATCCCCGCTAAACTAACTGAGGACTGAAATAGAACATGAATATGTCTCATACATAAGTAGATAGTCATTTGTTCCATACATAGAATAGACATATGTCTCATACATAATTAGATAGTCATCTCTCTACTGATAGATGGAAGCGTCAATGACGACGCCTGCCTCGGCGCTCAGGTAGTGTGCTAGGCGTACTCCAGCCCAACCTATGGGGTGGCCTAATGTTACGAAGAGGAACCTCAGACCCGTCCTGGTCATCCTGTATATCCTGGGTGGGTCCTGGTGGAGGAGTCGAAAACATGTCCATCCAGGTGTTGTGCTGCGATAGTGGCTCATCCTCACTCCCCCACCCAGATTCGGACGCCGACGTCTGGCGATATTATAAGGATACTGCAGAAGGGAATGTAACTAATGAAGAAATATGTAGCCTCAATTAATATTGGAAAGAATAAATGTGAAGAGATATACCAGGATGCGGCTGAAACATGAAACCCGATGTGGAACTTTGCTATTGTGGTGGAGGCCTAAACGAGAAGCTGGACGGGGGACCATGCTGTTGTGGGTGTTGCAACGCCGAACTGCCAGCCTGGTCAGGAGGTGGTGGAGGGGGCGTCGGCTGCTGTGCTAGGCGTGGACGTGGTTGTTGTGTTGCATGGAGGGATGCGGCTGCTGCTGATGGTGGGGAACAACGTCCGAAGTGCGGGTGCACGCACTACAGGAATCAACATCTTTGACGTTAGCCATAGCGGGCGGCAAAGGACAAGACCACAGACGGCAAACACCTTTGCCGTCTACTGGCTCACGGCCCCACTTTCAGCACTGGAAGTCACGGTAATCAGTTGTTTTGCTGTCTGAAAACAATAGCGGACGGCAAAGACGTTTGCCATCCGCCTTCCTGACCTAGCTGACGGCACAGCTCCTGGACGGCAAAGTATAGCTGTTAGCCCCATTAGGTGGCTAACGGCATACTTTGCCGTCCGCCTGCTGACGACAAACAAAATGTTGCCTTTGCCGTCTGCTGGTGATGTCAGCAGTACTGTGGTTGCACGTCAGAGCTGCTCCATCTTTGCCGTCTGCCAGGTCAGTCTTTGCCGTCTCCGAGCTAACGACAAAATGACCAAATGGGCCAGACCTGGTGTTCCCAGGTTGCACAAGTTGCTGCCATGTGGCACCTTTGCCGTCTGCCTACCGATGGCAAAGGTCTTTGTCGTCCGCTGGCAGACGGCAAAGAGCTTCTATTGCCAATTTTTTGTCTGTTTTCTGTTATTTCCCTGCATTTTCATAACACATATATGACTATATGATATATATCACACATATAAGATATATTTGGTCATCCATATATACATACATAGTTTCAGAAAGAAGCATAGGCCATGTATCCAACATCATTGTGGAATATTGAACAAGAGAACACATAAGCTATTAAAAGAACCAATACATACATAGTTTCACATTTTTCATCAATACAAATCAATACACATATAAGATATATTTGGTCATCCATATATACATACATAGTTTCAGAAATAAGCATAAGCCATGTATCCAACATCATCGTGAAATATTGAACAAGAGAACACATAGGAGAAGGAGAAGGAGAAGGAGAAGGAGGAGGAGGAGGAGGAGAAGGAGGAGGAGGAGGAGGAGGAAAAAGGAAGAATAAGAATATATTTTCTTCTTCTTCTCTCTTCTATCTTTTTATCCATTTCCTTCTCATTCTTCTTCTTTTATTCTTTCTTTTTCTTCTCTTTATTCTTCTATTCTTTGTTTTTCTCCTCTTCCTTGTTTTTCTTCTTCTTATTCCTTATTTGTGTCATTTTAGAGCTAACTTAGGTAATAATCCCATTTTAGAGCTAACTAAGCTTATTATGTCATTGTGGAGGAAAATAGGGTAAGTATAGGTCAATATTGAGCTAACTTAGGTAATTATGCCATTATTGAGCTAACTTACCTTATTATGTCATTTTGGAGGAAAACAAGCTAAGTATATGACATTTATGAGCTAACAGCAATTTTTGACCTAACTAAGCTAATTATGTCAGAAATGAACTAATTAAACTAATTATGTCATTTTGGAGGATAATTAGCTAAGCATGTCTTTTTTGGGAAAAATAGGCTAAGTATGTGGCATATTAGGGATAATTAGCATGTACGAAGCTAAGTATGCATTTGTTAAGCAAAACACTAGAAACTTACCATCGTCGTCATCACAGAGGTGAAGCACCGGGGTTGCTCGGGCCGGTTTCACCTGGAGAAGGATGACCTGGAGAAGGGTTGTGCGATGCGGCTCGGGAGTTATGCTGCACCAAAGATCATTTGCAATGTCTCGTTAGCACGATGACACTCAAATGTTAAGACTAGTAACTAATGACCATTCAAATGAAACTCACCGTTCCCACCGGAGTAATGACTGTCATAGGCGGAGGGGTCTGACCGGTCTTCTCACACACAGACTGCACATTTGGTTTTGACGAGCAAGTCATATTAGTTAGTAATGAAACGAACATTACGTGCATGATTTGGCTAATATGCAGAAGAAACTTACCACGAGGAGCTCGTACATGGCCTGGTGAGCCGCCTCATTCCGTGCCCTCTCCTCCTCCAACAACCTAGTCGTCTTCTCCTCTGCGGCCAGTTCCTTCTCCGCCGCCACCCGGTCCCTCTCCTCCAGAAGCGCCTGGGTTGTTGCTCTCTCTTTCTTAATAGCAGCTTGCAACACCACTCCTCGTTAGAATTGTAATCTTCGATGGCCGCACACACAATGTAATGGAGGAAAGATATCTGAGTCCGTATAACCAACCTCGATGGCGAGATCGACTGGCCGTGGACGAGTCCTTATCCCAGGACAGGAGCTCGTTTGGCGCGCCTTGATCTCCGGGGGAGTGAGAGGACAACGTATCAGTCCATCTCCAATGGCTAGCAAGCCATGGGGCCTCCCGCCACCAGCTATCATCACCAACTCTGGATCACTAGGATGCTGGCTCGGGTTATAGTCCTCTCCTTTCCTCGCCTTCGCCTCCTCGTTGTACCTCATGAGCTTGTGGTGGGAGGATATGTTGGTCAACTTTTCTGGATGATCGAGGTCAGACTCAAAGAATGCCTTGGCCTTCTTGTACGAGGCAGTATGGGCCATGGCATATAGGTCGTACACCTCTGGCACCTCCGTGTTATTGTGTCGCGCCTAAAAGAGAGGAACAAAGTATTAGTAAAGTGCTCAAGCTAGCATGAAGAATGAATTGCATGAATCATGAAGCAAACCACATACCCAGTTCCGCCCGAACTGAAATAAGTTGGCGATGCCTTGATAGTGTGGCACACCAACCATTTGGGCACGCCGGTCCTTCACATTGTCGTGGACGGCTCGCTAGTGGTCTGTGCACCACTCATCCACCAACGCCTCCCAACAATCCAACTTATCCGCACACCATCTCGGGAGCACCTAAGTTAGTAACGAGAAATTTGAGCACTACGCCTACGAATCAAATCAAGGAAACTAAGTACAAGGCCTTAAGAATAGGTAATTACCTTCATGTACCGATGCTTCTTCAAAAACTTTTCACGGCACGACACTTTGTCCTTCTTAATACCACGTGCGGCGTAGTAGTCTCGAACAGCCTGCGGCCGAGCCTCATGCCGTAAGTTTTGTAATAGGCGCTTGCACTCGGTATCGATAACCTTTGCCGCGTCCTCCTCGTATCCCTCCTCACACCTGTAGAAGGTCTGCAATCAAATGAGACAACACTGATTAATACAATAACTAGGTATTGTTAATTTTTAATTGTGTAAAGGAGAAATTACCCAAAAGCTATTGATCACCATCTCGGCCCTCGTGTGGCACAAGACACCATCGATCATCTCCTCCGGCAGGGCCTGGGCAACCTTGTAGTGGTCCCAGCTCAATCCCAGCTGTGGAAGTTGTCCCTTACCGGGCAACGTGACAAACCCCAGGAAATTTTGCGGGAAAAGCACACCAAGGACGGTGTTGGGCCTGCGGACTCCAGTGGCGTGATGCCAACCCTTGTAGTATGACAACGCCAACGCATTAGATATTTGAAGAAACGTGAAGGCAAAAGGTACAAAAAAGAGTAAATGCACATACTTCTCCCCATGAGGCCTAATCACCGGCCTCTGCTCGCGGGTCGCCGGCAGGGGCGGGAGCCGTGTACCACCACGCTGGTACACGGTGACCCCCTCAACCACCTTGCCCTCACTTTCAGTAAATTGATCCCCGCCACCATCAGCATGGCCAGTCGGCCCTTGTGACGGATCCGGCCAGGTACCCCATCCAGAAGTCCCCTGGGACGTAGCCCCATCTGGAGTCTCGTGGGCCGAAGCATCTGGGACCGGAGTCTCATGGGCCGAAGGCCCGTCGACCCGAGGCTCATGGTCCGGAGTCCCCATAGCCTCCACCTCAGACGGGTCCACCCTAGCAGTCCTGTGCTCGGGCGAATGAGCTGGGGGTGGCGGCGAGGAAGGCGTAGCAATCCGCCTACCTCTCCCGCGACCACGTCCTGTACCTCTCTTCTTCCCTCCCCGAACTCCTCTCCCGTGGGCCGCCGCCCGCTCTGGACCCGCGCACACCATCTTTCAACACCTACCATGACAAAGAGTAAACGAAATTAGTACAACATTAAAAAACTGAATACCTGACATGAATAATAATATGTACATAATTAAAGTTGGGATGCATACAAACTAATAATAGTCCGGATCGTCCATATATGCTCCGGGATCAATAAATGCATCATCATCATCATCACTATCACGTGTGTCGTCATGAACGACGTGCTCATCGGGTTCAGCGGCATCAACATGTGGAAGGCCTTTCTGCAATCGGTCAAGCATTGACAGGTCATCCGCAACAGTAACCTCTTATTCTTCCGGCTCTTCTTGTTCCGGCTCAGGGGTGAAGTCGGATTCACTGTCCATGTGTACTTCCATGTTCTGGGGTAAAGTAGAGGAGTTCTTGAAACATTTTTTGGAAAGACGTGTTTCTTGGAAGAATTCTCCTTCATATGTGTCTGGGTTAATGTGAGGTTCATAATCCTCTTCATTGGGGGGAGGTGGTCTAGCACGTGGCGGCACTTCATAAACGACATCTGAACCATTCATATTTTTATCAGTTTGGCAGGCCCACGGTAGATAGAAAACGTGGGTCACCTGTTGAGCCGTAATATAGACATCGAGAACATCTAAATGGGTCCTTTGTTTGATTTCGACTAGCCCTATATGTTCATGAGTCCTTCTAGTCTCCTTCGGCTGGAACCAATAACATTTGAAGACTACGACGTTCAGTGGGTTTTCACCATAAAATAGAAGTTCATAAATTGCTTCAACTCTTCCATAATACTCGGTACCTCCTTCGCCGATAGCGAAGACACCACAATTTGTAGATTTTCGGTCGTCCATAGGTTTCTCTTTGCCGAAGGTACGAAAGCGATACCCGTTGATGTTGTATTTCTCAAATGAATGGACCTTATAGTCAAAACCATTAACGACTTGTCTCAATTCGGCGTCCATAGACTCTGAATTAGCCTACAAGTTTAATAAGAAATGATAGTTGCATTAGCCGCAAATTAGACCAAGAAATGAAATGGTCTATTAATGGTAATTACCATTTGTTTGAACCAAGAGATGAAACCGTGATAGCCGCCTCCATGCTTTGCCAGAAGCTCATACTCTTTGATGGAATCCTTTTGGATCACCGCTCCATTCGAGAATTTGGCAACGTATCGGCTGTATCAAATATCCGGTGATAAGAGCAGTTCAAAGGAATTAGAAGTTGCGAAACAATGTACCGAGAACTTTATCGATATACGGCCGCACTTCTGTTAGGTTGTTGAAGATATACAACGAAATGGTCTGCCATTCTTCGACATCCAACGCTATTGCTTTCCAAGCACCGGCTGGTGCGAGCTTCCCTTTGAATAGGCTGAGGTTGGATCCACCTTTTCTAGGGTCGGTAGCATTGTACCGAGGCTTCGGATTATGCAAATGACGATTTTTGGCTTCGTAGTGTGTTGTCACAAAGTTTGCCGCCTCCTCAGTAATGAATGTCTCGGCCATCGATGCTTCAATTCTACATTTATTTTTACATTTTGCTCGAAGCGTCTTCTGCATCCTCTCGGTTGCATAGCACCAACGATTTTGCACGGGCCCCCCAATCTTGCCTCGGTCGGGAGATGTAAAATCAAATGGTGCATTGGATTAAAGAAGCCCGATGGAAAGATCTTCTCTAACTTGCAGGGCAACTCCAGCGCCAACTTTTCCATGTCATCTAGCACGCCAGCCGATATTTCTTTCGCACAAAGAACACAGAAGAAATAGCTCAGCTCTGCCAGTACTAGCCATTCAACCTCAGGGATAAAGCCACGCAACATCACCGGCATTACCCGCTCACCCATACCGTTGTCTACCACAACATACCTGGAATACTTGCAAATGGGACAATAGTTCAAGCCCGCATACTCAAGTCTAAATAAGGCACATCCGTTCTCACACGCATCTATCTTCTCATAGGGCATCTTAAGTACACGGAGGATTTTGTCCAACTGGTACAGGTTTGCAGGCATGACATGGCCTTTGGGTAGAAAGCGTCCAAATAGTGTCATCATCGTGTCGTAGCATTCTCTGCCCAAGTTGAATTGAGCCTTCAGAGTGATTACTTGTGCGATGGCATCCAGCTGACAAAGCTCAGTGTGCTCGTGAAGAGGACATTTTGAAGACTCCAACATTTCATTCAAGGCCTTTGCAGATTCCTCCATCTCATCGTCCGAATCCCGAGCATCATCAAAGTCTTGCACCATGTCTTCCATCCCGGTACCATGCTCGTCGATGCGATGACGAACCACCTCAGTTGTGGTACGTTGGGCAGACTCACCATGAAATGTCCAGACCGTATAATCAGGCGTAAAACCCCACTTCTGCAGGTGTTTACCCATTTCACCCTCTGTCCTTCTGTGAAAAGTTGTCGCACCTAATACAGGGGCACCGGATTTTCCTCTGGCCATTTGCAAATGCTGCTTTCACAAACCCCTTGGTTTTTGTTAACCATTCATTGGTCATGTCTTCCTGACTAGTGTGACCGGTGTACATCCACGCATGATCACTCATCTTGCCTAGCTACTAAACACACAAGAAATATATATATATATATATATATATATATATATATATATATATATATATATATATATATATATATATATAATTCAGCATATATATTCATCAGTTAATCAAGTTTGTCAATTTTATTGCGTCCATGCAACCTACACGCTAATAGGTAAAGATAGGTCCTAATCCCACTCGAGTATGTGTAGAGTGGGTTCGTTTTCCCATGTTCTGCTCCGGATCCGACACAGAATTTCGGCAGCACCTCCCCGTTGTTCTCCTGATACATGTCTCGGCACTAAACAGAGAGGATGTGTATCAGGAGAACAATAGGGAGGCACTGACGAAATTTTGCATCGGATCCGGAGCAAAGCATGGGAAAACGAACCCAATCTACACATACTCGGGCTGTCCATGGATAGCGTTGGACAATTCGAAAGAATCATGGCTATAAATATGCAAATGCATGCATATTTATAACTATAACCCTGTAGAACGGGACACGCATACTGGTCACGCATACTGATGATTGAATCTACCTATAGCTATCAAGTATCATTGGCACGAAGACCGAAACAGAGCAAATGAAGGGGGGGAGGAGATGTCATTTGTGCTCACCCACGAACGCAGGGGAGCTCGTCGAACGCACGGAGAGATCGTCGAACACCAGACCCTCGCAGCGACTGCCTAGAGCCCGTAGTATCATAGCTCGGGTATGTATCCGACGTAAGAGGGCCCGGTATCTCCTCTGGATGAGGGTGCTGAACGATGTGTAACCTTGTCCCGCTCATGTAGCGATTCAAATAGGCATTGAATTCACCGAGATCAAACCCTTCATCCTCGTCCTAGAGACGTGTCGTCGCAGTATCCCAGTCTGTAATGTACTGCTGAAGCCTTTGGAGCCACTGAGCATGTGTCATGTTTATCCCCTTCCTTGTGTTCCTCCAATTGAGGTGTGTGTTTAACAATTAACTGGTGATTCACTGTGAACAATTGTGAATGACAATGAAACATTGAATAAGTATACAATACCTGTGGACTACTGCTGGTAGTGGGTTCTCTATAGGGGGGGGGGCTCGACCATCTGCCGAAGACCAAATTGCCTCATAACCCGCTGTTGCGCCATCTCCTCGACGAAGATATCGAAGATGATCTTCGATTTCTTCATCTAGTAACCCCGATCTCTTGTGCATAGCTCAGAAATACCGTCGGGGTATCTAGCATCTATCGCTGCTTGCGTGTACGGCTGCCAGATCACACCGGTGTACGTATCGAACTGCTCGTTTAATGCCGTGTAGGCTCGCCTAGTCTGCTCAAAAGCATAGCGTCTCTGCACAGATTATAAGTGAGTTTTCCACCGTAGTGTAGGCAAAGAACATGCATTAAATTATAACACGAGACATACCTTGCGACGTGTCCAGCACAGACCGAAAGTAGGCATGTCGATGTGTTCAGCATCGAACAGGTGGCCCAACGGTAGGCCCAGCAGTAGTGAGACATCCTCTAGAGTAGGAGCCATCTCTCCCCAGCGGAAGTGAAATGTGTGGGTCTCAGGCCTCCATCGGTCCACTAAGCAGGTGATCAGAGAGGAGTCAATGGCGAGGCGTTTGGAGGTGCCAGTGGCCTCTACTAGACGCGCGAAAGGTAAAAGTCCAACCCATTTCAACTTGCGTATCAAAAAGCATAACAATTCATTCAGTGTGGTCCATTAATACACATGCTTGAAATAAATAAATAAAACACGTACCTATCAACCCAATCCGGGTGTATCCTCCAGTCCACCTTAGAAGTGCGAGTGACAAGGGGATCGAGCTTGCGCTCACATAATTGCGTAGCACGATGCTTACTATCAATATCCGGATTAAGCAACCACGTTCCCTCCATTCCTATAATAGTGCATTTAAAACATAGTGCCACACTTAATACAAATTTAAAACATAGTGCCACACTTAACAAATTTAAAACATAGTGCCACACATAACAAATTTAAAACATGGTGCCACTCTTCATACAAATTTAAAACATAGTGCCACACTTAATACAAATTTAAAACATAGTGCCACACTTAACTAATTTAAAACATAGTGCCACACTTAATACAAATTTAAAACATAGTGCCACATTTAACAAATTTAAAACTTAGTGCCACGCTTAATACAAATTTAAAGATAGCCTAGCTTCTTCCTCTTGCTCTCCCTCTTCCTCCTCTTCGTCCACGGCTGCCTCGTCCACGCCTAGCGCCCCCCTGGTAGTGACGAAAGTGGGACATTCAGGGTCCCTATGTCCAAATTCATTGCATAGAATGCATTGCATGGTGCGCCCTTTGGCATCATATTCATCCATATCACTCCGGATGCGCTGACACTGTCGTCTACCTCTACTTGTACGCATGAACTCAGGGTGTGGAATGTATCTCCGTTCAACAGGGTCGACGGTGTTGAAGTTACCCATTGATCAAAAACCAAGCAACTCACCTGTCCAGGTATTGAGGACGGACTCTTTCAGAAAGTATGGAGACACGAATGAGATTGCGTCCAGTCCTAACTGCTCACAACCAGCAAGTATATGCGAGCAAGGTAGGTGAAGCAACTTCGGTTTGTTGCATGTGCACTCACACGTTGGCCAGACTTCGTTTCCAATTTTCACCTCGTGTGTCCTCGTCTCATTTGCACATCCGAATTTGTTGTTAGCTAAGAGGACCTCAAACCTTCGCTCTAGATTTCCGATGGCGATAACAGTGTGTGACCGGGCTTTTTCCATCTTTTCATCCATGTACTTCATAACCCTTTCACAGTAACATGTGTTCGGGTTGTTAGTGATATGCAGGGCAGCGCTTTGACGTCTATCTCTGAAATACTTCATCATACCATAGAAAATTCCCTCAACGATGGCTGCAAGTGGCAAAGCCCTATTTCCTCTAAGGACAAAGTTATATGTTTCAGCGAGATTGGTAGTCATCACACCGTACCGTGCTCCATGTGTGTCATGCAGCAAAGACCACCTCTCCAGAGGCTCATGCTCTATCCACTGATCAAAGGTTTTAATTGTCCTCCCAAGCCTTCTCCTAGTACCAGGTGGATCAAATCCTGGCAAGTCACAAAGCCCAACAGGCTCCTCCTCCACGGCAGCTAATCTTGTTGCTAACTGTGTAGCTACTGCTTCAGCATGTACCCTCACTGCTGCATCTCGTGCAGCTCTCCTGTCCCTGACATGTCTCTATGTGCAAACATTTAGTCTGTTACGTATCAAATTGTACTTCCATAGTTGATTCTGCTTGCAGAGTTTCTTGAATAGATTCATGAGGTTCTTATTTCTGAACTGTGAGAAAAAATTGGCCCCAAGATGGCGCATGCACCAACAGCTCTGCAAGTCCTGCCATGGAGTTTGTTCCTCAGGACCAGGGTTTGACAATGTCTTTATCGCACTGAGTATACCTACATGCCTGTCATGAAGGATGCACACATTCGGCTTATCCTGCACAACAGCTATTTTCAATTGCCTGAAGAACCATGTCCAACTTTCAATGTTCTCGCTCTCCACAAAAGCAAAAGCCAGAGGAACGACTTGATTTTGCCCGTGTTGACCAATGGCGGTCAGGATCTAACCCCTGTACTTGCCAGTGAGAAAAGTGTCATCTACACATATCACTGGTCGACAATGTCTGAAAGATTCTATGCACACACCAAAAGAGAAGAACATTCGATGCAGTACCTTCACATTTGGGAACTCTGGCATGAACAAGTCTTGGATATCGACATAGGTGCCTGGATTACGGTCCTGCAGTGTGTGGAGGAGCCGGACAACAGAGTCATATGCATCAAAATATGAACCAAATCTGCTCTCAAGTGCCCTCTGCTTAGCCCTCCAAGCCTTGCCATAAGATATTTTGTACTTGAACCTGACGAAGACTTTTGTCTGGATAGCCTTCACTTCCATCGCTTTGCTCTCCACTATCTCGCTATAAAGCAACCAAGCAATGAGCGTGGACGTAAGGTTAGGATGATCTTGAGGGATGCAGGGAATAACACAAGTGTGATGAACTAAGTCACTGATCACCCAATTTGTGCCAAACTTAGGGAGATAGCCATGCACCCTCGCGGGACAACCCGGGTTCTTGCATATCATTGTCAAGTATTTCGTACTTTACGCATCAGCTACAAAAACCCTTTACGTGGACATTGCAATGATTGCATCCTTCAGAGCTTGCTTGTTTGGATATATGGCACCTGTCGCAATGTTGTTCTGGTGATATTGCCAGGCAAAATAATGACCATCATTCACGGTCATTGCAGTTGAGAAGTCCTGATTCCATGATGCAGGATTAGGCACCTCCTGGATGTTCTCTTCTTCGTCCGACTCGTCGGAATCATCAGCAATATCACCATCTCTATCTTCATTTTCCATCTGGTTTTGCATGTGCCCATCTACCTCGTCAGCACCCGCCTCGCCACTGACATAATCATCGGCATTTCCTCCTTCTGCATGACTACTCTGCCCTGATTCATAAACATCATCTCCAACATGGGACGCATAATTTGACGTTGAATCATTGTTGAGGAAATCGTTTACTAGTAGCTGCTCGGTTGGCTCACGAGTAGGGGATTAATCGGCTAATCGGCAAGTTAATCGGACATTTAATCAATTAATCGGCCGATTTATCCGTTTATCGGCTACTCGGTGACCCTATGAGTAGGGATTAATCGGCAAGTTAACTGGTTAATCAAATGAATTCTTGAACAGGGCGTTGAATCATGCATCCCTTCACTGCTCTGGCCATAATCGTAACCACCCTCGGCTTCAGTTGCACTGACCTGCTCCACGACGGGAAGCACTAAGGCGACAGAATTAACTCCCCTGCTCTCGCAAGCTTGTAAAAGCGCACCCGCTGAGAGTCCCACTCTATTTCCTTCAAATAAAAGAAATGTTCGAACTGGACCGGGTCCATAATGCATGAACACCCACGGTGTGTGTTTCAGTATTAAACCCTAAACATCCGGCCAGCCATTCTGTCAACTAACTAACAGACCATGTTTCAGGGGGCAGTCACTGGCACTTCAATGTACTGAAATTCACTCAGATCCGCTCCCATCTCATTTGTTTGGACAATACCAGGGCCATAGTAAAAACCTAACTTCACTAAATCAGACATCTTTGTTGACCTAAAAAATTATTCAATATAAACAAATATTAAGCTATAGGACTAACTAAAAAAATTATCGGACCAACTAAAAATTCGCAGACATAAATATTTTGCCCAAAGCTACCGGAGCAACCAAAAATTTCCACAAACCTAACTATTTGGCCTCTACATATATTACCGAAGCAACTACAAATATTCACACCACTAAATACTATGGAAACGGATGTTGAATCTTACCCTTGAAGCATGCGAAGAAACGATGAATGACGACCTTCAAACACGGGAACGGACAACGAATACCGGAGCCTCCACCAGCACCACCACCACCGGCACCACCACCTCCAACACCACCACCTCAATAATGGTCACCACCACCACTACGAGCTACCCCATCACGAGATCGAGGTTTCCCTAGTCTCCCCTAACCCTCTAGAATCAATTTATGGTGGAAAACGGGGAAGAAATCGGCTCAAAAATCGTGTAGAAATCGGGGTATTTTCGGGTGGAGAGAGAAGGGGGGAAGAAACAGAAGAGAAATGGAGGAGGAAGAAGGAGGTCGTGGCGCGGCCCGAACTTCGGCTTCGGTAGGGCCGACTGACCCAATCGGCCGCGCCAAGGCCTACAGGTGGCCCAATCGGCTGCGCCAAGGCCGACTGGAAGCCACCAGGCCGAGTGACGTGTTTCGGCCAATTATCGGCCGCCGCGTGGCCGATAATCCACTAATTGGCCGCTGCGTGGACGACTACATCCTGTCGGTTTTGCCGAGGCCGACTGGACCCAGTCGGCTTCCCCACGGCTAGGGATGTAAACGGATCGGATCGGATCGGATAATGCTTTTACCATATCCTTTACCATATTTTTTCTTCGGATTCGGAGCGGAGCGGATAATGACCGGATGCGGATTCGAATGCGGATTATATCGGACTACGGATTCGGAGCGGAGGCGGAGTGGATTCGGACCGGAAACAGCCAAAAAATATCGGATGATACGTGCAAAGAGACATGATATACCAATATCTTTTTCAGACGATCTACAGAAAGAACAACAATATATAAGTAACTAGTAACCTTGATCAAAGGAATTAATATCTTAGACGCTGCAGCAAGTAAGACAGTAAACATCATAGATTCATACTGTTTTGTAGTTTACTAAGATGAAGCCTACTCTACTCGACTACAAATTAACTTGGTATTCATACTTGTAGGTGACTGCATGCAAGGAAGAAGGAACCACTACCAATGTTCATACTTGTTCATACTCAATATTCCTAAGTGTGTATGTACGTAGACCACCGTTCGGACGCACCGCCGGCGTATATGTACGCAGTCGCAGACCTCCGTCGGATGCGCCGCGCCGGCGCCGGCATATATGTACGCAAAGCGTTGTCTCGACGCCGTCGACGTATATGTATGCACTACGCAGAGCATCGTCTCGACGCCCCCGGCGTATATGTGGATTACCCCTCGTCATGTATGGGTGTAGTGTAGATCATGGCCGCGACCAGCACCGATTTCGCTCACGGTGATCTACCAGACTACCACCATGACCCGCTGTGCATGCAGAGAAGAGAAGCTGCACCTGCATGGCATGGAGCCGTGGATGCATTCATGGATACAACATACCTACCTTCGTCCTTCGACGCCCTAAACTTGCATGATTCATTGCATCTAAAAAAACATGAAAGGTCAGAGTGCTTGCTCACCTCCGTTGCTTGGATCGGCGCCGGCATCTTTGCCCATTGTGCCGGACAGCCGACTAGCCGGAGAGATGCGGCCGCCGCTGGCGGCGCAAGAAAAGACGACGCTAAGATGACGAAGGTCGACGGCTGCGTGTGAATTGTGATTCTGGTCTCGTACAAGGGTTAGGTTAAATTCTATTTATACGTGGTGATTTTCATTAGTGGTCCGCGTGGGCATTTGGGCTTCTTAATTGGGCTAAATTTATCGGATAATTCTATTTGACAACCACGGATAATCTGCAAAAAATATCGGATAATCCATATCTGCCGGATATTACCAATACCATATCCTCTACCGTATCCGCCGGATATCCGATTGACTAATATCCATATCCGCATCCATATCCGCCGGATTTGTGTAAGTGCATACCATATCCTTAAAAACGGATGCGGAAACGGATTCGGAACGGAAATTATCCGTACCATTTACATCCCTACCCACGGCCGATGTTGTATTAATTCTGTAAATATTTGAGCACGCGTAATATGTGAATAATTTAATAAATAAATAAATAATATTAAAAAAAATTAGTCCTGTTGCGCACGTCGTCTACTTTTGCATTTGACTCGGTCTGACTCACTGGAAATAGATGTTTTCTTTTCCAGTAAAAAAAGGATGTTTTCGAGCGTTCTTACCGATTGAGCCTTGGGTTGCTTTAATGTTTGTGCGCGTGCAAGTCATGCTTTGGTCTACGCAACTAAACGGGCTTTTCTTGCATCCAGCGGGTCAGTTTGTGTTGGATGCAGGCAAACAAACACAGCCTTTGCGCATGGCCAAACAACTATATCAAAGTTTTAAAATTGTGATCAGTTTTGGCCAAAAAAATAACCACTCAAACATGCTTCTTTCCAAATAAAAGAAATCCCAACCCAACAGCAGCGCTTTCTCCCCCTAAAGTAATCACCAATCATGCCTTAGTAAGTTCTGAACCCGAACTGTCCTACGGAAGCGAATTGTTTGGCACACTTTCTTCTAGACATTGTCATGACTCTAAATCGAATTATAAATGGGAAGACGAAGCTCCCAGCTTCTTATTATCGTATGTACTATTGTACTTGTGGATGTAACTTTACCACAGATCGAATAAAAAGTGACATGATGCCTTCCCTTCAAAAACAAAAGTTTAAAGATGGACAGCTTTATCAAAGTTAAAAAATGGTGACTAGTTTTGGCCAAAATTAAACCACTAAACATGCTTTCCAAGCGTTGCTTAGAGCAACTCCAACATGCGCGGCAAATTTGGCGCGCGCAGGAGAAAACGCGTTTCTTGCGCGCGCGGGCGTTTGGCGCGCTCCAGCAAGCGCGGGAAAAATTGGCGCGCTAAATAAAGCGGCGCGCGCGAAAAAGCGACAGCGCGCGCGGCAGTTTTGACGCGCGGCATGCGGCCCGCCCTATATAAACCGCGCGCTCACTCACAAACGCCCACCCCAACGCCTTCTTCCTCGCCTCCGTCGCGCCACCGCCGCCCCCCGCGCCCTTCTTCCTCGTCTCCGACGCCCTCCTCCCTTGCCCCCGCCTCCCTTCCTCGTCGCCACGATGCCGCCGCGCCCCCGGAGCAGTTCCGGCTTGCGCGGTGTTTTACGCGGAGATACGCTCCGGTGGCATGCGCCTCGGGCTCGGCACTTTTAAGACCGCCGAAGCGGCCACCCGCGCGTACGACGCGGTGGCGTGGCGGCTCTCCAGGCTACGCTCGCAGATGAACTTTCCGGCCGTTCGGACGCACGAGGAGGCGCATGCCCGCGCGCCTCCCCCGCAGCTAATCACTGCGGAGGACCACCGCATCCAGGAGAGGTGGGATTGCCGCCTCCTCGTCGCCGAGACAGACGAGCAGGCCATGGAGGCGTGGCGCCAGCGCTTTCGCAGGACTTCGTTGACGAGCGTGAGTTCTGGGCACGGCATGGGGCGGTGCGAGCCGTGGAACGGGCGGACAGCGTGAGCGGAAGGCTGCAGTGTGCGCGCAGTGCGACCTGGGGGAGGCGTCGACATGGAGCGACAACGATGAACGCTAGAATGACGCCTTCCTCACGTCAGACTACACCACCGAGGAGAGCGATGAGTAGTAGTTTTCTAGTATTATCTATCTAGTTTATCTAGTTTTATCTATCTAGTTATTGTTTCCGTTCGTATCGTTTGGACTTGAACTATGTTAAAAAATGCTATGAACTTTTACTGTTGATCTATTTTTGTATTTTTGATCTTCTTTATGATTCAAAAAGTAAAAAGTAGTGTTTGTACTCGGCGAGGGTGCTTTAAATTTAGCGTCCCTGTTGGAGCTGTTTCGTCGCGCCCATTTTTCTAACGCCTGCTCCATGCCGCGCATTAAAAGTGTCAGTTTTGACGTTGTAAAAAACTTTTAGCGCGCTGCGCCCCTGTTGGAGTTGCTCTTAGCCATCTTCGGCCCGACATGGCAACGACGGCACGGTCTGCTTATTAGAAAGCATTGCTTCAAAAAATAAACTTTAATGGTTTAGCATATTGGGCCGAACTAGGTGTGTTTCTATATCTTATACTATAATCGTTTAGCATGCTCGCGCTTAAATCAAGCGAAGTGCTTATTTGAAGGCATTGCTTCCAAAAAAATTGCTTTCCATCCAAATAAAACGTATCCAGCATCAGTGTATTCTCCCCCAAAATTAATCACCAATCATGCATACTAAATCTTGAACAACAAATTAAGGAGAAGAGGCTGTCACGGTAATTAGCATGCTTCCGCTTAAATCAACTGGATAATTTGATTCTGATTCTGATTCTGAAGCACAGCGCGCGCGCATATAATTGATTCTTCTTCTGTGTAAATGTGAATAGTTTGAATATGTGCCGGTTCAATTTTAAATTACCAACTCATGGGACTTGCATATAACAAGAAGACGGATAGGCATCTAGGACCTCTTTGATTCGCTGGAAATTTGCATACATGACATAATACAACAACGACAGAGATATAATTTCCTGGAGAGAGGACATCAGGGTTGCCGCGCACAGGGATGTCATACAACAAAGGGGCTTCTAGGACACTAACTAAACATTACTGCTACTACTAGTAGTAGTGCTAGATTCTAGCACGCTGGCTGACTAAACCAGGAGGGACGACACTTTGTAGAACACATGGAATGATGAGGCGATATAATCTATCTCCCGTTCTATCCATCCATGGCATGGACGAGGATAGAATGCAAGAAAGATTGATTGGTAGTTTACCCAGGCCCGCTGACCGGCGGCCGCCGGCGAGCGCTTCCATCAGGGGCGGCGGGGCTGGAGGTGCCCGACCACGTGCTCCGCCGTCCAACGCACGCCGTCCCGCGGCGGCTCGAAGCGCACCGGCAGGAGCTCCTTGCGGCCGTCACAGGGGAACCACGACGCAGAGAAGTGCTCCACGAGCCCATCCAGCCCCTGCATGCGATACGAATCCCAGTCAAGTTACGTGATGATGGCAGACATTAACTAGCACGCAATACGCGAAGGGGAGATTGAACCGACGAGCCAGACCGAGCAGTAACTAGGCGCGTACCTCCAGGCGCGCGTGCACGACGTCGCACACCTTCTTGGAGCCCGCGGCCTCCCAGCGGTGGCCGTTGAGGTGCGCGTGGAGCCGCCGCGCCGCCGCCGCTGTCGTCATGTTCACGAAGGCGTAGCCCTTGTTGAACCTCGTCCTGTGCAGAAGACAACAAACGCATCAAAAAGGCGCACACGGATTGGATTCGAGAGACGGAAAAGAAAAGGAGTAGGAAAAAGTAGCATTGATATTTTTTGTATGGAAAGTAACTCTCGGGAGGGGAAACGGCTAGCAGTCATACCCGAAGTCGACGGGGACGTAGAGGAAGTCATACTCCGACCTGACACCGTCGCCGTCGCCGCCGAGCTTGGCGTTCTCCTCGGCGCAGTGCTGGTCGAGGATGGACATGAATCGCCCCTTCCTGCAATGTCCCACATGAATCCAAACTTTAAGCAGATGACCAAAACTATCAAGAAAGAACTGGATGCCATGAGATCAAACAAAGAGGGCAAACAACTAGGGAGTATTAATGCATACATGAATTTATTGGGAATATTGCGAATCATCAGGGACGTGTTGTTGCCTTTGGGGTTGAAGGCGAGGCGTGGCCACTGGCGGCGACGCGGTTTGCCAGCGAAAGACGTACGCGGCGGGGGACGCAGAAGCGGCGCTCGCGGCGGCAGGGGTGAAGTGGGCGGCTCCCTGCTCCAAGGAGTGAGCACGGAGCGCGGGGAAGGCTCGTCCCGTACCTCTTCCTTCGCGGCTACCTCGCCCCCTTCCTCGTTGATCTCGGTGATTCGACAACGGGTCGCCGTCGGCGGTGGCGGTGGCGGCGCCGTGCAGCAGTACACCATCAATGGCGCGGGGTACCCATATGCTGCCTGCTGCGGGAACGTGGGCATCCCCAACGGGATTTCTCCAGTGTAGCACCAGCCGCCGCCGTAGGCGAAAGGCCACCCGTGCGCCGGCGGGAGTGGGGGCGGAGGTGGCGGGTACGAGAAAGAAGAGGGGTAGCACCACGTGGTGGGAGCGAATGTCATCGGACTCGGAAGGTACGGCGTCGCAACGGGGTTGAGGCGGGAGACGGCGGTGGCCATAGTCTTTGGGCTGGAGGTGAAGGAGGAAGACGAGCAAAGGAGAGCTGAAGGAGAAATAGGGAGGCACCCGTCCTTATAAAGGAAGGAGGAAGACGAACGAGGTGGATCGGATTAAGGACCAATGAGTCGTTGTCTTTTTCCTTTTGCAAAAGGGTATAGGGATTTTCTGAAAACGAAAAGTATCCTGTACAAAAAAAAAAAAATAGCGTATTTTGTGAGCTTTCTCGTCCAAAGAGAACATATTCGTAACAACAATACCTTAGGTCTCTTTCATCTGAATTTCAAGAAAAAAATGTTCGATTTCTTTCCTATAGAACTTGTTAGTTTTGAATATGAAAATATTTACTGAATCTTAAATTAGCCTTTTTGCAGTCCAAATCGAATTTACTCGTATTTGACAACACATGTCATACAACAGATCGATAAGGCGGCGATCATGTCGTCGATGGCGCTCCGGGTATCATTCCCCTCCTTGGTGGCAACGGCGAAGTCACCCCCCTGCTCGTTCCTTCCTATGTGTCCAGGTGAAAACCCTAGTTCCTCGGATGACGGCGACGCCATAGCGTCGTCACTTCCTTGGAGGGGCCGTCTTGGGCATTGAGACGGAGGGTGTGCACGAGCGCGGATGGTTCCTGGTGCCGGAGGTGGTGCGGTGTGGCATCTACCACGTTGGTGACGGCGGGGTCTCGGCGACATGTATTGGTGGACGCGCATGGGTGGTGGCGTTGTCTGGCGTCGTGGTGACGTTGACGGCAATTGGGCCTGGCAAAGCCAATGCGTGGACCTTTTTGGAGTTGGGACAGTGGCAGATGGCAGTGACGGATTCTGGAGTGTGTGATGTTGGTGATCTTTGCTCGTCGTGGAGCGGCTTGGTGAGGTCACTGAATTAGATGATGTGCGTTGGTGCGTGGCTAATGAACATCATCAAGCTAATAGGTGTAGCGACATAGATCATAAGGAATGTGACTTTGAGTTGATCCATATATTTATTTTTGTTAAATTGTTGAATAATTTAATAAAGATGGTGTGTGCATCGTTTGATGAAAAGCCGGGGTTATCCTCCTTAGCAGATATGTAGAGACGATTATTTACCTTTTTTCTTGTGTAGTGCAATGCAACCAAACAACTTTTTTTAAAATAATACAAACGCAGATGTCCATATATCGGTACATAAACTAACTCCTATGAAGACATGCACATCTTATCCGTATAAGCACCTGAGATACTGAACCGATACAACATTTAAGATTGACGAAGTCACCACAAGCACCTTGGTAGTCGACGATGGCTCCTCACACTGAACCAGGTTTGCAAAAACATTTGTCATACACTAAAAGTTTATATAAATATGCTTACCTACTAATAAACTATTAAGATATTTGTTGGAGCCTAGGATTTGAAAATCCCGACTATGATATTTAATGATACTATATAAATTCAAATAAGAGGTAACGAAAATGAGTCCGTCTTTAGCGCAACATTTACAAAAATTATGAAAAAAATGCATGATATATATGTCACCTACTTTGAAGTCCCAGAAGGTGTCATAATTTTTGTAAATGGTGGAGAATGTGTGTGTGTGTGTGAGAGAGAGAGAGAGGGGGGGGGGGGGGGGGGGGGGGGGGTTATGAATTAGAGTACTGATAGAGCGAAGTTTGAACCCATGTTTAGACTTCGCAATGGAGGCATCGCAACCCTATTCGTAGAAATTCAATAACCCTACTCCTACCATACAAAGGGTTTTGCAGGATCACTTCCTAAACATTTTTAAGAATGTAACCATTATGTGATCTAAAGAGTTGCTTGGATGTATCACAGAAAAACAGAACGGAAATTGTGGCTGGTCTTAATTTATGAAACATGGAAACACAATATATGAAAAACTGTCCATTCTTTGAAACGACATGATTAAACATGATTTTTATCACTATACTACAAGGATACCCTTTGTATGAGATTTGAGTCGACAGGGTGACATATAATAAGGATTGTGTTTGGTTGACATACTGATTTTGTCACGCCATAAGTTAGACGGGTCCTAAGTTAGAAAAAAATTAATTGAATTAGCCTTATGTTCAGTTTGTAGCCACACATGTGGCAAGATTCATTCCATGAAAACTAGACCCCATATGTCATTTACTAAAAAAATTGTGGCAAGATTGTATATCAAGCGTGACAAAGTGTGGCGTTGATTTTGATCACCTAGCCTTAGACATGTGTGGCAACAAGTATGATAAATATTGACAAACTTAGAGCCTCTTATTTAACGGATTTTCATAAGAATTTTGAAGGATTAGATACCTTATAATTTTTTTTCTATGTTGCCTATTTTATTTGTAGGAACAAATTATGTAGGGATTTTAAATGTTTGGTACTACATTCATTGGAATTTTAACATCCATCTAGACCTCTTGAAAAGAATCATTTTATTTTTTTCTATGATGTAACCAAATAAAGCAAAAATTTGTAAAATTTAAATGGACATGACATCGCAAGCATTTGTTTCTATTTATATGCTTCCCAATCCTATACCGAAAAGGCTTCCGCGTCGCTTTTATAGATAAAGCAATTATCAACATACACGTCACCACAAACACACACATCCAAGGCAAGATACAAGGAAGCTGACGAACAACAACACTACCCCAAACAACCCAAAGCAGTAGGCAAATAGAGCATCGCTAGGAGACTACAAAGCTCCCAACCATGAATGCGCCACCACGAGGAGATGAAGTCGAAACTCGACGTACCATGGACTCCAAATCGGTGCCTTCAAGAAAGGCACGACACCGGAGCGCCTCCACCGCCCGATCCAACGGATCGAGGTTTTCACCTCGAGTAACACAAAGGATAAAGGGTCACTATGACGGTGCCTTCAAGAAGGGAACGACACCATGGACGCCACCGTCGTCGGCCTGGCCGGAGCCAAACGAGGTTTTCCCTAGCCACCACCCTCAAACTCCGCCCAAGGTACAACCCGTCGCAAGAACGCCAGCCACACCACCTCCATAAAACGTCGAATGCCACCCACACGACCATGAGAGCTAGCCCCTGAGCACCCGTGCCGCGAGGTCCGCCCACGAGCACCACAATTCCCGCCACCAGGGCTAACCTCTGTGTGTAAACATGTGGGGGACCATCCAAGGTATGGGCTTTGAACTGCCGAGCAGAACCCTACCACCAATGGAGTCGACGGCGATCGACCTGCCTCGAACATCCCTCGATCTGGATCCAGGAAGAACTAGGCATGGGAAATGGGGACATTAAGGAGTGGAGTATGTCTGGACCGGCGACCCACCATGGCCTCTGGACAGATCCATATGAGGCAACGACCAACCAACCGTCCACCGGCGAGCGTCGCGGACCGCTTGGACCTAACCGTCGAAGAATACCACCAGAGGGGCCGGCACCCTTGCTCGCACCACTATCGTGACGCCAAGACGCCTCGCTGCTTGGTCCACACACTGACCGCCAGGGTCGCCTCAAACAAAGGCGCCGCAGCCCGCAGAGCGGATCCAATTGAGGTCGCCGCCGCCACCCTGACCACACACCATCGCCAACCCCATGTTGCCCGCCGCGTCGATGCACCATGAAGGACCACCACCTCCCTACCGCACCTGACGACTGCGCAGTTCCCCAACTAGGTGGCGTCGGCCCGCTCCCGCACGCGTCGAGCGAGGGGATGGGAGATCCCCGTTGCTACCAGCCCGACCGGGCTTCGCTCGGCCAAGGTATCTGACGACGAGGAGGAAGGAGAAGGGAATGAGAGGTCCGATGCTCGGTGGCAGCTAAGGTTGCCTCGTTGTCGCTCGTGGGAACGACGCGAGAAGGGAAAAGGGGACCCTATAACCAAAGAAGCCATGGGGCCTCGTTTTGTTCATAGGATAAGAATATCACTGAAATAGGAAGCTTTAAAGGAAATGAGATGTCACGTACCTCAAATCCAATTAAAAGGAATAGTAAGAGAGATGCTCTTTTGTTCACATCATAAGATTTTTACATTGAGTCTAGGCTAAGGCCTCCTTTGGTTCATAATATAGAAATGTCATAGCAATAGGAAAATCAGAGGAAGTGAGATGACATGTATCTTAATTTTATGGAAAAATGATGTTATTTCAAGCATAGGGTAGTAATTAATTCATTACGCCTAATGTTTTTTTTCCTATGAGATGTGAAGGATTGGTTTCTATCCTACATAGATAGGAATCCATTCTTATAAACCAAATGGCTTCAGAGGAATTTTTTTCTTTGAGAACCCTATTATATACAATTCCTACAAACCAAAAGTGACCCAATTTTGTTTTTTCATGAAATGTAAAGGATAGAAAGAATTCCTCAATAAAATATGATTCTATTCTTACAAACCAAAGAATAAAGTAATTTTTCCTATAAAAAACATATCCTATAGAATTCCTCCGAACTTCCTCCAAACCAAAGGAGGCATGAGTATTTGAACCAAACACGCTGTAGGACGATACTCCAATTTAGACGGTAAAATAACGGGCTGGTAACTGAAATATTTTTTGTAGAGAAACTAGCAAATATGCCCGTGCGTTGCAACGGGAGATGAAAAATATATTTACACACCCTAAATCAGTAAGCATGAGTGAAAACAACCCAACCCACGTTCTCTATTTCAACACGGCACCTCACCATGTCGCCGCTTATCCTCTTTCATGCTCTTGTCGACAGTGACCACGTTGTTCATCTAATCACAACGCATGCGAACATGATCAATCTCAATGTGATGATGCCGGCCACGCCACAGTAAACCTGTCACTGGACCACGCCAACGCAAGCGAATGTTTTAAACATTATAAACTAATCACACGGAATTAGAATTGGGCAAAAGCGTGAGCAAAAAAGTCATTCATGCGAAGGGCGAAGGGTTGGTCAGCTCTGGAGGTGGGCAACGGTGTTATGTTTATCACAATCAAATCATCATTATTGTTGATACATAGCTAAAAAG
The DNA here is from genome assembly GCA_039707655.1 of Elymus sibiricus. NCBI lineage: Eukaryota > Viridiplantae > Streptophyta > Magnoliopsida > Poales > Poaceae > Elymus > Elymus sibiricus. The sequence goes on along the minus strand of CM077675.1, from coordinate 370,172,789 downwards.
AAGATAACACAGAGTATAAATGTATAGTTATAAACGAACAACACAATACTTTTTCATGCAATAAATAAATAAAATCAGCATGGTATTATTTACTCAATCAGTATCACTATTAGTACTTGCGCAAAAAAAGTATCACTATTAGTACACTTTAAATTGATATTTTTACGCATGGCCTCACCCTGATCCGGAACAACTCATGGTGGTTCCCCGCGTGAACGTTGCAAGGCCAGTATGTTCAATGTTCTCTCCTTCATCCTCCTATAACATCAACATGTAGAACGAAGCTGGTGTATGAGATCATAAACATTAGCATGATGTATGCAAAAACCGAGCTATACTAATTAGCAAGCTAGATCAGGTTGAAGTACTAAGGCAACGCGCTAGTGCATAGCTCTTGACCGAATATGTGCTTATATAAATTAAAAACCAGATGTGCATAAAATACTGCTTCGTGTGGGACCTTTTAGTATTTTATAGGAGAATGCATGCACACATATTATGGATGCACGACAAGGAACGGTACGTACAAGGACCAAAGCTCGCCTCTATGAAAGTTGACTCACACACTTTTTATTCCTTTCTTCTTTTAGAAATTTATTTCCTCACTATTTCTTTTCTCCGGCTCATACCGGAATTTTTCTCTCTTTATTTCTTTCCTTTCACAATTTATTCCTTATTTCTTCTTTTAGGATTTTATTATCCTCTTTATTTCTTTCCTTCTTGGCTATCATACCGGAATTTATTCCCTCTTTATTTCTTTCCTTATTACCTCTTTATTTCTTTCCTTCCTGGATCATATCCGAATTTAGTCCCTCTTTTATAATCTTGCTTTCTGCTCATATTTATGAGCAGATCAGATCCATCTTGTCCCGTTGATTCTTGAGGAAGCTTATTGACTTTAAATCATAAATGTATATAAATTGATGAGATGAAGTAGAAGAAAGCAAGGTGGGACTACTTAATAAATAATCAAATCATTTGGACTCACCCTTTGCGATTGCACCCTAGGTTGGAACTACTTTAGGCCAGCCAGCATTGATGGGTTGAGGCCCAGTCGCATGACGGGGACCGATACCCTGATAGAGTCTGTTCGCGTATGGATATAGATATGTTCACCCTTCTTTCTAACCGCAAGCTTTCTCTTGCTTAGTTAGCTACGGCGGGAGAAAAATTATTAGAGGTTGTGGGTTCGAATCCCCACTCTAGCATTCATTTTGCCTTTTATCCCAGTATTTTTCTGAATTTTGACGAGGCCCGAGTGGGCTACATGCGGCTCAATTTTGTACGCAAATTGTTTTTCATCTGTACTACGAATAATTAGTATCACCTTGTGTATAATAATACAATTAACATAGGATCAGATGCGGGTCGAAACCAAAAATATCACCTTACTTTATTAGTAGGTATAGAGGTATAGAAAAGGGAAAGCAAAGAAACACCGGCCACGATCCATCACTTCACCGTGGTAGACCGTAGACTAGCTAGGCCAGTGTATTTTTTAAAGGAAAAAGGAAGGACTAGTTAGGCCATGCAGAGGTGCAGGCCGATTGCATATAGGGAATGATCAGGGAGTATCCAGTTCATTAAATGCAAAGATACGAAAGCACCAGTACTAGTACACCACTCTAGCGAAGACATACACGCCTGCATATACGGAACATGTTCTTTTAAGCACAGATTTTATGACGTGGGAAAATACACAGGCCATCCTAAATTTGTTACTTATTTACCCCTAAACTACCGCACCGATGAGCTTCACTTGGCTAATCCTTCCCACAACAGAAACGTACACCTCTTGCATCAAGTGCTGCGAGCCTCCGCTGCCTTCTCATAAACACCTCGGCAAAAGGTAAAAAAAAACTCAACAAAGTATTTCCCGACAATTGTTTTGGGCAAAGATCATCCGGCGTACACTTCTTAAAAAAAACTTTGCTGAGAGTCAATCGTCGGACACTCGGCAAACTTTTTGCCGAGTGTCAAACAGTGTGTCTCAGCAAAATAAAGTGACTTCACAGTCGTTGGTTTCGCCAGGTCTTTGTCGAGAGCTGTTACACTCGGCTTATATGTAACATGCCAGTTCCAGCAGCTCCCAGTTGTCGAGCGCAGATCTCGGCAAAGCCACAAGCAAACTGTCAACACATGCCACTTTACGAGCGCTGCTCTCAGTAAAGGTTGTACTTCCGAGTGTTGCCCTCGGCAAAGAATCATTGTCAGCATTGTTTCTGCCTCGGCATAAAAACAGATATACAATACACAAGTTTCATATGAAGCCACACATTAACAACAAACTCAGATAGACATTATATATATCGTCCACCCAAACTTAACAACAAACGCACATTGCATTATACAAATAGTTCACACTAGCTTCATATGAAGTCACAAAGTAGTCAGTACATGTCTACATGCGACCACATGATAAAATTAACACCACAATTACAACAGACTGAAAAAGAATTATCAAGTTCTTCAATCCACTCATCCGGATAAGCCATTTCTGGCTTGCACCATTGCCTAATTCAGTATTTCTCTTCTGTGAGAGCACATACCGATTGTAATGATTCCCTGCCTCCTCTCCAGTATTGAACGAGTAGTGGGAGCTGCCTAGGTAACGAAGCACTTGTTCATTGCATGCGTACCATGAATTTTAGACTCCAGGAGACCTTCCTCTGTACACCGCATACAACTTCACATACAAAGAAAGAGAACAAGATCACAAGAAGAAATGCAAGTTAAAATAACACGTCATCATAATCCACTCAAGCATTCATCACTTATATACCCAAAAGCATCACAAGTGGTAATCCAAGTCCACATCAACATCTTCATAACTATATCACTAAACCAACGTCAAATACTCGAGGTGGACTACTCCGAGGTGTCGTTGGTGACACCAGTGATCGTGGATTCAAAGCACATGGGAACATCCTCCATAGTGGAGGAGAAAGCGTCGTCAGGAATCAATGGCACGTCGTCACTCTCCTTACGTGTGTGTGTGTGTGTGGGGGGGGGGGGGTTCTTGCTCTCTATAGTTGGTGGATTCTTCTTGGCTAGATCTGTAAAACACTTTATTAGGATAAGCTGCGGGTTCTTCTCAAGGAACACCGCCAAGGCATCCTCACTGACACGCTTTTCTCCTTGATCGCTGAGTCAATCCTAACAGAAGCTACGTCACCGGAGGTGGCCATAACCGCGAAATCAATCGGTGATAACACCTTTCATCACACAATAAAAAATAACATTAGAATCGGATATAAAAAATTACTTGTAAGCAACTTTCGGTGATGGTCAAGCTGGGCGATCCCATCGTGCATTATCAAGGTATAACAGGACGAGCTCACATAGATCGACCGTCATCATCAAAAGTCATTTTCTTTCCTCCAAGAACAACTCTCATCGACAGTCGGTGATGTCGCTCTTTCTCTGCTCCTCTTACTTTACCACGATCTCATAGGAGGAGCAAAGCAAGAGTGACCCCCTACAAAAATAGTCGGTAACATCTCTCATCTGACAAATATAGTGGACACTCTCTCTGGTGGTTGTATATATGGTGGACACACTCTCACTGGTAGTTTGACTTTCGGTGATGGTAGAGTTGGGCGAGCCCATCGTGCATTATCAATGTATAACAGGAAGAGCTTACGCAAATCGACTGTTATCGTCAAAACTCAATTTCTCACAGGTATATGGTGGACACTCTCTCATGAGTATTTCGACTTTTGGTGATGGTCAAGCTGGGTGAGTCCATCGTGCGTTACAAAGGTATATCACATGACGAACTCACCCAGATTGACCGTCATCGTCAAAAGTCGATTTCTTTTTCCTCTCATTGATTAAATATGGTCGACACTTGCTCAAGATAAACACTACTACATAAAACTAGTACACAAACAACTATGTAAAAACTACATGAAAACTATTACAAAAACAACTAGATATAAACAACACAATCCATACATGCATCCACCCATAGCATCCATCCATAGAACATCATCAAATATATATATATATATAGTAATACTATTCATCACCTAGGGTGTAGAATGAGTTATATATATATATATATATATATATATATATATATTACTATATATATATATATAGCATTCATCCATACATTTATGCATATATTCATCCATCGCCCCATCCATCGCCCCGTGCAATATACATCCATACATCAATAGCAAGTCGGGTGGGGAGTGGGAGAGCTCACCAAGTAGGAGGAGGGATCTCGGGGGAGTGGGGACACCCGTGGGGTGGGGACCGCCGGCCGGTGGGGGGTGCCTGATGGGGTGGTGGCGCCGGGGGTGGGGGCACCGACCAGGGGGGCGCCGGCGGGGTGTGATACGCCTCTCACTTATCTATAATGTTTGATTGTTTCATGCTATTATATTATCAATCTTGAATACTTTATATGCAATTATATGCTATTCTCTATCATTTTTGGGACTAGCATATTAACACAGTGCCAGTTCATGTGTTTGCCTGTTTTTGGACTTTTTAGAAAATCAATATCAAACGAAGTCCAAATTGGATAAAAATTTACGAGTTATTTTTGTAACAATAGAGACACGGGAAGCTTCGGGAGGAGGCTAGAAGACCCACGAGGTGGCCATGAGCCGCCAGGGCGTGCCCTAGGGGGTAGGGCGCACCCCAAGGCTCGTGGGCCCCTTCTGACACCTCCTGACCTAATTCCACTTCTATATATCCTCAATTATCCAAAACCAACAAAGACACACCCGAAACACTGTTTTCGTCGCCGCAATCCTGTGTTCTTCCGCGATCCCATATGGAGGCCTTTTTTTGGTACTCTGTCGGAGGGGGAATCGATAACGGTGGCCGTCTACATCAACCTTGCTGCCTCCATGATGATGTGTGAATAGTTCACCGCAGACCTATTAGTTTCATTTGAACTATCATAGACTTATAGATCTAGTGCACCCGTTGCATGGCAACCCCTACTCCTCACATCGATATCGATTGATGGGCATCTCCATAGCCCATTGATCTGCCTAGTTAATGTGAGACTTTCCCACCTTTTGACTGCTTTGATATCTACCACCATATTCTATTCCACCCATATGCTATATCCATGGCTCACGCTCATGTATTGCGAGAAGTTGAAAATGCTGAAGCGCGTTAGATGTACGATCCAATTGCGTGGTTTGACACCAACGTGCTCATGATTTATACTTATGCGGCGAAGATGGAGTCATGCCATGCTTAATATGATAAAATGAGTAGGGATAACATTCTTTAATGACTGTATATTTTGAAACAGGTAAAGATTATGCTTCTTATGTTCATGGACATTATTATGTTGGTATTAATTGATTCATCGTTTCTCATATCTATACCTGAAAGAGATTACATGTTGGGTAGCATGCCACATCAAAAATTCTGTTTTTATCATTTACCTACTCGAGGACGAGCATGAATTACGCTTGGGAATGCTGATACATCTCCGACGTATCTATAATTTTTGATTGTTTCATGCTACTATATTATCAATCTTAAATACTTTATATGCAATTATATGCTATTTTATATCATTTTTATGACTAACCTATTAACCCAGTGCCCAGTGCCAGTTCCTGTTTTTTGCCAGTTTTTGGACTTTTTAGAAAATCAATATGAAATGGAGTCCAAATTGGATAAAAATTTACGAGATTTGTTTTTGGACCAAAAGATATACAGGAAGCTTCGGGAGGAGGCAAGAAGACCCACAGGGTACCCACGAGCCGCCAGGGCGCGCCCTCACGGCTCGTGGGCCCCTCGTGGCACCTCCTGACCTAATTCCACTTCTATATATCCTCAATTATCCCAAAACCAACAGAGAGACACCCGAAACACTTTTTCCGCCGTCGCAAGTCTTTGTTCTTCCACGATCCCATCTGGAGGCCTTTTCCGGTACTCCGACGGAGGGGAATCGATCACGAAGGCCGTCTACATCAACCTTGCTACCTCCATGATGATGCGTGAATAGTTCACCATAGACCTACGGTCCATAGCTAGTAGCTAGATGGCTTCTTCTCTTTCTTTGATCTTCAATACCATGTTCTTCGCGATTGATACGTCTCCAACATATCTATAATTTTTTATTATTCCATGCTATTATATTATCATTCTAGGATACTATGTAGGCATTTATTTGCTGTTTTATATTATGTTTGAGAACTAACCTATTAAGCCAGTGCCAAGTGCCAGTTGGTGTTTTCTGCATGTTTTTGGCTTTTCAGGAATACTGTACCAAACGAAGTCCAAATACCCTGAATTTTTTTGATGATTTTTTCCGGACCAAAATAAGACGTGGAAGCTTCGGAGGAAGACCGGAGGGCACACGAGGTGCCCCCAAGCCAACAGGGCGCGCCCAAGTGGGGTGGCTGCGCCCTGATGGCTTGGGGCCACCTTCCCACTCTCCTGGCCATAATCTCTGTCCTATAAATTCATATATATTCCAAAAATCCTAATGAGCCCCCCGAAACTCTTTTTATGAAGCCGCAAGTCTCTGTTCTGCCGTGTGCCCATCTGGAGCCCTATTCCGATGCCCTGCCGGAGGGGGGCCTCTCTAACACCCGTGGATTATCAGCTACAGTAACCCATGTAATCAAGCTACAGTGATGGCCAAGATTAAGCTAATCCATTTTTCTAAACAATGTTTGATCACATTTGAATCATATCCCATTTCAAATTCCCTTTTGAAATTCAATATTCAATTAAAAGGTGAAATAAGAATTTCACAAACCTGAAAACAAAAATCATGGTTGGTTTACAAATATTCCTTAAGCATTTATAAAATTGGAACCAACATTTTATAAAGTATTTTAGTGCCTTAAAACAATTATAACAAAGGCCAAACCAATTAATTAAATGCCTTTTTAATTATAGAAATTCCAAACATTTTCAAATGGTCCTCAAACTTTTTATGGCACTGCCCAATATTGCAATATGATTTATGGGCCAGGTCACATATTTTTGCATAAGTTAAATAGTGCTAAAATAATACAAAACATAATTAAATAAAACAAAGCAGAAAATAAATAAAAGGAAAAGGCCCCTCCCTGTTCTCCCTAGGCCTTAGCCCTAGCCGGCCCACTGATAACCCACAAGTATAGGGGATCGCGACAGTCTTCACGGGTAGTATTTCACCCTAATTTATTGGTTCGACACAAGGGAAGCCTAATACTATTTATTGGCCTTAACAGTTGAATTGTCGATTCAACCACACCTGGGATATCTCTCTGCAGCAAAGGTTTAGTAGCACGGCAAATAGTAGTAAAAAAATAACAGTAGTAGTGACAGTAACAATTTTGTAGCAGTTGTGACAGTAGCAGTAGCAATAGTGACTTAGCAAGATTTAGTATATGTAAAGCGTAGGCACGTGGATCGGTGATGGATAATGATTTAGATGACATTGATCATATGACAGTTACACACTAGGGCGACATAGAACTAGCCCCAATTCATCAATGTAATGTAGGCATGTATTCCGTATATAGTCGTGGCAGCGGGGTCCTATTGGAAACTAAGGGATATTAAGGCCTCCTTTTAATAGAGAACCGGAGCAAAGCATTAACACACGGTGAATACATGAACTCCTCAAACTACGGCAATCACCGGAAAGAATCCCAATTATTGTCACCTTGGGGTATGCGGATCATGACACGTAATAGGTGCATACAACTTGCAAGATAGGATCCAAATAACTCTTATATTCATGAAAACATAATAGGTTCAGATCTGAAATCATGGCACTCGGGCCCTAGTGACAAGCATTAAGCATAGCAAAGTCATAGCAACATCAAACTCAGAACATAGTGGATACTAGGCATCAAGCCCTATCAAACTTAACACGATTACATGATCAATTTCATCCAATCCCACCACCGTCCAGCAAGCCTACAAAGGAATTACTCACTCCTGGTGGTGAGCATCATGGTGGTATTGATGGAGAAGGGTTGGTGATGACGACGACGATGATTTCCCCTCTCCGGAGCCCCAAACGGACCTAGATCAGCCCTCCCGAGGAAGAACAGGAGGTGGCGGTGGCTCCATCTCGTGAAACGCGATGAAAACTTCTCTTTGATTTTTTTCTTCGAAGATGTGATTTTATAGGAATGGAATTAGGGTCGGAGGAGCCACGAGGGCCCCACAATCCATCAGGGCGCGACCTAGGGGGGTCGCGCCCTGATGTGCGGTGGCCCCCTAGCACACCCCTCCGGCTGGTCTTTGCTCCATAATTCATTATAATTCTCAAAAATAATTCACAAAAAGTTTCATCCAATTCCGAGAACTTTTATTTCTGCACAAAATAACACCAAGGTAGTTCTGCTGAAAACAGCGTCAGTCCGGGTTAGTTTCATTCAAATCATGCAAATTAGAGGTCAAAACCAGAGCAAAAGTGTTTGGAAAAGTAGATACATTGGAGACGTATCAACTCCCCAAAGCTTAACTCATTGCTTGTCCTCGAGCAATTCAGTTGACAAACTGAAAGTGATAAAGAAAACTTTTACAAACTCTTTTGTTCTCGTCGTTATACACATGCTTAGCAAGTGTTCACGTTTTCAGCATAAATTATAAATAACCACATCCATGATAGCAACTAGACATTATATCAGCTCATGGCAATACATAACCAACTAGCAAGCAAATAATAAGGTATCTCACATGCCAACAATTTATCAAAATGATCACGATATAATATGGTGATATGGTATTTCGCTAGCCCTTTCTGAGACTGCAAAACATAAATGCAGAGCACCTCTGAGGTTCAAGCAGTGACTAAACATTATAATTCAGAATAGAAAAGATCCAATCATGCTCGTATCCAACATTAACTAGGCTCAATGCATAAAAATGACAATAGTGCTCTCCGGTCTGGTGCTTTTAGTAAGAGGGTGATGACTCAACATAAAAATAAATAGATAGGCCCTTCACAGAGGGAAGCATTGATTTGCAGAGATGCCAGAGCTCAAGTTTTAAAACAGAATCGGAATATGGTTTTGAGTGGTGCACTTTTCCTGTCAACATTACGACAAAGGTTTTCAATATCTTCCATGCTAAACTCATTATTGGCGGTTCCCAAACAGAATAGTAAAGTTTACTCCTATCCACCATCCATACACAAACCATGGCTGACCGAATCCACGGATGCCTGCCAACATATCAACACTAGGCATCCTTCTTACCAGCCTCTCTCGTGCAATGACGGCGAATAAACGACCGTCTTGAGAATAACTCATTTAGCATGGAAAATACTGACCGCCTCATCGCTCCATGAGCGAGATGCATGCACAAAATAGATGTTTATTTGAATGTTTAGAGATGGCACATGCAAATTTACTTGGAACGACAGGGTAATACCGCATATAGGTAGGTATGGTGGACTCATGTGGAATAACTTGGTTTAAAGATTTTGGATGCACAAGCAGCATTTCCGCTTAGTACAGGTGAAGGCTAGCAATAGGTTGGGAAGCGACCGACTAGATAGCGAAGACAGTCATGGGCATGCATTGCGAATAATTAACATTGGATATAGCATGAGTAGGATATGAACATTCTGAATTTAAACATCATGAAGGTTGTATTGGTTTTGAATCAATTACATGTTTCCACATGGGCCAAGTCAAGCCGCTTGAATTTCTCAGAGGGAAATACCATACTACCATACCACATCATAACCATTTTAATGCATGTTGATCTATAAGATAAATAATTATTCACTACTAGCTGTTTAAGCATGGCATGAAAAGCTATAATCTCTAATTGTCATCATGAACATGTTCACTCATAATATACTGAATCGAGATCGAACGAGCTAAACATATTTACAAAAAATGGAAAACAAGAAGAGTTCATACCAGCTTCCCTTGCGACGATCACTTCGTCAAATATCGTCATTATTGCCTTTCACCTGCATGACCGAATGATGTGATAATAATAATAGTGCAAGAATACCATGGACTAGGCTAGAATCTGCAAGGCAGTTTTGGATAAAGGAGAAGACAAGGTAATATTGGCTCTCTGTTAGATCGACAATAAAGCATATAGGATCCACTCAACATTTTCATCGTGGTCTTCTCCTTTCAAGAACTCAACAAAAAGAAAAGAAATTCAGAGAAACACACTGAAATATTTTTGGAGTTTTTGTTTTTCTCAAGCAAGAAAATAAACTAAGGGAAAACAAGAACGAGAAAAACTATTTACACGGGAAAGCTCCCAACATGCAAAGGAAATCTCTTTGGGTTTTGTTTTTAGTGCGGAAGATAATTAAACAGAAAAAGAAAGCTAAAAAGAAGTGAGAAATATTTTTGGGTTTTCCAAAGTTTTTCAAACACACAAGAAGAAAACGGAAATATAAAACTAACATGGATATACAATGAAAGAGGATGAACACCGACAATTTATATAAAGTATGTGAACATGAATGTAATGTCGGTGAGAAATACGTACTCCCCCAAGCTTAGGCGTTTGCCTAGCTTGGTGATCACCACTGATAATAGCCATTAGGTCTGGGAAAATGTTTCTGCTGGGGAACCTGAGCATCCCAAGCCTTGGCCTCGGCCTCCGCAGCAGCCGGCTCATTCTGGTAAGCTGTTATATCTTCTGGCATTATTCTATAACCGTGCCTGGCATGATAGTCAAACAAAGAGGGTGCAGGCAAAGGAATAATATCACAAGTTTTCTCACTATACACTAAGTTCTAACGAATATGATGTGGTGTTCGTGGTTTCTCAAGAAATTGGCGCTCCTCCATGGATTGGTGATCAAGATAAACCTTAGGCAACAAATAATCAGTAGGGCGTATAGCCACTTCGAAACGAGTTGCCAAGCGAGTGGCATAAATACCACCATGAATCTTGCCTTTGTTTCGGTTAATGTTTAATCGACGTGCAACAATGGCTCCTAAGTTGTAAGTTTTATCACCATAAAGTGCACGGCGTAGAATAGCAAGGATAGGGGCACTAAGGCCACCACCCTGTTCCATGGTAGTTATGCATTTCCCGATAAATAGAGAAAATAGTGCACAGAAGGAAATTGCAAACTAGTAGCTCAAGCATGGGACACGCCCCTAGTTTCTCACATAGTTAAGGTTTGTAGGAAATCCTCAAACTCCTCAGGTTTAGGTTCACACATTCCCCCGTCAGAAGGAAGCAAGCATATTTCACAAAATTCATGTAGAGGCAATTCATAATGGGTGGCGTAAAGATCAAAACGAACTATGGGAGCACCGGGCATATTTTCGAAGAAAAAGTTTTGCACGAAGGAATTGGTAAGGAGATAGTATTGATCACACTCATCTGCGAGGAAGTTGGTTAGCCCGACATTTGCGATGAATTGCGTGAACTCTTCATAAAAACCCGCTTCGCTCATGAAGGGTGTATGTGGCCATTCGCACGGCCTAACCTCCGCGTTGCGAATAAGGTTAATATCTTGGTCCAGAGTTCTCGTAGCAACTCCCTTGGGGCTCCGGCGTGATGAACGTTTCCTCAGGAAATTCATTTTCCTAAGCACAAATTTCTGAAATTTTTGAGCCACAAATTCATGTCAATAAAACTTTGCAAGATTGATAGCAACTACTCATATGGATGCCTAGAGGCCATATCAAGCATTTATATTACTTGGAACTCAAATAATTCAACATGCAAGCTCATTTTCTGTGGCACCAAGTACATCACATTATGCAAAATATAAACCACTAAAACAAAAACTAATTGGAGGAATGGAGGAGTCACATACCAAGGAATAATTCCTCAAAACATTTTCAGTTACGGAGTTTCGAGCAAAGAGATCAAAAATTTCACTTTCTGGATGAAGAACACGGGAGAGAGATGGCTAGAAAAAATTTGCTGGAGGTAGGCGAGAGCGTGGGACGAAGACATAAGGCAGGGGGCCCGATGGACCCCACAAGCCATCAGGGCGCGGCCTAGGGGGGTGCCCTGATGTGTGGTGCCACACAAGTGTAGCCCTCTGCTGTTATTTTATGCCAATATTTTTGATTTATTCTATAAAAATTCATGTTAAAATTTGGTGGCAATCTGCGACTTTTTTATTTTTGGGCATTTTTCTACGCACGGGAAAAACAGGAAAACGGAAAACCATGCTAATTTATTTTATATAAACTGAAAATAACAGAGGATAAACTTTTGGTACAGAGATTTGTGAGTACTAAATTCATCAATCACATGCCTTCCGGAAAGGATCCATTAATAAGGTTGATCAAGTCTTATTAACAACCGCTTCCGGTTAACATGAAACCGAAGAATTCTCGTATGTCACTAGGTTACCTCAATGGGGATTTGCATATCCCCAACAATAAGATTATAATATCTCTTCTTGACAGTAGGTAGAGGGATTGCGAAGCGTCCAATGATAACCATGGGAGTAGGCTCAATGACATTAATATTATTAACCAAAGTTTGCTTCCCCAGAAAATGCACGGTATGTTGCTTGCCATTGACGTGAAAGGTATAATTGCTTTTATTGCAATCAATAACAACCCCTGTAGTATTTAAGAATGGTCTACCAAGGATGATTGACATATTGTCGTCCTCGGGCATATCAAGAATAACAAAGTCTGTCAAGATAGTAACATTTGCAACCACAACAGGAACGTCCTCGCAAATTCCAATAGGTAAAGCGGTGGATTTATCAGCCATTTGCAAAGATATCTCGGTAGGTGTAAGCTTACTCAAATCAAGTCTTTTATAAAGGGAGAAAGGCATAACACTAACACCGGCTCCTAAATCACATAAAGCAGTTTTAACATAATTTCTTTTAATAGAGCAAGGTATTGTGGGTATGCCAGGATCTCCTAGCTTCTTAGGTATTCCTCCATCAAAAGAATAATTAGCAAGCATAGTAGCAATTATAGTTTTAGGTATCTTTCTTTTATTGGTAATAATATCTTTCATATACTTATCATAAGGAGGCATTTTCAAGATACCAGTCAAGCGAGTATGCAAAAAGACGGGTCTAATCATTTCAGCAAAGCGCTCAAAATCTTCATCATCCTTACTCTTAGAAGCCTTACGAGGCAATGGCATAGGTTTTTGAACCCATGGCTCTTTTTCCTTCAATTTCTAGCAACAAAGTCTCTCGTATCATAGCGTTTATTTTTAGGAGGTGGGTTATCAAGATCCTCAGGAGGTTCTATTTCTACACCATCATCATGTTCTTTATTACTATCTGGTGGAGCATCTATTTGCACATTATTATCCTCCTTTTCATTATCACTAGGTGCATGTTCACTACCAGATTGCGTCTCAGCATCAGAAAAAGAAACATCATTTTGTTTTTCAGTAGGTGTTTTTGTAACAGGTTCACTAGAAGCATGCAAGTCCCTATCATTTTTCTTTTTCTTTTTCTTATTAGAGGAACTAGGTGAATCAACATTAATTTTCTGGGAATCCTGTTCTATTCTTTTAGGATGACCTTCTGGGTAGAGAGGTTCTTGGGTCATACGACCTCCCCTAGTCATTACTCTTACATCATGATCATTCATGTTATTATTTATTTCAGCAAGGAAATCATTTTGTGACTTAGCAACTTGGTCTAGTTGAGTGTAAACCATGGAAGCATGTTTACCTAAACCTTTTACATCATTAGCAATTCTAAACATCTAGTCACTTAAACGGTCTATTATCATGGAATTACGTGTCAATTGATCTTTAACATAATTTTTGAAGTGTTCTTGCTTGACAACATAATTATCATATTCATCCATGCATTGTTGAGGAGTCTTAGTATAAGGTATGTCATTTTCACTAAAGGATCGGAGAGAGTTTACCTCTACTACCTGTGTCGGATTATCAGGTCCATGCACTACAAGAAATATGGCAACTTGCGACCATCAATATTGGTCACTGAATGGTCATTGTTTTTCACTTGTGACCTTTTTGTGACAAAAAACAGTTGGTCAAAAGCTGGCCGTCTTCAATGAAACTTAACGACCTTCACTATGAAATGGTCGTAGAAGGTAATGACCAAAACAAAAGGTCGTTGGTTCTACGAAAAATTGTTTTGGTCACTGGCAATCTACCCACACCACGTTGGATCCGACGTGGCAAGCTGACGTGGAAAAATTGTGACCAAATGAAAAGGTCATTGATCAGAATCAGCCCAGTCCAATTCAACAGTCTATATGGACCGAGCCCAATAATTCAGCCCATTTATGTTTTTTCTATCAATTTTTTTGTGAGCTACATGGGCCAAGCCCAACAATTTAGCGTATATATATATATATATATATATATATATATATATATATATATATATTTCCTCTCAATTTTGGTCAGTTACATGGGCCAGGCCAAACATTTCACTTCTGGGCCGTGGCCTTTTACCAATGTTTCGGCCATTATATTTGGGAATGGTCAAACCAGTCAGATTGGTCCCACTTGTCATAATCTCAAACATTTATAGATTAGATTCAGATTGGTCCCACTTGTCAGAAATTTCAAAATTGCTCGGATTATTTTCATAATTGGGTCCCACTAGGCAGGTTTCCATTTCAAACAAAACGCATAAGTCTACTACAATCTGTACATGGACTATCACATAGTCTATTACAATCTGTACAACCTATCACATGGTCTATTACAATCTTTACAGTCTATTAATATCTCAAACAGAAGAGACAACTCTTTGCTACACGATTTCAAACTTCAAATATTTCAAACATAACACATAAGTCTACTTCATTTTCAGGCTGGAGCTCTTGTAAATGAGAGGAAACGCAATTTCTGGTTATGTTCATAGAGGCTAAAAGAAGGCATCTGACAATAAAAAAAAAGTTAGAAACAAAATAAAAACAAATATACAAAGCAGCTACAGGCTAAATGATGAAGCATATGTACATGTAACAGTAACAACCACAATGACTAGCTGATAGACAAGGGGCAAGAGTTATTTCATCACGATACACCGCTATAAACAAGAAATAACAGTTGTTGCATGAATATCCAAACAGCCAGAATTATCAATGTCGTTGAACGTAGAAGATGATTCAATCTTAGATGGTTCATTGAGCACATGCGAACAAGCTAAGATAACAAGACATTATCAATTATCAATTATAACAGACTCAAAATGAAATACCATAGCTTCTACATCACATAGGGAATCGGCATAATAATATATGTCATGGCATCATGGCCCATCAACCAAGTAACAAAAGAAAAGAATGGGATAGACTGAAGACTTATCTAATCCGGAGAAGACAACGTTGTTGCAGTTGTAGCGCAGTGACCTCCAGACTGAGAATGTGGTGCCAAGACCGGGGTCGATGCCCTCCAACAAGGTAAGCATCATGGATTCATCGGGTCTGCGAGAACAAGCGAGCAAGGTGTGGGTCAACCAGCATGAAGGTAGTGTTATCAATGCTGGAGCATTAAACTAGCAATGAAAAGTTCTACTTTTATATAGAACCAAGGATCATGTTCAACCAACAACAAATGTATGGAACAGCACAATGTATAATTGCCAATATTAAAAAGCCATATAGAAATGCCAGGTTACATAAACTGCATCACAAATATGATTTGCTTCCAGTGTTTGCCATACATCAATAATGCTTACTGATGACATATTTTGACGAGACTTAATAACTACTATATACAAAAACATGTATTCCAAAAAAACAATCAATAGGGCCCCTGGAAGTGGAGCCCCGGCTCTAGCAAAAGTTCTTAATGCTTTAGAGAAAGATGGATGTAGACAGATAGTTTTTTAGTGAATAGAACCCAAGAAAACCATAAAATCACTTCACATTCTGATTCGGCGTTTTGTGATGAAATATTGACCATCAAGTAAATTTGTGCAAGTCTCGGAACAAGGCAGTGACAGTGATGATATAATTAGTGAAGCCGCTGCTATGGTTAGATTATTTGCAAGTGATTTCAGACAGAACATATTGCACACATGGGCATAATAATAGACATGCGGAAAAAGTGATGCTACAAGCAACTATAACATCAATGTTGTTTGACAACGTCTACCGGGATTCCATTTTATAAGACAGCTAATATAAGCTCAGGGTAGAAGATATAACAATTAGAGTGCATACCTAATCTTACAACCTTGATTGTGGTTCATTCTCATGTGTCCTAACGATAAACAAATAAACAAAGAAAATAAAATAGTTGGTATTGAGACATTCACTAGAAACAGAAGAAATCAGTCGGTAATTCTTCAGCCTCATCTAAAAAGTGGATGACGATCTGGAATCCAATCTTGTATGTGCATGAGAATACTAATGTAGCGCTTTAGTTCATTCAACAAGTCCAGCTCAAAGTGGCACCTGCACCCTATATCCAGCTCAAAGTGGCACATGCACAATATATCCACGCACATACGAATCATTCAACAAGTCCATCAACAAGAAAGGGGATCGAGATTTCAAAGTGGGGAGGAAGCAGCTAACCGTCCAAAGAAGATGAACCAGTTATCGATGGAGAGTTAGGTGCGCTTGAGTGTCAACGCCATCACTGCTGCCGCCGTCTGGATCGGGGTTTTAGGGAGGAAGCGATCCGAAGCAACAAATACTGAGCAAAATGAAAAGTATCAGTGGTCAGAAGCATGTAGGCAACAATACTTGATACATCTGTTACTGCATATAAATACTGAATTACAACAACAAACAAGCTTTGAATACTCCAGTACATATTAAGCTCAGTTTCATGTAGATAATTGATTTGGTTTCAGTAAACAACAACATGCGCTATATATGAAGGATTATTGATTGCATAACCTCCAAACTAATCCTCCATCAATAATTCTATGAGCAGCACACTAGATAGACCAACGTTTGTGCATAAAATCTATATGCAATCCAAATCCTAATCACGCCCATGCTTCCCAAGTGCATGGCTTACATAGCGTCCAATACAGAAGTCAGCATTCTTGATATCTTAATCAGTGAGTACAAAATTTTCTCCATTGAATTTAACAGGACAAACAAAAGGGACGTGACAAAAGTGAGCAGCATTGATAAAAAACATGTGATGAACGTGCTTTCACAGATAAATAAATTCTGGAGTTATGCTCACACAGCAGAAATACATGCCCATGTGCGCAATGACAAAATTCTGGAGTTGTGCTATGCAATCTAGAACGAAGTCTAAGGGACTAGCAACACCTCATCTAGTACTCCTATATGAAAATGGAAATAGCTACACGAGGAAGAAAAGAAGGAAACCTTGTCCAACAGTAGCAGTAGCAAGTGTTCAATTAGTCAAGTAGCAAGCCACATGGTTTGCTCTCTTTTAAAACTTTTTGCTTTGCCTGCGTGAACACACATCACCATTTATGGGAACATAAGCAAAGCATGATAGGAATTAACCAACCAATTGAAAAGAACAGAAGTAGTAACACCCATCAGAACAACCGTAACGAATCACCCCTCCATCTAGGATGAGAGCACACATGCCTGACGAAAGTGAGACAACAAGCTAGCTGGTACAATCAAAACCGACAGAGTATCAAAGGGCATGTCTCGACGGAGGAGGAGGGAATCATACCTAGCAGTAGCATGGCCGGCCTCTACCTAGCAGTAGTAGTAGGCCTGGCCTGGCCTTGAGGTCCGACGCGTCCACATGAGGGGCGACGGTATGAGTACCCCTCCTGGTTTCTCAATCGCCTTGCTAGGGCTTCGAGGTGGCAGGCCAGGCCGTCCCTTGTTGCTGGGTGTCATCGTCCACGGCCGGCTCTAGCCACTCCATGGCACCGAGGCAGGGGAGGAAGCGGCCATCGCATCCATGGCGTCCCGATGCTCGAGCCAGGGTGGCATCCTGGATCTGTGAGGGAGAGACGACGACTAGAGGAAGTTAGGAAAGGCTGTGAGGAGGATATGTAGTAGAGGGACGCACCTGAGTCGCCGGAGCCAAGCCAACCGAAACACTAGCGACGGGAGACGGTCGCGGATGGCGCTGGAGGACGCGTGTGACAGATCTCGACGGACAGGAGGGGGAGCGAAGCCAGGGGATCCATGTGGTGTGCTTGGGCTACGTGGAGGAGGTCATTGACGAGGAACGCTGGCCTTCCCAAGCCCCGTCGGTGGAGAGCGCCTGCTCGATCCAGAGGGAGGGAGTGGGGGTGGGGGCGGCGACGCCTGCTCGATCCAGAGGGAGGGAGTGGGGGTGGGATTAGAGGGAGGGAGATCGGACTAAGGGGAGTGCGGGGCTACCGTTGGATCTAGGAACATCCGACGATGTTTGATGCACGATCCGCGTGAGATGCCTATGAACCAATCAGAACGCAGTACACATGTATGACCATCTAAACTGGTCATAATCGACTAAAACTAAGGTGTTAAATCATGTCAGCCATTTGGTGACATGGAAAATTTAAAAAATATAACCTTTATTGCAAAATGGCATCACACCATTTTTAGAAATATTATACCATATTTTTATGTACAATTGACCAAATGGTTGCGTGTCAATAGCTGTTGATCCACCTCTCATCAAAAAGACAAATTTCTGCTGATTCAGCTCGAAGTGGGTCAAATTTGAACTACATCTACCGCATAGTTTGCTCATGATTTTTTCCAAAAATCATTTTTAGGTACAAAAATAATTATTTCATTAGAGAAACATCAATAGTTTTGCAAGATTCCACCACTAGCTAGGAACGGCCACTCCCGCCGTTTTGACCGCATTTTGAAACCGGCATAAAAAATAAATAAAAAATCTAGAAATTGGAAAACCTTCGCATTGTGTCATTATATGTGACCAAGTTACCAGGAAAAATAATAAACTTGTAATTCGGTAAATACCTTAGAAAAGTGTTCTTAGAAATGAGTTATCATGTGTGAACATTCATGGCTTTCAAGCCAAATAATCAATCTTATGACCACATTCATGGCAAAGTTTGTTCAAATGACCTCATGCATGGCAGAGTTTATTCAAATGACCTCATATTGTGCAGAAGGGTGCATCTTGGAATGTCAAACGATGTTGCCAAAGGGAGTTTTCATTTCATTTGCATAAAAAATTCGTTTTCCATTTCCCGAGTGCCCAAAATGAGTTTTTTCTGAGGGACCTACCAAATCTTTGTTGTAAAATGGCACCACATCATTTTTAGAAATATTAGACCATATTTTATGTACAATTGACCAAATGGTTGCGTGTCAATAGCTGTCGGTCCACCTTTCATCAAAAAGACAAATTTCTCTCGATTCAACTGGAAGTGGGTCAAATTTGAACTACGCCTGCCTCATAGTTTGCTCATGATTTTTTCCAAAAATTATTTTTAAGTACAAAAATAGCTAATTCATTAGAGAAACACCAAAAGTTTTCCAAGATTCGACCACTAGCTTGGAACGGTCATGCCCGCCGTTTTGACCACATTTTGAAACGGGCATGAAAAATTCAAAAAAAATCAAAAAAATGGAAAACCTTCGCATTGTGTCATTATACGTGACCAAGTTACGAGGAAAAATAATAAACTTGTAATACGGCAATTAGTTTCAAAAAGTGTTCTCAGAAATAAGCTATCATGTGTGAAGATTCATGGCTTTCAAGCCAAATGGTCAATCTTATGGCCACATTCAAGGTGTAGTTTGTTCAAATGATCAAATATTGCACACAAGGGTGAATCTTGGGATGGCAAACAATGTTTCCTAAGGAAGTTTTGATTTTCTTTGCACGAAAAATTCATTTTCCATTTTTCGAGTGCCCAAAATGAGTTTTCTTGTGAAGGACCTACCATATATTTGTTGCAAAATTGGACCAAATCATTTTTCTAAAATATTAGGCCATATTTAATGTACAATTGACCAAATGGTTGGGTGTCAAAAGATTTGATCCACCTCTCGCGAAAATGATAATTTCCCGCCGATTTAGTTGGAAGTGGGTCAAATTTGAACTGCAGCTACTACATAGTTTGCTCATGATTGTTTCCAAAAATCATTTATAGGTACAAAAGTATCTATTTCATTAGAGAAACACCAATTTTTTTCCAAGATTCTACCCCTAGCTAGGAACGGTCATGTCCACCGTTTTGACCGCATTTTGAAACGGGCATAACAAATTCAAAAGAAAAACAAAAAAAATGGAAAACCTTCGCATTGTGTCATCATATGTGACCAAGTTACCAGCAAAAATAATAAACTTGTAATCCGTCAAATATTTAAAAAAAGTGTTCTAAAAAATGAGCTATCATGTGTGAAGATTCATGGCTTTCAAGCCAAATGATCAATCTTATGGCCACATTCATGGCATTGTTTGTTCAAATGATCAAATATTGTGCACAAGGGTGAATCTTGGGATGGGAAACAATGTTGCCTAAAGAAGTTTTTATTTTCTTTGCACGAAAAATTCATTTTCCATTTTTCGAGTGCCCCAAATGAATTTTTTTGTGAAGGAACTACCATATATTTGTTCCAAAATTGGACCAAATCATTTTTATAAAATAGTAGGACATATTTAATGTACAATTGACCAAATGGTTGGGTGTCAAAGATTTGATCCACCTCTCGTGAAAAAGACAATTTTTTGCCGATTCAGGTGGAAGCGGGTCAAATTTGAACAACAGATTGCTTATAGTTTGCTCATGATTTTTTCCAAAAATAATTTATAGGTACATAAGTATCTATTTAATCATATATACATGGTGTGGTGGTGAGGCGTCGAGGTTTGGACGGTGGCCGAGGGCCCCAACTCTAGAGCGCGTAAATTGACATGCCAGCCTCGTGGTCACCGCGTGACCATGGCGTTGCCATGCGTTCTGCGTGTCCTAGGCATGTCTGGTGGGTTGGACATTCACCCGGTAGGTGTTAGGAAGAAAAAGACAAAGAATCTCACGAGGAGGCTGAACTAAGCTCAAACATGAATTAGCAGCCATGTGTTTGATTAGCGGTGGGGGAAATGCACATGGCTAATGGGCCTGAGTTTTGGATGAGGATGATCATATACTAAGTAGACTGTCTTGAAAAATTTGTAGCTCAAATTGAGGAGCCTAGGTGGCACTTGCTTTGCAAAGTACCACATTGGACAAAAGTATGAATGTTGAAGCTGGGCTCAAATGAATGAATGGATTGAGCTGCAATTTGGTGGAGGATGGTAATTTGGGCATATGAAAACACTGTAAAAATTTGATACCATTTGGACATGCCAAAGTGGTACTTCCTTCACAATGCTCTTCTCTGGGCAAAAACTTGAGAAAATTATTGAGAGAAATTGGTAAATGAAATGATCTCAAATTTGGTGGAGGCAGTTATATAGGTAGGAACATGCCCTGATAAAGTTTCAGAAATAATTAAGAAATATAAAATTTAGTTTCTTCACAAACTGAAAATATGACCAGAATAAAAGATCGGATGACGAGCTTACATGGATTGCTGGATAGAGCTCAAATTTTGTGTATAGTGATAATCTGAGCATATGGAAGATTTGGAAAATATCAGATCATTTGGATAATCCTAGCTAGTACTTACTTCACAAAGCTTCTTTCTGGATAGAAACTTTGGAAATTTGCTGAGGAATATTTACTAGGAAAATGGAGCTGAATATTGGCATGTGGCAATGATTTGGATATTTAAGAGAGACCAAAAAGTTTAGGGCAACATGAGGGGTCTAGATAGCACTTGCTTTGCAATGTGCCAATCTGGCCAGAAAATAGAAATTGAAGCTGGGCTCACATATATGATTGGATTGATCAACAATTTGGAGGAGGATGATAATTTGGGCATATCAAGTCTCTATAAAAATTTCATACCATTTGAATAAATAAAAATTGTACTTCCTTCACAATGCTCTCCACTGAACAGAAAATTGGGAACAATATTGAGGGAAATTGGATAAATTAAATGAGCTACAATTTGGTGGAGGGAGGTTATATCTACAGGGCCATGTCCTCGTAAATTTTCAACAATTATAAAGCAATATAAAATATAGTTGCTTCACAAGTTGAAAATATTACCAGAAACAAAGATTGCATGGTGAGCTCACACGGATTGTTATATGGGTATCTATGTGCAGAGCTATGATTTGGGTATACATAATATGTGGCAAAAAATCAGCGCATTAGGAGATGCCTAGCTAGTACTTCCTTCACAAAGCTTCTAGCTGGACAAAAACTTTGGAAATTTGCTGAGGAAGATTTAATAGGGAAATGGAGCTGAACTTTTTCATGAGGCAATGATTTGGACAGTAAAGGGTGACCAATTTTTTTGAGGGAAATCCAAAAACTATAAATAGCATTTCCTTCACAAAGTGCCCGTTCTGAACAGAATAGGAAAGTGAATATTCCTAAACTATTTTTGAACTAGGCAAGGAAAGATTTTGACATATTTGAGGAATATATGATCCAAAGAATTTTTGAGATTTTTTTGGGAATTTTGGTAATGACAGAAATGTAGGCTCCTTCACAACCTAGTGCAAAAATTGACACATGCACATGACACATAGGCAAAACTGATGAGGTGGCGCCTAGTCATAGCAATGCACCACAATTTACAAGGCTATGACCATCTATATTGGTCGTGATCAGCTAGAAATAAGGCATCGGACTAATGTTGTCTGCTTTACGACCATTTCGTGTAAGGAAATTATGACCTTTTTAACCAAAATGGTCGTTATGGTTTAGGGTTTGGAGCCTCCCGAACAGCTTACGACCAATTGGTCTCAAATGGTCGTAGATTTATGACCATTTCTTCCAGGGTCAGTACCAGAAGGTCACAAGTTGACATATTCCTTGTAGTGATGTATTTTTTTCAATAGGTTGTAATTTCTTGATTTCCTCAATTTTAATACCTTTCCCCTTCATAGATCTTTTGGCTTCTTGCATATCTTTAGGGTTGAGGAATAGAATACCTCTCTTCTTTTGAATAGGTTCTGGAGGTGGTTCAGGAAGTGTCCAATCATCGGTATTTTGCATTAGGTTATTCAATAATTCTCCAGCTTGACTGAGAGTCTTTCCGTGAAAACACAACCAACACAAATATCTAGGATGTCCTAGAAGCATCGGTTAGTCCATTATAAAAAATATCAAGAATTTCATTTTTCTTAAGAGGACAATCAGGCAAAGCTCTAAGTAACCGGAGAAGCCTCCCCCAAGCTTGAGGGAGATTCTCTTCTTCAATTTGCACAATGTTAAATATTTCCTGTAAGGCAGCTTGTTTCTTATGAGCAGGAAAATATTTCGCAGAAAAATAATGGAGCATATCCTGGGGACTACGCATACAACCAGGTGCAAGAAAAAGGAACCATTCCTTAGCCTCGCCTTTTAGTGAGAAAGGAAAACGCTTAAGGATATAATAGTAGCGCATCTTCTCATCATTTGTAAACAGAGCAGCAATATCATTCAATTTCATCAAGTGTGCGACAACAATTTCATTTTCATAACCATGGAACGAACCAGATTCTACTATAGGAATTAACTCAGGGTCAACAGAGAATTCATAATCCTTATCAGTAACAAATATAGGAGAAGTAGCAAATTTAGGATCATATTTCATTTTCTCCATCATAGATTTTTCTTTCAGTTTGCATAGTAGTTTTTTCAAATCATCTCTATTTTTACAAGCAAAGAAATCACTAGCTGTTTCCTTATCCATGACATAACCTTCACGCACATGAGGCAATTCATATCTAATAGGAGAGCGAGGTGTAACAGGTGATTCAAAGTCCTCATCAGTTCCAGCATTTTCAAGTTCTCTAGCTTTAGCAAGATGAGCATCAAGTAATTCATTCAGTGGCATAGTTTCAGTTTCAACATGTGTAACAATAGTATCATCATTAATTTCAGAGGTAGCATCATCAAGTTCATGCGACATATCCGGACGATCAACAGGTGGTGGTGTAATAGCTGATTCAAAACAGTAGGTGAATCAAAACCAGAGCTAGATGGCAGTTCCTTACCTCCTCTCGTGCGAGAGGGGACGATCTTAGTTCGAGTATCTTTCAGATTCTTCATAGTAGCAATTGGATATCCTCAAGTGAACACAATAAATAGAGCTATGCTCCCCGGCAACGGCGCCAGAAAAAGGTTTTGATAACCCACAAGTATAGGGGATCGCGACAGTCTTCACGGGTAGTATTTCACCCTAATTTATTGGTTCAACACAAGGGGAGCCAAAGAATGTTTATTGGCCTTAACAGTTGAGTTGTCAATTCAACCACACCTGGGATATCTCTCTGCAGCGAACATTTAGTAGCACGACAAATAGTAGTAACAAAAGTAACAGTAGTAGTGACAGCAGCAATTTTGTAGCAGTTGTGACAGTAGCAGTAGCAATAGTGACTTAGCAAGATTCAGTATATGTAAAGCGTAGGCATGTGGATCGGTGATGAATAATGATTTAGATGACATTGATCATATAACAGTTACACACTAGATTGACACAGAACTAGCTCCAATTCATCAATGTAATGTAGGCGCGTATTTCGTATATAGTCATACGTGCTTGCGATAAGAACTTGCATGGTATCTTTTGTCCTACCCTCCCGTGGCAGCGGGGTCCTATTGGAAACTAAGGGATATTAAGGCCTCCTTTCAATAGAGAACCAGAACAAAGCATTAACACATGGTGAATACATGAACTCCTCAAACTACGGCAATCACCGGAAATAATCCCAATTATTGTCACCTTGGGGTATGCGGATCATGACACGTAATAGGTGCATACAACTTGCAATATAGGATCCAAATCACTCTTATATTCATGAAAACATAATAAGTTCAGATCTGAAATCATGGCAATTGGGCCCTAGTGACAAGCATTAAGCATAGCAAAGTCATAGCAACATCAATCTCAGAACATAGTGGATATTAGGGATCAAGCCCTATCAAACTGAACTCGATTACATGATCAATCTCATCCAATCCCACCACCGTCCAGCAAGCCTACAAAGGAATTACTCACTCCTGGTGGTGAGCATCATGGCAGTGTTGATGGAGAAGGGTTGGTGATGACTGTCGGGCCCGTGGGACTGGGGGTACCCAGGCCCATCCGACTGCCGCCCAGGGCACGACACGTGTCTCGGGCGTGGAGATTTTACCCCGCCAAGCCTCAGGAACCAAACCCTCGCGAGGGACCCCCTCCCTTAAGGTGCACGCCAACGGGCATCGTCAGGAGGCCGATGTAGTTCCCCCTCGAGGTCGCCTCCCGGAGTCTCGTCGCGGGGCCCTCTCTTGAGGCTGTCCGCGGGAGCCTAAGTGAGGCCTACTAGCCAAGGACAACGCGGTGGGGACGAGCGGCCCTGCTACTTCACGTGGCTGACACGGCTTGCACAGGGCGGCCTCCAGGATCGTACCAGTTGGCACAAACAAAAAGGCTTTCCTCTTTGGTGATAGACGGGCAACGCTAGCTTGCGGACTCCCAAAGAAATCCCCAAAGGTTTCCTTCTTTGCGCAAGAGTACCAAGACCGAGGGCTCGGCAGGACAGTGGTCACCCCCGAGCCCACAAGCACGTCACGATGTGGAGCTTTGGTAGGCGGAGACCACCTTTTGTCAGGATAGGCCGCAGTCATGTCCCCCTTCAAACTGGCCGTTGTGGCAACCCTTCCCGCCTTGTATTTTTGGGGAAGAGGACCAAGGCCAATATAAAGATAGGAACCAACCACCGTAGAAGAGAGAACCCAAGGCAGGAAAGAACACACCTTGTACTCATCCTCATCCTTGAGCAATCGAGACAAGCAGGAGTAGGGTCTTACACCGCGAGGTGGCCCGAACCTGGGTAAACCGTGTGTCCGTTGTTCGTCTTCCTTAGCTTGAGCCACCGGAGAGTTGCCGTGAGGTTGTGAAGTAGAGTAGGGCAGGAGAGCGAGTGCACCCCAGTGTTCAAACCTTTCTGGGTCCTCGGAGCCCCGATTCTGACATTTGGCATGCCAGGTAGGGGTGCGCCGACGTTCTTTAGCTCCGTTTCGGCTCTGGCTTCACCAACCCCATGGCCGATGCTCGCCGTGTGCGCGTTGAGCATAGGGCGGCCCGGGTCGTTCAGACCGCCCCAGTCGGCCGAGGTGCTCGTCGCCACTCCGCCGGCGTCGAGGGCGCCGCGGCCATCGACCCGGCTGTCCGCGAGCAGCAGGACTCCTCCGTGCACCGCTCTGTGCAGAGGGAGGGCCGCACCGCCACGGCTTCTTCTTCTCACGCTCGCCTTGAGTGGGTGAACGCGCAGGCGGCGTTGCTCATGGCACGCGAGCTGCTTCGCTACCGCCCCGTGGACGCTGGCTACGATGCGTGGCTGGGCCGTATCACCAAACTCGTCACCGCCGCCGGGGAGGCCCCAGCGCCCTCTCGTTCGCTGCGCCCCCTGCCGTGTTGTGCAGGTGATGTGGCTCATGGAGCGCCTCCGCCCCCTCCCCTGCACGGTGATCGGGTCGAATCCCGGCGTGACGCGCGCCCCTCCGACCAGCCCCATGAAGCACCCCCGCAAGACCAGGACGAGGCTAGCTGCCAGATCGTCTGCCGCGCGCCGCCCGACGCGCACGGTCCTCGAGCAGCAGTGCCAGCACCAGGATCGAGTCGTGAAGGATGTGGCCACGGCCGGGCGCCAGAACCGGTCTGCCCTCGTGCGCGGCGGCCCTTCGAGCACTGTGGACTGCCGGGCCTTCACCCGCGAGCTTCGCATGGTGGTTTGGCCCGCCAAGTTCAAGCCCGAACTGCCTCCGCGCTCTGACGGCACCCTCAACCCCACGGAGTTCCTCCAGCTCTACGCACTGAGCGTTGAGGCGGTGGGCGGCGACGACAAGGTCATGGCGAACTGGCTCCCGATGGCCCTCAAGGATGGCACACGATCCTGGATCCTGAACCTGACTGAGGGTTCGGTTTCTTCGTGGAGCGAACTCTGCGAGCTGTTCATCACCAACTTCAAGGGCACGCACGACCGTCCCCTCTCCATCAACGACCTGCGACGCGTGAAGTAGCGCCCTGGAGAAACCCTGCGCAAGTACATCCGGCGGTTCTGCCAGATGCACAACAAGATCCTGCGCACCACGGATGACGCCGTCATCATGGCCTTCACCAACGGCGTCAAGGACCTCAAGATGTGTGAAAATCTCGCCATCAATGACAACCTCAGCTCGGCCTTGGAGATGTTCAACATCGCCGACAAATGCGCCAAGGCTGAGGAGGGCCGCCTATTCATCCATGACGACCCTGACGCCACGCAGGATGATGGCAAGGACAAGGATAAGGAGGTTAAGCTTAAGGGCCCCACCATGCACGTGGCGGAGCCTGAGCAGAAGCGCGGCCGTGACCATAGTGCACCCAAGAAGGACCGCCACTCGTTCTACATCTACCACGACTTGCATACCCACAGCACTGAAGACTGCCAAGAACTCAGGATCCTCCGGGATGAGCGAGTTGGCTGGCACCCGGAACGCTGTGACCGTGGCGCTGGTAGCGCGGCGGGTGGGATTGCCGCGGCAGCAACCCTCACCAGGGTTGGCATGAGCAGCCTCGTGATAACGGCCGGCGCGATCAGCCTTGTGAGGTGCGTCCTCGGGACAACGCCGCGCTCCCACCACTTCCGCTGCCAACAAGGAGGAACGACGACAACCAACGCGATGAGGAGGCTAGGGGCTACCAAGAGCCTCATGCGGTTGCTTGCATCCTTGGCGGAGCCCACACCCCTTCGTCGAACTGTCGGTTCAAGAAGTTCTCTCGCGAGGTGAACGCCGCCCTCCCGAGGCCGGAGGCCGCGAAGCCCCTCAAGTGGTCCCAGTACGCCATTACCTTCGACGCCAAGGATAGTCTCAAGTCCGCGGCTATCGTGGGCGCACTCCCCATGATGTGCACCCCCACCATCAACAATGTCGCCGTCACCAAGACCCTCATCGACGGAGGCACGGGCCTCAACGTGCTATCTGTGGAGACCTTTGACATGCTCCAGGTGCCCTATGACCAACTGATGCCGACCAGGCCGTTCTCTGGGGTGACCAACGGCTCCACCACTCCGCTGGGGTAGATCCGCCTCCTTGTCACATTCGGCACGCGCGATAACTACCACTCCAAGCTCATCGATTTTGACGTGGCGCACATCGGCCTCCCGTACAATGCCATCCTGGGATACCGGCGCTGGCCAAGTTTATGGCAGCAACGCACCATAGCTACAACGTCCTCAAGATGCCGGGGTGCAGCGGCGTCATTACCATCGCCTGCGACGAAAAGGACGCGGTCTGCTCCCTCGAGTGTGCCTACAAGCTAGCCGTGGCGAAGCATTCTGACAACGCGGGGGATGTTGGGCCTCACGAGGCCGCGCCCCCGAGGAAGAAGCAACTGTTGCCCGTCCGAAGTCTCGCCAAGACGTAGAATGCAGCCCCTGCCAACGCGGGTCCCGCGCTCGTTGCCGGCACCGACCACCTCCCGACATAGGAAGGCGCGCCCGGCGCCTCCCTCATGCAAGGCTCGGGGGCTTCCACCTGGGAAGTGTCTGACTTGGCCGGTATGACAAGGGAGGTGCTCGGGCACCACTTGGAGGCGCGCCTCTTCGCGCGCCCCCACGAGGAAGGAGCGTGGCGCCGGACGCCGGCGCCATAGGAGTTCGTCGACCAAGGAATTGGCGTGCTGCAAGAGGAGCACCGCCCGAAGCGCTCAGGCAGCTAGGCCGTCATCCGCAGGAGCGACGGCGGGGAGCGCATGTGCGTCGACGTCGCGGGCCTTATAGGTCCGGATCCCAAGGCCTCTTCCGACCACACGTCACTGCCAGCCACGTTCGCATGCCCTTTGGCTTGGTGACCGCCAGCGTCACCTTTCAAAGGCTGGCGCAAATCATGGTGGCGCCGTACGTAGCTTCAAGGCCCCGCGAGCCTCCAGGATCTTAGGAGCCGACCGACCCCTAAGGAGCGAACCTCCGCGTCACGCTCCATTGGGAGGCCAGACGCTCCCGCAAGCAGCACAACTTCCAGGTGACTTTTTGGTTTGTTCAAATTGAGGACGCCCTCCGGGCTGTAATACCCTCAGGCTGTCATGGGTTTGTCCCTGCAGCACTATTGCTTTTTGGATGTGTAGTGAACCTTGCTATTTGTTTCGGAGTTTATGTTAATTGCTTAAGCCTAGCATTCGGTGCCTCGCCACTGTTTGAAATCGCCGCGCTCCCAAGACCCGTCTTTCGAATATCCCTTGGTTGGTGCTAGACACGACGTCTGTGCTCGGGTACGTCCCTGCAGCGTTGATAAATCCAAGCGATTGAGCTCTGTCTCGCGGGCTTGCTCCCATGCACGTCACCTCCTGAGGTCCTTGGTGTCTTACCCCTTCGGGGGATTGCCGAGAGTAGGCGAGTAAGGGCGTGACTTGATATGTATGACTGCCAACTTGGTGTTTCGTTACCTCGGGCGCCACGCATCGGGTGTTTTTCCCTTGTTCATCCCATGAAGGAACCCGGCACGACGTCTGTGCTCGGGTACGTCCCTACAGCGTCGCTAAACCCGAGTGACCGAGCTCTGTCTGACGGGCTGCCCCCATACAAGTCACCTCCTGGGGTCCTCGGTGTCGAACCTCTTCGTGCGGTGGCCTCGGGACGATCATCCGACGCGTGTCACCCCCCATGTCACAGGTTTCATGCGCACACAGTTGCATGAAGAGTGAGGCGCAACCCGCAAGAAGAACTGAGGAACGAGCTCCCGAGCCATGTGCCTGGGGTGTCTGACACCTCTTTTAAATCGCTGCCCATGACCCTCTCACGTAATAATGAGGTTGGGGCTGTACACGCCCCGGAGCCTCCCGCAGGGCCACTCCTTGGCCTCGGGAGGACTCGCGCCGACGCCCAAGTGGAAGCCCCATGCTCCACGCTAGCGGAGATACTGTCGAACCGCGACTATGCCCACGCCCAAGTGGAAGCCCCATGCTTCGGCTGGTGGAAGATCGACTGAGCTCCATGCTCACCAGTTTTCCCTTGTACCTCGCGCGAGCGGGGGCGGGATACGGTGCCTGTGCTCGGGTTCGTCCCTGCAACGCTGATAAATCCAAGCGATCGAGCTCTGTCTCACGGGCCCGCTCCCATGCACGTCACCTCCTGAGGTCCTTGGTATCTAATCTCCTCGCGCGACACCCAAGTGTAAACAGGCTAGCGTGCGACGCTCCAAGCATGGTTCCATGTGCGCAGGTTTCTTCCTCGCGAGAGCCGCTTGTGCGTCAAGGGGAGGTTCTTGAGCATCGCGCCTCGGGAACCTTAACTAGCACACGTTGCCCCTCACCTCCTGGTTCAGCTCAGGCATCGCGACCTGGCGTTCCAGTGGCGGCTGAGGTATGCGCGGGGCTGGGCCCTGCCGACACAGAGCACGGGGACTCTCAAGCGAGTTGCTTGCGCATCAAAGGGGGCTCTTGAGCATCGCGCCTCGAGAGCCTTCACTAGGGCCCGTAGCCCCTCACCTCCTGGTTCAGTTCAGGCATCGCGACCTGTCGTTCCAGCGACGGCTGAGGTATGCGTGGGGCTGGGCCCTGCCGACGTAGAGCACGGGGATTCTCGAGTAGGCCGCTTGCGCATCAAAGGGGGGCTCTTGAGCATCGCGCCTCAGGAGCCTTCACTAGCACCCGTACCCCCTCACCTCCTAGCTCAGTTCAGGCATCGCGACCTGGCGTTCCAGCGACAGCTGAGGTACGCGCGGGGCTGGGCCCTGCCGATGCAGAGCACAAAGGTAGGCGAGAGAAAAACCAAGCCAAGGAAGGGAAGTCATAGATCACAAACAATTATTACAAAGTTCAAAATATTCCCCACAATTTAAACTGTCATCTCATGCCTCCTCGAGGCAGTGTCAATTTATTGCAGAATGGTAGAGGAAGGTTCGCCACCAGACTCTTAGCCGTCGTCATTGCAGAAGAACTTCTCAAGCAGCGCGCTCACGTGCCCCCCCACGGCCGCCACCAGCTCGCCGCGAGATTCTTCGGGCACGGGGCCCATCACCTCATAGAATTTGAAGTCGGGATCACGAAGGTGGAGGTGGCTGAAGACGCTGGTCGCCGCCACGGAGAAGAGATCGCGGCTTTCCTCTTCTAGGATGCCGTCCACCTCCTCGGCCGCGCCCTCTAGTTCCCTCACAAGCTTGGAAGATAGTTCAGCGAAGCCGGCGCCCTGGGGGATGATATTATCATTCTTGGATGTTTTACAATCATTTTATAACAACTTTATATCATTTTTTGTGACTAACCTATTGACATAGTGCCAAAGTGCAAGTTGCTGTTTTTGCTTGTTTTTTACTTCGCAGAATATCAGTACCAAACGGAGTCCAATCGCGATGAAACTTTTTGGAGATTTTTCTGGACCAGAAGACACCCAGTGGGCCAAAGAAGAGCCAGGAAGGTGGGTTGTGAATAGCACAACCCACCAGGGCACGCCAGGGGGCCCCCGACGCGCCCTGATGGGTTGTGCCCTCCACGAGGCCCCTCTGCACCGCCTCTGATGCCTATAAATTCCCAAATATTCTGAAAACCCTTGGGGAGTCGACAAAACACAATTCCAGCCACCGCAAGTTCCAGAACCTCGAGATCCAATCTAAACAGCATCACAGAGGGGTTCATCTTCTTCATAGGTGCCTCTCTGATGATGCGTGAGTAGTCCACCATAGACCTACGGGTCCGTAGGCAGTAGCTAGATGGCTTCCTCTCTCTCTCTTATGATTCTCAATACAATGGTCTCTTGGAGATCTATTTGATGTAAACTTTTGCGGTGTGTTTGTTGGGATCCGATGAATTTTGAGTTCATGATCAGTTTCTATCCATGAATATTATTTGAGTCTTCTTTGATCTCTTATATGCATGATTACTTATAGCCTCGTATTTCTTCTTCGAATCTTTGGTTTAGTTAGGCCGACTAGAACTATTTTTCTTGCCATGGGAAGAGGTGCTTTGTGATGGGTTCGATCTTGCGGTGTCCTTTCCCAGTGACAGAAGGGGCAGCAAGGCACGCATGTATCGTTTCCATTAAGGATAACAAGATGGGGGTCTATTCCTACATGAATAGATCTTGTCTATATCATGTAATCGTTCTTATTGCATTACTCCGTTTTTCCATGAACTTAATACACTAGATGCATGCTGGATAGCGGTCGATGTGTGGAGTAATAGTGGTAGATGCAGGCAGGAGTCGGTCTACTTATCTTGGACGTGATGCCTATATAATGATCATCGCCTTGGATAATGTCATGATTATTTGAACTTCTATCAATTTCCCAACAGTAATTTGTTCACCCACCGTGTGCTATACTCATGAGAGAAGCCACTAGTGAATCCTTCGGCCCCTGGGTCTACTTTTCCAACATATTGCTTTTCGATCTATCTTTTTTCCTCTTTGTTTTCAGATCTACAAAACCAAAAACAAAAAAACATATTGCTGCACTTTTTATTTGCCCTTTTTATTTTGTGTTCTTGAGAGATCTATCACTCCTATCTATCACTACCTAATCTATCGTTTTACCGTAGAGAGATTGGCAACCTCTCTTTCACGTCGGGTTGCAAGTATTTGTTGTTTGTGTGCAGGTGCTGCTTATTGGGTGGTGGTGATTCTCCTACTAGTTCGATAACCTTGGTTTCATAACTGAGGGAAATACTTACCGTCGCTGTGCTGCATCATCCCTTCCTCTTTGGGGAAATACCGAGGCAGTCTCAAGCCACGTCAAAGGAATTTCTGGCGCCGTTGCCGGGGAGGAAGCGGTCTCTTCTACGTGCCTATCTCAGGCACCGAGGAGACTCCATCATCATCTACCAGGTTCCTAATCACAAATCTCATCTCCTTGCAATTACGTTGTTTGCCATTTGCCTCTCGTTTTCCTGTCCCCCACTTCACCAATTTGCCGTTTTATTCACCCTCTTTTTCGTTTGCCTTTTTCTTGTCAGATCTCATGCCTTGTCGTTATGGCTAGCTCTTCCTTTATTGTGTGTACTCCCGATAATGAGGTTCTTAATTTTAAGCAAATGGGAGGGGAGAACCTAAAAAATGCTTGGTATAGAATTTGCAATGCTCATAATAGATCTATCCATAAGCAATCTACCGTTGTTCTTCTTTGCAGTTTTTATGTTGGTATCACTACTTGGTATAGATTCGTCCCTGATACGATTACCGGTGGTAATTTCTTGATGTGTCCATCTTTGGATGCTTTTAATGCCTTGGGAAGTTTAGTGGGATCACCACCTATCATGATCAATGAAACAACTTCAACTCTCGAACATGTTATGGAGAGATTAGATGCTATTGAAAAGAAGATGATTACCCAAGAACATCTTGAAAGTTTGGATAAGAAAATACATAATCTTGCTAATAAAATTGGGTCTAAGGCGGGAGATGCCTTAAAATTTCTAAAGGAAAAAGAAACCGTAGTTAACGAAAGGGTAGAAAAAAGTCCTTACCGGATTGATAAGTTGGATGAAATTTTTAGTAATTTGGTTTCGGCTTGTTCTTCTATCAAATCTATTGAAAAAACTCCTGTAAAAATGGGCAAGCCCACGCAAATCACTAAGAACAAAATTGCTACACCTAGTGGTCACAAGGGGGATCTTAAAATGATTAGTATTCATCCCGACTTTGTTGAAATCATAAGAGATCCTATTTACAAGAATGAATTTTTTGGTTTTGTTCCTAGGAGTGTTATCATTAAGAATATGCATGCTAAATCCTTGAAGAAATCTAGTTGTGTGATTGAAGAGTTGAAAACCAAAGATGACAATACTTGAATCTATGCGTTATGCCTAGCTAGGGGCGTAAAACGATAGCGCTTGTTGGGAGGCAACCCAATGAATGAATGAATTTTTGTTTTTTTTCCTTTCTGTTTTTGAGTGTTGACACAATTATTCCTCTGTTGTGATTGTGTTTTTATGGTTTATTTAGTGTGTGTGTGCCAAGTAGAGCCTCTAGGACGACTGATAAGATGAGTAGAAGCGATGCTGATTCTGAAACAGAAACTTTGCGTGCAGTATTTTAATTTTCATTTTTTGCTGGAACGTGATATTGAGCTGAAATTTTAACACAGTGTTTCTATACATATTATTTACGTCTTCCTAATTTTTTAGAATTTTTAGAGTTACAGAAGGTTGGTTAGAGTACACATTGCTACAGACTGTTCTGTTTAAGACAGATTCTGTTTTCGTTGCATTGTGTGCTTGTTTTGATGAATCTATGGGTTATATTGAAGAATATGAGCCATGGTAAAGTTAAAATACAGTAGGTATAATGCGATAACAAAATATGAATGGGTTTGCAATAGCACCTAAATTAGTGATTTGCTTTATTATACTAACGGATCTCACGAAGATTTTGTTGAGTTTTGTGTGATTGAAGTTTTCAAGTTTTGGGTGAGATCACGATGGATGAAGGAATAAGGAGTGATAAGAGCCTAAGCTTGGGGATGCTACCGCACCCCCAAGATATATCCAAAGAGAAACAAGCAACTAAGCTTGGGGATGCCCCCGAGTGGCATCCCCTCTTTCTTCTATCGACCATCGGTATTTCACTTGGAGCTATATTTTTATTCATCACATATCATGAGTCTTGCTTCGAGCATCTTGTATCTTTGCTTCATTTGCTTGTTAGTTTTTCTTTTGTATCCTTGCTGTACACACCTATTTGGGAGAGCCAAAATTATGCTATGATTTGTTAGAATTGCTCTCTATGCTTCACTTAAACCTTTTGAGTTATAGAATTGCTCTAGTGCTTCACTTATATATTTTTTAGCACGGTGTGCTTGGAAATTTTTGTAGAAATACTCTCATGCTTCACTTAGATTAATTTGAGAGTTAGTAAATTTTGAAGAAATCTTCTCATGCTTCACTTATACCTTTTTGAGAGATGAAATCTTTATGCTGATGTGCTTCACTTAGATTTGTTTGAGCTTGTCAAAAAAGCAATAAAAATATATGAAACTAGTCCCAAAGTGATAGATATCCAAGGAGGATATAATAAAAACTTTCATGAAGATCATTGGGCAAATTAAACTTGATTCCTTGTAATAGTTTTGAAACATGATGATAGTAATATGTGAGTCATGTTAGTGAGTAATTATTCTTTAGTAGGAATATTGGTGTTAAGGTTTGTGATTCCCTATGCAAGTACGAAAGTCAATAGTTATGCAATGAAATTACATCCTACTTATGGTGCATTATTCGGTGTTAGTTATGCTCAATGCTCACTTATGTAAATTTTCGTTTCTTGGTTTGGTTGCTTCTCAATCTATTTGCTAGCCTCCACTTGTACTAAGTAGAAATACTACTTGTGCATCCAAAATCCTTAAACCAAGTTTTGCCTTATGAGTCCACCATACCTACCTATATGCGGTATTTCCATGCCGTTCCAAGCAAATTTGTATGTGCCATCTCTAAATTTTCAAAATAATTTTTCTCTTTTGTGTGCTTGTACCACTCATGAGCCGGTGGGGAGTGTCCAATATTTTTCCATGCTAGATGTGTTATTCTCAAGATGAGTGTTTATTCGCTTGTCATTGCACGAGAGTGCGGCGGTAATAGGGATGCCCATTCCCGAAATGAAAAAGAAAAAGAAATATATTTACTTTATGTTGTCAAATAATAAATTCCTTGGAAAGTGTTAGTATGGAAGGCAACTGTGGATACGGCCCGCCATGGAAAGTGAAAGTTTGGTGGAAAAAGGAATAAACTTTATTTTCTGTTTGGGAACCGCCTATGACATATCTAGCATGGAAAGTATTGTGAGCTACTTTGTCGTTTTCGTTGACAGGAAAAGCATGACACCCAAATTTTTTTCTATCTCAATTTAAAACTTTGAGCTCTGGCACCTCTACAAATTCCTACTTCCCTCTGCGAAAGGCCTCTCTATTTACTTTATGCAATTTTTATTTTTACTTTGAGTTTCCATCTTCTCTTATAAGCACCAACTAGGGGGCACTATGATCGTGCTTGAGCATTGGGTATAGCTAATATTTGAGTGTGTTTCATGAATGGATCAATGATTGAGCATGACGTGCTAGGGATAACTGTCTTTAGTGTTGATATTTAGAAAGACATGGTTGCTTGTTGGCATGCTTGAGTATTGAAGTCATTATGTTAAAACTAGACTATTGCTTTGAATCATCTACAAGTCCAAATGTCCATGCTATACAAAAGAAAAGAATATGATGAACATGTTAGGCAGCATTCCACATCCAAAATTCTGTTTTTATCATTTACCTACTCGAGGACGAGTAGGAATTAAGCTTGGGGATGCTGATACGTCTCCAACGTATCTATAATTTTTGCTTGTTCCATGCTGTTATATTATCAATCTTGGATGTTTTACAATCATTTTATAACAACTTTATATCATTTTTTGGGACTAACCTATTGACATAGTGCCAAAGTGCCAGCTGCTATTTTTGCTTGTTTTTTACTTTGCAGAATATCAGTACCAAACGGCGTCCATTCGTGAAGAAACTTGTTGGCGATTTTTTCTAGACCAGAAGACACCCAGTGGGCCAAAGAAGAGCCGGGAAGGTGGGCTGTGGAGACCACAACGCACCAGGGCACGCCAAGGGGCCCCCAACGCGCCCTGATGGGTTGTGCCCTCCACGGGGCCCTCTGCACCGCCTCTGATGCCTATAAATTCCCAAATATTCTGAAAAACCTAGGGGAGTCGACGAAACACAATTCCAGCCGCCGCAAGTTCCAGAACCTCGAGATCCAATCTAAACACCATCACGGAGGGGTTCATCTTCTTCATAGGTGCCTCTCCGATGATGCGTGAGTAGTCCATCATAGACCTACGGGTCCGTAGGCAGTAGCTAGATGGCTTCCTCTCTCTCTCTCTCTTATGATTCTCAATACAATGGTCTCTTGGAGATCTATTTGATGTAAACTTTTGCGGTGTGTTTGTTGGGATCCGATGAATTTTGAGTTCATGATCAGTTTCTCTCCATGAATATTATTTGTGTCTTCTTTGATCTCTTATATGCATGATTACTTATAGCCTCGTATTTCTTCTTCGAATCTTTGGTTTAGTTAGGCCGACTAGATCGATTTTTCTTGCCATGGGAAGAGGTGCTTTGTGATGGGTTCGATCTTGTGGTGTCCTTTCCCAGGGACAGAAAGGTAGCAAGGGACACATGTATCGTTGCCATTAAGGATAACAAGATGGGGTCTATTCCTACATGAATAGATCTTGTCTACATCATGTCATCGTTCTTATTGCATTACTCCGTTTTTCCATGAACTTAATACCCTAGATGCATGCTGGATAGCGGTCGATGTGTGGAGTAATAGTGGTAGATGCAGGCAGGAGTCGGTCTACTTATCTTGGACGTGATGCCTATATAATGATCATCGCCTTGGATATCGTCATGATTATTTGATCTTCTATCAATTGCCCAAGAGTAATTTGTTCACCCACCGTGTGCTATACTCATGAGAGAAGCCACTAGTGAATCCTACGGCCCCCGGGTCTACTTTTCCAACATATTGCTTTCCGATCTATCTTTTTGCCTCTTTGTTTTCAGATCCACAAAACCAAAAACCCAAAAACATATTGCTGCACTTTTTATTTGCCCTTTTTATTTTGTGTTCTTGAGAGATCTATCTCTCCTATCTATCACTACCTAATCTATCTTTTTACCGTAGAGAGATTGACAACCTCTCTTTCGTGTCGGGTTGCAAGTATTTGTTGTTTGTGTGCAGGTGCTGCTGATTGGGTGGTGGTGATCCTCCTACTCGTTCGATAACCTTGGTTTCATAACTGAGGGAAATACTTACCATCGCTCTGCTGCATCATCCCTTCCTCTTTTGGGAAATACCGACGCAGTTTCAAGCCACGTCAGGGGATGAGAGGAGTCTCGAATCTCAACCTGCAAATGGAGCCCAGGGCCTTGTGGGCCTTGTGCTCGAGGGAGGAAAGCGCGGCGTGGTCCGAGGCCGCCCTCGCTTCGGCCGCGGCCTAAACCTCCTTCTCTCAGGTGTCCAACTTGGCATTGACCTCGAAGATCTGCTTGGCATGAGCTTCTTGGGCCTTGGGCACCTCGTACTGCAGTGTCTCCAGGCGCCCACGCTCCGTGTCCTGCTCGGCCGCCACTTTTGCAAGCTCAGAGTTGCGGTCTGCGAGCCTCACCTCGCGGGCCTTGACGTCTTTTTCCCACAGCTGGAGTTGCTGCGCTCGCGCGGCTTGTTCCCGAAGTGCCTTTAGGTCGGCTTCCGCTTCCTTGAAGCGCTTGGCGAGCACCATTTTCTCGGCAAGAGCGCTCTCTCAAGCGGCCCTTGCCTCGGCGACCTCCTTCTTACCCTCTGCAAGGGTGGCCTCGGCCATGCTGTGGGCATCCTCACGATCGGCATCAAATTGACGCCATGCCGCGGCGAGCCTCAAGCGCTCGGCGGAGAGGCGTGCCTTGGCGTCTCGAAAATCTGCCCTGAGCAGGTCGGGTGCACCTCGGAAGTCTGCCCCGAGCCGGTCGAGCGCGTCCTTGGCATCGGTCAGATCCCTGCGCCTGAGCAATGCGCTCTAGTCCATCAGGGCGAGAGCTTACCCGGGGGCTGGCGCCCCGACGCTTGCTGTTGCCGTAACAAGAAGGGCCCCGGCACCCTGCGCTTGAGATGCGGGGGGCTCCAGGTTCTCCCCCGCGCTTGGCTCCCGTGATTCGCCTGGGAAGACTATCGCACTGGCCTCTGGGGCCCTGGAGTGACTACCGCCTGAGGACAGCCTAAGTTGTGCCCCGCGCCATGGCCGGCTGCAGGGGACGGGAAGGCCGGCGAAGGTTGAGGCGCCCCTCCCTCCCCCGCTGGCTGAGAAGCTGCAGCCTCGGCAGGTGGCACCGGGGGCTGAACAGCTGCAGCCTCGGCAGGCGGCGCCGGGGGCTGAACGGCCGCGACCTTGGTAGGTAGTGTCGGGGGCTGGACCGTCGTGGCCTTGGCGCACGGCCCCCCTTGCCGCGTCGGGAAGACGCTGGGCGGCGCTGCGGCACCCGCACAACCAAGCACATCACTAGACTGGCGTGCCCGCGCTGCCCTCGCGCGCCGTCTCAATGCTGCCTAGAGGGCGCTCGGCACGGCCCTTGGCAGGACCGGCCTGGTTCTCCCTTGTGACGCCCCCATTCTTGTCCGTACGCTAATCATGCACACAAGGCGTACGACCAAGATTAGGGACTCACTGATTGATACCACAACACGACAAAAGACACAAATACAAAGTCATTCAGCTTCATATTACAAGCCAGGGGCCTCGAGGGCTCGAATACAAAGCTCGACATAAACACGAGTCAGCGGAAGCAAATATATCTGAGTACAGACATAAGTTAGACAAGTTTTGCCTTAAGAAGGCTAGCACAAACATAAGCAGCGGATCGAAAGAGGCGAGGCCTCCTGCCTGGGAACCTCCTAACTACTCCTGGACGTCGGAGAAGTCTACGTCGTAGTAAGCTCCATCCTGCTGGTAGGGGCCTCCGTCGGGGTAGTAGTAGTCGACATCTCCAGCGTACTCCAACTCTTGGGCTCCATCAACTGAACGCAGCAACGTATCGAGGGGGAAAAGAGAAAGGCATAGCAGCGTGAGTACTCATCCAAAGTACTCGCAAGACTTACATTAGAACTATGCTAGATATGCATCATTATCAAGGGGTGGGTTTATATATGGACTGACTGCAGAAAGCAAGAATAGGGAGAAGGCCTAGTCCTATCGAAGACTAGCATCTTCAGCATCTTGCAGCATTAGAAGAGAGTAGACCTGCAGCTCATATATAGTCATATTGTTGTAGCAATTTTATTAAGTAAATACGCCCAGAGATCCTTCCTCGACTCCCTGCGAGGAAGCAACCTCGGAGCCACAATTCATTTTAATTAGTTTATGATTATAGTTGTAGTAGGTCAAAGCACAACTCCAAGTCGTCCTGTTACCGTGGACACGGCTATTCGAATAGTTTACTTCCCTGCAGGGGTGCACCACATTCCCCAACACGCTCGATAAGCTCCGGCCAGATACAATTTTCTGGTCATACCCGGCCTCGGCCGATCGACACGACGTAGTCCTACCTAGGCTCAACAGAGAGGCCAGCACGCCGGTCTACATCCTAATGGCTCGGGGTCTTGGGACATCGCCCTCGCCATCCTGCACGTTACGCCCTCGGCCGGGACCAGTCCTAGCATG
Organism: Elymus sibiricus; assembly: GCA_039707655.1. Lineage (NCBI taxonomy): Eukaryota > Viridiplantae > Streptophyta > Magnoliopsida > Poales > Poaceae > Elymus > Elymus sibiricus. The sequence continues at coordinate 370,132,788 of CM077675.1, read as the reverse complement.
CCTTAATAACAAGCGCCATGCGTTCCAGACCACCCGAGCGCGAGTCGAATCTCGTGGCATCTGAAGAGCTTTCGGGAGAATGTACGGCGTAGAGCAGCCCATACTGATTACCCCGCGTGGTGGTTAGTGCGTATTAGGCCAATGACCTAACTCAGATCAAATACTCAACCCATTAGCAATTTATTAGTGCGGGGCAAGCGCGAACCATAAAGTGCAGTCCGTCGCCCCGCCAATAACAATCGGGTGCCTTACCGGAGCACCCCACCAATGTCTCTCGGATGCCTTGCGGCGCATCCCACCAAATCTTTCTCACACGGGTACCCTTGGGGCCGACCCGTCTCAGAACTGTCGGGAACTAAGGTCCACCTCAACAGAGTGGTACCGCCTGTCCCTTCAGTCCCGTCATGTTAGCACAGTGTCAAGTCAATAGTAACTGTGTGGTTATACGCCGAGTGGATACCCGAGGAATCACCCTCGATGAGTCCCCACTCGAGGTAGGTGTATGACAAGAGTCGCTATCGAAAAGTGGGGAGGAGGAATCACCCTCGATACCCACGATCGATTAGCTACGCTACAGAATTAACATCGGAAGTGCTAAGTGAGGTATCACCCTCGGCACTCGATAGTAGCTCTGCAGTGCCATACTTAAGGGGTGTGCGGTGATGTGAGGGGTCCGGCTTGTCAGTCATGACGACTGAGTCTTCTGTCTTCAAGTCCTCGGTGTCGTCGATGAAAGCAGGGGCAACTGGGACTAAGGGGGTCTCAGGGGTTCACTGATCAACCTATGCTAAGCAGTTGGTATGATTGCAGGTAAAGTAACAGTTCAGCAAAAACAGGCTATGCATCAGAATAGGAGCTATCTAATACAGTAGCAAAATCTAATGCAAGCATAAGAGGGAGAGAGATGGGTGATATCGGAATGCTCAAGGGGGTTTTGCTTGCCTTGCTGCTCTGCGGCAAAAGGCTGAACGTCAACGGCGTAGTCGATCTCGGCAGCACCGTCAGCCTCGGGGTCTACCGGAGAGAAGAGGGGGAAGAAGCAATAAATATAAAGCACACAGATGCAACATGATGCATGACATGGCAATACGCAAGGCTAGGGGTGTTTACGGCCTATCTAGGTGCGATAGTTAATTTAGAAATTTATTTGAAATTATTTTAATAATGTCATGCACTATTCACCTATCCGAAACAGGCAAAAAGTTGCATGTTCAGATAGCTAGAGGCATGTGACAGATGAATGGATGGCATATTTGGATTCGTGGGATTTTTCTGATCAACTTTCATGTATAAAGTTTTTTGATCTGAGCTACAGATTATTTTCTATGATTTTTCAAAGTTTTAATCGTTTTCTGGAATTAATTCTATTTATTTAATCCAACATTATCTAGAATAGTAAAAGGTGACGTCAGCAGAACGTCATGATGACCTCAGCAGGTCAAACCCGGCTGACCAGGTCAAACCTGACAGCTGGGCCCCACCTGTCATAGACAGTGGGCTTAACCAGAATTAAATCTAAACTAAACAGGTTAATTAAATGGGTGGGCCCCATATGTCATAGACTAATTAGTTTAATTAATTGTTTTTATTATCTAATTAACTAACCGACAGGGGTGGCCCACCTGTCATACACAGGGGCGGTCGGGCCCCAACTGTCAGTGACTGGGGCCAGCCCAGTCAGCAGGGTTGACCAGGTCAACCGGTCAACCAGGACCGCGGGGCCCGCGGGTCAGTGACCCAGGGGGGTGGCCCTAGTCAGCCCACGTCGGCGACTGTTCTCTGGCGACCAAATACGCGGCGGCCGAGCACCGGAGGTGGTCGGGATTCGTCCCCCGGCCACCATTTCGCGAGCGGTTAGGTGCGTTGGAACGGGCGCTCGACCGCGCGTCGATTGGCGACGGTGGTATCGCCGGAACTGGCCGAAAACGGCGCCGACGATGACGGCAGGCGGCGGCCGGTTCGGGTGGGCGACGGAAACGGCGCTACGGCGGGTGATAGCTCGAACGGAGGGGCTAGACGGGAACTACGCGTTGCGGTGAGCAAGACGCGCACGGGCCCGAAGCCATTTGGTCGCCGGAACCACGCCGGCGACGAGCTCGGGCGGAGCGGCGTTCGGGTGCGTGCCGTGAACGGTGCCAGGGGGCTCGAGAGAGAGCGTGCGCGTGTGCGTCGGGCTCGTGGGAGCACCAGGAACTCGACGGTGGGCTCAGGCGGACGTGACAACGACGACAGCGACGGCCACGAGCTCAACGGCGGCGACCGGAGCTCGGGTGCGGTGGGGAACTATCTACGGCGGCCTAGAGGCGTATCCAGAGGAAGGGGAGGACGTGCGGGAGCTCACAGTGGGGCGTAGCCGTTCAAAGCGAGCTCGGGGAGGGCTTGACGGCGACGCAATCGGCGACGGCGAGCGGCGGATCCAGAGGAGGAAGATGACGGCGTGGGGGCGATGCAGAGGCGCAGGAGCTCGGGCTCGTGGTCGAGGAGGACGAGGAGGTCACGGCGGGGCTCGGGGACTTCCAGACGGAGCCCGGGGTCGACGGTGGCGACGGCTAGGCCGGGGCCATGGCGGCGGCGGTGCGGGAAGGAGGAGCGCGAGCGAGGGAGAGGGGGAGAGCGGGCTAGGGTTCGTCCAGGGAGTTGCGGGGGCTGCTCTTATCCGATCCCGACGGCGAGGGCGCGGGCGAGCGAGCAGAGGGGGCCCCGGGCGGGCGCGCACGCTGGGTGCTCGACAGCGTGCCGCCCGGCTCCGCCGGAGGTGGGAGGAGACAGGTGGTGGGCTGGGCCGGCACTGTGGCCACTTGGGCCCAGTGGCACGGGCCTTTTTCTTTTTCTTCTCTTTTGTTTTCTGTTTCCCTTTTCCCTTTTTCTGTTTTATTTTATTTTGGCATTTTCCTTTACCACCAAAAATGTGAGACCTGGACCAAATATTAACTTGCAATTTTCCATAGGTCCATAGTAACTTTGGGGATTATTTGCAACTGTTTGCATTTCCAAATTGAATTTAATAGCACTTTTAATTGCTTTTAGCTTCTGTTTAGGAGTGTGGGGTCCACACCAGTAGCTAGGTGATGTTGTTTTCCTCAACAACATTTGTTTTAGAATATTCCACAAATTTGGAACATTTTACTTTTGTTATTTGCAGAATTATTTTTATCACAATAATTCCTAGGGCATTTTGAAATGAAATTTGAATTTGAATTTGAACTTCAACTTGATCAAGCCCTGTTTAGCAAAAGATTAGCTTAATCACTTGACCATTACTGTAGCTTAATTACAATGATCACTGTAGCTTAAACCCAGGGTGTCACATCCCCTTCCTTAGGGGCCTGGGAGGCCTCCTGAGGAGGCACAGCCGCCGCTGGTGTGGGCGCCGCATCTTCGATGCAGGCCCCCGTCGCCGGCGCAGGAGGGGCCGCGGGGCCAGACCCTGCTCCGTCTTCCAAGCCTGCGAGCCTGGGGGGAGTTGCCTGGCGCTGCTCGCCCATGGCTGCGTCGTCATCCCCGAGGCCGCGCAGGGATGTGTGGAGGCTGTGTGACGGTACCCGGCCGGCGCTCCCCTCTCCTTCTGTCGCCTCTGAGTCCTCGCCGCCATCGCCCTCGCTGGAGGACGTCACCGCAATGGAAGGGATCCTGCACGACCGGACGAGCCCCCACTCGTCGAAGACGGGCATCTCCCCGACCAGCTCCTCCATGTCGGCGCTACCATACATCGGTGGCGCTGCCTCTGGAAGGTCCTCGGGGTTGTAGCCGAGTAAAGCCCCCAGGGCCCCATCCAGCTCGTCGCACGTCAGGCCACTGACGTGTAGCCTCATCGGGTCCCTCGAGCCGGCGAACTCCCATAGGGGCCACGAGCGCGCCTGGAGCAGTGCAATATGCTGCCCCAGGAATTCCTTGATGACCATCGCCCCTGTCAGAGAGGTATCCCCGTGCGCGGCGATGCACTCCAGGACGGGCTCCGCCCTTGGGTCGGTGAGCTTCTCGTGGCCCCACCCAGGGATCTACATAGGCTGGCCCGTGGGAGCCGTCAGGAGCGGGCTGACCCGGCGCGCGTCCATGAAGACCCAACACTGCCGGTAGCCCTCTACCTTCTTCCCCGCCTTCACGCGGATGCTCGCGCCCGTGACGTCTACAAAGGAGACGCACGCAGAGCGTTGGTCCGGGGCGGTGAACCGCATGCTGAAGAAGTGGCGAAAGAGCACCACTGAGGGCCTCATGCCCATGAAAGCCTCGTAGTAGAAGGCAAAGATGGCCAGGAGGAGGATGGAGTTGGGCTGAAGGTGCAGGGCGTGAATCTGGTAATGGGATAGAATGACATAGAAGAAACTGGAGAACGGCGGGACCAGCCCGGCGTAGATGCTGTCTAGGAAGAAGGGGTAGGCGGACTTTGGCAAGCCGCTCGATGCCGCCGAGCCTGGCCAGAGTCCAGTCGCCTGCCCCCCATTCAGCCCGCCGGCCACCAGCGGGAGCACCGGGCCCAAGTCCTCCTCGTCAGCGACGATGGAGGGCAAGAGGGCCGGTCCGAAGGCAGCAATGCTTGCGGCGGAGGCCGTGGCCTTCCCTTTCTTGCCGACAGGAGCCATCTGAGTGCCGGAGCCGCGGGGGGAAGCAAAGGAGGTGCCTCGTGAGAGGTCGGATCTGGAGCAATTGCGTGCAGAGGGGGAAGGTGTAGGGAGATGGAGACACCGAAAGGAATGGCAATGATGACTCCACCCCGCGTGCCCGCTTTATGACGGCGGGGCACCCCATGCCTTACTACATGTCACGCGCCGAGCCTGGCCCGCACGCGTTTGGAGCCCGTGCCGCTTTGCCCCCGCGCCGAGCCTCAGGAACCAAACCGTTGCGAGGGACCCCCTCCCGCGAGGTGCAGGCGAGCGGGCATCATCAGGAGGCCGATGTAGTTCCCCCTCAAGGTCGCCTCCCGGAGTCTCGTCATGGGGCCCTCTCTTGAGGATGTTCGCGGGAGCTTATGCGAGGCCTACTAGCCAAGGACGGCGCGGCGGGGACGAGCAGCCCTGCCGCTTCACGTGTCTGACGTGGCTCGCACAGGGTGGCCTCTAGGATTGTACCAGCTGGCACGGACAGAGAGGCTTTCCTCTTTGGTGATAGAGGGGCAACGCTAGCTTGCGGACTCCCAAAGCAATCCCCAAAGGTTTCCTTCTTTGCGCAAGAGGACCAAGACTGAGGGCTCGGCAGGACGGAGCTCACCCCCGAGCCCACAAGCACGTCACGACGAGGAGCTTTGGCAGGCGGAGACCACCTTTTGTAAGGATAGGCTGCAGTCCTGTCCCCCTTCAAACTGGTCGTTGTGGCAACCCTTCCCGCCTTGTATTTTTGAGGAAGAGGACCAAGGCCAATATAAAGATAGGAACCACCCACCATTGAAGAGAGAACCCAAGGCAGGAAAGAACACACCTTGTACTCATCCTCATCCTCAAGCAATCCAGGCAAGCAGGAGTAGGGTCTTACCCCGCGAGGTGGCCCGAACCTGGGTAAACCATGTGTCCGTTGTTCATCTTCCTTAGCTTGAACCACCGGAGAGTCGTCGTGAGGTTGTGAAGCAGATTAGGGAAGGAGAGCGAGTGCACCCCAGTGTTCGAATCTTTCTGGGTCGTCGGAGCCCCAATTCCGACAATGACGACGGCGATGATTTCCCCTCTCCGGAGCCCCAAACTGACTCCAGATCAGCCCTCCCGAGGAAGAACAGGAGGTGGCGGCGGCTCCGTCTCGTGAAACACGATGACAACTTCGCTCTGATTTTTTTCTCCGAAGATGTGATTTTATAGTACTGGAATTAGGGTCGGAGGAGGCACGAGGGCCTCACAAGCCATCAGGGCGCGACCTAGGGGGGGCGCCCTGATGTGTGGTGGCCCCCTGGCACACCCCCTCCGGCATGTCTTCGCTCCATAATTCATTATAATTATCAAAAATAATTGATGAACCACAAGTATAGGGGATCAATCATAGTCCTTTCGATAAGTAAGAGTGTCAAACCCAACGAGGAGCAGAAGGAAATGAAAAGCGGTTTTCAGCAAGGTAATTTCTGCAAGCACTGAAATGGTAGGTAACAACTAATTTGATAGCGAGATAATTGATAACTACCAAGTAACGGTAACGGTAAATAAGGTGCAGCAAGGTAGCCCAATCATTTTGTGGCAAAGGACAGGCCAGAACAGTCTCTAGTAATAGGCAAAGTGTTCTTGAGGGTACACGGGAATTTCATCTAGTCACTTTCATCATGTTGGTTTGATTAATGTTCGCTACTTTGATAATTTCATATGTGGGTGGACCGGTGCATGGGTGTTGTTCTTACTTGAACAAACTCGCACATATGATTAACCCCCTCGCAAGCATCCGCAACTACGAGAAAAGTATTAAGATAAAATCTGACCATAGCATTAAACGTTTGGATCCAAATCATCCCCTTACGAAGTAGCGCATAAACTAGGGTTTAAGCTTCTGTCACTCTAGCAACCCATCATCTAATAACTACTCCATAATGCATTACCTTAGGCCCAAGGATGGTGAAGTGTCATGTAGTCGACGTTCACATGACACCACTAAGGGAATCACAACATACATATCATCAAAATATCGAACACATATCAAATTCACATGATTACTTGCAACATGACTTCTCCCGTGACCTCAAGAACAAAGGTAACTACTCACAAATCATAATCATGCTCAAGATCAGAGGAGTATTGAATAGCATAATGGATCTGAACATATAATCTTCCACCAAATAAACCATATAGTAATCAACTAGGCAAGGTAATCAACACTACTAGTCACCCACAGGTACCAATCTGAGGTTCTGGTACAAAGATTGAACACAAGAGATGAACTAGGGTTTGAGAGGAGATGGTGTTGCTGAACATGTTGATGAAGATTGGCCTCCCAAAGATGAGAGGGGTGTTGGTGATGACGATGGCTTCGATTTCGCCCTCCGGGAGGGAAGTTCCCCTGGCGGAATCGCTCCGCCGGAGGGCAAAAGCGCTCCTGCCCAAGTTCCGCCTCGAGACGGCGGCGCTCCGTCCCGAAAGTCCTCTCCTATTTTTTTCTAGGTCAAAAGACCTTATATACCAGAAGGTGGGCACCGAAGGTGGGCCGAGGAGGGCACAACCCACCAGGGCGCGCCTGGGGGCATGGCGCGCCCTGGTGTCTTGTACCCACCAGGGTGGCCCCCTCCGGTAGTTCTTTGCTGCAGTATTTTTTATTAAATCCAAAAATAATCTCCGTAAAGTTTCAGCTCAATTGGAGATGTGCAGAATAGGTATCTTTGATGTGCTTTTCCAGGTCCAGAATTCCAGCTGCCGGTATTCTCCCTCTTTGTGTAAACCTTGCATATTATGAGAGAAAAGGCACTAGAATCACTCCCTAAAGCATTATTATTCAACAAAACATATAAATAACAGTAGGAAATCATGATGCAAAATGGACGTATCAACTCCCCAAGCTTAGACCTAGCTTGTCCTTAAGGAAAAGCCAAAATTGAAAAGGATGTCCACATGGTTTGAGAGAAAGGTGTCGATAAAAAACAAAATACGGACATAGTAGGCATCATGCTTATTATCATAACAGCAACAAACTCTAACATAAAACTTATTCATATAATTTTCATCATATAACTTCTCATGCATAAGTAACAATTCATCACAACATAGAAGTATAAAGTATAAACCTTATTTAAAACCAACAAACTATGTTCTCAGTCAACTTTGCAACTACAATCACTGGTGCGGCGACGTGCTATACAAACGGTTTTTAACCCCTTTCCGTGACGTACTTTGAAACCGTCGCCTTGCATGTGTGGGCGATAGGGGGGGGTCCATCCCACACGACACGGCAAACCCGTCGGCGATGGTGGCCAACGAATGCAAACGTTTGGCAAAACTAAGCGTATGGGATGTCCGCATCTATCACAAACGAGGGTCACCGGATAATCGTTTGAGATATGTGTATTTCCCATACGGTTCATCCTTGCAACTCGTGTGAGATCACACAACATCGCACGCGCTATTCTGTGAAGCGCCGTTTATGATGTGCACCGAATCGCAAATAGTTCACGATTATAAAGCGTGTACGATAAGGAGACAATCACACACAGTTAGTTCCACTTTGGCCGTCTGTGATATGATATAAGAGTGCATACATTTATCACTGTAAAACCGTATGCGAAGGTTGAATATATCCCACACGTGGGGTTTCTGATAAACGTTTGTGATTTATAAAAGGTCCCAAACGTGTGATCCATACTTCCCAAACGTGTCATCCAGAATAACTGTGTCGGATGAAGGCCTATCGCACGCGTTCTTCTTTGACCAGCGTTTACGATGGTACACAGTTCAAAATACGAAATCGTGTGTGATAAGGAGACTAGCACAAACGCTGGTGTTGTTAATCTCACACGTTCTTTCTCTTCTGACCGCGCGCGAAGACAAGATTCATCGCACACGCCTCGAATGGAGAACGTGTGTGATGTTGGAGTTAATCGCAGACGTTTTGCTTTCTCAAACTGTGTGCATTGTAATGGCCTGCAGAGCAGGATTTGCCCCTAATTAAATACCTTTGTTCATAATTCACATAATTTAAATTTGAAAGTAGGAATTCATGTATTTCATATCGAATCATGTTTAGGTTTAAGAACGAATGCATAATTCAATTAACATGTACATATACTCAAGAACTACATAAGCATCAATTCTCAAAAAAAAGGAAAGTACAAAAGAGACAAATAAAGAATGATGGAAGCACGGTTGTACTAAAGACGGTAAAGAGAGAGCCGAAAGACATTTTGTATGTTGGAGAAGGTGAAGCGGAATGCCCATATTGTGCCCTCCTCCATGCCTAACGCACGAACGACTCCAGGCCAGCCCCTAGTGATGGCCGCCTGCCCATCCTTCATTGTCTTCATTACGACTTCTCGATGCTCATTGTAGTCTCGATGATATATTTTAACCTTCATTGCATATCCAGCAATCATGTACTTTGCGAGGTAATCTTGAGTAAACTGCTTTGGGAACTACTTCAAAAGAAAAAGATTCAGACATTGTTGTGTGACAACTCATTATGGGCAGTAGTAATAGAAGCCTACGGAGTTCGTAGTTACCATCCTACAGCTCACTGTTGTGTTGGATAGAGCGTAAACAAATAGCCTAATTGGCATTGTTCGTCTCTTTTCCATAAAAATCATTTTCAGTTTCCTCACTTGATGCTGGTTCATGAATATTTCATTACCCCACACGCAAAAAGGGTACAGGAATGGATCTTTACCTAAGACATATGTCCCTACAAGCACGAAGCCAATATTAGAAGCTAAAATGCAGTTGCAGAATGGTGTAATATATTACTCCATCAGTTCCACAATGTGTTGCATATAAACATTTTGAGAAGTCAACATTTACTTACTTTGACCAAGTTTGTAGAGAAAAACATTTACATGTAGAATTGCAATTCCATTTCATTAGATACATCACAAAATTTTATATTGTATACATTTTAGATGGCATATGTAGATACATCACAAAAATCTATATGCACTACATGATGGAACGGATGGAGTATAAGCGGAGGGATGAAAATAACCTTGGTGGAAAACGTTGGCCACTCCCATTGTTGTCCTATGCAAGTACATGTAAAGTCATGATAAGTACACCAGGCTTAACATCAACCAAGTATACGAGGTATCTGCTTGAAATAAACAAGGCATATATGCTCACTATAACAACCAAATATAGCCATTTGATACTGGACAAATGCTCAATGCAACCAAGCTAACAACCAGATAATGAAAAGCAAGGCGTTTGCTTGAAAACTAGACAAATGCTCACTGCAATCAACCTAATAACCAGATACAGAAAAGCAAGGCTTCTGCTTGAAAACTAGACAAATGCTCACTGCAACCAACCTGGAAACAAAATTCAGAGAAACAAGGCATAAATGTTTAAAGCGGGAGTTAAGGGCACATGTTAACAACACCAGGTATAACAGGTGGTATTGATGAAATTGAACTGCACAGTTCATACTTGCACATAATGAACATCACATTGTGAATAACTGAAATAAACAAGACATTCATGCTCACTGTAACAACCAACTATAGCCATTGAAAACTAGACAAATACTCAATGCAACCAACCTAACAACCAGATACAGAAGGACACGTCCTCAATCTGCTTGACAACTGGACAAATGCTCAATTAAACACTACATGATTATCGCATGGCAAAAGCTACTACAACAATGGGTACGAGACGGCTAGCTACAAAAGGTATGATTTGCTCACAGGATGTTGCCTCACTTGTCATGGATGGGCTCCTTCCACTTGGGATATGAGGTGCCCAGGCTGCGCTCCCTGATGTCACAGATGACACGTTTCCCCTTGTAACAGCCATAGTGTGTGCCATTATCTTGGTGGATGAGATCTGACTTTAAAGCTAAGGATCCCAAGCCACCGTCGTAGAACGTTTCCTTCAGAAATGACAAAAGGGGCTTGATGGCGTAGAAGGATCGCAAATCCATGACCGCGAGGTGGAGGAGATCAGCGGCGAGGCCTTTGGAGAGATCGACGACGGTTGAACCAGAGGCGTTGCCGGTGGACCACTTAACTTGTGACATGGCCCGGATGAAGTATATCAAGGCAAATGAAGATTACATTCCAAATGTTCAAGACAATTTTCATTGCATTGGCCTAGATGAATTTGTTGGCAAAGAATTCACTGCATGGAACGATGAGATGATCATGCAATTCTACTCCACTGCTCACTTCTATGGAGATGGTAGAATTGTATGGATGACTGAAGGAGCAAGATATGAGTCTTCTGTTGAGGAATGGGCTACCATCTTAGGAGTCCCAAAGGTGGAAGATGGTGACTTGGATGTCTATTCTGAATCCAAGGAGAACCATGATTCTATGAAGAACATGTACAATGAGATCCCTGCTACCAACTTGAAATCTCACAAGTTTGGATCCATTTACTTCCTCCGGGCTGGCCTCCACACCATGAACACCATCTTAAGGCATACATTGATGCCTAAGTCTGGAGATGACAAGATGATTCGAGGCTATTCCATCAACATGCTGATCCATCTTGATAGACACACCAGGATACGAGTGATGGACTTGATAGTAGAGACTGTGAAGAGGGTTAATGCTGATCAGAAGCGCTCATGCTGTTATGCACCCTACATTCAGATGCTCATCAACTCCAAGATGGAGAAGCACATTTTTGCTCTTGACAGGCCCCATTTGCCCCTACAGCCAGATCTTGAGGACAACGTTGTGGTGATGGAACCAGATCATCCCACATCAGCTGTAGCACAGGCAGAGGCAGAGGCAGCTAGAGCCACTAGTGCTCCAGTCCCTAGATCCAGGAACGAGCAAATGGATCTTTTAATCTCTACCGTTCAGAGCATGCAGAAGGACATCAAGGACATACTGAGGAATCAGAATAGTCTTGTGAGGATCTTTGAGAATAGGATCAAGACCCTAAGTGACAAAGTGGATGGGCTGACAAAAAGAGTTAATGAGCTGAAGAAGGAAGTTGACAGCGTGCCCAGTCCCGACACTTTAGATGATGAGGGTGGCTCTCCTCTCAGGCCAGACACTCACTTCACTACCCAGGCCAGATCAGCCACAGTGCCAGCTCCAGATTTGAGGCCTTCTTCATCAGCACCTGCTACAGCCTTCTCAGCTCCATCAGCTCCAGTACCTCCCGTTGCTACTCCAACTCCATCCATGACATCAGCAGAAGTCTTCGCCGACGCAGTTCTCTCGACTCCTTCACCAGCTACCGGAGGAGATCAGCCCCAGAAGAGCACTTAGATATATGCCTTTGAACTTTTTGGTAACTTGTTGCCAAAGGGGGAGAAGTGTATATAGATCTTTAGGCTTCGAGTGAGAGAGCGTTTGGTTTTTATCGCTTTTCAAAACATTTGATCTTTTGGTTGCTTGTGTTAAACTTTTGTTGGTATTTGATCATACGCTTAATGTGTGTTGCTACCATTTCCTATCATTATGATGCTTATGAGATGATCATTCACCTTTGCTTGATTGTGTTGTGCTATGATGTTCATTCTTATTACTCTCGCACACCACCAAGTTGTATGTGACATGGAAGAGTGCCCTATGTACCTAATCGATTGTGCATTTGCATTCAAACGCAAATTTAAAATAATGCACAAATTTAGGGGGAGCTCTTGCTTATCACATACTTCTCAAAGCGACAATTATATTCATTGATTATATCATATGTCGAAGCTTTGATCTATATTATGTCATCAATTACCAAAAAGGGGGAGATTGAAAGCACATTTGCTCCCTTGGTGGTTTTGGTAATTAATAACAACATATATGTCATTGGACTAATGTTTCCACTAAGCATATTTCAGGAAAAGTTCAATGATAGGGATGGCAAAAGGATTGTGGATAACCCCAAGATGCAAGGAAATAGATTGGCAAAGCTTCAAGCAAGAGGACTCTACATTTTACTTTGTGAGAAATCACTTTGAGTCCATAGGAAAGCCAATACTATTAAAAGGGGGCAAGGTACTGTTGGTGAACAAAATGCTCATACGTGCACAAGTGATAGTCACCAAAAACACCCACAAGCTCTTCCACAAAAGTCTGTCCAAAGTCAAATATCCAAAATTGGTGCAACCAACACTTTCCACTCGGTGCCACCGATTCCCAAACTCAGACAGACCCATGCCAAACCCTAGCCAGTCGGTGCAACCAATTCTGCATCGGTGCCACCGAGTTCAGTTGCCAACTCTCTGTTTAGCTATTTTCAGTCTTCGGTACCACCGAGATTTGCCAGTCGGTCTCACCGAGTTTCTGGACCAACTCTCTGGATAGCCATTCACAGGAATCGGTACCACCGAGAATTGTGGATCGGCGCCACCGAGTTTCTGGACCAACTCTCTGGTAAGCCATGGTCGAGAATCGGTACCACCGAGATGTGAGAATCGGTGTCACCGAGTTTGCGCAATCTGACCGTTGGTCACCTGATTGGTACCACCGAGATTTATATATCGGTCTCACCGAGATTCAAAAGTTGCTACCTTTGGAGCAACTCGGTACCACCGAGATTCACACATCGGTGTCACCGAGTTGGTCACTTTAGGTGTAACGGTTGGATTTTTGGAGATGCCTATATATACCCCTTCACCACCACCCACTCAAAAGAGAAGCACTCAGAACTATTGCATACTTGCCCCATCCAGTTTTCTGAGAGAGAGCCACCTACTCATGTGTTGAGATCATGCCATTCCATTCCAACCATATGAATCTTGATCTCTAGCCTCCCCAAGTTGCTTTCCACCAAATCAATCTCTTCCACCATAGCCAAATCTGTGAGAGAGTGATTGTGTGTTGAGGAGTCTATCATCTTGAAGCACAAGAGCAAGGAGTTCATCGACATTGCCGAGCCTATTACCTTTTGGAGGGTGGTGCCTCCTAGATTGGTTAGGTGTCGCTTGGGAGCCTCCTACTTCGTGTTGTGGAGTTGAACCAAGAAGTTTGTAAGGTCAAGGAGATCGCCTACTTCGTGAAGATCTACCCATAGTGAGGCTAGTCCTTTGTAGACGGAAGCCGTTATGGAATAGTCAAGGTTGCTACTTCGTGGACCCTTATGGGTGGAGCCCTCCGTGGACTCTCGCGACCGTTACCCTCCGTGGGTTGAAGACTCCATAAACGTGGACGTACGATAGCACCACCTATCGGAACCACGGAAAAAATCATCATGTGTACAAATTGCGTTTGATCTTCCTACCCTTCCTTTACTACTCATGCTTGTCTTTACTTTCCGCTGCTATACTCTTAGACATGCATGTGTAGGGTGTGCTTGACTTGCTATGAATGCTATAATCTGCCAACACTTAAAATTGGGAAAAAGTAGATTTTTATTTGGTCAAGTAGTCTAATAACCCCCCTCTAGACATACTTTCGGTCCTACATAATGGTGTGGGTGGAGATGGTCGTGGACGAGGGATGGCGACGGTTCAAATGCCTCGGCAGCTGAAATTTTACTATAGGGTCGGTGTGGTGGACGAGGAAAGGCGGCATGCAGTTGAAATACCGCTTCCAATTAAATTTTGGCAAACGAACTGGGCGGGAGCAACCAAGATCGCACACGGTCCAAACATAATAAAGTGTGTACGCTCTACGCTGTAACGAAATGCCGTGCCGCGAAACGATGAATTTTTGCATCGCTCGAGGCGGGTAGCTCTTTCTGAGATTTCTCAAGGCCAAATGTCGGATTTCAGGCTCCGCAAAAACCCACTCGATGGCGAGGAAGAAGATAACACATGAGAGTTTACCTAGGTTCGGGCTGCTGCGAAGCATAAAACCCTACTCCTGCTTTTGGTGGATTGCCTCACGAGGAGGTTTGTGGATGAACTAGTACAGTGGTGAGTTGCCTCGCGAGTGCGTTTGGGTGGATTCGGACCCCCCCCTCTACAGAGCAGCCTATCCTCTATTTATAGCGGCCCGGGTCCTCTCCCCTTATCGCAATGGCGGGAAGGGATCCCACAACGGCCAAATTTCGAAAGGGGACAGGAGGTACATCTTATCCTGACGAAGGGTGGTCTTCGCCTGCAAAGTTGGTGATGGTGACGCGGTGGTGGACTCGCTGGTGACATCCATCCTGCCGCGCCCGCTGGCCTGGTCTCGTTGCACCGGGAGGGAAACCTTTGGCGGGACGCCTCGGGAACCTGCGCTCGTCCTTGTCTCCTTTGCACCAAAGAGGAAACTGTCCCCTCTGGTGCGCTGGCACCCGCTTGGCATGGCTGGCATCACCGTTGACCTCCCAAGACCGAGCATTGCATAGAGATCCCCTCCACTCAGGAGGGGGTCTGGGAAGGCCTCCCCCTCCCGGGAGCATTGGCGTTGTCCTCCTCGCGTGGGTGGGACTCTCGCGAGGGTCTTGTCTTGAGTGGAGCCTCACAGGGCCGTACGGACTGTCAAGTGGGCCATGCCCTGGGCCGCAGGCAGGCAAGTCTGGGTACCCCGGTATCCAGAACGCCGACAGGGTTCATCTCACATGGTTCATCCTGAATTTTAGTCGCAGACGTTAAATTCATCCTAAATTTCCACATGCCCACAAATAGATGACAAAACCTTTTCGCAAATTTTCAACACAAAATGCCTTATTTTGCAGCGGATTAGTTGACATTAGTTCATACGCTCAGTAATTTACAAATAGTTCGTCAATTTATATGAAGATGAACTGCACAAAATATTCCCTATGCCATGGATGCATAGAAACGCCGCGCCTCCACCGTCATCATGACCTTCCTCGCCTCAGAACGAGTATTCAGAGTAGCTCGTCAAGTCGATGAGCTCCACTGGTTCCACGGCGGAGACCGGCGGGGCTACCTTGGCCGGAGCGACCGCGGCGCCTCTCACCAGGTCTGCCGCTGTCGACGAAGATGTTGTGGCGTCCAGGTGGGCCATCGGGATACAGACGGGCACCGATCTCGCTAGAGCTGCTTCCCTGGTCGCCGTGGCCGCTGTTGCGAGGGCTGCCACCGCAGCTGCAAGGCCTGCACTGGCCTCCAACGCGGCTGAGAGGCATGCGGCGGCCTGCTCCGCCACCTTCTGGTCCTGCTCCCGCCTCTTTTTGCCCTCTGCATCTGAGTTCCGCTTCCTCTTCGCACTCTCCCGCCGTTTCTGCCGCTTCAGATCCCTAGCTGCGTTGCGGATGGCAGCCGCAGATGCGATAGATTGTTCCACACAGACACTGAGACGGAGCTCGTCCTCGTCGTGCAGGAACACATCGAGGCCCGATTCCTGGACGTACAGAGCGATGGCCATCTACATTCGACACTGAAACTCGGGGTCGTCGTTGTCGTCGTTGGCCGTGGCAGATGACGGTTGACCGTTGACCGACATGGAGGACAGCGCGTCGGAATCCTCTATCCTGTCATCTTCGGCCGCGGCAGCTAGCTTTTTGCTGTTGCCCGCCATGGCGGCCAACGCGTCGGAATCCTCTATCACGTCGTCGTCCAACACTATGAGGACGGCGCCATGCACATCCCCATGGTTGAGCAACGGTTCCATTTGGTGTGTGTGGTGGTGATGGCGAGCTATCGGCGGAAAAATTAGCTGTTAGCCACCGCCGGCGAGATCTTTTATAGGTCGCTGTCGGGTTTGGGTTTGTACTATGCACATTACCCCTTTGCACTGGCTGACAGTTGCGGTTGGCACCACTAGGCAAGGCCGATTTTGCTGTGTACGGGCATCGCACACGGTTAGGGTAGCACGCTCGTGTCTGCTCGGGGTACAATCGCATACGGTTGTTTCGTCAGTTTCGTTTGCTATTTTACATAATACTAGCATCTTTGAGATAAACGAGAAAAAAATGCAAGAGAGGGTCAAAACACAACCACGCCCGCTAGTGACCCAAATATATACTCCCTCCGTTCCTAAATATATATGTTGTTCGTAGTGAAATCTGTAAAAAAGACTTGTAATTAGGTTCAGTTGAAGTATATATATGTACGAACATGGTGTTGTCACGTTTAAATTCGCAATGCGCAACTTTAATGTGTGGCACATGCTGCATATGTGCATGCCTAAAAGTGTCCAATGTGACACAAAAGGGTTTCATGACAAAAATAATATAGGGTGTTGCCCCCCTACACTATGTGCCGGAGGATATATGGGGTCCTATGAACACATGACCTGGTTCAAACTTTGTCACACATTTATCCATGTCTGAATTTTCGTAAGACAACCAGGAGAATTTATACCTTAATATGGCCAAACCATCACATATTGTTGTCGGACAATAGGGATATATAGATCACGCGGTCCCACGACTTGGCGCATCTTCAAAGAACCGTTGAGCGGGGCTAGAAGAACACCATCCCCCTGCATATGGCGAAATGTATAAGCGAAAATGGTGTGGTCCGGTGTTTCAACAATTAATACACAATGGTACACTATCTATGATGTGGCATGCACCTAGCTGAGATAACTGGACATATATATACCCCCTTAAGATTGGTTATATATATACTACCTAGATCGTTATGGACGTATATATATTCCCCTCCCACACAGAGAGAGATAGAGAGAGAGAGACGCACACACGCACACGCACACACCGTCACCCATCCTTGGCCTTCCAGCGTTGTCAGTAAAAGGCATGACAAACCCTAAGGGCCCGCCGATAGGTTTGTCGTCGGAAACCGAACAATGTAGGAACATGGTCCACACACAAGCATGGGTTCACACACGCGCACGCGCGCACCCCCCCCCCCCACACACACGCACACATCGTCACCCATCCTTTGCCTTCCAGCATTGTCAATAAAAGGCATGACACACCCTAAGGGCCCACTAATAGGTTTGCCGTCGGAAACCGCACAATGTACACATGGTCCACACACAAGCATATGGGTTTACACACACACACGCACACACACACACATCGTCACCCATCCTTGGCCTTCCAGCGTTGTCAGTAAAAGGCATGGCAGATCCTAAGGGCCCACTGATAGGTTTGTCCTCAGAAACCGCACAATGTTGGCACATGGTCCACACACAGGCATTGGTACACACACACACACGCACACACAATCGATCCTTGACATTTTCAAAACAGCAAAAGAAGCAAAAGAAAATCATGGATATTTTCGAAACAAGGATCAGATTTACTTAGCGAGAATGACATATCACACACACACACACACACACACACTCGATCCTTGACATTTTCAAAACAACAAAAGAAGCAAAAAAAATCATGTATATTTTCAAAACAAGGATCTCAAGATTTATTTAGCCGGAATGACATATCACTACACGCATTTTATTTATGCCTATAGTGATCATATCACCCCGCCTAAATGAACCTTGAAATCTAGCAAAAAAAATCATGGATATTTTCAAAAGAGGATCTCAAGATTTATTTAGCCGGAATGACATATCACTACAAGCATTTTATTTATGCCTATAGTGATCATATCACACCGCCAAAATGAACCTTGAAATCTAGCAACTTCCCAACCGGTCACCCATCGTTGACTACTCCACCGAAAGCACGCTTAACTTCCGAGTTCCATTCGAACGGGTTACGGGCTGGAAAGCCGTGCCTTGCTGGTAACAATTGCCTCCTATCATATACAAGGCGTGCCCTGATGGGCACCTGGTGGGACCAGACACGCATCGCAGACGTTTTTGGTAGTACTGGAAACCGTGTGCGATGGTGGCATGGGGGCTGATGATCACGTCTTGCTGATGCTCGATGGCATGATGCCGCTTTTGCCTGTTCTCCGGCCTGCTCCGTCTAGTCCTCCTCGTCTAGTAGGTTGATGACGGGGCCGACGCTTCAGCGGGAAACGGATTGGGAGAGTGGCGGGAGAAGCGCGTTTGGATAGAACATCATTTTAATACAAATTGGATAACTTCCGAAAGAAGGAAGCTCGAGCTGGCACGGCACGCGCGCACCATGCTTACACACGCACGAGCTTCAGACGGGCGTATAGAACTGACTTAAATTATTCATGGTTCATTTAGCTTTTTGTATACTACACTAATCAAATTTGTAGACATTTAATGTGCATAATTCAAATTTGAACTAAAGGAACAAACTTCGTGTCACCAAAATGGGTTGAAAAAAGGTATTTGTGTCCTTGGGTTCCTTGTTTAGGTCCCATGCAAATGAACGTGAATGTATTGCAAACATCTCGAAGTCATGATGAGGCAACAAACATTGAGAAACTTGGCTATTAAATCATCATAAATCCACAACTCGTCTAAAATTCTTGAAACTTACCCCGGTGTCATGACACGACACTTATACGACATGATAATTTTTGTCCAATGTGGGACAAGTCTCTTGCACACCAAAACTTCTCTCAAGAACCATCGTGGTTTCGATACGGAACATGTCACCTCTGTGGAGGGAACGGCATTCGATGTCTCTTCTTGCGTTGATATTTTTCTACATGCAACATAGGCTAATACAAGTGCAATGCTAAAATGTGAAATTATTGAAACTGGTGTCTCGACACGACACTTATAGGACATGGTATATAAGTTTTGGGACAAACCTCTTACAAATTGGAGCTTCCCACGACAAGCATGGTGGTTTCGATATGGAACATGTCACCTTTGTGGTCGAAACGACATATGAGTTTTCTAGGCATGCACTTAATGTGAAGAACTTAAGTTTGAATTACAAGCATGGGCTCCAGCGCACCAAAATGGATTAAAAACCATTTTGTGTCATTGGGTCCATGTTTAGATCCCATGCACTGATGGTCACTGAATTACAAACATCTCGGTGTCGTGACTAGACTGCAAACATTGATAATCTTGGTTTCAAAGTCTGAGAGAACCCAAAGCTTGCCTTGAAATCACGAAATTTACACAGTGTCATGCCACGGCACATCTACGGTGTGCATTTTGTTTTTTGATGAATTTGGGACAAATATTGGGACATGCATCTTACAAGCAAAAGCTTATTCAAGAAGCCTTGTGATTTCGATAGGGAACATGTCACCTTTGTTGGTGAAACTACATTCAATGAGTCATTAGTCCACCGATTCGGCCCCTTTTATACATTAATTGAGTTTTCTCGGGATTTAATATGCGTAATTCAAATTTTGAACTAGAGGCCCATGCTCTGACCTCGTGGTTTCAATAGGGAACATGACACCTTTTGAGACGAAACTACATTCAACGTGTCCTCTAGTGCACCAATTCGGCCCTTTCTATACATCAATTGAGTTTTCTAGGGCCCTTTTCATACGAATGTGAATGAATTAGAAACATTTAGGCATGATAGCTCAGCCGCAATCATTGATAATATTGGTTTATTAAATTCATGTACAAACAAAACTTGTATGATAACCATTTGGTGCCATGCGTCAATTTTTTACTCCCTCCGTTTCTTTTTGAATTTGACCAAATTTTATATGCTAACTAAAAAGAAACGGAGGGAGTACTTGATATGGGGGAGTTGTGCGTGTAGCTGCAGGTTGATGATAGGACGCATGTGAGCTTTCCGCCGTGCAGGCTCGACGGGACGCGTGCGAACTGTCCGCTGTGCAGGCTTGACATGATGCGTGAGAGCTGTCCGCCGTGCATGCTTGGCGGGACGCATGAGAGTCTACTGCGCATGCTCATCGGGAAGCGATACTTTGACCTCCACCCCCCCCCCCCCCCCGCTCGCCTCGCTCCCAACTTCTGAATTAATGGCGTCCTACCCACTGTTTTATCATGTGGTTAATCTCCTGGAGGGAGGGACTAGTTTGCTTGTGATCAGTGTTCTGTTCGTGCCTAGCCGAGAACTTTATTGTTTCGTCTGTTTTTGACTCGTATACTTGTACAAATGAACGAAATAATATAACAACAAATTAGCACCGGCAAAGATAATAATTTTCTTACATATGCATGATAATAAAAAATGCCACATGTGGCAACTCCCCAAAGACACAGGGGCAAAAGAAGAAGGAAGACAAAGAAAACAATTTGGCCCGCTGCTATCTAATTCTTCATGGATTGCTGGGCGCGGAGTTCCTCAATCTCCTTCTTCATCGCCTCCACGACCTCCATCTCCTGTCGCCTCTCATCCGACATCTTCCGCATTGCGGCCATGGCGCGGGCTCTTTGCTCGAAAGCGTCGATGGCCTGCGTCGCGTACGCATGAAGTTCCTTCACATGCTCCACGGATTCCTTCAACAGCCCCCCCCCCCGCTCGATGTAGAGCTTCGCCAAGTCTTCCAAAAGTTCCTCGGAGAGTTCTTTCAGCCTCCCCTCCGAGGCACTTTTCTTCTCGAGGAGTTTATTACAGGCGTCGTTCTCCTCCATAAGTTTCTCCACGAGGCCGGTCGCCCTGTCAACCGAGGCGTCGCTCTTCTCCAGCAGCTTCACCAGGTCATCGATCATGGCATCCTTCCTATCGAGCTCAGCGCGCATGTCGTCGCTTGCGTCGGAGAGTTCTTTCAGCCTCCCCTCCAAGGCACTTCTCTTCTCGAGAAGTTTCTTCCAGGTGTCGTTCTCCTCCATAAGTTTCTCCACGAGGCCGGTCGCCGTGTCAACCGAGGCGTCGCTCTTCTCCAGCAGCTTCACTAGGTCATCGATCATGGCGTCCTTCCTATCAAGCTCAGCGCGCATGTCGTCGCTGGCTGAGGAATCAAAGACTACCAAATCGTCCAGTTCGCCTCCGAGGCGAATGCGCTTGTGACTGTGAGAGCTGCCGCCTCTCCGCGAAAGATCCTCCCGGGCGTCCGCGGCGCCACCGGACATCTTTGCTGCGGCCAAAGCGGTGTGGCTGGAGCTCACTCGCGCTTCCGCAACGCGGCGGCGGGACCTCTCGGTTTCTTCCGCGGCTTTGGTCTTTCTACCCTGGTTATATCTCGACCCAGAACCCCCACTACTGGCCATGGCAGACGGAATGAAGGACTAGCAAAGAAAGGCTTGTTTTTTTGGTGGCGGGGGTGAAGAATGTGCGGTAATTTTCGAGTACGAGTTTGTGCTTTTATAGCCTACTACAGTAAACAGCTGCTAAGTGAGAACACATTTAGGTTTGGTAGGTGTGAACTGATTTGCGAAAAAAATTAGCGCATGGTAATTTGGAATGTGAAAGGAAACAAGCTCAATATTTATTGATGGTTTTAGTTCCCAAGCACGGAACGCTTTATGGTTTTTAGAAACCGTTTGGGAACGGGCTCATCGAGCAGACGCGTGGCCCTGCCTCTATGAGAGGTGGGCCCTGCCTGTGCTGTGGGTGCAGGTTTGATTAGACGGGATGCGTGCGAGGACTCCGTCGCACAGGCTCAAAGGGATGCGTGCGAGCAGTCCGCCGCGTAGGCGCAACTGGCTCACCGGGAATCAAACCCTTTGGCCTTGGACTACCACCCAGAGCCATATTCTCTCCCAAGTTCTCCGTTAGTGCTACACCTTCTCCTCCGGTCTTATCTATTTAGGCCGCCGCCACGGATCGCCTCTTTTTTCGATGGACGACGAGGCGGCCAACAAGCGGGGGTGGGTGGAGGCTGAACCGCACGAGCCTCCGGCGAGCATGGACTTCATCAGCAGCATCCCCGACGAGATATTGGTAACCATCATGTCTCTCCTCCCCATCAAATCTGCCGTGCAGACCACCATCCTCTCCAGGCGGTGGCGCCCCCTATAGCACTCCTCCCCCATTGACCTCCTCGACGACGACGAGCTCTGCAGCGGGGATCGCAAACGCTTGGACGCATTGTCCCACATCCTTGTCACGCACATTGCGGCTGTCAGATGCCTTGCCATCGGCACTTTCCGTTCAAACTACAAGGCTGAACCCAAGTTTCACGACTGGTTCTTATCTCCCGCCCTAGATCAGCTTGAGGAGCTCAACTTTGATGCTGGACAGGGGCGCTCGCTGCCTCCGTCCGTCCTCCGCCTCGCGCCCACGCTGCGCCGCACTAAGTTCATGCGGTGCCTTTTCCCCAAGATTAATGCCGCGCACGCTCTTCATCTCCCTAAACTGAAGCACCTAGAGCCCATTGGCGTCAGCATCTCGAAGTCGGATTTGGAGCGCCTGCTTTGGCGGCTGTACAACGCTCGAGTACCTTCGTCTTCAGATGATGTTTGGGTTCAGTAGCCTCCACATCGCTATGACGAATCTCCGTACGATTAATGTGCATGGCTGGTGCGCAACACGCTGTCAGTTGGGGAGTTTCATGATATGGTCATTGAGGATGCGCCTTTCCTAGAGAGATTGTTTGTACTTGATAAAGAAGGTCGAACAAGAATCAGGGTCAACTGCGCACCGAAATTGACAGTGTTGGGGTATTCGTGTGCTGAACTCTCTGAACTTGTTACAGCTGGATCCATACCCGTTCAGGTTCAACAATCTTCTTCTCATTCTTATTATTGTACATCACATTTTATCTAGTTTTTGTTGATCTATGTTCGGCTGTCATCTAGAAATGATTCCCACAAGCCTCACATTGTGTCTGCGCACAGTGAAGATCTTGGCACTACAATTTATCGGCCCCAGTCTGGATGAAGTTGTTAAGTTCCTTATATGCTTTTCATGCAAGGAGAAGCTATACGTCGAGGTGATGTTCCTTTCCTGTTAATTCTTAACCAAAACGGAGTTCAATTTGTTGGTACTTTTACCCATGATTACCAAACATCCGATCTGGATGGAGAACTCCAACGTCATGGACCTGTTACTTGACGAGGACAAGTACATTGTGGTCTGGTTCGACCTCGCGTCCCTGCGTGTGCTCTGCTCTCGCGGCCCAGCGCGTGCTCTGCTCTCGCGCCCACGCGCTCTGCCAGTGGTTGGGGCTGGCCCATGATCACATTTGGGGCTCCATATGCATGCGGTTGCGCCACACGCGTCGCCCCATGCAGTTACGTGCTCCACGATTGAATCACGCGCTGCAAAAACTGCCATCCGGACGTGCCGGTTTTCCAGGACGACCGGCCCCCATTTATACCCACGACCATTAACCATAGTCTCTTCATGCTTTCGATCGTGCCCCACAACACAATAAGCGCACCCTGGACGACGCATACAGAGAGGATGTCCAGCGGCTCTCCAATGGAGTTCGGCGTGCATCATGTGGAGACCCACATGAGGAAGACGGACCTCACGGTGGTGTACACTAATGACCCGGGCATGGTGGAGGACTCCATCGACACCATGGAGCGGCTGCTTGATGCGGATGACAAGTACAAAGTGGTCGGCTTCGACCTCGCTTACACCGGCGGTCGTGCCGGGCATGATCAGAAGGTTACCGTCACCCAGTTGTGCGTCGGCCATCACGTCCTCCTCTACCACTACTACCTGGCCACAGTGCCTTGCGAGCGTTTCACCAGGTTTGTCAACAGCCCCAACTACAGGTTTGCTAAGGTGGACATTACCGACGATCCAAAGGTGCTCAAGACTTCGGGCTTCGCCTGCCAGAAGCTTATCGACATCCGCGGCCACTACAGGGTCTGGGGCAGCAAGAAGCACATGGACTCCCATGTTGACCTAGCCGAGGCCATCATCAACCCCTACTACGCTGACATGAAGGCTGAGTGCGACAAGAACAAGCATGTCTGGCACAGGGGCTGGGTGAAGAAACTGGATGAATATCACCTCGAGATCGCGGCCAAGCAAGCGTACACATGCTACGAGATGTTCAGGCGGATCGTTGACATGAGGAAGTGCCTCCTACCTAAAGACAATGAGGGATCGAGCCACAAGCAGAGTGCTGGCGGCAAGCGTCACAAGAAGTAGATGAATTGATGATCGTTTCTCAATTCTCATACTCCCTCTATGCAGAAATATTCATAGTTTTAGAGGGATAAGTTTATTATGCATGTAATAGTTTATTAAGGTGTGCGCCAATGTTATGTGTGTATTGGATGCTTAATTTGGTTATGCAATCATGTTCTTCGAAACATAGCATAGATGTTTGTGGGCAGATTGAGCAAATCACATCGCATACGGAATAAACAACCAAAACCGTCGGACATGATTTCATCAGTCCCTGACAGTTCTTTATCCGGAACCGTTTGCCCACAACACATCCGAGTGGCCTGCGTACATCCCACACATATTGATCTGAGAAACCGTTTGTGTTATTTTTGCTTATCGCACAAAGTTCATCCCAGTGGCCTGTATGCCGTCTATCACACACATCTTGATCTATGTAACCGTTTATGTTATTTTACCTCATCAGAAACAGTTCATCCGAGTGACCTGTATGCCGTCTATCGCACACGTGATCATCTGGACAATCGTTTGTGTTCTGCTTGATCAGCGCAAACAGTTTATTGGGGTGAACTGTATGCCATACATCGCACACACTTGTATTTTTATAAGCATTTGTGTTATACTATCCAATCTCAAAGAGTTTATCTAGGCCAATTGTTTGCCAAACATCGCACACACAACTATTTTTTAGATCATATTTGATGGATACACCATCGCACACAGTTTACGTCATTAGCGATGGAGCTATAACTATACCGTTTGCGGTTTGGTCATCGCACACAGTTTTGTCGAAGGGTCTCTGATTGATGTGTCGCGTTAGCAGCATCCTGCAGTAGTGAATTCATCATATTTTCAGGAAGGGTCTCATGTCGGAGCCTTTTGGCAAGTCCACATACTCAACCATCATTTAGTCTTCTATGATTGCTAACACTTATAGCATACCCATGAACAAAAAGTTTCAACCGGACACATAGAAAGATAGGGGCTTATAGTTTCGCCTCCCAACGTACTCACCTCAAGGGTGATGTCAACAATAATAACTCATGCTCACTCACATCCAACTGGATATATGTGCCTAGATCTTTCCTCACCACATGATGCTTGCAAAAGAAAAAGTAAAAAGGAATAGGGAAGAATACTTTGACTCTTGCATAAAGGTAAATACATAAAAGTAAAAGATAGGCCCTTCGCAGAGGGAAGCAGAGGTTGTCATGCACTTTTTGGTTTGTATGCTCAATCCCTTAATGTAAAAGAACATCACGCTATATTGCCCCCTATGATAGCAACCTTTATTATGCAGTCTGTCGCTTTTATTACTTTGCCATCATAAGTTCGTATAGCGCTCAATTTTCTCTTACACTTATTGATCAAAACACATTTAGAAGCAATTTTTATTGCCTTATTGCACCGATGACAACTTACTTGAAGGATCTTACTCGATCCGTAGGTAGGTGTGGTGGACTCTCAAAGAATGAATTTGGCTTTGGAGTTTTGGATGCACAAGTAATATCTCTACTTAGTGCGGAATTTTTGGCCAGCAAAGATATTGAGCAAGCACCACATGTTGAAGGATCTATGACAATATAACTTTTATGTGGATATGAACAAACATAAATCATTACGTTGTCTTCGTTGTCCAACGTCAACAATTTTGACATATAATATTTAATGGGGCTCACAATCATAAAAGATGTCCAAGATAGTGTATTTGCATGTGAATCTTCTCTTCCCTTATTAATTCTTTCATGAATTGCATCATTGACCAATGCTATGTTTGTCAATCTCCAATAAATTTTACTACTTATACTTTTCCTTATGTGATGTCATTACTCACCATAAGATTAGCATATGATTCTTTTCATTTATTTCTTTTTCCTTTTGTTTTGATTGCAACAAGAAAGTAGAGAGGCAAAACTCAAACTAAACTTTATTATATATAGCTCTCACTCGATTACATAGATAGATAGACCACGAAACTAACACAGGAAAATAGATCATAATAAACTTTTATTCAACTAAATCAAAAGGGAACTAAAGCTTGAACTAAAAAGGTAAAGGTGAATAAAAGTGATGGTGATACGATACCGGGGCACCTCCCCCAAGCTTGGCTCAAGCCAAGGGGAGTGCCCATACCCGTGTGCTCAAGTCTCCTTTGGTGGTGGTGATGAAGTAGGTGGTGGTGATGATGTAGCCTTCTTCTTCAACTTGTATTTGAGCATAAAATTTTCCTCACTTAGATCATCATTCTCTAACTCGAGCTTTAATATCTTTTTGCATAATGCCGCCTTGCTCTCCTGCAGAAAACGAGATGGAATAAATTGAACCTCAGGTTTGTATCCTCTAGGGAGGCTTGACTTCTTGAATTGCACATGCATGTCTCTGGGTTGAGGTAGCGGGTCATCCTCCTCCTCAGAGCTATCATCCTTTGTTTCCTTCATGGTTACGTCTTCCTCCTCATCTGAGGTCCATCCACAATGCTCCACTTCTCCATAGATCATGGGGTTTGCAATATAGTCAGCAACATAGCTCTCCCCCTTTGAATGTTGCGACGACATATTGTCAGATCTGCCAGGAAAACAACACGAAATAAGAACAGAGGATTTTTCTGCGATGCGGTTGTCAAAACAGTCGGGGGGTATATATAGAGAATTTTTATTCCTGGGAAACAAGCATATGGA
Source organism: Elymus sibiricus (assembly GCA_039707655.1). Classification (NCBI taxonomy): domain Eukaryota; kingdom Viridiplantae; phylum Streptophyta; class Magnoliopsida; order Poales; family Poaceae; genus Elymus; species Elymus sibiricus. The sequence goes on along the minus strand of CM077675.1, from coordinate 370,105,895 downwards.
AGGAAAACTATCGTGGTTTTGTCACGGCAGATGTCCTAGTGTCAGGACTTAGGTGTGAAGCCATCGCTATGGCGGTTAACTCGAAGGGGTTGGTCGGGATGAAAGACACAGGTTTACCCAGGTTCGGCCCCTCTCAAAGGAGGTAATAGCCTACGTCCTGCTTTGAGTTGTATTGACTGGATATCGATTACAAGGGAGCGGATTCGCTTGACCTAGTCCTCGATCAAAGGTTTTCGTGCCTAAGCCTCCCAGGTAACCTGCCTTTATATACACAGGTCGAGGCCCTGGGCTTACAAGAGTCCGGGCCGGGTCATACTTGATAACCGACCTCACCTCTAACTATACTTGCCTTGTCTAACAAGCCGCCACCGGCGGCTGACGCCACCGGGTTACGCATTGTCTTCCGGCCCTGGGCCTCCAGGCCCATTGAGCAAGCTTATTCCAAACCTTATCGCTAAACCGCCAACCTCATGACCCGGCTCCACCTGGGCGGGTCTCACCACGGGGTTATATCCCCAACATTAGGCCCCAAATTGATTTGAACCGGTTCATGTCAATCTTCAAGTCTTCTGGTTGGTGAATCTTGCATTCTCTGATAAATCTTCATGACCCGCCAAAAATGGGTGACGTCATCTCTGATCAATCTTCATGACCCACCATGACATCATCAGGAAAATCAAAAAGATTCCCCGAACGTCACAACGAATCTTTTTCATTAAAATGACCGGACCGAGAATCGAGGTACTTTTTCGGTCAATCGTCATTATGTCTCCTCGATTCCCGCACCGGACTGTTGCTATTCCATCATCTCCTCAGAAATAGGCGTGGGGGCCCCATCGTTTTCACTTTCCCCCGCTGCCGTCTTCTTCTTCCTCGCGACGCCCGTGCCGCCGAAGCTCGCCGCGCCGTCCGGGCCTCACCGTCGTCTCCAACACTGGCCGCTGCATCACCCTAATTACATCCAGAGCATTCCCGCGTTCGCCCACATCTTCAAGGTTCCATCTTTGCCCCTTGTCTAGATCTGCACTAGCTTTCTCAGATTTCCCCCAAGTTCTTCGTGTTTTCTTCGTGTTCATCACGGCTCATCGGAGTACTCTTCGTAGATCAGAGGAAAAAACACTCCTTTAGGCTCTATAATGTCGCCCAAATCATGCGGTCATCCGCTCAATAGGCATGCCATGCTCATTGTAGATTGCTGACTCACTTTAATCTGCATAGAAGCTGCATGTTCTTCCACTGGCTTTTTAGGTTTAGGCATATTTTTCTTTTTACTTCGCCCGTAGATCTTAAAGCAATAGCTATAGCTGTTGGAATCTGTTTCTCCACACTTAGTAGTTTTTTCAATACTCACTGGCAAACTTAACCCGCCGTCGTACCGCCGGCTCACATTGTCATATTGCGGCCTGCTTCGGCGGCTCATAATTTTATACTGACCCGCCAAATACCGTCATCATTTTTAGAGTCATAACTGTCTTAGTCATAATACGTTTTTAACCCGCCATATATTCATGGCCTTCCACAGTATTTTAAGCCGCCGCCATGTCTAGAGTCCCAGCTTCCTGCAACTGGGTAAGGTCTGGGGTGACTGAGGAATCACTCAAGGACTTTGTCACCATGGGAGTTCTGCCGGCTCAGGATGTTATCCACTAGCGGGTTCCGGGCAATGAAACCACTCCTAAACCCAAGAATGGGGAAGTTATTGTGTTCACATACCATCTTCTCCACGGTTTTTCGCCACCCGGGTCTAAATTTTTCCGAGACGCCCTAAACTCATTCAACCTGCACCTCAAGACATTGGCCCCAACTTTGTCACCAATCTGTGCCAGTTCCAGACCCTCTGCAAAGCTTATCTGCAAGAAGAGCCGTCTGTTGAGCTCTTCAAGGAGTACTTTTACATCAACCATCAAACAGAAATGGCGGATGGATTGAGCCTCGAGCTTGGAGGTGTCACTCTTCAAAGACGGAGGGATGTACTCTTTCCAGCAGCAACTCTGCCGAGTCATCCCAAAGAATGGAATAAGATTTGGTTTTACTACGAAGACACTTCGCCAGATGGGGAGAGCCTACTGCCGGGTTACCGTCCTTACTGGCTCAGCATTGATACAGAGCTCTCGGGCCGGATGTCCGCTACAGAACGCACTCAATATGGCCCAACCTTCTCGAAAATAAGGGCCCTGTTAGCCAACGAGTTAACAGGTGTTGATCTGACCCACTGCTGGGTCTCTTGGAGGATTCTGCCGTTGAGCCGCCGCAGCGCCTTAATGTGCCAATACACTGGCGAGGTGTCTGATCCTCACCGTTTCAACCAGACCCCCTTGATAGACCAGGATCTCAATACCATTGTCAAGTCTTTGCTGGGAGAATCTCAAGCCGCCTGTAGCAAGACGGGGTTAATCCCCTTTTATGCACTTAACCTGGCTCTAGAGGTAAACCCTTTCACCTTATCTTTACTCATTTTTTTAAATGCTATACTTCATTATTGTATGTCGACCTTTCTGTCAACGCACATATCATAATGTAGGCCGACTCTTCCTTCTGGAACAAGAGGTTACCCCCTTCCCTCAAGAAGAAGAGCAAAGTCCCCAAGGCGACCAAGGCTAAGGTGCCGGCTCGTAGGAGGAAGCAATCAACCGAAGAACTATTCAATCTGGATGACTCAGAGGTAGAACTTAACTCCCTTGGTCTTCTCTTTATGCAACTCATTGACAATGATTACTCACAGGAGGAAGCAGAAACAAGTCATGCTGATGTTGTAGAGGTCACCATTATCTCTTCTGACTTGGAACTTTTACCAGTAAAAAGAATACGGCGGACTGTACAGAAGGTAAAATGTTCTCACCCTTTTGCTCACTTGGATCCCAGCTTTCTTTTGAAGAAGCAGCAAGATGACAACAGATGTCAGACTCGGAGCACCAGCTCTGAAGATCTTTTAGCCGGCTTACCAAATGATCCGTCTCCTCGGAAACGGCGCACTGAAGTACTGCCTTGCCTTGAATTTATTTCTTGTGTATGCTAATCTTGTGTTGCAACTTACTTGCATTTGACAATGCTAATTTTTCAGGACTCGCCTCCTTCTTCCGGTGACTCAACCGCCTCAAAGCTGCCTCCTCTTATTATCAACCCGGGGTAAGTATTTTTATATCCCACTCCGTGCCTTAATAGTCTATCCTTGCTTATTGACGTGTAACTTCACCTTTGCTCATAGGGCTCAAGCCAAACAGAGGAAGGTAGGCGGGTCAACCGCTACTCCTGATGTTCCAGAGTCGGTAAACCCAAAGCCTAACACCCCTGAAGCTCACATTGAGCTGTCTGAAGCTGACAAAGATGCTCATGAAAAAGCTCCTCAGCAAAATGAGCTGGCTGATATGGATATTGAGGCTCCTGAGGCCCATCTAGAAACTGATCCTAAGCCGCCCAGCCCCCAGCCGACAACTGAAGACATGTCTTCTCATGAAGAAGTTACTGTTACCGGGGCGGCTTATAAATCTCTAGCTCCCTCCCATGTACTATCAAAACATACCTGTGAAGACGAGTCGGCTACTCCTAAGGAAGAAAAGACTCAATTTAATCTTCCTAACTTAGAAAAACTTACTGCCGATGAGCTGCACTCTGGCTATCTAAGCCGTCTCTCTGCAAGCCGGGACATGGAGGCCAACTTGGTTGGCATGATGAAGAAAAAAATACGAGGTACTCCACTTCCCTTGCTTTTCCATATATATATATATATATATATATATATATATATATATATATATATATATATATATATATATATATATATATATATATTTATGTAGCCCCCAAGAGCCGGTTTACCTCTGAAAAGGTCAGCCGGGTCTTCAATCACTTGCAATCTTTCAATGAATCTCCATGTAGCCCCCAAGGGCCGGGTCATTATGTACGTACTGAGCCGGCACTCAATCATAGAATAAGAGCCAACTATAGCCCCCAAGGGCCGGGTTATCTTCATGGAGATGATCCGGGTCTATAAGAAAGAACTGAGACACATTAGCCCCCAAGTGTCAATTATATTGCTTGCAATCTGCTTGGGACTTGTAATGACTCTGCCAAACTTCTAAAAACCGGTATGAGCCGGACAGGCGGCTTAAAACTGACAATGCTGCCTTGTTATGACTTATCTTGTGCAGGAATGTTTAAATGCCGCTGAGTCGAACGTGTCGGACCTTAAGAAGAGTCTGGCACTGCAACAAGAAGGCCGAGCAGAAACCGACGCCAAGTACCAGATCGCTTTGACTGAGCTGGAAGTAATCAAGACGGAGCTCGAATCACTCAAAAAATCTGCTGAAAGGAGTGACCAAACGCGCAGAGGACGCAGAGGGCCGTCTTAAAATGGTGACTGAAGAGCTTAGCAATCTGAAAAGCCATATAACCCGTATGATTGGAGCCATCTTTGGTAAGTGTTGTTAACCATCAATATTCATTGCAAAAGAATCTTTAAGAATCCTTCCTGGCGGCTTATAATATTTGACTTGCTTGTAGGTGAACGAAGTCGCCAACTTTCAGATGATAGTGTGGTAAAGCTGAAGGCTTTATATTCACTTTCTGAATAGCTGTATGCCGGATCCCTTTTCACCATTAAAGCTGTTATGACTGAAAAAGGCGTTCCAAAGTTTATGAAGGGTGTTCTAGAAGTACTCTCCACCATCCCAAAGCAGATAGAAGAACTAAAGAGATCAGCCGCCCGTAAGGGCGCAATGGCTGCTTTGAGCCGGTCACTAGCGTATGCACCCGCGCTTAACCCGGCTGAGATGATGGATGGTTTTCCTCAGCTGAAGGACGATGGCTCGCAATTCACTCAAGAGGATTATGCCCGTTGCATGAAGTCATCCCGAATATTGGCAAGCCGGCTGGCCGGAGAAGCTGACCTGTCGTCATATCAGGCGGCTTATTCTGAAGATAACAAGCGAGTTCGGGGGCCCACTTTTGAAGCAAAAAAGCCTGATTCCTCAACGCCGTAAGCACCTCTTTGCCCCTGACATTGACCCATCTCCAATCATGCATGATGAAGCCAAATTTGAGGCCTTAACAAACTGCAACTGGGATGTGGACAACCTTCAGATCCGGGAGACCGAAGACCCGGCGCAGGATGACCCGGCGCAGAGTTAAATAAAGAGTTTGCTTCAGATGAGGGTAACCCGGCCGTGTTGATATGCCGGGTTACATTTTGCTGCAAAAAACTTAAGTCCGTAGATTTTGGGCTCCTTGACAGCCTTGTAATAGCAGTAGAAAACATTTAATCGCCTGCTCTTGTGCCTTCATGCACTTTTTAAACTTCTTCCAGCCCTTACACCGGCGACTTAGCATAACTGTCTTGACATATAATCATCTGACTGCCTTGACTCGCCCGGCGGGTTATATTCCATGAGCAATGCCAAGCCGGAGCTACCCAAAAACCTTAGAATCTTATTATGAAAAATACCTGCAAAAAAACAAGAAATTTGCATATCTCTTGCCCCATAAGCCGGCCTTAAAAGCACAGCAGGACAAGATAGTTCTTGTTTTTTTTGTGAATTTTTTTTGTATTGCTTCCGAAGAAGCTAGGCATAAAAGCCTGAAAACCTCGTAAGCCGGCTCTCACGTGACATAAATCCGTCGTTTAAACCTTAGCAAGTTCAGGGTCTTTAAAAGATTGACATTGCTAAGAGTACGAACATGCCACATAGCAGAGAGACTACAGCAGACAAGGCGAGTTTATGCTAGCTCACTGTAAGACGGCTCTCTCGTGACAAAAGCCGCCGTTTAAACCTTGACTAGTTCAGGGACTTTGTGCGAGATTGACTATGAAAGTTCAGGGTCTCTAAGCAAGATTGACTGTCAAGAGTTCGGCGGGTCACATGGCGGAGTAGCAAGTTGCAAACAGGCAGGTTTAACTTGAACATGGCATATAAAGCCTGGCCAAGAGGGTATGAAAGCTAAACCCAGAGGGTTGGAAGCCCCCAAGTGACCTGCTGAAGGATCAACTCCTTTGCACGAAACTCAGTGCGGAAAAACGGCAAAGGCCCCTAATCATGGGGATGCCAACTTTATTATATCATAAAAGATGGTATATACAATGACAGGGGTATGTACATTGATGAGAGCCGGACCAGCGGCTTAAGTATAGTATGGCCGAAAGTGAGCAATATTCCAAGGCCTTGCAGTCTCCACACCGGAGGTTCGTGACCTGTCGCTCTCCCGTATATCAATGAGATAATAGGAACCATTATTGAGATTTCTACTGATCACGAATGGCCCTTCCCAAGGAGGTGACAACTTGTGCATATCTGACTGGTCTTGAATCAAACGGAGTACTAAGTCGCCTTCTTGGAACGTCCGGGTCTTGACCCTGCGGCTATGATAGCGACGCAGGTCTTGCTGGTAAATCGCGGACCGAGCTGCTGCAAGATCCCGTTCTTCGTCTAAGGCATCCAAAACATCCTGACGCGCCGCCTCATTATCAGCTTCTACGTAAGCCTCCACTCTGGGCGAGTCATGACGAATATCACTGGGGAGAACAGCTTATGCGCCATAAACCATGAAGAAAGGCGTATAGCCTGTTGACCTGTTGGGGTGGTTCTTATGCTCCAAAGAATGGAAGGTAACTCCTCCACCCAACAACTCGGCGTGCGCTCCAAAGGAACCATAAGCCGTGGTTTTATCCCTCTCAAAATTTCCTGGTTAGCATGCTCGGCTTGACCATTAGTCTGTGGGTGAGCCACAGAAGATACATCGAGGCGGATATGCTCCTCATTACAAAACTCCTTCATAGCCCCCTTGGACAGGTTTGTGCCATTGTCAGTAATGATACTATGAGGATAACCAAACTGGAAGATCAGCTTTTTGATGAACTGAACTGATGTTGCTGCATCACACTTACTGACCGGCTCAGCTTCAACCCATTTAGTAAACTTGTCAACCGCCATCAAGAGATGGGTCTTCTTGTGTTTAGACCTCTTAAAAGGCCCCACCATATCAAGCCCCCAGACTGCAAACAGTCAGGTGATTGGAATCATCCGTAACTCTTGAGCCGGCACATGGGCACGTCGCCCAAATTTCTGGCACCCGTCACACTTATTGACCAAGTACTCTGCATCTTTATGAGTTGTTAACCAGTAGAAACCGTGTCAAAAAGCCTTAGCCACCAAAGATTTTGACCCGGCATGATGACCACAATCGCCAGCATGGATTTCTTGCAAGATCTCACGACCCTCATCCGAAGAAACACATCGCTGAAAGACATCAGTCACGCCGCGCCTGTGTAACTCGCCATTGACAATAGTCATAGATTTAGACCGCCTTATGATCTGCCGCGCCAGATTTTCATCTTGAGGTAACTCGCCGAGGGTCAGATATGCCAGATAAGGTAATGTCCAATCAGGGATTGCGCGGAGAGCCGCCACCAATTGTCCTTCCGGGTCGGGTATAGCCAAATCATCCTCCGACGGTAACTTGACCGACGGGTGATGCAATACGTCTAGGAACACATTAGGCGGCACCGGCTTATGCTGAGAACCCAATCTTGACAACGCGTCAGCCGCCTCATTCTTCCGCCGATCAATATGATCCACCTGATAGCCCTTGAAGTGGCCAGCGATAACATCAACCGCCTGGCGATAAGCCACCATGCGAGGGTCCTTTGAATCCCACGTGCCAGAGACTTGCTGAGCCACCAGGTCTGAGTCGCCAAGACATCTGACCCGGCTCAAATTCATCTCCTTGGCCACACGAAGCCCGTGAAGCAAAGCCTCATACTCAGCTGCATTGTTAGTACAAGGAAACATTAACCTCAGAACATAACAGAATTTGTCACCTCGTGGGGAAGTTAGAACAACTCCAGCCCCCGAGCCTTCCAATTGCCTGGAACCATCAAAGTGAATCGTCCAATATGTATTGTCCGACTTCTCCTCGGGTGCTTGACACTCTGTCCAGTCATTGATGAAGTCCACCAAGGCTTGAGATTTTACAGCCGTCCGGGGCACATACTTCAGATTGAGAGGCCCAAGCTCAATTGCCCACTTAGCAATCCTGCCAGTAGCTTCTCTGTTTTGAATGATATCTCCCAAAGGAGCTGAGCTGACCACTATGATTGGATGCCCAAGGAAATAGTGCTTCAGTTTGCGATTGGCCATGAACACCCCAAACACCAGCTTTTGCCAATGCGGATACCTTTGCTTGGACTCTGTCAAGACCTCACTGACATAGTAAACCGGCCGCTGGACTGGGTATTCCTTAGCCGCCTCCTTGCGCTCCACCACAACTACAGCACTGACAGCTCTATTCTTAGCCGCCACGTACACGAGCAAAGGCTCCTTTTCCACCGGAGCAGCCAAGACGGGCGGCTCAGCCAACTGCCTCTTAAGCGCCTCAAACACCTCATTAGCTGCATTACTCCAGACGAAGTCATCTGTCTTCTTCATCATCTGGTATAAAGGAATAGCTTTCTCGCCCAGGCGGCTTATGAACCGGCTCAAAGCGGCAATACAACCCACCAGGCGCTGAACATCATTAATACACACCGGCTTAGACAAAGAAGTGATGGCCTTTATCTTGTCCGGGTTAGCCTCAATGCCATGCTCGGAGACCAAAAATCCCAAGAGCTTGCCTGCAGGTACACCAAATACACACTTTGCCGGGTTAAGCATCATCTTGTAAACCCGCAGATTATCAAAAGTTTCCTTCAAATCAGCCAACAGAGTCTCCTTCTTCCTTGACTTGACCACAATATCATCTACATAAGCATGAACATTGCGCCCAATTTGTCCATGAAGACAGTTCTGCACACAGCGCTGATAAGTCGCCTGAGCGCTCTTGAGCCCGAAAGGCATAGACACATAGCAGAAAGCTCCAAAAGGTGCAATGAAAGACGTGTTCTCTTGGTCTTTGACTGCCATCTTGATCTGATGATAACCTGAATAAGCATCCAGGAAACATAAACTCTCACAACCCGCCGTTGCATCAATGATCTGGTCGATACGGGAGAGAGCAAATGGATCAACCGGACACGCCTTGTTGAGATCAATGTAATCCACACACATGCGCCACGTGCCATTCTTCTTGAGTACCAACACCGGGTTAGCTAACCACTCTGGGTGAAAAACTTCGTCGATGAACCCTGCTGCCAAGAGCCGGTCCATCTCCTCTCCAATAGCCTTACGCCTCTCCTCATTAAAATGACGGAGGAACTGTTTGACCGGCTTAAACTTAGCACCCGGCATGTCAGAAGGTTTCCATGCAAAGATGTCCCGATTCTCACGGATGAATTCGATGAGCGCGCTTTCCTATTTGGGATCCATATTGGCCCCAATAGTGAACTGCTGCGATGAGTCGTCTGGAGTAAAATCCACCAGCTTGGTATCTTCTGCCACAAACTTAAGGGGCGGCTCAGATTCCGTGCTGGGCTTCTTCAACGGGGTCATATCTGCCGGGTCGACATTCTCCTTATAAAACTTGAGCTCCGCCTCAGCGCAACTTGACTATGCATACGCTGCATCGCCTTCCTCGCACTCAAGAGCAATCTTCCGATCACCATGCACTGTAATCGTTCCGTTTAATCCGGGCATCTTGAGCTACAAGTAAACATAACAAGGCCTAGCCATGAACTTGGCATAAGCCGTCTGCCCAAATAAAGCGTGGTAAGGGTTCTTGATTTTGACCACCTCAAACCATAAGGTCTCCACCCTATAGTTAAACTCATCACCAAAAGCTACCTCCAGAGAAATTTTTCCAACTGGATAAGCCGACTTTCCGGGCACCACACCGTGAAAAACCGTCGAAGATGGTTTAAGATCTTTGTCAAGCAAGTTCATCCGGCAGAACGTGTCATAATACAGGATGTTGATGCTGCTGCCACCATCCATAAGCACCTTGGTGAACACGTAGCCTCCTACTTGGGGGGCCACTACCAAGGCCAACTGCCCCGGGTTATCCACACGCGGTGGGTGATCCTCCCTGCTCCAAGTAATGTCATACTCAGACCACTTCAAATATTGCAGGAGAGCCGGCATGACCGTATTAACCGCCCGCTTGCGCACCTTCTGATCCCACTTATCAAGGCTTGTTGTAAAGACATGATATTGGCCCCCATTAAGCTGCTTTGGGTTACTCTGATACCCGGACTGGTTATTTTGTTGCTGACCTCCATTGCCAGACTGTTGATGGTGACCTCCACTGTTTCCCTGACCTTGATAGCCAGAACCTGAGCCGCCTGCCCCAAAGCCGGACCCAGGAGAGCCGGATCCTGACCCGCCGGACGGTCCACTGCCGCCACCCTAATGCTGGTTGATGCTGTAATTCCGGAACTCTCGCATGACCCAACAATCCTTCCAGGTATGAGTGGATGGTTTATCGGGAACACTATGTTTCGGACAGGGGGCATTCAACATTGCTTCCATATTGAAAGGCTTAGACTTGCCGAAAGGCGGTTTACCATTGCCCTTGCCACGGTTGCCTCCAGCACTAGTGTTGGCCACCAGATCTGACCCGCCGTCCGGGTGCTTCCGCTTTCCGCCATTGCCATTATTATTATTTCCTCCCCCATTCTGCTGCTGACTCTTGCCATTTCTATTCTTCTTACCCTTGGCCGATTTCTCATCATCAGAGCCAGGGTCCTTCGTGCTGTCAGAGTCTGCATACTTGGTGAGAGCCGCCATGAGCTCCCCCATGTCTTGGCACGAACGTTTGAGCTGTCCAAGCTTCTGCTTCAGGGGCAAAAAGTGGCAATTCTTCTCCAGAATCAGAACCGCTTGAGCCACCGTGATGTTATCGGAGGAGTGGATAATGGTGGAGACCTGCCGGACCCAATGATGGGCCGACTCATCCTCACGCTGCACACAATGATCCAAGTCCACGATCGTCATGGGCTGCTTGCACGTCCCTTGAAAATTCTTGATGAACTTCGCCTTCAACTCGGCCCAGGAGTTAATGGTGTTGGGTGGCAAACCCTTCAACCACGTGCGAGCCGGCCCTTCCAGCATCATGATGAAATACTTGGCGCAGACTGCATCACTGACGTCTAACATCTCCATGGCTAGTTCATAACTCTCGATCCAAGCTTCCGGAGGCAGATCGACAGTATAATTTGGCACCTTGCGGGGACCCTTGAAGTCCTTCGGCAGGCGCTCGTTTCGTAAAGCCGGCACTAAGCACGGCACTCCCACAGCCCTGGAGGTTACTCCGGCTCCCACCGAAACAGAAGGTGCCACTGTGGGTTCTTGATAAGCCGCCGCGGCAGCCGCTGCTCCCGCTTCCCGCTGTGCTCTCGCACGATCTACCAGTGCTTGGGCATCAACAGCAGGCGAGTCATCCCGCGCCGGATTCCGACGTCGATCGCTGCTAGAAATCGCAGGCGACTCTATACGCCGACTGTAACTGCGGCTTGGGATAGGGGTCGAGTGCATGCGGCTCCGACTATAAGCATACTTCTCCTGTTGCGCCACCACTGTCTGCAAATACCCAATGGCGTTCCAAGCTTCTTCCGCAAAAGGCGTTTCATCAGGGATGGGGAGCGCGCCAAGTCTGACTGCCGCTGCCAGCATGTTCTCCGCCGGGTTAGAGTAATAACCGGGTGGTGTCAGAAAATGCTGCGGCGGGGTCTGGTTCCTGTGGGGCGGGTCTGGCTGCCGATGCTGAACCGCCGCCCTACTCCCAGGTACTTCCGCCGTCCGGGTTATGGTCAGAGGTGCATTCCGTCCTGTCCCTGGCGTGTTGAAAAGATTCTTGGCCTCATATTGATCCGGCAGGCTGGTCTGGTGCCTCATCCGATAGACTGCATCTGCGGTCTGTTGATCCAGATCAAGACGAAAAGCTTCCGCCCTGAGGTGCTCCGACTCAGCATCCATCTGAGCCTTCAGTGCATTGATTTCCTCTTGGGCTTCGGCCATCTGGTCCTTCAGCCTCGTGATCTCCGTGTTACAGGCTGGTTGGTTTTCGACCATGACCTCAGTTCCCATCAGAGTCATAAGTTCATTCATCAGATCCAGCAAAACTTGAGCCGGCGGCCTGCCTGATCCAGATCCGGTCGCCCCAGCGGCTGTGCTACCAGGAGCTGGTGTCGATCCTGCCATGAAGACAGCGGCTCGGCTCGGCGGCTCATAGTATTCCGGGTTAGGGTAGCCCTCGAAGTAGCCCCCAAGCCCGCCATTGTGAAGCTGGTAGATTGATTCCGCCTCCTTGCTCGAGGATCCATCCTCCGAGCAGATGAGGGTATCCTCCCGCGACATAGAACCTTCAAGTTCCGCGCCTTGGGTGAAGCCGACGAAGACACGCTTCCGGCCCGGTTTAACCCGGGCGGGTTCCGCGCGCCGGGCCGGCTCGACGAGGTCGGTGCAGATGTCCAGCCCGGGCTTAGATCCGCCGATCTTACCGATGAAGACGTGAATTCTGCCGAAAGGGACCCGGTACCCATACTCGATTGAGTCGGCCTCGGGGCCCCAGCCAGCGACGTCGATGTAGAGCTTGCCGCGGGGACTCTTGGTCATCCTGCCAACAGCGTATCCCTCGATCCCTGGGAAAGAGCCCTTCAAGTACTCCAAACCACCGAGCATCTGCCCCACGGTGGGCGCCAACTGTCGTGGTTTTGTCATGGCAGATCACCTAGTGTCAGGACTTAGGTGTGAAGCCATCGCTACGGCAGTTAACTCGAAGGGGTTGGTCGGGACGAAAGACACAGGTTTACCCAGGTTCGGCCCCTCTCGAAGGAGGTAATAGCCTACGTCCTGCTTTGAATTGTATTGACTCGATATCGATTACAAGGGAGCGGATTCGCTTGACCTAGTCCTCGATCAAAGGTTTTTGTGCCTAAGCCGCCCAGGTAACCCGCCTTTATATACACAGGTCGAGGCCCTGGGCTTACAAGAGTCCGGGCCGGGTCATACTTGATAACCGACCTCACCTCTAACTATACTTGCCTTGTCTAACAAGCAGCCACCGGCGGCTGACGCCACCAGGTTACGCATTGTCTTCCGGCCCTGGGCCTCCAGGCCCATTGAGCAAGCTTATTCCAAATCTTATCGCTAAACCGCCAACCTCATGACCCGACCCCACCTGGGCGGGTCTCATCACGGGGTTATATCCTCAACAAAAACGGAGTCGGGAAGGTGTCCGAGGTGGGCACAACCCACCAGGGCGCGCCTGGCAGGGCTGGCGCGCCCTGGTGCATCGTGCTCACCTCGATCGGCTTCCGGTTTATTTCTTAAATTCCAAAATTTTCTAATATTCCAAAACTGACAAAAAAATATTTTTGCGGATTTTTCGGAGTCCGTTTAATTACCGTATCACGTACCTCCTATTTTTCAGAACTAGCAAGGTGGCCCTCGCAAATGCAAGTGCTAGTACTATCATAGTATAAATTTTCCGTACTTCATATTCTTAGACATATTTTATATTTATTTTGTTAGTAGGTGTATTTAGTTTGTCGGTAGGTGTATTTCCTCTTTCATCGGATCTTTGTACTTATGTGGTTGCATGATAGCGTTACTGTTGTGTTTCCAGTTTGATATGAAATGTCATATCCATATGTTATAGTCCAAATATTGGTGTTTTGTACGGGTTACAGTTTCTTGATCATGTACAATATGTTTGCATGTTTTATTAGTTATTGCGAAATAAATGCATGGTCATCACATTGTTGTTTACCTTTTGTTCTATAATTTGCGAGGAATGCATAAAGAAGTTATTAAGTTCTACAAACCCAGAAATATTATGGTAAGTGAAATATTGCCTGTGCATTTAGTCTTTTCGAGGCATCATCCTTAGTCGGTTGAAAGTACTACACCATAATCGTCTATCATTTATATTTTGTTATCTATACTACATAAGAGGACATATATACTTTTTTCTTAGTTGTAGAAAATACATCATAATTATTAGTAACAAAGATGTTTTACCCTTCATAAAAAATAAGGCAGTCTCGAAGTGGAGCTATGGTATAATATAGATAATTAACCATCTGTTTGTGATATTGGATTTGAAATTTGAACCATCATTTTCTTGGGGTGGAGCTATGGTACATTATAGATAATTAACTTCATGCTTTTCTAAATAATATAGATTATTAGAAAAGAGTGTATTGATAACATTAAAACATATAGTATGATTTTTCATTAATTCCGGTAACTCGGCAAAGTTCTGAACCTCAGTTGTATGTTAAATACTGAGATTGACCAAAGTGATAATACCCTATAGAAACACGAAACGTATTCCATAATCATGTAGTTTCTATTGTGTAGTGAAGACACACAAAAATTACTCTTATAAATATAATGATGAAGTTACATCTCAGAGACTGTCTATATTAAAAATGTACATGCTTACAGCTTATTGTTCGTTGACCACTCTTGGCAACATTTAATGAACATGTAGTATATTGTTCCATTAACTTCGAATGAACCCATTAGAGATCTCTTTTTGTTCTCTTATATTGGCTATATGTTAAAACTATTGAATTTGTTAAAGCATAATATTTGCTTAATCATGAATAGTGATTCATAATCAGGTAGTCTTTATTTTCCTAGCACATGAGTAAACTACAACGTTCTAGTTGCACCTTAGAGTCATATGCCATAAGATGGTGCTCACTCCTCGATACCATATACGCCCAATATTCCAAAGGGAAAATAAAAGTGAACAAATGTGATCTTTTAACATAACACCTAACAAACACGTTTAGAAAAAAAAATCATTTTGTAATCTAGGCAAGGAAAAACATCGTGAGACCTTTAAAGGAGGGATGTCTATGAAGAGTTCCAAAACGAAAGTTCAAAGAAAATTACTATGGCAAACATCAGATTGTTGTGCAAACTAAAATATTTGTTAGATTAGTCCTTACAAATACATACCACAATAAATACAACATCATGGAAATCATTTATTTATAAAAACAATTAAAATTGTTCTATTATTTTATATATTACCTTACAATCCCAGGATACGCGTAGTGTAGACAAATGCTTGCCACGATAATGCAAATAGTAAGCCTTTTTGGTCCTCTTCATCGTGTCCGTTCGGGTGTATTTTGCTTGCCATCTAACTCCAAGCCCTAAGCAATAAGTGAAATATCGGACATTGTATTCGACACTCTTCTGATACAAATCTGAAAAATGGCAACGGAGTGATACATAAAGAACAATGCAATTACTTGATTCATTCCGGGGTTGCATGAGATATATAGAATTTATGTAGGCCTAAAAATGGCAAATTTATAGAGGTAGTGAATTAATAATTTGGTAGATATCAAGCGAGAAAGATAGGGCATCAACAAAAAATAAATCTAATAAACGGTCTATTACCTCTCATTTTTTACGGCTCAATAATTTTTCTAAGATATTATAGACCAATATCCTATCACGATCATCAAACCGTATTCATATGTACTCTATATACTGTAAATTACAGCTAGTCATGTTACTGAAATTCTACACTTCTAGTATTACAATTTTAACACTAAATGATGAGTACTTTTAGACAATGGAAATATACCTGAAAGTTCAAACAACTGAGGATCAACAGTATGGAATATATATGTTCGAAATAGACAACTTCCAACATCATTTCATATGCCATTAACATAATATAAAAATATAATCCGCTGTAATTAGAGTATCACATTTCTATTCCTTTTTTGTATATTAGTCTTAGGTGAGATAATAGGTACTTTAGATGAGAGTTTTGGAAAAGATTAAGCAATTGTGTATTAGCATAATTGAATTTCTTAGGCTCAAGTTAATGAGGAACAAATTTGGAAGTGTGATTTGTTTCATGCTTATAATTCCGGTCAACACGTACCTCTTTTTTTTATGTCGTTTGGGAGTTCTGCGCCTTCATATCAACTCATGTTGCATTGCATGCATCCAGCTGGTTGGACCAAGTGAGTGCAAGTATATGTCGGGGCATCCAGCTTTCGATATAATCACAATGAATGAGATTCTTGTGTGTCGACGCCCATCGAAACTATGACAACATCACTGGAAGCACACAAAAGCAGAGACAATCCAGTATTGCGGTTGACAATGTTCAGTGCTAGGCGCCCGCTGACAATGGATCTGATGTCGATTTAAACTTCTTGTCTTATGCTCGTATGGTCTGCGTGGTGGATTGAACCAATGCATGCACGTAGTCGGAGATGAGTTCAATCGAAGCGGCGAGGATGTGAGTCAGAGAGGTTCCAAAAGGCTTATTCTGTATAGCATTAAGAAACAACCCACGTTGGAGTTAGTTAACATTAAAAATTTAAAATAGCAAGGGGCGTACGCCTATCATTACTGTTGATCAAGTGATGAGTACTTGCCTTATGCTTTTCTGCCAAATCCCATTTTTCCACGTGTGCATGCATATACATCCAGCAGCAACACGAAGCAAAGCTCATCAAGTAGCAACACGAAGCAAAGCTGGTTGATTACTATTGGTTGATTTTTTGTAGTACAGCAATAACATGCACGTACCCAGCCTACTGATTGACCATTGCATAGAGCTGGCTCCAGTGACCTGAACATGCACATACATGTACATCAGCATGCACCGGTTGATTGTTTCCACTGGCCGATGGAATTATCAATCAGCTTCGCTCTTCTGTATATGTGGACCGGCCAGTAGCGGGATAGATCGGGAGTGCAATCGAGTCAGCTGTCGTTCGTCATCGGAAGTACTTGATGCGTAGGACAGTGTTCCAACTTCATCAACAACGCCAAAGTACGTGGCCCTAATTAAGAACCACCTGATCGGACATGAAACTAACATAAACAAAGATACTTGCCAGTGCATGCGCCGCCGAACAGTTGAGGATCACATCCATATAGTCGTCGCTGCCAAAGCCTGCAAGAGACGATTATACCTTCCAATGGATGCCAAAGCCTGCAAGAGACGAATATACCTTCCAATCGAGTCGTAGACCTTGAGCAGTAAGGGACCCTAACGGTCTCCACGGACCACGGGGACGATCGTAATGCATCCATCAAAGCACGGAAACATGTGATCGTGCTGAGAAATGGGGATGGGACGATCTAATTGTCCCTCGAGACCAGCATGGCGCCATCGTGCTTGAATGGCTGTCTTCGCTTAGCCGCCTAGCGCTCAACGGGTGTGCCAAAGTGCAGCCGAGGCCGCCGGTGGAGATGGGGACCTCCAAGTTCTAGGTTTAGGGATTAGACTACAACATGCAAGTTTAGAGTAAATTAGGCATATATAATTTTGACGTGATGACGGTGGCATGTTGGCCTGTTGGGCATATCTCTACCTTATATATATATATATTATATTTATATATATATATATATATATATATATATATATTATTTTAATTATTTTATTATTATTATATATATATATTATACTATACTAATATATATTATATATATTTATTATTTTATTTTATATATATATATATATATATATACTTATATATATATTATTATATTATATATATATATATATTATATATACTAATACTAATACTAATACTATACTAATACTAATACTAATACTAATACTAATACTAATACTATACTAATACTAATACTATACTAATATAATAATAATATAATAATAATATATATATATAATACTAATAAAGCAAGGTGATATTCTTGGTTTCGTCCCGCTTAGGTGATTTTATTAGTAGGTATATATAATAGATGTGCGAGGTGGTACTAATTTGGAGATACTGCGTTCGCATCGCTGCTTCCTCCATCGAAATAACTGGGCCACACCGGTGCTCATGGGCCTACTTTCCTATGGCCATCGAAAAATAATTTAGGTGATGGAGGATCGAACTCACGATCGCAACCTTCTATGTCTTGGGCTCAACCCAACGTAGACGAGCTTATGTTTGGCTATGTTAGGCCTTGTACAATGCAAGGTGCTTAGGGAAGATGCTTAAGAAAATAAACCAGGTTTTTCTTAAGCACCGGTGCTTATTTGTATAGGGTAGACGCTTAGTTAGGCGTCTCTCCTGTAGAAATAGTCACTGGTGCTTCAGAAAAACCCGGTTTTATTTTCTAAGCATCTCCCTAAGCACCTAGCATTGTACAAGGTCTTAGAGTCTAATAGCTAAATAGTCCCACCCTGCTCCTTCACCTGAAATCCTATCGGTTTATATAGCCTCGCGTGTTGTTTGGAGAATCAGGAGCGCCCTCAGAAACAAAAAAGGATGAGATGCGGGGTAGTAGAGAATCCCAATAAAGGGTGATTAGTTGTACATGTCGCTGCATGCGTGGCCGGTTGGCTTAAAACGGGGGACGGTGGGCAGGTGTGAGGCCGTGAGATGAGGTGAGCGGATTTCCATCTACGAGATGGATCTCTGGAACGAGAGGTGTGAGGCGAACGTGCACGTACACACAACGATCTTCAGACACCAAAACACGTACGCACACGAGACAAGGAGACGCAGATTTTAAGCACAACGATGATGCCGTGCGTCCGCGGCTGCTAGGAGAGTTTCCTGCAGGGCCGAGTGGGGTATCAGCTGGTGCCTGGTTAAGGGTAGATGAGCTTATCGACTCAATGGTGACATAAAGCAACAACGACAATTCATCAAAGCTTTTGCCAGGGGTACATTTATACTTTGTTACCTCTTACCATACCTGAATCATTGTTAGATAAAATTCTCAACTCGTCAATCTTATAAGCGAACAAGAAAAATAAGGTGGCCCAGACCAGGACCACGAACACATCGAGCGATATCGGAGGAAATGGCATGGTAAACCTTGAGTTCCTGTCCATAAGGTTTGCAAAAATCGTCGCCACCATGAGCATCTTCTCAGAAATATTCATGATCAGACGCGGAGTGTGCGGCAATTTAACTAAGTGTTTCATTACCTCTTAGAAGTGCTCATCATGTCTTTGAGGTAATGTGTAATGAAATCTATTTTTTCTATGATGATGGCTAAGTGAATATATTGGAATTTAGCCGATGTCAACATACGGATTACTTCTAGACCAGTATTATCTTTAACCTCCATAATCAAATTTAATAAATCTCATGCAACACCCCCTTAGTGAAACTAATTTATATTTATAGTGCTATTTGTCAATATCCCTTATGATGTATTGTGTACAGCTATATACATATAATATATATATATGGAATTGCAATTTTTTTTCTTTTATGGTGTTGCAACCAATGGGTCCATGAGCTAAGGGCATGGATAGAATTTTTTTCCCGTTGCAACACATGGGCATGTGTAGTTTTTTTTTTTTATCCGTTCGTTATTGACAAAAAAAAGGTATTGCACTCATGTGGACTCGAACCGTGGTGGCAATGAAAAGCTCATAACGAGCTAGCCAACTCACCAAGAGCACCTGTTCTGTTGTGGAAAGGAAGAGAAAAATAATTATCAAAGCCAAAAACGTGATTGCGACGGACTCCGTCACGTCCAATACTTGGATCAACTAGGAGAATGACCGTGCATTGCCACGGGCCTTTTAAATATTTTTACGATTGCACCTACGAATATCATGCATATCAAATTTTGCATGTATATTTTTTATTGCATCTATACATATAATGCCCGTCAAATTTCACATACATAGAGAAGATATCATGCAACGATCGGAAAGTATACTTACAAATTTCTCGTGTACATATGCAGTCTACTTTTTTATTCGTAAATCACTAATTATTTCTTCATCATTCTCCACATCCTCAGTCCATGCATGCCACCTCAGTTAATGACAAACTTGGCTTGCAATATCCCTTTCCACCTCCATTTACACACTTTGAATTTCATCAAACACATAGCGTTGCACTTGTGATATACTCCTATTTTGCACTGAAATTCTCTCTACCTCCCCTCTCTCTCATTATAATCTCTCTCTATCTCTATCTTTGTCTCTCATCTCTCATTATAATATCTCCATCTCCCTCCCTCTCCCCCACACTTGTCTGCCATCCTTCATCTCTCTCCAACCCTGGCTCTCTCTACCATAGATTTGTTGTCGCAAGCAAATAACAGTTAACACTGGTTGTACTTCAACCAATTAGTATAGGAATCGTTCCTAGTGTACGAATCTAATTAGAAGTATGGAACTTATCAAAAATAAAACATTCTAGAAATATTAAACAATACCGTTGGAATGTCGGGTGTTCGAGTCACGTTGTTGTTTCGTCCGGGGATAGGTTGGCAAAGGCAGTTGCATGGTCTAGAAGGTGAAACATGTGGCAGCGCGGCCCAACTTGCGAAGGTGGGGGAGAGAACCCACTAAACAAAAATAGCCGATTAAACGCCACCACGATTCGGAATAAATGCGGAACCAGGAGAGGGATCTGTGATGTCATGGCCATTAAAAGTGATGGCGATGCTAACGAGCATCAAATGCATACGGAACAAAGATTTTATTCACTCTAAATTTTATAGAAATTTGGCTCTGCAAGGAGGATACATTTTAGAACCTAGTACCATCCAACTAAATAACAATGCATTAAATAACACACTGCCTATATCCAATATTTATCCTAAAGGTAAAAAAGTTTAATGCTCGAACCCGTCTAGATTTGAGCCTCACATTGATGGCACATAATTTCCTAGAGTTTCTCCAGCGTACACATAGTTGTAATTCTCTGTACAAATACACAAGATGGCTCACTATAGTATGTGCCATGTACTCCACAGGTCGTAGGAAATGATCTTGACATGGGCCACTGACAAGCATGGCAGAGCGACCCAGTTAGTTCGAACACAGTTGGGTGCACATGCCAGCTTCGACTACATCTGAATCCAATGCCATTTCATTATTTTCCAAGGAAGAAAAATATTGCTATCTTGATCAATTCTTTGTTGAAAAAAATAGTATAATACCATAGAGAAGGAAAGATGTTTCACATTCTCCCAAAAACTAAGACACATTGCGCAGACCACTCTGTACAAATTAATTGGCTACTCATTTTAGCATGGCCCAAAATAAAAGGAAAAAAATGGAACGATTTAACAGTATTATAAGTAGCTAGAGAATTCAGTTCGTTGGGGCAGTAGTTATGAAAAGCAAATGGAATTGTTCAGTGACAGAATTACTACCAATTACATATCTGGGAAACATTGAGAAACATCACTAATTAAACAGACTAAAGAATATACTACTCCCTCCGTTCCTAATTATAAGTCTTTTTAGAGATTTCACTATTGGACTACATACGGATGTATATAGACATATTTTAGAGTATAGATTCACTCATTTTGCTCCGCATGTAGTCCCATATTGGAATGTCTAAAAAGACTTGTATTTAGGAACGGAGGGAGCATATAATAAGCAGTTCTAAATTAACATTTGCAAAAATCGCTAAAGCGATGAACCATAGATCACCTAATCAGTAGATCATTGAAAATTATACCCATCACTCATTATACCCACATAGTAGAACGCCCGTGCGTTGCTACAAGCTACAATACATATAAATCAATCAAAGAGATGACTATAGTCGCATTAAAGGTCAAAGCTCAATTATCTCTCATACGTCCGGGCGTGTTCGGACATCAAACGGGGTCTAGTGGACTCCCCAAAATTCAGTCGTCTGGACAGCCCAGTCTCTCCCAGATCCATCCCATATGTGGGTAGAAATGTGGTTGTTCGGACTATCCAACATATTATCTTCAACACGCGGACCCAACACAAATCCCCACCTCACGACACACTTCCATTTTTCCGCCGGACCCTTCTCTTCCCGCTCAGTTTCCCATCATAGTATATCCACAGTAAACATAATAGGTATATTTTCAGACCTGTAGCAGTTAGAAAAACATAACTTTGCTCATTGATTCCAACTATTTGCATCCTAGTACGATCCAGAACTTTAAGCTCCATAACTCGAATCGTTAGTACATCAGAATTTGAGAAGACAAGTCATAAAATCAGTGAAAAATCATATGTACCTCTGAATGAGCAATCTTTCATGCCCACTAAAACTCGTAACTCACTGAATCATTTGGCTATGCGTTCACATAATCGTCTAAAGTGCATGTTTATATATGCATAGAAAAAACAAGTGAATATGTATACACCAATTGTTGCGATAACTTATACGTATTAATCTGATTGTTCGCTGCCACCTGACCAAAACCCTCACTCACTACACACTTTGATCAGATACTATACAGAGTTCTGATGCCAGAGTGTTGGTGCGTTTTTGGACTCTATATGGTGCGTTACATGCTAACGTAAGTATACTTCTTGCTTCCTTCAATGCCTAGATATTTATTCAGTAATAACTGGTTGGAAAGCGTACATTTGGAATGGACTGGATTGGAGGAGGTTATCATCCGTCGTCCATCTAAGAATACAAACTATGAATTTCAAATATCATAATATCGAAGGCTAGCGGCTGTATTTGTACTAATAATTAATAAAAGGATTCAAGGAATTACATTTGTATTCTAAACATGTACGTGGAGAGTCAATCTCGAGTCACGTGCGTGGTCTTACATGTTATATGCCAGAAATTCCTCAATAATGTGCCTCTTGTACAGTGGTTGGAGCTCCCTTCACCCGAAAATTCATATTTTTTTGCCAAATCAATGTAGCAAAGCATGCGTGTTTCACACATTTCCTTTTAAATTTTTAGTATATGTTAATGCTTTTTTTTTAGTTTTTGCTAGATTCCAACACCATTGTTTACCAAATTATTTCTATTTTTAGATAAACATGATTCTTCGTACTTAATTTTACCATTTGTTTGGATCGAGTGGCTATAATTTGCAACCAATCAATTATTTATTTGATTATGCATACTTCCCCATATCATGAGAATCTTGTGGATGATAGGTTTTTAATCACCACATTACCTCTTATATAAAGTGAGGACACGGATGGAGACATGTAAAAATAAAGGACGTGGACCTTTGTGTGGTGGGGTTGGGGGCCCCGAGTTACGGGTCTGCGGTGTTTTTTTTCTCTCCCGTTGCAACGCACGGGCATGTGTGCTAGTTTTTGTGTAATGGCAATGGTTGGTAATTTACATATTTTTGTGTAATGGCAATGGTGGGTAATTTTTTATATTAAATCTAATGGCTATTAATCCGCAATTCCTCAAATAGACGGATGGATGTTTCTGATTAACGTGGGATTTTCTAGCTTATTTCTCTATTTTTATCCGTATTTTCATTTTAGTAGATAATAGATTCTGGAGTGTTCCAGAATGTTTCTTTTATGTGTTCCTCCGGTGTCATGGTTTGGATAACATTGCTTTCAACGTTAATAGGCGTACCTGAGATATAGTGTTTAATTCTTTGTCCATTGACCACCTTCGGGTTAGTACCTTCGGCATTATTAATCTTGATAGCTCTAGAATGGTAGACCTCTTCGATAATATATGGTCCTTCCCATTTAGAGAGAAGCCCTGCAAAGAATCTTAAACGAGAGTTGAAAAAAAGAACATAGTCTCCTATTTTGAATTCCTGCTTTTGGATTCTTTTGTCATGCCATCTTTTTACTTTTTCTTTGAATAGTTTGGCATTTTCATAGGGTTGGGTTCTCCATTCATCTTGTGAGCTAATATCGAATAGCCTTTTCTCACCGGCAAGTTTGAAATCATAGTTGAGTTCTTTAATTGCCCAAAATGCTTTATGTTCTAACACTAGAGGCAAATGACAAGCTTTACCATATACCATTTTATATGGAGACATACCCATAGGATTTTTATAAGCTGTTCTATAGGCCCAAAGTGCATCATCTAATTTCTTAGACCAATTCTTACGGGACCTATTGACAGTTTTTTGTAATATCAATTTTATTTCCCTATTACTAAGTTCAACTTGACCACTAGATTGAGGATTATAGGGTGATGCAATTCTATGGTTAACATCATATTTAGCAAGCATCTTACAGAAAGCACCATGAATAAAGTGTGAACCACCATCAGTCATTAAGTATCGAGGGACTCCAAACCTCGGAAAGATAACCTCTTTAAGCATTTTGATAGAGGTGTGGTGATCAACACTACTAGTTGGAATAGCTTCTACCCACTTAGTGACATAATCAACAGCAACCAAAATATGAGTGTACCCGTTAGAGGAAGGAAAAGGTCCCATATAATCAAAACCCCAAACAACAAATGGTTCAACAACAAGTGAATAATTCATAGGCATTTCCCGACGCTTACCGATATTACCAATTCTTTGACAGTCATCACAAGACAAGACAAACTTACAGGCATCCTTGAAGAGAGTAGGCCAATAAAAACTAGATTGCAATACCTTGTGAGCAGTTCTATCTCCTGCATGATGTCCGCCATAAGCTTCGGAATGACATTTCCGTAGGATTTGTTCCTATTCATGCTCAGGTACACAACGTCTAATAAATCTACTCCTTTATAAAGATGTGGGTCATCCCAAAAGTAGTGTCTTAAATTATAGAAGAATTTTTTCTTTTGTTGGTATGTGAAGCTAGGTGGTATATATTTGGCGACAATGTAGTTAGCATAATCAACATACCAAGGGGTGTTTTGAGAAACACTTATTGCAGCTAACTGTGCATCAGGAAAACTATCATCAATAGGTAGTGGGTCATCAAGAATATTTTCTAACCTAGACAAGTTATCAGCTATGGGGTTCTCAGCTCCCTTCCTATCAACGATATGTAAGTCAAATTCTTGAAGCAAGAGAAGCCACCTAATGAGTCTAGGTTTAGCATCTTTCTTTTCCATAAGATATTTTATAGCAGCATGATCGGTGTGAACAATAACTTTGGAGTCAACAATGTAGGATCTAAATTTATCACAAGCAAACACAACTGCTAAAAAATTCTTTTTCAGTAGTATCATAATTTCGTTGGGCACTGTCTAGAGTTTTACTAGCATAATGGATAACATTCAATTTCTTATCAACTCGTCCTAGAACAGCACCAACAACATAATCACTAGCATCACACATAATTTCAAAAGGCAAGTTCCAATTAGGTGGTTGAACAATAGGTGCAGAGGTTAAGGCTTTCATGAGTGTTTCGAAGGCTTCTACACAATCATTTTGCAAAATATTAGTAAGAGGCCTAGAAATTTTAGAGAAGTCTTTAATGAACCTCCTATAGAAACTAGCATGACCAAGGAAACTCCGAATACCTTTAATATCTTTAGGAAACGGCATTTTCTCAATTGCATCAACTTTAGCTTTATCCACCTCAATACCTCGTTCAGATATTTTATGCCCCAAGACAATACCTTCATTAACCATAAAGTGGCACTTCTCCCAATTCAAGACGAGATTAGTTTGTTCACATCTCTGCAAAACTCGATCAAGGTTGCTTAAGCAATCATCAAATGAAGTTTCGTAAATGGAAAAATCATCCATGAAAACCTCCACAGTCTTATCACAAAAGTCAGAGAATATAGCAGTCATACATCTTTGAAAGGTAGCGGGTGCATTGCATAAACCAAAAGGCATATGTCAATAAGCATAGGTTCCAAAAGGGCAAGTAAAGGTGTTTTTCTCTTGATCAAACTGTGATACAGGTATTTGAGAGAAACCAGAATTTCCGTCCAGAAAACAAAAGTGTGTGTGCTTAGATAATCTTTCTAGCATTTGATCAATGAAAGGCAGAGGGTAATGATCTTTTCTAGTAGATTTATTTAATTTTCTAAAATCAATTACCATTCTATAGCCACTGACAATTCTTTGTGGAATGAGTTCATTCTTATCATTAGGAACAACGGTAATACCTCCCTTCTTAGTGACACAATGAACGGGACTTACCCATCTACTATCAGCTACGGGATAGATTATACCTGCTTCCAGAAGCTTTAATATTTCAGTTCTTACCACTTCTTTCATCTTAGGATTTAATCGCCGTTGGTGATCCACAACGGGTTTAGCATCAGGTTCCATATTAATCTTGTGCTGACATAGAGTGGGACCAATGCCCTTAAGATAATCAAGAGTATATCCAATAGCAGCCCGGTGTTTCCTTAGAACTTTTAATAATCTTTCTTCTTCATGTTCTGAAAGGTTAGCACTAATAATAATAGGATATATCTTTTTCTCATCAAGATAAGCATACTTCAAAGTATCAGGCAATTTCTTTAATTCAAACACAGGATCACCTTTAGGTGGAGGTGGACCTCCAAGAGTTTCTATAGGCAAATTGTGTTTCAGGAGAGGTTGTTGTTCAAAGAAAATCTTATCTATTTCATTTCTTTCACGCAAGTGCATATCATTTTCATGGTCAAGCAAGTATTGTTCTATTGGATCGGTAGGAGGCACGGCAATAGAAGCAAGACCAATTATTTCATCCTTATTAGATAATGCTCTATCGCGGGGTTTTCTACTAAGCTTGGAAAAGTTAAACCCATGAGACTCACCACCAAAACTGACACTGACAGTTTGTTTTTCACAATCTATCTTAGCATTGAAGGTGCTCAAGAAAGCTCTACCAAAGATAATGGGACAAAAGTCAACTTGTGGGGAACCAAGAACTAGAAAATCAGTAGGGTATTTCACTTTCCCACACAAGACTTCAACATCTCTAACAATCCCAAGTGGTGTGATGGTGTCCCTCTTGGAAGTTTAATAGTAACATCAATGTCTTCTATTTCAGCAGGTGCTATTTCATTCATAATTTCTTGGTATAAAGTAAAAGGGATAGCACTCACACTAGCACCCAAGTCACATAAATCATGATAGTTGTGATCTCCTATTTTGACTGAGACAACAGGCATGGCCACTATGGGTCTGTGTTTATCTTTTTCACCGGGTTTGGCACTTCTGGCAGCTTCATCACAGAAGTAGATAACGTGCCCATCAATATTTTCTACCAAGAGATCTCTAACCATAGCAACACTAGGTTCTACTTTAATTTGCTTAGGGGGTTTAGGTGCTCTAATATTACTCTTGCGAACCACGGATACGTCTCCAACGTATCGATAATTTATGAAGTATTCATGCCATATTCATCTATGTTTACAATACTTTTATATGGTTTGATGCACTTTATATGATTTATTTAGAACTAACCCAGACTGACGTTGTTTTCAGCAGAATTACCGTGGTGTTGTTTTTGTGCAGAAAATGAAAGTTTTCGGAATCGCCCGAAACTTTTTGCTGATTTTTTATGGACCAAATAAGCAATATTGGAGCGAAGAACCACCGGAGAGGAGCCACGAGGTGGGCACAACCCACCAGGGCGCGCCAGGGGGCCTAGGCGTGCCCTGGTGTCTTGTGCCCTCCTCGTGGCCCATCTTGGCGTGAAACCGACGCTCAAAAATCCTATAAATATAGAAACCATCAGAAATAACCCTAGACTCTCCGTTCCACCACCGCAACTCTCTGTATCGACGAAAAACCAATCTGGAGGCATTCCAGTACCCTGCTGGAGGGGGTAGATCATCTCCGGTGCCCTTTTTCATCATCCCGGCGGAGGCCATAACGAGGAGGCAGTAGTCCATCCTCGGGGCTGAGGGTATTTACCAGTAGCTATGTGTTCAATCTCTCTCTCTCTCTCGTGTTCTCGAGATGTCACGATCTTGATGTATCACGGGCTTTGTTAATATAGTTGAATCATATGGTGTGTTTCCCTTACTATCTTGTTGTGATGAATTGAATCTTTCCCTTTGAGATATCGTTATGTTTGATTGAATATTGTATTTGAGAACACTTGATATATGTATTGCATGTGGATACCCGTGGTGACAATGGGGTGTTCTATTGATTCACTTGATATATGTTTTGGTATTCAACTTGCGGATTCCCGCGGTGACATTGGGGTAATCTATGCATAGGGGTTGATACACGTTATTGTCCTACTTTATCCGATAGAAATCTTGGGGTACTCTTTGAGGTTCTTTGTGTTGGATTGAGTATTATGAATCTGAAATTGTTTGATGCGTATCGTATAA
This sequence comes from Elymus sibiricus, assembly GCA_039707655.1. Lineage (NCBI taxonomy): Eukaryota > Viridiplantae > Streptophyta > Magnoliopsida > Poales > Poaceae > Elymus > Elymus sibiricus. The sequence goes on along the minus strand of CM077675.1, from coordinate 370,078,093 downwards.
TTAACTCATGGATACTTGTGGTGACATTGGAGTATCTAGGTGACATTAGAGGTTGTTGATGCGTATCATATGGTGTTATTCTAGTACGAACTCTTAGATAGATTGATCGGAAAGGATAGCTTGGTGTTATCTTAGTACGAACTATTGGATAGATCGATCGGAAAGAATAACTTTAAGGTGGTTTCGTACCCTACAAACTGTAAGTGCATCTAGTGCCCCTTAGTGATTTTGGTGTATTGAAGACTTATAGGTTAAGGGACTAATGTGTGTGTGAGTGTACACATTCTCTATACGTCACTGAGGAGTTTGATATATATGAAGAATGTCGACCCCTAAAAATGAATGTCTTCAGCTGAAGACTTTGGTGAAGACTTTGGTATTTCCCTGAAGACTTTGAAGCTGAAGAATTCGGTGTGCCCTTGAAGATATTAACAAGGACTATGAAGCGTGAGGACTTTTGTTTTTATTGTTTCATTTCCTTTTCTTTGAGTCATAGGAAACACCGTACTGTTAAAGGGGGCTGAGGTAATACTAAGGAAAAATTTCCAACTGATGCTCAACTCAAAAGCCTCAACACAACCCAATCCTTCGAGTGAAGCCTTTGGAAATCTCTTATAGTTCAGTCAAGTTCTTCAGTGATAGAGACGATGTTCTTCTGGTCTCTAAGGAAATTGGTCTGACTGAGGAGTTAGGATTTCGCCAGTGCGAATTGCCTACGGTGAGGATTATGATAAGCCCTGAGGAATTTGACAATTCGAATTCCGACCGTTGCTGTGCTTTGCGCCAGCTGTCCAGATATTCTATCCACCTAACGGTCATATCATTGGGGGGCATTTATGTCTTATCATGTCGGGTTGCACCCTCGCTATAAATAGCCGCCCCCCACAACCACTAGCTGGTTGGCTGCTCAGAGAGAGATTGACACTTGTCATTTGAGAGCAACCCATTCCTCGAGGACTTTGAGAGAAAATCATTAGTGAGGAAAAACCCATAAACCCAAACCACCAAAACCCAAAGTGATTGAGCATCACTTAAGTGATTGTTCCTGTGTGGAACCGACGCTTTTTACCTTTCAAGACTGTGTATCTTCCAGACGGTTAGGCGTCATGGTCTAGAGCCTCCAGCAGTCAATTGTGGATCGCCGGGTGACCGAGTTTGTGAGGGTTTGGAAGTCTACCCTGAAGACTTACCATGAGTGTTGGGCGAGGACTGTGTGACCTTAGCTCAAGTAGAATACGGTAAGGACTGTGTGTCCTAGGGCTGTGTGTCCTTTGGTTTAATACCAAGTTGCTCCAAACTAGACATACGACTGTCACAACAGTTGGAACTGGGTCATCAAATCACTGTCTTCATCGAGTACCTGGTTCTATTTCCTCAACCCCTTATTTCCTCGAAGTATTTGCTGATGAATCTGATCGTTACTGTTTGAAGAATTTGACTGAAGACTTTCTCAATTTCCTCATCTCAAATTCTTCAGTCACTTTATCTTCAGCTTGCTTATCCTGGTCATGCTACTTATGCTCTGTGCATGCTTCATTTCATCATGATGACTATGTTACTGCTATGTTTCGCATGCACTTGAGTACTTATTCCGCTGCGAGTAGTTCATCACTTAGAAAATTCCTCATCTAGTAATTCCTCAGTGAAGAATTTGTAAAAATCGCCCATTCACCCCCCCTCTAGTCGATATAACGCACTTTCAATTGGTATCAGAGCAAGGTACTCCCTTGTTCTGTGTGATTTTGGTTTAACCACCTGGAGTTTTAGTTATGTCGACTGCAGGCATGATCAAGGTCTCAGCTGGGTGTCCTACCTTCAATGGGATGGACCACCCCTACTAGAAGAACAACATGCACATGCATCTTGAGGCAATTGACAACGATCTCTGGTATGTTGTGGAAAATGGTGTTCCTTTCGTCACTCCCACTATCAGCGCTGCTGATGTGAAGAGATTCAAGCAACTCGACTCTCAAGCGAAGAATATCATATGTGGCCATCTGAGCAAAGATCAGTATGGCAGAGTGAGTGCTTTGGAGACAGCTAAGCTTATCTGGGATAGGCTGTCCAAAGTCAATGAAGGCATTTCAACTCAACTTGACTCTCGAGTTGATGTTCTTCGCAATCTCTTCAACCGCTTCAAAAGACTCGACAACGAAAATGTTCAACAAACTTTCGATTGCCTCACTGATATCTCCAATGAGCTTTAGGCTCTTGGTGCCACTGACATCACCGACCATGAGGTGGTGAAGAAACTGCTGAGATCTCTTGATTGCTCATTCGATACACTTGCTTTGATGATCCAAGAATGTGGAGACTACAAGTCACTAGATCCTGCTGATATTCTTGAGAGACTCAACACTCATGAATTCCAACAAGCTGAGAAGAGCGACCTCTATGGGCCAAGTTATGGAAGATCTCGTGCTTTGAAGGCCAAGGCAATCTCCTCATCCGAAGATGAAGAATCTAATAGTAGCCTTGGTGATCCTGAAGAACTGAGTCAGGAGCTAGCAATGCTCGTGAGGAAATTCCAGAAGTTCTCAAGGAGTGGCCTGAAGAACTCAGAATCTTCATCAAGCGATTACAAGAAGAGAACTTGTCACAAATGCAAGAAATCTAGCCACTATATTGCTGATTGTCCTCTCTGGGAAAAAGAATCAAAGAAGAAAAAAATACAAGGATGATAGTTCTGATGACTCGAAGAAAAAGAAGAAATCGTCAAAGTCCTCAAAGTCCGCATCTTCAAAGTCCTCATCGCACAGGAAGAACAGCTTAAGGAAGGCTCGGGCACTTATTGGCAAGGAAATGGATTCTGAAGAATCTGAGGAAGCAGAAGAATCTGAAGTGGAGTCTGAGTCTGGTGTGGCGAGCCTAGCTCTCGCTACTGCTTTCGTCAGCAAGTCCATCTTCAACGATGAAGAAAATGGCAACTCCAATGACTCTGACGTCAGCAACGACGACTATGCTCCCACCTATTGCTTCATGGCAAAAGGTGCCAAGGTACTCAAACACCATTCCTCCTCTGAATCAAGTGATGGTGAATCTGAGGATTACATGAATCCCCGCTATTCAAAACTTGCTAATATTGCTACTAAACAACAAAGTGCCATTGAAAAGCTTAAGAAACTGCTAGACAAAAGCGATGCCTGTTGAATGAGGAAATGGATCGCACTCAAACTCCGACTGAAGGACTTCAAAGTCTTCAGTCCAAGTTTGATAACCTTCAAAGTCATCATGAGGCTCTCTTAGTCGATCATGAGAAGCTTTCTTATGAATTTCTTCAAAGAAAGCAAGATCTTGAGAAACTAAGGGTGTCTCATAAAGATCTTCAAAGGGACAACGATTCTTTGCTTGCTCAACAGATCAATACTTCTCAGGAAGATTTTGTTCCACCTTGCTTGAAATGCATCGAACGTGAAACTGCTCGTTCTTCACCTGAAAGTTCAAATGCTTCTATCGCTGCAAATTCTTCAACTATTTCTGTGGTCACAAATTCCTCATTTGAGGATACCATAAGTATCACTGACGACAATGCAGGGTTGAAGGAATTGTATGTGACAGGCATATACAAAAGCCTCAAAGGGCATCAAACCCTTTGTGATGTGCTTAAAAAGCAGATTCTGAACAGGAACCCTAGGAAAGAGGGTATTGCTTTTGAGAGGAAACTCAATGCTGATGGATCTTACTGGAAACCTGAGCAGTACCCCAAAACCTCATGGGTTACTGCAAAAGGACCTCCTGTAGATCCATCCACTTTATCTGGCTTTACTTATGAATCTTCATATTCCTCTGACGAGTCCATTGACTCCAACTATAAATTGTTCAAAAATCAGAATGGTGAAGTATTTGACAGATATGTTGGTACTAACTGCAGGAACGGTCCTCCAATGAAGAAAATCTGGGTCCCCAAAAGGTACCTTTAAAATCTTCAAGTGAATGTAATCATGACACCACCAATGAAGAACAGGAACCCCAGATCAAATTCTTCAGTTGGACCAAAGTCTTCACAAGGACCAAAGTCCTCACATGGACCAAATTCCTCATATGGTCAAAAATCATATCATTCTCGTGCTAATGCTTCTGTTTCGCAGGCAAAATCTAAGGATCATGAATATGCTCATTATTCTTCAAATCATTATGTTCATAAGTCCTCAAAGAATTTCTCTGCTTATTCATATGAGTACTCTAACCCCCATCCTGTGAAACGAAGTGCACTTGCTTCTATGCCACCCTTCTCATACGGAGCTCGCAGAATGATGAACTCTTTGCCACCCCTCCAGATGTGGGTGGTGAAGAAATCGAACTAATCTCTTATGTAGGGTCAGGTCTCCAGACGAACTTGAACGTCTGATGAATTTGCTGGAGACCTGAAGAAATGCTTGAAAGGACGCAAGCTAGTCACGAAGAAATGAATCATTCATTTCTCATGTCCTCATATTACTTTGCTTACTATTATATGTGATGAAATTCAATCTGATGAATTTGATGTCATATTCTTCACTCTGAAGCATATGCGTTCGTAAGCTGTACTAATTCATCTGCAGGATGAAACACCCAAAGCAACTGAGTGGGTCCTCGACAGTGGATGCACCAACCACATGACTGGTGACAAGAACCTATTGATGAACATTCCACTGGCCCCTTCACATCTGAAGCATATCACCTACGCTGACAAAGGAAAAAGCAAGGTATTGGGTCTAGGTAAGGTTGCTATCTCGAAGGATTGACACATGGATAAAGTAATGCTTGTCGAATCCCTTGGATTCAACCTCATGTCTGTCTTAATGCTTTGTGATCTTGGCATGGTTGTCATCTTTGGAAAATACCGTTGTGTTGTCATCATGGAATCTGACAAATCCAAAGTCTTTGAAGGCTTTATGAGAGGACACTTGTATATTGTTGATTTCTCTACAGGTCCACAGCCGGCCACATGTCTACTTGCAAAAATTTCAGAAGGCTGGTTATGGCATCGACGACTTGGACACGCTGGCATGAGGAACTTGTACACGCTCGTGAAGAAAAAGCACGTCATTGGTATTGAGGGTGTCAAATTCCCCAAGGATCGCTTGTGTGGGGCTTGTGAGTATGGAAAGATGACCAGATCCAAGCATCCATCCAAGACCATTATGACTACCACTTGTCCTTTTGAATTGCTTCATATGGATCTCTTTGGTCCCACTCACTATGACACACTAACGAATACTCCATGCTTATATGGTTTTGTCATTGTTGATGATTTCTCTCGCTATACTTGGGTGCATATTATCCTGTACAAATCTGAAGTGCAGAATGTCTTCAGACGATTTTCTTCAAGGGCCTCGACAAATTTTGGCGTCAAGATCAAGCATATCAGGAGTGATAATGGGACTGAGTTCAAGAACACTGGTCTTGATGATTATCTTGATGAACTTGGTATTACTCATGAGCTATCTACCCCTTATACTCCTCAGCAGAATGGCGCTGTGGAGCGGAAGAATAGGACTCTTGTTGAGATGGCTCGCACCATGCTTGATGAATACAAGACCCCTCGTCGCTTCTGGCCTGAGGCAATCAACATTGCTTGCCACATCATCAACAGGGTATATCTTCACAAATTCCTCAACAAGACTTCATATGAACTCCTCACTGACAAGAAACCCAATGTGAGTTATTTCAAAGTCTTCGGTGCTAAATGCTGGATTAGAGACCCTCACCACAGCTCCAAATTTGCACTGAAAGCACATGAAGGTTTTATGCTGGGTTACGGAAAGGACTCGCACACCTACATAGTCTTCAACACCTATCACAACAAGGTTGTTGAAACTGTAGATGTGCGGTTCGATAAAACTAACGGCTCGCAAAGAGAGCACCTACCTCCTGTGCTGGATGAAATGCCTCCTGAGGAATCCATTAGGTTCTAGGCCACAGAAGACGTGATCCCTACTGAAGAACAACTACTCTCTGAAGAAGTTGTGCCAACCGTTGAAGATATTCATGCTGATACACCTGAAAAAAATGGCACTGAAGAAACTGCTCATCCTCAGCAAAGTCATCAACCTGCTCATCCACGACTCGCAAATGAAGTGCAGATCGAGAAAATCCTCGACGACATCAATGCACCAGCTCCCCTCACGCGCTCAAAAGCCTCTCATTTGTCTAACTTTTGTGGGCACTTTGCTTTTGTCTCTATCACAGAGCCCACCAAAGTTGATGAAGCATTCTTGGAGCCTGAGTGGATTCAAGCCATGCAAGAGGAATTGCATCAATTCAAGCTCAACAACATGTGGGAACTCGTCAAACGCCCAGATCCTCGCAAGCACAATGTCATAGGTACCAAGTGGATCTACCGCAACAAACAAGATGAACTTGGTCAGGTAGTGAGGAATAAGGCCCGTCTTGTGGCACAGGGCTACACATAGGTTGAGGGAATTGACTTTGATGAAACTTTTGCACCTGTTGCTAGACTTGAAGCTATTTGCATATTTCTTGCTTATGCTAACCATCACAATATCATCTTATATCAAATGGATGTGAAAAGTGCATTCCTCAATGGTAAGCTTGAGGAAGAAGTATATGTTGCTCAACCCCCAGGTTTTGAAGATCGTAAGTATCCGGACAAAGTCTTTAGACTCAACAAGGCTCTCTATGGCCTCAAGCAAGCCCCTCGGGCGTGGTATGACACACTGAAGGAATTCCTCAAGAAGAAAGGCTTCAAACCCGGTTCACTTGACCCAACTCTTCTCACAAAATCATATGATGATGAATTGTTTGTGTGCCAAATATATGTGTACGATATTATCTTTGGATGTACTGACAAATATTACAGTGACGAATTTGCCTATATGATGAGTGAAGAATATCAAATGTCTATGATGGGAGAGCTCAAATTCTTCTTAGGGCTTCAAAATCATCAAAAACGCATTGGCATCTTCATCTCTCAAGAGAAATACCTCAAGGATGTCCTGTAGAAATTCAGCATGCAGGATTGCAAAGGCATCAAGATTCCTATGCCCACATCGGCTCAACTCTACACTGAAGAAAGTGGTAAAGATTTCGATTAGAAGGTATATCGCTCCATGATTGGTTCTTTATTGTACCTATGTGCATCTAGGCCAGATATTATGCTTAGTGTTTGCATGTGTGCCCGATTTCAAGCAAAATCGAAGGAATCACACCATAAGGCTGTGAAACATATTCTTCGATATCTAGCTCACACACCAACACTAGGGTTATGGTACCCCAAGGGCTCATATCTTGACCTTATTGGATATTCTGATTCTGATTATGTTGGTGATTGTGTGGACCGCAAGTCAACATCAGGGACATGTCATTTCCTCGGACGATCCTTAGTCTGTTGGTCCTCGAAGAAGCAGAACTGCGTGTCACTATCTATTGCTGAAGCTGAGTACATTGCCGCTGGTTCTTGCTGTGCTCAATTGCTATGGATGAAGCAAACCCTCAAGGACTACGGCATCAATGTGAAGAATGTCCCTCTCTACCGCGACAACGAGAGTGCCATCAAGATTGCTTACAACCCAGTTCAGCACTCAAAGACCAAGCACATCCAGATTCGTCATCATTTTCTTCGTGACCATGTGATGAAGGGCGATATCTTCCTCGACCACATGAAGACTGAAGAATAACTGGCTGATATCTTCACAAAGCCCTTGGATGAGAAGAGATTTTGCAAGTTGTGGTGTGAGCTAAATATCTTAGAATCTTCGAATGTTCTACGAAAGGACACACATCCTAACACTTATGCAAAATTGATGACTTTGATGTGCAACACACGAAGTAACGTTTTTCTTCAATCAATGAATACTAACTCTCTAAGTGTGAAGAAATTAATGAAGAATTTGATTCTCAGACCCCCTACGACAATTGTACGCGGTGTCTGAAATCATCATTCTTATACGGTGTGTAACGCCACCAACAACAGTTGATATTCTTCAAGTTTGAGTTTTTCCACATTTTGCAAATTCTTCAAAAATTTCAAATTATTCAAATTTGCAAATTCCTCAAAATTTCCAATTCTTCAAATCTTTTCAACTGATGTTCCTCACATGACCTTTTCTTCATTGACTATATATATATATATATATATATATATATATATATATGTATAGAGAGAGAGAGAGAGAGAGAGGGAGTTTCTCAATTTCCTCAACAGCATTCACTTATAGCTATTTCTTCAAGTTGATTTTCTTCTAAGTGAATGTGATCGGACCCGTTCCCCCTCTATGCTAAACTCAACCAGACTGTTCACAAATTCTTCATATGCGTTCTATTTGAAACCCGTTCAAAGTCTTCACTGAGTCCTGGTCAGCTGAAGAATTTGCGAACAAAACTTTAAAATGTTCAATCTCAATTTTTCAGCGATTGCCACTCAAACCGTTCCGATTCCCATGACTAGATAACCCACGATCCCCCACTATCTCCACTACACATTACATGGGTGACACATGTCGCGTGGATAGCAAGGGTCAGGGGTATACTAGTCCAAAATCTTCGGACCAGTTGGTTTTTACCGCCGCTATAAATACCCCCTCCCTTCCTCTAGCTCGGGTTACTCCTCACTCCCATCTCTCCCGAGCTCCAGACCTAGCGCTGCCGCTAATCTCATCATCGCCGGAGAGGAAGAGCTTCACTGCCTCGACCTCGCCGTCGTCGTACTCGCATCGGCCATGGAAGTCTTCACCCCGCCGCCGTTGTAGCTGTCTCCCTCAGCCAAGCTAGGGCGTGGGAGATCTGGATAGACGAACTCCTCCACTTCACCTCTCTATTCACCATGTTCTTCATCAGTGGTAAATAAAAGTCAATTTTATTATTGTTTTTTATCCATATTTTTTTTCAACGTCTTCAAAAGATGTTTATTCTTCAGCTATCCATCTCTTAAGCACCAAACAAACTCATTCTCTTGATTTATTTCGCTAAGTCATGATTTTCTTCAAGATTCCTCAATTGTGTAGATCTTCAAATCTATACAACTCTTGGACCTAAGTCAAGAACACTTAGTGAAATTCTTCAAATCATCTATGGTCAAATTCCTCAAACTTGATACTTTTGCAAAAAATTCTGAGAACACATATGACCTCTTCAAATTCTTCGCACCTATACTCTATTCACAGGTACAAATGTCAGCTGATGAATCTCTAGGTTCTCATCAACTTAACTCATTTGCAGCGTTCCTTGAAGAAAAGTTGCACACTTCCTCAGAATCCTCAAAAGTTCAAATTCCTCAGTTGAAGAAAATGGCTGATGGGAAAAGGCCTCAGAAAGGAGGAAAGAAACCTGAAGTGCAAACTACGTTTGAGATACCTGATGATTTGTATGAGGAATATTGCACACCTGATGAAGAAACTCATGGCAAAGAAACTCAAAAGCAGTGAAAGATCCGTATACAGAAAATTGAGAGGAGATGGGCACGAGAATGGAGAGAATATCGATATGTCACTCCCAAATATATGAAGAAATTTGTTGTTAAACCCCCGTGCAACAGGCCACCTTTGGCTCAAGGCCAACGTGCTGATCCCACCAGTCTCAAAACTGGTGAAGACTTTCCACATGAATGGGAAAGGCATCAAGCCAAGCTGGCAAAAAAGGCAAAAGAGGCTGTGAAGAAATTTAATGAAGACTCTGCTGCTGCTGCTGCCGGAGCCTCTGCTAGTGCACCTGCTCCGAAGAAATCTGTGGTGAAGAAATCTGCTGTGAAGCAAAAATCCTCAGCACCAAAGTCCTCAGCTCCAAGTTCCTCACAGCAAATGCCTCAGGCAAAATCTTCAAGGGCTCCTGCAATGTCCTCAGTGGCTGCACAATCCTCAACCGCAGCTGCCAAGTCCTCAACTCCAGTGTACCTTGCAACATGTCAGAGGACTGATGGTTTTTCAATTGCTTCAGGGGCGTCTACAACTTCATCAGCCCAAGCACATTCATCAAGCAGTCCCACTTTACTAAAAATGAAAGCTACTGCTAGAACCGGCAGGAGGCCAAGTCCTCATCAGAAGAAAGTGATCTTCCAAGTCCCCTCAGACACTGAGGATGATGAAGCTAATGACGATGAACTTGCTGCAATCGTCAGAAACAAACAAGAGAGAGTGGCTCAGGCAAAGGGCACCCAAATTCCTCTCATGCTGGATCCAAGGACTGTGCTGGATTTCATTGACATATGGCACAATGATCGAAACACTCCAATTAATGACTTGAAACTTCCTCCTGGTCTGAGTCATGTCCTCACCGCATTCATTGGTGAAGAAAAGTGGAAGTTTGAGAAGGCCAGAAAGGCAAAGAAGGCTCATTACAAGAAAGAGCGCTTCATGAAGAACAACGTTCTAAATCTGACGCCTGACCAACTAGTCTCTGTCCAAAAGGACATCAAAGGCCTCAGCGATGAGTTTGACAGGTACTATACTGATTGGAAAGGTGCCAAGGTTCGTTTTGTCAACATTGCGGACAAAGTCATCAAGGACCACTACTCAAGGGTTGCAGCCAGATCGCAACCACAAATTCCTCAGGCTAGCTCCTCTGCTCAGCCTGCTGAAGAAACTGCAAGTGCAGCTGAAGAAATTCATGTTGCTGAAGAAATTCCCAGGGCAACTCCCAATGTTTCGCCTGAAGAAATTGAGAGGCCTGCTGAAGAAACTGCTGCGCCTGAAGAAACTGCAAGGGCGACTGCATTAGTCGTGCCTGAAGAAACTGCTCTATCTTCACCCAATGCTCCCCCAGCAAAATCATCAAGGGTGAAGACAGTCTCACTTCCTTCTGCATCAGAAGCGAAGAAGACCAAGGCTGCGGAAAAGGCAGCTGCTCTGAAAAGGAAAACATCACCATCTGCAGATTCCTCAACTGCAAAGAAATTGAAGACTTTGCCAAGTTCTTCAACCAAACTAATTGATGCTATTCCTATCTCATCTGTCCCAGCCTATGAAATAGTCCCATTTGGTGAAGACTACGTCATCCCAAGTGATGAAGATGAAGACAATCACTCTGCTGCTTCCTCAGAGCAGATTGATGAAGAAATTGAGGTGGATGCATTTGTTTCAACCCCTCTCGTGTCATCACCCCAGCCTCAGTTGACTGCTGAAGAGGCCGCTGTCGAAGAAATGGATTAGGATGTGGACATTGGATCTACCACTCCAGACATCGATGAATTTTGGGAAGCAGCACACCCAAATTCACCAATGGCCACTCCTATTACAAAGATTCCTCAATCCCCTGCGCAAACTGAAGAAATTCAAACAGGGCCTGATGGTCTATCCACTCCCCTCATGACTGTTCCTGAAGAAACTCTAGCTGCATCAGCTCAAGAAATTCCTGTCCTGAATGTGCCTGAGGAGACTTCTGCACATGTTCCTCACTCTGAAGAAACTGCTGTTATGCCTAAGGAGATCGTGGATCTCTTCAAGCCAAATCTTCAACCTAAGCCCAAGCTGCCGTTCAAAGGCTCAAAGCGCCCCAAATTTATCAAGGCGAATTTCTTCAATGAACACATATTCTTCACTGGATCAAATCCTTATGACTCAGCAAGAGTTGGTCGCTCACGGCTCTGGACTCCTTCTCAGATGAACTTCTATGCTGCAGTGCTGTTTGACAAGGACAAAGTCTTCTAGCATCATCAAATTCCTCATGTGGATATGGAATCCATCCCATGCTTCACTACAGTGCTCACAGTTCTTCATGATGTTGGACTTCTTCCGTTCTGTGCTGATGTCTATGATTGGAATGAAGAGCTAATTTCTGTTGAAGCTTCTGATATCAACACATGGATTCTGGATTGGATGTCTGGAAACACACACTACACTGCTCCAGCTACCGAATTGCTTCACTGTGTCTTGATTCCAATTCCTTCAGAAGGAGCAAGATGCATCTATGATGAACCTGAACTGCCAAACCACATGATGCAAGTGCTAAGGACGCCTTTGGCGCCAGGAATACCTCCAAGGACCACCTTCTTAGTGAAGGATTTGTTGTATGTGCCTAGGACAATCTATAGAATATTGACCAAAACCCTCAGTCCTATCAAAGGCCACAACTCTGAAGAAGAAGAAGTTGTAGGCATCATGAAGAATTTGCTGTTCAACATCATTCATGGGATTCCCATAAATTATTACGATTTCTTCATGAGGACTTTGGCCAATATAGCTGTCTCACCATTAGAGTTGAAGCCTTATGCTCCCTGGATCATGAAATTCATCAGATCAAGGTCTTCAATTCCTTTCAAGGCTGATTTTTAGAATCACTTCAGTTTCATGCCTCCAATTGAAGTCCTCAAGAAGACATTTTCTTCAGTTGAAGGAAAAGGCAAGGCTGTAATTGATGAAGGCACTCATCCATTGGATGGACAATTTCGTAAGGCTGCATCTTACTCCACCAATGATGACTCTGCCACACAAGATTCTGCTGCAAAAGCCTCAGCTCAAAAACCTCAAGCTACTGCCCCTCATGTGATGACTGATCGTGAGCTTCTTCTAAGTCTTCATCAGAAGGTTGATCATAATCACAAGTGGGTCAAACGTCAGTTCAAGTCAATTCTTCAGAACATGACTGTGACGCAGAATTCAGTGAGGAAAAATCATTACTATGAGCATGAAATCTTTGGCCGCTCATGGGCCATTCTATCTCATTTCAAAACACCTGAAGAACTTGTAGAGATGGGATTTCAACAAGATTTTGACTGGTCAATTCCTCCAAAGAAGAAGTGGAAGAAAGTTTAAGTTCCTCAGCTGGTGACTAGCTCATATTCTTCATCGCGTGCAACGGATGAAGCTGAGGACATTGACGACACTGCTGCAGGCCCTACCCCACCAACCGACCCCGACAACGCTGGTGCTCCTCCACCACCTTCAAGATGAAATTCTTCAGGGGCGTTAGTCCTCACTTTCGTCCCTTTTTGTCACTTGATGACAAAGGGGGAGAAATTTGAGTTAGTCTTCAAGCGGGTCTCTCTATATGGGCTATTTTTGTTTAAGTAACAACTCTCGCTCTTTTGAAGTGTTTGTTGATTGAGTTGTAAACTTAAGTCGGATGGTGGTCTGATACTTTTGAACTCCTTTCTGCATGCTTATTTCCTCAAGTATCTTAATGCACGCATGCTGAATTTGCTCAGACCCCATTTTTCATCATGCATTTCAATTTCCTCATAATATATTTAAAATGTGTGTATGGATTACAAGATATAGGGGGAGATCTCCAAGATTTTATCCTGTCATGTACATTTGAAGTCCAAAGAAAATTCCTCAAATATGCACATCTTCAAGGGGAGTTCCTCTATATCTTGCAATAAAATTCCTCAAACTCAGTACTTACACTTCATATGTTTATCCCCGTTGAAAACTTAACCTATTTGTCATCAATCACCAAAAAGGGGGAGATTGTAAGTGCATCTAGTGCCCCTTAGTGATTTTGGTGTATTGAAGACTTATAGGTTAAGGGACTAATGTGGGTGTGAGTGTACACAGGCTCTATAAGTCACTGATGAGTTTGATATATACGAAGAATGTCGACCCTTAAAAATGAATGTCTTCAGCTGAAGACTTTGGTGAAGACTTTGGTATTTCCCTGAAGACTTTGAAGCTGAAGAATTCGGTGTGACCTTGAAGATATTAACGAGGACTATGAAGCGTGAAGACTTTTGTTTTTATTGTTTCATTTCCTTTTCTTTGAGTCATAGGAAACACCGTACTGTTAAAGGGGGCCGAGGTAATACTAAGGAACAATTTTCAACTGATGTTCAACTCAAAAGCCTCAACACAACCCAATCCTTCGAGTGAAGCCTTTGGAAATCTCTTACAGTTCAGTCAAGTTCTTCAGTGACAGGGACGATGTTCTTCTGGTCTCTGAGGAAATTGGTCTGACTGAGGAGTTAGGATTTCGCCAGTGCGAATTGCGTACGGTGAGGATTATGATAAGCCCTGAGGAATTTGACAGTTCAAATTCCGACCGTTGCCGTGCTTTGCGCCAGCTGTCCAGATATTCTATCCACCTAACGGGCATATCATTGGGGGGCATTTATGTCTTATCATGTCGGGTTGCACCCTCGCTATAAATAGCCGCCCCCCACAACCACTAGCTGGTTGGCTGCTCAGAGAGAGATTGACACTTGTCATTTGAGAGCAACCCATTCCTCGAGGACTTTGAGAGAAAATCATCAGTGAGGAAAAACCCATAAACCCAAACCACCAAAACCCAAAGTGATTGAGCATCACTAAAGAGATTGTTCCTATGTGGAACCGAAACTTTTTACCTTTGAAGACTGTGTATCTTCCAGACGGTTAGGCGTCATGGTCTAGAGCATCCAGCAGTCAATTGTGGATCGCCAGGTGACCGAGTTTGTGAGGGTTTGGAAGTCTACCCTGAAGACTTACCACGAGTGTTGGGCGAGGACTGTGTGACCTTAGCTCAAGGAGAATACGGTAGGGACTGTGTGTCCTTGGTTTAAATACCAAGCCGCTCCGAACCAGACGTACGACTGTCATAGCAGCTGGAACTAGGTCCTCAAATCACTGTCTTCATCGAGTACCTGGTTCTATTTCCTCAACCCCTTATTTCCTCGAAGTATTTGCTGATGAATCTGATCATTACTGTTTGAAGAATTTGACTGAAGACTTTCTTAATTTCCTCATCTCAAATTCTTCAGTTACTTTATCTTCAGCCTGCTTATCATGTTCACGCTACTTATGCTCTGTGCATGCTTCATTTCATCATGATGACTATGTTACTGCTATGTTTCGCATGCACTTGAGTACTTATTCCGCTGCGAGTAGTTCGTCACTTAGCAAATTCCTCATCTAGTAATTCCTTAGTGACGAATTTGTAAAAATCGCCTATTCACCCTCCCTCTAGTCGATATAACGCACTTTCACAAACAATTTCTTCTTATGTTCTCCACCAGATAAGAACTTTCGAGTGATTCTTCGTTGCACGTTGAGGGATGGTTATGTGATGCAATTATATTAGCATTGTTGAGAAACTGCACTAGCGAAAGTACGGACCCTAGGCCTTGTTTTCAAGCATTGCAATACCGTTTGTGCTCACTTTTGTTACTTGCTACCTTGCTGTTTTATATTTTCAGATTACAAAAACCTATATCTACCATCCATATTGCACTTGTATCACCATCTCTTCGCCGAACTAGTGCACCTATACAATTTGCCATTGTATTGGGTGTGTTGGGGACACAAGAGATTTCTTGTATTTGATTGCAGGGTTGTTTGAGAGAGACCATCTTCATCCTACACCTCTCCCGGATTGATAAACCTTAGGTCATCCAGTTGAGGGAAAATTGCTACTATCCTACAAAATTCTACGCTTGGAGGCCCAACAAAGTCTACAAGAATAAAGTTGCATAGTAGACATCAAGCTCTTTTCTGGCGCCGTTGCCGGGGAGGTGAGTGCTTGAAGGTATATCTTTAGATCTTGCAATTTAATATTTTAGTTTCTTTTTTTTATCACTAGTTTGGTTTTATAAAAGAAAACTACAAAAAAAATGGAGTTTAGGTTGCATCATTTGTATCGTCTTTATAATGTCTTTCGTGAAAATAAGGATTCAGAAAATTGTGCTCAATTGGTAGAGGAAGAAATTATGAAAATACTTAATGAGAATTCCTTGAATGATGATCATGATTGCAATGTTGCTAGTATGAATTCTATGAATATCCATGATGCTAATGATATGCAAAGCCACAAGCTTGGGGATGCTATGTTTGATGAAGAAGATATTTTTAATCCCCCAAGTTTTGATGAGCAAATTTATTATGATGATGACATGCCTCCTATCTATGATGATTATGATGATGACATGTATGCTATAAGGAGTGATAGTAACCATGAAACTTGTCATCATGATTTTAATGTTGAATGTGGTTATGTCAATCAAGTGTCTTATGATAGTTATTTTGTTGAGTTTGCTCCCACTACTATGAATGGGAAGAAATATGCTTATGTGGAGAGTAGCGAACATTCTATGCTTGTGCATCATGAAAAGAATGATTTATGTGATAGTTATATTATTGAATTCCTTCATGATGCTGCTGAAATTTATTATGAGGGAGGAACATATGGTTGTAGGAATTGCAATAATATCAAGTTTCCTCTCTATGTGTTCAAAGTTTTGATGTTATGCTTGTTCTGCCTTCCTATGCTAGTGGATTCTTGCTCCCATAAATTGTTTGCTCACAAAATCCCTATGCATAGGAAGTGGGTTAGACTTAAATGTTCTTGTCATGTGATTCATGATGCTCCGTTGCATGTTCCAATTACTACTTTTTACGTGAGCATCATTGAAATCATCATGCCTAGCTAAAAGGCTTTAAAGAAAAGCGCTTGTTGGGAGACAACCCAACACTTATACTCTCTGTTATGATGTGTTCACATGATTAAGATACTGTAGTAATAATGTTTTGTGTCTTTTATTTCAATAAAGTGCCAAGTAAAGCCTTTGGGATGACTCACAAGATGAGTAGAATTGATGCTGAACCAAAACATAAACTTTTGAATCCAGTACAGGAATTTTTATTTTTTTACTGGAGCGTGATAATGATCTGAAATTTTTACACAGTCTTCATATACAAATTCTTAAGGTTGTCCTAATTTTTCAGAATTTTTAGAGACAGGGAAGTATGTCTATACTACAGATCTTCACAGGCTGTTCTGTTTTTGACAGATTCTGTTTTGCATGCATAGTTTGCTTGTTTTAGTGTTTCCACAGCTTATATTTAGTGGTATAAATTATGGGAATGATAGAATACAGTAGGTATCATGTGGGAACAATTATGAATCTTGTCTTGACAGTACCTAAGTGAATGATTTATCTTTATTACACTAACCCTTCTCACGAAGTTCCGTTAATTTTTGTGTGATTGAAGTTTTCAAGTTTTGGGTGAGACACCGATATGAGGAGAATAAGGAGTGACAAGAACCTAATATTGGGGATTTCCAAGGCACCCCAAGGTAATATCCAAGGAAGACTCAAGCGCCTAAGCTTGGGGATGCCCCTGAAGGCATCCCCTTTTTCGTCTCCAACATTATCGGCATATCTTACTTAGAGCTATATTTTTATTCGTCACATAATATGTGCTTTTCTTGGATCATCATTATATTTTGTTGTTTTCTGTTATGTGTTATTTATAATCTTGTTTTCAATAAAAAGTTCCAAGAATTGCCTTAGGATGATTGCATTGCATGTTTTGATGTGTGCTGTGTAAAAACAGAAACTTTTGCTGTAGTGTTTGAATTTTCATATTTTACAGTAATGTGGAAAGTTTCTGAAATTTTTGCATAGTGTTGTAATATAAATTATTTAGCATGTCCTAAATTTTCATAATTTTTTGAGTTACAGAAGTATACTGTTTTCATAAATTTCTACAGACTGTTCTGTTTGGACAGATTGCTGTCATAGTTTTGTTATCTACTTATCCTATAGTTTCCATAGCCTATATTGGTAGATATAAATTGTGGAAACGATAGTAAATAGTAGATGATGTTTGGAAATTATTATGCAACTTGTCTTGGCAGTACAAGAAGTGTTGATTTTTCTTATGTGTACTAACCTATCTCATGAGTTCCTTTTGAGTTGTGTGTGGATGAAGTTTTTGAGATCTAGGTGAAACCGGGATATGAGAGGATTGAACGAGATACAAAAGCTCAAGCTTGGGGATTCCCAAGGCACCCCAAGTAAATATTTCAAGAAGTCTCAAGCATCTAAGCTTGGGGATGCTACGCATCCCACCTCTCTTCGTCAACTATCGGTTAGCCTATGTTGAGCCTAAATTTTTATTCATTCACTTGATATGTGCTATTCTTGGAATGAATTTTTATTTAGTTTGCTGTTTGAATAAGATACTCAGATCTGAAAATCTTTATTGAGAGAGAGAGAGTCCTCACATAGCTACTTTATTGTTTGACTACTCATTGATCTTCACTTATATCTTTTGAGAGTAGTTTAATGTTTACTCTTGTGATTCACTTATATCCTATGAGTAAATTGTGAATGAATTGAATATCATAAATATGAAATTATCAATGTGCTTTATGCTTAGTAGTAGCTTCACATCTGGTTTATAAAGTAAAATCTATTGAAGTTTGACAATCACAATATTGGTCATACAAGCAATTCTTGAATGATTATTATAAGGAAGAGAACTTTCACATACAAATATATTATCTTGGACATCTTCTATGATTGAGAATACCCATTAATTATTTTCAAACTTGAGAAAATTAGTTGAAGTTGGACAAGGAAGACAACGTAATGAGTTATGGTTGTGTATATTTGCATAGAAGTTATATTGTTATGGATCCTCCAACCTGTGGTGCTTGTTTAGAACCTTTTGCTAGCCAACACTTCGTACTAAGTAGAGATACTACTTGTGCATCCAAATCCTTGAGCCAAGTTTCTTCCATAAGAGTCCACCATACCTACCTATATATGGTATTTCACTGCCATTCCAAGTAAATTTGCATGTGCCACCTCTAAACATTCAAATAAACATCTGTTTTGTGTGCCTGGACCGCTCATGGAGCGATGGGGGGTGGTCAGTATCTTCCATGTTAAGCGGGTTATTCTCATGATGAGTGTTTATTCACTCGTCCTTGCACGAGAGGGGCGGTAATAGGGATTCCCAGTCCCGAAATAAATAAAAATGCAAATAATTAAACAAAACTCCCCCAGGAATGTTGTTGGTATGGACGGTACCCGTGGATTCGGCTAGCCGTGGAGTGTGTTTGTTGGTGGAGGGGGAGTAAACCTTTCTTTTACCGCTTGGGAACCGTCGCTGATGTGTTTAACATGGAATATATTGATAACTCTTGGTCGTAACATTGACAGGAAGGGTGCACCTCCCAAAATTATATCTATCTATGTTTTTAAACAATGAGCTCTGGCACCTTTGCAAATCCCTGCTTCCCTCTGCGAAGGGACAATCTATTTACTATTCATGTTGAGTCAACTTCTTATTCCAACCTTAATCTATTAGTTGGCAAGCATCATGTGGCGGGGAAAGATCCAAACATATATATCCAGTCAAATATATCTGATCGTGATTTATTATTGTTGACAATTATCTCTATGATAAATGAGTTGGGAGGCGAAACATTAAGCCCCTATCTTTCTCTGTGTTCGATGGATGCCATTTGTTATAAAAATATGCTTTGCGTACTAGCAATCATAGAAGACTATATGATGATTGAGTATGTGGAGCTCTTACTTAGAATTTGTTGAGAATAAGTTGAATTGCAATTGTTTGGTGACAAAGAACATAGGTTGTTTAGTTTCAAGAGAATTCATTGTTTGAACCATAACATGTGAATTGGTTGCTACTTTATCATGATGAGTTTTATGATAAAGAGTTGCCGTTATGATGCTAGGAAAAGTGCTTGAAATTATCATTGATCAAACTTATGCACTATGCTAGTACTCATACTTCATAAATTATTTCTTTTATCATTTACCTACTCGAGGACGAGTAGGAATTAAGCTTGGGGATGCTGATACGTCTCCAACGTATCGATAATTTATGAAGTATTCATGCCATATTCATCTATGTTTACAATACTTTTATATGGTTTGATGCACTTTATATGATTTATTTAGAACTAACCCGGACTGACGTTGTTTTCAGCAGAATTACCGTGGTGGTGTTGTTGTGCAGAAAATGACAGTTCTCGGAATCACCCAAAACTTTTCGGTGATTTTTTATGCACCAAGTAAGCAATATTGGAGCGAAGAACCACCAGAGAGGAGCCACAAGGTGGGCACTACCCACCAGGGCGCACAAGAGGGCCCAGGCGCGCCCTGGTGTCTTGTGCCCTCCTCGTGGCCCATCTTTGCGTGAAACCGACGCCCAAAAATCCTATAAATATAGAAACCATCAGAAATAACCCTAGACTCTCCGCTCCGCCGCCGCAACTCTCTTTATCTATGAAAAACCAATCTGGAGGCATTCCAGTACCCTACCGGAGGGGGTAGATCATCTTCGGTGGCCATCTTCATCATCCCGGCGAAGGCCATGACGAGGAGGGAGTAGTCCACCCTCGGGGCTGAGGGTATGTACCAGTAGCTATGTGTTCAATCTCTCTCTCTCTCATGTTCTCGAGATGTCACGATCTTGATGTATCACGGGCTTTGTTAATATAGTTGGATCATATGGTGTGTTTCCCTTACTATCTTGTTGTGATGAATTGAATCTTTCCCTTTGAGATATCGTTATGTTGCATTGAATATTGGATTTGAGAACACTTGATATATGTATTGCATGTGGATACCCGTGATGACAATGGGGTGTTCTATTGATTCACTTGATATATGTTTTGGTACTCAACTTGCGGATTCCCGCGGTGACATTGGGGTAATCTATGTATATGGGTTGATACACGTTATTGTCCTACTTTCTCCGATAGAAATCTTGGGGGTACTCTTTGAGGTTCTTTGTGTTGGATTGAGTATTATGAATCTGAAATTGTTTGATGCGTATCGTATAATTAACTCATGGACACTTGTGGTGACATTGGAGTAACTAGGTGACATTAGAGTTGGTTGATGCATATCATATGGTGTTATTCTAGTATGAACTCTTAGATAGATTGATCGGAAAGGATAGCTTGGTGTTATCTTAGTACGAACTCTTGGATAGATCGATCGGAAAGAATAACTTTAAGGTGGTTTCATACCCTACAAACAATTTCTTCTTATGTTCTCCACTAGATAAGAACTTTGGAGTGATTCTTCGTTGCACGTTAAGGGATGGTTATGTGATCCAATTATATTAGCATTGTTGAGTGATTCTTCGTTGCACGTTAAGGGATGGTTATGTGATCCAATTATACTAGCGAAAGTACGGACCCTAGGCCTTGTTTTCAAGCATTGCAATACCGTTTGTGCTCACTTTTGTTACTTGCTACCTTGCTTTTTTATATTTTCAGATTACAAAAACCTATATCTACCATCCATATTGCACTTGTATCACCATCTCTTCGCCGAACTAGTGCACCTATACAATTTGCCATTGTATTGGGTGTGTTGGGGACACAAGAGATTTCTTGTATTTGATTGCAGGGTTGTTTGAGAGAGACCATCTTCATCCTACACCTCCCACGGATTGATAAACCTTAGGTCATCCACTTGATGGAAAATTGCTACCGTCCTACAAAACTTTGTGCTTGGAGGCCCAACAAAGTCTACAAGAATAAAGTTGCATAGTAGACATCAACCACAGTAGATATCTTAGCATGTTCCTTTATCCTAACAGGGAAATGTGTTTTTTCAATGTAAGCGGTAGGCACAACTGGATCAACGTTGTAAATGATGGTTTCATCTTTAGCTATGACCGGTTCTTTAATTTCTTCTATAATAGGGGGATGATATTTAAACCACTTCTCCTTAGGGAGATCAATGTGAGTAGCAAATGCTTCACAGAAAGAGGCTACTATCTCAAAGTCAAGTAAATATTTAGTGCTAAACTTGTGGAAAGCATCGGTATTCATAAAAGATTTAACACAATCAAACTCAAGCTTTATACCTGAGTCATTACCTTCGTCGAGTTCCCAATCTTCAGAGTTGCGTTTAATTCTTTCTAAGAGATACCACCTGAATTCAATAGGCTTTCTTCATAAAAGAACCAGCACAAGAAGTATCAAGCATGGATTGATCATTATGAGAAAGCCGAGCATAAAAATTCTAAATAATAACTTCTCTCGGGATGTCATGATTGGAGCATGAATATAACATTGACTTAAGCCTCCCCCAAGCTAGAGCGATGCTTTCTCCTTCACGAGGCCAAAAATTATATATATAATTTTGATCACGATGAACTAGATGCATGGGATAAAACTTTTGGTGGAATTCCAATTGCAATCTATTCCAGTTCCATCATCCAAGATCATCACATAGCCTATACCATGTCAATGCTTTTCTCTTCAAAGATAAAGGGAAAATTTTCTTCTTAGCTTCATCTCCGGGTAAACCTGCAAGCTTAAATAATCCACAAATTTCATTCACATATAAGAGGTGCATATCAGGATGTTCAGTTCCATCTCGTGCATAAGGTTTAGCAAGCTGTTGTTCTACCATACTGATGACCCACAAGTATAGGGGATCAATCTAAGTCCTCTCGATAAGTAAGAGTGTCGAACCCAATGAGGAGCAGAAGGAAATGACAAGCGGTTTTCAGCAAGGTAATTTCTGCAAGCACTGAAATTGTAGGTAACAGATAGTTTGATAGCGAGATAATTGGTAACAAGCAAGTAACAGTAACGGTAAACAAGGTGCATAAAGATAGCCCAATCCTTTTGTGGCAAAGGACAGGCCAGAACAATCTCTAGTAATAGGCAAAGTGTTCTTGAGGGTACACGGGAATTTCGTCTAGTCACTTTTATCATGTTGGTTTGATTCGTGTTCGGTACTTTGATAATTTGATATGTGGGTGGACCGGTGTATGGATGTTGTTCTTACTTGAACAACCTCCCACTTATGATTAACCCCCTCCCAAGCATCCGCAACTACGAGAAAAGTATTAAGATAAAATCTAACCATAGCATTAAACGTTTGGATCCAAATCAGCCCCTTACGAAGTAGCGCATAAACTAGGGTTTAAGGTTCTGTCACTCTAGCAACCCATCATCTAATAACTACTCCACAATGAATTCCCTTAGGCCCATGAATGGTGAAGTGTCATGTAGTCGACGTTCACATGACACCACTAAGGGAATCATAACATACATATCATCAAAATATCGAACACATATCAAATTCACATGATTACTTGCAACATGACTTCTCCCGTGACCTCAAAAACAAAGGTAACTACTCACATATAATAAACATGCTCAAGACCAGAGAGGTATTGAATAGCATAAGGGATCTGAACATATAATCTTCCACCAAATAAACCATATAGTAATCAACTACGCAAGGTAATCAACACTACTAGTCACCCGCAGGTACCAATCTGAGGTTCCGGTACAAAGATTGAACACAAGAGATGAACTAGGGGTTGAGAGGAGATGGTGTTGTTGAAGATGTTGATTAATATTGGCCTCCCAAAGATGAGAGGGGTGTTGGTGATGACGATAGTTTCGATTTCCCCCTCCGGGAGGGAAGTTCCCCCGGCGGAATCGCTCCGCTGGAGGGCAAAAGTGCTCCTACCCAAGTTCCACCTCGAGGCGGCGACGCTTCGTCCCGAAAGTCCTCCTCTGATATTTCTAGGTCAAATGTGACTTTTGTTGGGGAACGTTGCGTGGGAAACAAAATATTTCCTACGCACACGCAAGATCTATCCATGGTGATGAGCATCTACGAGAGGGAGAGTGGATCTACATACCCTTATAGATCGCTAAGCGGGAAGCGTTAAGAAACGCGGTTGATGTAGTCGAACGTCTTCGCGATCCAAATCACCGAGCGTCCCGCGATCCAATCACGATCCATCTCGCGATCCCATCATGATCCGTCCCGCGATCCCATCACGATCCGTCCCGCGATCAAATCACGGACCGTCTTGCGATCCTGATCACGGTCCTTCCGATCTAGCGCCGAACGGACGGCACCTCCGCGTTCAGCACACGTACAGCTCGATGACGATCTCCGCATTCTTGATCCAGCAAGAGGGAACAGAGAGGTAGATGAGGTCTCCGGTAGCGCGACGGCGTGATGGCGATGGTGGTGGAACAATTCCGGCATGGCTTCGCCTAAACACTGCCGAAACTAGACTAGAGGAGAAAACGATCTAGAGGAAGTAGAGGGAGCACGTGGCAATTAGGGTTAGCTTTTCCCTCTAAATCCTCTAGTATATATAGGAGGGAGGGAGGGGAGGAGGCAGCCTCAAACCCTCAAGGTTTGGCCGAAATTGGAGGTGGAGGAGTCCTACTCCAATCCTATTAGGAGTAGGATTCCTCCTCTCCACTTGGAAACCCTTTCCACCTTTCCTCCTTTGGATTTTTTCCACCCAAAGCCACATGGGCCTTAGTGGGGGGGGGGGGGGTAGGTCAGCCCACTAGGGGCTGGTTTGACTCCTCCCACAGCCCATGAGGTCCTTTGGGTCGAGACACCCCTCCCGATGGTCCCCGGTACCCCTCCCGGCACTACCGAAATACCCGAAACTTTTCCGGTGACCAAAACAGGACTTCCTATATATCAATATTTACCTCCGGACCATTCCGGAGCTCCTCGTGACGTCCAGGATCTCATCCGGGACTCCGAACAGCCTTCGGTCACAACCATACATAACTCTACTATACCGAAACGTCACCGAACCTTAAGTGTGCAGACCCTGCGGGTTCGAGAACTATGTAGACATGACCAAGACACCTCTACGGTCAATAACCAATAGCGGGACCTGGATGCCCATATTGGTTCCTACATATTCTACGAAGATCTTTATCGGTTGAACCTCTATGTCAAGGATTCAGTTAATCCCGTACGCTGTTCCCTTTGTTCTTCGGTATGTTACTTGCCCGAGATTCGATCGTCGGTATCTCTATACCTAGTTCAATCTCGTTACCGGCAAGTCTCTTTACTCATTCTGTAATACAAGATCCCGTGGCTAACACTTAGTCACATTGCTTGCAAGGCTTATTGTGATGTTGTATTACCGAGTGGGCCCTGAGATACCTCTCCGTCACACGGAGTAACAAATCCCAGTCTTGATCCATGCCCACTCAACAGACACCCTTGGAGATACCTGTAGAGCATCTTTATAGTCACCCAGTTACGTTGTGACGTTTGATACACACAAGGTATTCCTCCGGTGTCAGTGAGTTGCATGATCTCATGGTCATAGGAACAGATACTTGACATGTAGAAAACTATAGCAATAAATGACACGATCATATGCTATGTTTATAGTTTGGGTCTTGTCCATCACATCATTCTCCTAATGATGTGATCCCGTTATCAAATGACATCTCATGTCTATGGCCAGGAAACCTTGACCATCTTTGATCAACGAACTAGTTAACTAGAGGCATACTAGGGACACAGTGTTGTCTATGTACCCACATATGTATTTGAGTTTCCAATCAATACAATTATAGCATGGATAATAAACGATTATCACGAACAAGGAAATATAATAATAACCAATTTATTATTGCCTCTAGGGCATATTTCCAACAGTCTCCCACTTGCACTAGAGTCAATAATCTAGTTCACATCACCATGTGTTTTACATTGTTATGAATCTAACACCCAATGAGTTCTGGGGTTCGATCATGCTTTGCATGTGAGAGAGGTCTTTAGTTAACGGGTCTGCGACATTCAGATCCGTGTGTACTTTGCAAATCTCTATGTCATACTGTAGACACTGCTACCACACTCCACTTGGAGCTATTCCAAATGGCTGCTCCACTATATGTATCCGGATTGCTACTCAGAGTCATCCGGATTGGTGTTAAAGCTTGCATCGACGTAACCCTTTACGACGAACTCTTTATCACCTCCATAATCGAGAAATATTTCCTTAGTCCTCTAGTTACTAAGGATAATCTTGACCGCTGTCCAGTGGTCCACTCCTGGATCACTCTTGTACCCCTTGACAGACTCATGGCAAGGCACACACAGGTGCGGTACATAGCATGGCATACTATACAGAGCCTATGGATAAGGCATAGGGGACGACCTTCGTCATTTCTCTTTCTTCTGCCGTGGTCGAGCTTTGAGTCTCACTCAACTCCACACCTTACAAATCAGGCAAGAACTCTTTCTTTGACTGATCCATTTTGAACTCTTTCAAAATCTTGTCAAGGTATGTACTCATTGAAAGTTTTATCAGACGTCTTGACCTATCTCTATAGATCGTGATGCCCAATTTTCAAGTAGCTTCATTCCAGGTTTTCCTTTGAAAAACTCCTTTTCAGACAACCCTTTATGCTTTCCAAAAATTCTACATCATTTCGGATCAACAATATGTCATCCATATAAACTTATCAGAAATTCTATAGTGCTCCCACTCACTTTATTGTAAATACAAGTTTCTCATAACTTTGTATAGACTCAAAAACTTTGATCACCTCATCAAAGCGTATATTCCAACTCCGAGATGCTTGCTCCAGTCCATAGAAGGATCGCTAGAGTTTGCATACATTTTAGCATCCTTAGGACTGACAAAACCTTCCGGTTGTATCACATACAACCTTTCCTCACGGATACCGTTAAGGAAACGATGTTTTGACATCCATCTGCCAGATTTCATAATCGAAAAATGCAGCAACTGCTAACATAATTCCAACAGACTTTAGCATCGCTACGAGTGAGAAAGTCTCATCGTAGTCAACTCCTTGAACTTGTGAAAAACCCTTTGCCACAAGTCGATCTTTATAGACGGTGACATTACCGTCCGCGTCCGTTTTCCTTTTAAAGATCCATTTGTTCTAAATGGCCTTTCGCCCTTCAGGTAATACTTCCAAAGCCCATACTTTGTTTTCATACATGGATCCCATCTCGGATTTCATGGCCTCTAACCATTTCTCGGAATCCGGGCCCATCATCGCTTCTCCATAGCTCGTAGGTTCATCGTTGTCCAACAACATGACCTCTAAGACAGGGTTGCCGTACCACTCAGGAGCAGTACGCGTCCTTGTCGACCTACAAGGTTTGATAGTAACTTGATCCGAAGCTTCATGATCATCATCATTAACTTCCTCTTCAACTAACGTAGGCTCCACAGAAACAACTTTCTGCGATGCGCTACTCTCTGTTTGAAACAAAGGTTCAACAACCTCATCAAGTTCTATCTTCCTCCCACTCAATTCTTTCGAGAGAAACTCTTTCTCGAGAAAGGACCCGTTTTAGCAACAAACACTTTGTGCTTGGATCTAAGATAGAAGGTTTACCCAACTATTACATTAGGGTATTCTATGAAGATGCATTTGTTCGCTTTGGGTTCGAGCTCATTAGGTGAAAACCCTTTTTCACATAAGCGTCGCAGCCCCAAACATTAAGAAATGACAGCTTAGGTTTCCGCCAAACCAAAATTCATATGGTGTCATCTCAACGGACTTAGATGGTGCCCCTTTTAAAGTGAATGTAGTAGTCTCTAATGCATAACCCCAAAACGATAGTGGCAAATCGATAAGACACATCATAGTTCGCACCATATCCAATAGAGCACGACTACGGCGTTCGGACACACCATCACACTATGGTGTTCCAGGTGGCGTGAGTTGTGAAACAACTTCCACATTGTCTTAAGTTGTATACCAAACTCATAACTCAGATATTTACCTCCACGATCATATCGTAGACATTTTATCTTCTTGTCACGATGATCTCAAACTTCACTCTGATTTTGTTTGAACTCAAACGTTTCAGACTTGTGTTTCATTAAATAAATATCCCCATATCTACTCAAATCGTCATTGAAGGTAGGAAAATAACGATATCCACCGCACGCTACAACACTCATTGGACCGAATACATCAACATGTATTATTTCCAATAAGTTACTTGCCCGCTCCATCATACCGGAAAACGGGGTCTTAGTCATCTTGCCCATGAGGCATGGTCCGCATGTCTCAACCGATTCGAAATCGAATGAGTCCAAAGATCCATCAGCATGGAGTTTCTTCATGCGTTTTACACCAATATGACATTTAGCGGCAGTGCCACAAGTATGTGGTACTATCATTATTAACTTTGTATCTTTTGGCATCAATATTATGAACATGTGTATCACTACGATCAAGATTCAATAAACCATTCTCATCGGGTGCATGACCATTGAAGGTATTTGTCGTGGGAAACGAACACCTATGGGATCAAGGAGATCCCTTTACGGTTCGGCAAGGGGAGAGGATTGCACAAAGAGCAGAACTAACGATCATCACACGGGGATTTACCCAGGTTCGGGCCGCACGGATGCGTAAAACCCTACTCCTGCTTTGATTGTATTACTGTGGATGTTCTTGGCCAAGTTCTGGGAGCTACAGTACTCGGTAGCTGCGCATGCAGAATGGGCCCTTCGAAGTCCCCCCCCCCCCTCTGTACGCCTCGGGCCTCCTTTTATATGAGTCAAAGGGGCTACCACAGTGGCGTACGAGATAAGGCATGAGGTGGAAAGTAGCTACAGCGTCATCACAGTGTTATCATACCTAACCCTGACGGCCTAGGACAAACTCATTAAATGCATCGTGAGGTGTCCCTTAGCGTCTTGGGCTTGGAAAAGCTTTACGGGGGATGGGCAAAGCAGCCATCCCATCAGCACCGCTTAAGCATCTCGTGGCCAACATCGCGCCACGTCACCATGAGGACAAGCCCTAAACGACAAGGCTGGCCGCTGCACAGGAGCGATGGCGCTGCACTATGCAGAGCCTTGCCGGGGCTGAATCCTTGCCGGGCCCGGGGCTTGCCGGGACCGGGTCTTGCCGGGTGCGAGGCCTTGCCGGCAAGGGTCTTGCCGGGCCTCCGCAACCCTTCGGTCTTCTGTCTTCTGGTCTGTCTGATCGTTGACTTGAACGCATTCTTGGCATCTTAGTCTTGTGATTGCTCCTAGCTATTCCCCGGCAAGGCTTGCCGCGGTACGGCTACAACTGCCCGTGCACAAGTAAGGGGTACTAAAAAGACCCATACTTTAGTACACCGACAGGAGCCCCCGGGCCTAGGCCATACACGGGTGCCAGGCCTGTTGGGCTAGGCCCAAAACAGTGCACGGGCACGCATGGCAGGGAATAACTGCTCGCAATCATTATCTCTTTTACCACGCCCCTCCACTACGCGCATTAATCGCGCGAAGTGGGGGACGTGGGCGGAAACTTCACTGCAAAAGCGGGCGGTAAAGAGCCTGCCTCGCGCCTTCCCCATAAAAAGGGAATCGCAGAGGGCACTGCTCATTTACCCCCTCCGCCTTTCCAATCTCAATGTCAGAGTCGTCGCCATCGTCTTCTTCCTCGTGCTCAAAGCAGAGCTTTTCTACCCCCCACTCGCCTCCACCGCACTCTCGACGTCTTCAGCGCCCACTTCCATAGCCACCATGCCGCCCAAGCCGGGCAAGGGCAAGGCGGCGGAAGCGGCCGCCGCGGAGAGCAAGTTGGCGAAGATGCGGAAGGAACGCGCTCTCTTCCCCTCGACGCTTGATGCGGAGACCTTGAAGAAGAGGTATCAGTTCGCATGGGCGAAGGAGACCACGGCGCACCCAGCCACCAGAGTGAGTGTAGTTTCTCGTAGGGCAGAGCCAGGAGATTATCCCTTCTTTGCTGATTACTTCTGGTGCGGCCTCTGTCCTCCGTACTCGGATTTCTTCGTAGATATCATGCTCACCTATGGCTTCCAGCTGCTAGATTTTACGCCGAATGCCGTGACTTGTATGTCCGTCTTCGTGCACCTTTGTGAGAATTTTGTCGGGGTCATCCCGAGCACTGCACTTTTCCGGCAATACTTCTACCCCCGCATCCAGAAGGGCGACGCCCTCTCCGGCAACATCACTTGGATTCCGAGGACGGCAACCAAGGAGACGTACCCAGAGGGGCTCTACCGCGATAGATGGGATGAGTGGCGCGGCAAGTGGTGCTGGGTCTGGGAAAAGGAGCCCCAACCGTTCTGCGAAGTGCGGAAGCAGAAGGTGGCCCGCGGCAAGGATTGGAGCGCCGCGGACCCTGACAATAGCAAGCTCACCATCGCCATCACCAGGATACACCGCCTCAGGGCTGCCAGGTTGAAGGTGGAGATGATTGCTTCAGATTTCCTTCGCCGGCGCATCGCCCCACTGCAGAACAAGGGGCGCCCTGCCTGGGAGTACATGAACGCTGCCGACGTCATGAGGGTGCGGCCTGGGCTGGATAATGATCTGACAGCCATAGGGCACGCAGCCCTTTGCCAACAGCTGTTCAAATCTGGAGCAGTGGGAGACTTGCCGGCAGGCGTCGTCCCACTATGCAACAACTCGTCGCTGACCTCCATCATCGCCATGATGCCGGTGTTCAATGCCCATATCATCGACGAGAGGTGGATCGAGCTGTCCATGGAGCAGGCGCTGGCGTTCTTCAACAACTTGACGGAGAAGGCCATCCACGAGGAGAACCTTGTCCACGCCACCACGGAGGAGGAGCTCGCCTACATCGCCAGCAGGGCAGAAGAGGCGAACCTTGCCGAAGAAGCCGGCAGCGCTGAGTCCAGCGAAGGCGAGGACTTGCTGCGGGAAGATCTTGCCGGGCGAGACAAGGCTGCCGGGGAGCCGAGCGGAGCCGTTGCCGGGAGCTCTTCTGCTGGAGGCGCCGCCGAAAAGGAAGGAGAGGAGGAGGAAGAGCCCCCAGCTCTTCAACACAGGAAGAGGCGCGTCCTCCGGAGGAACACCACTGGTGCTCCAGCCTGCCAACCTTCCTCAAGCAGCGAGGCTTCCGGCAAGGGGGCGGCCGGCGAGGCCGCACCGCAACCTGCCGCTGCCAAGCGGCCCAGGACCACTCCTCCTCCTCCATCAGGTACCGCGGCGAGGGTCGGCTTCGACCTCTCCGCCATCAGCTCCGAGGAAGAAGAAGAGTAAGAGTCCCGCCACAGCTTTGATTCTTATCTTTCTATATTTGCTTGGTTAACTTGCTCTGTTTCTGTCTCCACAGGGAAATGGAGACCTTGGCGCAGAGGATGGCGAAGAGGGCCAAGACCTCAACAAGCGTCGAGCCGCCGGCAAGCACCTCGGGCGCGCCGGAAACGGTTCTCGTCAGCTCGGAGTCAAGCCCAGAATGCAACCCTCGATGCAGCCCTCGACGCAGCCCCCGGCGCGGCCCCCAGTGTGAGTCTTCTACCCACTTCCCGCTGGCGCGTGCCGGGGTGTGCATCTTCTCTGCTGACATCTCCGGGCGTGCAGGAGCGGAGCAACAGCGAGAGGCAACAGCGGGAGCCGCCTCTGTCGTGCCACCTCCGTCGACCACACCGCCCAGGGGTGAGTCCTCGGGCAAGCCCTACCATGACGATGAGGAGGGGCCGGCAAGCGCAAGCTCCGGCAACCCCTTCCTTGACGCAGGTAAATGGCTCAGCCCAGAACTCTTGTTGCTTTGGTTTTTCTTCTTTTTGTCTTCTTGAACTTCCTTCTCAGCTTCATCTTAATCAACTCCTTGGCTTTCAATCTTCTTCTGACAGAGCTCATGGACACTGGCGTTGTCATCGAACAGACTGCCAAGGATGCCGCCATTGAAACCGACAAGGTTGCTGCCGAGGTGGCCGCCAAGCATGCCGCCGCCGAGGCCGCCAAAGCTGCTGCCGCCGAGGCTGCTGCCGTTGAGGCCGCCAAGGCCGCTGCCGTTGAGGCCGCCAAGGCCGCTGCCGCTGAGGCCGCCAAGGCCGCGCAAGAGGAGGCCGCCAAGATGCCCGCCGAGGGAGCCGGTGAGGAGACCCGCGGCCATACTGACGGCGCTTCCGCCGCAGGAGAGCCAGGCGCTTCTACTGCCGCGGGGCCCTCAACTGCCGAAGACCAACCCTCGTCGTCCCAGGCCCCTTCCTCAAGCCAATACATCAGGGCCGCTAAAAACGTTGTCAGCATGCCGGGGTCGGCGAACATCGAAGAGCTGGTTGAAGGAGAACACCTTGACGGGGAAATCATCGTCGCCGCCGCCAGTGAGCTCAAGGAGGAGCAGCTACTTCAAGCCATGAATGACAACTATCAGAAGCTTCAAACGCTCTACCGTGCCCGGAAGGAGAAACTGGACTCCCGGGCAGCGCTCGTCGAGGCAGCGGAAGGAGACTTCCAACAACACGTCACGGAGACACAGGCTTGGTACGGCGAGGCCCTCCAAGAGCTGAATGTTTATCGGGAGCAGCTGGCAGAAGAGCGGAACGTCCTCCTGCTGAAGCAATCAGACATTGAGAAAGCGCAGGAGGAGGCCGCCCAGCAAGCCGCCGCGGCAGAAGCCCTCTTGTCGCAGCGCCGCATCAGCCTTGACGCCCAAGAAGAGGACCTTGCCGCGCGCGAGGCGGCGCTTGCCACCAAGCTTCGCAACAAGGATGAAGAGCTCGAAAGTCTTGTCGCGCGGCGGGTCTAGGAACTTGAGCAGAAACACTTGAAGACGCTCAGAGCTCTAACTGAAGACCACGCCGGCAAGCTCAAAGAGGCCCTCGACGCTGCCGGAGTTGCAGAGGCCGCCAAGAACTTGCTGGAAGAGAAAACGAAGCAGCTGGAGGCCGCTCTCGAGGACCACGGCAAGAAGGTCTCAGCACTCGAGGCCGAGAGAGACAAAGCTCTCCATAGCCTGATGGAGACGCAGGCTGCCGCATCCGAGAAGGTCCAGCAGCTTTCCTCCGCCAAGGATTCCATTGAAGATCTGCAGCTGAAGCTATCCACGCTGGAGGAGTCTCTTAAGGCTGCCCGAGTTCGCGAGAGGACTCTTATCAAAGACCTCCACGACGGATAGGAGCTGCTCCAGAACGCCGCCGCCACCCACAACGAGTACACTTCTAGCGTGAAGCTCTGGACTGCCAGGCTGGCGGACGTCGCCGAGAAGCTTGGCGCGAAGCTGGAGGCCATGGACTTGCCGGGCTTCGGATACTCTGTCGACGACAACGTATCCTCATGCGCCAGGCTAACCATGTTCTTCGAGAAGCTCGTCGACGCCCTCAAGCTACTCCAGGCGAACCAAACAAGCAAGCTGGCCGACGAATCCCGGAAACTCTGCCAGCTCGTCCTCCGTAAGGTGTTGATGATGGTGGCATACAGGAACCCTGGCATCGACCTCTCCAAAGCCTCGAAGAGTTTGCCGAAGGACGCGGACGTCAAGGCTCTCGAAGAACTTGTCGCGCCCATCGTCGATCGGGTGAGCCAGGTGAAGAGGGTCGAGGGCGATCGCCATGACTAGCCGCATCCGCCTCATCTCTTCTTCATCTTGCCGCCAGCATTCCATGTAAAAGACAATTTGTCTTATGTCAAAAGTGCGGCAAGCACTAGATGTAATATAACTTGCTCTATTTGAATTAAGGCATGCTATTCCCTTTGTTCAATTTCTTTCTGTATGGCGTATACCCTACGCTTTGCTGGGAACTTGCCGGAGCATAACCCTCCCGCGAGCGCTGGATTCGGGTCGTCAGCAGCTTGCGGGCAGTGCTGCTCACGGCAAGAAATCTTGACGCTTTCAGCGCGGCCACCTAGACTGTTGAGCGGACTCGAAACAGAGTAAGGGCACAGCCAATCACGACAAGATTCCATCGCGTGCAGGTTTTCCATACAAAGCCGAAATCGTTCAAGGGAATACAGCCTTACAAAAATCAAAATTTGCTTAAGGGGTTCAGCAACTTAGCTCTGCTTTTCGTCGCTATTCTTCTTCTTCCGGCAAGGCGCCAACCTTGAACGTCGTCTGGTACCCATACCACCATTCTCCTTCCCCCCCCCCCCCCCCCCCGGCAAACTTGCGCACGAGGGAATCTTCTGTCTCTTGAGAAAAAGAAAGAAGAGAAAATAAAAGTATGGAACCTTGACGGTTTGTTAGCTCTTACCGGGATCAAGTGCAATACACATCTCAGATAACACATGCACATAAAATGACATGGAATCAACAAGAAACGTAAAGCACACGGATCTTATTAAATATGCACAAAGGATGTGCCTGCTCTGTACAAAGGATTACATGCCACTGGCAACACTTGTACAGAATGGCGTTGCTGGGATCTTGCCGAAGCATTACGCTACCGCTAGCGCTGGATTCGGGTCGTCAGGAGCCTGCTGGCCGTATCACTATCACAACAAGAAACCCGAACAACTGCGCCTTACGGGTAGAACTTGCGAAGGTGCTCGATGTTCCAGGAGTTGCTCACTGGCAAGCCCTCTTCGGTCTCCAGGCGGACAGCGCCAGGCCTGGTGACTCGCACTACCCAGTAAGGGCCTTCCCACTTCGGTGTCAACTTGTTGGAATTCTTGGCCGACTGAACGCGCCGAAGAACAAGGTCGCCTTCCTCAAGACTCCGGGCGTGAACCTTGCGGCTATGGTAGCGGCGCAAAGCTTGCTGATAGCGAGTGGCTCGCACAGCAGCCCGAAGACGGTTCTCCTCAAGGAGCAGCACGTCATCTTGCCGCAGCTGCTCTTGCTCAAGCTCATCATAAGCGAGCACTCGAGGTGACCCGTATATGAGTTCCGTGGGGAGAACTGCTTCAGCCCCGTAGACCAGGGCGAAGGGAGTCTGGCCGGTAGCTCGATTTGGTGTCGTTCTGAATGACCAAAGAACCGCCGGCAGCTCATCAATCCAGCGTCTTCCGCACTTGCGCAGCCAGTCGAAAGTTCTGGTCCTGAGACCGCGCAGCACTTCAGCATTTGCCCTCTCCGCTTGGCCGTTGCTCCTTGGGTGAGCGACGGAGGCAAAGCAAATCTTGCCGCCAAGGTCTTGGACGTACTGCCTGAAGGTGCGACTCGTGAACTGCGTACCGTTGTCGGTGATGATCCTGTTTGGCAGACCAAAACGGCACACTATTCCTTTGAAGAACTTGACGGCTGACTGTGCTGTCACCTTTCTCACTGCTTCCACTTCCGGCCACTTCGTGAACTTGTCGATAGCAACGTACAAGTACTCGAAGCCCCCGGCAGCGCGGGGGAAAGGACCCAGTATGTCGAGTCCCCAGACCGAGAAGGGCCAGGAAAGAGGGATTGTCTGAAGAGCTTGAGCTGGCTGATGAAGTTGCTTTGAATGGAACTGGCATGCTTCACACTTGGTTACTAGTGCAGTTGCATCCTGGAGGGCAGTAGGCCAGAAGAATCCTTGCCGGAATGCCATGCCGACAAGGGCTCTTGAGCCTATGTGGGATCCACATATGCCTTCGTGAATCACTGCCAACAACTCTAGTCCATCCTCCCGAGGAATACACTTCAATTTCACCCCGTTCGGTCTCTTTCTGTACAGAACGTCATCGACGAACTGGTACATACTTGACTGACGGGCTACTTTTTCAGCTTCTTCCTGCTCCTCAGGGAGTTCTCCTGTCTGAAGGAAATGGACTATTTGTTGTGCCCATGCCGGAGCCTGTGGCTCGACGACAAGGACTAAAGGCGACTCTTCAGCTGCGGGAGCATTTGCTTCTACGGCAAGAACCTGAGGTTCTTGCCGGAGCAGCTGCTCATCGGCAACTGGTATTTCTTCGGCAGCAGGGGTGCTTGCTTCAGCGGCAAGAACCTGAGGTTCTGCGCGAAGCCGCTGCTCACCGACAACCGTGTCGTTCCCGGCAAGATCCTTGCCGGGGGCTTCGGGAAGCCCTGCCGGGAAGTACTCGCCGGTACTTAACTTTCTTCTCTTATCAGGCCTTGTCGATGGCGACACGGATGGTTGAGTCAAGCGGAGCACAAAAGTCCCTGGTTCCACAGGTAGCTTGAGTGCGGCACGCTTCGACAGGTCGTCGGCAATGCTGTTCTCTGATCGAGGAACATGCTCTGTTTGCAAACCGTCAAAACGCTCCTCCAGCCTTCTCACTTCATCGACATAAGCTTCCATCAACGGGCTCTGGTAATCCTTGTTGACTTGCCTGACGACAAGCTAGGAATCACCTCTGACGCTGAGCTTCTTGATCCCAAGGTCTGCCGCGATCCTGAGACCGGCAAGCAGTCCTTCATACTCTGCCGTGTTGTTGGTCGATCTCTCCCGGGGAAAGTGCATCTGAATCACGTACTTGAGGTGCTCTCCGGTGGGTGCGACAAGCAGCACGCCAGCACCGGCGCCTTGCAGAGAAAAAGGCCCATCAAAGTACATGATCCATTCGCGATCTGTTTCCTTGCCGGGGACAGCCGACTCTTGAACTTCTTCGTCTGGCGTTGGTGTCCACTCTACAATGAACTCTGCCAAGGCTCTGCTCTGAATAGTTGAAGTGCTTTCAAACTTGAGGCCAAAGCATGACAGCTCCAACGCCCACTCCACAATCCTGCCGGTTGCTTCTGGATTCCGCAAGATCCGTTGCAGCGGAAAGCGAGTGACGACGGTAATCTCATGTGCTTGGAAGTAATGGCGCAGCTTCCTCGAGGCCATAAGGAGGCTGAAGAGCAGCTTTTGCACACCAGAATATCTTGACCTAGCCCCCTGCAAAAGGGAGCTGACAAAATAGACTGGGCGCTGCACCATCTTCTTCTTCTGCACTGCTTCACTTGACTGCGCGGGCTCTGTCTTGTCGGCACCAGACTCTGCTGGGAATGGTCCTGGCTTGTCGCTTGACGGGCTTGAGGCTGCCGCTGCCTTTTCGTCTGCTTCTCTCTGCGCCACTAGCGCAGCACTAACCACTTGATTCGTTGCCTCTAGATACAGCAGCAACGGCTCTTGTGGCCTAGGTGCGACCAGTGTCGGCGGAGACGAGAGGTACCTCTTCAAGTCCTGCATCGCTGCCTCCACTTCCGGAGTCCATTTCATTGGTCCTGCCTTCTTCAAGATTTTGAAAAAAGGCAGGGCGCGCTCAGCGGACTTGGAGATGAACCTGCTCAGAGCAGCAACGCAGCCGGCAAGTCGGCGCACATCTTTGACACGTCTTGGTGCTTCAATCTGCTCAACTGCCTTGATCTTGTCTGGATTGGCTTCAATTCCACGTTGAGATACAAAGAACCCGAGAAGCTTGCCAAATGGAACGCCAAACACGCACTTCTCGGGATTGAGCTTCAGATTGATCCTGCGTAGATTTGCAAACGTCTCTTCTAAGTCCTGAACGAGAGTTGCCTTGTCTTTGGTCTTGACCACTATGTCATCCATATAGGCTTCCATATTTCTATGTAGCTGGGTCTCGAAACCAATCTGGACAGCTCTAGCGAAGGTTGAACCAGCACTTTTCAACCCGAAAGGCATACGTATGAAGCAATACGTGCCACATGGGGTGATGAATGCGGTTTTCTCTTCGTCTTCTTTCGCCATGAAGATCTGGTGATAGCCTGAGTATGCGTCAAGGAATGACAGCAGATCGCAGCCGGCAGTGGAATCCACAATCTGGTCGATGCGTGGCAAGGGAAAAGGATCTTTTGGACAGGCTTTATTGATATCTGTAAAGTCAATACATAGCCTCCATTTACCGTTCGCCTTGCGCACAACAACTGGATTGGCCAACCATGTAGGATGGAGGACTCCTCTAACCAGGCCTGCCGCCTCAAGCTTCTTAATCTCTTCTGCAATAAATTCTTGCCGCTCCAAAGCTTGCTTCCGCACCTTCTGCTTGACGGGCCGCGCGTGAGGACAGACAGCTAGGTGGTGCTCAATTACCTCCCTGGGAACACCGGGGATGTCAGATGGTTGCCATGCAAACACATCGACATTCGCCCGCAGGAAGGCAACGAGCGCGCTTTCCTATTTGTCATCAAGGGTGGAACTTATGGTGAAAGTTCCTCCCGTCCCGCCCTCCTTGGCGGGCACCTTCTTGGTCTCAGGCGGAGCAGCCTTGGATTTCTTGGTCTGGCCGGCAGAGCTCTCCGGTGCATCCTCGACGGTAGCGCAGCACTCCGGAGAGGCGCGCTTGCCGGAGTTTGTGCCAGAGGTCTTGCCGGGCTTCTTCTTCTTGCCGGGATCTTGAGCGGCAGGAGCATGCGCCTTGGCGGCGGACACTGCAACCGCCTCCCAGAAAAGCTTGTCGGTGCAGATAAGCGCATCCTTCTTGTCGGAGTGAATGGTGAGGATGCTCATCGGCCCGGGCATCTTCAGCACGTTATAGGCGTAGTGCGATGCCGCCATGAACTTGGCCAGCGCCGGGCGACCAAGAATCCCATTATAGGGTAATGTAATCTTGGCGACGTCGAAGACGATCTTCTCCGTCCTGAAGTTCAACTCGCTGCCAAACGTCACTGGCAGGGTGATCTTGCCCTTCGGCTGGTTCCTTCCCGGATTGACCCCTTGGAATGAGCCTGTTTCCTCGAGATCTTCGTCGGGAATTTGCAGTCTCTTGATCACATCGGGCGAGATCAGGTTTAGGCCGGCCCCACCGTCAACTAACATTTTTGTCACCTGGAGGTTGCGGATCGTTGGTGAAACCAACAACGGCAAGCACCCGACCGCAGTTGTGCGGTCAGGGTGGTCCTCGGCGTCAAAAACGATAGGCGTGTGGGACCACCTTAGTGGCTTCCGGGCGCCGAGCGAGGGCTCAGCTGCATTAATCTCGCGCGCCCACTGCTTGAGCTGGCGGTGAGAGGAATGCAACGAGGCGCCTCCGTCAACGCACATGGCCTCTGTCGCCTTCTGGAACTCGTGTTCACTGGACTCGTCGCCCTCTGCATCATCATCATCATCCCCCTGCTTCTTGTCGCGGCTTTGCGCGGGCCGGTCCTTCTGTTGCTTGACCTTGCCGCGGCGGCCTCCTCGACAGCGCCTCTTGCCGGACCCTCCAGCGCCATCCTGGGCCCTCTCCTTGTCTCGCCTTTCGTACTCGGCTCTCTGCTTCTCGACAAGCTCCTCAACTTGCCGGCAGTTTTGGAGATCGTGGCCCTTGGTGCGGTGGATCTTGCAATACTGCTTGGCGGAGCCTTCCGGCTTGTCGGCAACCGCCAAGGCCTGACACGCGGCGCACCTGGCAACTTCCTTGTCGGGGTCGTCAGTCCTGGCCTTCTTGGCGGTGCCGGGGTTGCCGGATCCCTCGACGGCAAGCACGGCCTTGCCTTTGCGCTTCCTGGCCTTCCGTCGGCCCTTCTTTGCCAGGGCAGCGGCGTCTTCGCTTTCGGAGTCAACTCCTGCGCCAGCGTTCTCGCCGGGGAGCCTCATTCCTTCTTCTGCCCGAGCACATTTGTCAGCCAGAGCGTAAAGCTCGGCGACATCCCTGACCTTGTTCATCGCAAGCTCTTCCCGCATCTTGCGGTTGCGCACATTCTGATGGAAGGCGCTGATGACAGCGGCAGGATGAACGTCTGGAATGTTGTGCTGGATGCGGCTGAACCTCTGGATGTACTTGCGCAAGGTTTCACCATCCTTCTGGGGAAAGATATGCAAGTCGCTTTCCTGGCCAGGAGCTTGGTGGCCGCCAGTAAAGGCGCCAACAAACTCATGACATAGATCCGCTCAGGAGGAAACGGAATTCTTCGGCAAATGCATCAACCACGACCTGACGTTGGGCTTCGGTACCAACGGGAAGTAGTTGG
The DNA here is from genome assembly GCA_039707655.1 of Elymus sibiricus. NCBI lineage: Eukaryota > Viridiplantae > Streptophyta > Magnoliopsida > Poales > Poaceae > Elymus > Elymus sibiricus. Next base: position 370,039,150 of record CM077675.1, on the reverse strand, counting down.
CGAGGATCTTGTCGTCTCGAGCCCCGGCAGCCTGCACCGCAATGGTGTAGATGCTCAGGAACTCTGACGGATGAGTCTTGCCGTCGTACTTCTCTGGCACCTCCGGCTTGAAAGAGCGGGAGTTGGGCCACTGGACTCGCCGCAGCTCACGAGTAAACGCTGGACAGCCCACCTCGTAAGGCAGGCTACCAGGATACCCTGGTGCAGGCTCGTCGACAGTGGGTCCCGCGCACTTGTCGGATTGACGACGCGCTTCCCGTCGCCGCTCGATGGTGGTTTGAGCGTCCTCCTTCTGCCGTTCCCGAAGGATCAGACGCTGATCGCGGCGAACCCGCGGATCGGACGACGCCGTGGAATCGTCATCACGGGCGTCGACCCGCCGGGTTAGCGACCGCTCTTGACGTGGTGGAGGGGAGCGTATCGTAGATGCACCGCCTCCGGTCTTCTCGCCATCAGCACGCACCGGCCCAGTAGACTGCCGCCGTGAAGGCTCCGCTTGCTGCGGCCTGTCATTGTTAGCCAGACCGATGAGGCTCTGAATGGCAGCTCTCCACTCATCTAGCTTCTCCGCAGCGGGAGGGAAGTCTAGGAGCAGCTGAGCTCGTGCCAACACTTCTGCTGGTGTAGGCGGCGGCGAAAGATGCGAAGAACGTGAGGTGCTCAAAGTCATAACTGGGTTAGAAGGAGCACCGTCACGGTCCTGCAACTGCGTGCGGCTTCCACCGGCGTGTTGACGTGGATCTTGGCCCCGCGCATCCTGAGAGTGATGCGCAGGGGTTTTCCCATGGGGATGCTTGGAACCTCCGACGTCACGGTGCTGCACGTCGCGCGCGTCCTGAGAAGGTCGCGGTGCATGCGCCGGGGTGGGTGTCTTGGAGGGCGCCGTCCCGCCCTTGGAGTTCGCTGCGCCACCCTTAGGTAGCATGGCTTCGTCCTTGGACCTGGCGCTCGCCTGGCTCGGATCGCCAGAACGTCGCGGAGGCTCAAGACCTCCACCTCCTCCACCAGCGTCCGCGCCATCACCCATCTGCGCAGGTATGGGGAGGCTGGACGTGGGTGGATCAACCGCCGTAGCGCCCTTTTTCTTGGGAGCCATGGTGGTGAAGATGATCAAAGATCTGACGCGCTGTTCGCTAGATCAGGTTCGCACAACCTTTCTCCCCCTACCTGGCATGCCAAAGATGTCGTGGGAAACGAACACCTATGGGATCAAGGAGATCCCTCTACGGTTCAGCAAGGGGAGAGGATTGCACAAAGAGCAGAACTAACGATCAGCACACGGGGATTTACCCAGGTTCGGGCCGCACGGATGCGTAAAACCCTACTCCTGCTTTGATTGTATTACTGTGGATGTTCTTGGCCAAGTTCTGGGAGCTACAGTACTCGGTAGCTGCGCATGCAGAATGGGCCCTTCGAAGTCCCCCCCCCTCTGTACGCCTCGGGCCTCCTTTTATATGAGTCAAAGGGGCTACCACAGTGGCGTACGAGATAAGGCATGAGGTGGAAAGTAGCTACAGCGTCATCACAGTGTTATCATACCTAACCCTGACGGCCTAGGACAAACTCATTAAATGCATCGTGAGGTGTCCCTTAGCGTCTTGGGCTTGGAAAAGCTTTACGGGGGATGGGCAAAGCAGCCATCCCATCAACACCGCTTAAGCATCTCGTGGCCAACATCGCGCCACGTCACCATGAGGACAAGCCCTAAACGACAAGGCTGGCCGCTGCACAGGAGCGATAGCGCTGCACTGTGCAGAGCCTTGCCGGGGCTGAATCCTTGCTGGGCCCGGGGCTTGCCGGGACCGGGTCTTGCCGGGTGCGAGGCCTTGCCGGCAAGGGTCTTGCCGGGCCTCCACAACCCTTCGGTCTTCTGTCTTCTGGTCTGTCTGATCGTTGACTTGAACGCATTCTTGGCATCTTAGTCTTGTGATTGCTCCTAGCTATTCCCCGGCAAGGCTTGCCGCGGTACGGCTACAACTGCCCGTGCACAAGTAAGGGGTACTAAAAAGACCCATACTTTAGTACACCGACAGGAGCCCCCGGGCCTAGGCCATACACGGGTGCCAGGCCTATTGGGCTAGGCCCAAAACAGTGCACGGGCACGCATGGCAGGGAATAACTGCTCGCAATCATTATCTCTTTTACCACGCCCCTCCACTACGCGCATTAATCGCACGAAGTGGGGGACGTGGGCGGAAACTTCACTGCAAAAGCGGGCGGTAAAGAGCCTGCCTCGCGCCTTCCCCATAAAAAGGGAATCGCAGAGGGCACTGCTCATTTACCCCCTCCGCCTTTCCAATCTCAATCTTAGAGCCGTCGCCATCGTCTTCTTCCTCGCGCCCAAAGCAGAGCTTTTCTCCCCCCACTCATCGTCACCTCACCCTTAGCTAGCCTCCGTTTATTCCGTAGCTTTTATTTCGAGTTACTAACATTTAGCAACCGAACCGGTATCCAATACCCAGGTGCTACTAGGAGTACTAGCAAGGTACACATCAATAACACGTATATCAAATATACTTCTGTCGACGTTGCCAGCCTTCTTATCTACCAAGTATCTTGGGTTGTTCCGCTTCAACGACCGTTCTCCTCATAATAGAAGCACTTAGTCTCGGGTTTTGGTTCAACCTTGGGTTTCTTCACTGGAGCAGCAACTGACTTGCCATCCATGAAGTTTCCCTCCTAGCCCTTGCCCTTCTCGAAACTAGTGGTTTCACTAACCATCAACACTTCATGCTCCTTCTTGATTTCTACCTTCGCGGTGTCAAACATCACGAATATCTCAGGGATCATTATTTCTATCCCTGGCATTTTATAGTTCATCACGAGGCTCTAGTAGCTTAGTGACAGTGACTTGGAGAACTATATCAATCACTATCTTATCTGGAAGATCAACTCTCACTCGATTCAAGCGATTGTAGCACCCAGACAATCTGAGCACATGCTCACCGATTGAGCTATTCTCCTTCATCTTGCAGGCAAAGAATCTTGTTGGAGGTCTCATACCTCTCAACACGGTCACGAGCCTGAGATCCCAATTTCAGCTCTTAGAACATCTCATATGTTACGTGACGTTCAAAACGTTTTGGAGCCTCAATTCTAAGCCATAATGCATGACGAACTGAACTATCAAGTAGTCATCAGAACGTGCCTGTCAGATGTTCACAACATCTACAGACGACGCTTGAGAGGGTGGCGCACCGAGCGGTGCATTAAGGACATAAGCCTTCTGTGCGGCAATGAGGACAATCCTCAGATCACGGACCCAGTCCGCATTATTGCTACCATCCTCTTTCAACTCTTTTTCTCTAGGAACATATTAAAAATTCAAGGGAGCTACAACGCGAGCTAGTAATCTACAACATAATTTGCAAAGACATTTTGACTATGTTCATGATAATGAGTTTAGTTAATCATATTACTTAAAAACTCCCACTCAAATTGGCATCCCTCCGGTCATTCGAGTGTCACATGATCCAAATCCACCAACTCAAGTCCGATCATCACGTGAGTTGAGGTGGTTTCAATGGTGAACATCTTCATGTTGATCATATCTACTATATGACTCATGTTCGACCTTTCGGTCTCTTGTGTTCCGAGGCCATGTCTGTACATGCTAGGCTTGTCAAGTTTAACCCGAGTGTTCCGCACGTGCAACACTGGCTTGCACCCGTTGTATGTGAACGTAGAGTCTTTCACACCCGATCATCACGTGGTGTTCAAAACGACGAACTTTCGCAACGGTGCACACTCGGGGAGAACACAATTTTATCTTGAAATTTTAGTGAGGGATCACCTTATAATGCTACCGTCGTCCTAAGCAAAATAAGATGCATAAAAGGATTAACATCACATTCAAATCATAAGTGACGTGATATGGCCATGAACTTGTGCTTTTGATCTCCATCTTCAAAGCACCGGCATGATCTCCATCGTCACCGGCATAACACCATGATCTCCATCATCTTGATCTCCATCAATGTGTCGCCATGAGGTTGTCGCGCCGACTGTTGCTTCCACGACTATTGCTAACTCATAGCGATAAAGTAAAGCAAAAACGGCGAAAACAATTAAAGACAACCCTATGGCTCCTGCCGGTTGCCGTACTCATCGACATGCAAGTCGTGATATTCTATACAATACATGATCATCTCATACATCACATATATCTCATCATGTAATTGGCCATATCACATCACAACATACCCTGCAAAAACAAGTTAGACGTCCTCTAATTGTTGTTGCAAGTTTTACGTGGCTGCTACAGGTATCTAGCAAGAACAATTCTTACCTATGCAAAAACCACAACGGTGATACAAAAATTGCTATTCAACCTTCTCAAGGACCGCCTTTGGCAAATCCGATCCGACTAAAGTGGGAGAAACAGACACCCGCCATCCATCTTTATGCACCGAAGTTACATTCAGTTGATGGAACCGGTCTCTCGTAAGCGTACGAGTAATGTTGGTCCGGGCCGCTTCATCCCACAATACCGCCGAATCAAGAAAAGACCAAGGGAGGAAGCAATCTGAATATCAACGCCCACAAACTCCTTTGTGTTCTACTCGAGATCTCATCTACACATAGACCTAGCTCATGATGCCACTGTTGGGGAACGTTGCATGGGAAACAAAAATTTTCCTACGCACACACAAGATGTATCCATGGTGATGAGCATCTACGAGAGGGAGAGTGGATCTACATACCCTTGTAGATCGCTAAGCGGGAAGCGTTAAGAATCGCAGTTGATGTAGTCGAACGTCTTCGCGATCCATATCGCCGAGCGTACCGCGATCCAATCACGATCCATCTAGCGATCCCATCACGATCCGTCCCACGATCCCATCACGATCCGTCCCGCGATCAAATCACGGACCGTCTTGCGATCCTGATCACGGTCCTTCCGATCTAGCGCCGAACGGACGTCACCTCCGCGTTCAGCACACGTACAGCTCGATGACGATCTCCGCCTTCTTGATCCAGCAAGAGGGAACAGAGAGGTAGATGAGTATTCCGGCAGCGCAACGACGTGGCGGCGATGGTGGTGGAACTATTCCGGCAGGGCTTCGCCTAAACACTGCCGAAACTAGACTAGAGGAGAAAATGATCTAGAGGAAGTAGAGGGAGCACGTGGCAATTAGGGTTAGCTCTTCCCTCTAAATCCTCTAGTATATATAGGAGGGAGGGAGGGGAGGAGGCAGCCTCAAACCCTGAAGGTTTGGCCGAAATTGGAGGTGGAGGAGTCCTACTCCAATCCTATTAGGAGTAGGATTCCTCCTCTCCACTTGGAAACCCTTTCCACCTTTCCTCCTTTGGATTTTCTCCACCCAAAGCCACATGGGCCTTATTGGGGGGGGGGGGGTTAGGCCAGCCCATTAGGGGCTGGTTTGACTCCTCCCACAGCCCATGAGGTCCTTTGGGTCGAGACACCCCTCCCGATGGTCCCCGGTACCCCTCCCGGCACTCCCGGTACACTACCGAAATACCCGAAATTTTCCGGTGACCAAAACAGGACTTCCTATATATCAATCTTTACCTCTGGACCATTCCGGAGCTCCTCGTGACATCCAGGATCTCATCCGGGACTCCGAACAACCTTCGTTCACCACCATACATAACTTTACTATACCGAAACGTCACCGAATCTTAAGTGTGCAGACCCTGCGAGTTCGAGAACTATGTAGACATGACCAAGACATCTCTACGGTCAATAACCAATAGTGGGACCTGGATGCCCATATTGGTTCCTACATATTCTACGAAGATCTTTATCGGTTAAACCTCTATGTCAAGGATTCAGTTAATCCCGTACGCTGTTCCCTTTGTTCTTCGGTATGTTCCTTGCCCGAGATTCGATCGTCGGTATCTCTATACCTAGTTCGATCTCGTTACTGGCAAGTCTCTTTACTCGTTCTGTAATACAAGATCCCGTGGCTAACACTTAGTCACATTGCTTGCAAGGCTTATTGTGATGTTGTATTACCGAGTGGGCCCTGAGATACCTCTCCGTCACACGGAGTAACAAATCCCAGTCTTGATCCATGCCCACTCAACAGACACCCTCGGAGATACCTGTAGAGCATCTTTATAGTCACCCAATTACGTTGTGATGTTTGATACACACAAGGTATTCCTCCGGTGTCAGTGAGTTGCATGATCTCATGGTCATAGGAACAGATACTAGACATGTAGAAAACTATAGCAATAAACTGACACGATCATATGCTATGTTTATAGTTTGGGTCTTGTCCATCACATCATTCTCCTAATGATGTGATCCCGTTATCAAATGACATCTCATGTCTTTGGCCAGGAAACCTTGACCATCTTTGATCAACGAACTAGTTAACTACAGGCATACTAGGGACACAGTGTTGTCTATGTACCCACACATGTATTTGAGTTTCCAATCAATACAATTATAGCATGGATAATAAACAATTATCACGAACAAGAAAATATAATAATAACCAATTTATTATTGCCTCAAGGGCATATTTCCAACAACTTTATACCAGAAGATGGGCTCCGGAGGTGGGCCGAGGTGGCCACGATACATCAGGGCGCGCCCAGGGGGGTCTGGCGCGCCCTGGTGGGTTGTGCCCACCTGGCTGGCCCCCTCCAGCAGTTTTCTGCTCCAGTATTTTTTATTAAATGCAAAAATAATCTCCGTAAAGTTTCAGCTTCATTGGAGTTGTGTAGAATAGGTATCTCTGATGTGCTTTTCTTAGGTCCAGAATTCTAGCTGCCGGTATTCTCCCTATTTTTGTAAACCTTGCATATTATGAAAGAAAAGGCATTAGAATCACTCCCTAAAGCATTATTATTGAATAAATCAAAGTAAATAACAGTAGGAAATCATGATGCAAAATGGATGTATCACATACCCGAAGGAATTTAATAACCAATATTTTCAGTAGGTGCAGCAGGTTGAGGGGCAACTAATTGTGGTTCCAGTCGAGGTGAAGATACCCCGAACAAACCCCTCAAAGGATTGTCTTCCATAGTAGCAAGTAACAATAAATTTTAGCACGTGGCATAAGTATTTTCCTTACCGATTTCCACTTACCAAGAGCACTTCATTCCCCGGCAGCGGCGCCAGAAAAGAGTCTTGATGACCCACAAGTATAGGGGATCAATCGTAGTCCTTTCGATAAGTAAGAGTGTCGAACCCAACGAGGAGCAGAAGGAAATGACAAGCGGTTTTCAGCAAGGTAATTTCTGCAAGCACTGAAATTGTCGGTCATTTGATAGCAAAATAATTGATAGCGAGCAAGTAACGGTAACGGTAAATAAGGTGCAGCAAGGTAGCCCAATCCTTTTGTGGTAGAGGACATGCCAGAACAGTCTCTAGTATTTGGCAAAGTGTTCTTGAGGGTACACGGGAATTTCATCTAGTACCTTTCATCATGTTGGTTTGATTCGTGTTCGCTACTTTGATAATTTGATATGTGGGTGGACTCGTGCTTGGGTGCTGTTCTTACTTGAACAACCTCCCACTTATTATTAACCCCCTCGCAAACATCCGCAACTACGAGAAAAGTATTAAGATAAAATCTAACCATAGCACTAAACGTTTGGATCCAAATCAGCCCCTTACGAAGCAGCGCATAAACTAGGGTTTAAGCTTCTGTCACTCTAGCAACCCATCATCTAATAACTACTCCATAATGCATTCCCTTAGGCCCAAGGATGATGAAGTGTCATGTAGTCTACGTTCGCATGACACCACTAAGGGAATCACAACATACATATCATCAAAATATCGAACACAGATCAAATTCGCATGATTACTTGCAACATGACTTCTCCCGTGACCTCAAGAACAAAGGTAACTACTTACAAATAATAATCATTCTTAAGGTCAAAGGAGTATTGAATAGCATAATGAATCTGAACATATAATCTTCCACCAAATAAACCATATAGTAGTCAACTACGCAAGGTAATCAACACTACTAAGTCACCCACAGGTACCAATCTGAGGTTCCGGTACAAAGATTGAACGCAAGAGATGAACTAGGGTATGAGAGGAGATGGTGTTGTTGAAGATGTTGATGAAGATTGGCCTCCCAAAGATGAGAGGGGTGTTGGTGATGATGATGGCTTCGATTCCCCCCTCCGGGAGGGATGTTCCGCCGGCGGAGAATCGCTCCGTCGGAGGGCAAAAGTGCTCCTGCCCAAGTTCCGCCTCGAGACGGCGGCGCTCCGTCCCGAAAGTCCTCTCCTATTTTTTTCTAGGTCAAAAGACCTTATATACCAGAAGATGAGCACCGGAGGTGCGCCGAGGAGGGCACAACCCACCAGGGCGTGCCTGGGGGGCCTGCCGCGCCCTAGTGTCATGTGCCCACGAGGGTGGCCCCTTCCGGTAGTTCTTTGCGCAAGTATTTTTTATTAAATCCAAAAATAATCTCCGTAAAGTTTCAGCTCAATTGGACATGTGCAGAATAGGTATCTCTGATGTGCTTTTCCAGGTCCAGAATTCCAGCTGCCGGTATTCTCTCTCTTTGTGTAAACCTTGCATTTTATGGGAGAAAAGGCATTAGAATCACTCCCTAAAGCATTATTATTCAACAAAACATAATAAATAATAGTAGGAAATCATGATGCAAAATGGACGTATCAATAATTCACAAAAAAATTCGTCCAATTCGGAGAACTTTTTTTTCTGCACAAAAATAACACCAAGGTAGTTCTGCTGAAAACAGCGTCAGTCCGGGTTAGTTTCATTCAAATCATGCAATTTAGAGGTCAAAACGAGAGCAAAACTGTTTGTATATGTAGATACGTTGGAGACGTATCACCCACCTAGCCCCATCCCTAACCTCCTGCTACACGGAGGCAGGGGGATCATGGCGGCCATCCGGCCACGCCCTGGCCAGCGATGACACGTGCCGGCCATCCGGCGACCGCCCCCCTCCTATAAAATGTCGGCGACCCCCTCTCGCTGAACCCTAACCCTAAACTCCCCCTCGCCTCTCCCTCTCGCCTCTGCCTCGCCTCAGAGACGCGCCCGACGCGGGCGTCGCCGTCGCCGCCCCCTCGCCACCGTGTCGCTGCCCCAACGGCCCCACCGAGCCTCGCCGCCCCTCCTCACTGCCACGCCGGTGAGGCCCCGGCCTCTCCCTCCCTCTCCCCGTGCTCGCCTGTGACCGCCGTGGCTGGAGCATGAGCCCCCATGTGCACTGCTGCTTTGCCCTGATGGCCGCTCGCAACTGCTGCTTGATGTCGCTGCATCGTTGCTACTGCCGCTGCAGCAGCTCCCTCCTGCTCCTCCTGCCGGTCGTGCCCGCCGCAACTCCCGCGGACGCTGCCGCTTGCGCCGTGCGCTGCTCACCTCGCCTCGATGCGCCCTGCTGCGGTCACCGCGTCTTGCCATAGCCCGCTCATCCACCTGCGTACGTCCAGCCGCGCCCCGCTCGGCCGCCCACGCACACACGCCATGCTTCGCCGCTGCTGGCTGCAACGGCTCGCCCCACAGCGCTCGCCGCCTGCCTTGCTCTGCCCGCTGATCGCTAGTCATGCCCTGGCCGTGCGCCATAGCTGCACAGGGCCTCGGACCTTCCCGCCGGCTGCTGCTACTGCTGCTGGCCGGCCGGGGTTGTGCATGTGTGTGCGTTGTGTGTGTGTGTTGCTTGGGCCACCGATAGGTGGGGCCGGCCTAAAAGAAAATAAATATAAAAAAGAGAGTTAAAACATATATAATAAATAAATAATATTAATAATTAATGAATTAGTGATTTAATTAATTAACACTTTTGGTTAGATATTTAGGCCTATGACAGGGGGGGACCACCCCCCCCCCCCCCCCCCCGTTGACCAGTCAACTTTGACTAGTCAACTGGGACTCCCCTCGACCCACATGTCAGTCCCTGGTACACTCGTGGGTACACTTTGGGGTGCATCTAGCATTTTACTCTTTTATTTTGGAATTAATAATATTTTCAGAAATTCTTTTAAACTTTGAAAAAATCATATAAATTAATTTATAACTCGGATGAAAATAATTTATATATGAAAGATGATCAGAAAAATCCAACGAATCCGAATACGTTGTCCGTTCATCTGTCGCATGCCTCTAGCATGATGAACATGGACATTTGGCGTTAGGATGATCTGTTCGATAATAGCAATAACCCAGGAAATATCGTTAGATATTTTCCCGCTCCGTCTAGAAAACTTAGCATTGCGATAGCTCATCCCTAGCACTGCATGTTGTCATCTCATGCATCGTGATACATCTGTTTGCTTTGTATTTATTGTTTCTTCCCCTCTCTTCTCTCCGGTAGACATCGAGACTGATGTTGCTGCCGAGTACGAGTACGCCATTGACATCCAGCCACTTGCAGCAGAGCTACCAGGCAAGCAAACCCCCTTGAGCATTTCGATATCGCTCAATTCTTTCTTTCTCATGGTTGCATTAGATTTTTCTACTATTGTAGATAGCTCCTATTCCGATGCATAGCATGTTCTTATTAAACTGCTGTTATACCTACTGTTATACTAAATGCTTAGTATAGGTTTATTAGTGATTCCCCAGTGACCCCACTTAGTCCATGTTGCCCTTGCTTCATGATCAAAGACTCGACGACTCGAAGACTTGAAGACTCGATCAACTTGATCGACGAGCCATGCTTGTCACATCACCTCACACCCCCCTTAGTTGTATGACTCTACAGAGCTACTATCGAGTGCCGAGGGTTACACCTCGTGACGCACTCCTGATGATAACTCTGTAGCGTAGCTAATCGATCGTGGATATCTAGGGTGATTCCTCCGTCACCACTTCTGACAACGACTCTATCATGCAACACCTCAAGCGTGGACCATTGAGGGTGATTCCTCTCTGGTCACCTTGATGATTACATTGAGTGGGATCCATCGAGGGTGACTCATCAGGTTTCCCCTTGGTGTTATGGACACACGACTACATTGACTTTACTACGGAACCATGTTGAGGTCAGGATGACCTGGAGGCTGTTTGTGTATAATGACGAGGCTTGGCCGGGCATTCTTGGCCCTTGGCGCAAGTCCTCGAGACGGGGCGACGGGACCACATATCGTGGATCATTGATTGTCACCGTAGTTAACAAAACATTAATGGGTATGGATATGTGATCTGAGTAGGCCTTTGGCCTGTTTCGCACTGACCACCACGCGGGAATAAGTATGGGCACTCTGCAGCGTACATTCACCCGAAAGCTCTTCAGATGTCATAGTTGAGCGGCACGCGCACGGGTGGCCCGCGTAAGCACCGTCTTCATATTATGAGGTGCCAGGACTAACACCGGCCATCCACGTATGTCGGCGTATGACACCTATAGGATCGCGTGGATCCCTTTATGGTTCGGCAGGGAGAAAGGCTTGCACAAAGAGCAGATCCAACGAACAACGCGAGGGATTTTTACCCAGGTTGGGGCCGCTGAGAAGCGTAAAACCCTACTCCTGCTTTGGTTGTATTGGATGTGTTTATGCCCAAGCTTCAGGAGCGCTATGTGATGAACAGTACACAGCTGCTACGCATGCAGAATGGGCTAGAAGGTCCTCCCCCTGTAGCTATGCCTTGGGCCTCCTTTTATACGTTCGAAGGGGTCACCAACAGTGGCGAAGTACAAGAGGTGTAAAGTAGCTACAGTGTTATCATACCTAATACTGACGGCTTAGGACAAAGGCATTAAATGCTCCGTTGAGGTGTCCCTTAGCATCTTGGGGACGGGAAAAGAAGCCGTCCCATCAGCACCGCTTAAGCCCATCCGCCGTTAGCGCCTGACACGCACCCAGGAGGACAACAACTAAAAGACAAGCTGGTCGCTGCGCTGGAGCGGTGACAGGGTGGCGAGGTCTTGCCGGGTGCAAATCTTGCCGGGTGCTAATCTTGCCGGGTCTTCGCTAGCCATCCCGGCAAGCATCTTGCCGGGATTGCAGCCTTCGGTCTTCTGTCTTCTGATCATCGGCTTGGATGCCTTCTTGATAGTCTTGTGCTTGTTCCCAGTTGTCCCCCGGCGATCATCTTGCCGGGAGCCCAACATCGGGTCTTCTCGATGACCTACCTGGAGATGTCCTCCCAGGAAGGCTTGCTTTCCAGAACTTCTATCTTGATCTTGCCGGCTCTTGAGCTTGCCGGTGATGCACAACAATGTGTTGTGCCTATGCTGGAGCCTGAGGCTCGACAGCAAGGACTAAAGGCATGTCTCCTGCCGCGGGAGCGTCTGTCTCTACGGCAAGGGCTTGAGGCCCTGCCGGAGCCTGTTGTCCCTCGGCAGGCTTGGCGTTGTTCCCGGCAAGTAGTCCTTGCCGGAAACCCTTCTGTGTTCTATGAGTGGATGTCTTCTCTGCCATGCCCTTCCCACCTGGAGGCTGCAACTTGCCGGTGCATGTCCAGGGGTAACGGGAACCCCCTGTTCATTACACCGACAGGAGCCCTCGGTCCTGGGTCGGAGAAGCGTGCACAGTGCTGTCCGGGCTAGGCCCAAAAACATGCACCGGCACACGCGTGGCGAGAAGTAACCGTCACTCATGACTTTAACTGCATATTGATGATGACGCAAGAGAGCTACCGGTTTTCCAGGCCTTGGGCTTGCCGGCGGCGTGGGCAGATAGAGCAGGACGGCAGCAGGAATCGTGTGCCCGAAAGGGAGTGCCACACCGTGCGATGAAGATCCAGCCCCCGGGCTTTCCCCATAAAGGGTACTGCGGGTGCGGTGCTCGATTCATACAGTCATTCCTGCTGTCGCCGAAATCTTGTTGGCCTCCAGCGCGGCGCCTTTGGCTTTCTCGGTGGCCGTTGCTGCAATGGCGCCTTTTCTTGTTGCTCATCCCGCATAGTGAGGCTGGGCTCGTGGTGATGACCGGCAGGCTCTCTAGAAGGTTACTCTCTAGGGCGCCGCCAGCCCCCGAGCCCGCCTTCCCTGTGTATACCTGCAACACTGATTGGGCATGTAATGCCACGACAGTGTTTTAGCACAACAAATTAATTAGCTTCTGGTTTACGATTAATTTGCTGCAATTTCGACTTCTGTCGAATGTTCCCTTGCTTGCCGGAACACTTTTCGGTGCGCACGGTCCAGTCAGCAGCGCTTTGAGGAACGGGTCCTTAGCGGCTTGCTGGGAACGCCGCCTCTTGAAAAGGTTTACCTTCCCAGCTTAAGTGCAGCTGCTCATATCGCCGAGCGGACTTGAGGCGACTAGGAGCGCAACTAGCCCCGGGGAGGCTCCTCAGCATACGGGTTTTTGCAGAAATCCGAAAATAAAACTCATCGAGCCTTTTCCTTGAACAATTGGATTTTTGTACAATGAATCCCTACGCTTGCCGGAATACTCCCAGAATGCGCACGTTCTGGTCGATGGTGCTTAGGATCGGGTCTTGTCTAGCAGCCTATCGAGAACGCCGCCTCTTCAGGAGCTTAATGCTCTAGAGAGAACCGCAGCTGCATCTGTGCTGTTGGGCGGACCCAGAACAACCAGGAGTGCAGAGTGTTTCTAGAGCGCTCCCTCGCGCACAGGTTATACAAAACTAGATGTCATAAGGCTACACAACAATAAAAAGCAATCAAAGTTTTAGGACTTAGCTTTCTGTAAGTAGAGCGAAGTCGCCATGGACGATGAAGCTGATGTGCTAACCGCTAGATCAGGTTCGCGCAACCTTTCCCCCTACCTGGCGCACCAAAGATGTCGGCGTATGACACCTATGGGATCGCGTGGATCCCTTTACGGTTCGGCAGGGAGAAAGGCTTGCACAAAGAGAAGATCCAACGAACAACGCGGGGGATTTTTACCCAGGTTCGGGCCGCTGAGAAGCGTAAAACCCTACTCCTGCTTTGGTTGTATTGGATGTGTTTATGCCCAAGCTTCAGGAGCGCTATGTGATGAACAGTACACAGCTGCTACGCATGCAGAATGGGCTAGAAGGTCCTCCCCCTGTAGCTACGCCTTGGGCCTCCTTTTATACGTTCGAAGGGGTCACCAACAGTGGCGAAGTACAAGAGGTGTAAAGTAGCTACAGTGTTATCATACCTAATACTGACGGCTTAGGACAAAGGCATTAAATGCTCCGTTGAGGTGTCCCTTAGCATCTTGGGGACGGGAAAAGAAGCCGTCCCATCAGCACCGCTTAAGCCCATCCGCCGTTAGCGCCTGACACGCACCCAGGAGGACAACAGCTAAAAGACAAGCTGGTCGCTGCGCTGGAGCGGGGACAGGGTGGCGAGGTCTTGCCGGGTGCGAATCTTAGCGGGTCTTCGCTAGCCATCCCGACAAGCATCTTGACGGGATTCTAGCCTTCGGTCTTCTGTGTTCTGATCATCGGCTTGGATGCCTTCTTGATAGTCTTGTGCTTGTTCCCAGTTGTCCCCCGGCGATCATCTTGCCGGGAGCCCAACATCGGGTCTTCTCGGTGACCTGCCTGGAGATCTCCTCCCAGGAAGGCTTGCTTCCCAGAACTTCTATCTTGATCTTGCCGGCTCTTGAGCTTGCCGGTGATGCGCAACAATGTGCTGCGCCTATGCTGGAGCCTGAGGCTCAATAGCAAGGACTAAAGGCATGTCTCCTACCGCGGGAGCGTTTGTCTCTACGGCAAGGGCTTGAGGCCCTGCCGGAGCCTGTTGCCCCCCGGCAGGCTTGGCGTTGTTCCCGGCAAGTATTCCTTGCCGGAAACCCTTCTGTATTCTATGAGCGGATGTCTTCTCTTCCATGCCCTTCCCGCCTGGAGGCTGCAACTTGCCGGTGCATGTCCAGGGGTAACGGGAACCCCCTATTCATTACACCAACAACGTAACGCGCAGGATTGCAACGGGAGATTGGCCCATGACCCCTTCGTGATTAGGATGTAGACCGACGTGTGGCCTCTTGTTTGAGCCTAGGTAGGACTACGGCGTGTCGATCAACCGAGGCCGGGCATTACCCGAGAAAGTGTGTCCGGCCAGAGTTAATCGAGCGTGTTGTGTAAGTTGGTGTACCCCTGCAGGGAAGTATATCTATTCGAATAGCCATGTCCATGGTAACGGACGCTCGGAGTTGTATCCAGCTCTTTACAACTAGAAATGTAGATTTTGAAATGAATGTTGGCTCCGAGGTTGCTTTCTCGCAGGGAGTCGAGGAAGAATCTTTGGGCGTTACTAAATGAAATTGCTACTCACATTATGCTAATCTACACTCTTCTAATGTTGCAGGACACTAAAGATGCTAGTCTTCGATAGGACTAGGCCTTCCCTCTATTCTAGCATTTCTACAGTCAGTCAAACGATATAGCCCCATTCCTTGGATAATGATGCATACTTAGCATAGATCTGATGTAAGTCTTGCAAGTACTTTGGATGAGTACTCATGGTTGCTTTTCTCCCCTTTTCCCCTTGATACGATACTGCGGTCAAATGACAGAGCCTAGGAGACGGCTGATCCCGCTGACGACTACTACTACACCGACGAAGCCTACTACTACGTGGAGGCTGCCCCCGACCAGCAGTAGGATAGGAGGCTCCCAGGCAGGAGGCCTTGCCTTTTCGATCCGTTGTTTATGTTTGTGCTAGCCTTCTTAAGGCAAACTTGTTTACTTATGTATGTACTCAGATATTATTGCTTCCGCTGACTCGTTTGTATTCGAGCCCTCGAGGCCCCTGGCTTGTAATATGAAGCTTGTATGACTTTAATTTGCGTGTATGATTAGCGTACGATCAAAATTGGGGCGTCACAAGTTGGTATCAGAGCCGACTATCTGTAGGTAGCCCCCTTTCCAACTCCTTGGTCGAAGTTGAGTCTAGACATTGAAAAACTATTTTACTAACATTGTTGTGTGACTTACGGGCCCACAAATCAAATGGGTGGTATTAGCATCTTTTATTCCTCTTCTATACTCTGGGTTCTGATCTCTCTTCTATTCGGGTTAAATGATTTACTAACTCTAACATTAGGTTCTCGTGATTAGATCCACCTGGAGAGCCGTTTTGTCAACAACTATTATCTTTTGAAGATATGATGCACGCACTATCATTTGACATCTTTGATCCTACTTGTTTCAGATGCGTCCTGCATGACATCTCGTACGCGAGACTATTGCTATCGATGTGACTGGGTTCCCGGCCATTCTGGTTGATCTCTTGACCAGGCTGGGATATCGCTGGACCCCGAGTACACTGTTTACAAGGACTACAGCGAGTTCAACCAGGAGCAGTACCAAGATGTGGTTGTTATCTGGGATTGGCGGAACCTCTCCATCACTGAGATGCACACCTTTCGCGGTGTTGGTGTGACTGTTGAGATGGCAGTCCATGATGCTGCCTATGTGGTATTGTCCGTCTCCATGGACAGCACTCCAGCTTGGAGGAGACTGGGTTCAGATACATCCCGTATGCTCCCGCTAGGGATGAAACTGGATACTACGCCGCTATCTGCACCCCTTACGTGTGACGTCGCTACGACCCGCAGGTTCTGGTGCAGTACACTGTGGCTCTGGATCGTACTTCTTGAGCTCTTGCTATCGAGCTATACGCCACTCATGCTCGCCTTGAGGATGCTCTGACACATCTGATGTCAGCAGTTAGGGTGAGGATGCTTCCTGAGCGCATCCTTTACCCGAGCAGGACAAAGTTTCCACCAGGTCTTGATTGGCCTGCTGTTGGAAGGCGTACACCTCCACGTGGTCCTCTGATTCCCTTCCCGGACCGGATTCTGCATCAGAGTGCTCACGGAATGCAGGACCATTACATCAAGGGTGCCACGCGTCCTCACCTACAGTTACCTGGCTTCAGTGGTTGTCCCCGACGTTGATGTAGCATATCGCTATGTCCCGTTGTTGTATACCTCTACCGCGTGCCTGCATGCCGCCTAGTTTGTCTAGGTTATTTACCTCTCCGAACTTGTACCGCTGGTTTGTAATAGACCTATGTATGGATCTGTATGTCGTGTTTGACTACTATGATGTATCTATTGCACTTCCTTCTTTGTGCATGTTACCTCATGAATGATTCATTGTCTTTTGTTTTACTCAATGTTAAACCACCACTGTTAAAATTTTGGCAGAATGGTTAGGCCAGCTGGTCTTGGCCGTGGTGCCGACCATCCACCACCGCCCGAATACATTGCTGGAATGATGCAACAGTTTGAGCTGAACCGCCAGTTTATGCAAGGTCTTATGGATCAGTTTCTGAGGCCGAATAGGAATCAGCACCCAGCCCCTATAACTTTGGAGGACTTTATGCGCCTCAACCCTGCTGTATACCGCAGCTCAACTCAGTCGCATGACGCTGATGACTGGCTCCATGACATCACTTATGAGTTGGAGTCTGCCAACGCCCCACTGGCCAGCTATGTCACCTTTGCGGCCTACTTCCTGAAGGGCCCCGCTGCTCAATGGTGGGACAGTCACATGCGTTCACAGCCTGTTAGAACCATCATTACCTGGCCGGGGTTCCAGGCTGCTCTCCGTGCACGCTACATTCCTCAGGGAATTATGTACAGGAAGAAGCGAGAGTTTCACAACCTCACCCTGGACAACAAGACTGTGGATGCTTATGAGCGGGAGTTCCTTGATGTGTCCCGTTATGCTGAAGAAGACATCGCTACTGAAGCCCACAGACAGGAGAAGTTCCATGAAGAACTCCACCCCGATATCAAGCTCGCGCTCCTTGTTTAGGACTATGCTGATTTCACCACCTTGGTGGACAAGGCTATCTAGGTTGAAACTGGTCTTCAGGAATACAAGGACATCAGCAAGCGCAACCGTGACATGGGCTCATCTTAGGGCTCATCAATACAGAAGCGCCGGATTTGGATTCCCCACAACATGTACCATGCACCAGCTCCTGCTCCAAGGTCGTCCTATGCTGCACCTCGTCTGCCTCCTCCACCACCTAGGCAGCGAAGACCTCCAGCTCCACCATCGCGAGCTCCTCCTTCCCGTCTTGAGGGTGGGCTGTGCTTCAAGTGTGGTCGTCTAGGGCACCGTGCCATAGAATGCAGGCAGAATCAGAATCAACTTTCCCTGCCCTCCACTGGCGATGGTAACAATCAGAACCGCAACAACAATGTCAGGCCTTCTTATGGTCATGGTCAGGCTAACAACATTGAACTGAATCAAGCTCAAGACAAGCCTGCTATTGTGATGGGTACTCTTCTTGTTAACTCAGTACCAGCTTCTTTATTGTTTGATACAGGAGCATCGCATTCTTTTATGTCAGAAGATTTTGCATACATGCATCACATTAAATGCGAAGAGATGAACATTCCAATAGTGGTAAACACCCTCGCGGGCCAATGTCGGACCTCCATGGTTAGCCACAATGTCCACATTGAAATTAAAGGGTTGTAATTCCATGCCTCTCCCATTATGTTGAAGTCTTCCAATATTGACCTCATTCTTGGGATGGACTGGTTGAAAACTCATACCGCTTCAATCGTTGGCACCACCAAAACCGTCCATCTCCTACATCCTTCGAATGAGATAGTAAGCTACCATGCTCATCTTGTTCGAGATGCCGAAGCCCGGATTTATTTATTAAATGCATTTAATGCGTCACCTCTTGAGGGGATTGAAAGCATTCTAGTTGTCCATGACTTCCAAGATATCTTTCCAGAAGAACTTCCAGGAATTCCCCTGTTAGAGCTGTCGAGTTTGCCATCGATTTAGTGCCAGGCACCACCCCTATCGCCAAACGACCTTATAATATGCCTCCTCATGAACTCCTTAAACTTAAGCAAGAAATTGACAATTCACTTCGCATGGGTTTCATTCGTCCAATTTCCTTTGCCTGGGGAGCACCTTCTCTCTTTGTCAAG
Source organism: Elymus sibiricus (assembly GCA_039707655.1). Classification (NCBI taxonomy): domain Eukaryota; kingdom Viridiplantae; phylum Streptophyta; class Magnoliopsida; order Poales; family Poaceae; genus Elymus; species Elymus sibiricus. The sequence continues at coordinate 370,020,385 of CM077675.1, read as the reverse complement.
AAGAAGGATGGTACGAATCGTTTGGTCCAAGACTACCATCCCATCAACCAAGCAACAATCCAGAATAAATATCCACTTCCTCGGATCAACGATCTGTATGATCACCTTGCTAGTTCCTCGGTATTTTCTAAACTCGACTTGAGGTTGTGTTACCACCAGATCCGGGTTCGTGAAGAGGATATTCCAAAGACCGCATTCATTACTCGCTATGGTTCATACGAGTACACCGTCATGTCTTTCGTCTTAACAAATGCTCCTGCAACATTCTCTCATTTGATGAACTATATCTTCATGGACAACCTCGACAAATTCGTCGTGGTTTATCTGGATGATATCCTGGCGTTATCCAAGAATAAAGAAGAACATGCTGAACATCTTCATCTTGTACTGGAAAAGCTTCGAGAGCATCAGCTGTATGCCAAATACTCCATGTGTGAGTTCTGGTTATTCGAAGTGACTTACCTTGGTCATGTGATTTCCAAGGATGGTATTGCAGTCAACCCCGAACAAGTTCAAGCTATTCTTGACTGGAATCCCCCGAAGAACGTCAAGCAAGTCAGAAGTTTCCTCAGACTCACCAGCTATTGACGTCGTTTTGTCGAGAACTTCTCCAATATTGCCAAACCCTTGACCCATCTACTTCACAAAGGCGTTAAGTATGAGTGGACAGATAAATATCAGGAAAGTTTCCAGGCACTCAAGGACAAGATGACATCTGCTCTAGTACTTGCTCCTCCAGATTCTCGTAACGACTTCGTCATCTATTGCAACGCATCCCGTCAAGGATTAGTCTGTTTCCTAATGCAGGAGCGTAGAGTGATTGCTTATGCTTCACGCTAGTTTCTCCCTCATGAAGAGAACTATCCATTTCATGAACTCGAACTTCCTGCGGTTATCTATGCACTATTGTAGTGGGGACATTACCTTCTCGCTAATCGTTGTGAGGTCTACACCGACCATCAAAGCTTGAAATATTTGTTTACTCAACAAGACATGAATCTCCGTCAGAGGCGATGGATGGAAGTAGTTATGGACTATGACTTTGGTATATCTTATACCCCTGGCAAGGCTAATGTAATGGCCGATGCCTTGAGCCGTAAAGCTTATTGCAACAACCACATGGTTCAGAAAGCTAACCCCCACCTTCATGAAGAGCTTCGCAAGTTGAATCTTCACATTGTTCCACAGGGTTGTCTTAATAACCTTGTCCTGGAACCGACTCTTCTGAAAGCTATTAACTCCGCGCAAGCCAAAGATGCTCACGTTGATCAGATGAAAAGGGATCTTGACTTAGAGAAATCCAGGGATTTCTCGCTTGTTGAAGATGGAACCTTGTACTTCAAGGATCGCATTGTGGTACCCCAATTTGAACTTATGACAGAGAATGTTATGAAAGAAGCACATGACACACCCCTGGCTATTCACCCGGGAAGTACCAAGATGTATCTAGACATTCGTTAGAACTATTGGTGGTCCAAGATGAAGCAAGACATTGCTCGTTACATTGAAAAATGCGACGTTTGTCATTGCTTCAAAGCATAACATCATAAACTGGCTGGACTTCTGCAACCACTCCCTATTCCAGAATGGAAATGGGAAAAGATTCGGATGGACTTCGTCACTGGTTTTCCCAAGTCGCAGAAGGGTAATGATGCTATTTTTCTCGTCATCGACCAATTCTCGAAAGTCACACACTTCCTTCCAGTCAAGGAGACAGCCACTCCTAGTCCATTAGCAAACTTATATACCTCCAGAATTGTGTCACTCCATGGCCTTTCGAAGGAAATCAGTTCAGACCAAGGTAGCATTTTCACCTCGAAATTCTGGGATAGTTTCCCAGAAGCAATGGGAACCCATATTACCTGGAGCACTGCTTATCACCCCCAATCTCAAGGTCAGGTCGAACGAGTTAATCAAATCCTTGAAGACATGCTTTGGGCTTGTGTTATCTCTTTTCGGCAAGAAATGGGAAGAATCTCTCCCTTATGCTGAATTCTCTTATAACAACAGCTATCAAGCCAGTTGAAGATGGCCCCCTTTGATGTATTATATGGACGTATGTGTCGAACCCCTCTGAACTGGTCAGAAACTGGGGAATGTGCACTCATTGGTCCAGATATTATCCAACAAGCTAAAGAGCAAGTCCGCATAGTCCGGCATAATCTCAAGGCGGCCCAGTCCCGCTAGAAGAGCAATTATGACCGTAAACACTAGGGTTCAACCTTTATCAAGCTTATCTGCGTGTAACTCCTTTGAGGGGCACTCATCGGTTCGGAGTCAAGGGCAAGCTAGATCCTTGCTATGTTGGTCCTTTTCGCATTCTCGAAAGACGTGGATATGTGGCTTACAAATTGGAGTTGTCACTGAAATTTTCCCATGTCCACGATCTCTTCCATGTGTCGCAACTTCGTCGTTGCTTCAAGGACCCGCACTGTCAAGTGGATCCTGAATTGATCGAAGTACAGGATGATCTCACTTACAAAGAGCATCCGATCCGCATTCATGAAGAAGTTGAACGTCGGACCCGTTAGAAGGTTACCATGTTCTTCCAAGTACAGTGGTCAAATCATTCTGAAGATGAAACCAGTTGGGAACGCAAGGAGAACCTTCGGGCAGAATACCCCGATCTTCTCCCTTCTACCTCTTAAATCTCGGGATGAGAATTTCTTTTAGTGGGGGAGAGTTGTAATACCCCTGGATTATCAGCTATAGTAACCCATGTAATCAAGCTACAGTGATGGCCAAGATTAAGCTAATCCATTTTGCTAAACAGTGTTTGCTCACATTTGAATCATATCCCATTTCAAATTCCCTTTTGAAATTCAATATTCAATTAAAAGGTGCAATAAGAAATTCACAAACCTGAAAACAAAAATCATAGTTGGGTTACAAATATTCCTTAAGCATTTATAAAATTGCAACCAACATTTTATAAAGTATTTTAGTGTCTTAAAACAATTATAACATAGGCCAAAACAATTAATTAAATGTCTTTTTAATTATTGAAATTCCAAACATTTTCAAATGGTCCTTAAACATTTTGTGGCACTGCCTAATATTGCAATATGATTTATGGGCCAAGTCACATATTTTTGCATAAGTCAAATAGTGCTAAAATCATACAAAATAGAATTAAATAAAACAAAGGAGAAAACAAATAAAAGGAAAAGGCCCCTCCCTGTTCCCCCTGGGCCTTTGCCCCAGCCGGCCCACCTATCCTCCCATCCCAAACCTCCTCTACAGGGAGGCAGGGGGATCGTGGTGGCCATTCGGTGACCGCCCCTCCTATAAAACGTCGATGACCCCCCTCTCGCCGAACCCTAACCCTAAACTCCCCCTCGCCTCTCTGCCTCGCCTTGGTGACGCGCCCGACGCGTGCGTCGCTGTCGCTGCCCCCTCACCGCCATGCCGCTGCCCCAATGGTCCCACCGAGCTTCGCCGCCCCTCCTCACTGCCACGCCGGTGAGGCCCCGGCCTCTCCCTCCCTCTCTCCCCATGCTCGCCTGTGACCACTGTTGCTTCGCCCTGCTAGCCACTCGCTACTACTGCTTGCTGTCGCCACGCCGCTGCTACTGCGGCTGCGCCCTCCTACTCCCTCGCCACCCGCCTCACTCTGTCCGCTGCTCGACGGCCATGCCCTGGCTGCGCGCCACCGCTGCACAGTACCTCGGCCCTCCCCGCTGGCTGCTGGTCGACCGACGTTGTGCGTGTGTGTGTGTGTTGTCTGTGTGTGTGGATTGGGCCACCGGCAAGTGTGGCCGGCCTAAAAGAAAATAAATATTAAAAAAGAGTTTAGAAAAATCTAATAAATAAATAATATTAATAATAAATAAATAAATTAGTTAATTAATTAGTCATTTAATTAATTAACTTAATTAACACTTTTAGCTAGACATTAGGTCTATGACAAGGGGGCCCCACCCCCCTGTTGACCAGTCAACTTTGACAGGTCAACTGGGACCCCTTGGACCCACATGTCAACCCATGGTACACTCCTGGGTACACTTTGGGGTGCATCTAGCATTTTACTCTTTTATTTTGGTATTGATAATAATTTCAGAAATTCTTTTAAACTTTAAAAAATCATATAAATTAATTTATAACTCGGATGGAAATAATTTATATAGGAAAGTTGATCAGAAATATCCAACGAATCCGAATACGCTGTCCGTTCATCTCTCGCATGCCTCTAGCATGATGAACATGGACATTTGGCGTTAGGATCATCTGTCCGATAATAGCCAAAGACCCGGGAAATATCGTCCGATATTTTCCCGCTCCGTCTAGAACACTTAGCACTTCGATAGCTCATCCCTACCACTGCATGTTGTCATGTCATGCATCGTGATGCATTTGTTTGCTTTGTATTTATTGTTTCTTCCCCCCTCTTCTCTCTGGTAGACACCGAGATTGACGCTGATGCCGAGTACGACTACGCCACTGACATCTAGCCACTTGCAGCAGAGCTACCAGGCAAGCAAACCCCCCTTGATCATTCCGATATCACCTAATTCTTTGTTTCTCATGCTTGCATTAGATTTTGATACTGTCGTAGATAGCTCCTATTCTGATGCATAGCATGTTCTTGTTAAACCGTTGTTATACCTACTATTATACTAAATGCTTAGTATAGGTTGATTAGTGATTCCCCAGTGACCCCACTTAGTCCCTGTTGCCCCTGCTTCATCATCAAAGACTCGATGACTCGAAGACTTGAAGACTCGATCAACTTGATCGACGAGCCATGCCCGTCACATCACCTCACACCCGCCTTTGTTGTACGACTCTGCATAGCTACTATCGAGTGCCGAGGGTGATACCTCGTGACGCACTCCTGATGATAACTTTGTAGCGTAGCTAATCGGTCATGGATATCGAGCGTGATTCCTCCGTCACCACTTCCGATATCGAGGGTGATTCCTCTCTGGTAACCTTGATGGTTACATCGAGTGGGATCCATCAAGGGTGACTACTCGGGTTTCGTCTTGGTGTTATGGACACACGGTTACATTGACTTTACTACAGAACCATGTAGAGGTCAGGATGACCTGGAGGGTGCTTGTGTAATAATGACGAGGCGTGGCCAGGCTTTCTTGGCCCTTGCCGCAAGTCCTCGAGACGGGGCGATGGGACCACATATCGTGGATCATTGATCGTCACCGCAGTTAACAAAACATTAATGGGTTTGGATATGTGATCTGAGTAGGCCTTTGGCTTGTTTCGTACTGACCACCATGCGGGAATAAGTATGGGCACTCTGCGTCATACATTCGCCCGAAAGCTCTTCAGATATCACAGTTGAGCGGCACGCGCCTGGGTGGACCGTGTAAGCACCGTCTTTGTATTAAGAGGTGCCAGGACTGACACCGGCCATCCACGTAACGTGCAGGATTGCAAAGGGAGATTGGACCATGACCCCTTCGCGTTTAGGATGTAGACTGGCGTGTGGCCTCTCTATTGAGCCTAGGTAGGACTACGACGTGTCGATCAGCCGAGGCCTGGCATTACCCGAGCAAGTGTGTCCGGCCAGAGTTAATCGAGCGTGTTGGGTAAGTTGGTGCACCCCTGCAGGGAAGTATATCTATTCGAATAGCCGTGTCCACGGTAACGGACGCTCGGAGTTGTATCCTGATCTTTATAACTAGAAATGGAGATTTTGAAATGAATGTTGGCTCCGAGGTTGCTTTCTTGCAGGGAGTCGAGGAAGAATCTCTGGGCGCTACTAAATGAACTTGCTATTAGTATTGTGCGAATCTACACTCTTCTAATGCTGCAAGACACTGAAGATGCTAGTCTTTGATAGGACTAGGCTTTCCCTCTATTCTGGCATTTCTGCAGTCAATCCAAAGATATAGCCCCATTCCTTTTATAATGATGCATACTTAGCATAGATATGATATAAGTCTTGCGAGTATTTTGGATGAGTACTCATGGTTGTTTGTCTCCCCTTTTCTCTTTGACACAATACTGCGACCAGATGACGGAGCCTAGGAGACAGTTGATCCCGCCGATGACTACTACTACACCGACGGAGCCTACTACTACGTGGAGGCTGACCCCGACCAGCAGTAGGATAGGAGGCTCCGAGGCAGGAGGCCTTGCCTCTTTGATGTGTTGTTTATGTTTGTGCTAGCCTTCTTAAGGCAAACTTTTTATTTATGTCTGTACTCAGATATTATTGCTTCCGCTGACTCGTTTGTATTCGAGCTTATGTATTTGAGCCCTCAAGGCCCCTGGCTTGAAATATGAAGCTTGTATGACTTTAATTTGTGTCTAGAGTTGTGTTGTGATATCTTCCCGTGAGTCCCTAATCTTGGTCGTGCGCATTTGCGTGTATGATTAGCTTTCGATCAAAATGGGGGCGTCACAGCCTCTACATCAACCTTGCTACTCCCATGGTGGTGTGTGAGAAGTTCACCGTAGACCTATGGGTCTATAGTTAGTACCTAGATGGCTATCTCTCTCTCTATGTTCTTCATTGCCAAGATCACCGCGATTCCCGCGGTGATCTATCTTATGTAATCAATCTTTGCGGTGTGTTTGTTCGGATGTTATGAATTGTTGGTTTATATTAAGATTATTCATGAAAATATTTTGAATACTTGCTAGTATTTTATATGCATGGTTGTTATAGCTTCGTAATTCTCTCCGATCAATCTGTTTGGTTTGCCAACTAGATTGATTTATCTTCAAGTGGGAGTAATAGCGTTGTTATAGCGTTGTAGTGGGTTTAATCTTGTGGTGCTCAATCCAAGTGACAAAAAGGGACAAGACACATATTGTATTGCCGCCACCAAGGGTAAAATGATGGGGTTCAATCATATTAATTGGATTTACTTTGTCTCCATCATGTCATCATCCTCCAAGCATTACTCTGTTTTTACTTAATACTCTAGCTGCATGATGGATAGTTGTCGATGGGTGGAGTAATAGTAGTAGATGCAGGCAGGTGTCAGTCTATTTGTTTATGGACGTGATGCCTATATACATGATCATTGCCGTGAATAAATATTGCGTAACCATGCGCTTTTCTATCAATTGCCCAACAGTAATTTGTTCACCCACCGTATGCCTTCCTCGAGAGAGAAGCCTCTAGCGAACACTATGGCCCCTGGGTCTTCTCACAAATATAATTACAAAAACTCTAAATACCTTGCCCATTATTTACTTTCTTTTTATTTTACAAGTTATATTTAACAAATTATCTATCTATCACTACTTATCGCTTGCAAGTAACGAGTTCAAGGGGATTGCCAACCCTCTTGCCCGCGTTGGGTGCAAGTGTTTGCTCTTCTATGTGTAGGCGCTGAAGATGGGAGTTTGCATGGTTCTCCTATTGGTTCGATAACCTTGGTTCTCACCGAGGGAAATATTTAAGCAAGGCGGTTGGCCTTCGCCTAGTGCCTAGGAAGTGCTTAAGCGCCCTAGGCATGGCCTAGGCGGTAATATAGTTTTTGCAATCTAGGTGTACCTGTGGTTAGTATATGTGTGTCGATATTAATTTAGGGCATATAAAAAAGTTAACCACCAACTATTCCATTGGAATATGCCCCCTTTGTCATATCAGTGCAATATGGCATGATTTATTGTTTCGCTACACAATTTCTTGCTTGACCTGCCTAGACTTCCATTTATGCCCTAGGCGAGGCGTTTGGCCCTTGCCTAGCGCCTAAGCGTGCCTAAGCGCCTCCTAGGCACTGCCTTTTCCAACAGAGACTATGCTGCATCATCCCCTCCTCTTCGGGAAAAATCCCAACGCAGTTTACAAGTATCAGGAAGGATTTCTGGCGCCGTTGCCGGGGAGCATCATCGAATTCCTATCAAGTACCTTCTCACTAATTATCATTCACTTGTTCTACTTCTTATTTTTTGTTATATTTTCTTACTATAAAAATAAAAATACAAAATATTTCTATTTGCTTGTTTGCTTAGTTATTTAGTTTACTCGTTTGCTTGCTAGTTTACTTGTTTCGTCACCATGTCTCAAGATACTACTAAGTTGTGTGATTTCTCAAACACTAATAATAATGACTTTATTAGTACACCAATACCATCCGCCACTAGTGCAGAGTTTTATGATATTAATGCTGCGTTGCTAAATCTTGTGATGAAAGAACTATTTTCAGGAAGTCCTAATGAGGATCCCGCTTCTCATCTCAACACCTTTATTGAATTATGTGATACGCAAAAGAAAAAGGACATGGATAATGATGTGGTCAAATAAAAAATATTTCTATTTTCACTAAGAGATATAGCTAAAACTTGGTTTTCATCCTTGCCTCACAATAGTATTGGAACATGGGATAACTGTAAGGATGCTTTTATTGCCAAGTATTTTTCTCCCGCTAAAATTATATCTCTTCAAAACCAAATTACGAATTTTAAGCAAGTTGAGCAAGAACATGTTGCACAAGCATGGGAGAGAATGAAAATGATGATTAGAAAATGTCCCACTCATGGCTTAAACTTATGGATCATTATACAATTTTTTTATGTTGGACTGAACATTGTGTCTAGAAACCTTCTAGATTCTGGTGCAGGTGGCACCTTTACGGAGGTGACATTAGGAGAGTCTACACAACTTCTGGACAATATCATGACAAATTATTCTCAATGGCACACCGAGTGAGCTCCAACTGGTAAGAAGGTAAATTCCATCAAAGAAATTACTACTTTGAGTGATAAAATGGATGCTCTTATAAATATGATTGCAAACAAGAATGCTCAAGTTGATCCTAATGATATTCCTTTATATAATTAGATTGATCAAAATAATGATGCTATTGATGTGAACTTTGTGTCGCGAAATAATTTCAACAATAATGCTTATAGAGGTAATTTCAATGCTAGGTTGTATCCCGGTAATTCCTCTAATAACTATGGAAATTCTTATGGTAATTCCTATGGAAAATCATCCAACAATAATAATAGGACACCTAGTGATCTTGAGAACACCATTAAAGAATTTATTAGTTCTCAAATGATTTTCAACACTATGGTAGAAGAAAAGTTGCATAAAGTTGACGATATGGCTAGAAACGTGGATATGATTGCTCATGATGTGGAAACTCTTAAAAGTAAAACTTAGTCACCCAAGCATGATATTAATGAGTCTATTAAATACATCCAAATATCTATTAATGAAAGTAAGGAGAGGACCACGAGGTTGAGAGCTAAGCGAGAATTCTTAGAAAAGGCTCTTCCACCCGGTTTTTACCATAATCATGATGAAGATCTTAAAATGATTGGTACTTATGCCATTGAATCCTTGTTTAATAATCTAAAAATAGATGATAAAGGGACTGGCGGTGAGTCAAGTTTAGCTACAAGGCGTCCCGTTTGTTCAGAGGGTGATGATCTTGATGATAAAAAAAGTGGGTTTGGAGAGGTCAAAACTTTAACTAGTGATGTACCCACTATCTTGGATCACAAGGACTTTAATTATGACAATTTCTCTATAGAAGAATGCAGTTCCTTCTACAATCCATTATTAGCTCACCCCATGCTTACGAACAAAATAAGGCTTTTACTAAAAATATCGTAGAAGCTATCCTAAAAGGTCATGAAGAAAAACTTGAGTTAGGAGTTTCTATTCCTAGAAAGTTGCATGATGAGTGGGAACCTACTATTAAAATTAAAGTTAAGGGGTATGAATGCAATGCTTTGTGTGACCTTGGTGCTAGTGTTTCAATTACCAAAATCTTTACGTGATGCGCTAGGTCTCACCGGTATAAATGAATGTTTCCTTAACTTGCATCTTGCGGATTCCACTATTAAGAAACCATTGGATAGAATGAATGATGTACTTATTCTTGATAATAGAAATTATGTACCCATGGATTACATTGTGCTTGATATTGAATGCAATCCATCTTGTCCAATAATACTTGGTAGGCCTTTCCTACGAACTATAGGTGCTATTATTGATATGAAGGAGGGAAAAATAAGATTCCAATTCCCACTAAAGAAAGGGATGGAACACTGCCCTAGAAAGAGAATTAAACCACATTATGAATCTATCATGAGGTCCACCTATGGATTGAGTGTCAAATATGACAACACTTGAAACTATGCATTATGCCTAGCTAGGGGCATAAAATGATAGCGCTTGTTGGGAAGCAACCCAATAGTTATCTTTAATTTTTGTTTCTACTTTCTATAATGGTGTGATAACATGATTATTTCTACTGTAATGATTGTGTTTTTATGTTTAAATTAGTGTTTTTGCCAAGTAAAGCCTTTGAGATGACTTCAATGAAAAGTAGAATTGATACGGTCCAAAAAAAGAAACTTTTCCGTCCAGTGCAGAATTTCTATGATTTTACTGAAACGTCCTTTTGATCTGAATTTGATACACAGTATTAGTATACAAATTCCCCAGGCTTTCCTAATTTTTCAGAATTCTTGGAGTTACATAAGTATGGTGTTTGTGCACATCATTATAGACTGTTCTATTTTAGACAGATTCCGTTTTTTGCTTGCATAGTTTGCTTGTTTTGATGATGCTATGGATTGTATCGGGGGTATAAGCCATGAAGAAGTTAGAATAAAGTACCTTATTCAATAATAAAATATGAATCAATTTATGAAAGTACTTAAAGTTTTTTGATTTACCTATAATACTAACGGAGCTCACGAGTATTCTGTTGAGTTTTGTGTGTTGAAGTTTTCAAGTTTTGGGTGCTATCAGGATGGATGAAGGAATAAGGAGAGGAAAAGAGCCTAATATTGGGGATTCCCAAGGCACCCTAAGGTAAATTCTAGGAATACTCATGCATCTAAGCTTGGGGATACCCTGGAAGGCATCCCCTCTTTCGTCACAATCCATCGGTATGTCACTTGGAGTTACAATTTTATTTATCACATGATATGTGTTTTTCTTGGAGCATCGTGTGTTTTAGTTTGCTTTTGTTTTAGTTTTCCACAATCATTGTTTGCTGTACACACCTACTTGAGAGAGACACATGTTCACCATGATTTGTTAGAATACTCGACGTGCTTCACTTATATCTTTTGAGCTAAGCAGTTGCTCTAGTGCTTCACTTATATCTTTTAGAGCACAGTGGCGTATAGATTTTATTGAAATAATTGCACTATAGTTATTCACTTAAATTGGTTTGAGAGTCTAATATATAGTGATGGCAATTTTCATGGGTTATAAGACTAGTCCAAAAATAATAGGTATTCAAGGAGTGCACAATTAAAACCTTCATGTAGCACTGATACTTGTAATCTGCGTTGGGTTTTCCGTGAAGAGGAACTGGTAATTGCAACACAAAGTTGGTAAGTATTTTCCTCAGTTATGAAACCAAGGTTTATCGAACCAATAGGAATATCGATGCTCAACCGTCTTCAGCGGCTGCACACAAATGAACAAACAACTTGCACCCAATACGGGCAAGAGGGTTGTCAGTCCCCTTGATCTCGTTATTTGCAAGCAAATGAGTTGTGTAGATAATTGTTGATAAATATAAATTGCAAAATAAATAAAAATTAAATAAAAGGAGTGAGGTAATAGTAGCATTTGTAAATATATAAGTGAATAGACCCGGGGGCCATAGTTTTCCCTAGCGGCATCTCTCATGTGGGCAGCATACGGTGGGTAACAGTGACGCCCTGGTTTGTGCTACAGTAATCTATGTAATTAAGCTACACTAATCCAAGCTAATGTTGCCACGTCACCACGATTACTATGTTTAATCCCACGTTGATTCAAAACCGAGTCAAATTCAAATTTAAAATAAAGTCAAACAATAAAAGATTTCAAACGTTAAAACTAAAATGTGCTAAAGGTGACAAATAAATCGTCAGAATTAATGGTGGAGAAACCACAGTTTTATAAAATATTTAAATGCACTAAAATAATTAAAACAGGAGCAAAACAATTATTAAATGCCCTTTTGAATTATAAGAGTTTCAAATAATTTCAAAAGGCTTCCAAACTTTTTGTGTCTCTGCCTTTATTGCAATGCAATTATTTGGGCCATGTGGCATATTTTTTAAGGGGATTTTCTAACTAAAGTAATTGAAAACAAAAGTAACTGAAAAGAAAAAGAGAAAAACAAACAAAATAGAAATAAAAATGAAAAGGTCCCAACCCCCCCGGCCTACTGGGCCTTGTTCCACCAACCGGCCAGCCCACCCTGGGGGCTATAACCCCTCCCCCACCGAAACCCTAACCCTACCCCCGGCGCCTCCCTTTCCCTCCCCGCGCCGTTTCTTCTGCTCGCGTGCATCACCCGAACCGCCATGGCCGCCACCTTCATGAGCAACGCGGCCCTGGCCCTCCTTCGACAAATCGACGGGACCAGGAGCACCTCCGGGCTCCTCTTCACCGACTGCTCCGCCGGATCGGAGCCGGGGAGCCGTCCCCTCATCGCACGCTTCCTTCTCATCCGCCACGGCTGTCGTGGATCGCCGCCCCGATTCGCTCCGCTGCACCCGCGCTCGACCTCCTCGTGCTCGCTCCGAAGCTCGCTGTGAGCTCCCGAATCTCTCCGGCCTCTTCCCTCTCTTCCCCGCATCCTGTAGCGCCATGGCGCGCCTGCACCCGAGCATCGCTGCCGTCGGTCGTCGTCGTTGCCGTCGAACCCAGCCGTCCCGCCTCGCGTTCGTGCTACAAATGGACTCGGCGCGGCGAGCTCGTTCTGTAGGGCCTTGCGCCGCCCGTTTTGGTCACCGGAGTCGGCCGCGCGAGCACCTCCGCTGTGCCTGGAGCTCGCCAGCGTTCTCCCAGCGCGGGCAGACGGTTTAAACCGCCAGAGACCCACTGATCGGTGGGGCCCGCGTTAGCTAATCACTAATTAGTCTCTAAATTAACCCACTGCTAAGTAGACACTGACAAGGGGCCCCACCCATTAATTAATCTCAGTTTAAACTAATTAAACCGGATTAAATAACCACAGTCACTGACTACTGGGCCCCACTGACCCGGTTGACCAGTCAGCTGCTGACTGGGCTGCCCCTTACAATGACAGGTGGGTCCAGTGGTCCCCATTGACCAGTCAACAGCACTGTTGCCTGCTGAGGTCACTGTGATGTCATGATGACATCATAAATAGATTTTCGAATTTATTTAATTCTGTGAATTTCAGAAAATCATTAAAACTTCTAAAAATAATAGAAAATAATCCGTAAGTCACATGAAAAAGTTTTATATATGAAAGTTGGTCAGAAAAATCCCACGAATCCGAATATGCCATCCGTTCGTCTGTCACATGCTCCTAGCATAGCAAACATGGAACTTTTTCCCTTCGGATCGTCTGTCCGATAAATCCAAAGACCCGGGAAATATCGTCAGATATTCTGTCGTTCCGTCTGATACGTGTAGTACTGTGTTAGACTACCCCTAGCACTGCGTATTGCCATGTCATGCATCGTGTTGCATCTGTTTGCTTGTATTTATTGTTTCTTCCCCTCTTCTCTCCGGTAGTTTCCGAGACTGACGCTGCCGCCGAGCCCAACTACGCCCCTGACGACCAGCCTTTTGCAGCAGAGCAACAAGGCAAGCAAACCCCATTGAGCATTCCGATATCGCCCATCTCTCTCCCTCTTATTCTTGCATTAGATTTTGCTATTGTATTAGTTAGCTCCTATTCTGATGCATAGCCTGTTTTTGATGAACTGCTACTACACCTGTTATCATATCAACTGCTTAGCATAGGTTGATCAGTGAACCCCTGAGACCCCTTAGTCCCAGTTGCCCCTGCTTTCATCGATGACACCGAGGACTTGAAGACAGAAGACTCAGTCGACATAACTGACAAGCCGTTACCGACACATCACCACACACCCTTAAGTATTGCACTGCAGAGCTACTACCGAGTGTCGAGGGTGATACCTCACTTACCACTCCCGATGTTAATTCTGTAGCGTAGCTATCGGTCATGGGTATCGAGGGTGATTCCTCCTTCCCATTTACCGGTAGCGACTCTTGCCTTACTCATACCTCGAGTGGGATCCATCGAGGGTGATTCCTCGGATATCCACTTGGCGTATAACCACACAGTTACTATTGACTTGTCACTGTACTAACATGACGGGACTGAAGGGACAGGCGGTACCACTCTGTTGAGGTGGACCTGAGTTCCCGACAGTTCTGAGACGGGTCGGCCCCAAGGGTACCCGTGTGAGAAAGATTTGGTGGGATGCGCCGCCAGGCATCCGAAGACTTGGTGGGGTGCGCCGGTAAGGCACCCGAGTGTTATTGGCGGGGCGACGGACTGCACCTTATGGTTCGCGCTTGCCCCGCACTAATAAATTGCTAATGGGTTGGGTACTTGATCTGAGTTAGGTCGTTGGCCTTAATACGCACTAACCACCATGCGGGGTAATCAATATGGGCTGCTCTACGCCGTACATTCTCCCGAAAGCTCTTCAGATGCCACAAGATTCGACTCGCGCCCGGGTGGTCCGCGATGATGCATGGCGCTTGTGAGTTAAGCCATGCTAGGACTGGTCCCGGCCGAGGGCGTAACGTGCAGGATGGCAAGGGCGATGGCCCAAGACCCCGAGTCATTAGGATGTAGACCGGCGTGCTGGCCTCTCTGTTGAGCCTAGGTAGGACTACGTCGTGTCGATCGGCCGAGGCCGGGTATGACCAGAAAATTGTATCCGGCCGGAGCTTGTCGAGCGTGTTGGGTAATGTGGTGCACCCTGCAGGGAAGTAAACTATTCGAATAGCCGTGTCCACGGTAACAGGACGACTTGGAGTTGTGCTTTGGCCTACTACAACTATAATCATAAACTAATTAAAATGAATTGTGGCTCCGAGGTTGCTTCCTCGCAGGGAGTCGGGGAAGGATCTCCAGGCGTGGTTACATAATATAATTGCTGCAACAATATGACTATATATATGTGATACCAGTCTACTCTCGTCTTATGCTGCAAGACGCTAAAGATGCTAGTCTTCGATAGGACTCGGCCTTCTTCCCTCTTCTGGCATTTCTGCAGTCTAGTCCAAAGATATAGCCCCATTCCTTTGATACCGGTGCATATCTAGCATAGTTCTGATGTAAGTCTTGCGAGTACTTTGGATGAGTACTCACCGTTGCTTTGCTCCCCCTTTTCCTTGATACGATGCCGCGACCAGATGACGGCGCCTAGGAGACCCAGGATCCAGCTTACCCGGTGGACGACTACAGTTACCCCGACGGAGGCCACTACTACCAGGATGGAGCCTACTACGACATGGACTTCTCTGACGTT
Source organism: Elymus sibiricus (assembly GCA_039707655.1). NCBI lineage: Eukaryota > Viridiplantae > Streptophyta > Magnoliopsida > Poales > Poaceae > Elymus > Elymus sibiricus. The sequence goes on along the minus strand of CM077675.1, from coordinate 370,005,178 downwards.
CAGGAGTAGTTAGGAGGTTCCCAGGCAGGAGGCCTCGCCTCTTTCGATCCGATGTTATGTTTGTGCTAGCCTTCTTAAGGCAAAAACTTGTCTAACTTATGTCTGTACTCAGATATATTTGCTTCCGCTGACTCGTGTTTATGTCGAGCTTTGTATTCGAGCCCTCGAGGCCCCTGGCTTGTAATATGAAGCTGTATGACTTTTAATTTGTGTCTAGAGTTGTGTTGTGATATCAATCAGTGAGTCCCTAATATTGGTCGTACGCATTGTGTGCATGATTAGCGTACGGTCGAGGCTGGGGGCGTCACAAGTTGGTATCAGAGCCGACTGCCTGTAGGTAGCCCCCTTTCCAACTCCTGGGCCGAAGTTGAGTCTAGTCATTGAAAAAAATTTACTAACACTGATGTTGTGGCTTACGGGCCCACATCTCAATCGGGTGGTATTAGGATATTTTATTCCTCATCCTTCCTCTGGGTTCTGATCTCTCTTCTCTTTCAGGTTAAAGATTTTATTAACTCTAACTTTAGGTTCTCGTAACTATTTTCCCCGGAGAGCCCTTCCTTCCCGATGATGACTTGATTCGTCAGAAGACTTCGAAGATACTCTCTGATGTTCTCCCGAGAACTTGTGCTCCTCGCTTTTGTGATTCCCTTTCACCGTCAACCCCTATGGATATCTACGTACAAATGTCGTTCATACTCATTCTACTTGCTCTTGTTATTACAAGATACATCGAAGTATCTTATCGGAGATTTGTTCGTCTTCAGTTGTCATGAGTTTCACAAAATCATTCGAATTATTATTCGATCTTCCGAAATCCTCAGTAGCCTTTTGCTCTTGACATTCCCTCACCTGCTTGCGTTATGGTTAATTCCATATGTCTAGCAATATACATTAAATCCTTGGTGATTGTCTTTTGATTTTATTGATTCAACCTGCGTGTGAAAGCACGCAATCATCAGTTGATCCTTATAAATTATCTTTCCGGCTCAGACGCCTTTTCAAACATGAGCTGGTTCTAGGTAAATCAAACCTTGATTGGTTATTCCTTTGTATTCAAGACTCGACTTATTCTGATAATTCAATGATTTGATGCCTTTGCATTCTTTCTTCTTTTGGTTGAGTATCGTTACTCACATCGGATCAATTGTAGTCCGCTAGATCTTTTGGTGGATTATTATCCGACAGTGGTATACATATTCAAAATTCTTGTGAATTTCTCCCCTGATACATGATGTCTTTGGTAGAGAGTATCCTCTACTTTTGTCAACCATGCTCTACTTTCGAGCTTGTGTTATTCACCCTTGAAGTTTGTGGTGTATGTTCCTAAGATGCCCCTCTGGGTTGAACCTATGCTTTCCCTTAATCCGTGTGAACTCGAGAATTTTCACGAGTCATACTCTTCTGGTGTTCTACCCGATAAAATTTCATCACTACAACTTCTTCGAAAAGTGAGAAGTGAATGAGAGGTTATGCCTTGAAGAAGTGGGAGTCGACCTTGAACCTTGTGTTCATGCCCATGGACCCGGTGTATGAATTATCATGGAGCTTCTTGTAACAATAATCATTATCTTTGTTTGAATTGATCTTGTATCTGTGTTTTGGTACTTTGCAACCATGGTTTCGACCATGATTGTTCTTCTTTGGTTCCATTTCTTGGACAAGTTCAAGCACTTGTCTTCGACAGATCAATGCACCTGCCCAACCTCTATTTTGATCTACCTTCGAGTATTACCCCCTGGTATCTCGAGGATATCGTGTCTTTGCACTACATCTTAGGAATTTAAGATGAAGTAATGACTTTCCCTGTCATAGTCACTCCACGGGTTCTGGGTTGTCATCAACCGAGAACATCGAATAGTGAATCGAGTCCACACTGCAACTCAACAACTCTTAGTAAACTTCTTTGCTTACGAGTTTGTACTCAATGATGTCATTCCAAACTATTAGGCTACATCATCGTCATGCTAAGGCTTGACCATGCTTTTTATATCCTTCACCCTCGGGACACAATTCCAACAATGCACTAAGTTTACATCGAGCTTTCAACATCATGTTCGTTGTCTTGAAAGGCAACATCGATTCTGAGCTAGCAATCTTATCGGTGATTATGACAACTTTTCGCTTCACCCTTCCTTTGCTTGATGTCATCGCTGATCAATTACATCTTCATGAAACTTCTCGACAAATGTGGCATGATCGTCATCAACATTTTGAGCTCTTCCAAGTATCAATCGAATTCATGATGAGAAATACCATCCTTAACCCTCGATGATTTCTGATATCATCGACAACATTCTCGCCTTCCCTCCAACGCAAACTTATTAAGGTTCTGTGTTGCACCTTGAGTTCCTTGCTATTCAGCTTATGTTCTGTTCCAACATTGATCGTGCTACCCAATCCTTATTTCTAGGTGCACTTATCTATCGATGTTTAAATTGTGGATGTTCTCCCTGAACCTTCATTGTCATATCATTTGTTCACATAATTATGGAAATCCATGTTTATGGAAATCTTGATGAAATGTCGCTGAGTCTATCAGCCACCTCCTCATCCTCTCCTTGGCATAATGAGGAGCTCTTGTTTTGGGACCCGATTCCATAATTCATTTCCCGAGAATCTTACAAATGTCAACTCATCGGTCTGTGTTGCATCCTCTTTCTTCTCAGGCCCGCTAAGTCTGAAGTGTCATGGCACCAGTCAGATCTGGAATCTCGGACAGACATGATGGTTGGAACATCTTCCAAGAATTATAACATTGGTCTCTAGGTACCCGATAAGGTGATGTCATGTCGGACACACGTGGTCGGATGACATATTATTATAGTGCCTTGTTCAGCAAGAATTGCCATTCTTCCATGAGTAAATCCTATGATTTATTCTAGGAGATATTCTTGATGGATCCTTTGTATTCCCAAACTCCGGTCCTTTACCTGGTGACCATGTCATTGCTATCTCGAAGCATGTCTATGGTACACCAATCCTCAAGGCAACAACATTGGCGGCATAATGCCAAATGTTTCTTGATCAATTATCCAAACATCGTTGTATGGGTAAACTTCATGAATCCCTTGCCCTTTGTCTTAATGGTTACCTACCTGGAACCTTGTCACGATTATCTCGCTCGGCTTGCTCTTGGAAAGGATATACACCTAATGTCATGTATACACATTTTCCTTTCCATTGGTCTGTTTAATGTGATAATCACATTTTTCCTTTCCATTGGTCTCTTTAACCTTTCTTGAGAATTATTTGAGCTAAGCAGTATCAACTCCCTGCTTAGGTAAACACCTCGGTGTACTACTCTGTCAGTAAGACCCTGTTACTATTGTTGTTAACATTCCGGTAACCGCCGGTGGACGAGAACTTTGCCTATTGGTCCGCCTCGTTTCAACGAGCACGAAAGTGGTTCTCTTCGTCCCCCGCCCTTGGTACCGACGTTGTGTCGACATATATGACAGACTTTCCTCTGACATGTCTTGCTAGCATGACCGTGCAAGATGTCACCGCTCTTCCTACTCTTAATCCACATGATGGGCCCATAACCCCTAGTTCCACAGGATCGAAACCTGACTCTCCTGTACCACTTTGATTCCAAGGTATCTTTTGCACTTGGCTTCGTATGTAATTCCCGAGCCACCGCCTAAGGGATGATCTATTCTTGTGTCAGACTCAATATTTATTTCGTTGCTCTGAACCTCCTTTCACCTTTTGATCAGGCATCGAAGGATTGCCTACCCATTTGAAACTTTTGAACCATCGGATATTGCTCTCAATGAATTCCCTGAGGAACAGCTCGAGGAATAATTCATGTATTCTTCCCTGGGTTCACCTTCAGATGCCCAACCTTCTGGAGATACGTTCTCCCAGGTTCTTCCTTCTTATCGCATTCGTAGGACGGTAAAGACCCCGAGGAATTGGGATGACTTGGATCAGAGAGTTGGAAACGTCGACGAAAGGGCTTAACTTCCTCGAGAAGAACAACCAAGAACGAGAAGATCCATTAGAATTTCATAACCAGAACTCCCCCCCCCCCCTTACTCCACCGCTTAATCTCGGGATGAGATTTCTTGTAGTAGGGGAGAATTGTGACGCCCTGGTTTTGTGCTACAGTAATCTCTGTAATTAAGCTACACTAATCCACGCTAATGTTGCCACGTCACCACGATTACTATGGTTAATCCCACGTTGATTCAAAACCGAGTCAAATTCAAATTTAAAATAAAGTCAAACAATAAAAGATTTCAAACGTTAAAACTAAAATGTGCTAAAGGTGACAAATAAATCGTCAGAATTAATGGTGGAGAAACCACAGTTTTATAAAATATTTAAATGCACTAAAATAATTAAAACAGGGGCAAAACAATTATTAAATGCCCTTTTGAATTATAAGAGTTTCAAATAATTTCAAAAGGCTTCCAAACTTTTTGTGTCTCTGCCTTTATTGCAATGCAATTATTTGGGCCATGTGGCATATTTTTTAAGGGGATTTTCTAACTAAAGTAATTGAAAACAAAAGTAACTGAAAAGAAAAAGAGAAAAACAAACAAAATAGAAATAAAAATGAAAAGGTCCCAACCCCCCCCCGGCCTACTGGGCCTCGGCCCACCAACCGGCCAGCCCACCCCGGGGGCTATAACCCCTCCCCCACCGAAACCCTAGCCCTACCCCCGGCGCCTCCCTTTCCCTCCCCGCGCCGTTTCTTCCGCCTGCGTGCATCACCCGAACCGCCATGGCCGCCACCTTCATGAGCGACGCGGCCCCGACCCTCCTTCGACAAATCGACGGGACCAGGAGCACCTCCGGGCTCCTCTTCATCGACTGCTCCGCCGGATCGGAGCCGGGGAGCCGTCCCCTCGTCGCACGCTTCCTTCTCATCCGCCACGGCCGCCGTGGATCGCCGCCCCGATTCGCTCCGCTGCACCCGCGCTCGACCTCGTCGTGCGCGCTCCGAAGCTCGTTGTGATCTCCTGACTCTCTCCGGCCTCTCCCCTCTCTTCCCCGCATCCCGTAGCGCCATGGCGCGCCTGCACCCGAGCGTCGCCGCCGCCAGTCGTTGCCGTCGAACCCAGCCGTCCCGCCTCGCGTTCGTGCTACAAATGGACTCGGCGCGGCGAGCTCGTTCTATAGGGCCTTGCGCCGCTCGTTTTGGTCACCGGAGTCGGCCGCGCGAGCACCTCCGCTGTGCCTGGAGCTCGCCGGCGTTCTCCCAGCGCGGGCAGACGGTTTAAACCGCCAGAGACCCACTGACCGGTGGGGCCCGCGTTAGCTAATCACTAATTGGTCTCTAAATTAACTCACTGCTAAGTAGACACTGACAAGGGGCCCCACCCATTAATTAATCTCAGTTTAAACTAATTAAACCGGGTTAAATAACCATAGTCACTGACTACTGGGCCCATCTGACCCAGTTGACCCAGTCAACTGCTGACTGGGCTACCCCTTACAATGACAGGTGGGTCCAGTGGTCCCCATTGACCAGTCAATAGCATTGTTGACTGCTGAGGTCACTATGATGTCATGATGACATCATAAATAGATTTTCGAATTTATTTAATTCTGTGAATTTCAGAAAATCATTAAAACTTCTAAAAATAATAGAAAATAATCCGTAAGTCACATGAAAAAGTTTTATATATGAAAGTTGGTCAGAAAAATCACACGAATCCGAATATGCCATCCGTTCGTCTGTCACATGCTCCTAGCATAGCAAACATGGAACTTTTCCCCTTCGGATCGTCTGTCCGATAAATCCAAAGACCCGGGAAATATCGTCAGATATTCTCCCGTTCCGTCTGATACGTGTAGTACTGCGTTAGACTACCCCTAGCACTGCGTATTGCCATGTCATGCATCGTGTTGCATCTGTTTGCTTGTATTTATTGTTTCTTCTCCCTCTTCTCTCCGGTAGTTTCCGAGACTGACGCTGCTGCCGAGCTCGACTACGCCCCTGACGATCAGCCTTTTGCAGCAGAGCAACAAGGCAAGCAAACCCCCTTGAGCATTCCGATATCGCCCATCTCTCTCCCTCTTATTCTTGCATTAGATTTTGCTACTGTATTAGTTAGCTCCTATTCTGATGCATATAGCCTGTTTTTGATGAACTGCTACTACACCTGTTATCATATCAACTGCTTAGCATAGGTTGATCAGTGAACCCCTAAGACCCCTTAGTCCCAGTTGCCCCTGCTTTCATCGACGACACCGAGGACTTGAAGACAGAAGACTCAGTCGACATAACTGACAAGCCGTTACCGACACATCACCACACACCCTTAAGTATTGCACTGCAGAGCTACTACCGAGTGTCGAGGGTGATACCTCACTTAGCACTCCCGGTGTTAATTCTGTAGCGTAGCTATCGGTCATGGGTATCGAGGGTGATTCCTCCTTCCCATTTACCGGTAGCGACTCTTGCCTTACTCATACCTCGAGTGGGATCCATCGAGGGTGATTCCTCGGATATCCACTTGGTGTATAACCACACGGTTACTATTGACTTGTCACTGTACTAACATGACGGGACTGAAGGGACAGGCGGTACCACTCTGTTGAGGTGGACCTGAGTTCCCGACAGTTCTGAGATGGGTCGGCCCCAAGGGTACCCGTGTGAGAAAGATTTGGTGGGATGCGTCGCAAGGCATCCGAAGACTTGGTGGGGTGCGCCGGTAAGGCACCCGAGTGTTATTGGCGGGGCGACGGACTGCACCTTATGGTTCGCGCTTGCCCCGCACTAATAAATTGCTAATGGGTTGGGTACTTGATCTGAGTTAGGTCGTTGGCCTTAATACGCACTAACCACCACGCAGGGTAATCAGTATGGGCTGCTCTACGCCGTACATTCTCCCGAAAGCTCTTCAGATGCCACAAGATTCGACTCGCGCCCGGGTGGTCCGCGATGACGCATGGCGCTTGTGAGTTAAGGCATGCTAGGACTGGTCCCGGCCGAGGGCGTAACGTGCACGATGGCGAGGGCGATGGCCCAAGACCCCGAGTCGTTAGGATGTAGACCGGCGTGCTGGCCTCTCTGTTGAGCCTAGGTAGGACTACGTCGTGTCGATCGGCCGAGGCCGGGTATGACCAAAAAATTGTATCCGGCCGGAGCTTATCGAGCGTGTTGGGTAATGTGGCGCACCCCTGCAGGGAAGTAAACTATTTGAATAGCCGTGTCCATGGTAACTAGACGACTTGGAGTTGTGCTTTGGCCTACTACAACTATAATCATAAACTAATTAAAATGAATTGTGGCTCCGAGGTTGCTTCCTCGCAGGGAGTCGGGGAAGGATCTTTGGGCGTGGTTACTTGATATAATTCCTGCAACAATATGACTATATATATGTGATACCAGTCTACTCTCGTCTTATGCTGCAAGATGCTGAAGATGCTAGTCTTCGATAGGACTAGGCCTTCTTCCCTCTTCTGGCATTTCTGCAGTCTAGTCCAAAGATATAGCCCCATTCCTTTGGTTCCGGTGCATATCTAGCATAGTTCTGATGTAAGTCTTGCGAGTACTTTGGATGAGTACTCACCGTTGCTTTGCTCCCCCTTTCCCTTGATACGATGCCGTGACCAGATGACGGCGCCCAGGAGACCCAGGATCCAGCTTACCCGGTGGACGACTACAGTTACCCCGACGGAGGCCACTACTACCAGGATGGAGCCTACTACGACGTGGACTTCTCTGACGTTCAGGAGTAGTTAGGAGGTTCCCAGGCAGGAGGCCTCGCCTCTTTCGATCTGATGTTATGTTTGTGCTAGCCTTCTTAAGGCAAAAACTTGTCTAACTTATGTCTGTAATCAGATATATTTGCTTCCGCTGACTCGTGTTTATGTCGAGCTTTGTATTCGAGCCCTCGAGGCCCCTGGCTTGTAATATGAAGCTGTATGACTTTTAATTTGTGTCTAGAGTTGTGTTGTGATATCAATCAGTGAGTCCCTAATCTTGGTCGTACGCATTGTATGCATGATTAGCGTACGGTCGAGGCTGGGGGCGTCACAGTAACAAATTATTGTTGGTCAATTGATAGAAAAGCGGATAGTTATGCAATTTTCACGGCAATGATCATGTGTATATAGGCTTCACGTCCACAAAAAAATAGGACGACTCCTGCCTGCATCTATTACTATTACTCCACTCATCGACCGCTATCCAGCATGCATCTAGAGTATTAAGTAAAACATAGTAATGCATGGAGAACGATGACATGATGTAGATAAAGTAAACTCAAGCAATATGAATGAACCCCATCGTGTTATCCTTAGTAGCAATAACACAAATACGGATCTTGTCCCCTACTTTGTCACTGGGATATAGAAACTCGTCAGGTTGAACCTACCACAATGCACCACTCCCACCGATGAAATATCAATCTACTTGGCCAAAGCACATCAATAGATCGAAGAGCATTACGAAGCTATAATGATCATGCAATTAAGAGACAATATATACCAGAGGCATCTTAAATACTTTTCATGAATAATCTGAACATAAACCCACAATTCATCAGATCTCAACAAACACACCGAACAGTAGGATTACATCGGATAGATCAAAGCGAAGATGTGATGACCATTGTATTCAAGATCAAGAGATAGAGAGATTGCCATCTAGGTACTAGCTATGGACCCATAGGTCTGTGATGAACTACTCACACATCATCATGAGGGAGGAAAGGTTGATGTAGGGGCCCTCCGTGATCGATCCCCCCTCCGGCAGGGTGCCGGAACGGAGCTCCAGATGGCCTCGCGAACGAACAGAGACTTGCGGCGGCAGAAAATGGGTTTCGGGACTGCTTCCATTTTTTGCAATATTAGAGAATTTATAGGCCAGAGAGAGGCGTCGGGGGGCGGCCTAGGGGGGCATCACATATCAGGGTGTGCCCCCCCAGGGCGCACCCTGATGTGTGGTGGGTCCCTCGTGTGCCTCCTGGCCTCCTTCCGAAGCCTCCACGTCTTCTTATGGTCGAGAAAAAATCATCGAAAAGTTTCGTGGCAATTGGACTTCGTTTGGTACTATAGACCTCAAAAGTAAAAAACATGCAGAAAACAACAACTGGCACTAGGTCAATAGGTTAGTGCTCAAAAATAATATAAATTGGTAAATAATGACCCAAAAAGTATCCTAGAATGATAATATATCAGCTTGGAACGATCAAAAATTATAGATACGTTGGAGACGTATCAAGCATCCCCAAGCTTAATTCATGCTCGTCCTCGAGTAGGTAAATGATAAAAACAGAATTTTTGATGTGACATGCTATCCATTATGTAATCTTATTCAGGTATGTTCATTGAGAAAAGACGAATCAACAAATATTAACACAACAATGATCAAAGTGTAAGAAACAAAATCATTAATCTTTAAAAGTATACGATCCTTAAGAAATGTTTACCCCCTCACCCATCTTATTATATTAGCAAGGCATGGCTCCATCTTCACCACATTAATACAAATGTTAAGCACCACGGTGTCCAAGTCAGGCAATTGGATCGTACCTTTTCAATATGCATCAACCTCTTATTCTTCACGCAATACATGAGCGTGAGCCATTGGACATAGCATTTTAGGTGGAATAGAGTATGGTGATAGATATCAAAGGGGTAAAAAGTGGAGAAAATAGTCTCACATCAACTAGGCGTACCAACGGGCTCTGGAGATGCCCATCGATAGATATCAATGCCAGGAGTAGGGATTGCCATGCAAATGATGCACTAGATCTATAAGTGCATGAAATCTCAAATGAAGCTAAGTGGGGTGTGCATCCAACATGCTTGCTCATGAAGACCTCGGGCATTTGAGGAAGCCCGTCATAGGAATATACAAGCCAAGTTTGTAATAATGAATAGGTAATTCCCACTAGCATATGGAAGTGACATATCATGAGACTCTCTACATGAAGAGCATGGTGCCACTTTGAGGCACAAGTATGGTAAAAGATAGTAGCAAAGTCCCTTCTCTCATTTTTTATAATGGTGGGCTCATTTGGCCTTCCCCCATCTTTATTTTTCATCCGGAGTCTCATCTCGACTTATGGGAGAATCATAGTCTCCATCATTATTTCCTCACTGGGACAATGCTCTAATAATGATGATCATCACACTTTTATTTACTTACAACTCAATATGGAGAACTGATATGAAGATATGACTTTGTATGAATGCCTCTGGCAGTGTACCAGGATGTGCAATGATCTAGCGTGACATGTGTCAAAAAATATGATGAGCGGTGGCTTTGCCACAAATACTATGTCGCTCTATATGATCATGCAAAGCAATATGACGATGAACAAACTAGTCATGTGAAGTGATGATGGAATTTGCATGGCAATATATCTCCGAATGGCTGTGGAAATGCCATGATAGGTAGGTATGGTGGCTGTTTTGAGGAAGATATAATAAGGCTTATGTGCAACAGAGCGTATCATGTCACGGGGTTTGGATGCACCGGCGAAAGTTATACCGATCCTCAAGGTGAGAATGGGCAATGCACGGTACCGAAGAGGCTAGCAAATATGAGAAGGTGAGATTGCGTATGTCCATGGTTTCACATTAGTCATAAAGAACTCATATACTTATTGCAAAGTTTTATTATTTTTATCATAGATCAAAGTACTACTCGCATGCCCCGAGGGAAGAGGCTGGTAGGAGTGAACCATCGCGCGCTTCCGACCCGAAACAACACTAGGATTTCAACGAGGAATAGAAATGCTCACACATCATCACCATGCCTCTTTAATTTTTAGATGAATAAAAAGGCCAACCTTTTTAAATATCGACACTTCTATGTGTCAACAATTATGAACTCACACCTATTTCATATTACCACATAAATATCATTGACCCACAATTTCTCTATATGTGCTACATGATGGTTTTGATTATCACTCATTGAATACCTAATATTTTTGGACTAGTCTTATGACCCATGCAAATTACCGTCACTATTTATTAACTCTCAAACAGATATAAGTGAAGAACGAGAGTGAAATCATTTCTATAAAATCTACACGCCACCATGCTCAAAAAGATATAAGTGAAGTACTATAGCAACTACTAAGCTCAAAAGATATAAGTGAAGCACATAGAGTATTCCAAAAAATTATGATGAAGGTGTGTATCTCTTAAATAGGTGTGTCATTCAAACAATGATTGTGGCAAACTGAAAGTAAAAGCAAACAAAAGCAAACGACGCTCCAAGCAAAACTCATATCATGTGACGAATAAAAATATAGCTTCAAGTGACATACCGATGGATTGAGACGAAAGAGGGGATGCCTTCCGAGGCATCCCCAAGCTTAGTTGCTTGAGTATCCTTTAAAATATTACCTTGGGGTTCCTTGGGCATCCCCAAGCTTAGGCTCTTGATACTCCTTATTCCGTGGTCCATCATAATAACACCCAAAACTTGAAAACTTCAATCACACAAAACTCAACAAAACTCTGTGAGATCCATTAGTATAAGAAACACATTGCATACTTTAGGTACAGTTATAAATTGATTCTTATTTCATAATTGCATAATAGGTACTGTGTTCTAACTTCTCCATGGATTATACCCCCCGATACAATCCATAGCATAATCAAAATAAGCAACTATGCAAGCAAAAACAGAATATGTCTAAAACAGAACAGTCTGTAGCAATCTGTAGAGAACCTATACTTCTGTAACTCTAAAACTTGTTAAAAATTATGACAACCTCGAAAATTTGTATAGCAACACTGTGTAAAAATTTCAGATCATTATCACGCTCCAGTAAAAAAATGAAAATTCATGTACGGGAGTCAAAAGTTTATGTTTTGTTTCAACATCGATTCTACTTATCATGAGATTCATCCCAAAGGCTTTACTTGGCACAAACACTAATTTAAACACAAAAAACATAATCATTACAGAGGCGATAGTTTAAAGCAAAAATTTAAAGATAACTATTGGGTTGCCTCCCAACAAGCGCTCTTGTTTTATGTCCCTAGCTAGGCATAATGCATAGTTTCAAGTATTGTCTTCTTTAACACCAAGGGATCCACTCCCCCTCACAATCTTATTCTCCCTAGCACAAAGGACATCAAGCTTTTGTTCCATGGTGTCGAGCCTCCTATTGTGTAACATGACGTTTCCATGAATTTTAAAGATAGAATTGAACACCCCCCCTAAAATTAGACTCCATACTAGCTCTAGCCTCTTTTATTAGCTCAGTTTGCCGGTGGCACACTAGTATAGCGGGTTTAATGGTTTCTACTTTAGTCTACCCAAATACATTTTTCATCTTATCATAGATGTCAAAAGCATTGTTCCAAAGAAAATCTTTCTCGAACATAGAATCCAAGACACGTCTATGAGAAAGAGATAAACCAACATAAAAACTTCTAAGGATTAATTTAATATGGCTCTTGGGATTAGCTTTAGATTGTATTACTAGCAATCTATCCCATGCTTATTTAAGGGACTCATCACCTACTTGCTTAAAATCTAAGATTGGGGAACCCTCTCCCAAGTAAAGGGATTGAGACATGTCCGGAGGGGAACTAGCCATGACTTCAAACAAGAAAACTAGTAACAAGCAAAGATGAATATTTTTGTATTTTTGATTTTTCTGAGACAAGCAAAATATAATAGTAAATAAAAATAAGAACAAGTGAATGAAAATTTGTGTGAAGTTACTTGATAGTTGATGATGATATTCCCCGGATACGGCGCCAGAAATCCTTCGTGGTACTTGTGATATGCATTGGGTTTTCCGTGAAGAGGAACGGGTAATTGTAGCACAAAGTTAGTAAGTATTTCCCTCAGTTATGAAACCAAGGTTTATCGAACCAATAGGAATATCGATCCTCAACCGTCTTCAGCGGCTGCACACAAATGAACAAACAACTTGCACCCAACGCGGGCAAGAGGGTGGTCAGTCCCCTTGATCTCGTTATTTGCAAGCAAATGAGTTGTGTAGATAATTGTTGATAAATATAAATTGCAAAATAAATAAAAAGTAAATAAAAGCAGCGAGGTAATAGTAGCATTTGTAAATATATAAGTGAATAGACCCGGGGGGCATAGTTTTCCCTAGCGGCATCTCTCATGTAGGCAGCATACGGTGGGTAACAAATTATTGTTGAGCAATTGATAGAAAAGCGGGTAGTTATGCGATTTTTACGGCAATGATCATGTGTATATAGGTATCACGTCCATAAAAAAATAGGTCGTCTCCTGCCTGCACCTATTACTATTACTCCACTCATCGACCGCTATCCAACATGCATAGAGTATTAAGTAAAACAGAGTAATGCATGGAGAACGATGACATGATGTAGACAAAGTAAACTCAAGCAATATGAATGAACCCCATCGTGTTATCCTTAGTAGCAACAACACAAAGACACATCTTGTCCCCTACTTTGTCACAGGGATATAGAAACTCGTCAGGTTGAACCTACCACAACACACCACTCCCACCGATGAAATATCAATCTACTTGGCCAAAGCACATCAATAGATCAGAGAGCATTACGAAGCTATAATGGTCATGAAATTAAGAGACAATATATATCAGAGGCATCTTAAATACTTTTCATGAATAATCTGAACATAAACCCACAATTCATCGGATCCCAACAAACACACCGCATAATAGGATTACATCGGATAGATCAAAGCGAAGATGCGATGATCATTGTATTGAAGATCAAGAGATAGAGAGATTGCCATCTAGGTACTAGTAGGTCTGTGGTGACTCGCACATCATCATGAGGGCAGCAAGGTTGATGTAGAGGCCCTCCGTGATCGATCCCCCCTCCGGCAGGGTGCCGCAACGGAGCTCCAGATGGCCTTGCGACGGAACAGAGAATTGCGGCGGCGGAAAAATGGTTTCGGGGCTGCTTCTGGTTTTTTTTTGCAATATTAGAGAATTTATAGGCCAGAGAGGGGCGTCGGGAGGCAGCCGAGGGGCCACCACATATCAGGGCGCCCCCCCAGGGCGCGCCCTGATGTGTGGTGGGTCCCTTGTGTGCCTCCCGGCCTCGTTCCGAAGCAAGGTCTTCTTATGGTCCAGAAAAAATCATCATAAAGTTTTGTGGCAATGGGACTTCGTTTGGTATACTGTAGACCTGAAAAGTAAAAAACATGCAGAAAACAACAAGTGGCACTGGGCACTGGGTCAATAGGTTAGTGCTCAAATATATTATAAATTGGTAAATAATGACCCAAAAAGTATCCTATAATGATAATATATTAGCGTGGAACAATAAAAAATTATAGATACGTTGGAGACGTATCAAGCACATAAAAGAGAAATTATGGGTTAATGATATTGATGTTGTAATATGAAAGGGCGTGAGTGCTTGGTTGTTAGTTTGTAGAAATATCTATAGTTAAAGGGTGTTAATTTTTTGTTCATCTAAATATTGGTTATGTCATGGTGATGATGCATGAGCATTCTTATTCCTCGTTGAAATCCTAGTGCTGTTTAGGTCGAGGGCGTGCGATGGTTAACTCCTACGAACCTCCTCCCTAGGGGCATGCGAGTAGTACTTCGCTTCGACAAAGCTAATAAAGCTTTGCAATAAGTATGTGAGTTCTTTACGACTAATGTGCATCCATGGATGTACGCACACTAACCTTTTCATAATATAATAGCCTCTTCCGTACCATGCATTGCCCATTATCACCTCGAGGATCGGTGCAGCTTTCGCCGGTGCATCCAAACCCCATGACATGATACGCCCTGTTGCACATAAGCCTCCTTATATCTTCCTCAAAACAGCCACCATACCTGCCTATCGTGGCATTTTCATAGCCATTCTGAGATATATTGCCATGCAACTTCCACCGTTACATCATATGACTTGTGCACTCATTGTCATATTGCTTTGCATGATCATGTGGCTGACATAGTATTTGCGGCAAAGCCACCATTTATCAATGTTTACAAGTTAGGCTAGATCATTGCACATCCTGGTACACTGCCAGAGGCATTCATATAGAGTCATCTTGTTTAGTAGTTTTTCATATGAAGTTGTAAGTAAGTAAAAGTGTGATGATTATCATTATTAGAGCACTGTCTCAGTGAGGAAAGGATGATGGTGTTGGAAATATGCCCTAGAGGCAATAATAAATTGGTTATTATTATATTTCCTTGTTCACGATAATCGTTTATTATCCATGCTATAATTGTATTAATTGGAAACTCAAATACATGCGTGGGTACATAGACAACACTGTGTCCCTAGTAAGCCTCTAGTTAACTAGCTCGTTGATCAAAAGATGGTGAAGGTTTCCTAGCCATGGACATGAGATGTCATTTGATAACGGGATCACATCATTAGGAGAATGATGTGATGGACAGGACCCAAACTATAAACGTAGCATATGATCGTGTCAGTTTATTGCTATTGTTTTCTGCATGTCAAGTATCTGTTCCTATGACCATGAGATCATGCAACTCCCTGACATCGGAGGAGTACCTTGTGTGTATCAAACGTCGCAACGTAACTGGGTGACTATAAAGATGCTCTACAGGTATCTCCGAGGGTGTCTGTTGGGTTGGCATGGATCAAGACTGGGATTTGTTACTCCGTGTGACGGAGAGGTATCTCAGGGCCCACTCGGTAATACAACATCACAATGAGCCTTGCAAGCAATGTGACTAAAGTGTTAGCCACGAGATCTTGTATTACGGAACGAGTAAAGAGACTTGCCGGTAACGAGATTGAACTAGGTATGGAGATACCGACGATCGAATCTCGGGCAAGTAACATACCGAAGAACAAAGGGAACAGCATACGGGATTAACTGAATCCTTGACATAGAGGTTCGACCGATAAAGATCTTCATAGAATATGTAGGAGCCAATATGGGCATCCAGGTCCCGCTATTGGTTATTGATCGTATAGGTGTCTCGGTCATGTCTACATAGTTCTCGAACCCGCAGGGTCTACACACTTAACGTTTGGTGACGATTAGTATAGTTGAGTTATTGTGTTGGTGACCGAAGGTTGTTCGGAGTCCCGGATAAGATCCCGGACATGACGAGGATCTCCGGAAGAGTCCGGAGGTAAAGATAGATATATGTGATAATAGTGTGTTGATCTCCGGAAAGGTTCCGGAATTCACCGGAAGGGGTTCCGGATGTTTACCGAAGTGTTCGGATGCAGCAACACTTTATATGGGCCAAAGGGGTAAAGCCCACGAGGTATTGGAAAGTGCAAAAGGAAGTTTTGCTGCTGCCTTAAGCGGTACTACCGCTGGTAAGGCAGTACTACCGCGTAAGCGGTACTACCGCTTGTGTGAAACGGTACTACCGCATAAGCGGTACTACCGCTTGTGTGAAGCGGTACTACCGCTCAAGCGGTACTACCGCTTGTACGCGGTACTGCTGGAATCTGAGTTGGACTCTTTCCGTGCGGACCAAACCGACCTTGTGCGGGCAAAACCGACCTTGTGGAGGTTTTCTCTCCAAGTTTAGACCCCAGGGCTCAACATATAAATAGAGGGGCAGGGCTAGCACACGGGACAGATTAAGATTTCCCAAGCCGTGTGTCGGCAACCCTAACCCTCTAGTTCTCCCGTCATAATCTCCGTAGTGCTTGGCGAAGCCCTGCAGAAATTGTTCCTCACCACCATCACCACGCCGTCGTGCTGCCGGAACTCATCTACTACTTCACCATCGCTCGCTGGATCGAGGAGGTGAAGGCGTCATCAAGCCGTACGTGTGTTGAACGCGGAGGTGCCGTCCGTTCGGCACTAGTTCGTGATCGGATCGAGGGACGACTTGCGATTTGGATCGCGGAGACGTTCGACTACATCAACCGCGTTTCTTAACGCTTCCGCTTAGCGATCTACAAGGGTATGTAGATTCACTCTCCCTCTCGTAGATGCTCATCACCATGGATAGATCTTGTGTGTGCGTAGGAAAAAAAAAATTCCCATGCAACGTTCCCCAACAGATGGAGACAATGATTCCTCCACAAGTCGGGATGAGACTTCAGGCGAAAAATAATAAAAAGAGAAAAAAGAAAAAAAGAAAAAAAGAAAAAAGAAAGATAGAAAAAGAAAAAAAGAGAAAAAAGGAAATAAATTAGAGATCAAGAGAGAAGGAACAGTGCTACTACCTGTTTTTCCACACTTGTGCTTAGAGAAAGCACCATGTTTCTCATATAGAAAGTCTCATGTTTTGTCATTTTAATATGCTAGTCGGAATTTTTCATTATAGAACTTGGCTCGTATAGTCCGATGACGGGCTTCCTCAAATGCCCGAGGTCTTCATGATCAAGCAAGTTGGATGCACACCCACTTAGCTTCATTTGAGCTTTCATACACTTATAGCTCTAGTTCGTTCATTGCATGGCAATCCCTACTCCTCGCATTGATATTGATTGATGGGCATCTCCATAGTCCATTGATCCGCCTAGTTGATGCGAGACTTTCTTCTCCACTTTTACCCCTTTGAAACCTACCACCATATTCTATTTCACCTATATGCTATGTTCATGGTTCACGCTCATGTATTGAGTGAGGTATAAAATGCTGAAGTGCGTGAAAAAGTATGATCCAATTGCTTGTCTTAAGACCGTGGTGCTTGACATTTGTATTTATGTGGTGAATACGGAGCCATGCCATGCTAATATGATAAAATGAATGGGGGT
Organism: Elymus sibiricus; assembly: GCA_039707655.1. Taxonomy (NCBI): domain Eukaryota; kingdom Viridiplantae; phylum Streptophyta; class Magnoliopsida; order Poales; family Poaceae; genus Elymus; species Elymus sibiricus. Next base: position 369,987,547 of record CM077675.1, on the reverse strand, counting down.
AAACATTCTTTAAGGATTATATATTTTGAAAGTTGATGATTGTGGTACATATGTTTATGGATATTACTATGATAATGTTTGTTGATTCATCGTTTCTCACTGATCATACCTGAAAAGATTACATGTCGGGTAGCATGTCACATCAAAAATTGTGTTTTTATCATTTACCTACTCGAGGACGTGCAGGAATTAAGCTTGGGGATGCTGATACGTCTCCAATGTATCTATAATTTTTTATTGTTCCGTGCTATTATGTTATCATTCTACGATACTTTTTAGGCATTTATTTGTTGTTCAATATTATTTTTTGAGCACTAACCTGTTAACCCATTGCCAAGTGCCAGTTGTTGTTTTCTGCATGCTTTGGCTTTTTAGAAATACTGTACCAAACAAAGTCCGAATACCCCTAAACTGTTTGATAAATTTTTTTGGACCAAAATAAGACCTGGAAGCTTCGGAGGAAGACCGGAGGGCACACAAGGTCTCCCCAAGCCAAAAGGGCGTGCCCAGGCGGGGTGGCCTAATACGTCTCCAACGTATCGATAATTTATGAAGTATTCATGCCATATTTGCCTATGTTTACAATACTTTTATACGGTTTGATGCACTTTATACGATTTATTTAGAACTAACCCAGACTGATGCTGTTTTCAGCAGAATTATCGTGGTGTTGTTTTTGTGCAGAAATAAAAGTTCTCGGAATCCCCGAAACAGCTTGTGGGGCCCACGTGGCTCCGGTTGACGTGATTCCAATGCTGAAAAATCCTATAAATCCAGAAACCCCCGAAAGTTAACCTAGAACCCCGCTGCCGCAACTCTCTATATCAAAGAAAAACCCATCTGGAGCCTTTCCAGTACCCTGTCGGAGGGGGGAAATCATCACCGGTGGCCATCTTCATCATCCCGGCGGAGGCCATGACGAGGAGGGAGTACTTCACCCTCGGGGCTGAGGGTATGTACCAGTAGCTATGTGTTTGATCTCTCTCTCTCTCTCTCTCTCGTGTTCTTGAGATGTCGCGATCTTGATTTATCACGGGCTTTGTTAATACAGTTGGATCATATGGTGTTCTTCCCTTGCTATCTTGTTGTGATGAATTGAATCTTTCCCTTTGAGATTTTTTATGTCAGATTGAATATTGGATTTGAGATCCCTTGATGTATGTCTTGGTACCCAACTTGCGGATTCCCGTGGTGACAATGGGGTAATCTATACATAGGGGTTGATACACGATCTTGTCCTACCTTCTCTGATAGAAATCTTGGGGTACTCTTTGAAGTACTTTGTGTTGGATTGAATATGATGAATCTGAAATTGTTTGATGCATGTTGAATAATTAACCCATGGATACTTGTGGGTACATTGGAGTATCTAGGTGACATTAGGGTTGATTGATATGTATCATTGATGTTATTATAGTACGAACTCTAGGGTTGTTTGCGACATCTATAGGAATAGGCCAATAGACTGATCGGAAAGGGTAACTTTGAGGTGGTTCTTACTACCTACAACAATTTCATCTTATGTTCTCCGCTAGATATAAACTTTGGAGTGATTCTTTGTTGCACGTTGAGGGATGATCATATGATTCTATTATGTTAGCATTGTTGAGAGATTACACTAGTGAAAGTATGAACCCTAGGCCATGTTTCCAAGTATTTATATAACGTTTTGTTTACCATTTGCCACTTGCTACCTTGTTGTTTTTATATTTTCAGATTAGAAAAACCTATACCGTCCATATTGCACTTGTACCACCATCTCTTCGCCGAACTAATGCACCTATACAATTTACCATTGTATTGGGTGTGTTGGGGACACAAGAGATTTCTTGTATTTGATTGCAGGGTTGTTGGAGAGAGACCATCTTCATCCTACACCTCCCACGGATTGATAAACCTTAGTTCATCCACTTGAGGGGAAATTGCTACTGTCCTACAAAACTCTACGCTTGGAGGACCAACAGAGGCAACCAGAATAAAGTTGCATTGAAGACTTCAAGCTATTCCCTAGCGCCGTTGCCGGGGAGGTGGGTGCTTGAAGGTATATATTTAGATCTTGCAATTAAATATTTTAGTTTCTTGTTTTTCACTAGTTTGGTTTTATAAAAATAAAAACTACAAAAAAATGGAGCTTAGGTTGTCTCAATTGCTTTGTCTTTTTAATGTCTTCCATGAAAATGATGGTTTGAAAAATTGTGCTCAATGGTTATAGGAATAATTAATAAAAATGCTTAATTTTAACTCCTTGAATGATGAGCATGATATAAATATTATTAGTATGAACTCTATGAATATCCATGATGCTAATGATATGCAAAGCCACAAGCTTGGGGATGCTATGTTTGATGAAGATGATATTTTTAGTCCCTCAAGTTTTGATGAGCAAATTAATTTTGATGATGGCATGCCTCCTATCTATGATGATTGTGGTGATGATATGTATGCTATAAATAGTAATGATAACCATGAAAGTTGTCATCATTATTTTAATGTTCCATTTTGGTTATGACAATCAAGTGTCACATGATAGTTATTTTGTTGACTTTGCTCCCACTACTATGAATGAGAAGAAAATTGCTAATGTGGAGAGTAATGAAAAATCTATGCTTGTGCATCATGAAAATAATGATTTATGTGATAGTTATATTGTGGAATTCCTTCATGATTCTACTAAAATTTATTATGAGGGAGGAACATATGCTTTTAGGAATTGCAATAATATCAAGTTTCCTCTCTATGTGTTCAAAATTTTGAAGTTGTGCTTGTTTTGCCTTCCAATGCAAGTTGATTCTTGCTACAATAAATTGTTTGTTTGCAAAACCCCTATGCATAGGAACTGGATTAAACTTAAATGTGCTTGTCATGTGCTTCATGATGCTCCCATTGTGTTTCAATTCTTTACTTTTATGAGAGCATCATAGAAATCATCATGCCTAGCTAAAAAGGCTTTAAAGAGAAGTGCTTGTTGGGATACAACCAAATATTTATACTTTCTGTTTTTGTGTGTTCACATGATTAAGCTACTGTCATAATCATGTTTTGTGTCTTTTATTTCAATAATGTGACAAGTAAATCCTTTGGGATAGTGTGGATAATTGTTAGTTTGATTCTGTGCAAAAACAGAAACTTTTACGTCCAGTGCAGAATTTCTCTGATTTTACTGGAGAGTCAAAAATTTCTAATTTTTTTAAACAGTCTTCATATGAAAATTCTCACCATTTTTTTAATTTTGCATAAGATTTAGAGATATGGAAATATGGATTTCATTTAGATCTTCACAGACTGTTCTGTTTTTGACAGATTCTATTTTGCATGCATAGTTTGCTTGTTTTAGTGTTTTCATAGCTTATATTTAGTGATATAAATTATGGGAATGATATAAGACAATAGGTATTATGTGATAAAAATTATGAATCTTGTCTTGACAGTACCTAAGTGAATGATCTATCTTTATTACACTAACCCATCTCAAGAAGTTTCGTTAAGTTTTGTGTGATTGAAGTTTTCAAGTTTTGGGTAAGACATCGATAGGAGGAGAATAAGGAGTGGTAAGAACCTATGCTTGAGGATTCCAAAGGCACCACCAATGTAATATCCAAGGAAGACTCAAGCGTCTAAGCTTGGGGATGCCCCGGAAGGCATCCCCTCTTTCGTCTTCAACACTATCGATATATCTTACTTAGAGCTATATTTTTATTCATCACATAATATGGTTTTGCTTGGAGCGTCATTTTATCTTATTAAAATTTTCTTGATGTTATTTATAATCTTGTTTTTCAATAAAAAGTTTCAAGAATTGCCTTTTAGGATGCTTGAATTGCATGTTTGATGTGTGCTGTGTAAAAACAGAAACTTTTGCTGTAGTGTTTGAATTTTCATATTTTACTGGAACGTGGAAAGTTTCTGAAATGTTTACACAGTATTTTCATATAAAAGTTTTATAATGTCCTAAATTTTCAGAAATTTTGGAGTTACATAAGTGCACTTTGTAAATTAATTGCTACAGACTGTCCTGTTTAGACAGATTGCTGTTATAGTTTTGTTATCTACATCTCCTATAGTTTTCATGACTTATATTGATAGATACAAATTGTGGAAATGATAGTATACAGTAGATAATGTTTGAAAATTATTATGCAACTTGTCTTGGCAGTACATGAAGAGCTGATTTATTCCTATGTGCACTAACCTATCTCACGAGTTCTTTTCGAGTTTTGTGTGGACGAAATTTTTGAGACTTAGGTGAAACCGGGACATGAGAGGATTGAACGAGATACAAAAGCTCAAGCTTGGGGATGCCCAAGGCACCGCAAGACAATATTACAACAATTCTCAAGCATCTAAGTTTGGGGATGCTACGCATCCCACCTCTCTTCGTCAACTATCGATTAGCCTATGTTGGGCCTAAATTTTTATTCGTTCACATGATATGTGATATTCTTGGAGTGCCATTTTTGTTTAGTTTGTTGTTTTAAATAAATCTCATATCTAAAAATATTTATTGAGAGAGAGTCCTCACATAGCTACTTAACTATTTGACTACTCATTGATCTTCACTTATATCTTTTTGAGAGTAGTTTGATATTCACTCTTGTGCTTCACTTATATCCTAAGAGAAAAACTTGAATGAATGGAATGTCATAAATATGAAATCATATATGTTGCATATGCTTGTCCCATGGGGAGTGGTGACTTCACATACAAGAAGTATAAGTGGTAAAATTTATTGGAAGTTAACAAACATGGCATTGGTCACTTGAACAATTCATGAAAGAATATTGAAGGAAGAGAGATTTCACATATAAATATACTATCTTGGACATCTTCTATGATTGTGAGCCTCCATTAATTATTTTCAAACTTGATCAAGTAGTTGATGTTGGACAAGGAAGACAACGTAATGGTTATGTTTATTTATTTTCACAAAGAAGTTATATTGTCATGGATCTTCAAACATGTGGTGCCTTATTAGAATCTTTTGATAGCCAAAAATTTGTAGTAAGTAGAAATACTACTTGTGCATGAAAAAACCCTTAAACCCAGTTTCTTGCCATGAGAGTCCACCATATCTACCTATGGATTGAATAGGACCCTTCAAGTAAGTTGTCATTGGTGCAAAAATCAATAAAAATTGCCCTTAAATATGTATGATCTTTTATTGGAAGGGGAAATAAGCTTTGTATTAACTTGTGATGGTGAAGAAATAAAAGCGACGGACTGCATAATAAAGGTTGCTATCACAAGGGGCAATATAAAGTGACGTTCCTTTCCATTAAGAGCTTGCACATCCAAAAATAAAAAGCGCATGACAACCACTGCTTCCCTCTGCGAAGGGCCTATCTTTTACTTTTATGCATTTACTTTCATGTATTTAGTTTTATGCAAGAGTCAATAATGTTTATCCCTATACCAATCTATTAATTCTTTAGTTGGCCAGCATCATGTGGTGGGGAAAGATCCAGGCACATATATCCAGTTGAATATAGGTGATCATGATTCATTATTGATGACATTATCTCTGAGATAAATAAGTTGGGAGGCAAAACATTAAGCCCCTATCTTCCTATGTGTTTGACTGGAACTGTTTGTTCTTAAAATATGCTTTGAGTGTCAGCAATCATGGAAGACTAAATGATAGTTGAGTATGTGGAATTTTCTAAATCAAAGCTCTTACATAAAACCTTCCTGAAAATAAGATGAATTGTAATTGTTTGATGACTGAAAACATAGTTTTTTGGTTTCCAAGAAAGTTTATGGTCTATACTTTAACATGTGAATAGCTTGCTACTTGATCATGAGAAGTTTTATGAGAAAAGACTTGCTGTTTATGATGCTAGAAAAAGTGATTGGAATTATTATTGATCAATATTATACACTATGCTAGCATTCGCACTTCATAAATTATTTCTTTTATCATATACCTACTCGAGGACGAGTAGGAATTAAGCTTGGGGATGTGGATACGTCTCCAATATATCGATAATATATGAAGTACTCATGCCATATTTGCCTATGTTTACAATACTTCTATATGGTTTTGATGCACTTTATATGATTTATTTAGAACTAACCCGGACTGACGCTGTTTTTAGCAGAATTACCATGGTATTGTTTTTGTGCAGAAAATAAAAGTTCTCGGAATCGCCCGAAACTTTTTTTATGTTTTTATAGAGAAAATGAGAAATACCGGAGCAAAGAACCACCGGAGGGGAGCCACCTGTGGGCCACAAGCCAACAGGGCGTGCCCACCCCCTGGGCGCGCCCTGTTAGCTTGTGGGGCCCACATAGCTCCGGTTGACGTGATTCCAACGCTGAAAAATCCTACAAATCCAAAAACCACCGAAAGTTAACAAAGAACTTCCGCTCCGCCACCTCAACTCTACGTATCGAAGAAAAACCCATTTGGATCCTTTCCAGTACCCTACCGAAGGGGGGAAATCATCATCGGTGGCCATCTTCATCATCCCGGCGGAGGCCATGATGAGAAGGGAGTAGTTCACCCTCGGGGCTAAGGGTATGTACCAATATCTATGTGTTTGATCACTCTCTCTCTCTCTCTCTCTTGTGTTCTTGAGATGTCACAATCTTGATTTATCACGGGCTTCGTTAATACAGTTGGATCATATGGTGTTCTTCCCTTGCTATCTTGTTGTGATGACTTGAATCTTTCCCTTTAAGATTTTGTTATGTCAGATTGAATATTGGATTTGAGATCACTTGATGTATTTCTTGGTACTCAACTTGCGGATTCCCACTGTGACAATGGGGTAATCTATGCATAGGGGTTGATACACGATATTGTCCTACCTTCTCCGATAGAAATATTGGGGGTACTCTTTGAAGTTCTTTGTGTTGGATTGAATATGAAGAATCTGAAATTGTTTGATGCATGTCGAATAATTAACCCATGGATAGTTGTGGTGACATTGGAGTATCTAGGTGACATTAGGGTTGATTGATATGTATCATTGGTGTTATTTTAGTACAAACTCTAGGGCTGTTTGTGACACCTATAGGAATAGCCCAATAGATTGATCGGAAAGGGTAACTTTGAGGTGGTTCTTTCTACCTACAACAATTTCATCTTATGTTCTCCGCTAGATATGAACTTTGGAGTGATTCTTTGTTGCACGTTGAGGGATGATCATATGATTCTATTATGTTAGCATTGTTGAGAGATTGCACTAGTGAAAGTATGAACCCTAGGCCTTGTTTCCAAGAATTTATATAACGCTTTACTCGCCGTTTGCCACTTGCTACCTTGTTGTTTTCAAATTTTCAGATTATAAAAACCTATATCTACCATCCATATTGCACTTGTATCACCATCTCTTCGCCGAACGAGTGCACCTATACAATTTACCATTGTATTGGGTGTGTTGGGGACACAAGAGATTTCTTGTATTTGATTGCAGGGTTGTTGGAGAGAGACCATCTTCATCCTCCACCTCCCACGGATTTATAAACCTTAGGTCATCCACTTGAAGGAAAATTGTACTGTCCTACAAAACTCTGCGCTTGGAGGCCTAATAGAGTCTACAAGAATAAAGTTGCGTAGTAGACATCATGGCCATGCCCTGATGGCTTGGGGCCACCTCCCCGCTCTCCTCGCCCTGATCTCTAGCCTATAAATTCATATATATTCCAAAAACCCTAGAGAGCCTCCCGAAACACTTTTTCTGCCGCCGCAAGTCTCTGTTCCGCCGTGTGCCCATCTAGAGCCTTGTTCTGGTGCCCTGACGGAGGGGGGATCGATCACAGAGGGCCTCTACATCAACCTTGCTGCTCCCATGGTGATGTGTGAGTAGTTCACTGCAGACCTACGGGTCCGTAGTTAGTACCTAGATGGCTATCTCTCTCTCTATGTTCTTCATTGCCAAGATACCGCTATTCCCGCGGTGATCTATCTTATGTAAACAATCTTTGCGGTGTGTTTGTTGGGATCCGATGAATTGTGGGTTTATGTTCAGATTATTCATGGAAAGATATTGAATACTTGTTGGTATTCTATATGCATGATTGTTATAGCTTCGTAATGCTCTCCGATCTTTCGGCTTGGTTTGGCCAACTAGATTGATTTATCTTCAAGTGGGAGTGGTGCATTGTAGTGGGTTTAATCTTGCGGTGCTCAATTCCAGTGACAGAAAGGGACATGACACGTATTGTATTGCTGCCACTAAGGGTAAAACGATGGGGTTTATTCATATTAATTGGATTTACTTTGTCTACATCATGTCATCATCCTCCAAGCATTACTCCTTTTTTACTTAATACTCTAGATGCATGCTGGATAGCAGTCGATGGGTGGAGTAATAGTAGTAGATGTAGGCAGGAGTCGGTCTACTTGTTTATGGATGTGATGCTTGTATACATGATCATTTCCGTGAATAAATATTGCATACCTATGCGCTTTTCTATCAATTGCCCAACAATAATTTGTTTGCCCAACGTATGCCTTCTTCGAGAGAGAAGCCTCTAGCGAACATATGGCCCCCAGGTCTCCTCACAAATATAATTACAAAAACTCTAAATACCTTGCTGCCATTATTTACTTTATTTTTATTTAAAAATTTATATTTATCAAATTATCTATCTATCACTACTTATCGCTTGCAAGTAACGAGTTCAAGGGGATTGACAACCCTCTTGCCCGCGTTTGGTGCAAGTGTTTGCTCTTTTGTGTGTAGGCACTAAAGATGGGAGTTTGCGTGGTTCTCCTATTGGTTCAATAACCTTGGTTCTCACTGAGGGAAATACTTACCTCTACTATGCTACATCAGCCCCTCCTCTTCGGGGAAATCCCAACACATTTTACAAGTATTGGCAATTCTTGCGATGATTTGTCCGTTTGGTTTGGCTAACTAGATTGATTTATCTTCAGTTGGGGTAGTGCATTGTAGTGGGTTCAATCTTGCAGTGCTCTATATCCCCGTGACAGAAGGGGACAAAACACGTATTGTATTGTTGCTACTAAGGATAAAACGACGGGGCCTAAACATATTGCTTGTCTTACTTTGTCTACATCATGTCATCTTGCTTAATGCGTTACTCTGTTTGTTATGAACTTAATACTTGGAGAGGCAAGCATAGAAACGCTCTTGAAGTGGAGTAATAGTAGTAGATGCAGAATCATTTCGGTCTACATGTCACGAACGTGATGTCTATATACATGATCATCACCATGAATAACATCATAACTATGCGCTTTTCTATCAATTGTCCAGCAGTAATTTGTCTACCCACTGTATCCTATGTGTTCGAGAGACAAGCCTCTAGCGAAATCTATGCCCCCTGGGTCTATTCAAATCATATTGCTAAAACCCTAAGAACCTTGCTGCAATTTATTTACTTTCTTTTTATTTTACTTTTTATTTATCTATCTATCACTAACATAAGTAGTTCTTGCAAGTAACGAGTTTAAGGGGCTTGACAACCCTCCTGCCCGCGTTGGGTGCAAGTGTTTGGTTTTGTGTGTGTAGGTATTGTTGTCATAAAGTTGTCGTGATTCTCCTATGGGTTCGATAACCGTGGTTCTCACTGGGGGAAATACTTATCGCTACTATATTGCTTCACCCTTCCTCTTCGGGGAAAAACCCAACGCAGCTCACAAGTAGCAGGGTGGGGGACGCCGGCCGTTGAGGGGCGGCTGAAGGGGGGCACCGACGGGTAGCACAGCAGAGAGGCACACGAACGTGAATGAAAGAGAGGGCGCGCTGGGGAATTCACTTAAGTGTCTCGCAGACTTTTCCCGAGTTACTGTCAGTGGGGCACTCAAAAAAGGAGTCATTGTTGGTGTGGCACTCGAAAAAGGTCGTAAAACCTAGATCTAGGTTTTAACTTTTACCGAGAGCCACACTTGGCAGACATATGATCGACGAGTGCTACTCTCAGAAAAGATTCATTTTACTGAGTGCTACTCTCATAAAACCTCCTTATTTTCTACCTTCCCCATCTAACCCTGCATCAAATAGGATCTTCCATTCAACTTATGGGCATGATTTCATATGTCGCCTTGCAGATCTGCAATTTTCGTCGCTGAAACCCTATTGGTGCAATAAATGTCTCAAATATTGCAAGAGGGTCCGAAAAATGCGGGGGCCTGACACGTGTCTTGCGATGGCGTCCTCTGAGAGTTCTAGAAGTTTCAAGGCCAACAGAGCTACATGATCCACACTTCCTTCACAAACCGAACACGTTCCCCGTTGATACCGATAGACTAGCTCGGAGATGGTGCGGTTTACAAGCGGTCTCAGGGGAGGCATATTCAAAACGCGCCCAAAATTTTACTACACCCTACATGGGCCATGTGATGATGCCGTGCTAGATCCCGAGGATTTTCGGCATCGTATGATTTTTCGAGGATTTAAACCGTTGGATCAGGCATGCCAACGAGGTAATTTTGCCCTGGCCCCGTTGCGGGGCATGCCCCTCCCTCGCCTGAACAAGGTCTACACATGTCGCAGAGACATCCAATCGTATTTTCCATTCAACTTATGGGCATGATTTCATGTGCCGCCTTGCAGATCTGCAATTTTCGGCGCTGAAACCCTAGTGGTGCAATAAATGTCTCAAATATTGCAAGAGCGCCCAAAAATGCGGAGGCCTGGCATGTGTCTTGCGATGGACTCCTCTGAGAGGTCTAGAACTTTCGAGGTCAACGGAGCAACATGACCCGCACTTCCTTCACAAACCGGACACGTTCCCTCTCGATACCCAAACACTAGCTCGGAGATGTTGCGGTTTACAATCGGACTCAGGCGCGTATTCGAAACACGCATAAAATTTTACCACACCCTACAGGGGCCATGTGATGACATCGTCCTAGATTCCGAGGATTTCTGGCATCTTACGATTTTCCGAGGATTTAAACGGTTGGATCAGGCATGCCGACGAGGTAATTTCGCCCCTACTCCTTCATTGTGGGACCTACCCCTCCCTCGCCTGCACAAGGCCTACGCATGTCACAAAGACATCAAATATGATTTTCCATTCAGCTTCTGGGCATGATTTCATGTATCGCCTTGTGGATCTACAATTTCCGGCGCTGAAACCCTAGTTGTGCAATAAATGTCTCAAATATTACAATATGGTCCATAAAATGTGAGGCCAGGCACATGTCTTGCGATGGCCTCCTTTAAGAGGTCTAGACATTTCGAGGCCAACGGAGCAACATGACCCGCACTTCCTTCACAAACCGGACACGTTCCCTCTCGATACCAAGAGACTAGCTCGGAGATGGTGGAGTTTACAAGCGGCCTCAGGGGAGACATATTCGAAACACGCCTAAAACTTGACCACACCCTATAGGGGCCATGTGATGACGTCGTGCCAGATGCCGAGGATTTCCGGCATCATACGATTTTCCAAGGATTTAAACGGTTTGATCTGGTATGCCGACAAGGTAATTTCGCCTCTCGTTGCGGGGCCTGCCCTTCCCTCGTCTGCACATGGCTTACGCATGCTGCAAAAAATGCGGGGGCCCTACACATGTTTTGCAATTGCCTCCTCTAAGGCATATTCGAACAAAATTACCAGACCCACAGTGCCATGATGTCGTAGTAGTAGCTAGCAGCCACGACGAGCTCCTGAACGGCGCGACCCACATCATGGCACTGCAGGTCTGGTACGTGACATGCGATGGACCATACTACCATTTAAACCACTCATGATGCTCATCCGTAGGCGAGGTGGGACTAAACTAAGCTCCCACAACGAAACAACCCTTTGCCGAGTGCCAGGTCACTGTTGTTGGCAAAGCATTGCCACCGTCACCGAGCCTTTAGCCACTGCCGGATGTGCCACGTGGCACCACTTTGTTGTGGGTTCGTTGTTAGGCAGTCGGCAAATACAGAGTTTGGCGAGTTTACCTTCTTCGTCGTGTCTTACTCTCGGCAACAAAATACCTTTGTCATGTACTAGTCTTTGTCGTGATGTACTCTTGGCGTTTGTGGTTTTGTCGAGTGCCCATGCTTTGGCTCTCGGCGAAGAGCTAGGCACCCTTCGTACAAGGAAATTCCAGTAGTGCCTGGTCCTAGAGGTTAAGCACGACAAGTGAACTGAGAGAGAAAGTAAGCCTTGCGGATAGTTAGGGAAACACTTTGTTCTCTACTAAAATCTCTTCACGGAGTGTTCAATCTAAACAAGCCTAAATGTAACGCAACTCTAGGTTAGTACTCATGGATGGCATGGGGTTCAGAGCATCTACAGCCGAACCCCTCATACCTCCCTCAAACGCCCGGGCAGGCCGCCCAGTCACTGACTGGTCACAAAAAATCGATCCAGCCGGCCCCCTCAAACGCCGGGCTAAATGGCACCCCTCATATCCAGCGCAAATATGGGGTGGATATGGGGGAGCCCGGGCGCGCCCGCGCATGCCCGTCTAGCCCGCATCGACCCTACATATATTCGTCATCATCCGTTCGCTGGACCAAACACTGGCCACTTCACTCCACTCCCCTCCACTCCCATCCGCCGCCCTAGCTCACCTCCGGCGATCTCCGGCATGGAGGGCAGCAGATCCGACTCCGACCAGTCCGGATCCATCGACTGGGGGGGTCGTCTCCTGCGGCTTGGAGGAGGCAATGTCAATTTACATTGCACTCCGGCGCTCCCGCAAGGACGGCGCCCGACCGACGGCAGGATCTATCCGACATGACTCCATAGCGTCCGCTCAACGGGCGCTCGATTCCTCTGGGGCGGGATCATCGAGGCCCCGGCGGGCGGATCCATCGACTGGTCCGGCGGACTTCGATTCCCACATGGAGCGGGCTGCCCGCCGTGGGAAGGAGAGGATAAGGGTCGCCGAGGCCTATCTCGCGGAGGAAATGGCAGAGACGGAGGCGGTTAATGCGGCGGCGCGGGCGGCCGCAGAGGAGGAAGCCATCCGCGTCCGCATTTTGAAGAAACGGCAGCGGAGGAACACGCGCGCCCTCGCTCGCGAGCAGAATCGGGCGGTCCATAAAATGGCCGGACTGCCACCGAAGGAGGAGAATGAGGTGAGCAACGGCAAGGACAGCTCCGGCGACGAGCAGATCCGGCTCGATCCGTATTGCGTCTTCGACCGATACTTTCGTGATAAGGACGACAAGGGCACTGGGAAGGGCAAGGGCAGCCGTGGATGATCTCTACCATAGCCAAACATGTCAAATTTTGGTAGTCCGATGACATGTTAGTAGTGATGGAGTAGCTGAACGATGTGTGTAATGCATCGACGTAGTAATTGCAGAATTTGTATGGATATGAGATATGAGACTTGAGGTGTCCGGATGCAGAATGCATTATTTGAGGCGTATCCGATCAGTGTCCGTGAACGCATCCAGACACGTCCGCGGACCTTTGAGGGGACCAATTTGCAAGTTGCGGCTCTAGATGCTCTCAAGTACTTACTCCAACGGATGCATTGGAGGAACTGGAAGCCTGGAATGCGTCCGTACGTACTGATAGGCTCGTCTGCTGCAGGTTTGATTTGATTTCTTTGAAGCATGTCTCTCACTAATTTGACCCATGGCCGCAAAAGATTTTCGGAAAAGAAGAGATGTACTACAATTCCGACCTGGCGAGCAACGCAACGAGCGACCAGCATATCTTTTTCAGCCCGGCAGAATACTATACTGCAGTACTATTCCTCTCAAGGAAAAGACAAACGAGAACAGCTGCGATCAGTTTTACCTATGCATGATCCTGATTGCTTCGACTCCACGGTTCAGCGGCTTGTCGAGTCTCTGCAACCTACTGCAGCAAGCAACCTATGCTGCCCGACGGAGGGCAATGGCATGCAGGACGGGGGCTTTCGAGACCTGCCGCGGCAGGGGGTTCATTAACTATCTGTCGCTGCCATGATTATTCTTCCAGTGCCGTTTATGAGGCCATGGATGCAGCATATGGTGCGGGACAAATTAAATTTCATGCCAGACGAACAACTAGTACTCACCTTGACGCGCGTTCGTCAGGTCAGGTGTACTACTCCAACTGGTTTTTGGCGCGTGTTGTCCAGGTGCCAAAACAATCAAACTAGCAATGTTAACGTGACATGCTTGCTCTTGCAGCAGCCTAGCCGCCCGATTCCTACCTCCGTCGGCATTTCAAGTTGATACACCTCTCTTCTTTCCCTAATATATATATATATATATATATAATAATAAAGCAGCTATTGCTTCTGGTCGTACGTCGCAGTCAAATTTGCAGGAAAGCCCCTCGGTTTTCCGGTATTCAACCCGCATACGTTTTTAAGTTAATAAAACGATTCATTTTTACGTAAACACCCCCCCTCCCCCCCTCCTCCCCTCTCCTTCAATCACCACCGGGCGGCTTATCCATTCCCGTCCCCCCGGAGGGGCCTTGTGGCCGGCGAAGCGAGGCCGAGGGGGCGGAGCGCGCGGGCGCGGGCGCGCGGAGGCAGAGAGGGCCGGGCGTGACAGAGTGTGGCGACGCGGACGGCCGGGCCGACGCTGGGCGGCGCGGGAGACTAGCGGGCAGGCCGGCAGGGGCGGCGCGGCGACGGGGATGACCGGGCAGGAGCGGGGAGGGGCGGCCGCGGGCGGAGTGGCGCGCGGGGGCGGCCGGCAGCAGCAGGTCCATGGCGAGGGGAGGCGGAGGTCGACCGGATTCACCCGCCAAGGGAGCTCCGGCGACGGGCTGAGGGCAGACGCGACGAGGACTTGGCAAGGCAATCGGGCGCTGGATGGAGGAGACTCGGTTGGCGACGGGAGGAGGCTGAAGCGCTGGACAGGGAGCTCCATGTCCAATTGGCCATCCATGGCGCAGCTAGGTCCTCGCGCGAGGAGGAGGGCTCGGGCGCCTGCAGATGCTGGGGGAAGCCACGGGCAGGAGCGTGTGCGCGGGCTGGAGAAGCCCATCGGCCATGGCGTCCGGTGCCGGCTTGCTCGGGCGTTGGCTGTTGCTGCTTGCAGCGATGGGGTGCAGCGAGGCGAGGGTCGGGCCATGCGTGGGGCGCGTGGAGACGGAGTGGGCGGAGCCGCGCGCGGCAGCGGAGGCGCTCGGGGGATGGAGGATGGAGGCCGCCTTGCCGGTGCTCGGGCGCGGCAGCACGGCGGGCGCGCTTGGGGCAAGTCCTCCAGCTGCTCGTCGAGGCCTTGTCATACTTGGCATTCCTGCGCTCCTCGTCGGCGTTTGGCTTGGCGGGCCGAGGCAGCCGGCATGCTCTCTTGTGGCGAGTCATCGAGGCTGTGAGGCTTCAGGCCGTGGTGCGTTGGCCCCCATGGACGCCCTGGCTCACTCTCCCCCTCTCCCCCCGCTCGTCCCCCTCCTCCAGATCCGCCGCCCGTCGCCATGGTCGGCGGATAACCGCGGCCACCGTGCCTCCCGCGCCTCGCCGTCGCCTCCTTCCGCTCCGCCGCGACCTCCTCGACCCCCTCGAGCACGAGCCCGAGCTCCTACGCCCCTGGAACGCCCTCGCGCCATCGTCTTCAACCTCGGGCACCCGAGCTCGTCGTCGTCGATTCGCCGCTGTCGAGCCTCCCCCGAGCCCACGTTGAACGGCCACACCCCACGGTGAGCCTCCACTTCCTCCTCTGCCCCCCCTCGTGGCCGCTAGCTCGCCGTTGGCGCCGTTCCCATCGATGCCCGATCGCACCGCCGCCCGACCTCGTCGCCGGCGTTGCCCCGGCGACCATTTGGTCCTGCCACCGCTGCCGTTCGGCTCCGCGTGGTCCGTAGGTTCCGTCCCGCGTTAGCCCCGGTCGTTTTAGCCGCCGTAGCCGCATCCCCGTCGAGCTCCCGTAGCCGCCTCCGCCGATGAGCTCACCGCCGGCGCTACACGCCGTCTCCGGCCATGCCACCGCCACCATCGTGTGCGGCGTTGACTGGCCGATCCAACGCGTGCAACCGCGCCGCCAATGGCCCTCCCTACGCGAAACCCGAGCCTCCCCGCGTTTCGGGAGCTCGCCGGAGCTCCTCCGGCGGCCAAACGCGGCCACCGCCAGCGTGGTTGACCTGGGGCCACCCCCAGGGTCACTGCCAGGTGGGTCCCCAGGCCCCAGTTGACCCGTTGACCACGGTCAACGGCTGACTGGGCTGGCCCCTGTCACTGACAGTGGGGCCCCACACCCCCTGTGTCAATGACACATGGGCCCCATTCGTCAGATAGCTTAATTAGTGAAATGGATTAATTAAAATTAATAAAATTGCGTAAACAGTCAATGACATGTGGACCCCACTAGCTAATTAATTCTGTTTAAGTTAGACTAATAGACTGGAATTCCACTGAGTCTATGACATGTGGACCCCACATGTCAGGTTCAAATAGTAACAGCCACTGTTGACTGCTGATGTCATCCTGATGTCATGCAGGCGTCATCATTGCACTGTTCTGGATAATGTTTGATTTAATAAATAGATTTAATTCCAGAAAATCAATAAAACTTTAGAAAATCATATCTTTTAAACCGTAGCTCAGATGAAAATAATTTATATATGAAAGTTGATCAGAAAAATGCCACGAATCCAAATATGCCATCCATTCATCTGTCACATGCCCCTAGCTATCTGAACATGCAATTTTTTGCCTGTTTCGGATAGATGAATAGTGCATGTCTACCGATTAATAACTCCACATTAAATTATAAAAATAACTAATATGACTTAGACATGATTTTAGGCAACCCTGCACTGCATCCTAGCTGGCACATGCCTCTAGCACCGCAAACATGGAACTTTTCCCTCCGATTCGTCTGTCCGATAAATCAACAGACCCGGGAAATATCGTCAGATATTCTCCCGCTCCGTCTGATACGTGTAGTACTGCGTTAGATCACCCCTAGCACTACGAATTGCCATGTCATGCATCATGTTGCATCTATGTGCTTTATATTTATTGTTTCTTCCCCCTCTTCTTACCGGTAGAGCCCGAGACTGACGCTGCTGCCGTGATCGACTACGCCCCTGACGACCAGCCTTTTGCAGCAGAGCAACAAGGCAAGCAAAACCCCCCTTGAGCATTCCGATATCGCCTATTCTTCTCCCTCTTGTTCTTGCATTAGAATTTTTCTATTGTACTAGTTAGCTCCTATTCTGATGCATAGCCTGATTTTGATGAACTGCTACTACACATGATTTTATATCAACTGCCTAGAATAGGTGGATCAGTGAACCCCTGAGACCCCCTTAGTCCCAGTTGCCCCTGCTTTCATCGACGACACCGAGGACTTGAAGACAGAAGACTCAGTCGTCATGACTGACAAGCCGTTACCGACACATCACTACACACCCCTTAAGTATGGCACTGCAGAGCTACTACCGAGTGCCGAGGGTGATACCTCACTTAACACTCCCGGTGTTAATTCTGTAGCGTAGTTATCGGTCATGGTTATCGAGGGTGATTCCTCCTTCCCATTTACCGGTAGCGACTCTTGCCTTACTCTTATCTCGAGTGGGATCCATCGAGGGTGATTCCTCGGATCTCCACTTGGGGTATAGACACACAGTTACTATGGCCTGGTTACAGATACTTGATTAAAGACGGGTCGGCCCCAAGGGTACCCGCGAGATATATTGGTGAGATGCGCCGCAAGGCATCCGGAGACTTGGTGGGGTGCGCCGGTAAGGCACCTGATTTGTTATTGGCGGGGCGACGGACTGCACTTATGGTTCGCGCTTGCCCCGCACAAATAAATTGCTAATGGGTTGAGTATTTAATCTGAGTTAGGTCGTTGGCCTAATACGCACTAACCACCACGCGGGGTAATCAGTATGGGCTGCTCGGCGGCGTACATTCTCCCGAAAGCTTTTCAGATGCCACGAGATTCGACTCGCGCCCGAGTGGTCTGGAACGCATGGCGCTTGTTATTAAGGCATGCTAGGACTGGTCCCGGCCGAGGGCGTAACGTGCAGGATGGCGAGGGCGATGGCCCAAGACCCCGAGCCATTAGGATGTAGACCGGCGTGCTGGCCTCTCTGTTGAGCCTAGGTAGGACTACGTCGTGTCGATCTGCCGAGGACGGGTATGACCAGAAAATTGTATCCGGCCGGAGCTTATCGAGCGTGTTGGGGAATGTGGTGCACCCCTGCAGGGAAGTAAACTATTCGAATAGCCGTGTCCACGGTAACAGGACGACTTGGAGTTGTGCTTTGACCTACTACAACTATAATCATAAACTAATTAAAATGAATTGTGGCTCCGAGGTTGCTTCCTCGCAGGGAGTCGAGGAAGGATCTCTGGGCGTGTTTACTTAATTAAAATTGTTACAACAATATGATTATATATATATGAGCTGCAGGTCTACTCTCTTCTCATGCTGCAAGATGCTGAAGATGCTAGTCTTCGATAGGACTAGGCCTTCTTCCCTCTTCTGGCATTTCTGCAGTCTAGTCCAAAAGATATAGCCCCATTCCTTTGATACTGGTGCATATCTAACATAGATCTGATGTAAGTCTTGCGAGTACTTTGGATGAGTACTCACCGTTGCTTTGCTCCCCCTTTTTCCCTTGATACGATGCCGCGACCAGACGATGGAGCCCAGGAGACGCAGGATCCAGATTACCCGGTGGACGACTACAGCTACCCCGACGGAGGCCACTACTACCAGGATGGAGCCTACTACGACGTAGACTTCTCCGACGTCCAGGAGTAGTTAGGAGGTTCCCAGGCAGGAGGCCTCGCCTCTTTCGATCCGTGCTTATGTTTGTGCTAGCCTTCTTAAGGCAAAACTTGCCTAACTTATGTCTGTACTCAGATATATTTGCTTCCGCTGACTCATGTTTATGTCGAGCTTTGTATTCGAGCCCTCGAGGCCCCTGGCTTGTAATATGAAGCTGTATGACTTTGTATTTGTGTCTTTTGTCGTGTTGTGGTATCAATCAGTGAGTCCCTAATCTTGGTCGTACGCCTTGTGTGCATGATTAGCGTACGGACGAGAATGGGGGCGTCACAGATACCCTGCTCCATCATTGGAGAGCCAGGGCGGCCGCCCCGGCTCACCCCAATGGTGGAACCGCCACTGGGTGCAATGGATTCGTGGGTGTGCTTAGGTGGAGTGCCACTGGATTGTGGAGGAACTGGCTAATTACTTTTGATTGCAGGGTTGTCTCAGGGAAAAGCTAGCAACGACCGCGACAACTACGAGCTTCAGCGATCCAGTGGCTATAAATCGGATCTAAATTAACATAAATTGATTGCTGATCCTACAGGTTGGATCAGAAGCGAACAAGTGTCATGGCGAACAATTTCCAGCCTGTGGAGATGCACACATGATGGCATGGTTGCTGGAGGTTGCGTAAGGCTAGACCAAGCTTCTTTTTCATGTTCTCTAAATTTTTCAACTTATATTCTTTTTCTGTATGCTGTTTTTAACTTCTTTTATTAAAGGCTTAGTATTTTTTTCCAATATCTTATGGTTATCGTTTCAGTTTGCTAGACAGATGTGATGTTACAATATTCACATGCCTTCTATGCCTATATCATTGTTTGGTTTATTATCAGATTTTTCTCAACTTTGTTTTTCTCATAGATAGAAGTAATCTTAAAGTTAAATTAATGATTATATGTTCAGGAACAGATTGGGTCTACATTGAGTAAATTGATGTTGATCATACATGATGGGTCAGAGGTGAGTAGTAGTTGTCACAGTGAACTATTACCAACTTCAGGAGATGCTCACATGATGGCATGGTTGCCGGAGATCACATCCAGCTAGAGCAAGCTTCTCTTTCAAATTCTATGAATTCTTTCACTTACCTTATTTTTCTGGCCGCAGCTTCCTTTTAAAGTTGTTTGGTGTTGTTTGAGCCAAGCCTGAAGATATACTGTATACATGCTTATAGTTAGTATTTTCCTTTTATATCTCATGGTTACTGTATCAGTTAGCTAGAAGGATGTGCTGCTATTACAATAGTCACATGCCTTTTATACTAATATCACTCTTTGGTTTATATAATTGCTGATGCATATGTTAACTTTCTAAACAGTGGTGCATGCAGGTTTCCTGTTGAAACAAACACTGAAAATGATAGAAATGCAATTATTTCCGACCTGGAGCGTGGATGAAAAGCAACATATGGGCCATATATATTCTAATTTTCTGGTATGCACGTTCTTTAACCATTCTGGCATAGTAGCCCACTGAATGTTTCAGAATTTATTATTTTCCAGAGTTGTGTTATTGAGATGCCCAAAGAAATATGTTTCTGAATCACTGATTAGGGTGTAGTCTATGCTCTCATGAATGCTCAAAGAGAATATGTTTAATAGTATATTAATTTTTATGAAATAAAGTTAATAAATAGTGGCTCTTTTCTGCACTCCAGAACATGACTGCACCTATGAATAGGCTTACAGATTTGAAATTTAAAAATACATATAACATTACAAATATGGAATCCTGAAAAATGCAACAACAGAACGACTTTGATTTGTGTAATGAGTTGCAGGAAAGTGTAGTATCGTTAAGTGGAAAATTGCAGCCGATTGAGGCTTATAGTTTGTTCCTGGTTCTGCTGTTACATATTATGTATATTCTCAATGCTTGATGTAGCCATATCTAATCCACATATGGGTACGCCTTTGAGCTTTTAGACATTGTAGTGTGAGCTTTATGATTTTTTTTATGATGTACTAATTTGCATGAGTCAACCAGGAACAAAAGTTATCTTCTATGTCTTCAACATGAGGTAAATTGCCCCAGTAATAAAATATATAAATAGAGGTGCGCAGTGCGGTTTGTTACTGAACCAAAGTAAAGATTAGCAGTTAGTCATGTAGAATCTAAGACAATGACTTGCACAAGACCCACAAGTCAAGAGCCACCGGTGAACCATCCTCACAAAAAACTAATCACAGTATCACATCACACAAAAAGTATGATTTATTTCTCATTCTGTGATGAAATCATTGAAAGTTGCAAGCCTTTGTAGCTCTGATGTTAGCTCTATCTGTGGCTTGAGATAAGACTGCTACATTGTTCTTTAATTATAGGTTGCATTAACGGTGACGACGGTTTCACAAAAACAAGAATGCTAGGATAAGCACCTGCATACGTTGCTTATCATTACGGTGAATACATTATTGTGCCTTTTGTCTGTTGTCTGAAAAAACGTTACAAAATGATTTCTACATCATACATTGTGGCACTCGAAAAGAGCACTCACATTTCCTATTAATTTAATGATTTAAGAGATGTTTGCCTAATCTACATATACCACCTTTATGTCAAGTTGGAGGTTTTGCATCATTATTTTCTTCTCTCTAATAGTTTACTCTTTATTTCGTACTAATAGTTTTTTTAACAATCTTTGGCATCACCATCTCACTTAAAGAAAGCATTGATATATGTGTGTCAGATAAATTGTTGCACTAGGTTCTGATTTCGTAATATCATGTTTTCCCTTTTTTACTTTTCAGGTTGGGTTCATGACTCGTGGTGCAAAAAAGATGAGACCCACATTATATCTTATTGTGGGTCAAGGGTAGGAAGGGACACTTTGCAGATGGAAGAGGGTGTTCTAGGGCAGTTATTGGAAGTAACGTGAAAAAAGGTGTTTATTGGCATGGTCGAAAACTAAGCTTACATGCAACCATTTTATATAAATAATCATGTAACCAGCTTATATCGGTATTTTCATAGCAATGGAGAAATAAGACACAAGTAACATGTTAAACTAAAATAATATTTTTTTGGTATCTCAAAGCTAGAAATGGACTGTATAGAGAGAGGGTGAGATGGTGAGAGAAGAAGAAGAAACACAGGAGGATCCGAAACGCATACATTATACAATTAGTATTGAACGGCTAGATTAGATATGCCCGTAGCAGAGCGCATACATTATACAATTGGTATTCATGACTAAATTAGATATGCCCCGTAGCAACGCACGGGCTCTTTACTAGTCTTTATCTCTTTATTCTAATAATATAATAAAGCAGTTACTGCTTCTGCCCTCACACCGTCGTGACGTTTTAATAAAAAAGCCCCTCGGTTTCTGAGAAATCAACCCACGATCCTTTTTTAGTTGAAAAACGTTTCGCTTTTACAAAATCACCCCTCCCCGCGGTCAGCGTCTTCTTATCCAGAGACCAGACACGCCCGCCGCCGGCAGCTCAGCTCTCTCCGCGCGGCGAGGTGGAGCAGGGGCAGAGGCGACCACGCGGCGAGGTGAAGCAGGGGCAGACTCGGGCAGGTCGTGAACGAGGCCTCGGCCGGGTCGGGCGCAGGTCGTCGGCGGCCGGCGCTCCGCTAGCGGGGTCGAGGCAGAAGGGAGTCGGTGCTCCGGTGGCCAGAGGCGGGTCGCGGCTATGCGGAGCCTCCAATGGACGCCGGAGATGGCCGGAGGGAGGAGGCTCAAGGGTCTCGGGCACGGCGTCGCTGCGCTCGCGGGAGGCAGTCGCGGCTGACTGCGGGGAGAACGCGCCACCATCACCTGTCCGCCGCCGGCCGCGTTCGGCGGCGCGGGCACTGGAGCGTTGGAGACAGGACAGGGAAGCGCGCGGCGCTGTCGCGGGTTCCTGTCGGGAGTCGTCGAGGAGGAGGGTTCCGGCGGCGGGCGTGACGGGGATGGGTCCGGCGGCGGCGCTTTGGATCTGGTGGTCTGGAACGGGGCGGCGGAGAGTTGACTACCAGGCTTCACATCAGCTTGCAAGTGCACTCGCCAGAATTAGAACGAGATGAGAAAATGACACGGGAGGGGAGGGGACGGGATCCGGCTGCGGCGCTCCGGTGGAGCCAGCCGGCGGCCTGAGAACGACGTTCGCCAGACAGCCGGCTCACAGCGCAGCACAGGAGGGGACGGGATCCGGCTGCAGCGCTCCGGTGGAGCCAGCGACTTTGTGAAGACTGCATACTGTCACAAGATTGACACACGCCGGTGGCCTGGGAACGACGCTCGCCGGACAGCCGGCTCACAGCGCGGCACATCCCGCTGGCTGCGGTGTAGCACAACGGCTGCGCGTATGGATGGGGATGAGAAAGAGATAATATGCATCTTTCTCGATGGAGACGAATGGATAGGCCAAAAAGCGGTGGAGGTACATGTAATGGCATGCAGGGGGTGTACGTGTCGGCCACTCTCCCGCAATATTGTTTTTATCAGCCGGCTGTACACCGGACTACCGGAGTATGGATATATTTTCTTGCGTTTCGCCTTAATAGTGCAAAGGGAAAACTTTGTGAACGAATTCCAAATCAAACAACCTTCGATAAAAAGAACTCCCAGAAAGTATGTATGATAAAAAATATTTTGATAGTGTTATAAAATACTTTAAATGAATTATTGAACTCTCAGAAAGTACGTATGATCGTCTCCAATGCTGACCTTCAAAACGCCCGTAACTGTCCGGACCGTCAGGACCTACTTTTTCCTGTAAACCGGAAACAAACTGAGGGACTTTGTGGGTGTCCAGACCTCTCGCATGCTCGATTCTGACTGCCCTGGCCCACCCCAAAACCCCTCCCTCCCTGCGTCCTTTCTCGCCCGAAGTGGTCAGCGCCACTCCAGGGCACTGGTGTCGCATTTATGACGGCTTAGAGCGACATGACTTCTCACTAGCGCTCGGACATTGAAGCGGCAGTCCGGCTAAGAGCGCCGCCCGTACTGGAGGATGCGGCCGACGACGAGTGAGCGCCACTCTCCTCAACGTCCATGCCGGCATCACCATATGTGAGGCCCATGCTCACTACACTGAAAATGGTGTTGGTCGAGCAGGAGGCCTTGTTCCGGCAGGTGTAGGCCGACCAGGAGTACAACCTCTGCCTCCTCGACAAGCACCGACGCGCGGTGGAGCACCTCGACACTGGCACGACGATCGCGTCGGACGTGGACCAGGCCGAGCAGGAGACCTTGTTCCAGCAGGTGTAGGCCGACCAGGAGTACAACCTCCGCCTCCTCGACGAGCACCGGCGCGCGGTGGAGCACCTCGCCACTGGCACGGCGATCGCGCCGAACGTGGACCAGGCCGAGCAGGAGGCGTTGGTCGAATCCTATCGCACCGCCCGCCAAATCCGTCGCGACCCCTAGAGACACTGCCAACGTCAGGCGGAGCTAGAAGTCGTCCTCAAGAAGATCGACGAGTCGATCGGGGAAGTCTACGACAAGAGCGAGGACAAGGGCGATGTTGCCAGCTCCGTCACGCCCGTGCTCCACTGCCACGATCACAAAGTCGGCACGTCCAAGGGTACCGCCGGCAGCGAGGAAGAGTAGAGCATGGGAGGTCGCTGACACTCTGGTCCCAGGAAGGCCACCGCCCTTTCTTCAGCCGATTAGCCGCTTGTAGGCTGCGGGGGCGGAGGCTAAAAGGCGGAGCTGGAGCTTCAGTTCCCGGGGCTCATGGCCAGCCGAAAATGGGCGAACGGGCGCGGACGTTCATTTAGACTAGGTTTAGAGTATGGTTGAGCTCAAATATATCATAATGTAATTTGTTTCCTCCGGCCTAGATGAAAAGCATATGGTTTTATCTAAAAGTTATTCAAGTATGAATTAATTTCATCCGATTTGTCAAAATATCCTTTAAATTTGTTCACTTTCGTTAAATTTCTTCCGAAATGCAACCGGACGTATGCAGATAGCTTTGGACTAACTCCTCCCACATCAGTGTCCGCGACCGGTCCCCTCGTTCCGCGGATGGATACGGTGTTCGTTTTATAGGTCAGCGTTAGAGATGTCTTAAGAATCACATTATATGTTTCTCTCGTTAAAAGACTATCCCATGCACATGTAGGAATGAGATTGTATATTTCTCTCGCTAAAAGTCTATTCCATGTACCACTACTCTTCCATTCGATGGAAGTGCGAAGCTTAATTATACGTCAATGGAGGACGTTAGGGTGACTTCTCACATCAACACTTCACACTTTTGCAGCTTGTGACTAGAAATCCACTTTTTCTCAACCCGTGGCAACACACCCGCATATGCACCTTATAAAGATGAGGATAACCTTATTTCAACATTTGTTAGAATTGAATATAAGTGAAGCCTAGTGACATGCGAAGCACGTTTTGTTAAAATTTTCGCCCGTTGCAACGCACGGTCATATGTACTAATCTCTACCTAATAATAAAGCAAATACGGTTTCTGGTCGTACGTCGTCGGCAATTTTGCATAAAAGCCCCTGATGTTTTGGGTATTCAACCCGCAGTCCTCGTAATAAGTCAACCGAACCGGTACGTATGAGAGAAAAAAAAGCCCAGCCATCCGCACGACCCTGCCTCCCGATCCCATCTCGACCTCCTCCCACGCCCCACCCCGCCCCGCCTCACCGCCGCCGCGCGCTGCCGGCCGCCGCCACGCTCCGCCACCGCCTACCCCGCCGGTCGCCGCCGCTCGCCTTCCACCGCCAGCGACAGTCGACGCCGCGGCCGCCCCCGTTCCGCCCCGCCCCGTCCGTGAGACGAGCGCCAAACTCGAGGATCCGAGGCGACCCATCCAGTTCGCCTCTACTCCTCCAAGGACGCAAGCCAGCCTACCACCTCTACTGCTGCAGGTTCGTAGTATTCTTGTACTGTTTTTTTTCTGTGTTTCTTCTTTTCTGTATAGCGGGTGAACTGATATGGGGTCTCCTCTTGGTCTGTACAGTAGTACTTTTAAGTGCCATGCGTAAATCACCTGCTCAATTGTTTCTTTCAGGAGCATACACAATTCAGTAAGCTTGCGGAAATAAGTATATATTATATGTGCTTCACACCGGGCTAATCTGAACATGGCGATGTGATGTCAAGTTAGTGTCAGGACTGGAATTAGCCTTGGTAAAATGATGAGGAAACTGTGACGACTTCACCTCCTTTTCTTCTTGTTTACTGGCTTACTGTATTTAAAATACAATATCAAATTATCTTATGTTTCCAGAAACTAGCAACCAAACATTACTACGTCACTAATATATACTGTTCGTAGATCTTGTGTTTCTGCAATAGACAAGAGTTATCAAATGATTATATATATGGCTACCCTGTTTTAGGTGTACAATTTAGTAAAATGCAATGCAAATTTTTACAACAGAAAAGTAGTGATAGGGTCAAGTGGGTTGAGTATGAATTTGATTTACCTAGAGAAATGTCCTACTTCTTGCCATGTGTGGAAGAATGTGCATAGATCATTTGACGAGTACTATGATTTCAGAAATAACTTGCTGGTGACTTTTGGACCCAGAGTGCAGAAGATTTTCAGATGATTTTCTTCTCTACTCTGGGATTATGATGCATTTTGGCACCAGCTAGAACCGATATGTCAATAAACCATAATACCACAATTATGGTTTGCACTAATGATTTTCTTCTATATTCTGAACTGCTTCATTTTCCCTACATATATTTCCACTCATGGGTTCAGTTCTCCTTTATGCAAGTTATTTGTTAGAATTTCAGGTATTGTGGTCTGTACAAGTGCACAAATTTTGCAATTTGCATTGCCTCGTGAGGAGTAGCTGGCAGTGGGCAACAGAATAGGAGCAAAGAACAAGCAGGGGCACATGGCTGTCTGGTGAGGAGTACCCATCCATAGCTCATGTAGTTTATCTTTGTTGTTGCACAGGGCTGTGGTTATGGTTTGGTGGTAGGTTCATTGCTGCTCTGGTTATTGGTCCGTGGTGTGTGTTCACCGGTGGCGGGGGTGGTTGTTGCTGCTGCTGTTCCTTCGGTCCTTGGTCATTTCTTTCAGGAACATCTCTTTCTCAGGTGGATTACTTCCTTCTATTTTCTACTTCCTGCTATTAATTTAACAGCTCATGCATTGTTACTGTTTTTTGTTCTTACCTGCTGATCTACAGCATGAGCATGTCCTACTGTTGATTTAACTGCTCATGCATTACTGGTTTCCGTTCTTGCCTCCTATTGTTATGGGCCTGTTAATGAACGGATGCATTGTTGTTGGTTTTCGTACTTGCCTACTGAGATGTGTGTTGCTGCTGGATGAATGGATAATGAAGTGTTAAATAGAGTTTATTCTGTTTAGTTTTGTTTACTCTGTTTACTGATGTTTCAGTTTATTTTTGGATAGTGAGATGTTGAATATTAGTTTTGTTTACTCTGTATACTAACGTTCAGGTTTATTTTTCATATACCGTGCAGTCGGTTCAGTTTTGTTTACTGTGCATGATTATGAGCTCTGTTGGGTTTCTTAGGGTCATCATTCTGGTTTGCTGCTGCTGCTCATTTGGTTCTTGCTACTGTAGGTCCCTGTCTCCGTTCCTGCCCATCATCTGCCACCATGTGACCTTAAATGTTCCTCAAGACTCGGTTTTTGTAATGTATACGAGAGAAAATGTTTTCTTGGATGATGTAGAGTTATAGCTATGAAGATTTGCAAACAAGTCAGGTTAGAACACACTTAGTATAATGCTTGCATCTGGCCTCCTTGAGCTTTATAATAAAGTCAGTGGTAAAACAACACTTAATATAATACTTGCACATGATTTTTGATCTTTTTATACCATGTGGGAATTGATGTGGAGGTGAAAGAATGTAGTTCAGTAGAGCTTCAAAAACAAGTGGGATTTGTTTTTGAGTGTTTAGATCTTAGATGTAGATGTGCGCATACTATAGTCATTTCGTTTGAAATTTAAATAGGCCCTCTGATTATCTAATTACAATTCACCGGCTTTACTGATGCCACTGCCACTGAAATCTATGAGTTTGCAATATGAGGGATTGTGATATCTTTATTTCTGTGGCGTCTTCTTCTGTTTTTTTTGGGTATGCATCCTTAGATGGAGGAGCTTCCCCTGCATCTATGTAAGTGGTAGGAAAGTATATTATAATGATTGATGTTGCAAAGCAAAAGTTCGGCTTTGAACTGAGATTTACTTGAGTTTACATTAACTCTTTCCAAAAAGGGTTTTTGGCACAGTTTTTTTGTTTGTCTAAAAACCATAGGTAACTAGCAAACATGAATAACTATGAGAGTCTCACATAGACGCCTTACATGAGAAGCCGCTTTACATGGGAAGCTCAGGCTGTCGTAAACAAAATGTTTAGATCCCATATCTATTTGTGTATATGCATGATTAGTTATTTAGGTGTATACTTCTTTAACCTTATTGGCTTTTGAAGAGATTATTAATGCTGGTTAGCCCACCGCTTCGGCGGGCAACGCGTGGCGCTTTCCTCTGAAAAACCTCGTGGGGAAAAACAACATATTTCTCATCTTATTCCGAGTGTGCGTGCGCGCGCGCGAGAGAGAGAGAGAGAGAGAGAGAGGGAGAGGGAGAGGGAGGGAGGGAGGGAGAGAGAGAGAGAGGCCTTAGGACTGCCACATTCAAACGCGTTTTTGTTGTGTGAGCACTGAGGGCACTATCGGCAACACAAATGTGATGCTATGTGAAAATAAAGGACGTGGACCTATTAGGGTCTTGAGTCATGATTATTGGGTTAAGAGCGTGTGTTATTTTCTCTCCCGTTGCAAAGCACGGGCACTTTTGCTATATATATATAAAGAAAATAGTGGACTCCCTTTTGCTTCACTGTGGAAGATCTCGGGCACGTTTTTTTTTCGACGTCGATCATTACGTAGACTCTCCTGAGCAAGGAGGGTTTTTTCCACAGTGCTTTACATTACAGTCCGGATACGCATTGCCTGCGAGAGTATCTGCTTTCGCTAGCCACGAAGCGGCAGAGAGCAAGGCAGCAAGCCATGCATGCAGATGCAGGTGCAGGTGTCACTTTTCCCTGGTTGGCGCGGTATCTCGCGATAAAGGAGTGCTAAAGGAGTGCTACAACGGGTGGCCGCAGATCCGCAGTAGATTTGCATTGTTCTCCTGCACGCACGCGGCACGCGCGACATCCAGAGCTACGAGCCAAGTAGCAGTAGCTATAGCTAAGCGGAACGGAAAACTCGCTTGAATTCCATTCCACGCAGTGCATGCGCGCGTCCTAGGCCCAGCAACCAGCATGGCCTCGCACACAATGCTGGAACAGCAGCAGCACAGAACTTTCTCCCTGGCCCGACTGGAACAGCAAAACCAAAAGAAGACGACGAAGTAGGTTGTCATTTGTCATCGTCTTAGGTTAACTCCAACGCACGACCCCAAATCGTCCGCCCGCATCCGTTTGAGAATGGACGGACAAAAATCGCGGCCCAACGCGCGGCCGTAAACGGACAAATGCCCGTTTTCGACTCATTCCTGGCTCAAGTTTGGGTCGCGTTTGCGGCCAAACGGACAGCGCGAGGATGGGCGGGACGCGCGCTTTTGTCCTCCCCTGGCCCACCCGTGAGTGACACACCCCTTTCATGTTCCCTCCATATCGTCCAAACCCTCCCGCGCGGCCGCTCCCCTCCCGCCTCCATGGACGGCGAGTCGACGAACACCGGCGATGCGGCCGTGGCCGCGCCCCCGGCAAAGAAGAAGGGTCCCAAGGGTCCCAGGAAGCCTCGGTCTGAGTGCACGCCGGAGGATATCGCCCGACTCGACGCCCAAGCGGCGAAGAGGAGGGGCTGGCAGACAAAGCCGACGGAGGCGAAGGCCGCTGCGGCCCACGCTGCCGACGTCGCCGCGCGGCGTCATGCGTAGCATCTTGCCGACGTCGACGAGAAGGAATCCATTGTCTCCAAGGCGCACGCCCTTCTCATGCTAGGGTTGGTACGACCACCGCCGGCCATCCACTCGGTCACTACCATGGCCACGGCGAGCACGGGATCGTTGGCCGGTCGCCCTCCTCAACACCGGTCGCCGAGCTCGTCCACCACACCCGGTCCGCCACCTTACGACCATGGGCAGACATGGTTCTTCACGTCGTCGGAGGGCAGCATGGTCGCTCCGGCCACGCCCGCGGGTGTCATCGACCTCAACGTGACGCCGGGGTACAGTGGCGCTGGCCACACGTCCGACGGGACGCAAAGGAAGTGGCCCCGATCGTGTCCGACGGCAGGGCTTCGTCGGCGTCCGCAAGTTGTTTGATGGAATGGCACAGCCGACGCCCATAGTCGACGACCCTGATTACTCGGTGTTCATGGAGAGAGTCATCTTCGATGACCGTGGCGAGGCCTTCCAGCTCGACGGCCAAGGCCAGACTTTCGATCCCGACGAGACCCAGAGCCAGGACGGCCGCGGCCACTATGAGGACACAGATTTCACCGACCATGATGAAGAGGAGGACGACCATGGCAACTCATGGCATTTCAATCTTTGGAAGCCTTCAAGGCCCGGCACAAGAACAAGCCGTTTAGAGCATCTCCAGCCGCGCCCCCAACAGCCCCCCAGGCCCCTTTTTTATTGCCGGCGCTAAAGAAAGGGCCCAGTCGCGCCCCCGGACCTCGTTTTCCACCGGTTTCTGCCGAAATTGGCGTCGGCGGACCTAGGCCGAACCTAGCGCGCCGGTGGGCGCCTGGGTGCTCCGGCTGAAGCGAAAAGGCGCATGGGACCGCATTGTCGGCGACACCGGCTGATTTTCCCGCCTTTCTTTGCCTTTTCCCTCCTTTTCCCTCCCCACCATCGCATTCCCCCCGCCGTTCCCGCCGTTCCTGCCATTCTCTCCACCTCTCTCCCCCGTCATGCCGCTGAAGAAGTACGCCGCCCCTCGCCAAGCCACCGAACCCATAGCACCAAAGGCGAGGAAGCCTAGGGCGCCGATGGCAAGGCCCCCCGGCTTGATGAACGCGGAGTGGAAGGCCAAGTCATTTTTTTTGTACGGATAATTCAGAAAACAGAAGTATAATAGTAATTTTGCTTTTTTTATTCTAAACAACAGAAAGTAAAAGTTGGGTACAGAAGGTTGTGCTTTCTAAATTCATCCATCTCATGCCCGTCAAAAGGAATTCATTAACAAGGTTGATCAAGTCTTATTAACAAACTTCTTTCGAGTAACATGAAACCGGAGAATTTTCGAATAACACTAAGTTACCTCAACGGGGACAGGCATGTCCCCTACCATGATTATTTCATATTTCTTCTTGACAGTAGGGAGAGGGAATTTAAAACCTCCAATAGCAATTTTTGGAATTTCTCCAATAGAGTTGATACTATGAACTTGAGGTTGTTTCTTCGGAAAGTGCACCATATGCTCATTACAATTAACATGAAAAGTGACATTGCCTTTGTTGCAATCAATAACAGCCCCTGCAGTGTTCAAAAAGGGTCTACCAAGGATGATCGACATGCTGTCGTCCTCAGGAATATCAAGAATAACAAAGTCTTTTAAGATAGTAACGTTTGCAACCACAACAGGCACATCCTCGCAAATACCGATGGGTAAAGCGGTTGATTTATCAGCCATTTGCAAAGAGATTTCAGTAGGTGTCAACTTATTCAAATCAAGTCTACGATATAAAGAGAAAGGCATAACACTAACACCGGCTCCCAAATCACACAAAGCGGTTTTAACATAGTTTCTTTTAATGGAGCATGGTATAGTTGGTATTCCTGGATCTCCTAATTTCTTTGGTACTCCAGCCTTAAAAGTATAATTAGCAAGCATGGTGGAAATTTCAGCTTCCGGTATCTTTCTTTTATTAGTCACAATATCCTTCATATACTTAGCATAAGGAGACATTTTCAGAATATCAGTCAAGCGCATACGCAAAAAGACAGGTCTAAGCATTTCAACAAAGCGCTCAAAATCCTCATCATCCTTTTTCTTGGATGGCTTAGGAGGAAAGGGCATGGGTTTCTGAACCCAAGGTTCTCTTTCTTTACCATGCTTCCTAGCAACGAAGTCTCTTTTATCATATCTTTTATTCTTAGATTGTGGGTTATCAAGATCAACAGCAGGTTGAATCTCCACATCATTATCATTACTAGGTTGAGCATCAACATGAACATCATCATTAACATTATCACCCATTTCATGTTCATCACCAGGTTAGAGTTTCAACATCACAAATAGAAATATCATTAGGGTTTTCATGTGTATCTATAATAGGTTCACTAGCAGCATGCAAAGTCCTATCATCATTCTTTTTCCTTTTATTACTGGGACGACTAGGTGCATCAGTATTAATTCTTTGAGAATCTTGCTCAATTCTCTTAGAATGGCCCTCAGGATACAAAGGTTCCTGAGTCATTTTACCACCTCTAGTCACAACTTTAACAGGATGATCATTGTTCTTACCATTCATCTCATTAAGCAAATCATTTTGTGCCTTAAGTACTAGTTCTACTTGAGTAGTTACCATGGAAGCATGTTTACTAATAAGATTAAGATCATTAACAATTCTACTCATATAATCACCTAAGCGATCAAGCATGTACGCATTATGTTTCAATTGTCTACTAATATAAGCATTGAAATTTTCTTGTTTAACAATAAAGTTATCAAATTCATCCAAGCATTGACTAGCAGACTTGTTATAAGGAATATCACCTTCGTCAAATCTATAAAGAGAATTTACCTCCACTACTTGTGTCGAGTTATCAAGACCATGTATTTCTTCAATAGGTGGTAAATTCTTGACATCTTCAGCTTTAATACCTTTTTCTTTCATAGATTTCTTTGCCTCTTGCATATCTTCAGGACTGAGAAATAGAATACCTCTTTTCTTCGGAGTTGGCTTTGGAGGTGGTTCGGGGATGGTCCAATCATTGTCATTGCTCAATATATTATTCAATAGTAGTTCAGCTTGTTCAACCGTACGTTCCCTGAAAATACAACCAGCACAACTATCTAGGTGGTACCTAGAAGCATCGGTTAGTCCATTATAAAAGATATCAAGTATTTCATTTTTCATGAGAGGATGATCAGGCAAAGCATTAAGTAATTGGAGAAGCCTCCCCCAAGCTTGTGGGAGACTCTCTTCTTCAATTTTCACAAAGTTAAATATTTCCTGTAAGGTAGCTTGTTTCTTATGAGCAGGAAAATATTTTTCAGAGAAGTAATATATCATATCCTGGGGACTACGCACACAACCAGGAGCAAGAGATTTAAACCATAGCTTAGCATCACCCTTTAATGAGAAAGGAAACAACTTAAGAATATAGTAGTAGCGAATTTTTTCCTCATGAGCGAATAGGGTGGCTATGTCATTCAATTTAGTAAGATGTGCCAGAACAGTTTCAGATTCATAACCATGGAAAGGATCAGATTCAACCAAAGTAATTAACTCAGGATCGACAGAGAATTCATAATCCTTATCAGTAACAAAGATAGGTGAAGTAGCAAACTTAGGATCATATTGCATTCTAGCATTCAAAGATTTTTCTTTCCACTTGCATAGTAATTTCTTAAGATCATCTCTATCTTTACAAGCAAGAAAGTCCCTAGCTACCTCTTCATCCATAATATAACCCTCAGGTATAACAGGCAATTCATATCTAGGAGAGCTAGGTCTAACAGGTGTCTGAAAGTGTTCAGTTTCAATAATTTCATTAGTTTCAGAAATATCATTAGTTTCAGTGATTTCATTCTCTCTAACCCTAGCAAGTTGTTCATCAAGAAATTCACCCAAAGGCACAGTATTATCAAGCATAGCAGAAGTGGCATCATCAATTACTTGCGACATATCAGAATTACTAGCAGGTGGTGGTGTCGCAAATTTACTCATAACAGAAGGTGAATCAAGTGCAGAGCTAGATGGCAGTTCCTTACCTGTCCTCGTAGTAGAGGGGAAGATCTTGGTTTTAGCATCTTTCAAATTCTTCATAGTGATCAACAGATATAAATCCCAAGTGACTCAGAGAATAAAGCTATGCTCCCCGGCAACGGCGCCAGAAAAAGGTCTTGATAACCCACAAGTATAGGGGATCACAACAGTTTTCGAGGGTAGAGTATTCAGCCCAAATTTATTGATTCGACACAAGGGGAGCCAAAGAATATTCTCAAGTATTAGCAGCTGAGTTGTCAATTCAACCACACCTGAAAGACTTAATGTCTGCAGCAAAATATTTAGTAGCAAAGTAGTATGGAAGTAACGGTAACGATGGAAAAAGTGACAGTAGCAGTTTTGTAGTGATTGTAACAGTAGCAACGGAAAAGTAACTTAGCAAAGATCAATATGTGAAAAGCTCGTAGGCAATGGATCAGTGATGGATAATTATGTCGGATGGCATTCATCATGCAACAGTTATAACCTAGGGTGACACAGAACTAGCTCCAATTCATCAATGTAATGTAGGCATGTATTCCGTATATAGTCATACGTGCTTATGGAAAAGAACTTGCATGACATCTTTTGTCCTACCCTCCCGTGGCAGCGGGGTCCTAATGGAAACTAAGGGATATTAAGGCCTCCTTTTAATAGAGAACAGGACCAAAGCATTAGCACTTAGTGAATACATGAACTCCTCAAACTATGGTAATCACCGGAAAGAATCCCAATTATTGTCACCTTGGGGTATGTGGATCATAACACATAATAGGTGTCTACAACTTGCAAGATAGGATCAAGAACACATATATATTCATGGAAACATAACATTTTCAAATCTGAAATCATGGCACTCGGGCCCTAGTGACAAGCATTAAGCATAGCAAAGTCATAGCAACATCAATCTCAGAACATAGTGGATACTAGGGATCAAACCCTAACAAAACTAACTCGATTACATGGTAAATCTCATCCAACCCATCACCGTCCAGCAAGCCTACGATGGAATTACTCACGCACGGCGGTGAGCATCATGAAATTGTTGGTGGAGGATGGTTGGTGATGACGACGGCGTCGATTTCCCCTCTCCGAAGCCCAAAACGGACTCCAGATCTGCCCTCCCGAGGAAGAACAGGAGGTGGCGGCGGCTCCGTATCGTGAAACTCGGTGAACTCTTCTCCTCTATTTATTTCTCCACGGATGTGAATATATAGAGTTGGAATTAGGGTCGGAGGATGTCTGTGGGACCCACAAGCCGCCAGGGCGCGCCCTAGGGGGGGCGCCCCCTGGCTTGTGGCCAATGGGTGGATCCCCTCTGGTTGATTCTTTCGCCAATATTTTTTATTAATTCCAAAAATATTCTCCGTAAATTTCCAGGTCAATCCGAGAACTTTTATTTCTGCATAAAAATAACTCCATGGCAATTCTGCTGAAAACAGCGTCCGTCCGGGTTAGTTCCATTCAAATCATGCAAATTAGAGTCCAAAACAAGGGCAAAAGAGTTTGGAAAAGTAGATACGATGGAGACGTATCAGAGACATATCATTCTTAAGGAATACTATCTTCTACATGTTCTCCATATCTTGGTACTATTGAGCTCTATTGCCTTTTGACTAGTAGAATACTCTTGTGTTTCCTAACATTGTTTTCTCAAGTGTGTTTCTACTACAAGAATGCTCAAGAACTCAAGGTAAGTATATGCATCATATCCTTGATCAAGATGATCTCTTGCTTCTTGCACATATTGTTTGCAAGAGTGAAGTCTTGAACAAGGATGTAACTCATTCACATATATTTGATGCATATAGCCAAGATACACATGACTCATTATATCCCTTCTACTACATGTGTGTCCATGCATTCCAAGGCAACTATCATTTAAAGGGATTGCACACATTTAGGGGGAGCAAATCTAAGTCATATGTCTCTCAAAGTCTTCATCATATCTATGCATATCTTTATTTGAAGCTTTGATTGTATGTTGTCATCAATTACCAAAAAGGGGGAGATTGAAAGCACAACATGCTCCCTTGGTGGTTTTAATAATTCATGACAACATACATTGTCTCTTGGACTAATACTTTTACCTAGTGTACTTCAGATAAAAGTCCATAGAGGGAGATGGGTTGGCAAAAGGATTGTGGAGATACCCCAAGATGCAAGGAAATGGATTGGCAAAGCTTCAAGCAAGAGGACTCTACATTTTACTTTGTGAGAAATCACTTTGAGTCCATAGGAAAGCCAATACTATTAAAATGGGGTAAGGTACTGTTGGTGAACAAGATGCTCCTCGTGCACAAGAGATAGTCACCAAAAACACCCACAAGCTCTTCCACAAAAGTCTGTCCAAAGCCAAATATCCAAAATCGGTGCAACCAACAATTACCACTCGGTCCCACCGATTCCCAAACTCAGACAGACCCATGCCAAACCCTAGCCGGTCGGTGCAACTGATTCTGCATCGGTGCCACCGAGTTTAGGTTGCCAACTCTCTGTTTAGCTATTTTCAGTCTTCGGTACCACCGAGTTTTGCCAGTCGGTCTCACCGAGTTTCTGGACCAACTCTCTGGATAGCCATTCACAAGAATCGGTACCACCAAGAATTGTGAATCGGCACCACTGAGTTTCTGGACCAACTCTCTGGTAAGCCATGGTCAAGAATCGGTACCACCGAGATGTGAGAATCGGCGTCACCGAGTTGTGCAATCTGGCCGTTGGTAACCTAATCGGTACCACCGAGAAATATGTATCGGTCTTACTGAGATTTAAAGGCTGTCACCTTTTGGTCACTTCGGTACCACCGAGATTAACACATCGGTGTCACCGAGTTGGTCACTTTAGGTGTAATGGTTAGATTTTTGGGGATGCCTATATATACCCCTTCACCACCACCCACTCGAAAGTGAAGCAGTTAGAACTATTCCATACTTGCCCCATCATATTTTCTGAGAGAGAGCCACCTACCCTTGTGTTGAGATCAAGCTATTCCACTCCATCCACATGAGTCTTGATCTCTAGCCTCCCCAAGTTGCTTTCCACCAAATCAATCTCTTCCACCATAGCCAAATCTATGAGAGAGTGATTGTGTGTTGAGGATTCTATCATCTTGAAGCACAAGAGCAAGGAGTTTATCAACATTGCCGAGCCTATTACCTTTTGGAGGGTGGTGCCTCCTAAATTGGTTAGGTGTCGCTTGGGAGCCTCCTACTTCGTGTTGTGGAGTTGAACCAAGAAGTTTGTACGGGCAAGGAGATCGCCTACTTCGTGAAGATCTACCCATAGTGAGGCTAGTCCTTCGTGGACGGAAGCCGTTATGGAATAGTCAAGGTTGCTACTTCGTGGACCCTTATGGGTGGAGCCCTCCGTGGACTCTCGCGACCGTTACCCTTCGTGGGTTGAAGACTCCATAAACGTAGACGTACGATAGCACCACCTATCGGAACCACGGGAAAAATCTTCGTGTCATTCATGCGTTTGATCTCCCTATCTCAACTCTCTATTTCATGTGCAATGTCTTTACCTTCCGCTGCCATACTTGTTGACATGCATGTGTAGGGTGTGCTAGACTTGCTATAATTGCTAAAATCTACCAACTAATTAACTTGGGAAAATGTTACGTTTTAAATTCCTACTAGTAGTCTATTCACCCCCCTCTAGACACACTTCTAGAGATCCCTCAATTGGTATCAGAATATTGGTCTCCATTGCTTCGGTTTAATCACCGTGGAGGAAGATGGATGTGTCTAGTATAGGGAGTTTGAGTTGTAGAGTGCCTATTCTTGATGGGGAGTACTATAGTCAATGGAAACATATGATGCTTGAGCTATTTAATGAATTTCAATTAAGCAAGTATGTTAAGAACCCCTACGTACCTCCCATTGATCCTTTACATCCCACACACGAAGAGGAAATTGATATGCTATGCAATCTTAGAACTGTTAATCTTATCGTTAGAGGATTGCCTAGAATTTTGCTTAATCAAATGAAGATTTTGAATGTGCTTATACTTTGTGGAATGACTTGGAGAAACGATATCCAAGTTATTCATTGAAAAATCTTGATGAAATTCTTCATAGAACTATTGCCTTTCACAAAATGACGCTTGGTGATCCCAAGTTTGATGACTATCTATTTGAACTTAGAGACCTCATGCGTGCTAAAGGAGATGTCATAACTATCAACAAAATTATTATAGAGGCCCTTCGCATTCATAAACTTGAACATTGTCATGATCACAACACTAACGAATCTCTTGTTCCTTGTGACGAGGATTTCCCACCTGATGATGACAATGAGGAACATGGCTACTATGAGGAAGATGAGTTGTTCGACATCGAGTATGAGAAGATCATGAAGAATCTAAGTCTCATGGCAAACTTCAAGGATTACATGTTCGGAGGAAAAGAGTGGATTCTCGATAGCGGATGTACCGATCATATGACCGGAGATAGAGAGATGTTTGAAGAGATCACACCAAACCATGGACCGCGAAGGTATGTAACATTTGGAGACAACTCCAAGGGTATGGTACTTGGTCTTGGTAAGGTGGCCATATCCCACGATAGCTCTATTCAAAATGTCATGCTTGTTGAATCCCTTGGCTACAATCTTCTTTCCGTATCTAGACTTGCCGACTTTGGTTTTAATGTGCTATTCACGAAAGTAGATTGCCAAGTGTTTCGTCAAGATAATCATAAAATGGTCTTTACCAGTTTCTGTATAGGTGATCTATACATTGTCGATTTCACTAAGAGATCCAAACCTCGTACTTGTCTTATTGCAAAATCTTCTAAAGGTTGGCTTTGGCATAGAAGACTAGGACATGTTGGCATGCGTAATCTAGACAAGCTTATCAAAGGTGATCACATACTTGGTGTTAAAGATGTTATCTTTGACAAAGATAGACTTTGTAGTGCTTGTCAAGCTGGAAAGCAAGTTGGTGGAAGTCATCCCGTTAAGAATATCATGACTACTAGGAGACCACTCGAGTTACTTCACATGGATCTTTTTGGTCCCAATGCTTACAAAAGTCTCGATGGAATTTCCTATGGTCTAGTTATAGTTGATGATTTTTCCAGATTTACATGGGTATTCTTTCTTGATGATAAGTCGCAGGTACAAAAGATCTTCAAGAACTTCGTTCGCAAAGCGCAAAATCAGTTTGAAGTGAAGATCAAGAAGGTTCAAAGCGATAACGGATCAGAGTTCAAGAACACCCATGTGGATACCTTTCTTGATGAAGAAGGTGTCTCACATGAGTTCTCGGCTACGTACACGCCTCAACAAAATGGAGTTGTTGAGAGGAAGAACCGAACTCTTATTGAGATGGCAAGAACGATGCTTGACAAATACAAGACGCCAAGACACTTTTGGGCAGAAGCCGTGGAAACAGCATGTCATGCCACAAACCGACTCTATCTTCACAAGCTTCTCGGTAAAACGGCATACGAGCTACTCACCGGTAACAAACCCCAAGTTGGATACTTTCGGGTATTCGGCTCAAAGTGCTACATTCTTGATAAGCATCGTCGTACTAAATTTGCTCCTAAATCTCATGAAGGATTCCTACTTGGTTACGGATCAAACTCTCACACTTACCGTGTCTACAACAACTTCACTCGAAAAGTTGAAGAGACGGTAGATGTGAAGTTTGATGAGTCTAATGGTTCGCAAGTCGAACAATTGCCAAATGATGTAGGTGATAAGGACCCTTCGGAAGCTATCCAAGACTTGTCCATCGGCAAGATTCGTCCTATGGAGGTGAAGGAAAGTACTTCATCAACTCAAGTGGAAGCTCCTACTTCACATCAAGGTGAACCTCAACACGACATGGAGGCATCCACAAGCGATACATGACAAGATGATGAAGAAGAGGAAGTACATCATGAAGATCCACCACAACCTCCTTCACCACCACCTCAAGGAAACGACACCTTCAACAACAACGAAGATGAAGGAGATGATGATGATGATGATGAAGCTCCACCATCCAGCAAGCCTAAGCTACCCCGAGTTTGAGCAAGAGTGACCAAGAACCATCCTCTAAACGAAATCTTTGGTGACATACAAATCGGGAGAATCACTCGCTCTAAAACTCGCTTAGCTAACCTTTGTGAGCATTATTCTTTCATCTCTAGCATTGAACCCTTGAAGGTAGAACAAGCTCTTGAAGACCCGGATTGGGTGAATGCAATGCATGAAGAGCTTCACAACTTTGAGAGGAACGAAGTGTGGACACTCGTGGAGAAGACCAAGGACGAGCACAACATCATCGGAACCAAATGGGTGTTTCGGAACAAACAAGATGAAGACGGTCAAGTCGTACGCAACAAGGCACGTCTCGTAGCCCAAGGATATACGCAAGTCGAAGGTATGGACTACGGTGAGACCTATGCCCCCGTCGCTAGACTTGAAGCTATTCGCATTCTTCTTGCTTATGCTAATCACCATGATATCACGCTTTATCAAATGGACATTAAAAGTGAATTTTTAAATGGTGAGATTGAAGAAGAGGTTTATGTTAAGCAACCACCTGGTTTTGTGAATCCTAAGAAACCTAATCATGTTTACAAGCTTCGTAAAGCCCTTTATGGTCTTAAGCAAGCCCCACGCGCTTGGTACAAATGCTTAACGAAGTTTCTCATTGAAAAGGGTTTTGAGATTGGTAAAATTGACGCGACCTTATTCACTAAGAGAGTTAATGGTGAACTATTTGTGTGCCAAATCTATGTGGATGATATTATCTTTGGATCTACTAACCCACAATTTAGTGAAAGATTTGGAAGGTTGATGTCCGAGAAGTATGAGATGTCCATGATGTGTGAGCTGAAATTCTTTCTTGGTTTGCAAATCAAGCAAACAGAGAAGGAACTTTCATCTCCCAAACCAAGTATACTAAGGACTTAATCAAGAAGTTCAACATGCAAGAGTGCAAAGGTATGAAAACTCCTATGCCTACTAGTGGACATGTTGATCTTACCAAGGAGGACGAACCGGTTGATCAAAAGGTTTATCGATATATGATTGGTTCATTGCTATATCTATGTGCCTCCCGTCCCGATATTATGCTTAGTGTTTGCATGTGTGCTAGATATCAAGCTGCACCTAAAGAGTGTCATCTTTTGGACGTGAAACGTATTGTGAGATACTTGATACAAACACCAAACTTTGGCATTTGATATCCCAAGGGATCTTCCTTTAACCTAGTTGGCTATTCCGATTCGGACTATGCCGGTGACAAGGTTGACAGAAAATCCACCTCGGGTACTTGTCAATTTTTGGGTAGATCTCTTGTGTCTTGGTCCTCGAAGAAACAAAACTCGGTATCTCTATCTACTGCCAAAGCTGAGTATATTGCTGCCGGATCATGTTGTGCACAATTACTATGGATGACACAAACGCTTAAGGATTATGGAATTCATGTTAAAAATGTTCCATTACTTTGTGACAATGAAAGTGCTATTAAAATTGGTCATAATCATGTGCAACATTCTCGAACTAAACATATTCAAGTTAGACATCATTTCATTCATGATCATGTTGCCAAAGGAGATATTGATCTTAAGCATGTTCGCACTAACAAGCAATTGGCCAATATCTTTACCAAGCCACTTGATGAGAAAACGTTTTGTCACTTGAGGAGTGAGTTGAACATCATTGATGCTTCAAACTTGAGATAGACTCACTCGGGTGCATGCAAGGGCACGAGCTAACATGATATTTCCATGATACTCTTGAGACATTATCTTATACCATGGAATTCTATGCTCCCTTGTATTGCATCTAACATTTTGTTGGTACTTGGAAGACTTTCATTCCACAAGATTGCAAACAACTCATATCATGAGCAATCTTGTCATGACCAAGTATCCACAACCTCTCTTGATGATGGAAGGAAGAAGACAACAAAAACACATCCTTGACACATATTTGAACTTCACAATCAATATCGTGTCATATCATGTTCTTCCTTGCGTGACTAACCTATGTAGGTGACAAGTGTACTAGAACGAGAAGGATTGCTCCCAACTCCAGATGATCTTCATCAACATCGAGCATCCTCAACAAGTTCACCTACAAGCCATGTCATCAACATCACTCAAGGTATGTACTCATATCCTTGAAAAAGATTTACTCCGAGTCATGAGTTAAAGCAACTCAAGTGATATGAAGACATTAAAATGCTTAATCGAAAAATGGTAACCCCATTTTGAGCTTAACGATGAGTATGACCTATGATCAAGTATTCTTGCATGGCTCCTAAGTCAATATACTCTAATATAGGTGACCTAGTCACCGCCCATCATCTAGTTAGGAATCTTGGTTGGTTCATTCTCTATTTTGCAAGATTTCTTGGAACCACTCAAATCTTCTCTAGTTGATATCTCTTTGTAAAGTCTTTTGCATTTTTCCTTGAAAATTTCTTTCGACACCTTGTTACAAGCTTTCTAAATTAATTTGCAAAGTTTCTCAAACATTGCCAAGTTTCTGTTTTAGCGTCGGAGCCACCGATACAAATAACTCGGTTCTACCGAATTAGCAGATGAGCTGCAAAACAACATCTCGGTATCACTAACTTGTTTGTCTCGGAGCTATCGATTTGATATCTTCTCCAGTCTGTATTCATATTAGTGAATCTTTGTTTCCTTAGAGATCCTATTGTGATATTTTCAATTCTTCGATGATCCCTTCTATTTAAAAAAATTAGGGGGAGAAATCAATTCAAGGATCCCTAACTCAAAGGAGGAGAAGTCCCACAAACTCTCAGATCAGCCAAAGGGAGAGAAATTATTTTCAATGACTCCCTCCGTTTTTAATGCTATCTATAATTGTCATTCTTTTCTATGAACCCTACATTCTATGACCCTTGTTCTCAAGGATCCCTACTTAATCGATGATCCCTGTATCTGACCCTATGTATGACCTTTTTGGAAATTAATGCCAAAGGGGAAGAAATACCAAAGCTTCAATGCTAAAGGGGGAGATACATGCTTATGCAAAGGGGGAGAGGAGAATATCAAAGCTTATACTTACATACATAATCAAGGGGAGAACACCAAAGTAGGGGGAGAAAAATATGTTTTAAAAAAAGTGGTTATTTCATTTGACTACTCATGTTAGACTTTTCTCACCCTATCCAATCCCAATATCTACATGCTAAGATTCAGGGGGAGAGGATGATCTACTATTTTCATATCTAAGGGGAGAAAGTTCTAAATGATCTTGGAGACTGATAACCCACAAGTATAGGGGATCGCAACAGTTTTCGAGGGTAGAGTATTCAGCCCAAATTTATTGATTCGACACAAGGGGAGCCAAAGAATATTCTCAAGTATTAGCAGTTGAGTTGTCAATTCAACCACACCTGAAAGACTTAATATCTGCAGCAAAATATTTAGTAGCAAAGTAGTATGGAAGTAACGGTAATGATGGCAAAAGTGACAGTAGCAGTTTTGTAGTGATTGTAACAGTAGCAACGGAAAAGTAACTTAGCAAAGATCAATATGTGAAAAGCTCGTAGGCAATGGATCAATGATGGATAATTATGTCGGATGGCATTCATCATGCAACAGTTATAACCTAGGGTGACACAGAACTAGCTCCAATTCATCAATGTAATGTAGGCATGTATTCCGTATATAGTCATACGTGCTTATGGAAAAGAACTTGCATGACATCTTTTGTCCTACCCTCCCATGGCAGCGGGGTGCTAATGGAAACTAAGGGATATTAAGGCCTCATTTTAATAGAGAACCGGACCAAAGCATTAGCACTTAGTGAATACATGAACTCCTCAAACTATGGTAATCACCGGAAAGAATCCCAATTATTGTCACCTTGGGGTATGCGGATCATAACACATAATAGGTGTCTACAACTTGCAAGATAGGTTCAAGAACACATATATATTCATGGAAACATAACAGGTTCAGATCTGAAATCATGGCACTCGGGCCCTAGTGACAAGCATTAAGCATAGCAAAGTCATAGCAACATCAATCTCAGAACATAGTGGATACTAGGGATCAAACCCTAACAAAACTAACTCGATTACATGGTAAATCTCATCCAACCCATCACCGTCCAGCAAGCCTACGATGGAATTACTCATGCACGGCGGTGAGCATCATGAAATTGGTGATGGAGGATGGTTGGTGATGACGACGGCGTCGATTTCCCCTCTCTGGAGCCCAAAACGGACTCCAGATCTGCCCTCCCGAGGAAGAACAGGAGGTGGCAGCGGCTCCGTGTCGTGAAACGCGATGAACTCTTCTCCTCTATTTTTTTCTCCACGGATGTGAATATATAGAGTTGGAATTAGGGTCGGAGGAGGTCTGTGGGAGCCACAAGCTGCCAGGGCGCGCCCTAGGGGGGGGCCCTGGCTTGTGGCCAATGGGTGGACCCCCTCTGGTTGATTCTTTTGCCAATATTTTTTATTAATTCGAAAAATATTCTCCGTGAATTTTCAGGTCAATCCGAGAACTTTTATTTCTGCACAAAAATAACACCAAGGCAATTCTGCTGAAAACAACGTCAGTCCGGGTTAGTTCCATTCAAATCATGTAAATTAGAGTCCAAAACAAGGACAAAAGAGTTTGGAAAAGTAGATACGATGGAGACGTATCAACTCCCCCAAACTTAACCCATTGCTTGTCCTCAAGCAATTCAGTTGACAAATTGAAAGTGACAAAGGAAAACTTTTACAAACTCTGTTTGATCTTGTTGTTGCAAATATGTATAGCCAGCATTCAGGCTTTCAGCAAAGATTATGAACTAACCATATTCACAATAACATTTAGGTCTCACATTTACTCATATCAATGGCATAATCAACTAGCGAGCAATAATAGTAAGTCTCGGATGACAACACTTTTTCAAAACAATCATGATATGAGATAACAAAATGGTATCTCGCTAGCCCTTTCTGAGACCGCAAAACATAAATGCAGAGCACCCCTGAAGATCAAGGACTGACTAGACATTGTAATTCATGGTAAAAGAGATCCAGTCACAGTCATACTCAATATCAATTAATAACAAAGCATACAAATGACAGTGGTGCTCTCTAACTGGTGCTTTGTATAAGAGGATGATGACTCAGCAATAAAGTAAATAGATAGGCCCTTCGCAGAGGGAAGCATGGATTTGCAGAGGTTCCAGAGCTCGAGCTTTTAAAACAAAGATGAATAAAATTTTGAGCGGTATGCTTTCATTGTCAACAAAACAACCAAGAGATCTCGATATCTTCCATGCTAGATACATTATAGGCGGTTCCCAAACAGAATGATAAAGTTTTTACTCCCCCTCCACCAATCAAACA
Source organism: Elymus sibiricus (assembly GCA_039707655.1). Classification (NCBI taxonomy): domain Eukaryota; kingdom Viridiplantae; phylum Streptophyta; class Magnoliopsida; order Poales; family Poaceae; genus Elymus; species Elymus sibiricus. The sequence continues at coordinate 369,942,776 of CM077675.1, read as the reverse complement.
CACTCCACGTCTGGCCGAATCAACAGGTACCGTCCATACAAACAACAATCCTGGGGGAGTTTTGTTTCATTATATTTTGATTTGATTTTTGAGCATGGAACTGGGCATCCCGATTACCAGCCACTTTCTCGTGAATGACAAGTGAATAAACACTCATCGTGAGAATAACCCAGCTAGCATGGAAGATACCGACAGCCCCTAGTCACTACATGAGCGATTCGGCATACAAAACAGAATATTATTTGAAGGTTTAGAGTTTGGCACATGCAAATTTACTTGGAATGACAGGTAAATACCGCATATAGGTAGGTATGGTGGACTCATATGGAAAAACTTTGGGTTTAAGGAAGTGGATGCACAAGCAGTATTCCCGCTTAGTACAAGTGAAAGCTAGCAAGAGACTCGGAAGCGACCAACTAGAGAGCGACAACAGTCATAAACATGCATTGAGATTAACCAACATTGAATGCAAGCATGAGTAGGATATAAATCGCCATGAACATAAATATCGTGGAGGCTATGTTGATTTTGTTTCAACTACATGCGTGAACATGTGCCAAGTCAAGCCACTTGAATCATTCAAAGGAGGATACCATCCTATCATACTACATCACAACCATTTTAAAATGCATGTTGGCACCCAAGGCAAACCATTATACACTCTTAGCTAATTAAGCATGGCATGAGTAACTATAATCTCTAATTGTCATTACAAACATGTTTCATCCATAATGAGCTGTATCCAGAATGATGAGCTAATCGTATTTACAAAAACAAAATAGGTCGAGTTCGTACCAGCTTTTCTCCATCTCAATCACTTCATCATATATCGTCATTATTGCCTTTCACTTGCAGGACCGAACGGTATGAATAATAATAAGAGTGCACGTGCATTGGACTAAGCTGGAATCTGCAAACAATTATTTAAAGAAGTAGACAAGGTAATATGGGCTCTCTGTAAGATAAACAACAATGCATATGAGAGCCACTCAACATTTTCATCGTGGTCTTCTCCTCTCGACCCAAAGAAAAGAATTTCAAAACAAGAACGAGAAAAAGTATTTACACGGGAAAGCCCCCAACAAGCAAAAGAAGAACGAGAAATATTTTTGGGTTTTCTTTTAATAGTACAACTAAACATACTAGAAAGTAAAACTAGAGCTAATTTTTTTTGTTTTCTTAAGGTTTTTCTGACACACAAGAAGAAAGTGAGAAAAAAAAACTAACATGGATAATACAATGAAAAAGTATGAACACCGACAACTGGAATGAGTGTGTGAACATGAATGTAATGTCGGTGAGAAATACGTACTCCCCCAAGCTTAGGCTTTTGGCCTAAGTTGGTCTATGCCCATGGATCAAAGTAGCCCTCTCCTGGGTACTGAGGAGGATCCTGAGGGTTCCACTGGTTAGCGAGCTCTTGTGGCTCCCACTGATAAACAGACTCCTCGTACGGGTCAAGTGATGGTTCTGGCTCAGGAACTAGGGATCGAGTCTACTCCTAGTATGCATAAATATCGTCGGGCATAATAATGTACCTGCCTGAATAAATATCGAACAAAGAAGGTGCAGGCAAAGTAATAATCTGACAGGTACCCTGGCTGAATACTAGGTTATAGATGAGCCGCTTGTCATTGTCTTTGGAAATGAAATCATGTGCTACCATACTATCATAGTCTAAATACTTAGTGGGTAACAACCTTTCTTCCTTTTCATCTAGTCTAAAGGGTATCTCAAAATGTCTAGCAAGGCGAGAAGAATAAATACCTCCTAAGATAGGACCCTTCGAACGATTTAAACTCAACCGTCGAGCAACAATAGCGCCCAAACTAAAAGTTCTATCACGATGTAAAGCATGGCGCAAAACAGCTAGGTCAGGAGCGCTTAGGCCTCCACTCTCCCCATGACCAATCAAACATCTACCCGCAAATAATGAGTAATAGCGCAAAACATGAAAATGTAAACTAGCCACTCTGGCTTGAAGAGCCTCTTAACAATCTCCTCATCATTTTCTTCCTCTGAAAAATTTCTGAAATTTTAGTAACTCAAAATAAAAGTGAACAAAACTCAACAAAATTCAAAGCAACCACTCTCATAAGTGCCTAGAGGCTAAATCATGCATCAAAACTACTTGGGACCATACAAATTTAACATGCAAGCTCAAGAACAAGGTCACCACAGCAGCAAAAATTTGCAATATATAAAGCACTAGAACAAAAACTAATTGGACCATTGAAGGAGTCACATACCGAAGAACAATCCCCCAAAACAGTTTTGAAATGGAGCTTTGCACAAGGAGATCGAAAATGGCAGCAAGATGAGCTAGGACACGGGTTTGAGCAATGGTGGGATTTTTCATGGAGGAGGACGGAGTGGATGGGTGCTGGAATAAGTGAGGGGGGGCCACGTGGGACCCACAAGCCACCAGGGCATGCCCTGGGGGGGTGGGCGCGCCCCCTGGGCTTGTGGCCCACTGGTGCAGCCCCCTGGTGTGTTCTCAGTGCTAAATATTCTTAAATATTCTATAAAAAATCATACTCAATTATCAGGGCATTTGGAGAACTTTTATTTCCAGGTCATTTTTTTGTTGTACGGATAATTCAGAAAACAGAAGTATAATAGTATTTTTGCTTTTTTTATTCTAAACAACAGAAAGTAAAAGTTGGGTACAGAAGGTTGTGCTTTCTAAATTCATCCATCTCATGCCCGTCAAAAGGAATTCATTAACAAGGTTGATCAAGTTTTATTAACAAACTTCTTTCGAGTAACATGAAACCGGAGAATTTTCGAATAACACTAAGTTACCTCAACGGGGACAGGCATGTCCCCTACCATGATTATTTCATATTTCTTCTTGACAGTAGGGAGAGGGAATTTAAAACCTCCAATAGCAATTGTTGGAATTTCTCCAATAGAGTTGATACTATGAACTTGAGGTTGTTTCTTCGGAAAGTGCACCGTATGCTCATTATCATTAACATGAAAAGTGACATTGCCTTTGTTGCAATCAATAACAGCCCCTGCAGTGTTCAAAAAGGGTCTACCAAGGATGATTGACATGCTGTCGTCCTCGGGAATATCAAGAATAACAAAGTCTGTTAAGATAGTAACGTTTGCAACCACAACAGGCATATCCTCGCAAATACATATGGGTAAAGCGGTTGATTTATCAGCCATTTGCAAAGAGATTTCAGTAGGTGTCAACTTATTCAAATCAAGTCTACTATATAAAGAGAAATGCATAACACTAACACCGGCTCCCAAATCACATAAAGCGGTTTTAACATAGTTTCTTTTAATGGGTCATGGTATAGTTGGTATTCCTGGATCTCCTAATTTCTTTGGTACTCCGCCCTTAAAAGTATAATTAGCAAGCATGGTGGAAATTTCAGCTTCCGGTATCTTTCATTTATTAGTCACTATATCCTTCATATACTTAGCATAAGGAGACATTTTCAGAATATCAGTCAAGCGCATACGCAAAAAGACAGGTCTAAGCATTTCAACAAAGCGCTCAAAATCCTCATCATCCTTTTTCTTGGATGGCTTAGGAGGAAAGGGCATGGGTTTCTAAACCCAAGGTTCTCTTTCTTTACCATGCTTCCTAGCAACGAAGTCTCTTTTATCATATCTTTTATTCTTAGATTGTGGGTTATCAAGATCAACAGCAGGTTCAATCTCCACATCATTATCATTACTAGGTTGAGCATCAAGATGGACATCATCACCCAGTTCATGTTCATCACCAGGTTGTGTTTCAGCATCAGAAATAGAAATATCATTAGGGTTTTCATGTGTATCTATAACAGGTTCACTAGCAGCATGCAAAGTCCTATCATCATTCTTTTTCCTTTTATTACTGGGACGACTAGGTGCATCAGTATTAATTCTCTGAGAATCTTGCTCAATTCTCTTAGGATGGCCCTCATGATACAAAGGTTCCTGAGTCATTTTGCCACCTCTAGTCACAACTTTAACAGGATGATCATTGTTCTTACCATTCATCTCATTAAGCAAATCATTTTGTGCCTTAAGTACTAGTTCTACTTGAGTAGTTACCATGGAAGCATGTTTACTAATAAGCTTAAGATCATTAACAGTTCTACACATATAATCACCTAAGCGATCAAGCATGTAAGCATTATGTTTCAATTGTCTACTAACATAAGCATTGAAATTTTCTTGTTTAACAATAAAGTTATCAAATTCATCCAAGCATTGACTAGCAGACTTGTTATAAGGAATATCACCTTCGTCAAATCTATAAAGAGAATTTACCTCCACTACTTGTGTCGAGTTATCAAGACCATGTATTTCTTCAATAGGTGGTAAATTCTTGACATCTTCAGCTTTATTACCTTTTTCTTTCATAGATTTCTTTGCCTCTTGCATATCTTCAGGACTGAGAAATAGAATACCTCTTTTCTTCGGAGTTGGCTTTGGAGGTGGTTCGGGGATGGTCCAATCATTGTCATTGCTCAATATATTATTCAATAGTAGTTCAGCTTGTTCAACCGTATGTTCCCTGAAAACACAACCAGGACAACTATCTAGGTGGTCCCTAGAAGCATCGGTTAGTCCATTATAAAAGATATCAAGTATTTCGTTTTTCTTGAGAGGATGATCAGGCAAAGCATTAAGTAATTGGAGAAGCCTCCCCCAAGCTTGTGGGAGACTCTCTTCTTCAATTTGCACAAAGTTAAATATTTCCTGTAAGGCAGCTTGTTTCTTATGAGCAGCAAAATATTTTTCAGAGAAGTAATATATCATATCCTGGGGACTACGCACACAACCAGGAGCATGAGATTTAAACCATAGCTTAGCATCACCCTTTAATGAGAAAGGAAACAACTTAAGAATATAGTAGTAGCGAATTTTCTCCCCATGAGCGAATAGGGTGGCTATGTCATTCAATTTAGTAAGATGTGCCACAGCAGTTTCAGATTCATAACCATGAAAAGGATCAGATTCAACCAATGTAATTAACTCAGGATCGACAGAGAATTCATAATCCTTATTAGTAACAAAGATAGGTGAAGTAGCAAACTTAGGATCATATTGCATTCTAGCATTCAAAGATTTTTCTTTCCACTTGCATAGTTATTTCTTAAGATCATCACTATCTTTACAAGCAAGAAAGTCCCTAGCTACCTCTCCATCCATAACATAACCCTCAGGTATAACAGGCAATTCATATCTAGGAGAACTAGGTCTAACAGGTGTCTGAAAGTGTTCAGTTTCAATAATTTCATCAGTTTCAGAAATATCATTAGTTTCAGTGATCTCATTCTCTCTAACCCTAGCAAGTTGTTCATCAAGAAATTCACCCAAAGGCACAATATTATCAAGCATAGCAGAAGTGGCATCATCAATTACTTGTGACATATCAGAATTACTAGCAGGTGGTGGTGCGCAAATTTACTCATAACAGAAGGTGATTCAAGTGCAGAGCTAGATGGCAGTTCCTTACCTGTCCTCGTAGTAGAGGGGAAGATCTTGGTTTTAGCATCTTTCAAATTCTTCATAGTGATCAACAGATATAAATCCCAAGTGACTCAGAGAATAAAGCTATGCTCCCCGGCAACGGCGCCAGAAAAAGGTCTTGATAACCCACAAGTATAGGGGATCACAACAGTTTTCGAGGGTAGAGTATTCAGCCCAAATTTATTGATTCGACACAAGGGGAGCCAAAGAATATTATCAAGTATTAGCAGCTGAGTTGTCAATTCAACCACACCTGAAAGACTTAATGTCTGCAGCAAAATATTTAGTAGCAAAGTAGTATGGAAGTAACGGTAACGATGGAAAAAGTGACAGTAGCAGTTTTGTAGTGATTGTAACAGTAGCAACGGAAAAGTAACTTAGCAAAGATCAATATGTGAAAAGCTCGTAGGCAATGGATCAGTGATGGATAATTATGTCGGATGGCATTCATCATGCAACAGTTATAACCTAGGGTGACACAGAACTAGCTCCAATTCATCAATGTAATGTAGGCATGTATTCCGTATATAGTCATACGTGCTTATGGAAAAGAACTTGCATGACATCTTTTGTCCTACCCTCCCGTGGCAGCGGGGTCCTAATGGAAACTAAGGGATATTAAGGCCTCCTTTTAATAGAGAACCGGATCAAAGCATTAGCACTTAGTGAATACATGAACTCCTCAAACTATGGTAATCACCGGAAAGAATCCCAATTATTGTCACCTTGGGGTATGTGGATCATAACACATAATAGGTGTCTACAACTTGCAAGATAGGATCAAGAACACATATATATTCATGGAAACATAACATGTTCAAATCTGAAATCATGGCACTCGGGCCCTAGTCACAAGCATTAAGCATAGCAAAGTCATAGCAACATCAATCTCAGAACATAGTGGATACTAGGGAACAAACCCTAACAAAACTAACTCGATAACATGGTAAATCTCATCCAACCCATCACCGTCCAACAAGCCTACGATGGAATTACTCACACACGACGGTGAGCATCATGAAATTGTTCGTGGAGGATGGTTGGTGATGACGACGGCGTCGATTTCCCCTCTCCGAAGCCCAAAACGGACTCCAGATCTGCCCTCCCGAGGAAGAACAGGAGGTGGCGGCGGCTCCGTATCGTTAAACTCGGTGAACTCTTCTCCTCTATTTTTTTCTCCACGGATGTGAATATATAGAGTTGGAATTAGGGTCGGAGGGGGTCTGTGGGACCCATAAGCCGCCAGGGCGCGCCCTAGGGGGGGGGGCGCCCCCTGGCTTGTGGCCAATGGGTGGACCCCCTCTGGTTGATTCTTTTGCCAATATTTTTTATTAATTCCAAAAATATTCTCCGTAAATTTCTAGGTCAATCCGAGAACTTTTATTTCTGCACAAAAATAACACCAAGGCAATTCTGCTGAAAACAGCGTTCGTCCGGGTTAGTTCCATTCAAATCATGCAAATTAGAGTCCAAAACAAGGGCAAAAGTGTTTGGAAAAGTAGATACGATGGAGACGTATCAGAGACATATCAATCTTAAGGAATACTATCTTCTACATGTTCTCCATATCCTGGTACTATTGAGCTCTATTGCCTTTTGACTAGTCGAATACTCTTGTGTTTCCTAACATTGTTTTCTCAAGTGTGTTTCTACTACAAGAATGCTCAAGAACTCAAGGTAAGTATATGCATCATATCCTTGATCAAGATGATCTCTTGCTTCTTGCACATATTGTTTGCAAGAGTGAAGTCTTGAACAAGGATGTAACTCATTCACATATATTTGATGCATATAGCCAAGATACACATGACTCATTATATCCCTTCTACTACATGTGTGTCCATGCATTCCAAGGCAACTATCATTTAAAGGGATTGCACACATTTAGGGGGAGAAAATCTAAGTCATATGTCTCTCAAAGTCTTCATCATATCTATGCATATCTTTATTTGAAGCTTTGATTGTATGTTGTCATCAATTACCAAAAAGGGGGAGATTGAAAGCACAACATGCTCCCTTGGTGGTTTTAATAATTCATGACAACATACATTGTCTCTTGGACTAATACTTTTACCTAGTGTATTTCAGATAAAAGTCCATAGAGGGAGATGGGTTGGCAAAAGGATTGTGGAGATACCCCAAGATGCAAGGAAATGGATTGGCAAAGCTTCAAGCAAGAGGACTCTACATTTTACTTTGTGAGAAATCACTTTGAGTCCATAGGAAAGCCAATACTATTAAAAGGGGGTAAGGTACTGTTGGTGAACAAGATGCTCCTCGTGCACAAGAGATAGTCACCAAAAACACCCACAAGCTCTTCCACAAAAGTCTGTCCAAAGCCAAATATCCAAAATCGGTGCAACCAACAATTACCACTCGGTCCCACCGATTCCAAAACTCAGACAGACCCATGCCAAACCCTAGTTAGTCGGTGCCACCGATTCTGCATCGGTGCCACCGAGTTTAGGTTGCCAACTCTCTGTTTAGCTATTTTCAGTCTTTGGTACCACCGAGTTTTGCCAGTCGGTCTCACCGAGTTTCTGGACCAATTCTCTGGATAGCCATTCACAAGAATCGGTACCACCGAGAATTGTGAATCGGCGCCACCGGGTTTCTGGACCAACTCTCTGGTAAGCCATGGTCAAGAATCGGTATCACCGAGATGTGAGAATCGGCGTCACCGAGTTGCGCAATCTGACCGTTGGTCACCTAATCGGTACCACCGAGAAATATGCATCGGTCTCACCGAGATTCAAAGGTTGTCACCTTTTGGTCACTTCGGTACCACCGAGATTAACACATCGGTGTCACCGAGTTGGTCACTTTAGGTATAACGGTTGGATTTTTGGGGATGCCTATATATACCCCTTCACCACCACCCACTCGAAAGTGAAGCACTCAAAACTATTCCATACTTGCCCCATCATATTTTCCGAGAGAGAGCCACCTACCCTTGTGTTGAGATCAAGCTATTCCACTCCATCCACATGAGTCTTGATCTCTAGCCTCCCCAAGTTGCTTTCCACCAAATCAATCTCTTCCACCATAGCCAAATCTGTGAGAGAGTGATTGTGTGTTGAGGAGTCTATCATCTTGAAGCACAAGAGCAAGGAGTTCATCGACATTGCCGAGCCTATTACCTTTTGGAGGGTGGTGCCTCCTAGATTGGTTAGGTGTCGCTTGGGAGCCTCATGCTTCGTGTTGTGGAGTTGAACCAAGAAGTTTGTACGGGCAAGGAGATCGCCTACTTCGTGAAGATCTACCCATAGTGAGGCTAGTCCTTCGTGGACGGAAGCCGTTATGGAATAGTCAAGGTTGCTACTTCGTGGACCCTTATGGGTGGAGCCCTCCGTGGACTCTCGCGACCGTTACCCTTCGTGGGTTGAAGACTCCATAAACGTGGACGTACGATAGCACCACCTATCGGAACCACGAGAAAAATCTTCGTGTCCTTCATGCGTTTGATCTCCCTATCTCAACTCTCTATTTCATGTGCAATGTCTTTACCTTCCGCTGCCATACTTGTTGACATGCATGTGTAGGGTGTGCTAGACTTGCTATAATTGCTAAAATCTGCCAACTAATTAACTTGGGAAAAGGTTAGGTTTTAAATTCCTGCTAGTAGTCTATTCACCCCCCTCTAGACAAACTTCTAGTGATCCCTCAATCTCGCTCGGCCATGGTGAACGAGCGACTGATCTTTCCGCCTCAACAGGCGTGCCCATTTCCGCAAGGCGCGTGGGCCAGCCAGCATAGCGTCGCGTCGGAGGCCAACTTCCCGTCGCCGACGTGGGGCTACTCGCTGGAATATGTCCACGGTGACACCCTCGGTGGCTTCAACCCCAACATCACCTTCCCGCATACACCTTCCGCGTTCACCGCCGGCCACAACACCCAGTACGGCTACTCGCCGACATACTCGGGGGCGTCTGCGAAGGCTCTGTGCCGTGCCCCCCTACCTTTCGCGCCGGGTTCGGCGCCATAGTTCAGCACCACCAACGCCGAGATGGAGGAGATCATCAACCTCGGCTCAGCCGCCATTGCGTCGTGCCCCGGCTTCGGCACGCAAGAGGAAACGATGCACATCGACGACGACATGGATGACGTTGACCCCAACGAAGCCAAGGAGGAGGTGGAGGAGGAAGAACCGGCGGAGCCGGAGCCGGAGCCGGCGAGGAGCAAGGGAGAAAGAATAAGAAATGGGCTACCAACTGGAAGCCGACCGAGCCCCGCGTCAAGTGGACGGCGAAGGAAGACGAGTGCCTCGCCGAAGCATGGAAGACTGTGAGCATGGACCTGATCACCGGCGCAAATCAGAACACCGACACGTACTGGAGAAGGATCAAGACGACATTCGACGATCGCAAGTTGGTCGACCCCGAGTTCGCCGGCATACACATGGAGCGCGGCGACAATGCCATGTTCAACCATTGGGCGAGCATCCAACTAGCGTGCAACAAGTGGCATGGGATCCAGGAAGATGTCATCGCTTGCCCGGAGAGCGGCGCCAACGTCAAACGACAGGTACGTCCATGGCTCGTCGGTCCGTGATCTTTGCCATGTTCTTCGCCGACTCCGTGATCTTCGCCGTGCAGATGGTCCGAATGTTCGAGATGTTCTGTCGGGACAGCGACACCGACGCCGACTTCAAGTTCCTTCACGTGTTCACCAGGATCGAGTCGTGCGAGAAATGGGCGGAGGTCCGGCTCGCTATCGCCAAGGCCAAGGATGGCGTGTACAACCCGGACACGCCTGTCTCGGGGGCGGCAGAAGAGCGGCCTGATATCAACAAGAAGGCGAAGAAGGCGAGGGAATCGGCGCCCGCTGCTGAACGGCTGCAGGCGTCGATCGAACAATGCATCACCGACGCAAAGAGCCACTCCGCCATGAGGGAGGAGAAGTCCGAGGCGAGGTGGTCGGTGTTGATGACGAAGCAGGACACCAAGCTCGACCTTCTCAGGATCAACGTCGCCGCGAAGAAGCGCAACACCGACGTGGCGTTCCTGATGGGAGGTGACACGGTGACGATGAACCCGCAGGTGAAGGCGTGGTACTTGGCGGAGCGCAACCTCATCTTGAACCTCATGCCGGGACCGGTGGCAACCACGGGGACGCTGAGTGCGCCCACATCACCAACGCCGACGGTGCCCACGGCAACGCCGAATGCACCCGCGCCAACGCCGAGCACTGCGACCTCGACGCCTACACCAACCTCGGCTGCCTCCACGGGAGACGAGGAGCTTGTCATTTGAGTCCTATGTGTATGTCTTCTGCCTTTTTGATCGCCGAACTATTGGCATGTTGATCGCCGACCTGTGGTAGCGATCGCCGACCTGTGGCATGATGGACGCCGAACATGCGTCATTTTTTGGTAGCGGGAAAGAAAATTTCAAATTTTATGTGCATCTGCGGCCAAAACTCGGGGGTGCGACTGGGAACTTGAGCCCCCCAAGCCGAAAAACCCGCCGGCTGGAACACTTCCGCCTTCACCGGGCGCACTGGGGGGCCCAACGGCTGGAGATACTCTTACTCTCATGCATTGTTGGGTGCTCATCAAAGATTGTGCCAAGTCAAAGACCAACATGCCGCTCGGAAGAAGAAAGGAGGGAAGAAGGCCGTGGCTGATGAGGGAGACTTGCTCAAGAGGCCGAGGGGCAAGACAAACTCCAAGGCCGATGAGAGGCGTTTCGTGTCGGCCATCGCCTTACAAGGAACTTTGGAGAACATGATGATCCAAAAGGAAATCAGGGACGATAGGAGGAGCAAAGGAAAGGAGGAGGAATTGAAGATGTATCTAGAGCTCCAAAAAAAGCTTGCCATGGAGGAGGCCACAGAGAAGAGGAAGCTTGACATGGAGGAGGCAACAAAGAAGAGGAAGCTTAACATCGAGGAGGCCGCTCAACTCAAGAAGCTTGAGATCGAGGCCACCATGGCGGACATCAAAGCTAAAGAGGTGGCACTCGCTTTCATGAGCGTGGACAAGAACAACATGTCACCGGAGAGGAAGGCTTGGTTTGCGAATCGACAGAAGGAGATGTTCGCCCGCGACGGCCTGAACTAGGTGAGGCCTCGGGCCGTGGCCTACGTCGTTCTTTTTGAAGGCTGGATGGTGTGTCGGCCTCTGGTTTTTATTGCCGGCGTAAAAAACTTGTTCTTTTTTAGGGCTGGCTCTTGTGCCGGCCGCTGGCTTTGTTGCCGCCGTGAGACTATAGGCCGCCGGCTGTGTTGCCGGCCGGCATGAACTAGTGTGAACCCGCGTCCGCGGCCAACATCCTTGGTTCTCAACATTTGCATGCATGGGGCAAGATGGGGTCGAAGATGCGGCCACGCGTTGGGCGCACGGAAGCCGCAAACGCAAATACGGGCAGACACGGCCCCATTCCCACCCCAAACGGACGAAATCCGAACAAAACGGACGTCCGTTTGGGGTCGTGCTTTGGAGTTGTCCTTAGAGCAACGACTCTAGCAGAAGGGCGGACGCGACTCTAAAAGGACATGAGTATTCATTCTTGACAACGTCGTCATTTGCCGGTTTTTACCTTGTTAAAGGTGTTGGGTTGAAGAACTGCTTCAGGGTGATAGACCGATAGCCCTTGTCTGATATCTAGTTGGACCAACCAACAATGGCGTGCGGGGCACAATTTCTTTCTAAAGGCATTGTTTTGAAGTGTTGCGTCCTTCGTTTGTTCATGTGTTGTCGTAAGTTTATTGTACGATTTAGAGATGTTGTCGCGGGACATGTCCTATATGGATGGCCTCAATTTTTCTATCACTATCTCTCTCTTTGTAAACCAATTTGCTCGACGCCATCAATAATTAATAATACATTATTGCTAAATCTCAGTCGACTAACACTTGATTATGTCTCAGTCGATGCTATATCTCTGAAATCTAAGATTGAGATCGGTGGATTTTTTTCTTTTTTTTCTTTTTTATCTTCATGCTATAGCACTTGACTGAGACTTGATTAAGTCTGAGTCAACTGAGACCTAGCTACACCCACGATAATATATATCAATGTGTGGATCATTCGATGCAGAGCTCGAAGCTTTTTCTCTCTTTTAGAATAAAAATGACATAGTCATCCTCTTAGAGCAACTCTACAAGAGTTGTCATATTAGTCACCATATTGCATATAGCGTTTGAAGACAAACCAAACGATGTGCCAAATCAAAGTTCCCATATCTCAGCCTTTATTCCTTTTTATCCATTCAAACACTTTGACTGCCTCTAAAATCATATATTTTATCACACCATTTCAAAAAGAAATTATGCGAATATTTTTTTAACAAGTTGCATGAACAAAAACATTTAACCAAGGACATTTACAAATCACATGTTATCAGCATGTGCACCCTTCTCTTTGTCAGCGTCTACATAATCCCCTCCTCCGCGTTTATATGTATGATCGTCGTTCGCGTCTTCTCCCAAATTTATGCACCACTAGATCTGTGGTGTTTGTATGTGAATCGATTCCTTTGGCTTTCCATTCAGTTGTCCCCTGATGCTCTTTAATTTCAAGTCTACTCTCCTGCATCTCTGGTTGATGACGTCCACTCTGTTTCATAGTATCCCATTTCGCCCTCTTCTATTCGAAATTGTTCACCTTCATCTCCATCTTTTCTTACTTTCTATTCTTCATGTACTCATTCCTTGTCCTCATCAAGTCACCGATCATTTCTCTATCGCTTCCACCTCTCTTTTTGTCTTGAACTTCTCCTTTGCTCCCCTCCTTCCGTCAGGCTGATCTGTGGTAGACGCTGGAGTGGACATCTATGCACCCTTTCCTCTCCATCACCATCATCATCTTCATCGTCTCCCATATTTGGAGAGGAACTGCAGCACTTCCTAATTTTTGGAGGAGAAACATCATTCCTTGGTTTTTGTTTCGGGCTGCCTTCCATCAGATTCCAACAATGTTGGAGGCCAAACGATTTTCCCTTCGACTAGGCCATTGGTGAGTACATCTCTTGGGCTATAATCCTAAAAAACAAATGCTCAAATTTATAAGAATGTTAAAAGTAATGCAAATATGGCAATAAAAAACAAAAATATTGCTTACATATTGGGTCAATAGTGACACCGCTAGGAGGAACGTGATTCACTTGCTCCAAACAATCTGCATAATGGTTGCACATCTCTTGAATCGTACCCATCGATTTTTGAGAGATTCGACGGTATGGCTTGATTTATGCCCAAGGTGATGCAAATAACGCTCATTGGTACACTTTCAATACTTTTTGCTCGTTTGATCTTTTCTCGTGATCAAATCGACACAAATATCTTACCATATCCTCACAAGAGCAATATACCCGTCTGAGGTGTAGTTTGCGGCCAAAAAATCTTTCTTCCTCGACGAGAGTGTTGGAATTGATCCAATTACATATCTCAGTTGTCCGCAACCAATTGATCAAAAGGCACCAAAGATGCACCCTCAAGATTGAAATTGGTTGTCCCGTTGAATCACCCATCGTACTCTTGAGAAAAATCAATTCATCATGACCCCCAGAAGTCACAAAACCATCGCTAAATCACAAATATTGCACATTCACCAATATTTTTCCGTGGTCACCTCTCATTCAATTGAACAAACTGAGTACAAGGCAAGTGCGGGCTTTTTTTTACCTCATCGCCATTTTTGGTCTAGCGTAGGACTCAGAAGGCGTTCAACTTTGGCCTATCGTAGGGACGACAGGAGGAGGGGCAATGATGTGGCTCTTATTCCTCTTTTGTCACTTTATTGAGGGCCATTGCAACTCTAGTTGGGGAAGGCCATCTTCTACAAGCGATGACATAGGGATTGTTACCTCTGCGCTGACTCATCGCCGACATGGTGAACGAGGTGCTGGCCTAGGCCGTGGCCGGTGACCGTCAGAGGAGCAACAACCATTGAAGTCGTGGCATCCGGCTCCAAACCGACCAATTGGGACACGGGGGTCAAGGCGCTGTCCATGGTGTTGTTGACATGGATTGGGGATGGCAATAAGCGATCAAAAGCGATGCTACGATGAGGGAGCATAGGGGATACCACAAGGGAAAGATCATAGGGAGGGGGATATGTTGCTCGTGCGAAACCATTTTCAGGATGGTGTGCGCTCCAAATATCTCCCAGCCGTGAAAAATGAAGACTCGCGGGCTTGCTTTAGAGCGGCCTCAAAAAATTATGCACATCGGGGTGAGATGACGACTCTGTTAAACCGTCCTTTTCGATCAAAATTACATATTGATGGTTATTATGGCGATCAGGCACTTTGTTGGAGGTTCTCTTATCGTGGCAATGCGCGGGGCATTGCTATATTTATGCGAAAAAGAAAATATTGCTACAGTTCAAGCCTGTCGACACTCCCTTTTCTTAACTATCGTCCAACATTGTTTTCAACTTTATTTATGTAGTGTTCTAGGATGAGATGATTTGAATCTTGACAAACAATTGATACAAGATTCATTTTGTGACTGGCGAGACGATCGAAATCTCTCGACTATGTGCTACACTTTTTACCAGCCAAAAAAACTTCTGCTCTTGACCTGAAAAGAATATCGTTAGAAGCAGAAAATTCAGTACCAGCATTGCGTAAATTACAATTAAATACGATTGAAATTACGAAAAATTCTCCAAACGGCTGCATAACAAATGGCAGATGCCTTAACTGCCACAACAAAACTTGTTGTACACCAACATATAATCATTGTTATTGTTATAATAGACGAGAGACAACAATGATTCAACTGTGTATCCTCTATATTGATGATGATGTCTTATATAGGATTACAAAGGGTGCCTCCAAGGGGTGTGTGTACAAAAGGACATGAGCAACCGACATGCCAAAAGTAACTGCCTTGGTAATTAAGAAAAGCAGGGATTAACACAATTAATTAATCCTAACACCCCCCCTAATCCATGCGTGTTTGTGTAAGTATCATCATCTTGAAAAAGAGTCTCCTCCAAAAACCCCGTGGGAAAAATATGAGGAGTAGTGTAGGATATGTTGCTAAAACTCCTTCAAACCCGGTGGGAAAAATAAGGAGAAAATGAGGCAACATATAATGGTTATTGTCTCTTTTAACTCAATATGAGAAAACCCATAGAGTTTGGAGGACAATAAATATGTCGTATATACTTTCCTAAAAACCCCGGTGGGGAAAACAGAAAGCATGACATATGGTCATGTGTTGACATTACCTCATTAAAAACCTTTATGAGAACCTGTAAAGTAAACTCATGAAGGGAAAAAGAGTATAATATGATGCTTTGAACAGGAACAATTCAGGAAGATACTCCCTCTGATTCTTGCAAATTTCGAAGCCGTCACATACCTATTCCATGAACATAGTTCTGGAATGTAAAAGTCGGTAGAGACTTTGTGAGCAAATCAGTCACATGATTTGATTTGCAACATATGCAATATGGCGATATTGCTTATTACGTATCATGTTTGCATCCGGGCAACACAAGCAACATTATCTCAGAGATAATGGTTGGTGGATGTAGCCACGAGATCTATTTTGAAGACTCTCATGATATGGCTACTACACCTAGCAGGAACACAAACCTTGTCTACGATCTGACATAGTGGGGATCTGATCGATGTATCCAATGATACTGGTGTCTAGATTTCTCTAAGACTGGAAGATTAGGACAAAATGTTTGATGCATTAGAGATATCGAAATATATTCTTGAGTCTCAACCAATTGTGTTTCGTGGATCCAATGCATGCACTGTGATATGGAAACTTAGGTCCCAACATCTTATTTCCATCTCCTCACGGTCTAGGTGAATCATCCTCTACGTTAGAGAACGAATAACCATGGAAAATATGGATGGATAAGTTTTGTCCACAATCAATGTCTCCAATATAATATGGATATAGACAACATGGTGTACCATAATGTATGAGTGAAGGTGCTCGAGGTTTTACTCAAATCCTTCATCTCAAATTCCGTCATTTAGATGATCACATGCTTAACATGTATGGATAATTATCAATGTAGGAGTAATCCTTGTGTGTAAGGAACTCACTACGTCGGTTGTACCAAATGTACCGACAATAATAAGCCATATGGGGACTTATTGATTTTACACAATGTATGTTACGTTTTACATTTCAATTCAGAAGTGAGATTTCATCGGGAACCATCAATATCTGAATCTAGTGATCCACATGGATATGTAATCACTACATCTATCAACTGCAGAGATAGATGATTTTGTATATCCAATGATGTAAGTTATCGGAAAGAGATTCCACCTCTGGAGAATAGTTGGGTATCTGCGTGAACCCTTGTGCTACAATGCTTGCTCTTTGTTTCACCACCTCGTTGTTCTCAATTTTGTTTCCAGAAGAAATCTGGTGTAGGTATTGCTTATGAATACCTTCCCATTATTGAGCAAGATCATTTATACCTAGATTATACCCTTTTCTTGAGTTCAGTCTGAGTGTTATTCACATTTTGTGATGGCCATGGTCTTTGGATCTCAATCACTTGAAAGGGTTTTTTCAATCTAGTTGAGAAATGTACGTCGATAATTGTAGACTTCTGGTTATATGTTTCTCCGGAATCTATATATCAATATATATTTGATGGAAATATCGTTACTCACGGTGACTGCTTGCGATTTCCCAATGCGGCTGAGTCGGGTATTCCGATGTCCCTGTCATTGTGTGCACTATGACCTGGGTTGATGGAGATTGCCCATCCACTGGGTGTATACTACCTCCGTCCAGGTTTATTAGGCCCCCTTTCATTTTGCGCCAAAGTTTGACCATGAATTTGAACTTACGAAATGTAAATTCTATTTTATAATATTATACCATGAAAACCTCTTTCAAATACAAATCCATCAATATACTTTTTATAGCAACATGTTTTATATTTTTTAGTCAAATAGATGGTCAAAGTTGGACCCAAAATATAAGGGGGCCTAATAAACCCGGACGGAGGGAGTACTACCCATTAGCTATCTGTCAACGTGAAGTTGACTTGCATTTACTGATTCAGAGGCCTTGATACCCTTGCTTGCGAGAAGCTTAATCCTGATGTACTTTCGCCATACATTTCCCCATGTTGCTTTGAACGGGGAGTGGAGTGGATTTTGTTGGTACCTCCACTCTTTCAGGCGTACTTTTACAGGATTGTAGGATTGTGTGACACCTTTATAGTCAGTAAATGAATCTAGCAGGTTATTTGCAATGTGTTGCAAATCTACTGAACGCATGGTTCAGATCTTTGAGTACGTGGATTTGAGGTAGAAATGTGTTGAACATTCCACTAATTTCCTAGCATTCTTTATGGTACTTGAACTCTCCCCCTAATTCCTGGGAATGTTCCTCATTGAATCAACATACTGGCCTTGAATAACTCCCCATGTGAGGGGCTTGAGGTATTGAAGGAAATACAGTTATTCCTCACATAGATCCCAACTATATGTTGAGGGTCCAATGATGTATGATGGGTGGTCATATCGGTATGCAACCGAATTACCGCAGATGGGAAATACTTGGTAGATTTCCACATATCAAAGATAGAGGGGAATAATATTATGCAGTTTGGTCATGAGCATGTAAAAATGCATGACTCCAACGTAAAGTTGGTAAGTTGCAATTTCAAAGTAAAGATCATGCAATGAGCTTAATTCTTTGGATAGGATTGTACCAAACCATTTTGAGTCTAGACAAATAGGACAGAGTGCTAAACTTCAATCCTAGAGCCAAAGTGATGGCACACAAGGAAAATTCTGCAACTTGTCCATTCGATTTGCTTGAAATCGATGTCAGGATAACGAGCCAATGGTTTCGTGTGAATAAAGCACACACTGAAGACCATCATGTAGATATGTCTTTTAGAACCATGGAATATCTGAATAGTCTAGTCAATGGATGGGAAGAGCCACTCACCTCGACCTGATGCGTTCAAGGAGTCTGGGTGGTTCAGCGTAGATTTTAAGGTGTGCGAGCCTTAAAATTAGCTTCCTTGTGTCACATGTATTGCACACAAAATCCAAATATTGTTAGAATTTAGCATCATAATAATCATAAACCAATGGAATTGCTGATAGTTTCGGTTTCAACCCAATGTCTGGATGGCCAAGGCGAGTATGCCAAGTTTGTCATATACAAGACATTTTGGAAAACTATCTTGGACGCAACATGTGCTACGGGCTTTGTAGTATGTGTAGTACAATCCAGATTATACATAGAGAATGTTCTTGCCATATCCGTTGCATATGGTAAAGAGAAGTTAGTCCTCTTTGTTGTCATCATAAGTTCCGCTATGGAAACTATTTTGACGGATACCTCTATAGTTTAGGAGGGTATGAGTTAAACCGGGAAGCAATAAAGCATCCTGACGTTACTCGAGTACCCACATGGATAGTAAATATGACTCGTGTTGAGCCAACAAATACCTCATCACGTCTAGCAATTTTAAAATATCTCCTTTCTCTCAACGAGAGTGGAAACATTTCACTTCCCCGAGTATAGAGTTTGTGGTGCATATGTCCACAAGGCACATATCATCTTTCATCAGATTGACTCTCGTAGAAATCTATATATAGACCTGAAGATTCTCAATGTTAAAATCACTGTTTGATATATAGAATACATACAAATGTATTTGTACCAAGTGCTGATACAATATATTGTGATATACAATATATGATGACAACAATACTTATGTTGTTAATACAACATCATAAATGGACATAAATAAATATTGACCACTCAAGAGATTGAAAGACTATTCATAGTCTCCAAACATATCGGTTGAGGCATATTCAACCATCACGTTCTCCATGCCCATAGGGTCCCGTCACTTCTGATGATGTCGGGTTGAAGGTTGAAGTGAGCTTCAAACATGCCCTTGAGGTTCATTGTGTGCCAGGAATTGCTGATACAGAATAACCAGATGCAGATATCTGAATCAACATAATGCCTTATGATGTATAAGACAATATTTTTCTGTTAGAAGTGCGATTCCGACTAGAGGTGAATCCTACGGTCTTGGATTGCACACATTATCCCACGATACACAAGAGCGATCATGATGTCCATACCCAGGTAGGGCACTGGTGGCCATTGAGGGCGAATGCCTCAAATTCTCTAGCCACCGGTTACGAGAGATAATTAATTTATGGTTGGTAAATTAAAGACCATCATGGTTGATGTTGTAATGAACTTCGCAAAATCAATGGGTATTTCAAGAAGTTAGCTTGAAACCATTAGTATGAATCTTAAATTGCTAAATATGACACCTTAAAGGTAATCTCCAAAACGAAGTCGATCTCGCATCACTAGGGAGTATAATCTGATGAAATCAGTAGATACTCGGTCATAATGACTTATGTCATAATTTAGTAAAATATGTGGGAGAACACTTTGTAAAGCAATCATAATGTCACAATGACAAAATCTAGGCTTTAACAAGTAGTGGTGATAATCTGCAAAGTAATAGATCTACACACTGCCTTGTGATTCCAAGCATCAATTTGAAGAAATCACTTTGAATTTTCCATCTGTATTTGCAAGAAATTGAAATTTTCAATTGCAAATAGACGTATTAATCTCGACATGTGTTTAACATGGAAATAGATACATCATAGAAAATATTCCGGAATACATCGTACTCAACGGAGAAACAGTACTATAGAGGTACCGAATTTATCTTTGCAAGAGATTACAAATCAAATCTCTACTGCAAATAGACGTAATTAATTTCTACACGTGGCAAACATGGAAATATATTACATCAACTTAGGATCCGGAATACATCGGTACTCAAAAGAAAACAGTACTAAAATATATGTGTCGTATCTAACCGTCTAAAACAGGAATGAAATCACTGCTAGAACTGCTGCCAGGTGACTTATCTGCTAATATGTTGAAATGTTCTAGCAATTAAGCAAATACTACCTCCGTCTGGGTTTATTGGTCCCCTTCGTATTTTGTGCCAAACTTTGACCGTATATTTGACTAACAAATTATAAGTTATATGTCATAGAATTTATATTGTTGAATTCATATTTGAAAGAGGTTTCCAATGATACTATTTTTGGGGTATATAATTTATTTTTTAATAGTTAAATCGAAGTTCAAAGTTTAACCCAAACTACAAGGAGGACTAATAAACAAGAACGGAGGTAGTAAGGGCTTTTATTGGCCCGGTACGCATGCAAATGGCCCAGATTGGCAGCCATCGCAAGGACCAACATGGTCAACTGAATGGATAAGGAGAGCGACCGGGAGTAGAAAACCCCAAAATAGCTTCGATCCCTTTCACACACGGCCGGCAGGCGGATACCACCATGGCGCCGCTGCCCATCGGCGCCATGCCGCTGGAGGTACCGGCGGTATCGCGCGCCAGGGGGTGCTGCCGGTCGGAGCCGGCCGCCATCGCTCCCTTGCGCCGGTGTGCTGGGGAGCAGAACCACTCCACGCATACCGCTGGCCACCGCGTCCGCCGGGCACGTCTCCGCAGGGAGCAGAGGCATCGGGGTCGGGGAGCCATCGCATGCGTTGGGGTCGGTGCCGCCAAGGTCACCGTCGCGTCGGGGGCATCGTGTGCGCGTGTGCCGAATGGCGACGCTGACGGGGTCAGTCGAGGGCCCCGCCGATCTGTGCGGATGCGAGCTAAAGGCCGCGTCATTCACCCGGGAGCGTCGCCGTCCTCGGTCTTCCATGCCGCATCGCGTTGGAGGTCGTCCTCATGCTCGCCGAGGCATCCATCTGCGGCATGCGCAGTGGGAGGGCCAAGCCGACGACCGTGCTTGCGCAGCGCCGGTCAGGAGGACCAGTGTGCGGTCGCTGAGGCATCCATCTGCGGCGTGCGCTGAGGGAGGGCCAAGCCGACGGCCGTGCTTGCGCAACGCCGGTCGGGAGGACCAATGCGTCGTTGCCTCCGTCTGGAGGACAAGTTTGCGTCTCGCCGTGCTCTGGACGCTGAGCCACGAGCCACCGGTGTGCGCTGCGCGCGTTGCGCTGGACGCTGAGGCCGCCGCTGCCACGACCTGCTTACGGTAGCGCTCCATCGCGATGGGTCGTCGTCCCGATCGGCAAGAACCAAGACGAGTATACGCAATGGTTCGTTCATCCGTTTAAAACTAGTACATGGTCATAACCAATCAATTAGAACATTAATTTAGTGAGCGGATATGCAAACCAGATAACCATCGATCCATTTCTGCATCTCTGTGAGGAGATCGGCTGTGCTAGCGAGAACGTTGCCGCGAGCGTCGATGAAACTGTCGTTGTAGTCGCCCTCGGAAACTCCATTGCCGCCATTGCCGATGTCCAGATCTGGTTATTCTCCTTTTGGCGTTGTGTGTAACTGCCGCCTCGCCGTTTTCTCTCTCGGTGTTAGAGCGTGCTGATAACGTGTTATAATAGACGAGAGACAACAATGATTCAACTGTGTATCCTCTTCATTTATGATGATGTCTTATATAGGATTACAAAGGGTGCCTCCAAGGGGTGTTTGTACAAAAGGACATGAGCAACAGACATGCCAAAAGTAACTACCTTGGTAATTAAGAAAAACAGGGATTAACATAATTAATTAAGAAAAGTAACTATGGACGTTGAGCGTTTTCCATTAAGGGGACTGCTACACGTTCACTAGCTGATCCGTACGAAACATCCGCCACCTCGACGGCCGTTCGATGTACGCGCACGCAACCGTTCGATCTACTTCTGGCACGCGTCTCGGTCGCCTCCCCCGACCCATTAATTCCTGAAATAACGGTCGGGTTGCAGAAACAAGCGCTTTGTTGCAGAATATTTTTGCAACATAGATGAGGTTGCAGAAACCTTTACAGTAGAGTTTATGTTGCAGAAAAACTTTTGCAACAAAGAGCATGTTGCAGATTTTTTTTGAAAACAAAGATCATGTTACATAAAAACTTTTGCAACAAAAGAGCATGTTACATAAAAACTTCTGCAACATGGGTGTTGTTGCGGAAGGAATTTTTGCAACATACATGGTTTTGCAAACAAATCCGTCTTTACTTTTCTGCAACATGGGTGTTGTTGTGGAAGGAGCTTTTGCAACATAAACGATCTTGCATAAACTTTTTCGCCTTTACTTTTCTGCAACATGGGTGTTGTTGCAGAAGAAACTTCTAAAACATGGATGATGTTGCAGAAAAAAATTCAATGAAAATGAAGTTACAGAAACACTGACGACGTTGCCGATAACACCGCCGTCGTTCACGTCGTCGCTGCCAACCACAAGGCCATCCACTTCCGAGCGCCGCCAATCCCCATCACCAGCCGCGTCGGCCGACGAGCTTGCATGCTACCTCCATGTCGCTTGCGGCTGTAGCCACTAGTTGCTGCTTGCATACTACCTCCAAGGTCGCCCACGGACAGATTGTGATGTCCAGCGGAGGCTTGCGTGGCCATGTACGCTCCCATGCTACCTCGGTGGCCGTGGCCAGTGCGCCCGGGTTGGAACTATTCATGGGTGTTTCAGTGGCAGCTTACATCTCCGAGAATGTCCCTGATTATGTGGAAGAGGATGGGTGGCGGGGATCATGGGAAGGAAGAAAGAAGGCATAAGAAAGAAAAGAATATGTGGATGGGAGCGATCAGACGAGAAGATAAGAGGCGAAGCGGTGCAGGCCCACCGGGAAACGCGTCACCGTTGGAAGACAGTGGACGAGCGAGAGAAAATCCGCCGGTGGACGTTGAGCGTTTTTCATTAATTAATCCTAACAGTTATAAGGGAAACTCTTGTAGCCGGCTAGCATTTCGGTCGGTCGTTGGCTGTGAGCTCGATTCAACGCATCATACGCTCCCACAATAAGCTAATCGTTCTATTTCGCACCACCTAGCTGTGGGGACCAACACACCGCTTCATCAATCCTATATCCATCCCTCTTCCATCCCCTCGTCTTCAACCTTCCTCTCTCTCCCCAACACTACTACATCTCCACCTTCATCTCTCTCCCTAGCAACTTTTGCCTTTACGCTGTCAAGCAAGCTGCCGCGCCTGAATCAAATTCATTGCCCGTGCACTCTGATTCTCTTCTCACCTCTCCTTCCTCCCCATCAAGGTGTTGCAAGGGGACGCCGGCGACGGGACCGCGTACCCCTGCTGCTGCGGTGCTTGTGCAGCCAGGGACATGCCCACGATGGGGTTGTTGCATCTGCGACGATGCCACGACGAGGATGTTGCTTTCTGCTGCTACGGCCGGCACCCGTGAGGATACGCCACCGCACGATGCTACAACCAGCCCCCCTGTTTTGCTGGAACTAGCGATGTTATTTGCTGGAACCAGAAGTCGTCGGTGCTGGAAGCAAATTGTAAGATAGGACCATCTTGCCGTGCAAGCAAACCTGATGGGATTGTAGATCTTCGGTTATGATTGTACATGGTAGTTTACGATTTCTGTCCATATCTGTGATGTTCAGATTGTGTACCATGTAATCTCCTTGGCGTGTATAAATACAAGTGCATCCGCCCCCGTTTGTGGTGTGCGGCAATTAATCTGTTTCCTACATGGTATCAGACTTGCTTTGCTCAAAGTAGCATTAGATCCAATCTTCTCTCGTCGAGTTTGTCCTTCACATCCTCGACGCAACTTTCCGCTCATCCCTTCCTTGCTCATGGCGCCATCTGATGAGAACGCAGACCAGCGCCGCGAACGCGAGGAGCGCGAACGCCTGGAAGCTGAGAAAGGCAAAATCGTCATCGCTGCTCCTTCACCGACCAACCTCGCCGTCAATGTCTCCTCCATCCGCACCCACGTCCCCATTGTGCTGGATCTGGCCGAGTCCAACTACGGGCTCTGGCGGGAGCTCTTCCTCACCACCCTCGGCAAGTACGAGCTATCCGCTCACATTGCCGAGGCTGCTCCGTCGGCCGTCGTCAACGCCACTTGGACGCACGACGACTTCACCGTCAAGTCATGGTTGTACGGCTCCATCTCCATGGAGCTCCTCACCATGGTGGCCTCCTCCACCTCGTCAGCCGCCGCAGTTTGGCTGTCCCTCGAGAATCTCTTCCGCGACAACAAGAAGGCACGCGCGATCCAGCTCGAGGCCGCCTTCCGCAAGCTCGAGCAAGGTGATATGTCCATCTCGGACTACTGCTCCAAGCTGAAGGCCCTCGCCGACGCTCTCGGCGATGTTGATCAGCCCGTCTCCGACGACACCCTGGTGCTGACCCTGCTGCACGGTCTCCACGACGACTATTCCCACGTCAAGACCTTCATCCCCATGCAGTCCCCGTTTCCCTCCTTCCTTCAGGTCCGTTCTGCGCTCGTTCTTGAAGAGACCAGGAAGAAGTCGAAGTCCTCCACGACTGCTCTCCTCACGACCACCAACACCGACACCTCTCGCGGCAACAACCGCCCCTCCTACGGTGGCAACCAGGGAGGCAACCAGGGCGGCACCTTCTCCAACGACCGCTTTGGCAACCAGAATGGCGGCGGTGGCCGCGGGCACAAATGGAAGAACAACAGGCAGCAAGGTGCAGGCAACGGCAACACCAATGGAGGCGGCCACAACAGTGGGTATGGCAACGGTGGCGGCCGTGGCCAGCCCTCGACTCAGCCATGGGTGCATCCAATGTATCACGGCTACTTCCCTGGCTAGCCTGCTCCTTGGTCTCCCGCCTTCCGTCCTTCCGGCGGCCCTGGCGGCCCTGGCGTCCTCGGCGCACGACCTCCAGCGCCGAATCAGCAAGCCTACTTCAACCAGCAGGCATCCTCCTCTGCACCCCAATGGGATCAAGCCTCCTTCATCTCGGCGTTAAACAACTACCAGTCTTCCAGTGGACAAGACTGGTATATGGACACGGGAGCCTCGGCACACATGACCTCTGAGAATGGTATGCTCCAACCCATTACATCTAATTCTCCTCTTCCATCCGTCATCGTAGGCAATGGTGCTACTCTCCGTACTTCTTCTGTCGGCTCATGTTCCTTTTCTACCAACACTAAGCCAATTCATCTTCCATACGTTCTTGTTGTTCCATCTCTTATTAAGAGTTTGCTTTCTGTTCGTCGTCTCACTTCTGATAATGATGTTTCTATTGAATTTGACAAATTTGGTTTCTCTATAAAGGACATCCACACCAGGAAAGAGATCCTTCGGTGCAATAGCTGGGGCGATCTTTACACCATCCACCTCAAGTCCTCCTTCGCTCCACAAGCCTTTGCCGTCACAACTTCATCCACGGACATCTGGCACCAGCGTCTTGGTCATCCCGGCATCCACACTATTTCAAGCTTGCAGTCTAGGCGTCTTATTTCTTGTAATAGGTCAAAATCGTCTTCAGTTTGTCATGCTTGTCAGTTAGGTCGTCATGTACGGTTGCCGTTTGTGGCCTCCGTCTCTCGCTCAAAGAGTCCTTTTGAACTTATTCATTGTGACGTTTGGACGTCACCTATCTTAAGCAAATCTGGTTTTCGCTATTACCTTG
Organism: Elymus sibiricus; assembly: GCA_039707655.1. Lineage (NCBI taxonomy): Eukaryota > Viridiplantae > Streptophyta > Magnoliopsida > Poales > Poaceae > Elymus > Elymus sibiricus. The sequence goes on along the minus strand of CM077675.1, from coordinate 369,916,873 downwards.
TTCTCGTTGATGATTACACTCATTATTTCTGGACTTTTCCCCTTAAGCGAAAATCAGATGTCCCCTCCACGATCCTAAATTTTCATGCTTATGCTGCCACACAATTCCACTGCCCCATGAAAGCCTTGCAATGTGATAATGGCCGTGAGTTTGATAACCATCAGATTCGTTCTTTTCTTCTCTCACATGGGATTCTCTTACGAATGTCATGTCCCTACACCTCGCAACAAAATGGCAAGGCTAAACGTGCTCTACGCACCATCAACAACGTAGTTCGTTCTCTCTTATTTCATGCTTCCATGCCTTCTAATTTTTGGGCTGAAGCTCTTGGCACCGCCACACACCTCTTAAACCTACGCCCATCTAAAGCTATCCACAATCACTCTCCTTATGAATTATTGCACTCGGCATCTCTCCCTCTCGGTGATCTTCGTGTCTTCGGATGCCTATGCTTTCCTAACATGTCATCCACTGCCCTGCACAAACTAGCTCCCCGCTCTATTCCATGTGTCTTTCTGGGCTACGCATCTAATCACCGAGGTTATCGTTGCTTTGATCCGGTGTCTCAACGGGTTCATATTTCTCGACACGTAATATTTGATGAGCACGTGTTTCCTTTCTCTCAAATTGCATCTCCTCCTAATGGCTCTGATCTTGACTTCCTTCTTGATCTAGAAGTCACGTCATCCCTGCCATACATACACTCTGTAGCTCCTGTACCAACTCATGAAATAGATCCCGCGGTGCATGCTGCTGCACCCTCACCTCCAGGCTCGCCCAGCTCGTTGCATGGTTCACCCACCCTGCATGGCTCGTTGCATGGCTCTCTTTCTAGCTCGCATGGCTCCACTCTATCCAGCTCACCCTCCGGCTCGCCCGTCTTGGCTGCCCCTACGCCCGTCTCCTCTCACGCCGGCTCCTCTCCTGGCTCCTCACCTGGCTCGGCTGCGCATGCAGCCTCTCCCGCGTCTCCACCAGCCGTCCCGCTAGTGCATCAGCATCGAACTCGCACCCAGACCGGTATTCTCCTTAAGCCTCGCGAACGCCTAAACCTCTCTGCCTCTACGGCTGCATCGCTTTCCCCTCTTCCTAAAAACTACAAGGCTGCGTTGCTAGACCCGCACTGGCGTGACGCCATGGCCAATGAGTACGCAGCTCTCCTTCGCAATCGTACTTGGCGGTTAGTTCCTAAACCTGTCGCTGCCAATGTTATTTCGGGGAAATGGGTCTTTCGGCACAAATTTAATCCTGACGGTTCTCTTTCTCGCTATAAAGCCCGTTGGGTCGTCCGGGGTTTTCATCAGCAGGCTGGTGTCGACTACTCCGAAACCTTTAGTCCCGTGGTCAAACCAGCTACTATTCGTGTCGTTCTTTCTCTCGTGTGTCGTTCCTCTTGGCCAATCCACCAACTTGACGTTAAAAATGCTGTTCTTCATGGCAATCTGGCTGAGACTGTCTTTTCACAACAGCCTCTTGGTTTTGTTGACCCCTCTGCGCCAGATCACGTTTGTCGCCTCGCTAAATCCCTTTATGGCCTTAAGCAGGCTCCTCGGGCTTGGTACACTCGATTTTCTTCTTTTGTTCTTTCTCTTGGATTCGTTCCATCTCGCTCCAACACTTCCTTGTTTGTTTATAAACATGGACGATCTATGGCTTTTCTTCTTTTATATGTCGACGACATCATCCTTACAGCTTCTTCTTCGTCTTTATTGCACCATTTTATATCTGCTCTTGGTCGAGAGTTTGCCTTGTCCGATCTTGCACCACTGCACCATTTTCTTGGCATCTCAGTACACCGCTCTTCCACTGGCATGTTCCTCTCTCAGAAGAATTATGCCGAAGATCTCCTTGAGCGGGCATGCATGGATTCTTGTAATCCTTGTATTACTCCACTAGATACTCGGGCTAAACTTGATAGTTCATCTGGTGCTCCCGTCGCCGATGCATCTCACTATCGTAGTCTGGTTGGGGCGCTCCAGTACCTCACCATTACCCGCCCCGATATCAGTCATGCTGTCCAGCAGGTCTGTTTGCATATGCACAGCCCTCGCGAGCCTCACATGCAGCTGGTTCATCGCATTCTGCGATATGTCCGAGGTACCATTGGTTTTGGGCTTCAGTTACGTGCTTCCTCCTCCTTGTCGTTGACTGCTTATAGTGACGCCGATTGGGCCGGCTGTCCTGACACTCGTCGATCGACATCTGGTTATTGCATCTTCCTTGGTGACAGTCTTGTCTCTTGGTCTTCCAAGCGCCAACCTACAGTTTCCCGCTCTAGTGCCGAAGCGGAATACAGGGCTGTTGCCAATGCCGTCGCGGAAGCATGTTGGCTCCGGCAGCTCCTTGCTGAGTTGCATCACCCTATTTCTACAGCTACGATTGTCTACTGTGACAACGTTAGTACATGCTATATGTCTGCCAATCCGGTTCAGCATCGCCGTACCAAGCATATAGAGATTGATTTGCACTTTGTTCGAGAGAAGGTTCAGCTTGGGACAGTACGAGTAATTCATGTTCCCTCTGCCTCTCAATACGCCGATATCTTCACCAAAGGTCTACCTAGCAGCTTATTCCTGGACTTCAGAGACAGCCTCAGCGTGCGAGACAATACTGTGGCTGAGGGGGGATGTAAGACAGGACCATCTTGCCGTGCAAGCAAACCTGATGGGATTGTAGATCTTCGGTTATGATTGTACATGGTAGTTTACGATTTATGTCCATATCTGTGATGTCCAGATTGTGTACCATGTAATCTCCTTGGCGTGTATAAATACAAGTGCATCCGCCCCCGTTTGTGGTGTGCGGCAATTAATCTGTTTCCTACACAAATCACAACGCGTATGATGCTGGAACATCACTTTGTTTTTTGCTGGAACCAACTTCGCAAATTGCTGGAACCAACGAGAATTTTTGCTACCATCGGCCGACGCCGGAGTTGGTACCGGCACACACATGTGCTACAATCGGTGAAGGCCCGAGCCGGAACCAACAGGAATATTTGCTACAACTAGCTAAGCTCCGAACTGGGACCAGCAACTGTTTTTGCTGCATCGACTCGAGAGATCCTGCGGCGGCGATGATGAGCCTGATTTTGTTGTAACCGACCTCCATAAAAGCTTCCACCCACAATTTTTTTTGCTATGACAGGAAGCTGCATCCGGTTATTATGTTTCCTCGACGATGACTTTTTTGCTTGTCGGGTGCTGGAACCGAACCAACATCGGTGCTGCAACCATTATCGATGGAAGCTACAACTGGCCACAAGCTGCGACCTCGCACACGCAGGCCCTAGCCGACGGGGCCCCAGGCGAGCTGCGCTGGTGTGTGGCGACGACAAGCCGACGAGTGGCGCGACCGATGCTACACGCGGGAGGCTGCGCGGGGTGTCGAGCAGCACGGGTAGGAGGGAACTAAACCCGATCATCATCCGGACCGGGTCGGGTTTGAGCCGGGCTTGACAAAGACCGGTGTCAAAATTCCAAGCCCGAGCCCGGCCCGAAGCACATGAACATTGACTTTTTAAATTAAAATAATTATATTCGGGCTATTAAAATAATATAATACACCTATATTTTGAATAAAGTATATATTTAATGCCATTTCGGGCTTATTTCGGGCTTTCAGGCCCGGCTTCGGCGAGAAATTGAAGCCCGAACCTGGCCCAGATGCCGGACTTCGGGCGCGAGCCTTTGGGCCGGGTAGTCCATGAACAGGTTTAGAGGGAACTACCGCAAGGGAAAAAAGAATATTGTACGTGAGAGGTAGCGACTTAATCGAGCAGTTGCGAACGCACGTATCATGCGGTTGCATGGCGACCGGCCAAAATTTGGGTCGGCAGACCAGCCCCTAACACTGACCTTGTTATAATATCTCGGGACGAAGCCTTGCAAACGTTGCAAAATCAGGTGGCCTGCAAGGCAGTCTATCGTACGCAATGAAGGTGCAATTTTTGAGAGAGAGAGAGAGAGAGAGAGTGAGAGGGAGAGAGAGAGACGCCATAGCTCGGGACGAAGCCATGCAAACGTTGCAAAACCGGATGGCCTGCAAGGCAGTCTATCGTACGCATCGAGGTGCAATTTTTTCTCTTCGGAGAGAGAGAGAGAGGGAGAGGACAACCACATCCTCAGCAACCTCGCACACCTAAAAAGGCGCTCCCAAAACAAATCATGTTGCCATGTTCTCGAGAGCAAAGATTAGAAAAGAGACAACACAACACATCTTGTACACATCAATCAACAAGTAAATGTAAAAGCCGCAACAAAGTAATCACATATAAAAACACAACACACGAATAGAACAGATAGCCACAAACAAATAAAAGAAGCAAACCTTGACGAAGTGTATGTGGGCGACGGGACTAGACGGCCCACTGATACATCTCCGACATATCTGCAATTTTTTGATTGTTTCATGCTATTATATTATCAATTTTGGATACTTTATATGTAAGTATATGCTATTTTATATCATTTTTGGGACTAACCTATTCACTCACTGCCCGGTGCCAATTTCCGTTTTTTGCCTCTTTTTGGACTTTTCAAAAATCAAATAAACCAAGTCCAAATTGGATAAAAAATTATGGGAGTTATTTTTGGACCAGAAGAGACCTAGGAAGCTTCGGAAGGAGGCCAGAAGATCCACGAGGTGGTCACGAGCCACTGAGGCACGACCAGGGGGGTAGGCCGCACCCCATGGCTCGTGGGCCCCTCGTGGCACCTCCTGACCTAATTCCACTTTTATTTATTCCCAATTATCCCAAAAAACATCACAGAGCCACCTGAAACAATTGTTTTGCCGCCGCAAGTCTCTGTTCTAGGGTTAGGGTTAATGTGGACCCGAAGGTAGTAGATGGCTTCTTTTCTCTCTTTGATCTTCAATACAAAGTTCTTCGCGATTCTCGCGTTAATCTATCCGATGTAATCTTCTTTTGCAGTGTGTTTCTTGGGATCCGATGAATTGTGGGTTTATGATAAGATTATTTATCAAAAGTAATTGAGTCTTCTCTGAATTCTAATATGCATGATTGTTATACCTTTGCAAGTCTCTTCGATCTATCGATTTGGTTTGGCCAACTAGATTGATTTATCTTCAATGGGAGGAGTGCATTGTAGTGGGTTCAATCTTATGGTGCACTATATCCCAGTGACAGAAGGGGACAAGACACGTATGGTATTGTTGCTACTCAGGGTAAAACGACGGGGTTTGAACTTATTGCTTGTACTTACTTTGTCTACATCATGTCGTCTTGCTTAAAGCATTACTCTGTTTGTCATAAACTTAATGCCATAGATGCATGCTAGATAGCGGTCGATAGGTTAAGTAATAGTAGTATATGCACAATAGTTTCGGTCTACTTGTCACGGACGTGATGCCTATATACATGATAATTGCCATGAATACATAATCAAAAGTATGCGTATTTCTATAAATTGCCCAACAGTAATTTGTCTACCCACCGTATGCTACTTTTGAGAGAGAAGCCTCTAGTGAACACTATGGCAACCGGGTCTACTTAATTATATTTGCTAAAACATAAAAATACCTTGCTGCAGTCTATTATCTTTTATTTTATTTTGCTTTTATCTTTATCTATCTACCACTTTCAGAAGTAATCCTTGCAAGTAATGAGTTCAAGGGGCTTGACAACCCTCTTGCCCGTGTTGGGTGCAAGTGTTTGGTTTTGTGTGTGCAGGTACTGTTGACGTAAAGTTATAGTGGTTCTCCTACTAGTTCGATAACCTTGGTTCTCACTGAGAGAAATACTTATTGCTGCTATATTGTTTCACCCTTCCTCTTCGGGGAAAAACCCAACGCAACTCACAAGTAGAAGAAATAATTTCTGGCGCCGTTGCTGGGGAGACATCACCAACTGTGCTCGAGGTCCCTTCACACAAACTATCAATCACTTGTTCTATCTTTTGCTTGTGTTTTTATTTATCTTTATATTTTCTTATACAAAAAATCAAAAACACAAAAATATTTATATTTGCTTGCTTGCTTAGTTATCTAGTTTACTTGTTAGTTTGCTTGCTCTGTCGCTATGTGATACTTATGATCTGCGTTGGGTTTTCCATGAAGAGGAACGGGTAATTGCAGCATAATATGGGTAAATATTTCCCTCAGTTATGAAACCAAGGTTTATAGAACCAATAGGAATATCAATCCTCTACCGTCTTTAGCGGCTGCACACAAAAGAGCAAACAACTTGCACCCAACGCGGGCAAGAGGGTTGTCAATCCCCTTGATCTCGTTATTTGCAAGCAAATGAGTTGTGTAGATAATTGTAGATAATTGTAAATGGAAAAATAAGATAAAAGACAAATAATGACAGCAAGATAATAATAACATTTGTGAATTTATAAGTGAATAGACCGGGGGCATAGTTTTCCCTAGCGGCATCTCTCATGTAGGCAACATACGGTGGGTAACAAATTACTGTTGGAAAATTGATAGAAAAGCGGATAGTTATGCGATTTTCACGGAAATGATCATGTGTATATATGCATCATGTCCATAAAAGAATAGGCCGACTCCTGCCTGCACCTATTACTATTACTGCACTCATCGACCACTATCCTGCATGCATCTAGAGTATTAAGTAAAACAGAGTAATGCATGGAGAACGACAACATGATGTAGACAAAGTAAACTCCGGCAATATGAATAAACCCCATCATGTTATCCTTAGTAGCAACAACACAAAGATGCAACTTGTCCCCTTCTATCACTGGGATACAGAAACTCGTCAGGTTGAACCTACTACAACGCACCTCTGTCACTGAAGGAAGATCAATCTACTTGGCCAAAACAAATCAATAGATCAGAGAGAATTACAAAGCTATAATGATCATGCAAATAAGAATCATAATATATATTAGAGGTGACTCAAATACTTTTCATGAATAGTTTGAACATAAACCCACAATTCATCGGATCCCAACAAACGCACCGCACAAAAGGATTACATCGGATAGATAAAAGCGAAGATGTGATGATCATTGTATTGAAGATCAAGAGAGAGAGAGAGAGAGAGAGATTGCCATCTAGGTACTAACTACAGACCCATAGGTCTGCGGTGAACTACTCACACATCATCATGAGGGTAGCAAGGTTGATGAAGAGGCCCTCCGTGATCGATCCCCCCTCCGGCAGGGTGCCGGAACGGAGCTCCAGATGGCCACCCGACGGAACAGTGACTTGCAGCGGCGTAAAAAGAGTTTCGGGACAGCCTCCAGGGTTCTCAGAATATATGTGAATTTATAGGCCAGAGAACGGGGTCGGGAGAGCCACGAGTGGCCCACAAGCCATCAGGCCGCGACCCCCCTAAAGTCGTGCCATGTTGTCTTGTGGAGCCCTCGTGTGGCTCCCGGCTTCCTTCCGAATCTTCCAGGTCTTATTTTTGTCCAGAAAAAATCACCAAAAAGTTTCATGGCAATCGGAGTTCGTTTGGTATTGTAAACCTGAAAAATGAAAAACATGCAGAAAACAACAACTGGCACTGGGCACTTAGTCAATAGGTTAGTGCTAAAAAATAATATAAATTGATAAATAAATACTCAAAAAGTATACTAGAATGATAATATATCAACATGGAACAATAAAAAATTATAGATACGTTGGAGACGTATCGCTATGTCTCAGGATAAATTTTATGATTTTACTTATTACAAACGGTTAGCTGAAATAGAACTCTCTATGAAAAATTTCATGTTTACACAACATGAACACAATAAATTCTCTGCTAAAGAAATTAAGGAACATTCCACTCTGCTTGATGCTATTAGTAAACAACTTGATGAAGTCAATCATGAAGTAGCCAACCTTCAATCTCAACTAGCTCAGATTGAAAATTTGCTAGGGAAGATTTCTGACAAGCAAACCACGTTAGTAAATAAAACGGCTGCTAAACTAGAATCACATCCTCTCGTAATCATGATGAAGATATTAAAATGATAAATGTTTCACTTATTGAACCTTTGTTTAGTAACCTAAAACTCGATGAAAAATGGACTGGAGATGAGTCTACTTTAGCTAGAAAAGGCGTCCCAATTGTTCGGAGGGTGATGATCTTAATGATAAAAATGAAAAAGCTGGGTTTGGAGAGGTCAAAACCTTACATAGTGATGAGCCTACGACTTTGGATTAAAAGGACTTTAATTATGAAAGATGTTCTTTGGTTGAATGTATTTCCTTGTTGCAATCCATGATAAGTTCACCTATTGCTTACAAATAAAATAAAGCCTTTATTAAACATAGTGTGGAAGCTATGATAAAAGCTCATGAAGAAAAGCTTGAACTAGAAGTTTCAATACCTAGAAAATTGCAAGATGAGTGGGAACCTACTATTAAAATAAAGCTTAAAGATTATGAATGCAATGCTTTGTCTGACCTTGGTGCTAGTGTTTCTACTATATCGAAATCTTTATGTGATGTGCTAGGTCTCACCGATATAAATGAATGTTCAATCAACTTGCATTTAGCGGATTCTACTATTAACAAACCATTGGGTAGAATAAACGATGTGCTTATTCTTGCTAATAAAATTATGTGCCCGTGGATTTCATTGTGCTTGATATTGAATACAACCTGTCTTGTCCTATTATACCTGGTAGACTTTTCTTACGAACTATAGGTGCTATTATTGACATGAAAGAGGGTAATATAAGATTCCAATTCCCATTAAAGAAAGGGATGGAACACTTTCCTAGAAAGAGAATTAAACCACCTTATGAATCTACTATGAGGGCCACCTATTGAATCAATTTGAAGGACGACAATACTTCAAACAGTGCATTATGCCTAGCTAGGGGCATAAAACAATATCGCTTGTTGTGAGGCAACCCAATAGTTATCTTTAAATTTTCCTTCAACTTTCTCTTATTTTGAGTTTAAACTTTTGTTCCTACTGCTATGGTAGTTTTTTATGTTTAAATTAGTTTTTGTGCCAAGTAAGAGCATCTACAGCCGGACCTAGCAAATCTGACCCCTTAAACGCCCGCGGACGCGCCCAGTCAGTGACCGGGCGTGTCCGTTTTGAGCCCCTATAATTTGGTCCGCGCAGCCACACTTCTCATTTTTCTTCTCATATGTCCGGTCACTTGCACGTGATTGGTGGAGAAGAAGAGAGAGAAAGAAAATAATGAATAAGAAAAGAGAAAAGGTGGTCCGGAATGGGGTCGTGTCCTACGTGGTGGACTGACCGGGCGTGTCCGGGCGCGTCCGCGAGCCCTCATATCGTCCCCATATTTGAGATGGATATGAGGGATGCCGGTCAGTCCGGGCGTTTGAGACGGACATGAGGGGTCCGGTTGGGTCGCATTTTTGTGACCGGTTAGTGACCGGGAGGGCGTTCCGGGCGTTTGAGGAGCATATAGGGGGTCCGGCTGTAGATGCTCTAAAGCCTTTGGGATGATTTGGAAGATAGTAGAATTGATGTTGTGCAAAAACAAAAACTTTTACGCCTAGTGCAGAATTTCTCTGATTTTACTGGAGTGTCTTTTTTATCTGAATTTTTTTACACATTATTGATTGTTTAGAATTTTGGGAGTTACAGAAGTATGGTTTTAGTACAGATCACTACACACTGTTCTATTTTAGACAAATTCTGGTTTTGCTTGCATAGTTTGCTTGTTGTGATGATGCTATGGATTGTATCGGGGGGGGGGGGGTATAAGCCATGGAGAAGTTGGAATACAATACCTATTATGCAATGATAAAATATGAATCAATTTACAACAATACATAAAGTATTTGATATGTCTATTATACAAACGGATCTCACGAGGTTTTATTGAGTTTTGTGTGCTGAAGTTTTCAAGTTTTGGGTGAGACAAGGATGGATGAAGGAATAAGGAGCGGCAGGACCCTAAGCTTGGGGATGCCAAAGGCACCCCAAGGTAATACTGAAGGAAGACTCAAGCATCTAAGCTTTGGGATGCCCCAGAAGGCATCCCCTCTTTCGTCCCCAATCTATCGGTATGTCAGTTGGAGCTATATTTTTATTCATCACATGATATGAGTTTTGCTTGGAGCATCGTGCATTATATTTTATTTTATTTTTAGTTTGCCACAATGATCGTTTACTAGAAAAGCTTTTCTAGAGAGACACAATTTCATCATAATTTGTTAGAATACTCTATGTGCTTCACTTATATCTTTTGAGCTAGGCGGTTGCTCTAGTGCTTCACTTATATCTTGTTAGAGCACGACGACGATCGTATTTTATAGAAATAGTTGAAATCTCATGCTTCCATTAAATCTTTTTGAGATTATAAGGCAATAGGAATGATAATTTGTATGTGTTATAATACTAGTCCAAAAAGGATAGGTATTCAAGCGAAATATAATAAAAACTTTCATGTAGCTCACTAAAGATGAAACATGTGTTGATTATATTGATGTAGTAATATGAAATGATATAGGTTCATGATCATTGGTTAGTAGAAATGTCGAGATTAAAGTTTTTTATTGAATTCTCATCTAATTATTGGTCATGGCATGGTGATGAGGTATGAGCATTTTTATGTCTGAAATGAAATCCTATTGTGTTGTTCGAATCGGGGGCGCGCGATGGTTAACACCACCCAACCTCCTCCCTAGGGGCATGCAGTAGTGCTTTGCTTCGAGAGAGCTAATAAGGCTTCCCAATAAGTATATGAGTTCTTTATGACTAATGTGAGTCCATCGATATATGCACTCTCACCTTTCCGTAATTTGCTAGCCTCCTCGGTACCGTGCATTGCCGTTTCTCACCTCGAGAGTTGGTGCAAATTTTGCCGGTGCATCCAAACCCCGTGATGTGATTCGCTCTATCGCACATAAGCCACCTTATATATTCCTCAAAACAGCCACCATACCTACCTATCATGGCATGTTCATAGCCATTCCGAGAAATATTGCCATGCAACTTCCACCATTCTGTCACATGACATGTGTGTTCATCATCATATTGTTTTGCAAGATCATATAGAGATGACATTGTATTTGCGGCAAAGCTACCGTTCATCATTGGTTACATGATATGCTAGATTATTGCACATCCTGGTACACTGCCAGAGGCATTCATATAGAGTGATATTATTGTTTTTCGAGTTGTAAGTAAATAAAAGTGTGATGATCATCATTATTAGAGCATTGTCCCAGTGAGGAAAGGATGATGGAGACTATGATTCCCCCACAAGTTGGGATGAGACTTCGGACGAAAAATGAAAAAATGGGGGAGGCCAAATGAGCCATCATAAAAATGAGAAAAGAAAAGAAAAAATGAGATAAAAAGAGAGAAGGGATTTTGCTACTATCATTTACCACACTTGTGCCTCAAAGTGGCACCATGTTCATATAGAGAGTCTCCAATTTTGTCATTTTCATATACTAGTGGGATTTTTTGGTTATAGAACTTGGCTTTTATATTACGATGACGGGATTCCTCAAATGCCCGAGGTCTTCATGAGCAAGCAAGTTGCATGCCCATCCACTTAGTTTCATTTGAGCTTTCATACACTTATAGCTCTAGTGCATCTGTTGCATGGCAATCCCAACTCCTCGCATCGATATCGATTGATGGGAATCTCCATAGCCCATTGAATTGCCTAGTTGATGTGAGACTGTCCCACTTTTTGACTCCTTTGATATCTACCAGCATATTCTATTCCACCCATATTCTATATCCATAACTCACGCTCATGTATTGCGTGAAGTTGAAAATGTTGAAGCGCTTTAGAAGTATGATCCAATTGCCTGGTTTGACACCGGTGTGCTCATGATTTATACTTATGCGGTGAAAGGAGGCCATACCATGCTTAATATGATAAAATGAGTAGGGGATAACATTCTTTAATGATCGTATATTTTGAAATAGTAATGATTATGCTTCTTATGTTCATGGATATTATTATGTTAATGTCAATTGATTCATCGTTTCTCAATATCTATATCTAAAATAGATTACATGTTGGGTAGCATGCCACATAAAAATTCTATTTTTATCATTTACCAACTCGAGGACGAGCAAGAATTAAGCTTGGGGATGTTGATACGTCTCTGACGTATCTATAATTTTTGATTGTTTCATGCTATTATATTATCAATCTTGGATACTTTATATGCAATTTTATGCTATTTCATATCATTTTTGGGACTAACCTATTAACTCAGTGCCCAGTGCCAGTTTCTGTTTTTTTTGCGTGTTTTTGGACTTTTCAGAAAATCAATATCAAACGAAGTCCAAATTGGATAAAAACTTACGGGAGTTATTTTTGGACCAGAAGAGACCCAGGAAGCTTCGGGGGGAGGCCAGAAGATACACAAGGTGGCCACAAGCCACTAGGGCGCGGTTAGGGGGGTAGGTCACGCCCCCATGACTCGTGGGCCCCTCGTGGCACCTCATGGCCTAATTCCACTTCTATATATTCCCAATTACCCCCAAAACATCACAAAGCCACCCGAAAAAGAATTCCGCTGTCGCAAGTCTCTGTTCTTCCGTAATCCCATCTGGAGGCCTTTTCCGGTACTCTGCCGGAGGGGGAATCCTTCACGGAGGCCGTCTTCATCAACCTTGCTGCCTCCATGATGATGTGTGAGTAGTTCACCAAAGACCTATAGGTCCATAGCTAGTAGTTAGATGGCTTCTTCTCTCTCTTTGATCTTCAGTACAAAGTTCTTCGCAATTCTCGCATTGATCTATCCGGTGTAATGTAGCGACCCGACCCGAAACAGTCAGTGTGTGCTCTCATAACATATTTGTAATGACCCGACCCGAAATGGTCAAGTCTCTATGTATCTGTACCATCCCAAGATGATGCTGGCACACACAGTACATCAATGTATATATCAAAGTTCAATCACACCTGCTTTATTACATCGAAATCTCATATAGAGTCTTTCTTACAAAATAAATTTGGCTGAAGGCCAACTAATGATATAAAACTACGGTGGAAGATGCAGAAGATAGCGAGTCCATCCAACTCCAAGGGCATATCACCGAGCGTAGAACGTGTCCTCACTCCTGGTCGGAATAATACTCTGCAACATGAGACATTGCAGCCGTGTAGGTCAGCATTTTGAATATGCCGGCAAGTTACAAGAGAGAACCGATAAAATAAACATTTATACTATATGCAAATATGGCTGGCGGGGCTCTAAATTTATAAGTTTTGCGAAAAGCAATTTTTTCTTACAACATGGAGGCGGATGCAAATATTACTACGAAGTTGGTTGTTAATTGATATGGTTCTGCCAACCAATTCTCATGTCCCAAAATTATTAATAAACCCACTCATTATTATTAATTGTGTTGAGACTGGATGATAGTATCATCTCCGGTGCTCATGATGTCCGTAACCGGGGACACGGCTAATCAATCAGATTGTACCTTTGCAGAGTCTTGTACACTTTACCCGCAAGATTCAATCCCTACCGTTATCTCCTCGCACTGCCTCGTGTTTGAGAATGGGACAATCGAAGCATGGTCTTCCAAAGCGATCATCCGACAGAAAGTCAGTGCTCATCCAATACTACCGTTCTTCTACATCTCGTAGCAATCTGACCAACCAGAGTCACGACTAAGGTCAACCAAGCCAGAGCCCATATTGACTTGCGTTTGCACACGTAAGGTTTCCGACATTGAAGTATCCATCCATCTCTTTGAGCCTGGGTGGCATTCCGTCGGGATGATCACATGTAGATACCAGGATTCCCGGGCATAACCATGATAGATTGCGTCCACTGGTGTAACGCTCAAGAGCGAGGGATAGAGATGGGCTCCCATTCTGGCCCAGATGAATAGTCGAGATTCCTAGGATTCCTACTTACTACAGAAGAATCATCTGGAACAATATAAATAACAAACAAAATCCAAAAAATCTAGATGTTCTATTAAAATCTTATTACTAACATAGGACACAGTAAACATTTTGTTCAGCCAAAACATAAAACAAAACACACGAAAACATTTTTATAAAATTTATTTTGGGCTCTATAAATGTTCCCTAATAAACTCATGGTTATAAATAATTCCCAAAATGTTGTATACTCCAAATAAATATTAAAAAAATACTCAAAAACAAAATTCAAATAATTCCCAAAATGTTGTATACTCCAAATAAATATTCTCAAAATCCAATGCAATATCCAATCTAAAATCTAAAGATGAAAATCTGGGAAAGTCATTTTATTCCCTCTCATTTCCATATTCAATTGAACTCAAAAACAAAATTCAAATCATACTCAAATTGAGCAAGGAGCAAACAACACAAGCAAAAACTAAAACAATTATATTAACATTCCAAATTTGAAAAGTTGGGATGTTACAATTCTACCACCCTTAAAATGAATCTCATCCTGGAGATTCAAAGAGGCTAGAAATAATTGGTTAGGTTTGGTATTCTCCTTGAATATTCATTGATCATCCAACGGTATCTGGTGCTACCACCCTTAGAATCAATGTCACGGGGTCTTTTAAGAATGTTACTCCTTCGATGACAACCTTCATGTATATGCACTACTTTTGAGACCTTGAATCCTTTATCAAAAGAGCGGTCTTCCAAATAATAAACCTCCATGGTTGATAGGTCTTGCGCCAATACTAAGAAAATATCGATATTCTCATGGTGGTTGTCAAGAATGATTCCTGCAGAAATGGGTCTTGGCATATTCTCACAGTACAACCTACTTTTGGCAAGGATTGCCTTCTACAAGGGTCATACGTCATACCAGTCTAAGGTTTAGGCTTAACATCGCCGTCTCTCTACTATAGGTAAGTCAATCAAGATTGACTATCCCACATAACAAGAGTGAATAATAAGAGTAAGTCGGCATGGTGATCAATCCATTCCGCACCCAAATCATTACCATGTATATAGTTAAGTAAATCCCGTATTCTATCACTCGGGCATCCTCACAAGCATTGCAGAAATCTTCTCTTGTTCACAAACTAGGTACGGATAATCCATTGGTTCTGCATGCCAAACAAGACAATCTATCGTTCCTTTCAACTCTCAGGTTTGCGTCAACTACTAAAAAAACTTCTACTGATGAACGATAGCTTCCTCTTGGTTTCTTCCTTCAGCAAGGTTGTGCTTGCTTCTTGGTGGATCGTGGTGCATGTGGTTAAGCTTGAATTTCATCACTTGGTTGCATCCATCTTCATAAATTTCTCAACATCTACCACCATCATAGTAACTCCTTCAGTGCAGGCCTTGGATTTTAAGGAAAGATAGAATGTAGAGACAAATAGATATACCCATACAAGCATCACTATAATTTTATAAATATTTTTTTGATGTGAAGCTGTTAGTAAAAACAACCATAATGCAGCTCACAAAAGCATCTAACAATATATAGAGGTCTTCAATCTTCAAAGTATTCAGTCTTGGTAGCTTTTGTCTTGCATCATCGAAGAAATCTTCATAACACCAAGTCTTCTCGTAGCTTGCTCTTCTTTAATCTTGAAGCATAATAAATAGATAGAGGTCTAAACTACGCAAATTTATTATACTCGTAAAAGAATTGCAAAGCACATTGCACAATATTTATCAATTAAAATATCAAAGTCACACCACACAAGCAAAACCTACAGGTAAGGTCATATCACAAGAGATATGATCTCATCATACTACGCGTCAATCGTTATCTAACTTAACATATAGTGGTGGTCTGAATCTAAGCTTCATCCTTGTTATCAAAACTAATCTCGAAGATCATCTAGTAGTCTTAAAACTAGTCCTTCTTGATCAACACAAGACACTCCTTCAAATTTTCATTATAGTAACTTCAGGAGACGATGAGTTGCTTCCAAAATGTGATGTCTTTAGAGGTATAAGTGAATGGCTTACTATAGGATGGTCATTTACCAGAAAACTAGAGAAGAAGCTTTAGAATATGAATAATAGATGAGAAAGATGAGTAGAGATAGTAAGTAGTCAAGAAAGTGATAAAATATTTTGTTCCTATGGCTTTTTCTACTCCATTCCTAGGGTTACGACCTACAGTCAACATGGGCTCTGAAACCATTTGTAACGACCCAGACCTGATAAGATTCGATGTCTCTGTGCTTACAGTGCTAGTCCCTGGATCATTAGCTAGCACACACAGTACATGATGTAATCTCAAGAATAAACCACATGTCATAATATTACATTGCAGATCCAGAATTACAATATTACATACCTGCATAGGTCAAAGCTAACATACAAATAAAATACAGCAGAAAAACAAATAAAATCTTCATGGAATCCATCAACACCACAGACAAATGTTGAGTATAGACATCGTAACCCTACATCATATCACTCACTCATCGTAGTAAATCTTGCAACATAAAATGTTGCAGCCACAAAGGGTCAATACTTTGAATGCATTGGCAAATCACACCAAAGTTGTTATAACAGACCTACCATATCTATATGCAAGGATATAACAAGAGGAAAGGCTTATGGTTTGTTTTGCGGAAAGCTGATTTTATCTTTCTTCTACCTACAAGTCAAGTATTTAATATTTATTACTTCTACTAGTTGACCTATGGTTAAATTGGACCGCCTCCAATTAACCCACCTGGTCGCCTATGAGAGCCCCTGTGGATCATAGGATTACCCAGTCGTTGCCATGAGAGCCCCTGGGGATCATGGTTAAGCCCACTTCATATTATTATTATTAGAGATGATAAGATCTTCTAGAGGTTTCAAGTCTAGTTGCTCAAAATTGTCCATTACCGGGGACACGACTAATCATGATCAGTTTTTACACTCTGTAGAGGTTTGCACACTTTACCCACTAGACTCAACCCAAGATTGAGACGTAGTCTTTCAGAAGCAGTCACCTTCACCCAACGGCAGCTGGTACACCTACTCATATGTACATCTGCTAGCTTTGCCCAGGTGAGGTTCCCACAACCTACTCAACTAAGCCAGAGCCCATATAGCTAGTGGTTGCGCACGAAAGCTACTTGGTATGAAACTTGTCCAACCTTTTTGAACCTGGGTGGCATTCCCCACCTTTCTTGAGTAATGTAGAGCCTCCCGGAGGGTACATACTTGCCGACTAGTGCCGACAAACCATTCCGCCCAGATGATATATTAAAAAACATTTATATTGCAGAGGCTCCCGGAGGATACAATAAAATGGGTGTTCTTACTTTAATCATTCCTTAATTTCTCTCACAACTTCCATGTGTCACACAATACCCAATCCACGTCTACCATAGCAGGGCTAAGCAATAATAACTATAATATAACGATACCCAAATGTGGCGACAAGGAATATCAGGATCAAACTAAGCATATGGATATCCTACCTGGGTTTAGCATAACACAACAATCCTACACATGCATAATATAATAATATGATATAGAACTACATGCGTAGAAAAAAATGGGATGAAGAATGATCAAAGGTGTAACTTGTCTTATACATTGTTGTTGAAGTCAATCGCACTCACAATCCTGGCAACGCTAATATTCACACTCTGGACAATCTACACACTCAAATAACATCAAAATAAAGCAAACAACAAACAGTCAAATAAAACACCATATAGGAGATGCATATCAGTATGTATTTATAATCCACAAGATAATAGGATCATAATGCAAAAAGAATCAATTGAATTGGATAAACGGTTTGAAAGATATGGCCTCCGGAAGTTGGAATTCAAATTTGAATAGTTCAAAAAGAAATTTTGATTTTACTGGATAGAGGGGATCATGATGAATAATTTGGCGTTGGTTTCATCAAATTTGGATAAACGGTTGAACATTTATGGGCGTTTGAAAATCAGAGACAAATCTGTTACTTAAAGAAAAAAACAGATTCCTGGTGATGTGGCGCTATATGATTGGCTGTAGACTGTTCACTGTGGGACTAAACGAGCGAACGTCCGATATATAACAGATAATGGTTCGGGTATATAAAAAAATTGACGATCTAATCTAGGTCCCTAGAATATGATTGGACGGCTGGGGATGCTCACCGGAGAATAGGGCAAGGTGGCTGTTGGAGTTGAAGAAGAACGGCCACTGGCGGCACGGAATCGACGGTTCCGACGGCTGAAGGGATCTCTGAAGCTCTGGGAAGATTGGACAAGGTGCGGAGGGAATCGTTTAACTCGATCGCATCCTCGGGGAGGGACGAGTCTTCCTCTATCATCGGCTACGTTCGGCTGGAGCACGATGGGCGGCGGTGATCTTCAGAATGTGGTCGCGGGCGTCATACTGGTGCTCTCCTGCATGTAATATAAGGTGGGGGGACATAGAGGAGCTCAAGGTGAAGAGGACAATGGGGAAAGGAGATGTTGGGAACCTCCAGAGGCGATGGATTCGACCGGCGGAAGCTTTTGGCGGTGGCGGACTCCGGCAAGATCAGACCGGCTCATACGGGAGAGATAGGGCACGAGAGTAGGCTATTTTGCAAAAAAACGGTCGAGGGGGACAATCGAATATTTATAATGAGTAGGAAGTGCAGGAGGAGCAAAGGATCGATCAAATTGAACTAAGGAATCAAATCGAACTCGGGCACTGCAGTGCGTGGGCAGGAGAACGGCTGGAGCTGGGAGATGACTTGCGGGACCCTGCCGTCAGTGGCTGGGAGGAGGACAGCGGAAAAAAAACCGGCGGGGTGGGTTGTGCTTTGGCTGGGTCGAACTGCTGGGCCTTGCGACCACTGTTGTAGCGCGCGAGAGCGAGGGATAGAGATGGGCTCCCATTCTGGCTCAGATGAATAGTCGAGATTCCTATGATTCCTACTTACTACAAAAGAATCAACTGGAACAATATAAATAGCAAACAAAATCCAAAAAATCGCTAGATGTTATACTAAAACCTTATTACTAACATAGGACACAATAAACATTTTGTTCAGCCCAAACATAAAACAAAACACACAAAAACATTTTTTATAAAATTTATTTTGGGCTCTATAAATGTTCCGTCATGGTTATAAATAATTCCCAAAATGTTTTATACTCCAAATAAATAGTTAAAAAATACAAACCATTTCAAATATATTATTTTGAAGAAGTCATATTATCTTCTCTCATAGTTGATTTTGAATACTTTAAATATTCTCAAAATCCAATGCAAGATCCAATCTAAAATCCAAAGATGAAAATTTGGGAAAGTCATTTTATTCCCTCTCATTTGCATATTCAATTGAACTCAAAAACAAAATTCAAATCATACTCAAATTGAGCAAGGAGCAAACAACACAAGCAAAAAATTAAATCAATTATATTAACATTCCGAATTTGAAAATTTGGGATGATACGCTGCTGCGTGGTGCTGATGCCTAGAGAGGAATATACTGCCCAGAAACAAACGATGTGAACTTCCGATTGTTTTCATGGAAAAAAAATCTTGTGTAGAACTGATAATCAACCTGCATTCATAAACATGTTCGAAAAAAAAGTTTGAGGCATGCCATTACATGTGTCGGTTACTCGAGACATATGCCGCAACACTGAAATACAATAAGATATCCTTCCACAAATGCGTTATATCAGTACCTTCAAACAAAGTCATCTAACTTTTAGAGCCGCACATATCTCTAATTCAGATTAGAGATTTTAAGTCCCCTACATTCATTAGACAACAGAATGTGTCCCAGGTCACTAAGCAATGGCCTCGGTTGGTCGCATCCGTTCCCTTCTATAGCAAGCTTCACACACACACACGCACACGCACACGCACACGCACACGCACACGCACACAGAGAGCAAGACAAGCCATGCCATCATGTATATACCTACCTACTCCATGTATGGATACATGCATGATAATTTTTTTCAAAAATAGTACTTATTTTTGAACAAATTCGAAAAATAAGATCAAAACATCAGAAATTGCAAAACTAGCACACCGTCGTCCTACGGTTGGACGAAACTGACGTTTCGGTCAACCACTGACCGAAACATGACGTGTCGTCCTCTGGTTGGACGAAACAACTGTTTCGTTCTACGGTTGGACGAAATATCAGTTTCGTTCAAACAGAAGCCGAATCATCCATGCATTCGGTACCGAAGCCAGTTTCGTTTTTCTGCAGAACGAAAACTCTATTTTTTGGTATTTCCTTCGCCGAAGAGTGCATTTTCCCGCCAGTTTCGTTCCCGCCCTTCTTTCCCGCCAGTTCTGTTCCCGCCCTTCTTTCCCGCCAGTTTCGTTCCCGCCCTTCTTTCCCGCCATTCTCTCCCGCCATCTTCTCTTCTCACCCTATAAAACCCCCTCCGCAGCAAGGTGGGTGAGCAGGCAGGTGTAGTGATTTTTTTGGTCACCATTTCTTTGCAGGTAATGGCTTGCCCCTTTTGCCGAGCTCCAGGTGGCCCTTGTTCTTCCTTTGATTCTTCTGCGTCTGTCTTCACTGTGGTGCTGGATCGTCACTGTTCAAGGCGTGTTGTAAGATTCTATATCTTGTTTATCTGATTGTGGCATATGGTTGATGTTGTTTAGGTTGGAATGTATTCTAATGCCTTTGTTTATATGATTATGATGTTTGCTTCCATTCTTTTTGTAGTATGTTCCGTGCAGTGTTAGATCACATCTTGCTCGGTACATTGAGGAGTGCAGAGCCTTAGCTATTCGGAGGGGTGACACAGATATTGATCTTGCTCTTCACAACAGTGAGGGTAACTTATATGGTGTTCTGTTTACACATGGTCGGGTGAGCAGTAAATTCCATGGTCCTTCCTGGGAGGAACTTGTGAATGATTATGGTCTCCGTCATCGTGACCTGATGACTGTTAGGCTTGAGAACTATGGAACTATGATTGGTGTTGATTTTCATCGGGATGGTGTTATGTTGTTCCCTTTACCCTGTGTTGGTAAGATTTTTTTTGAGTGATTTAAAGTTTTGTTTCAGCTTATACGTTTTGCTGTTCTGCTCAATTTGTGAAATTATTTTTTTGTAGCTCTTGAGGATCTGAGTGAAACTCAGAGGGAACTTGTTGACAGTTGTTTTTATAGTCGTGGTGTCTTCGGTCTGAATTATCACCAAATGTATGTCATGTCGCGACAGCTCTTTGATGACAACTACATATTGTGTACTCCTTTTGTTCATAGGATTGATTCCATGAATGTTAATGGTCAACATATGGTGAGCTTTGTTTTTGGCTACTGTATATTTTTTTGTTCTTTGCTCTAGTATACTGTTTTAAATTTGTAAGCTCAACATCATATAACTTGATGTTTTTGGTCAGGTTATTCCGAGCATGGTTGTGAGGAGTTTGAAGGATTTTGTGTCAATTCCTAGGACTGGTTCTTTAACTCTTGAAATTACTTTGGATTCTGAAGATGATGATATATCTGTGAGCATTCCTTGTTCCTACTTTATTGGCTTGGGTAATAGAATGGTGCTCAAGAAGGAAGGTTTCGCTAATTTTCTTCGGGCATCGTCTATTGAAGTAAACAATTTGGTGCTCATAACCTTCAAAGAGCGTGATCAGGAGCTAGTTGTTGTTTTCAGCCATCTGCCACAGTGATCGTACTATCTCGCCCTACTATCCCCCCATTTTCTTTTCCCGCCCTACTATCCCGCCATTTTCTTTCCCGCCATAATCTCCCGCCACTTTCTTTCCCGCCATTCTCTCCCGCCATTTTCTTTCCTGCCTTTCTCTCCCGCCATTTTCTTTCCCGCCTTTCTCTCCCGCCATCTTCTCTTGTGAACCTATATAACCACATCCGCAGTAAGGTGGGTGAGCAGGCCCTTCTGTCCCTCCTTTCTCTCACGCCTTTCGCTCCCGCCATCCTTTCGTGGAGATGTCAGATCCTCATTATACTTTTGATCGTAGTTTTCACTCTGGTATGTCCGATCGTCTTCTCCGTCTAACCGCCAATTTCAAGATGGATGATAGAGTAGTTCCATGGGAGGAACTCATCAGTAGTGACACCATAATGAATGAGTTGGCTCACTCATTAGCTAGGAGTGGGTGGCCTCCCAGGACATTTGAGGAGATACGGAAAGAACTTCTTAGGTTGAATGGCAGATGGCAGAAGGTCAAACTGCATAAGAGTGAATCTTACATCAGGCTTGCGAGGAATAATTCAGATTTATGGTCAGCAGACAGTGAGGACGAAGACGACCTCTTCATGCCGAGCACCAAGGTCAAGACTACCGCATTGTCGAAGGGCAAGAGCTCTACATCGACGAAGGGCAAGAGATCTGCATCGACGGAGGACGAAGAGGACGTCTTCATGCCAAGCACCAAGGTCAAGACTACCGCATCGTCGAAGGCCAAGAGTTCTACTTCGACAAAGGGCAAGAGATCTGCATCGACGGAGGAGGAGGATGATGCATTCATGTAGTACTATTTTATGTAGTACTGTTTTATGTAGTACTGTTTAATTTCAGTTGTAGTGTTTAATTCAGTTGTACTGTTTATTTCAGTTGTAATGTTTAATTCAGTTGTACTGTTTAATTCAGTGGTAATGTTTAATTTCAGTTGGATGCATTTAGTTCGTAGTACAAGTGTTATCTCTGTAAACCAATTGACCACTGAAATAAAACATGAATATGTCTCATACATAAGTAGATAGTAATTTGTCCCATACATAGAATAGACATATGTGAAGTACAACATGGTGTAGTGTTGGTGTAATTTTTTGTACTGAAGTTTTTTTGCCACCGACGGCTTCTCCCTCGGCCAGCTCGCTTTTCCCTTGCTTTTTCCCATGCGCAGACGCTGATTCCGATGCCCACACTGCAGCAAAATGCGCTGATTTCCATGGCAGACTAAAATGAAGTAGACAAGTGTCTTGAAAACAAATCAGTCTCTTACATAGATAATGACTCATACATAGATAGTAACACATACATGAAGGATGTCTGATGCATAGATAAAAGTCTGAAACAAACATAGATAGAAATATGTCTTATGCATAGATAATAGTATCACTCGGCTCTATGAGGACGCGTACGCTGTCTCCGCGGCCGAGGACCGGAAAGCGTGAGTGGGTTCTTCGGACGCACGTTACGTAAACCTCGGCCGTACAACGGCTCGTCAACCTCTGGTTGTGTCTCCTGCGTGAGAGGTGGTGGCGGAGTCGTCTGATAGGCTTGCGGGTCTCCCAAGACATCTGAATGGACATCTGATGAGCAGTCAGAAAACGCGGAAGTGTGTCCCCCAGGCGAAGCCATCTACTGTCTCTCAGTAGTGTCTGTGGTATGAACGACGTCATAGTGAGTTGCATATTTATAATCAATTACTAACAAGAATGATGAATTATTACCTTGCCACATATGTTGCGACTGCCACTGCTGTTGATGAAGCCAATCATCTTCCTGTTGCGGCACCTGTTGCTGCTGCCATGATGAACTTCCTGGCTGGAAAGCAGGTGGTGCCCTGGGAGGAATCTGAGGCGAAACATGTGTTCGCGGACCCTGATTGTGCGAAGAGTGCCGAGGGGCCGATACCTGTGGGCGCGAATCCTGACGGCGCAAAGAGTGACGAGGGGGCAAAACATGTGGCCGCGGATCGTGAATGTCCAATGAGTGACGCGGGGGCCGTTGTGCTGCTCGACGAGGCACAACGTCAGACGAGCGCGTACAAGAAATAGCCTGCTTGATACCTCGTAGATTCTCTTGAAGACGCCTCAACCAGGAGACGTGCTCCTCCTGGGGGAGAAGAGGCCCAGTCTCAACCCGGTGAATAAAAGCAGCAACATCCTCCTGAGCCTGTTCAGTCAACTCACCCTGAAAAGAATAAACACAAAGTTATATACGTATTCAAGATTTGATACGTGCATGCAATTGAGGGACATGATACTTACAGCATGGTGTCTAATCCCCACCATTGACTGAATTGGGTACATCTCCGATGTGCCAGGGGGCTGTATCTGGCTAGGAATTGCCATCGGTACCAAGTATAAACGAGTCGACCTTCTGTACATCTGGAGATATGCGGCGAAATCCAGGGGCTGAAATGGGCCATTCTCAACCCAGACTTGTGCCTCCGCCGCGTGCCACGAGTCAACGTACGGTCGAAGGGTCCGCATCAAGGCACTAAGAGCTTTTTCTCCTCCTTTGCGGCTTAAACTAAGATTGAGATATGTGTTGGACAATCAACAAACAAAGAAATATGGACACATGCGTTAGATAAGTTAGGAATGAACTTACTTGTGGACATGCGACTCGAGGGGACGATCCGGGCGAACTGGGTTAGCCAATTGGCGCCTACCAAACTGTCTCATAACCCTCTGTTGAGACATCTCCTCCACGAAGATGTCAAATATAATGTTTACCTTGGTCATCCAATATATGTGATCTCTGGTGCACAAGTAAGAAATCCCGCGGGGGTATCTGCGAGCCATCTCCTCCGCCGTGTAAGGCTGCCAAATGACCTGATCCTCGTGCAAAGTATCAAACTGTGCCGTGAAGGACGGGTAACAACGACTCACTTGTTGATGTGCATAATTTCTCTACAGATTAAAAATATAGTTGTGAGCAACAGGTTTGTCAACATAGAATAAAAAGTACCGGTCATAATGAAAAACATACCGCTCTACGTGTCCACACGGTACCAAAAGTAGGCAAGTCGATGGGATTTGCATCCATCTGTCTAACATCATATGGATCCTGAACATAGATGTTAGGTCGTCCGATAGGGAACCTCTCGTACGACCATAATTGCAACAACAGTGGGCATCATAGCAATCCTGATTTTGGAGCGCGTAGTAAGCAAGCCTTGCACATACCTCTATATGTAGCTGCTAAGACGGCAGAACCAAAACTCCTCGGCATGATGTCACGAGCTTCGCGTGCGTCCGCGATCTCTCTTGCAATACTGATGTACCGGGCATCAACAGTGTTGACGTGGTTATCCGTGAACATCACTTTGCCAAACAGCCACAAGATATATGCCTCTAGGCATCGATCAATCTGTGGCCTCGACAAGTCTATGCCTAGATATCCTAGAAGGCCAATCTGCATGAAACAAAGAACATGGGAAGCTAAATAATGAGAAGATGTATGTCTAAACAGATAAGAATATAAAACTATTGATTTACCTGAAACTGGCTCAACCATATAAACCGAGGTCCATGTGGATCAGGCCGTAAGTTCACCATCCCATCGGCTGCCCGAAGACCTGCGAAACGTGCCTGTATGTCCTCCCGCCAATTATCTGGTACCTCCAACGGGCCTATGGGATTGCCCGCCAAAGGTAGTCCCAACAAGTAGGACACATCGGTCCACTAAGCATGTGAGCAGTGACCTGTTGTAACCGAAACGTCTGTGCTTCTCTGTGTACTCATCGATGTCCTCAGTGCCCTCCTCAGATGCTGGGATGTGAACCCACTCCTCTTTAGTGGCCTCAATCATACGTGCCAAAGGTAAAAGTCCTGCCCAAGCTAGCCTGCAAAATAGGAATGCAAAATTCAATTAGTGTGTGCATATTTTCAAGTACTACTGGAACAAGAATGACACATACCTATCAGTCCAATCAGGGTGTATCATCCAGTCAGACTTTGGAGTGCGAGTGACCAACACAGGGAGCTCATGGCCAGCCTCCATATGTCTAGCCCGATGTTTTACATCAATCGTAGGATTGATCAAAGGATACGGAGCCATTTCTGCACAAAGTAAAACATAGTCCGCACATATTACAAAGTTAAACATAGTCCGCACATATTACAAAGTAAAACATAGTCCGCACATATTACAAAGTTAAACATAGTCCGCACATACTACAAAGTAAAACATAGTCCGCACATATTACAAAGTAAAACATATTCCGCACATATTACAAAGTAAAACATAGTCTCTCTCCCTCACCCTCTCCGTCCACGTCGTCCTCGACTGCCTCGGCCACGTCCACGCCTTCCTACTGACGTTGCAGCCACTGGCATTGTAGCCGTCGATGTGGACGCACTAGCAGTATCACCACCAACGGTACGAGTGGGACAATATTTCATCCTGTGGCCATATCCAGCGCATAGCAAGCATTGTCTAGTACACCGACCAGCTTCCGATTCGTCCATATCATTACGGATGCGACATACCTTCCTTCTACCTCTACTTGTCCGCATCATATCTGGGTCTGGGATGTATTGCCTGTCATCCGGGACCGTGTTGAAGTTACCCATAACTCTAAATCCAACCATCTCACCGGTCCAAGCATTCTGCACCGACTCTTTTAGATAATATTGAGACAAGAAAGAGATCGCGTCCATTTTTAACTGTCCACATGCAGCCAACACATGTGAGCAAGGCAAGTGGAGCAGCTTCGGTTTGTTGCATGTGCACTCACATGTTGGCCTGACTCCACTTCCAATTTTCACCTCGTGTGTCTTCAACTCATTTGCAGAACCGAATCTATCGGTAGGTAGGCGCACCTCATACCTCCTTTCTTGATTACCAATGGCTGTGACAGTGTGCAACTTTGCTTTTTTGAGCTTCTTCGCCATGTACCGCATAATCTTTTCACAGTAAGGTGTTTCGGGGTTCTTCTTAATATGCTTCTCAGATTTCAAGCGCCTATCTCTGAAATACCTCACCGTGCCATGAAAAACACCCTCGACAATTGCTGTTAGTGGCATACCCCTATTCCCTCTGAGGACAAAGTTATAAACCTCAGCAAGGTTGGTTGTCATGGTGCCATACCTCGCTCCATGGGTGTCATGAAGCAAAGACCACTTCACGGGAGGCTCTTTCTCTATCCACTGTGAAAAATTCTTTATTGCCATCCCCTTCTTTCTCTTCGTACCGGGCGGGTCAAATGCTGGCAAGTCACAAAGCTCAATTGGCTCTAGCTCTGTGTTAGTTGGTTGCTTAGCATGTGCAGCTCTCCTTGCCTTAACCTGTGCCTTCGTGAACTCATTGAGCTTCTTCCACAAAAAATCATACTTTTTTTGTTGGTTTTGTGCGCACAGCTTTTTGAACATATTCATGAGGCGCTTATTCTTGAACTGGGAGTAAAAATTAGCCCCAAGATGGCGCATGCACCATCGGCTCTGCATGTCCTGCCATGGTGCTGGTTCGTTCCAACCTGGCGTCTGCAGTGCCCGAATGGCAGCCAGTATACCCGGATGTCTGTCATGAAGGATGCACACATTTGGCCGGTCCTTCACAATTACAATTTTCAGCTGCCTGAAGAACCATAGCCAACTCTCCAAGTTCTCACCCTCCACGAAGGCCATAGCAAGTGGGAGGATCTGATTGTTGCCGTCCACGCCTATAGCGGTCAGGATCTGACCCCTGTACTTACCAGTGAGAAACGTACCATCCACACACAACACAGGCAGGCAATGACTGAAAGCTTCGATGCATATAGCGAAAGAGAAGAACACTCGATGCAGCACCTTATGATCTGGGAATTCGGGCAGCGTCAAGTGCTGGATGTCGACATGTGTGCCAGGATTCCTCGCCTGCAATGTGTGCAGGAGACGGACAACATTATCATACGAGTCGATGAAGGTCCCAAACCTCTTCTCCATCGCTCTCTGCTTGGCCCTCCAAGCCTTCCCATACGGAATTACGTAACTATATCTGCTCTTAATTGCATTCTAAATGTGTTTCGCTTCAATGTCTTTCTTGCTCACTATCTCACTGAACATGACTTCCGCAATGAGACTTGAAGTAAGGTTTGGATGATCCACCAGCGGATATTTCATCACACAATTGTGGGGCACAACCTTCGTCACAACCCAAGTCACGTCATACTTTGGAACGTGGGCGTGC
This sequence comes from Elymus sibiricus, assembly GCA_039707655.1. Lineage (NCBI taxonomy): Eukaryota > Viridiplantae > Streptophyta > Magnoliopsida > Poales > Poaceae > Elymus > Elymus sibiricus. The sequence goes on along the minus strand of CM077675.1, from coordinate 369,889,219 downwards.
ACCTTCGTAAAAATTCATACCCATCAACCACTAAGTACCACGTAATTTTTTTTTACAATAACCGGAATGTCTGCCACATATACATGACTACCACCAAGCAAACAACCGATCAAACAAACTAAAATTTCAGACATGTCTCCCGCAATTAAAATTCATATTACCGTCTAAGTAAATAATTTTAGTACACTAACATGTTTCCCGCAATTAAAATTTCAGACATGTCTCCCACAATTAAAATTCATATTACCGTCTATGTAAATTCATATTACCGCAATTAAAATTTCAGACATATACATGACTACCACTAGGTACCACATAATTTTTTTTACACTAACAGAAATGTCTACCACATATACATAACTACCACTAAGTAAATAACCGATCTAATGAACTAAACAATTATCATTTATATTATGAACTAAACAATTTTTTTTGCACTAACAAAAAAGTGAAGCTCATTATACCTAAAATAAAAATGCACTAAACATAAATGTGAGATTATACCTTTGACGCGTGCTTCTCCGGCGAGCTCCTGTCCTCCGCGCTAATCCGAGCATCGAGCTGCCCACGGCCAACCCGCACGAGCTTGGCCACCGCAGACGGCTGCCCCTGCCAAGCTCCTCCAATGGACGCCCTGCCTCACCCCCGCCCCTGCCAAGCTCCACCACAGCCGGGACCAAGCTCCAATGGCTGCCTCCACGCCGGCCTCCCTCCTCTACCCTCTCCCCCACACGCGGCTGCCGGCTTCCCTTCTCTACCCCATTGACGGATCAGGTTACTAGTAGCTGGTTTCTAGCTTCATCAACTCGATTTAATGGCTAAATGGCCTGGAATCGGAAGAAATATGGGAAGAAAACGAAGAACAGAGAGAGAGAGCCGAGAGAAATGGAGGCAGGAGGAAGAAGAGGGCGGCCGGCCTTATCCCGAGCCGTTTCGTCCGCTGGTAGGACGATTCGTCCATCGGCAGGACGATTCGTCCACTGGTTGGACGAAACATGCGTGGGCTGTCAGTGGCGGACGAAACTGGGCCGTTTCGTGGCCCAGTTAACCGAAACCAGCCTTTCGTCCTAGCGTTGGACGAATCATTCCTGTTTCGTCCAATTGTAGAACGACACATAGACTTCGTCCAACTGTAGGACGACGGTGTGCTAGTTTTGCAATTTCTGATGTTTTGATCTTATTTTCCGAATTTGTTCAAAAAAGAGTACTATTTCTGAAAAAATTTCATAATCTCACGTACGGTGGGTTGAGCGGGACCCCTCGCTAGTTGGAGGACCCCACCCGTCGCAGATCGAGAGGACGCCATTGGATAACGACTCAGTTTTAATTGCCACGTCGGACGGAAAGCATTATCACCGTTCAATTAGCTCGATCGTTCGGGGCCCCCCTCCCGCGCGCATGAGAGCGAGCCGCCCGCAGCTGCTCTGGCGCTGACTGGATGGATTTTTTTTGGAAATAGTACATATTTTTGAACAAATTCGGAAAATATGATCAAAACATCAGAAATTGCAAAACTAGCACACCGTCGTCCTACGGTTGGACGAAACTGACGTTTCGGTCAACCACTGACCGAAACATGACGTGTCGTCCTCTGGTTGGACGAAACAACTGTTTCGTTCTACGGTTGGACGAAATATCAGTTTCATTCAAACAGAAACCGAATCATCCATGCATTCGGTACCGAAGCCAGTTTCGTTTTTCTGCAGAACGAAAACTCTATTTTTTTGGTATTTCCTTCGCCGAAGAGTGCATTTTCCTGCCAGTTTCGTTCGGCCCTTCTCTCCCGCCCTTCTTTCCCGCTAGTTTCGTTCCCGCCCTTCTCTCCCACCCTTCTTTCCCGCCAGTTTCGTTCCCGCCCTTCTCTCCCGCCCTTCTTTCCCGCCAGTTTCGTTCCCGCCCTTCTTTCCTGCCAGTTTCGTTCCCGCCCTTCTTTCCCGCCATTCTCTCCCGCCATCTTCTCTTCTGACCCTATAAAACCCCCTCCGCAGCAAGGTGGGTGAGCAGGCAAGTGTAGTGTTTTTTTGGTCACCGTTTCTTTGCAGGTAACGGCTTGCCCCTTTTGCCGAGCTCCAGGTGGCCCTTGTTCTTCCTTTGATTCTTGTGCGTCTGTCTTCACTATGGTGCTGGATCGTCGCTGTTCAAGGCGTGTTGTAAGATTCTATATCTTGTTTATCTGATTGTGGCATATGGTTGATGTTGTTTAGGTTGGAATGTATTCTAATGCCTTTGTTTATATGATTATGATGTTTGCTTCCATTCTTTTTGTAGTATGTTCCGTGCAGTGTTAGATCACATCTTGCTCGGTACATTGAGGAGTGCAGAGCTTTAGCTATTCGGAGGGGTGACACAGATATTGATCTTGCTCTTCACAACAGTGAGGGTAACTTATACCATGTTCTGTTTACACATGGTCGGGTGAGCAGTAAATTCCATGGTCCTTCCTGGGAGGAACTTGTGAATGATTATGGTCTCCGTCATCGTGACATGATGACTGTTAGGCTTGAGCACTATGGAACATGGTGTAGTGTTGATTTTCATCGGGATAGTGTTATGTTGTTCCCTTTACCCTGTGTTGGTAATATTTTTTTTTGAGTGATTTAAAGTTTTGTTTCAGCTTATACGTTTTGCTGTTCTGCTCTATTTGTGAAATTATTTTTTTGTAGCTCTTGATGATCTGAGTGAAACTCAGAGGGAACTTGTTGACAGTTGTTTTTATAGTCATGGTATCTTAAGTCTGAATTATCACCAAATGTATGTCATGTCGCGACAGCTCTTTGATGACAACTACATATTGTGTACTCCTTTTGTTCATAGGATTGATTCCATGAATGTCAATGGTCAACATATGGTGAGCTTTGTTTTTGGCTACTGTATATTTTTTTGTTCTTTGCTCTAGGATACTGTTTTAAATTTGTAAGCTCAACATCATATAACTTGATGTTTTTTGTCAGGTTATTCCGACCATGGTTGTGACGAGTTTGACGGAATTTGTGTCAATTCCTAGGACCGGTTCTTTAACTCTTGAAATTACTTTGGATTCTGAAGATGATGATATATCTGTGAGCATTCCTTGTTCCTACTTTATTGGCTTGGATGATAGAATGGTGTTCAAGAAGGAAGGCTTCGGTAATTTTCTTCGGGCATCGTCTATTGAAGTCAACAATTTGGTGCTCATAACCTTCAAAGAGCGTGATCAAGAGCTAGTTGTTGTTTTCAGTCATCTGCCACAGTGATCGTACTATCTCGCCCTACTATCCCCCCCATTTTATTTTCCCGCCCTACTATCCCGCCATTTTCTTTCCCGCCATACTCTCCCGCCACTTTTTCTCCCGACATTCTCTCCCGCCATTATCTCCCGCCATTTTCTTTCCCGCCTTTCTTTCCCGCCTTTCTCTCCCGCCATCTTCTCTTGTGAACCTATATAACCACATCCGCAGTAAGGTGGGTGAGCAGGCCCTTCTGTCCCCCTTTCTCTCACACCTTTCGCTCCCGCCATCCTTTCGTGGAGATGTCTCATCCTCATTATCCTTTTGATCGTAGTTTTCACTCTGGTATGTCCGATCGTCTTCTCAAACTAGCCGCCAATTTCAAGATGGATGATAGAGTAGTTCCATGGGAGGAACTCATCAGTAGTGACACCATAATGAATGAGTTGGCTCACTCATTAGCTAGGAGTGGGTGGCCTCCCAGGACATTTGAGGAGATACGAAAAGAACTTCTCAGGTTGCATGGCAGATGGCAGAAGGTCAAACTGCATAAGAGTGAATCTTACATCAGGCTTGGGAGGAATAATTCAGATTTATGGTCAGCAGACAGTGAGGACGAAGACGACCTCTTCATGCCGAGCACCAAGGTCAAGACTACCGCATCGTCGAAGGCCAAGAGTTCTACTTCGACAAAGGGCAAGAGATCTGCATCGACGGAGGAGGAGGATGATGCATTCATGTAGTACTGTTTTATGTAGTATTGTTTAATTTCTGTTGTAGTGTTTAATTCAGCTGTACTGTTTAATTCAGTTGTAATGTTTAATTCAGTTGTACTGTTTAATTCAGTGGTAATGTTTAATTTCAGTTGGATGCATTTAGTTCGCAGTACAAGTATTATCTCTCTAAACCAATTGACCAACTTTGTACTGAAGTTTTTTTGCCACCGACGGCTTCTCCCTCGGCCAGCTCGCTTTTCCCTTGCTTTTTCCCATGCACAGACGCTGATTCCGATGCCCACACTGTAGCAAAGTGCGCTGATTTCCACGGCAGACTGTAGTGATTGGCAGAATCAGCGTCTGATTGGCAGACTGTAGTGATTGGCAGACTGTAGTGATTGGCAGACAGACGCTGATTCCTGCTGTCTGCTTTGTCTGATTCCTGCTGTCTGCGGTGCTGTGATGTTGCTACGATAGACGCGCATGTTTTATTTTCTTCTACCGACAACACAGTGCTCCTCATCTTTATATACTTGATGCCCATGCCTGCTCTCTCACGCTCTTCTCTTTGCTTCTGCCCACACTGCTTGCTCTTTCTCACTCTCTTCTCCATCGTCCAGCCGCACTTCAAAACACCAACGCGCTAGTCATTATGAGTTTGCCTTGCTCGGATCAAAGCATTAGGCCTACGAAAATGAAGAGTGCGACTTTGCCTCAGGGGGTGGAAGTACTTCGTTGTTGGTGTGGCGATCTCTGCAAGGTGAAGGAGGTGACGGATTTTTCAGATTGGTTGGGCATGAAGTTTTTCATGTGCGCCAATTATGAGGAAGATCCTCCCGTTGCTACTTCACCGTACATCAGGCCTCCGGTATGTTTCAGTCACGAAGAATAAACACGTTGTTGATATTATTGTTGATTTGATATTTCTATTTCTATTTTTGTTGTAGTCTCCTCCGCCTCTGTGCATGTACTATCGTTGGATTGACACGAAAAAACTGGACTGGGCGGTGACCGAGATTCGTGAAAGAGGTCGTCGTGCATGGGCAAGTTTGGACGCGGAAGAGCGCCGCACGAAGGCGGCAGCAGAGGAGAAAGCAGAGCAGGAGAGAGAGTGGCAAGAGTACTGTGTGAAGCAGAGGGCTTTTCTTGATGAGATGAAGAAGAAAAACCGAGAAGAGGGACTACGACTGGCGGAGGTTTACCGACAGCGACAGGAGGCCCGTGAGGCTGAGAGGCAGATAAAGAAAGAAAGGGCTCGTGCAGCCAAGGCAGCAGAAGAAGCTGGTGATGGAAAAGGAAAATAACCCCGTTGAACTCAGTAGATCTGCATCGACGGAGGACGAAGAGGACGTCTTCATGCCGAGCACCAAGGTCAAGACTACCGCATCTTCGACAATGTAGTACTGTTTTATGTAGTACTGTTTAATTTCAATTGTAGTGTTTATTTCAGTTGTAATGTTTAATTCAGTTGTAATGTTTAATTCAGTTGTAATGTTTAATTCAGTGGTAATGTTTAATTTTAGTTGGATGCATTTAGTTCGCAGTACAAGTGTTATCTCTCTAAACCAATTGACCACTGAAATAAAACATGAATATGTCTCATACATAAGTAGATAGTAATTTGTCCCATACATAACTAGATAGTAATTTGTCCCATACATAAAATAAACATTAATATGTCTTGAAAACAAATCAGTCTCTTACATAGATAGTGACTCATACATAGATAGTAACACATACATGAAGGATGGCTGATGCATAGATAAAAGTCTGAAACAAACATAGATAGAAATATGTCTTATGCATAGATAATAGTATCACTCGGCTCTATGAGGACGCGTACGCTGTCTCCGCGGTCGAGGACCGGAAAGCGTGAGTGGGTTCTTCGGACGCACGTTACGTAAACCTCGGCCGTACAACGGCTCGTCAACCTCTGGTTGTGTCTCCTGCGTGAGAGGTGGTGGCGGAGTCGTCTGATAGGCTTGCGGGTCTCCTAAGACATCTGAATGGACATCTCATGAGCGGTCAGAAAACGTGGAAGTGTGTCCCCCAGGCGAAGCCATGTACTGTCCCTCAGTAGTGTCTGTGGTATGAACGATGTCATAGTGAGTTGCATATTTATAATCAATTACTAACAAGAATGATGAATTATTACCTTGCCACATATGTTGCGACTGCCACTGCAGTTGATGAAGCAAATCATCTTCCTGTTGCGGCACCTGTTGCTGCTGCCATGATGAACTTCATGGCTGGAAAGGAGGTGGTGCCCTGGGAGGAATCTGAGGCGAAACATGTGTTCGCGGACCCTGATGGTGCGAAGAGTGCCGAGGGGCCGATACCTGTGGGCGCGAATCCTGACGGCGCAAAGAGTGACGAGGGGGCAAAACATGTGGCCGCGGATCGTGAATGTCCAATGAGTGACGCGGGGGCCGTTGTGCTGCTCGACGAGGCACAACGTCAGACGAGCGCGTACAAGAAATAGCATGCTTGATACCTCGTAGATTCTCTTGAAGACGCCTCAACCAGGAGACGTGCTCCTCCTGGGGGAGAAGAGGCCCAGTCTCAACCCGGTGAATAAAAACAGCAACATCCTCCTGAGCCTGTTCAGTCAACTCACCCTGAAAAGAATAAACACAAAGTTATATACGTATTCAAGATTTGATACGTGCACGCAATTGAGGGACATGATACTTACAACATGGTGTCTGATCCCCACCATTGACTGAATTGGGTACATCTCCGATGTGCCAGGGGGCTGCATCTGGCCAGGAATTGCCATCGGTACCAAGTATAAACGAGTCGACCTTCTGTACATCTGGAGATATGCGGCGAAATCCAGGGGCTGAAATGGGCCATTCTCAACCCAGACTTGTGCCTCCGCCGCGTGCCACGAGTCAACGTACGGTTGAAGGGTCCGCATCAAGGCACTAAGAGCTTTTTCTCCTCCTTTGCGGCTTAAACTAAGATTGAGATATGTGTTGGACAATCAACAAACAAAGAAATATGGACACATGCGTTAGATAAGTTAGGAATGAACTTACTTGTGGACATGCTCCTCGAGGGGACGATCCGGGCGAACTGGGTTAGCCAATTGGCGCCTACCAAACTGTCTCATAACCCTCTGTTGAGACATCTCCTCCACGAAGATGTCAAATATAATGTTTACCTTGGTCATCTAATATATGTGATCTCTGGTGCACAAGTAAGAAATCCCGCGGGGGTATCTGCGAGCCATCTCCTCCGCCGTGTAAGGCTGCCAAATGACCCGATCCTCATGCAAAGTATCAAACTGTGCCGTGAAGGACGGGTAACAACGACTCACTTGTTGATGTGCATAATTTCTCTACAGATTAAAAATATAGTTGTGAGCAACAGGTTTGTCAACATAGAATAAAAAGTACCGGTCATAATGAAAAACATACCGCTCTACGTGTCCACACGGTACCAAAAGTAGGCAAGTCGATGGGATTTGCATCCATCTGTCTAACATCATATGGATCCTCAACATAGATGTTAGGTCGTCCGATAGGGAACCTCTCGTACGACCATAATTGCAACAACAGTGGGCATCCTAGCAATCCTGATTTTGGAGAGCGTAGTAAGCAAGCCTTGCACATACCTCTGTATGTAGCTGCTAAGACGGCAGAACCAAAACTCCTCGGCATAATGGCACGAGCTTCGCGTGCGTCTGCGATCTCACTTGCAATACTAATGTACCGGGCATCAACAGTGTTGACGTGGTTATCCGTGAACATCACTTTACCAAACAGCCACAAGATATATGCCTCTAGGCATCGATCAATCTATGGCCTCGACAACTCTATGCCTGGATATCCTAGAAGGCCAATCTGCATGAAACAAAGAACATGGGAAGCTAAATAATGAGAAGATGTATGTCTAAATAGATAAGAATATAAAACTATTGATTTACCTGAAACTGGCTCAACCATATAAACCGAGGTCCATTTGAATCAGGATGTAAGTTCACCATCCCATCGGCTTGCCGAAGACCTGCGAAACGTGCCTGCATGTCCTCCCGCCAATCCTCTGGTACCTCGAACGGGCCTATGGCCTGGCCCACCAAAGGTAGTCCCAACAAGTAGGACACATCCTGGAGAGTAGGCGCCATCTCTCCCCAGGGAAAGTGAAACGTGTGAGTCTCACGCCTCCATCGGTCCACTAAGCATGTGAGCAGTGACCTGTCGTAACCGAAACGTTTGTGCTTCTCTCTGTACTCATCGATGTCCTCAGTGCCCTCCTCAGATGCTGGGATGTGAACCCACTCCTCTTTAGTGGCCTCAACCATACGTTCCAAAGGTAAAAGTCCTGCCCAAGCTAGCCTGCAAAATAAGAATGCAAAATTCAATTAGTGTGTGCATATTTTCAAGTACTACTGGAATAAGAATGACACATAACTATCAGTCCAATCAGGGTGTATCATCCAGTCAGACTTTGGAGTGCGAGTGAGCAACACAGGGAGCACATGGCAGTCTCCATATGTCTAGCCCGATGTTTTACATCAATCGTAGGATTGAGCAAAGGATACGGAGCCATTTCTGCACAAAGTAAAACATAGTCCGCACATATTACAAAGTTAAACATAGTCCGCACATATTACAAAGTAAAACATAGTCCGCACATATTACAAAGTTAAACATAGTCCGCACATACTACAAAGTAAAACATAGTCCGCACATATTACAAAGTAAAACATATTCCGCACATATTACAAAGTAAAACATAGTCTCTCTCCCTCACCCTCTCCGTCCACGTCGTCCTCGACTGCCTCGGCCACGTCCACGCCTTCCTACTGACGTTGCAGCCACTGGCATTGTAGCCGTCGATGTGGACGCACCAGCAGTATCACCACCAACGGTACGAGTGGGACAATATTTCATCCTGTGGCCATATCCAGCGCATAGCAAGCATTGTCTAGTACACTGACCAGCTTCCGATTCGTCCATATCATTACGGATGCGACATACCTTCCTTCTACCTCTACTTGTCCGCATCATATCTGGGTCTGGGATGTATTGCCTGTCATCCGGGACCGTGTTGAAGTTACCCATAACTCTAAATCCAACCATCTCACCGGTCCAAGCATTCTGCACCGACTCTTTTAGATAATATTGAGACAAGAAAGAGATCGCGTCCATTTTTAACTGTCCACATGCAGCCAACACATGTGAGCAAGGCAAGTGGAGCAGCTTCGGTTTGTTGCATGTGCACTCACATGTTGGCCTGACTCCACTTCCAATTTTCACCTCGTGTGTCTTCAACTCATTTGCATAACCGAATCTATCGGTAGGTAGGCGCACCTCATACCTCCTTTCTTAATTACCAATGGCTGTGACAATGTTAAACTTTACTTTTTTGAGCTTCTTCGCCATGTACCACATAATCTTTTCACAGTAAGGTGTTTCGGGGTTCTTCTTAATATGCTTCTCAGATTTCAAGCGCCTATCTCTGAAATACCTCACCGTGCCATGAAAAACACCCTCGACAATTGCTGTTAGTGGCATACCCCTATTGCCTCTGAGGACAAAGTTATAAACCTCAGCAAGGTTGGTTGTCATGGTGCCATACCTCGCTCCATGGGTGTCATGAAGCAAAGACCACTTCACGGGAGGCTCTTTCTCTATCCACTGTGAAAAATTCTTTATTGCCCTTCCCTTCTTTCTCTTCGTACCGGGCGGGTCAAATGCTGGCAAGTCACAAAGCTCAATTGGCTCTAGCTCTGTGTTAGTTGGTTGCTTAGCCTGTGCAACTCTCCTTGCCTTAACCTGTGCCTTCGTGAACTCATCGAGCTTCTTCCACAAAAAATCATACTTTTTTTGTTGGTTTTGTGCGCACAGCTTTTTGAACATATTCATGAGGCGCTTATTCTTGAACTGGGAGTAAAAATTAGCCCCAAGATGGTGCATGCACCATCGGCTCTGCATGTCCTGCCATGGTGCTGGTTCGTTCCAACCTGGCGTCTGCAGTGCTCGAATGGCAGCCAGTATACCCGGATGCCTATCATGAAGGATGCACACATTTGGCCGGTCCTTCACAATTACAATTTTCAGCTGCCTGAAGAACCATAGCCAACTCTCCAAGTTCTCACCCTCCACGAAGGCCATAGCAAGTGGGAGGATCTGATTGTTGCCGTCCACGCCTATAGCGGTCAGGATCTGACCTGTACTTACCAGTGAGAAACGTACCATCCACACACAACACAGGCAGGCAATGACTGAAAGCTTCGATGCATATAGCGAAAGAGAAGAACACTCGATGCAGCACCTTATGATCTGGGAATTCGGGCAGCGTCAAGTGTTGGATGTCGACATGTGTGCCAGGATTCCTCGCCTGCAATGTGTGCAGGAGACGGACAACATTATCATACTAGTCGATGAAGGTCCCAAACCTCTTCTCCATCGCTCTCTGCTTGGCCCTCCAAGCCTTCCCATACGGAATTACGTAACTATATCTGCTCTTAATTGCATTCTGAATGTGTTTCGCTTCCATGTCTTTCTTGCTCACTATCTCACTGAACATGACTTCCGCAATGAGACTTGAAGTAAGGTTTGGATGATCCACCAGCGGATATTTCATCACACAATTGTGGGGCACAACCTTCGTCACAACCCAAGTCACGTCATACTTTGGAACGTGGGCGTGCACCTTCGCGGGACAACTATCCATAATACATGACAAAGTCAAGTTTTTTTTGGTTGATACGTCCGTTTGAAAAATCCTTTGCGTGGACATTGCCCACTCTGTCACGGCTGCCTTCAGATTTTTCTTTGTGGTATACATACCCTCTATTTCGACTTTGCTCCGATGATACTCCCAGGAAGATTCATGGCCATCGTTCACGGTCATGCCGATCGAGAGGCTCTGATTCCATGAAGCAGGAATCGGTACCTCCTCGTCGTTCTCTTCACCATCTTCTTCATTTGAGTTCTCAGAATCAAGATCCTCCGTCAATCCATCCTCGTCTTCCTCTTCCATCAGATTCTGCATTTCCGATCCTTCCTCATCCCCATCAGCCTCGCCACTATCAGGATCTCCTATGTTCTGACTACTCTCCCCTGCATCGTAGTCCCCTCCAATGTGTGACCCATAATCTGACCGACCCTCGAGTTCAGTACCACCCATATGTTCTGACCCTGCTACATCCATCTCATCAATCGGCTGACTGACCTGGCCAGGCTCGTAACCACCGCCGCCTTGTACCAGAGGATCCTCCATGGGGATGGGGAGCACTAAGGCAACGGGGTGAGTCCTCCGGCGTTTGTAGGATTCTAACCAGGTCACCCACTTATGTGTCCTATCTATCGGAACCAACTCCCAGAATTTTTTTGTACGGGATTTCGACCACACTGACTGAATACTGACGGTGCACACATTGGGATCAAGCGAGAAATTTGTTGTCAACCAGTGTTTCAACTGACTAATGTTCACTTTTTCTGGATCGGTCAGTTGCAACTCCACATATGCAAACTCAGTCAGATCAACCCCACTCTCGTTTGTTCGGACATTACCAGGACCATAGTAAACAACAAATTTGACAGGTTCAGACATGTCTCCTGCCATAAAAATTCATACCCATCAACCACTAAGTACCACATATTTTTTTTTTACAATAACCGGAATGTCTGCCACATATACATGACTACCACTAAGCAAACAACCGATCAAACAAACTACAATTTCAGACATGTCTCCCGCATTTAAAATTCATATTACCGTCTAAGTAAATAATTTTAGTACACTAACATGTCTCCCGCAATTAAAATTTCAGACATGTCTCCCACAATTAAAATTCATATTACCGTCTAAGTAAATTCATATTACCGCAATTAAAATTTCAGACATATACATGACTACCATTACGTACCACATATTTTTTTTTACACTAACAGAAATGTCTACCACATATGCATGACTACCACTAAGTAAATAACCGATCTAACGAACTAAACAATCGTCATTTATATTATGAACTAAACAATTTTTTTACACTAACAAAAAAGTGAAGCTCATTATACTTAAAATAAAAATGCACTAAACATAAATGTGAGATTATACCTTTGACGCGTGCTTCTCCGGCGAGCTCCTGTCCTCTGCGCTAATCCGAGCACCGAGCTGCCCATGGTCAACCCGCATGAGCTCGGCCACCGCAGACGGCTGCCCCTGCCAAGCTCCTCCAATGGCCGCCCTGCCTCACCCCCGCCCCTGCCAAGCTCCACCACAGCCAGGACCAAGCTCCAATGGCTGCCTCCATGCCGGCCTCCCTCCTCTACCCTCTCCCCCACACGCGGCTCCCGGCTTCCCTCCTCTACCCCATTGCCGGATCGGGTAACTAGCAGCCGATTTCTAGCTCCATCTACTAAATTTAATGGCTAAATGGCCTGGAATCTGAAGAAATATGAGAAGGAAAGGAAGAATAGAGAGAGAGCCGAAAGAAAGGGAGGTAGGAGGAAGAAGATGGCCTGCGGCCTTATCCCGTAGCCTTTCGTCCATGGGTAGAACGATCCGTCCTCTGGTTGGACGACAGGTACGTTTCGTCCACCGGTAGGACGAAACGTACAAGGGCCGTCGGTGCGGTGCAGTTTCGTCCAATCCCAGAATGACACACGAGTGTTTCGTCCTACAGTATGACGACAGGTACATTTCGTTCACCGGTAGGACGACGGTGTGCTAGTTTTGCAATATTTGATTTTTTCATCTTATTTTCCGAATTTGTTCAAAAATAAGTACTATTTCCAAAAAAAATCCATGCTTGAGGTGAGTTTGAAACCTGACTTACCTAATGTGCATGCATAGAGCAGCCTCATACAGCAGAGGGACACAGAGGTCTCACCAAAAGTGCAGCTCTTGGATGCTTCCTCACCCACCATGGAGGTACACCATCTGCAAAAAAAGGATCCGGCTAAACTTGGCCTAGCATACATGGCGTCATGGTCTGCTTTGAAAGGAAGAAACTTGATTCCTGTTCTATGCATGGCTTGCAACTCTTCTTCCGGATGTTTAGTTCGCTGGATGCATGCATATATGTTCGGTGAAGCACAAAGGTAAAATCCCACCAACAAAATAATCACCGTTGCTGGTCGATGCCATCGTATGTGTTGGTGCCTTCGTGGCTAGAGGATAAGGAGGGCAAGAGAGATCAGACAAGGCATGGGGAGGAGTAGTACGTCGCGGCAAGGTGGACGATATGAACTGCGGCGGCAGGCGAGAGGGTCAGCGTGAGGTGGAAAATAACATGAATTAATTTGATGGAATGTTGAAGGGGCATGACCACGGGGATGGAAGGGATTAATGTAGAAGTTATATGATAAAGGTGGGTAATTTTTTCGAAAGCCGGCGCGACGCCTTTCACCAAAATCGCCGCCCCATCCTCCAAATTAGTGCCGTCCTAAACCATGGTGCATGCAGTATAGCCAGGATCTCAAGGAACATCTGACAGCAGGGAAGCAAATCGCGGCCCCATGCGCGGATGAGGTCACAAGGGCTGTCATGCGTGCCGACCGCCAGATCTCGGAGGAGCACCTAGCCGTAGAGGCCACCGTCGACGCCTCGTGTGCGGACGCCGCCACGTGGTTGGCTGCTTTAAACGACAGTTCATGGTGTTTTCTCAAGGTCACCGCCGGTGCCTTCTTGTGATGTTAATATGCAATCTGATATTCTAGTATATATGTCTTTTATAATGTGCAATGTGGTGCTCAGTTAAATGTGTGGTTCATTCGTTGTGATGTTCAGTTAACTCTTTGGTTCAATTCTCAAATGCAATGTTCAATTCTTATGGGTTCAATTTTCCATTGTTATGGAGCGATAAATATATCGGATTTGGCTATACTAAATACCTTAGAAATATATACAGTTGCTACATTTCCTAGTTATTAAGCATGCTTGGTTTGGATAACTCTCTTTTCCATGTGGCTCGAATTAATCTGCTGGATCTACAATGTGTTTATTTTTCATCAATATATTTTACTTAAAGTACGTGAACTCTCACTTAAACGGGTAAATACCTACCTTATATGTGTTACAGGGAAACAATGGAAGACACCGAGGTTTACCATCAAGGTTTGCACATGCACGGTCCTTTGGCTAATAGCACATTATTGTGCAATTGCAGCAACCATTCTAATATCTAGGTTTTTAACTTTTTGGTCTTGCATATGTAGGTCCTGCACTCAGATGTTCAGACCCACTATTCGATCCATTTTGCATATGGGGAAATGACATGTCCATGAATGTCAGTCAAGTCAAGAAACTTAAAAAGATTATTAGGATAAAGAAACCAGTGATGAATAACCACAAGATCTATGTTTGTACAATGAAGAAGACATCAGTCAACTATAGGATGGTACTAACTCTTTTACCTTTTTTTCCTTTGTGCCATTTCAAAATTTAGAACAGATATTTATGCATATATTTGTTTCCAGTCATTTACAAAGCAGTTCACCGATGAATACCTCTCAAACCACCTGCATGGTCAAGAGACGAAGAAGGTATTCATTCAACACCCACGGTACAATATTGAAGTCTTCCTCAAGAGGACGAAGGTTGGGCGGACAATCATCCACAGCCACTGGCGTAAAGTTGCAAGGACATTCAATATCACTGAAGGCTCAATATTTGCATTCAGGTTCAACAGTTTTCCAGATGAGATTCATTTGTCTGTTTACCGAATATGATGCTACTTTCCAAAGGTTTTAGATGTTGCATGTGAAACTTTGTGCTGTTGAGTAATGACGTAGCTAGCTACACCCTCCGTTCTTAAATAGAAGTATTTTTAGAGATTCCACTATGGACTACATACAAATGTATATAGACATATTTTAGAGTGTGGATTCACTCATTTTGCTCCGAATGTAGTCCGTAGTGGAATCTCTAAAAAGACTTATATTTAGGAACAGAGGGAGTATATGCCTATATGATGTAACGGAGTGCTGAAGCTATTTGATATTGAACTTTGATGTAATTCAGTTATGAAATCCTGGTTGCTATAATACGAATATGAAATATATGGTCCGTTTGATTTGAAATGTCAATTTGATTACTAAATGGATTATCAATAATAGGTCAATTAGCCTGCATATTAGGGTTTTCTAATGCATACGGTTTCTCAGACACCATCGTGGGCGATGACCTCAAACAACCCACATAGTTTCTTGAAAATAGGCGTGTTGGATCAATGAACAATCACACACAGCTTCCGCCCAACAAATGTTTGCGTTAGGCCACATTGCACAAATGTTTCCACATAAAAACTGTGTGTGATGGACAACCTATGCCATACAGTTTCTTCAAGGAACCGTGTGAGATGCTAAGAACATCTCACACAGTTTCTCCCGTTTAATTTTTTGTGATGGCTCACCCGATCGTACATGCACTCTTTTTTCTCAACGTGTGTGACCGGAGGACCTATCGCCGATAGTTTATGGGTCGTGTGGGATGAAGCCCCCCTATCGCACACACAGGCAAGGCGACGGTTTAAATCTCCATCGCGAAAAGGGGGTAAAAACCATTTGTATAGGACGCGTCTGCAGAAGTGACCGTTCAGGGAGAAATCACGCGTGCTACCTCTTTGCAAACCTAGGCGCTCCTACATGTACCCGGCGTGTGTGTGAGGGAGGACGAGTGTGTGAGTGCATCTCTTCTCTTCGTATACGATGGACCAAACCTAGAGTACACATGTATGTGTGTGGCGTCGACCTAGAGAGCTAGAGATGGTGTGTGTGCAAGAAGTCCATAGAGAGTCGTGAGCGTAGGTGTGTGCGTGGGAAAGAGAGAGAGATGCTATGTATCAATGTGATGCTTGTGAAAAAGAGACTAGTCAATAGTTCACCACGATGCTATTCCTGGTGAACGCCCCAATAACCATAAGATCCGCATCTGACGGTGCCAGTTATTGGACGAAAACAGGAGTAAAAAAGCAAACATAAATGATAACGCCCACACGTGGCACGAGACAAAATGGTCCACGCGCCTTCATAACCATTCATCTTGCCACATCAAAGACATGACATCAGCAACATCTTTTTGGTTTTTTGGACTTAAAAATATTTTATCTCTTAAATAAAAATCCAATTAAAATGAATTTTCACTAATAAATCAGTCTCGACGAGATCTTCAAAATTAGATCCAATATTGATATGTTTCGACGACCTTTTTTTAGGCCAAAAGTTGCCATGATGTTTACACTGAAGTTGCCATAGTGTTTACAATAAAGTTGACACGGCATGTTTCATCTTGTTTTTTCTTCTAGATTTAAAGCTGACATTGTATTTCAACTACTTTTCAAGGCAATTTTAATTAATTGACGATGGTAAATTTTGGTAATTAACCACATCAAATTTAATTCATGGATCATGGCAATTTTTAGTAATTCAAAATGGCAAATTGAGTTTATAGATCATGGGAATTTTAGTATTTTGACTATGACAATTGTAATATTTTGAACATGGAATTTTTTTTTTGCATGAACCATGGCAAATTTTAGTGCATGTATCATGGAAAATTTAAGTAATTTGCCATGGCAATTTTAGTTTATGGTTCATGGAAATTTGAGTCATTCACCATGCATTTTTACAGTGAATGACAACATATTTCTTTTTACTTATGAACCATGTCAAAATTATTTGATGGATCATGACAAATTTTAGCAATTCAGCATGGCAAGTTTAGTTTCTTAATTCCCTTTTTTATAGCATGTAAAATTTTACTTTAAACGTAGAAGAAAACGTAGTTGAAATATATATGGCAACTTCAGTGTAATCATGATTGCAATTTATGGGCAATAGACATGGCAAATTTTAACAAAAAAATGTCAAAACATATCGATATGAGATCTAGTTTCGCAGATCTCGTCACGTCGGATTTAATGTTGAAAATTGTTTTTAATCGTATTTTTTATTTAAGAGATAAATCATTTTAAAAACTGAAAGACGAAAGATTCCTGCTGACATGATCAGTTTCGTCACTTGTGCATGAATGCGATGACATTACCCAATCTGTGGTCATGGGACGTGTGGCGGGTGTTACTCCCACCACACGTGTGGTGGTTATCGGTGTCCAAAAGAAATGCCATGTCATTTTACAAAACTGCCATACCACGCCCCTCCCCTACACATGAAACTGCCACGTGAGCGTGCGCAACTGCCATGTTTGGTCCCGTGTGCGATCTATACTATTAGTATTAAGAAGGCCGGGCATTTGGCGCGTGGTAGGCAGGGGAGCTGGCCTATCGGTTTGTTACTACTCGTATGCGCTCGCACATGTCAGTTATTGACCAAGCCGATGTGCGTCCCTTCGGTGAGCGGCGGGACGGATCGACCGTGGGCTAGTGCCACTACTCACATGCGGTCGCACATGTTAGTGACGCACCAAGCCGATGCGCGTCCCCTCGATGAGTGGTGTGCCGGACTGATCGTATGTTGGTGTCACTTCTCACATGCGGTCGCACATGTCAGTGATGCACCAAGCCGATGCGCGTCCCTTCGGTGAGCGGTGGTGTTCGCACACGAACATGTCACCATGTATCCTCGACGATGAGGATGATGCACCGCAGCTCACGTCGAAGGAGACCCGCTCGGAAGCGCGGTACGCAAGCAATCCGGCGGGCGCTTTTTTAGACCCAAAACGCCACAAGCCCGGGAGGGACCCCGTCAGGACGCGCGACGGATATGGGCTACCCTAGGTCGATCTGATCACCCCTAGGGCCTCGTGGATCGCTGCCCGCCTAACGAAGAAAGAACGAAGAACGAGACAGAAGAAGAACAAGGGAGAAGATAAAAGATAAAGATAAAAAAGTGGTAGATTAATTGTTCGATTATGTGTTGTTCAATCGGCCATTACCTCTCATCTATTTATGAGGCGCTTAGACTTCCCATACAAGAAAGGGACTCCAATTCCCGTCCAAATCTTTCCAAAATTAACCGAACTCGGATTTAGGTAAGTCTAAGACAACAGTTAGTTTTTTATGTCTCACAAGCCGCAAACGACCTCGGATGAAGATGAGACCAAAAGGAAATTTAACCGTTTCGACAAAACGAACAACTTTCATGTTGAACATTTTTCGATTAGAGGCCTTCTCGTGGGCATTAACACTCGGATGAAATAAGCAATCGGTGGTGGTACCTATCGGACATGAGTCTGATTGGGCGTGCCACTTTTTGCCCCGCGGTAGGGCCGCACTCCGATGGCTCTAGCTTTTGCATACGACCTCGGATTGAGACGATTTTCATATCAAAATCGATCATTTCGACGCGAAGAAGATAATCCATGTAGAACATTTTCTCATATGAGTCCGTCTTAGGGGCATAATTGGCCGAACAATACTCTGAATACAAAATCTTAGTATTTTAAGCATAGTTTCGGCCCTTTAGATGAGATCGGATGGTGATGACCCAAATATTAAAGTTTCTCATTTTGATGATACGGAATATTCTGATGTAGAGTACTTTTCCATTTGAGGTCATTTTAATTAAGTTTTTGACCATGCCAAAATCTGGTGTGAACACATGCCCCCTTGTTTTTCGGCGAAGCTTTCGTGCCGAAAAATAACTTGCACAGAGTTTGTTCTAAGGACGATGTCAACACTCCAACAGCCATTTTGAATATTCTTTAGATGATAAGTATATATCATCCATGTATACTCTTAGGACGATAATTGTGTATGGGCCATTAGCAACAAAAGTGCAACTAATCGAAGGTATGATGATGTGGTATTACCCTTGCATGATGTAAGAAATTATATTGCATCCACGGATCGAAATAAGCCCATGGGGGTAACCAATCATACCCGATGACAAATTCCATGGCATAGGAATTATTGGCATAGTTTAATAATATCTATATTGTTTGAACCGAAGATTTTGATGCGCAAACCTTCAGGTTCGTTGTTCGGAGTTTTCACTCTTCTCCTTCTTCACCTTTGCCACACTTTTTGCAATAGAAGCTTGCGTATTATTCTTGTTGATAGTACTTCCTTGGGGAACCCATGCCATGTTCCTCTTTTCAAGTTCTTGTGCACTTAACTTTTGTAATTTCTTGTTTTGCCAACACGATAAAGCAGAGTGGACGCCCCGACTGTGATTTTGTTTGAAGCAATGGCAATTCTTGTTTTACCTTGTGCACTCTCAACTTCTTCTCTTCAGATTCCGCACTTGATTGACTTACCTCATGGCCTTTAGCATCCAATGTCAAAACTTTAATTGGCTCTTTTTCATTGAGATCAAATCTGAAGTGGTACTCTTAAGACCATTTCTTTTGACGCGATAGACTTGCTTGCACACCTCTTTCTTCTTCCTTGAGCTTCAGACCGATTCCTTATGATTGAAACAGTCTTTAATATGTGATTGCTTAAATGTTGATCTTCTTGGAACTCCATAATGTTGGTGAGATGGTCTAAAATAAGATGAATAATGTGCCCTTGTATCATACCTGTCCCATGATGGATATAAATTTACATGAGCATAGGGAGGTATCCATGACATTGGCATTGGCGGCCCAAAATAAGGATATGAATATGCTGCATTTGCTTTCTCACTTTGCCAATATTGATCCTCATATTTGTGCCTAGGGGGTGATCTTGATGCTTTTGAATTACTTGGCCGATAAGCACTCTTCTCACTTATCTTCTGATATTTTTCCAATAGTTGCGTGAAAGTGACTTTCGGGTTTTTTTTTACTTTGTGCTTACCTTGGCCTTTGCTTTCTTTGGTTGTGCTTGCATCGATCTTTGGATTTTCTTGTGGCCCCCAGTACTTAGCGTCTGCATTGCAACTTTGATGGAATTTTCACCCTCAAGAATATTAACATTGTGCTCTTGAACAACTTCCTTACTTGAAAGCTTGATCCCATCATCCACCGTTTTTACCTTCTTGTGTTTAAATGGTTCAACTTGAAGCAGCCGATGCAAAAATCGTTTACCATCAGGACCAATTGGAATAGACAGGTCATCTCTTGGTGTCTCAACAAATTTCAATCGTCCTTTATGAATGGTCGATTTAAATATTTGATGAAACATGTTGCAGTCTTCAAAATTATGCTTGGACGAATCATGCAACTTACAATACATTTGTCCTTGGATTGATGGCTTGACATGGTGATCAAGAATTCTAATGTAATTATTTTTCAGCAACAAATCGAATATTTGATCACACATGCTTGAATTGAAGGTATACTTCTGGTTTTCTAGCCGATCATGGTGTGTGAATGGCTTTGGAGGTAAGCAAACGAATGGTTCAGATTTGGAATCTCCCCATTCGTCTATGCATTGTGTTTTGCACTCTATCTTTGATGTCTTTGGATAAGATACTCCCTCTGTCCCAAAATAAGTGTCTCAACTTTGTACTAACTTTAGTACAAAATTATACTAAGCTTGAGACACTTATTTAGGAACGGAGGGAGTATTATATTAGCATAGATCTTCTTAAAAGAATTTAACCTTGGCTTTAAATTTCTGAAACGAAAATAGTTAGAACACACATGTCTCAGCTGAGACCAAGTGTAAGCCAAGTATGAAACAAGCCAAGCTACCCAATTAGATACGAACTTTAAATAAAGCAATGGCAAAAACTTTGGTTGCAATAAGTCACTATGTCTCTTTGAATTGTACAATGTGTTGACCGATATGCTCTGTAATGGTTTTATAGCTAACAAATAAATTACCCTTCTTCATTGGTCTTTCAAAACTACTTACGAGAATTTTTCTAATAGAAGCATCAACAATAAAGTTGCGACCAGATCAAAAAATAGGTAAATCAATTGCTAGACATACCTCTTCAAATATGTTGGGAAAACATGATGGTTGTGTGATATGAACAATAGCTTGCTCCACTTTTGGATAACTCTTCAAAACCTTGTCATTTTCTTTTTTTGAATAGATTCGGCACATGTACTATTTGATTCAGCTTTTTCAACAACCGAATTAAATTTGTTATCCGAATCATTATTCTTTCTTTCTTTGATTCTCAAGGCTGCTTGTTCTTGTCTAAATTCAGCAAACATTGCAGCTAGGCTATCTTTAAACTTTTTATGCCCAATTCCAGCTCAGTCTTCATCGGATTGCCCCCCAATACTTTTAAACGCTTTCGGCAATGAGGTGCCGAAACTTTGCAATTTTGTATGGGGTACATTGGTTGCTACGCACTGGGTGAATGCATCATTTGCTCAACTCTAGCTTTTACAGCAACAAATTCATGAGGCTTCCCGTCTTCTATTAGTTATTGGCGAATAGAGTTGCACAAATCCCAAGAGATTGTAATCTTGTTCTCAATTACCCTATCTGGATATGCTTGCCCCCCGATGCCTTTAGACTCTTTTGGCAACGAGATGCTGCCGAAATTCTGTAATTGTGTAGGGGGGCATGATATGCCATGGTAGTAGGTGAAGGCATTTGTGCTCCTGTAGAAGTTTCACTTATTCGGCCATGATCGTGAAGGTGTGGAGCTGAATTATGGACATCAACAATTGCTTATGGTGCCAAACAATTAGTAGCATGAGGTGTGGCGTATGATGTCTGAGGGTAATTGGCCAAATAACTAGTAGAAGTATGGCCAATCCCCCTATCCATCGGCATGTTCGGATTAACATGTTGCAAGTTATTTGCCGATGAACAAAAGGTTGAAACACTTTGTTGCACACTATTGGAAGTTACTACATTGGGTGTTTCAACTTGATTAACCAAACGCATCATGTTGTTCATCGCCATATAGTTTGTGGGGTTGCCAATGCATGGGAGTTGGGATACATATGTTGCATGTTGCTAAAATTATATGAAGTTGAAACATGAAGATTTTGTTGCATTGGCTCTTGCACATAATTACATGCGTGATTGATAAATCTAGGGCTAGCCGATGCATTATGCTCATTAAACGATATAACAGCAACATATGCATTATTTGTATCTACATATGTGAATTGCGTATTCATATTACCTTTGTAGATTGCAAACGATGACGATCTCTTCATAGCAAGAATGGGCTGCAGACCGTTCAAAGCTTCGTCCCCAACGGAGTCGCCAAAAATAATACGTGGCCCCACCGTTCTCGGAGGCCATCGTGGCAGAGCCGGACACCCGCGACCTCTCAAAGCAAAAAAGAGGAACCCACTGCCGTTTATTTTCTATAATCAACTTTGAAAGTTTGAATCGTTCAATGTGACGTGATATCAGTCGTTCATAGATGTTGACCCAAAGGTCTAACTGTATGGGGTTTGTGTCTACAGTGACCTAATTGTACCCAATTGTGTCTACGTTCTTTTGGAACCAGTAGCACGTCAGTGTGATCAATCCACACAAGAAGCACGCAAACAACACCTCCGCATTTGCCATGTGGCATCATTGACGCCACCCACATCATTTTAATCATAAATATATTGACTGGAAAAGAGAGACATCACCCGAAACAAGATCTTGCTCGTATTTTGTTTCCTACGAAGTAGTGGCGAGCAATTGGAAGTCCAACTTACGTGCTTTGCACGTACCGGAAGTACTACTGCCACATCATCTAAAAAGCCTTTCTACACGCGTCAAATTACCACGTGGGCTACCTTTTCTTGTAGCAGAAATGTGCTCCACCGTGTACCCACGCGTGTGTATTAGGGATGGAGTGTGTGTGTTGTACATGTAGTCCACACCTTACGTGCACCTCTTAATTCTTTTTCGTGCATGTACTCCACCTAATGCGTGTGTCCTGGGGAGGGAGAGAGAGATGGTGTGTGTGAGAGGCCTATATACATATTCTTGTGTGAAAGAGAGACCTAAATACATATTTGAATGTGCATGGGGGCAATATACGGAAGAGAGGGGAGGGATCGTTTATGTGAGATGTCGATAGAGATGGATATAGGGAAGAACTACAAGCGTAAAAGCGCGAGGAAAGAAGGGAGGGGGTGCTGGAAGGTGGATTGAGAGGGCCAACTAGACAGAGAGTGTACAAAATGTGCAATCGACAAAGAGAGGGGACGAGAACGTGCGTGGGTGTGCGCGTCTGATCGATAGATAAAGCAGAAGGCATGGACGGTGAGAGGGGTAGGTACAACTAATGTGTGTGTGGGAGGCCGTCCTATCTAGATGTCGTAGTTTGGTCGATGTGTATACGTGGGAAAAGAGGGGGAGACCTAACTAGAAATATAGATTGATTGGTTTGTGTGGGAAGATAGCTAGAAACCTCCTAGCTACATGTAGAGGGAAATCAAACGGTGCACATGCATGTGTCAGAGATAAAGAATGCTTAGAGTGACGAAGAGTGGAAGATGTGTGGGGGGAGCTATCTACCTACCTAGGAGATGGTGCGAGAGGCCTGCTAGTTGGTTAGAGACAGTGTAGGAGTGTGAGTAACAAGAGTGGGGACGACAAGGTGGGCGTGCGCACGCTTGCCTGAGAGTTAGGGTGGGAGGCATAGATGGTGAGAGGGGGGACTATGTGTACATGTGTGTGTGTGTGTGTGTGCGTGTGTGTGTGTGTGTGCGCGCGCGCGCGTGTGTGTGTTAGGCATTCCTAGCTAGAGGTGTGTATCGATCAGTGTGTGTGGCAAAGAGGGAGATGGAGAGACCTAGCTAGAGAGATCGTGGGATTATGTCCTAAAGAAAGAGAATGTTTGTGCGCGATGGAGAGGATGTAGAGTGTGGAGTGTGTGCGCACGCATGCACGATAGAGAAGTTAGTTGTATCCATAAAGATAGAAGGAGTGTGTGTGGGTGTAAAAGACTCAAGGAGACCATAATAATATAAGAGTGGATTCAAATATTTAAACAATAGATCATGATGTTTGTAACCCATGCATGCATGAATATAATGGACATATGTCTGGTGTTGTTTTGAAACGAACACGCTATACTATATACACATCAAACAAGCTCAAATTGATTTGAATTTGAGATACCGATGACATGCATCGTTTGACCACATTACATCCATGCATGGACACTATTCGAATTTGAGAAAATGTCTGGCTTTCACAGCTAACATATAAATATTGTTTGTGTGTGGGGGGCACCATGCATATTATGTGTGTTAGACACATTATAATATACGAAAACATAGTTTAGATTATTCCGATAATGTAGCTAGAGCATGAAATGTATCGTGATTTGAATTCAACATAAAATGGATACAAATATTTGAATTGGAGATCATGTGTTATATGTAGTTCATATTTAAATAGGATTACTACTACATGCATGTTGTGTGTTATCAAGATAATATTTAAATGATGATATTACTAGACAACAATCATATTCAAATAGGGAAAATTGATTCAAATTTAGTCCATATGATAGACGGCAGAATATATACATTTGATGAAGTAAAATATACATATGAAATGGAAGATCCAAATGTAGGACTACATCCATTATACACCGCAAAATCACCTAAGGATATATTCGAATTCAACATAACGTGGGTTCAAGAATTGAAATTTGAGATCGTGACATTTGTAATCATATAAAACGGGACATGTCTCTCCCTTGTGATGCGAATTGATTTGTTTTTCTGTTGTTGTTCAGGTAAGCACTAATTGATCTCGTACCATGCACGTTAAGATTGTTCTCACAATTTTTTGAGTTGTTTGTTGTTGTTTTTAATGGCATTTGTAGTAATTCATATAGTAAAACGAGACAAGACTCTCTCTTGTGTTGTTCAAATTATTATTATTTTCTTTTTTGGACATGTTAAGCTTTTTCTCCCAAAATTTCAAGCTATCTCTTTGTCTCTTGTGCTGCGAAAACTCCCGCCTCTTCAACCCGCGCCTTGTTATCCCGAAATTTCAACGCGCGCTAAAACTCCCTCCTCCTCTGTCACGCCCAAAATGCGGTACTATCCTCGCGACGGCTCGAAGTCCTCGATAAGGATAGAAGCGCATTTTGAGTCGCTTCGCAAGAATGGAAATCGTCACAATATATGTAAAGAAGAGATGAGTATATTGAGTTGACTTACACTCGCCACATGCTACAGCATAAAATATCTCAATACAACAATACATCACGATCATCATACATAAGAGCAGGATCCGACTACAGATGAAATCAAATGAAAAGAAGACGATGTCCACCCTGCTAATCCCAGGCTGCCGACCTAGAACCCATCCTATGATCGATAATGAAGAAAAAGAAGAAGAACTCCAAATAGAACAATCATCGTGCTCACATCAAATCATCGCATTACTTGTACCTACATCTATTGTTGTAGGAATCTGTGAGCCATGAGGACTCAGTAATCTCATTACCAAGGGTGTCAAGACTAGAAAAACTTAATGGGTGAGGTATGGTTAAGTGGTGAGGTTGCAGCAGCACTAAGCATTTTATATATGGCTAACTTACAAGTACAAGAATAAGAGTGATCTACGCATAAACAGACGTGAGCTAGTAATGATCAAGAAGTGATCTTGAACACCTACTTATGATCAAGCATAACCCCACCGTGTTCTCATCCTGAACTCCCTCGAAAAGAGATGGTCACGGTTACTCACACGGTTGGTGTATTTTAATTGGAGTTACTTCAAGTTTTCTATTAGCGGGTATTATAAAATTTCCAAGTTAACACATAACCGCGGGCACGGCTTTCAGAAAGATTTAACCCTGTAGGGGTGCTCCAACTCATCCATCACAAACTAGCAACAAGCTACGGTGGAAAACCTCAACCGCGGGATAGCCCGTAGTATCCTCGGAACCCCGGTGCACAAGACGTTCATTAAAGGTAAACTAAATCCAACAAGAAAGCCCGGCAGGCCAGATCCCGATAGGAGCCGCACGTAGTCTCGTTCTCAGGGCACTACCAAATGGGACTAGCTACGAGTTAAACCAATCCCGGACTTTCCCCAAGGCAGCCCTGTAGGCAACCCGTTTGGACCAACACTCATGAGGAGCACTGGCCCAGTTTGTTGATTAATTATTCATGGGGTAGCTACTCCCTATGCAATTTTAATTAGTTATTAGCAAATTTAGTACCAATGTTGGGCCTTGCCGAAAAAGGTTTATCCCAAAACAAAAATCAACGGGGTCCCATAACAACCCCAAGCATGTTAGGAGCGCTCAATATGGAACATAACACCGGTACTCAGAAACTAAGGCAGCAAGAGTGGAACAAAACACCAAGTAAAAGGCCAAGCCTTCCAACCTTTATCAAGTGTATAGATGCATTAAATTAAATAACAAGAATAATGTGATATCCCAAGATATCCTTGTTATCACATGGATCCACCTGCACCTACAACTAGCAACGTTATAAGATGGGCTCAGCAAGCGGTAACTTAGCCAAACAACGGTTTGCTAGGATGTGGAGGGTTAGAGGCTGGAGATGGCATTTTGGGAGGCTTGACAAACAACTGGTAGGTAGAGAGACATAGCAATAGAATCAAGACAACTAGCATAGCAATGATAATAGTGGTATCCAGGGTAATGATCATCTTGCCTGAAATCCCGCTTGGAAGAAGAACGAATCCGTGAAGTAGACGAACGAGCGTAGTTGAACGAATCCTCACACTCCGAATCGGTTTCGTAACTCTAGCAAGAAGAAGCAATCTAGAAACAAACAAATGGCATGGTAAACACCACAACATATTCATGACATGATGCACAAACAAGGATGATGCATGTCAAGTTTAAATATGCAAGGCATGGCAAGCACAACAATCAACTACTACAAATTAAGTTAAGTTCAATATGTAACGAGTTGCATATTGACGAAACTCCACATTTAAAGTATTTAATTCAATATCGTTTAAGTACCCAACAAGTTTAAATGTTTTATCATGGCAAGAGGTGAAGCATTAAACTACTTATCTAGGCATTTTAAATGAGGCCAGAAACAACATATAGTATTTCCGAAACGACCCCATATGAAAATTTAGAATTTGGTACTGTTCTGCCTAATATTATATTTATTAAACAGGAAAATAAAATGCACCAGGTGATTTTACACGTCATTCTAATCGATTTACATATATACTTCATTTAATTCGGAGCTACGGTTATTTAGTTATAAAATAAACCGTTTTAGCATGGCAATTATGCAAATTAACGCAAACAACAATTTTAAACATTTTAATCATGAATGCAAATGGATATTATGAAACTATATGCAATTATAAACATGTTTCATGTATGGCATGATCAAAACGGAGCCACGGTTCACAATATGCAAACAACACAAGTTTTATTTAGAATCTGCCAAAATTAGTGAGATGCCTACTTTCGAGCAATAAAACATGATGCTACAGGATTCTAACATGAATGAGAGTGACATGATGCTGTAGTACACTTAAAATGCTTTACAATTCATATAAAGATCATTTTCATATGCATCATGTATGAATTGATATGATTTTCACAAGATGCAAATTTTCTGTCCAAATTAAGGACTTAGAGAAAATCATAGTTTTATGCAAGCAAAAACATTGGAATGACATGTTAAGGGCAACTTTTAAATATGCTACAGGAGGTCTTAGTGGCAAACCTTAGCATGTGGTGCAGTATATATGATGAATAGCAAATCTTGTTTACTGAACATCTTAATATGACCTCTAGATCAATGGCAATCATCAAGACAAGTTGACATGTTTTATAAATAGTAGTTTCAAACTTCTAGAGACTTAGGCAACTCGAGGCCGGGTAGAGGAGGTGCGGGCCGCGGAGGATCGCCGACGGAGCTCCGGCGCGGTCGGGCGGTCGCGGCGGGGTTGGCCTTCGGGCGCGGGCGGCGAGGCAATAGCGGCAGGCGGCAGCGGTAGCGCAGGCGGCGTGGGCGGCGGGCAGTGCAGCGGCGGGTGCGGATGTGGCGGTAGTTGCTCCGGCGGGGCTGTTGCGGGGTGGCAGGGCAGGTCTGACGAGAGGGCGCAGGTGCAGCGGCGCGGTCAAGCTCCGGCCTGGGTCCGATGGCGGCGGCTGCACGCACCTCGGCCCGGATCGGGTCGGATCTGGTCCTAGGTGGGCCTGGCGGCTAGGAGGTGGGAGGTGGCGGCGCCAGGTGGTGGAGGAGTAGGGCAGGGCGGATTTCGATTCGAGGCTAGGGTTTGACAAATCAGGTAGGGTGGGGTGTCCATTTATAGGCAACAGGGGCTAGGTAGAGTGATTTAGAGGCCGTTTTTGAGCCGTTCGATCGCAATCAGACGGCTCCGGCTGCGGGGTTAGTCTAGGTGGGCTAGGTGGGCTCTGTAGTGTGGCATTAGGCTAAGAAGAGAGGGAGGTTTTCGGCCCGTGACAGTTTACAGAAAACGTCTGACAATTTAACCGGCTTTAGTGTCGCATATGTTTAACGGTTGGGTTATCAAACGAACTCTGAATGCGATGAAATTTGGCAGGCGGTCTACCTACAATATAATAAGACCGCACGCCAACTTTCAACCCATTCCGCAAACATTTTATTCCCACTTATAAAACAATATTGTTACGATGTCGCGGGCGCGTGCGAGTGTGTTTGGTCTCAAAACGATCAACAACAAGAACGCGGAGAACCGGTAACTACAAACGGATGCAAGTATTGAAAAATGACGGCAACAAAGTGCCGTTGCAATGCGAATGATGTGATGATGAATGCAACAAACAAATAGATCACACGGTGATAACAGAATATATCGAAGTTATCTATAACGTCGGTCTCGGGCTGTTACATCCTCCAAAATCGGTCACGCCGCTGACACACGAAATCCCCTTTCTATCCCTTAGCTGAAATTGTCGCCCCGATGTCCCATGGTCAAAATGGTTGGAGCACCTTTGTAACTTACCCCACATTTCGTACAAGCGCGTACCTAACCCAAGGTTCCCCCCTCCCATCCCAAGTTCTCCACATTCGCACACCACGACCGGAAAACCCCGTCAAACCCCACCCTCCGTCTGCCATCCCACTGCCACCCAGCCGAAGCCTCTTCCCTGACGATGTTGTCCACCGCAACAACTCAACGAATAGTATCTCTGTCTACTATCTGGTTCATCTCTGGTCTTGTATGAGGTTCATGTTGGGTGGGCAACAAACAGTAAAGGAGCGATCATCTATCTTTTTTAACTAAAGCTATCATTTGCCTACTATCATTAGTTTTGGATCTATCCACTGGTTGCTACCATCAGTCTGGATTTCTGCATGCACCCCTGAGGCCTTACATAATCTGACTATGTTTTTTCCCTATGCATGTTAGTTATTGTACCCAATCGTACTAAACATGTAGAGAAAAAGAGAAGAGCAGTGTGTGGCCATATAATGTCATGCCGACATCGCTCCATGGTGGGCACAATGGTAGCCCCCCGTCCCCTCATTCCTGATTGTAATTCAGAGGAAGATAACTATTCAGAGGGGAATTAGAAGGGAGCAGACCTTTCCTATTCAACCCTTGAGGTGTTTTCTCTAACCTGGCATGATGATGTTGGTCATGTAATGCATATGGCGCCTTGCATTGCTTACTTTATGCATCATATATGTGATTTTCTTAGTTTAGTCATGCTTTGTTTGAATGCCACCTTTTTGGTGTCTATATCATATATGTGAATTATGCAATGACATCTTGTTTATCCTATGCAATGCCATCATGTGTAGCCATTCATCGTATATGTGAATTATATCATGCGATACTATTTTTTTCATCACATATTCCATTTGTCGACAATGTTTGTACATTCATCTACTCTTGCTGTGCATCAACCATTTGAGTCGGTGATGGAAAAATCTAGAGTGAAAACAAGGTCTTCAGATCAGACAGTGCTACCCGTCAAAGCAAATATCTTGCTGGTTACGGATAGCTCCTCAGAGGAGGATTCGGAGACAGATGACCAGTCCTACCCCCCCCCCCCCCCGCCCCCCGAGGTGTATGCTCTAACTTGCCAGGGTTATATTGCTCATATCATGCATATGGTGGCTTGCATTTCTATGCCATCTGCTTACTTTATACATGCTTTGTGTGATGCCACTTGTTTAGTTTCTATACCATATATGTGAATTATTTAATGCCATCTTGTTTAGCCACGCATCATATATGTGAAATATGGAATGCCCTCCTGTTTAGCCAGGCATCATATATGTGAATTATGTCATGCCATACTTTTTTTCCTTGCGTATTCCATTTATCCACAATGTTTGTATATTCAACTACTTTTCATGTGCATCAGCCATTTTGGTCGGTGTTGGAAAAATCTGGAGTGAAAGCAAGGTCTATAGAGCAGACAATGGTACGTGTGGAAGCAGATATCTTGTTGCTTACATATAGCTCCTCAGAGGAGGATTCAGAGACAAAATGGCTAGTCTTATTTTCCCCCTGAGGTGTATGCTCTAACTTGGGACGGTTACATTTCTCATATCATGCATATGGTGTCTTGCATTGCTTAGTTTAGACATCATATCCACAATATTCTATGTCATCTGCTTAGTTTAAAGATCATATATGTGAATGTCGTCTGCTTAGTATAGCAATCATGGATGTGAATTATATCATGCCATCCTGTAGAGTTAGACAAAATGTATGTGAATTATTTCATGCCAACCTATTTAATAAAGACATCATACATTTATGTCATGTCATCTTGTTTAGATAGTCATCATATTTTCAATTATGTCATTCTATCATGTTTAGTTAGCCATCATATATTTCAAATTGTGTCATGATGTCTTGTTTAATTAGCCATCATATATGTGAATTTGCGTCATGCTGCCTTGTTTGGTTAGACAACATATATCTGAATTATTGCATGTGTCTTTTATACAACTGGCAAAAGTGTCTCGCTTGATGCGCGGGCTAGAGCTTAAGATAGTTTAATAATGACACATCTTATACGATTTGTGTAAAGAAAACTTGGCAACATCCTTATTAGTTTCTATTTTTTCTAAATTAAATTTATAATGTCATATAATTATTTTAGCATTATTCTATATATGAGTTAACAATGTCTTCAAAGAAATTGCATATATCACTATACAGGAAATGACTATTACTGTAAATGGTAGATGATATAATGTTTCGTTTCATCAATTGTATATTTTGCGGAGCCATCATCTTTATTGTATTAAAAACATTATAAATATTTGTTATTTTTTTACTTAGGCATGTTGTTACTACTATTTATACTCTTCATCGTATAATACACAATATACTAGACACTAATATTTTTCTAATGTGGAATTTTAATCCCTATTACTATGAATATATTATTATGGTGTTGACAATGGAATTTAGTTTTATGTTCATTTATGAAAAGAGATATAATGAATATCATTGTGTACAATTTTATTTATAAGTTAACTTAGTGTTTAGATTTGTTTTTGTTTAGTATAATATCGGTGGGATCTAGAAGAGGTGTATAGAGGGGGGTGAATAGACTACTTGACCAAATAAAAACCTAACCTTTTACCAATTTTATAGGTTGGCAAGTTTTTAGCGATTCTATCAAGTCTAGCACACCCTACACATGCAAATCTACGAGTATAGCAGCGGAAAGTAAAAACATGCACATGTGAGTAAAGAGTAGAGATAGGAAGATCAGACGCAATAGGGACTCGAAGATTTTTCCCATGGTTCCGATAGGTGGTGCTATCGTACGTCCACGCTGATGGAGATTCAACCCATGGAGGGTAGCGGTTGTGCGAGTCCACGAAGGGATCCAACCACAAATCGTCCATAAAGTAGCAACCTCGTCTATTCCATCATGGCTTACGTACACAAAGGATTAGCGTCACTCGGGGTAGATCTTCACGAAGTAGGTGATCTCCTTGCCTGTACAAATTTCTTGGTTCAACTCCACATGAATTGGAGGCTCCCAAGCGACACCTAACCAATCTAGGAGACACCACTCTCCAAAAGGTAATAGATGTGGTATGGATGATAAACTCCTTGCTCTTGTGCTTGAAAACATAGTCTCCTCAACACTCAATCACACTCTCACTTATTTGGCTTGGTAGAAGAGATTGATTGGACAGAAAGCAACTTGGGAAGGCTAGAAATCAAGATTCATATGGTTGCAGTGGAAGATCTTGATCTCAACACATGAGTAGGCGGTTCTCTCTCAGAAAATGAATGAGAAAACTGTTGGCTTGTTCTGAGTGCTCTCTCTACGAATGAGAGGGAGGTGCAGGGGTATATATAGCCATCTCCAAAAATCCAACCATTACAACATTATTGCCCAACTCGGTGGAACCGAAGTAAAAAAACTCGGTTGCACCGACTAGTGCAAAATGTTGCAGCTTTTGGGTTCTCGGTGAGACCGATATATGGAATCTGGGTGAGTCCGATTATGTTGATCTAGGTAGTTCCTCACTTCGGTGACACCGATTTGCAAAACTCGGAAATTATGCTTTTTAGCAAATAGATACCAAAAGGTTGGTCCATGCTTTTCAGTTGTACCAAACCAAAACTTGGTTGCACCGAGTTTCTAGGGTTTGGCTCTGGAATCTGTCTAAGGAAAACTCGGTAGGGACGAATGTGGAAAGTTCGTGGCACCGAATTTGAATTGTAGGAATTTGAGATAATATATTGTGGGAGAATTCATGAGGGTTTTTGGTGGCTAATCTCTAAGCACTTGAGCAACCAGATCATCATAGATACCTCATCCCCTTTTAATAGTATTGACTTTCCTAAGGACTCGAGGGTGATTTCTCACATAAATGCAAAATGTAGAGTCTTGAAGCTTGAAGCTTAGCCAATCCTATTCCTCTTCTTCCTTGGGGTTTCTCCTCACATTCCTAGCCACAACAATCTTTTTGGACTTAATCTGAAACACTAGGTAAAACCATTAGTCCAAGAGATAATGTATGTTGTCATGAATTATCGAAACCTCCAAGGGAGCATATGTGCTTTCAATATCATAGATAATTTTTTAGGATGGGAATTATTTCTTATAAATGGCAATTATTTTGAGTGCACGTCAAGCAATTTCATGTTTGAGTCTTATATTGGATATAATTATTCGACAATCCTTACGGGACATTTTTTGTGAGAATAAACTTACTCATATGTTATATAAATTTAATGTGATTAATTTGCTTGAAGTTTCTTTTATCTTTTGGGCTCATTCTTTTAGCTTTAGTTCAATAAAGAGTATGAACACAACTTCTGTTTAGTGCAGAGTACAAAACGCCGCAAGAATCGAACTTCTTACTTGTGGGAAGTGGGTATGCAGGTGTGTAAGCTGACCTTGTGCCTGACTTACCGGCGGAATGGCTGACATCTCCCCTGCCAGTGCTACGATGGAGTCGAGTAGGAGCCTTGAAGGACGAAGCTGACACGACACAATGATGCCGCTGCCACGAGATGTTGCCGCCACTGCTCACGTGAAGATGTTGTCGATGATATGCAATTGTATATTTTGCGAAGGCACCATCTTTATTGTGTTAAAAACATTGTAAATATTTATTTTTGTTTTACTTAGACATGTTGTTACTCCTATTTATACTCTTCACTATATAGTACACAATGTATTAGATATTAATATTTCTAAATGTGGAATTTAATCCCTATTACTATGAATGATTTTTTATGTTTTTACGAAGAGTGATAATGTGAATATCATTGTGTACAATTCTTTATTATATATTAACTTCGTGTATAGAATTGTTTTCGTTCAATATAATATCATAGATCATTTCTTAGGATGAGAATTCTTTCTTATAAATGGCAATTATTTTGAGTGCACATCAAGCTATTTCATGTTTTAGTCTTATATTGGATATAATTGTATGACAATCCTTAAGGGACATTTTTTGTGAGAATAAACTCACTCATATGTTATCTAAATTTAATGTGATTAATTTGCTTCAAGTTTCTTTCATCTTTTGGGCTCATTATTTTATTGGAGTAATGGGAAATTGCAGAATTTATTAACGATTTAGAGTAAATGAACTAATGCAATGAGAATTATCTTAGGGAAATTAGTTATTTTTTGTAGGTTACACTAAAATGGGAATTTGTAATTTTGAAGTGAATGTTGTGTTATCGTCTATGTCGTTGATGATGAAATATTAGAACTAAAAGATAACATAAGCTAGCTCAAATAGGTGATGCTTCGCTCATGTCTAATGTTAGTTATTCTTCACAAATTTAGTCATCTTTGTGTTGCTCTCTATGGTTCCCTAGAAGGAAGGGACTAAAGAGGAGATAGCTATGGTACATTCTTCTTGCTCTATCACATTGTTCGATGAGCAATCTACATGCTTGCTAGATCAGTTGGTGTGGGCTCTCTAGTCTAGTCTAAGTTCTGATTTTTTGAGTTACGAAGATCTTCGCGCTACAGTATGAGATATATTTGAATGGTATGTAGATCTATCTATACTAACACGAAAATTTCCCTCGGAAGGCTATACATTATGAAGATGATATTGATCATAAAAGAATATGAATGTATAAACATCGACACTAACCTTGTGAACACCATGTTCAAAATCTATAGACTGCTCAGCTTTATTCTCGTGGAATAGAAGCTTTCATAGACTATCAAATATGACTTCAAAAAGTACTTATCTATGACAGTGCAGGCAACAAAGTAATTGACTCCAAATACGTATTTGTATCAAAAATAGAATATTCCTAAGATTATCACTACATGGCAGCACCGATTGTATGGTGTCGTGGTTTTGTCACGGCAGATGTCCGGGTTAGCGGACTTTAGGTTCGAGGCGTCGCAACTATGTGGCGGCTTGAAGGGGTTGGTCGGAATCGAGAGACGCGAGGCGGTTTACCCAGGTTCGGCCCCTCCGATGGAGGTAAAAGCCTACGTCCTGCTTGTCTGGCATTGATGATGAGGAAGACCTCTTGGTTACAAGGGTGATGTCTAGCCTCTAATCTGTCTATTGTGGTGTCTTGTTGACCCGGGGTTCTTGTTGAAAACGACCGTGTGTCGAGCCATGTCTGTAGCCCCCGAGTCTTAAGTTGACTCGAAGAGGCGGCTTGAGAGTCTCCCCTGAAGGTTGAGGTTGACCGTGGCGGGTTATAGATGATCCCTTATGAATTATTTCAATAATCCGGTCGATGGTTTGTCCCGGCTGGTTGTTGAAGTTAACCAAACTGCAGTGGCGGCGGCTTGTGCGCCTGTCCGTTTAGGCGGCTCGTATAAACGATAACTGCACCGATATGCTGATGTAGACCAAACTGTGGGCAGCGTCTTGCGCTCGTCCGTTGGGCGGCTCGTACAGGCGAGCACCGGACCAGTATGCCAATGTAAATTGGACCGCAGGGGCGGCGACTTGCGCGCGCCCGCTGAGCAGTTTGTATGGATAGCTCTGGTGCGTTGATGTAGACGTAGAAGTCAGTCGCGGTGTTGTAAGTCGGCGCAGTCGCGAGAGATGGCCGCGGCGTTGTAAGCCGGCGCAAACAGTGAGTCGCCCGTGGCGTTGGAAACCAGCATGGACGGTGAGTCGCCGTAGTATTTGTAACCCGGCGCAGACGGTGAGTCGGCCACGGCATTTGCAAGCCGGCACGAACGGTGAGTCGGCCGCGGCGTTGTAAGCCAGTGCGGACGGAGAGTCGCCCGTGGCGTTTATAAACCGGCGCGGACGCGCGGGTCATTTGTGACATGTTGAAGTAGCCTGGACCGCCGGGCGGCGGCTCACGAATATCCCTTGGGCGGTTTGAGTGAGCATGCGCGACACCAGCGTGTCGGTGTAGACTGGATCGTGGGGACGGCGGCTCACGTGCTTCCGTTGGACAGGTGGCGGGACAGAGCAGCACACGGGGTGGCGTAGACTGATGATATTGGCACGAGCTCCGTGCTTGCAATATGTCGCCGCCTTTGTACTGAGTAATTGTCCTGCGTACAAAAAATACCATAGGACCAAATAATTTGTTCTTTGACAAAAAACAATATGTACTAATAAAATAGACTTTAGATGGATATCACCTGACTTGTTCGGAGGACAAACGGTCTGTAAGTAGTGTCCATAGATAATATTCAATATGGTTGCTGAATTCCTGTTGATCCTTATATGCACACAAAGGATACTGCGTTGACCCGTCGAGGATCCTGCCAAATACTGCCACAGCACCCCTTTTTTTTACGTCTGTCCCTTTCTTTCTCTATCCAGCTGGGTCTTTTTCTCTTCTCCCGCGAACAACCAGCAGGTGTGCACGGGATGCATCAACCAGCCCTGGGGGGTTTGGGGGGGTCAGCCGGCGTGGGGCTGATTGGCTCATGGCGGCGCGCGAGCGCAGAAGTGCAGACGCGCGGTGGCCGGCCGGAGCTGCGGCAACAGGGCGGGCGCACGCATACTGCTATGGAGCAAGGCGAGGCGGATTGGGGAGGGGCGGAGCCGGCGGCGCCGGCAGCAGGGCGGCTTGAGATGACGCGGAACCGGCGGGAGGCCGGGTCTCGCGCGCTGCGGACGCGCGTGGCGGAGCGGGGCAAAGGCGGCGGCGGGTTGCAGCCGCATCGGGCGGGGCCAAGCCGGCCGCAGCGTTGCGGGTGAGGTGAGGCTGGCCGGGCGGAGCTTCCCGCAGTAGGGGCGACGGCGAGGACCACCGCGCTGGAAATGGTGGGCAGCAGCTAAGGCAGCCAGAGATGGAAGCGCTCGGTGAGGCGAGCGAGGCCGGCACAGAGGTGTGGGAGAAACGACCGGAGGTGGGAGGAGTGGCGCAGCAGGCGGAGCAGAGCGGCTGGGGCGGCTCGGTCTGCGCGGCAGGTGGAGCGGTCAGGAGGCGCGACCGCGGCGGATGGAAGGCGCGGTGGGCGTGGCGATGTCGAGGTGAGACCCGGTGAGGCGGCCACGGCGCAGCGGAAACCGTCGCCATGGCGGGTCCGAACGCGGCGGGAACCAATGGCTCGGTGGCGCTCAAGGCGAGGCGAAGGCTACGCGTAGCCGAGCGGTGCGGACGCACAAGACTCGACGGAGCCGGCCAAGGCGCCGCATGGCAGCAGAGGCAAGCGAAGTTTAGCTATCGCGGCGGGCACAGGCGGGAGCGGCGACTCAGCGTCAGGCCGGCTCGGTGGCGTAGCAACGAAGGAGGGGTAAGGTGGCTGCGGCGGCTCCGACGCAGCGGGCGAGGTGAGGCGGAGGCCTCAGTGGTCAGTGGTATAGGCGCAAGGCGCGGGCGAGCCAGAGTGGATGGAGAGCGCTGCAGCAGGACACCGATGGATTGATCTGGAACGGTGGTTCGGGCGAGTGCGTGCAGTCGTGGCGAGGTGTAGCAGCAGCAGAGGTGCGGCTGTTGGACGACGATGGGCGGCTCAGGCCGCTTTGGCGGAGCTGGAGTTGTAGTGGCGGCTCGGCCATGGACGCCTGATGTGAGCCGGAGAGCTGGGTACGAACGGACGTGGCGAGCCGGTGGCCGCGACGAGGCAGCCGCCTGCACGAGCGCACAGATGAAAACGGGGCCGACGAAAACCGAGCAGCGAGGGAGCAGAAGGCCGCGGTGGTGGCATGGCTTCTTTCTTGTTTAATCGAATCTTGAATTTTCAACAGCAGTTGATGCTATGTCTCAACGTGTTGATGGATTGATGGATCAACGCTGTAGCACATCGAACTAGTGTTGTGGGACCTGCCGATCACTCGAATCAGCCAGACCTGTGACTTCCTTATGGGTGGAACAACCACCACGTATACGGAACCTGCCGGGTTGACGGTACGCACGCGGCTTGGTAAGGCGACTTTAGCAGCGGAAATCAATCTCCAGTTGAAATTGACGGATCGCCCCGGCGCGCACGGCGGCACGTGATAACTCTAATTTCTCTTGTCTCAATCTCAGATCTGTCGCATCAAAAGGCCGACTCTTCTTCATCCGGCGGATCATAATCTTCTCGATCCCTTGAAAGCTCCCTCCAAGAACATAACACCACTCTACGGCCCCACGGTGGGCGCCAACTGTCGTGGTTTTGTCACGGCAGTTGTCCGGGTTAGCGGACTTTAGGTTCGAGGCGTCGCAACTATGTGGCGGCTTGAAGGAGTTGGTCGGAATCGAGAGACGCGAGGCGGTTTACCCAGGTTCGGCCCCTCCGATGGAGGTAAAAGCCTACGTCCTGCTTGTCTGGCATTGATGATGAGGAAGACCTCTTGGTTACAAGGGTGATGTCTAGCCTCTAATCTGTCTATCTCAACTTGTCAATTGAGACGTCTCAAAACCTGTCCCTCTTGGGGCGCCTTACCCCTCCTTATATAGGTGGAAGGGGTAAGTTTACATGTAGAGTCCTACTGAGAGTAGGACTAGGACTAGTCTCTCTACAATCCTAATCCGGGTCTTGCTTCCTTCGTGAGGGAATCCTTTCTCTTCTTGGGCCTTCTCTTGTGAGCCGCCCCTCCAAACCCGTCCACGAGCCGCCTAGCGCCGGCTTGCTCGTTGGGCCTTGGGCCTTGTCACTCGTCTGACCCGCCTGCCGGGTTACCAATGAACCGCCAAGTCTCGACCGGGTCACCAGTGAGTCGCCAAGTCCCCGGCCGGGTCATACTTCCTGCCGGGTTATATCGCGGGGTAATATCCCCGTCATATGGCACAACAATCAGAATGCGGATAAGTTCTCTTAGTATCATAAATGTGGAAGTCATCATCATGCCAATCATGCTTGATCCAAACTAAAGTTAATTGACCCAGTCAAGTTTATTTGATGCTTTCTGGATTAATTCTTCCATCTTATGATGATGTCATGAAGAAGTTTGTTCGTGTGCCAAGAACTATAATCTCAGTTGCTGACCAACATAAACCTAATGCCTTGGTGATTGTCTGAGCAAACGTATTCATACTAAGCCCTATGATTTTTGGTATGCTATACTCCGTTCTTTCATAGATGAGTGGCGTGGTTGTAGTTCAAATTTGAACTAAACCCACGTCATATTAATGGATGGAGTGGATAGTATTTTCTAGATCTGAACGTACCTATTTTCGGATATTTCGGGCCAGATACAAAATTTACTATGAGTGGCATAAAAGTGGTTATCAGCATTGTTTAAAAAAACTGAATAGGAGCATTTGTAGCATGCATGCACAAACCGCGTCGCTTCTAATTTGTGCATCATGTCTCATATAAGAGATAGATTAATCTTAGTTGCTAACAAACACAAAGCTAATTCCTAGGTGATTGGGTGAGCACGCATATTCATATTGTGCCCACCTCCAAACAGGAAAGTACTAAGCTCTATGTTTTTTGTTAGGATATACTCCCTTCGTTCATAAATGAGTGTCGTGGTTTTAGTTCAAATTTGAATGAAACCCACATCACTTGCTAATGAACGGAGTGGATAGTATTTTCTACATCTAAACGTACCTATTTTTGGAGATTTCAGGATTGGCAAAATTTACCATGAGTGGTATAAACTTGGATAGGTGCATTGTTTTAAAAAAACTGAATAGGAGCATTTGTAGCATGAATGCAAAAATTGCCTTCCTTATAATTAGTGCATCATATCTCATATAGAGATAGATTTGGAGTCATGTATGAATAGCTTTAACAGCTTATAATGTTTTCCACTATCATAATCCTATATGATTTTGAAGCTGAGAATCTGCAACGACAACACAATGCCCAAGTAGTGATGTCGTCATATGGTTTAGTGGGGGAAACATAAAACAAAATGTTCAAAATGCAATATTTTTATCCTCACTATGAGTTTGCCTCATGCTAATAACTGAATCACACAAACGTATTCTTTTAATTTAGCAATGTAGAAACATAGCAGTTAACTAACTATGTACCTTATATCCTACCATGGGAATGCAATCCATATACTATAGCCGCCTAAATAGTTGTATGCTACTTGTGAGCTGCATTAGGATTTTCCCCGAAGGGGAGGTGTCGAGGTAAGACAATCTATGGGACCTATGGGGTCCCTTTGCGGTTCAACTGTGAGGATCTACGTGCGCAAAGAGCATCACCAATCCAAGCACGCTCGGGGTTTAGATAGGTTCAGGCTGCTCGGAAGCGTAGAACCCTACGTCCTGTGTGTTGAGGATTATATGATTCCAAAGTACAAAGAGCACGGCAACCCGGCAAGAATGCTCGAGAGCGCTGCTTCACGTGCAAATGGGCAGGGTTTCGACCTTTGTAAAGGTAGAACCTCCTTTTATAGGGGAAGGGGTTACCAGAGTGGCTAAAATGGTCATTACATAGGGTAAAAAGTAGATACAGTAGCTGTCAAAACTACTGACATAATCTATAGTGGGAAATACCTAACCCTGGCGGATTAGGACAGGCGCATTAAATGTCGCGTGAGGTGTCAAGCTAGCGCCGTCTCCCGGCAAGGATTGTCTCTCCTTCTGTGTCGTTCGCCCAACTTCCTCTTATTTTTTCGCCACGCTAATGGGACGGGTGTGATTAAAGATGTTGTAATTCTACACAGCTGCCACACATCCCGACAAGCTCTACCTAACCGCCTGCTCGCTCGACACCTAACTGATGTAGACAATCAGCCCGATGAGGTGGAGCGATGGCTTGGCAATGGGATCTTGCGGGGTACGCCTGCTGCCAGGTCTTCTCCACCCGCAAGGAAGCTTGCCGGTTGTCTTGGTCTTCGCTTGGTGCTGTTTGTAGTGTAGTATTCGTCTGGCAAGGCTTGTCGGGCCGGAGGTTGCTATCATCTGTGCACAAGTCAGGGTGCTAAAGGACCCGTTCTTTAGTACACCGATAGGAGCCCCCGAACCTGGGCCACACTTAAGTCCATGACACTATTGGGCTAGGCCCAAAGCAGTGCACAGATATACGTGGCATAATTTCTCCACGGGTGTGATGATGGTTTTACTGCCCGTCCATGACACACATTAAATGCGGGACGTGGGAGAGGTGGAGCGAAACGGCGTCTGAGGGGTGCGCATAAAAAGGCGTGGCCACGTCGAACTGGGAGAGGCGGTCTCTACGCATTCGCCCCTCCTGATAGGGGGACTCGCAGATGCGCAGCACATCCCAGCCATCTGTCTTCCTCTTGCCATTTCCGTACGTCTTCTTCTCTTTTACTATGCCCTCTATGATGTGTGTTGCATGCAAGGCACGGCATTGGCGAAGGGGGCGGTTGTTGGAGTAGTGTGCTTGCTAGTGCGCAGTCATTTCGGGCAGTAAAGAGCCAGCCCCTGCGCCCTCCCTATAAAGAGGAGGCCGCGGAGAGCGTTGTTCATTCACCCTTCTTCATTCCCGTCTGCTAGCCACTGTTGCCTTCTCCCTTCGTCTTCCTCCCTCTGCAGCCTCTTCCGAAAAATCGTCTTCGGAACAGTGAGGGGTAGGGGCCGAGCTCGAGGATCTGCCGCCATCTCGAGGGCTTCCCCCCGGAACTAGATGCGCATCCTAGTCACGGCCGCGGGGGCCGGCTCTAGATCCCGCGGAAGGACCGCATCCAGGGGTCGCAGAAGGCTAGGCGCCCTGTGCCGAGGTGGCCATGGCGGCGCTCCTCTCCCTCCACCTAAGATGGAGACCCATACAGGGGAGGTGGTGTATGAGTTTGTCGTGGCATTGCGCCGTCGTCCTCGCAGCTAGCTGCGGCTCCCTGACCCCTTCGCAAGGGTCATTGTTGGGGATATCACCCCGTGGTGAGACCCGCCCAGGAGGGGCCGGGTCAGGAGGTTGGCAGCTTAGCAATGAGGCCTGGAAGTGACTTGCCCGATGGGCCCGGAGGAGGCCCAGAGCCAGAAGACAATGGGTAACCCGGCGGTGTAAGCCGCCGGTGACGGCTTGTCAGACAAGGCAAGGGTAGTTAGAGACAAAGTCGGTTACTAAGTGTAACCCGGCCCGGACTCTTGTAAGCCCAGGGCCTCGACCTGAATATATAAAGGCGGGTTCCCTGGGCGGCTTAGGACACGAAAACCTTCGATCGAGTACTAGGTCAAGTGAATCTGCTCCCTTGTAATCGATATCCAATCAATACAACTCAAAGCAGGACGTAGGCTATTATCTCCTTCGAGAGGGGCCGAACCTGGGTAAACCTGTGTCTTTCGTCCCGACCAACCCCTTCGAGTTAACCGCCGTAGCGATGGCTTCACACCTAAGTCCTTGCACTAGGACATCTACCGTGATAAAACCACGACAGTTGGCGCCCACCGTGGGGCAGATGCTCAGTGGTTTGGAGTACTCGAAGGGCTCTCTCCCAGGGATCGAGGGATACACCGTTGGCAGGATGACTAAGAGTCGCCGCGGCAAGCGCTACATCGACGACGCTGGCTGGGGCCCCGAGGCCCACTCAGTTGAGTATGGGTACCGGGTCCCCTTCGGTGGAATTCACGTCTTCATTGGCAAGATCGGCGGATCTAAGCCCGGGCCGGACATCAGCACCGACCTCATCGAGCCGGCCCAGCGCACGCAACCCGCCCGGCTTAACCAGGGCCGGAAGCACGTCTTCGTCGGATTCACCCAAGGCACGAAACTTGAGGAAGATTCTATGTCACGAGAGGAAACCCTCATCTGCTCGGAGGATGGATCCTCGAGCGGGGAGGCGGAGTCAATCTACCAGCTTCACAATGGCGGACTTGGGGGCTACTTCGAGGGTTACCATGACCCGGAATACTATGAGCCGCCAAGCCGAGCCGTTGTCTTCATGGCCGGATCGGCACCGGCTTCTGGTAGTACGGCCGCTGGTGCAACGGGATCTGGGTCAGCCAGGCCACCGGCTCAAGTTTTGCTGGATCTGATGAATGAGCTTACGACTCTGTTGGGAACCGAGGTCATGGCCAAAAACCAGGCAGCCCGTAACACGGAGATCGCGAGGTTGAAGGACCAGATGGCCAATGCCCAGGAGGAAATCAACACGTTGCGGGCTCAGATGGATGCTGAGTCAGAGCACCTCAGGGCGGAAGCTTTTCGTCTCGACCTGGATCAACAAACCGCGGATGCAGTCCATCGGATGAGGCACGAGACCCGCCTGCCGGATCAGTATGAGCCTAGAAATCTTTTTAACACGCCAGGATCAGGACGGAACGCGCCTCTGACCGTGACCCGAACGGCCAAAGTATCTGGGAGTAGGGCGGCGGTTCAGCATCGGCAGCCAGACCCGCCCCGCAGGAACCAGACCCCGCCGCAGCATTTTCCAACACCACCCGGTCATTATTCTAACCCGGTGGAAAACATGGTGGCGGCGGCAGTCAGGCTTAACGCGCTCCCCTTAGCTGAAGGTACGCCCTTCGCTGAGGAAGCTCGGAATGCCATTGGGTATTTGCAGATAGCGGTGGCGCAACAGGAGAAGTATACTTATAGCCGGAGTCGTGTGCACTTGACCCCCATCCCGAGCCGCAGTTACAGCCGGCCTATAGAGTCACCGGCGATTTCTAGCAGTGAGCGGCGTTGGAACCCGCCCCGTGATGACCCGCCCGCTGTCAATGCCCAGGCGCTTGTAGATCGTGCAAGAGCACAGCGAGAGGCGGCGGCGGCCACGGCGGCTCGCCAAGAATCGCCCACAGTAGCACCTTCTGTTTCGGTGGGAGCCGGAGTCATCTCCAGAGCTATGGAAGTGCCATGTTTAGTGTCGGCTCTGCGAAACGAGTGCCTTCCTAAGGACTTTAAGGGTCTGCGTAAGGTGCCTAATTATACTACCGATCTGCCTCCGGAAGCCTGGATCGAGAGCTATGAGCTAGCCATGGAGATGTTGGACGTCAGTGATGCAGTCTGTGCCAAGTATTTCATCATGATGCTGGAAGGACCGGCTCGTACGTGGTTGAAGGGTTTGCCACCCAACACCATTAATTCCTGGGCCGAGTTGAAGGCGAAGTTCGTCAAGAATTTTCAAGGAACGTGCAAGCCACTACTGGAATCAGGACATTTGTCGTCTGCCATGGCAGACGGCAAAGGGCACAAAGCAGACGGCAAAGACCTTTGCCGTCCGCTAGCGGACGGCACAATTTTGGGCCCAGTGAACTCCGGCAAAGGGGTCCTTTGCCGTCCGCTTGCAGACGGCAAAGCACCTGGACGGTGTAGTGCTGACGGCGCCACCGTTAGGCGGCTAACGGACCCCAAGCATTTGCCGTCTGCCTCCAGCCCCTCTTTGCCGTCTGCCGCCAGCCCCTCTTTGCCGTCTGCCTCCAGCCCCTCTTTGCCGTCTGCCTCCAGCCCCTCTTTGCCGTCTGCCATGGACGGCAAAGAGGAAAAAGGGCCCAGCCTGGCAACAGGCCCAGCCTTTGCCGTCTGCCTCCAGCCCCTTTGCCGTCTGCCGCGGACGGCAAAGAAGCTTCCCAGGTTTACAGGTGGCCGCCGCGTGGCAACTTTGCCGTCCGCGGCAGACGGCAAAGGGGCTGTATTGCCTCTTTTTATTCTGTTTTTTGTTATATCAAAGAAATTTCAAAGCAAATATATGATATATATATATATATATTTCACATAATAAGGCAAACAATAGTCTCATCCAACACATAATAAACTATATCCAACACATATACCAAATCAAATCTGCAAATCATATCAAACACATATATCCAACACTATATCCAACACATATACCATATATGATCATCCAACACATATACCAAATCAAAACATATGCAAGTTCCACCATATTACAATAGTTGCACATTGTTCATCCTACAAAATCAAAACAAAAAAGGAAGGACAAGGACTCCATGAACGCAAGCTTCCGTGAAGTGAATCAAATCTGCAAAATGGGAAATAAGAAAGTTAGAAGAAGAAGAGAAGAAGAAGAAGAAGACTAGAAGAAGAAGAAGAAGAAGAAGAAGAAGAAGAAGAACTTCTCCTTCTTCTTTTTCTTATTCTTCTATTCCTTTTTTTCTCCTCTTCCTTGTTTTTCTTCATCTTATTCCTATTTGTGTCATTTTAGAGCTAACCTATGTAAGCACGCCATTTTTGTGCTAACCTAGGAAAAATTAGGTAAGTATAGGTCATTTTTGCTAACCTAGGTAATGATGCCATCTTTGAGCCAAATTATGTAAGTATAGGTCATTTTAGAGCTAACTTAGGTAATTATGTCATTTTGGAGAATAATAAGCTAAGTATATGACATTTAT
Source organism: Elymus sibiricus (assembly GCA_039707655.1). Classification (NCBI taxonomy): domain Eukaryota; kingdom Viridiplantae; phylum Streptophyta; class Magnoliopsida; order Poales; family Poaceae; genus Elymus; species Elymus sibiricus. The sequence continues at coordinate 369,844,478 of CM077675.1, read as the reverse complement.
GAGGTAACCATGGTTATTATGCCATTTTTGAAACGAATAAGCTAATTATGTCATAAATGGACTAAATAAGCTAATTATGTCATTGTGGAGGATAATTAGCTATATTAGTATGTCTTTTTTGGGGAAAATAACCTAAGAAGAAGAAGAAGACTAGAAGAAGAAGAAAAAGAAGAAGAAAAAGAAGAAGAAGAAGAAGAAGAAGAAGAAGAAAAAGAAGAAGAAGAAGAAAAAGAAGAAGAAGAAGAAGAAGAAGACTAGAAGAAGAAGAAGAAAAAGAAGAAGAAGAAGGAGAAGAAGACTAGAAGAAGAAGAAGAAGGAAGAAGAAGAAGAAGAAGAAGAAGACTAGAAGAAGAAGAAGAAGAAGAAGAAGAAGAAGACTAGAAGAAGAAGAAGAAAAAGAAGAAGACTAGAAGAAGAAGAAGAAGAAGAAGAAGAAGAGAAGAAATTAGAAGAATTTCTTCTTCTTCTTCTTCTTCTTCTTCTTCTTCTAGCCTTCTTCTTTTTCTTCTTATTCTTCTATTCCTTTTTTTCTCCTCTTCCTTGTTTTTCTTCATCTTATTCCTTATTTGTGTCATTTTAGAGCTAACCTATGTAAGTATGCCATTTTTGTGCTAACCTAGGAAAATTAGGTAAGTATAGGTCATTTTTGTGCTAACCTAGGTAATGATGCCATCTTTGAGCTAAATTATGTAAGTATAGGTCATTTTAGAGCTAACTTAGGTAATTATGTCATTTTGGAGAATAATAAGCTAAGTATATGACATTTATGAGGTAACCATGGTTATTATGCCATTTTTGAAACGAATAAGCTAATTATGTCATAAATGGACTAAATAAGCTAATTATGTCATTGTGGAGGATAAGCTAATTGTGCTAAGTTTGTCTGAGTGCTATGTTTGTCTTTGTTTGAGAAAATGAGCCAAGTAAGTGGCATATTAGGGCTTACCGTCCTTGTCATCACGGAGGTGAAACACCGGGGGTGCTCGGGTCGTGCGATGCGGCTCGGGAGTTATGTTGTACCAAAGATCATTTGCGTTAGAATGATGACGCTGAAATGTTAAGACTAGTAACTAATGAACATTGAAATGAAACTCACCGTTCCAGCCGTGGTAATGACTGGCATCGGCGGAGGGGTCTGGCCGTTCTGCGCGTACATAGTCTGCACATTTGGTTTTCACAAGTCAATCATATTGGTTATTAATGAAAACAACATGTAGTGCATGATTTGGCTAATATGAAGAAGAAACTTACCACGATGAGGTCGTACATGGCCCGGTTAGACGCATCGTTACGTGCCCTCTCCTCCTCCAACAACTTTGCCGTCCTCTCCTCCAGATCCCTCTTCTCCTCCGCCGCCTGCCGGGCCTATTCCGCCAGAAGCGCCTGGGTTTTCTCTCTCTCTTTCTGCAGAGCAACCTGCAACACAAATCATCGTTAGCATTGTAATCATCTTTTTTCGCACACATTGTAATGGAGGAAAGATATCTGAGTCCGTATGACTAACCTCGATGGCGAGCTGGATTGGCCGTGGATGAGGCGACATCGCAGGACAGGAGCTCGTTTGGCGCGCCTTGATCTCTCGGAGAGTGCTCGAAGACCGTATATGTCCATCTCCTATGGCTATCGAACTGATATATGTTGGCGATGCCTTGATGGTGTGGCACACCTCCCATTTGGGCACGCCGTGCCTTGGCATCGTCGTGGAGGACTCGCCATTGGTCAGAGCACCATTCATTCACCAACGCCTCCCAACAATCCATCTTATCCGCACACCATCTCGGGGGCACCTAAGTTAGTAAAGAGAAATTTGAGAGCTACGCATACGAATCAAAGGAAGGAAACTAAGTACAAGGCCTTAAGAATAGGTAATTACCTTCATGTACTGCTCCTTGTCCAGAAACTTTCGGCGGGACGACGACTTGGCCTTCTTAATACGCTGCGAGGCGTAGTAGTCTCGAACAGCCTGTACCCGAGCCTCGTGCCGTAAGTTCTGTAGTAGGCGCTTGCACTCCTGATCGATAAGCTTTGCCGCGGCCTCCTCGTATCCCTCCTCACACCTGTAGAAGGTCTGCAATCAAAAGAGACAACACTGATTAGTACAATAACTAGCTATTATTGATTTTTAATTGTGTAAAGGAGAAATTACCCAGAACTTCCTGATCACCATGTCGGCCCTTGTGTGGCACAACACATCGTCGATCATCTCCTCCGGCGGGGCCGGGGCAGCCAAGTAGTGCTCCCATTTCAATCCTAACTCTCGAAGTCGACCCTCGCCGGGCAACGTGACAAACCCCGGGAAGTTATGCCGCAAAAGCACACCAAGGATGGAGTTGGGCCTGCGGACATCCTTGGCGTGAATCCAACCCCTGCAGTATGACAAAGCCAACGCATTAGATATGTGAAGAAACATGAAGGCAAAAGGTTTAAAAAGAGTAAATGCACTCACTTCAGCGACTCGGGCTTAATCAGCCACCTCTGCTCGCGGGTCGCCGGCACGGGCGGGAGCCGTGTACACCCACGCTGGTAGACAGTGCCCTCAACCACCTCGTCCCCGCTATCAGAAAGCTGATCCCCGCCACCATCAGCATGGCCACTCGGCTCCGCCTGATGCAGATCCGGCCAGGCATCCCATCCGGTGGAAGCCTGTGGAGTCTCACGGGACGAAGCGTCTGGCCCATGAGTCTCACGGGACGTAGCGTCTGGCATAGGAGTCTCGCGTGTCGAAGCGTCTGGGACAGAAGGATCGTCGACCCGTGGCTCGTGGACAGGAGTCCTCGTAGCCTCCACCTCAGACAAGTCCACCGTAGCAGTCCTGTGCTCGGGTGAATCAGCTGGGGGTGGCGGCGAGGAAGGCGTAGCAGCCTTCGTACCTCTCCCGCGGCCACCACGTGTACCTTTAGGAGCTCTCTTCTTCCCACGACCTCATCTCCCGGTGGGCAACTTCGCCGACGAAGAAGCGCCCTCGAGTGTCCCCATACCTTCGTACAACGCTCTTCGGAGAGATTGGGGTGGAATGGAAGTACCCCTCCCACCACGCGCCGACGAAGAAGGAGCCTCAGATCGCTCTCGACCCGCGCCCACCATCTTTCAACACCTGCCATGACAAAGAGTAAACGAAATTAGTACACAACATAAAAAAATTGAATACCGACATGAATAATAATATGTATATAATTTAAGTGTATCATCATCATGTATATAATAAAAATTGAATACCGACATGAATAATAATATGTATATATATAATTTGAGTATATCATCATCATGTATACCTGACATGAACTAATAATAATCTTCATCGTCTATATATGCTCCGGGATCAATAAATGCATCATCATCATCACTATCATCAATAAATGCATCGTCATCACTATCGGGAGCAACATTCGGAAGGCCTCCTTTGTGTAATCGGTCAAGCATTGAGAGGTCATCCGCAGCAGTAACCTCTTCTTCTTCCGTCTCTTCTTGTTCCGGCTCAGGGGTGAAGTCGGATTCACTGTCACTATCTACCTCAATGTTCTGGGGTGAAGTAGAGCGGTTCTTGAAACGTTTTTTGGAAAGACGTGTTTCTTGGAAGAATTCTGCTTCATATGTGTCTGGGTTAATGTGAGGTTCATAATCATCTTCATTGAGGGGAGGTGGTCTAAAATGTGGCGGCACATCATAAACGACATCCCAACCATTCAGATTTGGATCAGTTTGGCAGGCCCACGGTAGATAGAAAACTTGGGTCGCCTGTTGAGCCGTAATATAGACATCGGGAACATCTAAATGGGTGCTTTGTTTGATTTCGACTAGCCCTATATGTTCATGAGTCCTTCTAGTCTCCTTCGGCTGGAACCAATAACATTTGAAGACTACGACGTTTGGTGGGTTTTCACCAAAGAATGTAAGTTCATAAATTGCTTCAACTCTTCCATAATACTCGATCCCTCCTTCGCCGACAGCGGAGACACAACAATTTGTAGACTTTCGGTCGGCCATAGATAGCTCTTTGCCAAAAGTACGAAAGCGATACCCGTTGATGTCGTATTTGTCAAATGAACGGACCTTATAGTCAAAACCATTAGCGACTTGTCTCAATTCGGAGTCCATAGACTCTGCATTAGCCTACAAGTTTAATACGAAAGGATTGTTGCATTAGCCGCAAACTAGACGAAGAAATGAAATGGTCTAATGGAAATTACCGTTTGTTTGAACCAAGAGATGAAACCGGGATAGCCGCCTCCATGCTTTGCCAGAAGCTCATACTCTTCGATGGAATCCTTTTGGATCACCGCTCCATCCGAGAATTTGGCGACGTATCGACTGTATCACATTTCCGGGAATAAGAGCATTTCAAAGGAATTAGAAGTTGCGAAACAATGTACCGAGAACTTACTCGATGTACGGCCGCACTTCTGTAAGGTTGTTGAAGATATACAACGAAATGGTCTGCCATTCTTCGACATCCAACGCTATTGCTTTCGAAGCACCGGCTGGTGCGAGCTTCCCTTTGAATAGGCTGAGGTTGGATCGACCTTTTTCACGGTCGCCATCATTGTACCGAGGCTTCGGATTATGCAAATGACGATTCTTGGCTTTGTAGTGTGCTGTCACAAAGTTTGCCGCCTCCTCAGTAATGAATGCCTCGGCCATCGATGCTTCAATTCTACGTTTATTTTTACATTTTGCTCGAAGCGTCTTCTGCATCCTCTCAGTTGCGAAGCACCAACGAATTTGCACGGGCCCCCCCAATCTTGCCTCGGTCGGGAGATGCAAAATCAAATGCTGCATTGGATTAAAGAATCCCGGTGGAAAGATCTTTTCTAACTTGCAGATCAACTCCGGCGCCAACTCTTCCAGTTCGTCTAGCACGTCAGGCGATAGTTCTTTCGCACAAAGAGCACGGAAGAAATAGCTCAGCTCTGCCAGTACTAGCCATTCATCCTCAGGGATAAAGCCACGCAACATCACCGGCATTACCCACTCAAGCCATATGTGCCAATCATGACTCTTGAGACCAAATATTTTTAATTTGTCAAGACTCGCTCCCCTCTTTAGATTCGCTGCATACCCATCGGGGAACATCAACTGCATTTTCACCCACAAGATCATTTCCCTCATAGCTGGCCTTCCAAGATTGAACCATGCCTTTGGCTTCCTCCAGTTCTTTTTTCCTTTTGGTTGTCGCATGTTTTGTAACGGTCTATCACATAGAGCCTCCTGATCGACTCTAGCCTTAGGATTATCCTTCGACTTCCCCTCTATGCCGAACAATGTACCAAAAAGGGCCTCGGCAATATTCTTTTCAGTGTGCATCACGTCGATGTTGTGTGGGCAAAGGAGGTCTTTAAAGTAAGGCAGATCCCACAAGCATATCTTGTGAGTCCAGGCGTGTTTCGAATTATACCCTTTGAAATACCCTGGACGATCTGGATCCGGCTCGAGAGCATTTATCTGATCCAAGGTCTGTTGGCCTGTCAATGCAGGTGGTGCAGAGTTTTTGACAATTCTACCTTTCATGAAATTCTTCTTGTCTTTTCTGAACTTATGGCGAGGATCCAGGAACTGTCTATGCAAGTCGAAGCAAGAATACTTGCGACCCGCCTGCAGCCAACGGAACTCAAGAGCTGCCTTGCATGTGGGGCACGGGAACCTTCCATGCACACACCAGCCAATGAATAGCGCATACGCCGGCAAGTCATGCGACGAGTACATATACCACACATGCATTTTGAAGTTTTTTTTTGTAGCGGCGTCATATGTCTTGATCCCATTATCCCAAGCTTCTTGCAATTCATCCTTAAGCGGCCGCATGTACACATTCATATTCTTCCCCGGATAGTTGGGCCCTGGAATTATCAATGTCAAGAAAATGTTCTTTCTTTTCATAATCTCTCCGGGGGGAAGATTGAGTGGAATGACAAATACAGGCCAGCAACTGTATTGGGTTGCCGTCATACCAAACACATTGAACCCATCCGTGCTGATGGCGACTCGAGGATGCCTTGGATCTACCGCTTTATCCTTATGTAATGCATCGAAGTGCTTCCACGCAAAAGCGTCTGAAGTGTGTCCCAACATCGGATTCCCATCTGCATCTAGTTTGGTTCTTTTGCCCAATTTATGCCACGTCATCTGTCTGGCCGTCTCTTCGACCATGAAAAGACGTTGAAGTCTTGGTATGATTGGCATATACCGAAGAACATTAACTGGGATTTTGGTCTGACACTTCTCACCCATACCGTTGTCTACCACAGCATACCTGGAAGACTTGCAAATGGGACTATAGTTGAAGCCCGCATACTCAAGCCTAAATAAGGCACATCCATTCTCACAGGCATCTATCTTCTCATAGGGCATCTTAAGCGCACGTAGGATTTTGTCCGACTGGTACAGGTTTGCTGGCAATACATGGCCTTTGGGTAGAAAGCGTCCAAATATCGTCATCATCGCGTCGTAGCATTCTCTGCCTAGGTTGAACTGAGCCTTCAGAGCCATTACTTGTGCGATGGCATCCAGCTGACAAAGCTCAGTGTGCTCGTGGAGAGGACATTTTGAAGACTCCAACATTTCATAGAAGGCCTTTGCAGATTCCTCCATCTCATCGTCCGAATCCCGAGCATCATCAAAGTCTTGCACCATGTCTTCGATCCCGGTACCATGCTCATCAGTGCGACGACGAACAACCTCAGCTCTGGCACGTTGGGCAGACTCACCATGATATCTCCACACCGTATAATCAGGCGTAAAACCCCACTTCTGCAAGTGTTTACCCATTTCATCCCGTGTCCACTTTTTATGGTTGTCGCACCGGACACAGGGGCACCAGGTTATTTCCTGGCCATTTGCAAATGCGGCGCTCAGAAACCCCTTGGTTTTTCTTAACCATTCAATGGTCATTTCTTTCTGACTAGGGTGACCGGTGTACATCCAAGCACGATCACTCATCTTGCCTACCTACTAAACACACAAGAAATATATATATAATTCATCATCTATATTCATCCGTTAATCAAGTTTTGTCAGTTTTATTACGTCCATGCAACCTACACGCTAATAGGTAGAGATAGGTCCTAATCCCACCCGAGTATGTGTAGATTGGGTTCGTTTTCCCATGCTCTGCTCCGGATCCGACGCAGAATTTCGGCAACACCTCCCCGCTGTTCTCCTCATACACGTCTCGGCAATAAGCAGAGAGGATGTGTACCCGGAGAACAACAGGGAGGCACTGACGAAATTCCGCATCGGATCCGGAGCAGAGCATAAGGGAAAACGAACCCAATCTACACATACTCGGGCTGTCCATGGATAACATTGGACAATTCAAAAGGATGGCGGTTATAAATATGCAAAGACATGCATATTTATAGATGCCGCCCTTTCGAATGGGAGACGCATACTGGTCACGCATACTGATGATTGAAGACACCTATAGCTAGCAAGTTTCATTGGCACGAAGACCGGAACCGAGCAAATTAATGGGGCCGGGGGAGGAGATGTCATTTGTGCTCACCCACGAACGCAGCAGGGGAGCTCGTCCAACACACGGGGAGGTCGTCGAACAACTGCACATTAAAATTCACCCGATCAACACAAATATGATGTTTTTTATAACAAAATCAGAAAATATGTGACCTAACTCATAATTTACAAAACTATGACCTCGGCCTCTGGAAGGCCGAAGAGCAGCTTTTTGGTCAACAGGAGGTAGAATAGGTGTCGGGGGTCGGGGGTCAGTGGCATCGGGAGTCAGTGGCGTCGGGGGTCAGTGGCGTCGGGAGTCAGTGGCGTAGGGGGTCAGTGGCGTCGGGGGTAGGGGGTCGGTGGTCGGTGGTGTCGGGGGTCGGGGGTCGGTGGCATCGGTGGTCGGGGGTCGATGGCGTCGGGGGTCGGGGGTCGGTGGCGTCGGGGGGTCGGGGGTCGGGGGTCGGTGGCGTCGGGGGTAGGGGGTTAGTGGCGTCGGGGGTCGGTGGCGTTGGGGGTCGGTGGCGTCGGGGGTCCATAGTGTCGGGGTTCAGTGGGGTCAGTGTCGAGCCATTTCCTTTTTTCCTTCTTCTTATTCTTCTTCTTCTCCTCCTCCTCCTCTCTTCTTCTTCTTCTTTTCCTTTTTTCCTTGTTCTACTTATTCTTCTTCTTCTACTTTTTCTTCTTTTGTTCTACTAAACAGGAATCTAACCTAAGACTAAAACTAAACTAAACGAAAACAAAACCTAAACTAAACTAAAACTAAACCTATACTAAAACTAAACCTAAAGCACAACAAAACTAAAACCTAAAACTAAACAGAAATAAAAAAAACAAATGTCCTAAACTAAACTAAAACTAAACCTAAACTAAACTAAAACTAAAACTATACTAAAACTAAACCTAAACCAAAACAAAACCAAAACCTAAAACTAAACAGAAAAAACAAAAAACAGATGTCCTAAACTAAACTAAAACTAAACCTAAACTAAACTAAAACTAAACCTAAACTAAAAACTAAACCTAAACCAAAACAAAACTAAAACCTAAAACTAAACAGAAAAAATAAAAAAAAATGTCACTTACAGAGAGGAGCCCGACGCGGTGGTGGAGACAGGCCGGCGCGGGGGAGGCAGGCCGGCGTGCGGGGGTGGGGGTGTCGGGGGCGCTTGCTGGGAGGGGGTCGCCGCCGCGGGGAGGGGGTCGCCGCCGCGTGGTGGTGAGGGCGTCGCCAGGGGGGAGGGGTGTCCGGGGCGCTTGCGGGGAGGGGCTCGCCGCCGCGGGGAGGGGGTCACCGCCGCGGGGTGGTGAGGGCGCCGCCGTGGGGGGGTGAGGTGGTGGGGGCGGCACGGGGGAGGGGCGGCGAGGGGGAGGGGGGAGCTGTGGTGGTGAGGGCGCCGCGGGGAGGGGGTCACCGCCGCGGGGTGTTGAGGGCGCCGCCGCGGGGGGGTGAGGTGGTGGGGGCGGCGAGGGGGAGGGGCGGCGAGGGGGAGGGGGAGCTGCGGTGGTGGGGGTGGCACGGGGGAGGGGGCTGGCGAGGGGGGAGGGGGGAACTGCGGTGGTGGGGGGCCGCGCGTGGTGTGTGTGGGTGGAGAGAGAGGGGGGCCGGGGGCGGGAGGAGAGCGCGGGAATAATTGGGCCGGAGGGAAAACGGCCGTTAAGGGGCATCCCCTTTGCCATCCGCTTGCGGACGGCAAAGCCGAGCACGGCAGACGGCAAATACCAGGCAGTTAAGGGGACCTATGTAGCCTCTTTGCCGTCTGCCTTTAGGGTCTTTGCCGTCTGCTGGCAGACGGCAAAGGAACAGCAGAAGGCAAACAGAACCATTGTCGTCAGCCAGCTCTTTGCCGTCTGCTTGACGACAGCAGACGGCAAAGACCTTCTTTGCCGTCCGCCAGCAGACGGCAAAGACCTGGCACACGGCAAATAACTGAATTCTAGTAGTGAGCAGCCAATGACGATTGTGGATTTGGATCATTGCGTGCAGCGTGAGGATGAGTCGCCCCACCATTGGGCCCGGCGGGTCTCAACCATTATCCACTACTCTGATAATATCACGGCGACTCAGGCGGTTCTGATTCTGGAGAAGAATTGGCACTTCTTGCCCCTTAAGCAGAAGCTTGGACGGCTCAAGCGTTCATGCCAATACATGGGGGAGCTTATGGCGGCTCTCACCAAGTATGCAGATTCTGACAGCACAAAGGATCCTGGGTCTGATGATGAGAAATCAGCTAAGGGCAAGAAGAACGAAAATGGCAAAGGTCAGCAGCAGAACGGAGCAGGAAATAATAATCCAGATAATGGCGGTAAGCGGAAGCATCCGGACGCCGGGTCAGATCTGGTAGCCAATACTAACGTTGGGAACAACCGTGGCAAGGGGAACGGTGAACCGCCTTTCGGCAAAAATAAGCCTTTCAACATGGAAGAAGTCCTTAATGACCCTTGCCCGAAGCATAGCCTGCCCAATAAACCATCCACTCATGCTTGGAAAGATTGCTGGGTTATGCGGGAATTCCGGAATTACAGCCTTAGCCAGCATCAAGGCAACGGCAATGGACCGCTCGGCGGGTCAGGATCCGGTTCTCAGGGGTCCGGCTTTGGTGCAGGTGGCTCGGATTCTGGCTATCCAGGTCAAGGAAGCATCAAGGAAGCCATGGAGGTCATAATCAGCAGTCTGGCAATGGTGGTCAGCAGCAAAACAACCAGTCAGGGTATCAGAGTAACCCGAAGCAGCTCAATGGAGGCCAGTATCATGTTTTTACAACAAGCCTTGATAAGCGGGATCAGAAGGTGCGCAAGCGGGCGGTTAATGCGGCTATGCCGGCTCTCCCACAATACTTGAAGTGGTCTGAGTATGAAATAACTTGGAGCAGGGAGGATCACCCGCCGCGTGTGGATAACCCGGACCATTTAGCCCTTGTGGTGGCCCCCCAAGTAGGAGGCTACGTATTCACCAAGGTGCTTATGGATGGTGGCAGCAGCATCAACATCTTATATTATGACACCTTTCGCCGGATGAACCTGGTTGATAAAGATCTCAAACCATCATCCATAGTTTTTCATGGTGTGGTGCCCGGCAAATCGGCTTATCCGGTTGGAAAAATTGCCTTGGAGGTAGCTTTTGGTGATGAGTTCAACTACAGGGTGGAGACCCTGTGGTTTGAAGTGGTTAAAATCAAAAGCCCGTATCACGCCCTGTTTGGACGGCCGGCTTATGCCAAGTTCATGGCTCGGCCTTGTTATGTCTACTTGCAGCTCAAGATGCCTGGACTGAACGGAACGATTACAGCGCATGGTGATCGAAAGATTGCTCTTGAGTGCGAGGAAGGTGATGCGGCATACGTAGAGTCAAGTTGCGCTGAGGAAGAGCTCAAATTTTATAAGGAGAACGTTGACCCGGCGGATATGACCCCGTTAAAGAAGCCTAGCACTGACTCTGAGCCGCCCCTGAAGTTTGTAGCGGAAGATACCAAATTGGTGGATTTACTCTTGGTGACTCATCGCAGCAATTCACTATTGGGGCCAATATGGATCCCAAATAGGAAAGCACGCTCATCGAATTCATCCGTGAGAATCGGGACATCTTTGCATGGAAGCCTTGTGACATGCCGGGTGTACCGAGAGAATTCGCTGAGCACCACCTTAATGTGGATCCTAAGTTTAAGCCGGTCAAACAGTTTCTCCTTCGTTTCAATGAAGAGAGGCGTAAGGCTATTGGAGAAGAGGTAGCCCGGCTCTTGGCAGCAGGGTTTATCGCCGAAGTTTTTCACCCGGAGTGGTTGGCTAACCCCGTGGTTGTGCTTAAAAAGAACGGCACGTGGCGCATGTGTGTAGATTACACGGATCTGAACAAGGCATGTCCGGTTGATCCATTCGCTCTCCTCCGTATCGACCAGATCATTGATGCAACGACGGGTTGCGAGAGTTTATGTTTCCTGGATGCTTACTCAGGTTATCATCAAATCAAGATGGCAGTCAAAGACCAAGAGAAGACATCCTTCATTACGCCTTTTGGAGCTTTCTGCTATGTGTCTATGCCCTTTGGGCTCAAAAGTGCGCAAGCGACTTATCAGCGTTGTGTGCAGAACTGTCTTCATGGTCAAATCGGGCGCAATGTTCATGCTTATGTGGGTGATATTGTGGTCAAGTCGCGGAAGAAGGAGACTCTGTTGGATGATTTGAAGGAAACTTTTGATAATCTGCGGGTTTACAAGATGATGCTTAACCTGGCCAAGTGTGTGTTTGGTGTGCTTGCAGGCAAGCTCTTGGGATTCTTGGTCTCCGAGCGCGGCATTGAGGCTAACCCGGACAAGATAAAGGCCATCACTTCTTTGTCTAAGCCGGCGTGCATTAATGATGTCCGGCGCTTGGCAGGTCGTATTGCCGCTCTAAGCCGGTTCATAAGCCGCCTGGGTGAGAAAGCTATTCCTCTATATCAGATGATGAAGAAAACAGACGACTTTGTCTGGAGTGATACGGCCAATGAGGCCTTTGAGGCGCTTAAAAAGCAGTTGGCTGAGCCGCCCGTTTTGGCTGCTCCGATGGAAAAAGAGCCTTTGCTCCTAAACGTGGCAGCTAACAACAGAGCCGTCAATGCTGCAGTTGTGGTGGAACACAAGGAGGCGGGTAAGGAGTACCCAGTCCAGCGGCCGGTTTACTATGTCAGTGAGGTCTTGACAGAATCCAAGCAATGATACCCGCATTGGCAAAAGCTGGTGTTTGGGGTATTCATGGCCAATCGCAAGCTAAAACACTATTTCCTTGGGCATCCAATCACAGTGGTCAGCTCTGCTCCTCTGGGAGATATCATTCAAAACAGAGGAGCCACCAGCAGGATTGCTAAGTGGGCAATTGAGCTTGGACCCCTTAACCTGAAATATGTGCCCCGGACGGCTATGAAATCTCAAGCCCTAGTGGACTTTATCAATGACTGGACAGAGTGTCAAGCACCTGAGGAGAAGCCGGACAATACGTATTGGACGATTCATTTTGAAGGCTCCAGGCAATTGGAAGGCTCGGGGGCTGGAGTTGTTTTAACTTCCCCGCGAGGTGACAAATTCTGCTATGTTTTGAGGTTAATGTTTCCTTGTACTAACAATGCAGCTGAATATGAGGGTCTGCTTCATGGGCTCCGTGTGGCAAAGGAGATGAATTTGAGCCGGGTCAGATGCCTCGGCGACTCAGACCTCGTGGCTCAGCAAGTTTCTGGCACATGGGATTCCAAGGACCCACGCATGGCGGCTTATCGCCAGGTGGTTGATGTTATTGCTGGTCACTTTAAGAGCTATCAGGTGGATCACCTAGATCGTCGGAAGAATGAGGCGGCTGATGCGTTATCCAGGCTGGGGTCTCAGCGTAAGACGGTGCCACCTAATGTGTTTCTGGACGTACTGCATCACCCCTCGGTTAAGTTACTGTCAGAAGAGGATCTTGCTATACCTGACCCGGAAGGGCAATTGGTGGCAGCTCTCCACGTAATCCCTGATTGGACGCTGCCTTATCTAGCGTATCTGACTCATGGTGAATTACCCCAAGATGAGACCCTAGCGCGGCAGATTATGAGGCGGTCTAAGTCTATGACTATTGTCAATGGCGAGTTGCACAGATGCAGCGTGACTGGCGTTTTTCAATGATGTGTCTCTCCTGAGGAGGGCCGTGAGATCTTGCAGGAGATACATGCCGGCGATTGTGGTCATCACGCCGGGTAAAAATCTTTGGTGGCTAAGGCTTTTTGGCACGGCTTTTACTGGTTAACTGCTCATAAGGATGCAGAGGACTTGGTCAGTAAATGTGATGGGTGTCAAAAGTTCGGACGACGGGACCATGTGCCGGCTCAAGAGTTGCAGATGATTCCAATCACCTGGTCGTTTGCGGTCTGGGGGCTTGATATGGTGGGACCGTTTAAAAGGTCTAAAGACAAGAAGACCCACCTCTTAGTGGCGGTTGACAAGTTTACTAAGTAGGTTGAGGCTGAGCCAGTCAGTAAGTGCGACGCAGCAACAGCAGTTCAGTTCGTCAAGAAGCTGATCTTTCGGTTTGGTTATCCTCATAGTATCATTACCGACAATGGTACAAATCTGTCCAAAGGGGCTATGAAGGAGTTTTGTAATGCTGAACACATCCGCCTCGATGTATCTTTTGTGGCTCACCCACAGTCAAACGGCCAAGCAGAGCGTGCTAACCAGGAGATTTTGAGAGGGATAAAACCCCGGCTTATGGTTCCTTTGGAACGCACGCCGGGTTGTTGGGTGAAGGAATTACCTTCGGTACTCTGGAGTATCAGAACCACCCCCAACAGGTCAACCGGTTATACACCCTTCTTCATGGTTTATGGCGCAAAAGCTGTTCTCCCCAGTGATATCCGTCTTGACTCACCTAGGGTGGCGGCTTACGTCGAAACTGATAATGAGGCGGGGCGTCAGGATGCTCTGGATGCTTTGGATGAGGAACGGGATCTGGCAGCAGCACGGTCGGCGATTTACCAGCAAGATCTGTGTCGCTATCATAGCCGCAGAGTCAAGACCCGGACGTTCCAAGAAGGCGACTTAGTGCTCCGGCTGATTCAAGACCAGTCAGATATGCATAAGTTGTCACCTCATGGGAAGGACCTTTTGTGATCAGCAGAAATCTCAACAATGGTTCCTATTATCTCATTGATATACGGGAGAGTGACAAGTCACGAACTTCTGGAGAGGAGACTGCCAGGCCGTGGAACATTGCTCATCTGCGGCCATACTATACCTGAGCCGCCGGCTCTCATCAATGTACATACTTCTGTCATTGTATATACCACCTTTTATGATATAATAAAGTTGGCATCCCCATAATTCGGGGCCTCTGCCGTTTTTCCGCACCACATTTTGTGCAAAGAGTTAATTCTTCATAAGGTCACTTGGGGGCTTCCAACCCACTGAGTTTAGCTTTCACACCCGCTTGACCGGCTTTATATGCCATATTCGAGTTGAACCTGCCTGTTTGCAACTTGCTACTCCACCATGTGACCCACCGAACTCTTGACAGTCAATCTTGCTCAGAGACCCTGAACTTGATAGTCAATCTCGCAATAAGATCCTGAACTTGTCAAGGTTTAAACGGCGGTTTTCATCACGAGAGAGCCGGCTTACAGTGAGCTAGGATAAACTCGCCTTGTCTGTTGTAGTCTCTCCGCTATGTGGCCCGTTCGTACTCTTAGCAACGTCAATCTTTTTAAAGACCCTAAACTTGCTAAGGTTTAAACGACGGATTTATGTCACGTGAGAGCCGGCTTACGAGGTTTTAGGCTTTTATGCCTAGCTTCTTTTGAGGCAATACAAATTTCTTTACAAAGTAAAAATAAGAGCTATCTCTTCTTGTTGTGCCTTTAAAGCCGGCTTATGAGGTAGCAAATATGCAAGTATATATTCTGTTGTTTGTCTTTGCAGACGTTTTCTTCATGATAAGATTCTAAGTTTTTGGATAATCCCGGCTTAGCATTGGTCATGGAGTATAACCCGCCAGTGTGAATTAGTAAAGTCAGATGCTTATATCAAGACATTCATGCTGGAAGATTTTAAGTCGCTGGCATATGAATTGAAGTTTCCAAAAAATGCGTGAAGGCGCAGCACAAGCAAGCAAGTTTTTTCTACGCTATTACAAGGCCTCGGAGGACCCAAAATATGGTGCTCAAGTTTTTCACAAGTTATCACCCGGCGGCTCAGCTTCGCCCGGGTTAGCATCCTTGAAGACCGACTCTTGCGCCTAGCTTGTCCACGGGTCATCCCGCGCCGGGTCTTCGCTTTCCTGGATCTGAAGGTTGTCCACATCCCAGTTGCAGTTGAGTAATGCTTCAAATTCAGCCTCATCATCCAAGATGGGAGATGGATCAACATCAGGAGCGAAGATATGCTTACGCCGTTGGGGAGTCAAATCTTTTGGTTCAAATGTAGGCGCCCGGATTCGCGCGTTGTTGACGTCGTAAGCCGCCTGATATGTCTTCAAGTCAGCTTCGGTGGCTAGCTGGCTGCCCAACACACGAGACGCTTTGAAGCAGCGGGCGTAGTCGTCTTGAGTGAATTCCGACCCATCATCCTTCAACTGTCGGAAGCCTCCCGTCATCTCCTCCAAGTTAAGCTCCGGCGCATATGCCAACACCCGGCTCAGAGCAGATATTGCGCCCTTGCGGGTGGCTGATTTCTTCATTGCTTCAAAGTGTTGAGGGACGGTGGAGAGGCACTTTAGCACATCTTTGATCAGCTTTGGCACACCTTTCTCACCAAAGACTGCCCTGATGGTAAAAAGGCTTCCGGCGTATAGTTGTTCAGTGAAGGCGTATAAAGCCTTCAGCTTCAACAAACTGTCATCCGGAAGTTGGCGAGTTCGTTTGCCTGCAAAACATATTACGTTTGTAAGTCGTCGAGCGAGTCTCCATAGGATCATTTCAAGCATAATCATAAGTACAGTGAACAATGCTTACCAAAGACGGCTTCGGTCATCCGGTTTATGTGCCGCTTCAGGCTGGTCAGCTCTTCAGTTACGGGTGCGAGACGGCCCTCGGCGTCCTCCACACGTTTGGTCAGGGCGGCTTGGCTGGTTTCAGCAGATTTTTTATACGTTTCAAGCTCAGTCTTGGTCTTTTCCAGTTCTGACAAGGCGAGCCACCACTTTGTGTCGACTTCAGCTCGGGCTTCTTGTTGCAAGGCCAGACTCTTCTTAAGGTCTGTCACGCTAGATTCAGCCACACTTAAGGATTCCTACAAATGACAAGTCATAGCAAAGCAAGATTATCAATCATAAGCTGCCAGTCCGGCTCATATTGGTGTTTAGAAGCACGGCAGAGAATGCTTACAAGTCCCAAGCAGATTGCAAGCAATATACTTGACACTTGGGGGCTAATGTGTATCAGTTCTTTCAAATATCTACAATACAAATAAGACCCGGATCATCTTTATGAAGATAACCCGGCCCTTGGGGGCTACAAATTGCTCTACAAGTCTAAAATCAGGTCTACAAAAAGTCCCGGTTCATTATTTACATAATCAGCCGGCCCTTGGGGGCTACACTTGGCATTTTTGCATTTATTAAGGAAATAAATGCGGCTCATTATTGGTATAATGACCCAACCCTTGGGGGCTACAACGTTGGTCTATTCAAATCTACATATTATTGAAGACCCGGCTTATTTTCAAGAATATAAGCCGGCCCTTGGGGGCTACGTAAAGGTATACAGAGAACAAAAAAGTGGAATACCTCATATTTCCTCTTCATCATATCCACTAGCTTGGCCTCCATGTCCCGGCTGGCGGCCAGGTGGTTCAGATACCCTGAGTGTAGCTCATCAGCAGTTAACTTCTCTAAGTTGGGCAGATCAAGTTTGTTTTCTCCTTCTCAGGCGAAGGCGTCTCATCCTTGCTGATGTGCTTGGTTAGCATGTTGGAAGGAGTCGGAGCGGTATAAGCTGAGCCGGTGATGGTGACTTCTTCTTCTTGAAAAGGCAGATCTTGGGTTACCGGCGGGGGGCTGGGCGGCTTAGGATCCGTCTCAGGATTGGCCTCAGAAATTACGACATCAGCCTCCGCCAGTTCAGTAGGTTGGATCACTTCTTCATGAGGGCCTTGGTCAGCCCCGGAGGTGTCAACTGGAATCTCAGAGGTTCCAAGACCCAGGTCCACCGGCTCTGAGACGACCGGATGGGGAGATGACCCGCTTAGTTTCCTCTTCTTGGCCTAGGCCCTGCAAACAAAGGTTTCCATTATCAGATTATATACAAGAACAGGATAACAGTAAGCAGAAAGAAAATGTAAAGAAGCTTACCCCGGGTTAATAACAAGGGGAGGCAGTTTAGAGGCGGTTGAGTCGCTAGATGAGGGAGGTGATTCCTGTCAGTAAAATTAAAGAAGTATGAGTAATATGACATCGCAAGACTGATATGCAGAAGTACAAGTACGAATTGTGAAATACCTCGTTGCGGCGTTTCCGACGAGCTGGAGTGTCAGGTAAACCGGCCACCAGATCTTCAGAGCTGCCGCTCCGGGTCTGACGCCTAGCGTCAAAAGAAAGTCGGGATCCAAGTGAGCAAGAGGGTGTGAAAACTTAACTTTCCAGATGACCCACCGGATTCTCTCCGTTGGCGGAGATTCTGAGTCGGAGGAGATAATAGTTACCTCTGCAGCCCCAGCTTCGCTTGCCTCCGCCTCTTCCTGAGAGGAGTTAGTGTCAATAAGTTGCATGAAAAGAAGACCAAGGGAATAAAGTTCTACCTCTGAGTCATCCAGACCGAATAACTCTTCAGTTTATTGTTTCTTTTTACGAGCCGGAGCTTTAGCCTTGGTTGTCTTGCTTTTCTTCTTGGAAGTGATGACTAGCCTCTTGTTCCAGAAGGAAGAGCTGACCTACATATGATATATGCATTGTTAGAAAGGTTAAAATAGGGTATATGAAATGCACCATTTAAAGAATGGGTGAGAATTAGGGTGAAAAGATTCACCTCTGGAGCCGGGTTAAGTGCGTAAAAAGGACTTAACCCCGTCTTGTTGCAAACTGCTTGAGGTTCTCCCAGCAAGGATTTGACAATGGTATTAAGATCCTGGTCTGTCAAGGGAGTCTGGTTGAAGCGTTGAGGATCATTCACCTTACCAGTATATTGGCACATTAAGGCATTGCGGCGGCTCAGCGGCAGAATCCTCCAAGAGACCCAGCAGCGGGTCAGATCAACGCCTGTTAACCCGTTGGCTAACAGGGCCCTTATTTTCAAAAAGGTTGGACCGTACTGGGTGCGCTCTGCATCAGACATCCGGTCTGGGAGTTCGGTGTCGGTACTGAGCCGGTAAGGACGATAACCCGGCAGTGGATTCTCTCCTTCTGGGGAAGTATCCTTGCAGTAAAACCAGGTTTTATTCCAGTCCTTGGGATGACTCGGCAGAATCGCTGCTGGAAAGAGTACATCCCTCCGTCTTTGAAGAGTGACACCTCAGAGTTCAAGACTCGATCCATCCGCCATTTCTGTTTGGCGGTTGATGTAGAAATATTCCTTGAAGAGGTCAACAGACAGCTCTTCTTGCAGATAAGCTTCGCAGAGAGTTTGGAACTGGCATAGGTTGGTGACGGAGTTGGGGCCAATGTCTAGAGGGTGCAGTTTGTAGAAGTGTAAGGCGTCCCAAAAAAAATTAGACCCGGGCGGTGAGAAGCCACGGAGAAGATGGTCTGTGAACATAATGACTTCCCCATCCTCGGGCTTGGGAGTGGTTTCATTGCCCGGAACCCGCCAGTGGATAACATTCCGAGCCGGCAAAACTCCCATGACGACAAAATCGTTGAGCGTTTCCTCAGTTACCCCGGATCTTACCAGTCGCAAGAGGTAGGAGCTTTAGCCATGACGGCGGCTTAAAGGGCTATGGAAAGACATGATTTTGTGCCGGGTTAACAACGCTGCATGATCAAAACAGCTACGACTCTAGATGATGATTGTACTTGGCGGGTCAGCATTAAATTATGAACCACCGATCATTACAGCAACGAAGCATGACAATGAGAGCCGGCAGCATGATGGCGGGTCAAGTTTGCCATCGAGTATTGGAAAAACTGCTAAGTGTGGAAAAATAGGTTCCAACAACTACAGCTACCGTTTTTAGATCTACAGAGGAGAAGAAAAGGAAAATATTTCCTAAACCTAAATTGACAGTGAAGAACAGGCAGTTCATATGCAAGCTCCCGTGAAGGGAAGATCTGTGATAAATATGGAAAAGCACATCCGACGGAGCGTCGCGGTTTTCTTGCTAGCGATTGGAGGCCTAAGAGTATTTCTCTCCATTATCTACGGCAAGGGCACCGGTAATGGCGACGGACCCGAAGAATACTCGATGAACTAATGCAGATTCGGAGGAGGAAGAAGGTGGAACCTGAGATGCGTAGAAGATGTGGGCGAGTGACGGTGAACTCTGGAAAGATTCAGGGTGATGCAGCGGCCTTGGTGATGGCGACGGCGAGGTCCGAGCGGCACGGCGGAGCTTCGGCTGCGCGAGCGGCTGGAGGAAGAAGAAGAAGAGAGGCGGCGACGGGGGGAAAGTGAAAAATATAAGGACCCCACGTGCCTATTTATGAGGAGGATGGAACAGCAACAGTCCCACGCGGGAATCGAGGAGGCAAAATGATGATTGACCAAGAAAACGACTCAATTCTCGGGTTGACTAGTTAATGAGAAGATCCGTTATGACGTCATCTAGATCTTTTGGGGTTTTCAGAGATGACGTCACCCATTTCCACATTGCGGGTCACGAGGATTGGTCAGAGATGACATCACCCATTTTCACACGGCGGGTCATGAAGATTTGTCAGAAAGGAATGTAAGACTCGCCAACCAGAAGACTTGAAGATTGACATGAACCGGTTCAAATCAGTCTGGGGCCTAATGTTGGGGATATCACCCCGTGGTGAGACCCGCCCAGGAGGGGTCGGGTCATGAGGTTGCCGGCTTAGCAATGAGGCCTGGAAGTGACTTGCCCGATGGGCCCGGAGAAGGCCCAAAGCCAGAAGAGAATGGGTAACCCGGCGGTGTAAGCCGCCAGTGACGGCTTGTCAGACAAGGCAAGAGTAGTTAGAGACAAGGTCGGTTACTAAGTGTAACCCGGCCCGGACTCTTGTAAGCCCAGGGCCTCGACCTGAATATATAAAGGCGGGTTCCCTAGGCGGCTTAGGACACGAAAACCTTCGATCGAGTACTAGGTCAAGCGAATCCGCTCCCTTGTAATCGATATCCAATCAATACAACTCAAAGCAGGACGTAGGCTATTACCTCCTTCGAGAGGGCCCGAACCTGGGTAAACATGTGTCTTTTGTCCCAACCAACCCCTTCGAGTTAACCGCCGTAGCGATGGCTTCACACCTAAGTCCTTGCACTAGGACATCTGCCGTGATAAAACCACGACATTCATGGAAGGCAGTAGGCCCTTAGGCATGTGGCTTCGGGCGGAAGGCTGCTGCAACGGCCCTGTCTGGGTGGCGGTTGATGTTTCTCCCGGCAGCGCCATGTTTCTGACGCGGGGATGGAAGTCGTTCGCCCGCGCTCGTGACCTGGGGCTAGGGCATCTTCTTCAATTTAGATTCGATGGATCCGTCATGCTTTCCGTGAAGTTCTTTGGGGCTTCCGGCAGCAGTCTGGAGTGTTGCGCGGAAAGCTCGAGTGGCAGCGACTTCGACTCCTCCAGCGAGTGCGACGATGATGATAGCTCCCCCATATCAAGAGCGAGGGCGATGATTCTGACTAGGTGTGAGTAGCGCTCCAGTAGAATTTTGAGAATGAACCACGCCTCAACTGGGCTTTTGTCTTTTGTCTTTGTACCACACCAAATGTAACCCTGCGGGGATGCAAAAAACTTGGTCGGGTACTCTCTATCAAATATCTACTACTTATTATGTTTATTTGCTGGAATGGATAGCTAGTTACCCTTATATGCAATTTTACACTTCTATATTTTTTATCCCTACGCTTGCTGGGAATGCTTGCCGGTGCGCACACCTTTGCCGCAAGCGCTTTAGGAGCGGATCCTTAGCAGCCTGCTAGCGATGCCGCTGCCGGCGAAACCACCTTGCCATCCTTGGCGTAGCTACCTTTGTTGATGAGCAGGCTCGAAACAACTTAAGAGAGCGAACAATTTTGACAAGGGTCCTT
Organism: Elymus sibiricus; assembly: GCA_039707655.1. NCBI lineage: Eukaryota > Viridiplantae > Streptophyta > Magnoliopsida > Poales > Poaceae > Elymus > Elymus sibiricus. Next base: position 369,823,386 of record CM077675.1, on the reverse strand, counting down.
TGCATGCAGGTTTTCTCATACAAATGTTAAAAATCGTTTAAGGGGGAACAACTCACAACAAAGAAATTTTTCGAAAACTTTTGCGACTTAGCTTTTATTTGCTATTCTTCTTGCCGCAAAAATGATCGCTTTAAACGTGTTTAGGTATCCATTCTGTCACTTCTCCCCCCAGAAGGACTTGCACGCAAGAGGCCCTTCCGCCTTATGAGAAAAAGAAAGAAGAGAAAAGGAGGAGGTAGGAACCTTGTTGGTTCAACAACTACTTTGAGCAAGTTATTGTGGTCACAACACTTTCATGCATATACACATAAAATAAATATGTACTTTGACAAAAAGGTTATAGAACACTTAGCTTTATTTATTACGCACAGGGCCTTCACCTGGCTTTGTACAAAGGATTACATGCCTTGCCGGCTGACTTGTACAAAAGGGGTTGTCGGGTGGGCCAGCAGCCGCGCCTTATGAGTAGAACTTCCGAAGATGCTCGATATTCAACGAGTTTTGCACCGGGGTGCCATCTTCGGTCTCCAGGCGGACTGCGCCAGGCCTAGATAGTCGTACCACCCGGTAAGGGCCTTCCCACTTTGGCGTCAACTTGTTTGATCCCGTCACAGACTGGAACTGACGAAGGACAAGGGCGCCTTCCTCAACATTCCTGGCGTGTACCTTGCAGCTGTGATAGCAGCACAAGGCTTGCTAGTACCAAGCGGCACGCAACGCAGCCTGAATACGATCTTCCTCGAGGAGCGTGGTATTGTCTTGCCGCAGTCTCTCTTGCCGATCTTCGTCAAAGGCTTATACTCGAGCTGACCCGTATGTGAGTTCCGTGGGGAGCACCTCTTCTGTACCATAGACTAGGGAGAAGGGCGTCGTTCTGATCGACCAAAGAACCTCCAGCAGCTCATCAATCCAGCGCCTTCCGTTCTTGTGCAGCTTGTCGAAAGTTCTTGTCTTGAGTCCCACAACAATTCGGCATTCGCCCTCTCCACTTTGTCGTTGCTCTTAGCCTGGGCAAATGAGGCAAAGCAGATCTTGGTGCCGATATCTTTACAGTACTACATGAAGTTGTTGCTGGTGAACTGCGTGCCATTGTCGGTGATGATCCTGTTGGGTACCCCGAACCGGCAAATGATTCCTCTGATAAACTTGACTGCTGCTTGCGCCATTACCTTCCTCACTAGCTCCACTTCAGTCCACTTTGTAAACTTGTCGATTGCGACGAACAAGAATTCAAAGCCCCCGGTAGCACGGGGGAAAGGGACGACGATGTCAAGCCCCCAGACTGCAAATGGCCAGGAGAGTGGTATGGTCTGAAGGGCTAGTGCTGGTTGATGTATCTACTTGGCGTGGAATTGGCATGCTTCACATGTGGTTACTATCGCCAAGGTGTCTTGAAGGGCTGTCAGCCAGTAAAATCCTTGTCGGAATGCCTTGATGACAAGTGCGCGAGATCCAATGCGGGATCCGCATATCCCTTCAAGTATCTCTGCCAACAGCTTATGTCCATCTTCCCAGGGAATGCACTTCAATTTCACCCCATTTGGTCTTCTCTTATATAGAGTGTTATCCACAAACTGGTACATGCTTGACTGTCGAGGGCTACTCTTTCAGCTTGCTCTTGTTCTTTGGGAAGCTCTTCTGTTTGGAGGTACTGGACAATTTGTTGTGCCCACGTCGGATCCTGCGGCTCGACGACAAGGACCAAAGGAATCTCCTCTGCTGCGGGAGCGCTGGCTTCAACGGCAAGGGCCATGGGTCCTGCCGGAGCTTGCTGCTCACTGGCAAGCGTCTTATTGTTCCCGGGGACTTTCTCGGTGGCGGTTGGTAGCTCTACCGGGAAGTAGTCGCCAGGACTAATCTTTCTCTTTTTTGCTTGCTGGGTTGATGGTGTGATGGATGGTTGAGTTAGTTGGAGTACAAAAGTACCCGGTTCCACAGGCAGCTTTTGAGCAGTTAGTTTTGACAGGTCATCAGCAATGTTGTTTTCTGCACGAGGAATGTGCTCTGTTTGTAGACTATCAAAATGCTCTTCCAACATCCTCACTTCACCTACATATGCTTCCATCAGAGGGCTATGATAATCTTTGTTTACTTGATGCGCAACAAGCTATGAGTCCCCTCGGACTATCAATTTTCTGATGCCAAGATCTACCGCTATCCGCAGGCCGGCAAGCAGTCCTTCATACTCAGTTGTGTTGTTTATCGATACCACCCGGGGAAAGTGCATCTGGATCACATACTCGAGGTCCTCTCTGGTGGGTGCGACAAGCAGCACTCCGGCACTGGCGCCTTGTAGAGAGAAGGTCCCGTCAATGTACATGATCCGTTCTTGTGGTGCTTCTTTGTCGTGGAGGGCTATTTCCGGGATTTCTTCATCCGGTGTTGGCGTCCATTCTGCAATGAACTCCGCCAAGGCTCTACTCTGAATAGTTGATGCGCTTTCGAAGCTCATATCAAAGCTAGCCAGCTCTAACGCCGACTCAACAATCATGCCGGTTGATACTTGTGATCCGCGTTGGGTTTTCCGTGAAGAGGAACGGGTGATGTAGCACAGTATAGATAAGCATTTCCCTCAGTTGAGACCCAAGGTTTATCGAACCAATAGGAGTAGCACGCAACCCCCGTCTTTAGCGACTGCACACAAAGAAGCAAACACTTGCACCCAACGCGGGCAAGAGGGTTGTCAATACCCTTGGAGTCGTTATTTGCAAGCTAGTGAAGTGTGTAGATTAAAGTTGAATAATGTAAATTGCAAAATAAAATAAAAGTAAATAAATGGCAGCAGGGTACTAAAAGCATTTGTAAATATATAAGTGAATAGACCCGGGGGCCGTAGTGTTCTCTAGTGGCTTCTCTCATGTAGTAGGCATACGGTGGGTAAACAAATTACTGTTGGGCAATTGATAGAAAAGCGCATATTTATGTGATATTCACGGCAATGATCATGTGTATATAGGCATCACGTCCATAAGCAAATAGGTTGATTCCAGCCTGCACCTATTACTATTACTCCACGTCGAGAGCGCTTCTATGCTTGCCTCTCTAAGTATTAAGTTCATGACAAACAAAGTAATGCTTGGAGAACGATGACATGATGTAGACAAAGAAAACTCAATCAATATGAATTAACCCCATTGTTTTATCCTTAGTGGTAACAATACAAAGACTTATCTTGTCCCCTTCGTCACTGGGATATAGAAACCCGTCAGATTGAACCCACTACAACGCACCCCTCTCACTGAACAAATATCAATCTAGTTGTCCAAACTATTTCAATAGATCGGAGAGATTTACGAAGCTATAATAATCATGCAAATAAGAATCATAACTGAAATCAGAGAAAAAACTCAAATCTTTTTCCTGAATAATCTGAACATAAACCCACAATTCATCGGATCCCAACAAACGCACCGCACAAAGTGATTACATCGAATAGATCACTTCAAAGATGCGGTGAACTTTGTATTGAAGATCAAGAGAGAGAGATATCCATCTAGGTACTAACTACGGACCCGTAGTTCTGTAGGGAACTACTCACACATCACCATGGGAACAGCAAGGTTGATGTAGAGGCCCTCCGTGATCGAACCCCCCTCTGGCAAGGCACCGGAACAGGGCTCTAGATGGACACACTTCGGAACAGAGACTTGCGGTGGCGGAAAAAGTGTTTTGGGAGGCTCTCTAGGGTTTTGGGGATTTATTAGAATCTATAGGCTAGAGAGGGGCGTCGGGAGACGCCCGAGGGGGGCACCACATAACAGGGCGCGGCCACTCCCCCTGGGCGCGCCCTGTTGCGTGGTGGCTCCCTCGTGGAGCCTCACCCTGGGCATTTGGGTACCCTAACCCGTTACCCGAACCCGAACCGAACCGAATTACCCGAATTGTCGGGTAATTCGGGTATCGGGTTAGGATTCGGTTATCATTTCTTGGCTATTCGGTTTTTAGGTTAGGGTTCGGGTTTCAGTCTAGAAAACCCGAAATACCCATACTACCCGAATTATTCATACTACCCAAATTATTCATCCTATTATTACACTATCATGTTACCCATACTATCTAAAATACCCATACCACCCTAAATACCCGTACTACCCAAATTAATCATACCAAAAGTTGATGTGTGCTCCGAATATTTCGGGTTTTTTGGGTACCCGAATTACCCGAACCAAAATTTTGGGTAATTTGGGTTTGGGTATTTCTTTGGCAGAAAAAAAATCCGGTTCCCATTTTTAAGTATCCGAATTACCCATAAACCGAACTAACCGAATCGAAATAACCAAAATACTCGAATGCCCAGGGTGAGTGGAGCCTCGGCCTCCTCCTGAAGCTTCCAGGTCTTCTTATGGTCCAGAAAAAATAAAAAACTTTAGTGGCAACTGGACTTCGTTTGGTATAGTAAACCTGAAAAGTCAAAAACATGCAGAAAATAGCAACTGGCACTGGGCACTTGGTTAATAGGTTAGTGCTCAAAAAAATATGAATTGGTAAATAATCACCCAAAAAGCATCCTAGAATGATAATATTATAGCATGGAACAATCAAAAATTATAGATATGTTGGATACGTATCACCGGTTGCTTCTGGATTTCTCATAATGTGTTGCAATGGAAAGCGAATGACGACAGTGATACGATGCACTTGGAAGTAGTGGCGCAGCTTCCGGGAGGCCATAAGAAGGCCAAAAAGCAATTTCTGCATTCCAGAATACCTTGATCTAGTCCCCTACGGAAGAGAGCTGACAAAGTAAACTGGGCGTTGCACCGTCTTCTTCTTCTGCACAACTCGATGTCCTGCTTCTCGCAATGTACTTGTGTTGTCGGCTCCTGGGCTTGCCGGAGTTGAATCAGGCTTGCTGGTGGCCTGCTTGGGGGTTGCTGCCTCTTCATCCTGAGCCTCTCTCTCTGCAACCAGCACAGCACTAACCACTTGGTTTGTTGCCGCCAAATATAGCAGAAAGGTTCCTTCTTTTTGGGCGTGACCAGTATTCGTGTTGAGGACAAGTATTCCTTCAAATCTTGCAGCGCTGCCTCCGCTTCTGAAGTCCATTCCATTGGACCTGGCTTTTTCAAAATTTTGAAAAACAGCAAGGTGCGTTCTGCGGATTTAGAGATGAACCGGCAGAGGGCAGCGATACAACCCGCCAAACGGCGTACGTCCTTGACGCGCTTGGGTGCCTCCAACTGCTCGATTGCTTCTATCTTGTAGGGGTTAGCTTCAATCCTGCGTTGTGACACAAAGAACCCGAGAATCTTGCCGGATGGGACTCCAAATACGCACTTCTCCGGGTTTAGCTTCAAGTTTATCTTGCGCAAGCTTGTAAATGTCTCTTCTAGATATTGAATGAGTGTTGCCTTGTCCTCGGTCTTGACCACTATATCATCCATGTATGCTTCCACATGTCTGTGTAGCTGGGGTTCAAAACCGATCTGGACGGCTCTTGCAAATGTTGAACCGGCACTCTTTAACCCGAAAGGCATACGCCTGAAGTAGTATGTACCAGATGGGTTGATATATCCGGTTTTTTCTTCGTCTTCCTTGGCCATAAATATCTGATGATAACCAGAATAGGTGTCAAGGAACGACAGCAGGTCGCAGACAGCAGTAGAATCCACTATCTGGTCGACACACAGCAAGGAAAAGGGGTCTTTTGGACAAACTTTATTGATACCAATGAAGTCGATACAAAGCCTCCACTTTCTATTTGCCTTCTGCACTACTACTGGATTTGCTAACCACGTGGGGTGGATCACGCCTCTCATTAGACCTGCTGCTACTAGTTTCTTGATCTCTTTGACAATAAACTCTTGCCGCTCCAGGGCTTGCTTCCTGACCTTCTGCTTGACGGGGCGTGCGTGGGGACAAACGGAAAGGTGGTGCTCAATCACCTCACTGGGAATGTCGGGGATGTCAGATGGTTGCCAGGCAAACACATTGACATTCGCCCGCAAGAAGGAGACGAGCGTGCTTTCCTATTTGTTGTCAAGGGTGGCACTTATGGTGAAAGTGCCGCCCTTGCCGTCCTCTCTTGCAGCCACTTGCTTCGTCTTGGGGATGGTCACCTTGCTTTTCTTGCTCCTGGTGGCAGAGCTCTCTACCAAGTCCTCGACGGGCATGCTGCACTCTGTGGCATGCTTCCCAGAGTTCTCACCAGGCATCTTGCTGGAACTCTTGTTCTTCTTTCCCCCGGGAGCTTTGTCGGCCGGAGCAGGTGCCTTGTCGGCAGATGCTGCTACTACCTCCCGGTAGAGTTTGTTGATGCAGAGGACTGCGCTATTGTTGTCGGCGTGGACGGTGATGACGCTCATCGGTCCTGGCATCTTCAGTGTATTGTAGGCGTGGTGAGATGCCGTCATAAACTTTGCCAGTGCCGGCCGGCCCAAAATTCCATTGTACGGCAGCGGCATCTTTGCAACATCAAAAACAACTTTCTCTATCCTGAAGTTGAGCTCGCCACCGAATGTCACCGGTAGAGTAATCTTCCCTTTAGGTTGGCACCTTCCTGGGTTGATTCCTTGGAATAACCCTGTCAGCTTAAGATTCGTGTCGGGGATCTGCAGTCGCTTGATCACATCCCGCGAGATCAAGCTCAAGCCGGCCCCATTGTCGACCAGCATCTTCGTGACCTTGAGGTTGCGAATTGTTGGCGAAACCAACAATGGAACACACCCGGTAGCAGTGGTGCGGTCAGGGTGATCCTCAGCATCGAAAATGATGGGAGTGTTCAACCACTTGAGGGGTCTCCTTGCCTCTGCCGCTGGTTCTGCTGCATTGATCTCACGGGCCCACTGCTTGAGCTGCCGGTGAGAGGAGTGCAAAGATGCACCTCCATCAACGCACATGGCATCTATCGCTTTCTGAAATTCATGGCCTTCAGATCCCTCTTCAACTTCATCATCATTGCCATCATCATCAGACTTGTTGTCTCGACCTCTAGAAGGCTTCTCTTTTGGCTGCTTGGCCTTGCCGCGACGACCACCACGGCTGCCATGGTTTTTCTTGCCAGAGCCACTAGCACCATCTTGGCCCTTCTCCTTGTTACGCCTTTCGTACTCTTGCTTCTGTTTATCGAAAAGTTGTTCAACTTGGGAGCACTCGGTGATGTCATGGCCCTTGGTGAGGTGAATTTTGCAGTATGGCCTGTCGGCCTTTTCTCCTGTCGCGGCTTCGTCATCGCCGGAGCAGGCGGTAGCCTCCTTGCCGCAGCATTTGCTCTTTGCTTTCTTGACGGCCTTGGGGTTGTCGGAGCCCTCGATAGCCATGACTGCTTTTCCCTTGCTCTTTCAGTTGCGCTTCTGGCCTTTCTTCTTGGAGGTGGACGCATCTTCGTCGTCGGAGTCGACCTCCGCGTCAGCGTCCTCTCCATGGAGTCTCCTCCCTTCTTCAGCACGTGCGCACTTATCAGCCAGGGCGTAGAACTCGGCGATATCGCGCACCTTGTTGATGATCATATCATCACGCCTCCGCCTGTTACGCATGTTCGTGTAGAACGCGGCAATCCCTGCGGCAGGATGGATGTCGGGGATGTTTTGTTGAACACGACTGAACCTCTGGATATACTTGCGGAGGGATTCACCGTCTCTCTGGGGGATCATGTGTAAATCACTGGGCTGCCCTGGGAGCTTGTGGCCCCCATGGTATGCACCAACAAATTGGTTACACAAGTCCGCCCAAGAAGAGATGGACCCTTCCGGTAAGTTCATCAACCAGCTTCTCACATTGGGCTTGAGCGCCAACGGGAAGTAGTTGGCAAACACTTTCTCGTCGCGTCCCCCGTCAGCCTGCACCGCGATGGTGTAGATGCCAAGGAACTCCGACGGGCTGATCTTGCCGTCGTATTTGTCCGGAAAGTCAGGCTTGAAGGTCTTGGTGGAGGGCCAACGGACTTGCCACACCTCACGGGTGAACACCGGACAGCCTATCTCGTAAGACAGGTTGTCAGGTACACCGGACGCAGGCTCGTCGACGTCTGGATCGGCAGAGCCATTCGATTGGCGACGTGTCTCCCGCTGCTGCTCGATGGTGTTGCGGGTGTCCTCCTTTCTCTGATCCTTCAAGACTCGGTGTTGATCTTGCTGTTCTCATGGGCCAACGACGCGAAGGACATCTCGCCCGGTGTGTTTGTCTGGCGGCTCTGTTGTCACTGCTATCGCGGGGGTGACTGCACCGTAGGTGTCCCGCTAGTGCTACACCCAGCGGCATGCCTTGCTAGCTCCGCATAGCACGTTTGTGAGGGTCCCGCTGCCTCAGGCTTGTTGTGGTTGGTGAAGCTCAGTAGGCTCTAGATAGCAACCCTCCATTCTTTCATCTTCTCCGGCGCGGGGGAAAAGTCCAGCAAAAACTGGGCTTGCGTCAAAGCTTCCTCTATGGTCTTCGGCATGGTATGGTGTGGAGCGTGGGTCGCGCTCTTACTCCTGACAAAGTCAAGAGGAGCGTTGTCCCACCCCAACGTACGCTACCTGTTCTTGCCAGGTGGTCATTGACAAGTTTGGCCCTGTGCATCTTGAGAATGACGCACCGGGGTCTTGTTCGCCCATCGTTCGGGGTCATTGATTTTCCTTGGGTGTTGGTCGCGGTTGTCTTGAGAAGGGTGTGGCAGAGGCCTCACCGCCGCCGTCGCCGCTGCTGCCGCCGCGGTCACCGTAGCCGTTGCTGCAGCGCCGGCTCCCGGCGCCGCCGGTGCATCTGCGGACGTCACAACGGCGGGGTCCAGGTCGCGGCTCGCGGAACTCCGCGCAGTGTTGTGGTTGTGCGCACCAACACGGTGAGTGTGGTGTGCACCTCCGTCGTCGTTGCCTGTAGCCACCTGCGAAGGTAGCTTGGACGTGGATAGGGTGGTTGTCAACGCGCCCTTGTTCTTCTTGGGAGCCATGGGCGTCGATGAAGATGCTGATGAAGACACACAGAAATTGGAAAAGATTCGCGCACGCAATCCCCTACCTGGCGCACCAAAGATGTGAAGGTATGACAATCTATGGGACCTACGGGGTCCCTTTGAAGTTGAACTGTGGGGATCTACATGCGCAAAGAGCATCACCAATCCAAGCACGCTCGGGGTTTAGATAGGTTCAGGCCGCTCGAAAGCGTAAAACCCTACGTCATGTGTGTTGAGGATTATATGAGTCCAAAGTAGAGAGAGTGCGGCAACCCGGCAAGAATGCTCGAGAGCGCTGCTACACGTACAAATGGATAGGGTTTTGACCTTTTAAAGATAGCCATGGACCTCCTTTTATAGGGGAAGGCATTACCACAGTGGCTAAAATGGTCATTACATAGGGTGAAAAGTAGATACAATAGCTGTCAAAACTACCGACATAAGCTATAGTGGGAAATGCATAATCCTGGCAGATTAGGACAGGCGCATTAAATGCGTCATGAGGTGCCAAGCTGGCGCCGTCTCCCGGCAAGGATCGTCTCTCCTTCTGTGTCGTTCGCCCAGCTACCACTTATTCTTCCGCCACGCTAATGGGACGGGTGTCATTAAAGCTGTTGTAATTCTACCGAGCTGCCACGCGTCTCGACAAGCTCTACCTAACCGCCTGCTTGCTCGACACCTAACTGATGTAGACAATCAGCCCGATGAGGTGGAGTGATGGCTTGGCAGTGGGATTATGCCGGGGGCGCCTACTGTCGGGTCTTCTCCACCGGCAAGGAAACTTGTCGGTTGTCTTGGTCTTCACTTGGTGTTGTTTGGAGTGTAGTATTAATCCGAGAATGCTTGCCGGGCCGGAGGCTGCTATCGTCTGTGCACAAGTCAGGGTGCTAAAGAACCCATTCTTTAGTACACCGACAGGAGGGGAGATGTAGTACAGTAGAGATAAGTATTTCCCTCAGTGAGAACCAAGGTTATCGAACCAATAGGAGAACCAATGCAAATTCCCGTAAATAGCACCTACAAACACAAAACCAAACACTTGCACCCAACGCGGGCAAGAGGGTTGTCAAGCCCCTTGAACTCGTCACCTGCAAGGATTAAATCTTGATAGAATAGATATTCTAAAAGAAAAGAAAAAAGTAAATAATATGTAGCAAGGTAATTTAGATGTTTTTGTTTTTATGTTTAAGTAGATTCGGGGGGCCATAGTGTTCGCTAGAGGCTTCTCTCTCGAAAGTAGCATACGGTGGGTAGACATATTATTGTTGGGCAATTGATAGAAAAGCGCATAGTTATGACATGTTATTCATGGCAATGATCATGTATATAGGCATCACGTTCATAAACAAGTAGACCAAAATGATTCTGCATCTACTACTATTACTTCACCAATCGACCGCTATCCAGCATGCATCAATGGTATTAAGTTCATAACAAACGAAGTAATGCTTGGAGCAGCATGACATGATGTAGACAAAGTAAGATAAGCAATATATTCAGACCCCCGTCGTTTTATCCTTAATGACAACAATACAAATACGTGTCTTGACCCCTTCTGTCACGAGGATAGAACACCGCAAGATTGAACCCACTACAACGGACCACTCCCACTGAAGATAAACCAATCTAGTTGGCCAAACCAAATCGATAGATCAGAGATATATGAAGCTATAAGATCATTCATATTGAAATTAAGAGGAGCTCAATAACTTTTCATGAATAATCGGATCATAAACCTACAATTCAACAGATCCCAACAACACTGCAAAAGAAGATTACAACGAATAGATTACCGCGAAGATCGCGATGAACTTTGTATTGAAGATCAAAGAGAGAGAGAAGAAGCCATCTAATTACTAGCTATGGACACGTTGGTCTGTGGTGGACTACTCATTCATCATCATGGAGGCAGAAAGGTTGATGTAGATGGCCTCCGTGATTGATTCCCCCTCCGGCAGATCACCGGAAAAGGTCTCCAGATGGCCTCCCATTGGCAAAGAAGCTTGCGGCGGCGTAAAAAATGTTTCGGGTGGCTCTTTATTGGTTTCCCAATATTTGAGAATTTATAGAAGTGGAACTAGGTCAGGGGGGGTCACGAGGGGCCCACAAGGCAGGTCGGTGCGCCTACCCCGCTTGGGCGCGCCGAGGTGCCTTGTGGCCTCCTCGTGCAGCTTCCTGACTCCTCCCGAAGCTTCCTGGGTCTCTTTTGTCCAGAAAAAAATCGCCAAAAAGTTGTGTAGCGTTTGAACTTCATTTGGTATAGATTTCCTGGAAAACCAAAAACATGCAGAAAACAGCAAAAGGCACTTGGCACTGGGTTAATAGGTTAGTTCCCAAAAATGATAAAAATAGCATATCATTGCATACAAAGTATCCTAGATTTATAATATAGTAGCATGGAACAATCAAAATTTATAGATACGTTGGAGACGTATCAGCTTCCCCAAGCTTAATTCCTGCTCGTCCTCGAGTAGGTAAATGATAAAAACAGAATTTTTGATGTGACATGATATCCAACATGTAATCTCTTTTTAGTATGATCACTAAGAAACGATGAACTAATTGATATCAACATAATAATATCCATAAGCATAAATAACATAATCATCACTTTTCAAAAAATACGATCCTCAAAGAATGTTATTCCCTACTCATTTTATCATATCAAGCATGGCATGACTCCGTATTCATCGCATAAGTATAAATCATGAGCACCCCGGTGTCAAACCAGGCAATTGGATCGTACTTCTAACGCACTTCAGCATTTTCAACTTTACGCAATACATGAGCATGAACCATGGATATAGCATATGGGTGAAATAGAGTATGGTGGTAGATATCAAAGGAGTCAAAGTGGAAAAGAAAGTCTCGCATCAACTAGGCATCTCAATGGGCTATGGAGATGCCCATCAATATATATCAATGCGAGGAGTAGGGACTACCATGCACCGAATGCACTAGAGCTATAAGTGTATGAAACCTCAACGGAAGCTAAGTGGGTGTGCAACCAACTTGCTTGCTCATGAATACCTCGGGCATTTTAGGAAGCCCCTCATGGGAATATACAAGCCAAGTTCTATAATAAAAAAATCCCACTAGCATATGAAAATGACAACTCAGGAGACTCTATATGAAGAACATGGTGCCACTTTGAGGAACAAGTCTGGTAAAGAATGGTAACACTACCCTTTCTCTCTTTTTCTCTCATTTATTTATTTCTTTTCTTTTTCTTTTTCTTTTTCTTTTTTTCTTTTTTTCTTTTTTTTGGTGGGCTCATTTGGCCTCCCCCATTTTTATTTTTTGTCCGGAGCTCATCCCGACTTGTGGGGGAATCATTTACTCCATCATTCTTTCCTCACTGGGACAGTGCTCTAATAATGATGATCAACACACGAATGCCTCTGGCAGTGTACCAGGATGTGCAATGATCTAGCGTAACATGTAAACAATGATGAACGGTGGCTTTGCCACAAATACTATTTCAGCTATATGATCACGCAAAGCAATATGATGATGAACCCACAAGTCATGTGACGGAACGGTGGAAGTTGCATGGCAATATATCTCGGAATGGCTATGGAAATGCCATGATAGGTAGGTATGGTGGCTGTTTTGAGGAAGATATAAGGTGGCTTATGTGTGATACAGTGTATCATATCATTGGGTTTGGATGCACTGGCGAAGGTTGCACCGACTCTCGAGGTGAGAATGGGCAATGCACGGTATCGAAGAGGCTAGCAAATAGGGAAAGGTGAGAGTGCGTATATCCATGGATTCACATTAGTCATAAAGAACTCAAATACTTATTGCAAAGCCTATTAGCTCTCTCGAAGCAAAGTACTACCGCATACCCCTAGGGAGGAGGTTGGGAGGATTTAACCATCGCGCGCCCCCGATTCAAACAACACGATAGGCTTTCATTTCAGACATAAAAATGCTCACACATCATCACCATGCCATGTTAATACTTAGATGAATAACAAATAACAAGATTTAATTACCGATATTTCTACAAACCAACAAACATGTACTCATGCCCTTTCATATTTCTACATCAATATAATCAACTCATGTTTCTTCTTTAGTGAGCTACATGAAAGTTTTTATTATATCCCCCTTGAATACCTATCCTTTTTGGACTAGCCTTATAACTCGTGCCATTTACCATTCTATTTCCTATTATACTCTCAAAAAGATTTCAGTGAAGCATGAGAGTTCAATCATTTCTACAAAATTTAGACATCGTCGTGCTCTAAAAGATATAAGTGAAGCACTAGAGCAACTGCCTAGCTCAAAAGATATAATTGAAGCATATAGGATACTCTAACAAATTATGATGACCGCGTGTCTCTCTCAAATAGGTGTGTCAAGCAAACAATGATTGTGGCGAACTAAAGGAAAAACAAAATATAACACACGACGCTCCAAGCAAAACACATATCATGTGATGAACAAAAATATAGCTCCAAGTGGCATACCGATAGATTGGAGACGAAAGACGGGATGCCTTCCGAGGCATCCCCAAGCTTAGATGCTTGGGTATTCCTTGAACATTACCTTGGGGTTCCTTGGGAATCCCCAAGCTTAGGGTCTTGGCACTCCTTATTCCTTCATCCATCATTCTCTCACTCAAAACTTGAAAACTTCCGCACACAAAACTCAACAAAACCTCGTGAGATCCGTTAGTATAATCAACATATAAAATACTTTAGGTATTGTTATAAATTGATTCATATTTCATTATTTCATAATAGGTACTGCATTATAACTTCTACATGGCTTATACCCCCGATACAATCCATAGCATCATCAAAATAAGCAAAGTATGCAAGCAAAAACAGAATTTGTCTAAAACAGTACAGTGTGTAAAGATCTGTAGAAAAACTATACTTAGGTAACTCTGAAAATTGTGAAAAATTAGGAAAACCTGGGAAATTTTTATACCAATACTATTTAAAAAAATAGATCAAAAAGACGTTCCATTAAAATCAGAGAAATTCTGCACTAGACGCAAAAGTTTCTGTTTTTGCAGCGTATCAATTCTACTATCTTCCAAATCATCCCAAAGGATTTACTTGGCACAAACACCAATTTAAACATAAAAACACAATAATTACAATAGCAATAATCATGTCAACACACCAAAACAGAAAGTAAAACAAAAATTCAAAGATAACTATTGGGTTGCCTCCCAACAAGCGCTATTGTTTTATGCCCCTAGCTAGGCATAATGCATAGTATCAAGTGTTGTCATCCTTAAAATTAATTCCATAGGTGGCCCTCATAATAGATTCATAAGGTGGTTTAATTATATTTCTAGGGAAGTGTTTCATCCCTTTCTTTAACGGGAATTGGAATCTTATATTACCTTCTTTCATGTCAATAATAGCACCTATAGTTCGTAAGAAAGGCCTACCAAGTATAATTGGACAAGACGGATTGCATTCAATATCAAGCACAATAAAATCCACAGGCACATAATTTCTATTAGCAAGAATAAGAACATCATTTATTCTACCCAATGGTCTCTTAATAGTAGAATCTGCTAAATGCAAGTTAAGGGAACATTCATTATCGGTGAGACCTAGCACACCACATAGAGATTTTGGTATTGTAGAAATGCTAGCACCAAGATCACAAAGCTTTATTTTGTTCATAAGCATTGGGTGAACTAATCATGGATTGCAGCAAGGAAATACATTCAAATAAAGAGCAAGTTTCATAATTATAGTCCTTATAATCCAAAGTAGTGGGTGCATCACTATTTTAAGTTTTTACCTCTCCAAACCCACTTTTTCATTTTTATCGATAAGATCATCACCCTCCAAACAAACGGGACGCCCTCTAGCTAAAGTTGACTCATATCCAGTCCCTCTATCATCTACTTTCTGATTAGTAAATAAAGATTCAATAGGGACGCATTTGGTTACCTGCATCATTTTTGGGCACTTTGCATACTTGACCCAGTTGAGCCTGGCTAAACATATGCAGGCTAAAAACCAACATTTGCATGTTGATTTGTTGCCTACATCCCCTCTAGCCTGCATGTGCCAAAACGGAAGGCATGTTGTTTGGTTGTGGCCTGGTATGAGGAAAAACACAAGTCCGGTTGTTTGGTTACAACGAGGACAGTAGTGTGGTAACCTCCTCTTTGATGTGGTGAGGTTACCAAAGGCAAAAAAAATAGAGCAACCAAAATAGAACAAACTTATTAAGCACACATCAAAGTTTAACCGCACATGAAAGTTAAACATAGTATGATAAGTTTCAAAGTTAAACTGCACCGCACAGTCTTAAACCAACAACAACTAACTTCACTAGGAACAAGAGGTCATTTAAGCGGTCACGGCGAAGGCATGGTCGTGCTTCTTGCACTTGGTCACCACCTCCACGCCATCATCGTTGAAGACGATTGCCTTCATGTTGTTCAGGGTGAGCAGCTTGAAAGTAGGCATGTACCCGATCATGACCTGGTGAACGGCGGTGAAGGTGGCCCAACCCTGATCAAGGGTGATCCTGTCGTCGACCACCTTCACCGTGACCCTCCATGAGCATCCAGTGTTCGTCTTCAGACTGAACTCCATAGGCACAGCGGGGAAGTGCTTGGTGAAGTCTAGAGGCAAAGGCAGAGCCTCCAGCTTCGGAGCAAAGATCACCTTGCAGAAGTGGGTTGGTACTGCCTCCTCATGGTAGTGCTCGTAGTTCCTCCGCTTGGCGTTCGGGTGTTCCTGCACCGGCACCTCCACCAATGGCGGCACAACCTCCTTGCCCTTTCCCAATGGTGGCACCACCTCCTTGCCCTTGTCCATCTGTATTATCAATAACACGCGGTTCAAAGGTCAGCATTCAATACTACCGGCCTAACGCTCCTATAATTACCAACACTTCTTACCCATTACCGCACTCAAACCCTCTCTCATATTCACCCCCTCTCTTCTTCAACCTCTCTTTGTTTCACCACGTCTCCCTTACCATGAACCCAAACCCCAACCCTTTCCCCTAGGGCATGGGATGGAGGGCATTCTTCCTCGAGTGCTTGTTTGGTGACCTTGCTAAGTTTGAGGAGACAATGAAAGTGTGCTCGAACTTCACCAACATGGAAGAAGTGCACAAGGAGGCCAACGCTGTGGTGAACAAGGCGACGGCGAAGGAATTGAAGACGTTGATTCCTAACCCAGTGAAGCGCGCTATGTCAATCGACATCCTTCGCTGGGCCATGAATCACGCCAACTCCGGTGACGCTCGACAAAGGGCGAAGTGGGCCAAGTACAAGGAGTACAACCGTCCCAATGACGACCGTGCAACGGTGTACTAGACGACACGGACTGTGGTGGATCCTACAGAGGAAGACAACGAGGTGCAGATGGTGGCCAGGGCACCGACGGCAAGCGACCGTACAAGACCCATCGTTCTTGACCGTGACGATGAGGAAGAAGATGATGGCGATGAAGAAAAGAAGCCAATGCCCCACCGCCGCTCGACGCGATTCCAGGGTCACTGCGGCTAGAGAAGTAGGTTGTACCCCAATCCTCACCCCCGATGTAATCGACCGATTAGGCATGAACTGAAGATGTGTTCAATCCCGCCCCCCCCCCCCAAAATCGATGTGTTCAATCCCGTCCCTCCCTATGTTAGAGATATGCCCTAGAGGGAATCATGTATGATGATATTTCCTATGTGTTTATGAATAAAGATAGTCCTTGGACATTATCAATGATGTGTATTAACAAGTACGTGACTTGTTTGTGAGACTATGCATTGTATGATGACTGTCCGAAATGGTCCCTAGTCGAAAAGGATGTGTGGACGCACAGCCAGTTAGACTAGCATATGACATGGTGGATGGTCCGGTCTCACTGACCATGTAGCATTGGATGCTAGCCAGATAATATGGACTCAGAAAGATATGGTCGGATTCAACATAGTTGGATTCGAGTCGAGATAAGGTCTGAGTTGGACAGACCCAACTATGAGACGCAGCGATAGGTCATCTGTGAGTCTCTAGTACAACATATGTTCTGTGTCCTAAGACCTGAGCTGGCGCATGTACTCGGGATGGTGACAGACTTGCTTTGGGCCGACCAAACGCTACTCCGTGATAGGGTAGTTAAAAAGGTAGGTTTCGGGCTTGTCCAGACCCATGTTGCGTGACGTGGTCGAGCAAGATGGGATTTGCCCCTCCGATGAGGAGAGATATACTCTAGGCCCCTCGGGTGATCCGACCTGGATAAGCATGGCCATGCGATGAGGATTATGAGATAATCTGAAGTGTTGGTCGGATTCACCGGAACGAGAAAGAGGTCGTGCTGCAACAAGGATGACCATGTCACCTTCAGCACGACAATATATATCGTGTGGCAAAGGGAACTGAAGTGTGATGTATAGGTTCACCTAACCAGCTTCATCGGACAATTGGAGTTGGCACGCTTTGCTAGAGGCTGCTACCGACTAGTCGGGTCGGATGTGATCTGACTCGCGACCAAGTGAATGAGAACCTAAGGGGTCGCGTGCTTAAGGGAAGGAATGCGTGGACTTTAGGATCCATGCGAGGCCCAAGAGTTGAGCCTACGCCGGATGCCTATATATAGTGGAGGTACGACACACCCATCTGGTTGATCGCTTTGACGCCGTCTTTAGGGCTTTGTATGTGTTGCAACTAGCCACCTCCACTTGCTGCCAAACTGTGTGATTGGACCTAGCAGTCCGCCGCATGGTGTTCCTCCTGCACGTAGAGATACCGTTAGAGGCAGTGCACTTGAGCTGCTCCGGCGAACCTGTACGTGGGATCCGGCGACCGGCAGTTCGAGGGAGATCGGATCGGTTGTTCGAGGGAGATCGTACGAGGAGGAGACGGACCACGCGGATACGCTGCCCCAACTCTACTTCCGCTGCATGGCACTGCACGTCTAGTGGTAACGATCTGATCCATCTCCGTAGCAAGTTCTTGGATGTTCTACGCATAGGAAAACTTTAATTTGCATGCGATGCACCTACGGTAGAACCCAACAGTGGTATCAGAGCCTCTTCTATAGGTTTTGGTTTCAGATCGGATGCATATTTGATATGTGGAGGCGACGGATGAGATTTGTCATCGTTCATGAGATCGGCTATGTGCACGGTTGATGAGATCAACTGCACATCGGGGTCATTGAGGCTATGTTTTCTGTCAATCAGAATCGATGAGGTCGTGACACAACCTACCCCTACCGGTCGGTATCCACCATCGGGGTTAACAGTGAAACATAAATCCGAATTGGGTTCGTGATGATCGATGAGATCGATCAGATCAGAAAATTCGGCGTGATCAGAAAATTCGGGACCGCCATGTGCGTAGCGCCTTGTATTTCGTACACGATCACACAAACCGGTAGAATGTGATTTTATGCATAACTTTGTTTTGCAGGTTTGATGTGAATAGTATGGCTCATATGTATGTGATGCATGTGTGTAAGTTAACATGACCTGCGTGTCATGATTGTCAGCCGGCAGGAGCCAAAGTGATGTCATTATATTGTATAACAACCTGCATGTCGACTTGTGATTCTCTGTAAATGCATTACTAGTTGTAGTAGTTGGAGAACAGAGATCAAGTTCGAGGTTTTGGCGTCCCGGTGTGACGAACAAGATGGAGTTCCGCCTTGGGCATCGGAGTTGGAGCCGGCCTGGAAGGATGTCCATGAAGGAGACATACTATTTCACATATTTATGTTTATATGTGATTGATATTGCTTCTTGTTTCAATGCATGTTAAAATGGTAGAAAGATCCCTCGTTAATATCAAGCACATTGCCATTCCGGATGTTGCACCTTCGCACGTCAAGTACGTCTAGTAGTGGGCTCATAAAATTGAGGTGCTACTAGGTGTCCTTGAACTGGAGGGTTTGTGTCGGACACGGACATGCACGGCATCAGGTTAACTTGACCAGGCTATCAAAATGGTTTTGGGCCTTGTGGCAAAGAAGGTTGCGAGCCGGGGTATAAGATACCTACCTGACCGATAGGAGTCGTATAGAGATACGATTAGCAAGGAGTTGCTTACCGAATAGGCAAGTTGGCTAGCAGTGATGCTAAAGCTCACTAATCGCTCATGCTAGACGGGTCCTGAATCACTGAGAGTTTGCGGAGGGATGCTGACTTCAGTGGGAGTAGTTCTGTTTAAGGCTTGAATTACTCTACATAAACACATTGCTTAGTGATTGCATATTTTCTGTTGTAGATCAATGGCACCACCTGCTCAACCCAACTTTGCATTGAAATCAATTCTGGAAAAGGATAAACTAAATGGAACAAACTTTACCACCTGGTATAGAAATTTTAGAATTGTTCTCAAGCACGATAAAAAGGAACATGTTCTAGAGGATCCACTTCCAGAGGAACCTGTCGAGAATGCTAATGCCACAGCCAAGAATGCCCACCAGAAACTCGTTGATGAATCAAACATGATCAGTTGTCTGGTGCTGGCTTGTATGGAGCCCGATTTGCAACAGCATTTCGAAAATGTTGAGGCTTTCGATATGATCGAGAGTCTCAAGAGCATGTTTCAGACACAGGCTAGGACCGAAAGGTTCAACGTCTGGCAATCCTTAACGGATTGTAAGCTGAAAGAGGGTGATCCGCTGAGCCCGCATGTGATCAAGATGATCGGGTACGTGCAAGTTTTGGATCGGTTAGGCTTTCCACTTGGGGACGAGTTGTCGACGGATGAAATTCTGGGTTCTCTTCCAGCTAGCTATGGGACGTTCATCTCGAACTATCATATGCACGGCATGGATAAGAAGCTCACTGAGTTGCATGGGATGCTCAAGGTGGCAGAGCAGGATATTAAGAAAGGCACACATCAAGTGTTGATGGTGCAAAAATCGGCTAAGTTCAAGAAGAGTTAGTCCAAGAAAAAGGCTAAAGGCACGGAGAAGGTTGTCTCCGCCGCGGAGCCAAAGTCGGGACCGAACTCAAAGACCATATGCTTTCATTGCAAGGAACCTGGTCATTGGAAGAGGAACTGTAGCAAGTGGCTTGTCGAGCATGGCAAGAAGGCTGGAAGTACGACTTCAAGCAAAGGTACACTTTTTACATATGTTATAGACATTTACCTTGCTGAGATACCTAGTAGCTCTTGTGTATTTGATACCGGATCGGTTTTTCAAATTTGCAACTCGATGCAGGGGCTTGTAAGAACTAGGCGTGTGTCACAAGGGGAGATTGACATTAGGGTCGGCAACAAAGCAAGAGTTGATGCGTTGGAGGTCGGCATGATGCAGCTCCAGCTTCCTTCTGGATTCATTTTGGAATTGAATAATTGTTATTACATTCCTGCACTTAGTCGGAACATTATTTTTGCCTCATGCTTGATGAGTTAAGGTTATGAATTCAATTTAAAGGACAATGGTTGTTCATTTTATTTGAATGGAATGTTCCACGGCTATGCACCCATAGTAGATGGGCTATTTATTTTGAATCTAGAAATGGAACCGGTCTATAACGTGAATGTCAAGAGGCATAAGCCTAATGAGATAAATCCGACATACTTCTGGCATTGCCGGCTTGGACACATTAGTCTGAAACGCATGAAGAAGCTCCATGATGATGGACTCCTAACTTCGTCCGACTTCGGGTCGTTCGAGACATGCGAATCATGCTTTCTTGGCAAGATGACTAAGTATCCTTTTGCAAAGAGTTCCGAGAGGGCGTCTGAGCTATTCGAGCTTATACACAGTGATGTGTGTAGTCCGATGAGCACAACGGCCAGAGGTGGCTATCAGTACTTCATGACTTTTACCGACGGCTTGAGTAGATATGGATATATCTATTTGATGAGGCACAAGTCAGAAACTTATGAAAAGTTTAAAGAGTTTCAGAATGAGGTTGAAAATCAGCTCGGCAAGACAATAAAGCTTCTGCGATTTGATCATGGAGGTGAGTACATGAGCCAGGAGTTTGATGATCATCTGAAAAGCCGAGGCATGGTACCTCAGCTCACGCCTTTGGGTACGCCGCAGAGAAACGGCGTGTCAGAATGGAGAAATCGAACCTTGTTGGACATGGTCCGATCGATGATGAGCAAATCAGATTTACCCTTGTCATTCTGGGGATACGCTTTAGAAGCTGCAGCTTTCACACTTAACAGGGTACCATCTAAATCCATAGACAAGACACCACATGAGATGTGGACTGGGAAGAGTCCTAGTTTGTCTTTTCTAAAGATTTGGGGTTGTTAAGCATTTGTCAAGCGACTCATGTCAGACAAGCTTACACCCAAATTGTATAGATGCATATTCGTGAGATATCCAAGGGAAACCTTGGGATACAGCTTCTACAACCGAGAAGAGAACAAAGTGTTTGTTGCTCGGAACGGGGTTTTCCTAGAGAAAGAGTTTCTCAGTCGGGAAGCCAGTGGGAAAACGATGTGACTCGAAGAAATTCGAGACCCACTTGGGGATGACTCGGCTGGTGATGAGATCATACCGGAGTTGGTCAGGAAACCCGTAGGGGAATCGACACTTGAGCCATGAAGGTCGGAAAGATTGCGTAGAGTGCGGGATGTGTTGTTGCTAGAAAGCGACGAGCCGGCCACATATGCGGAAGCGATGGTGAGCCCAGATTCCGAGGCATGGCTGGAGGCCATGAGATCCGAGTTAAAGTCCATGGATGATAATCAAGTCTGGGACTTGGTTGATCCGCCACCTGGCGTAATTCCATTGGTTGCAAATGGGTCTTTAAGAAGAAAACCGATGTGGATGGAAATGTTCAGATCCACAAAGCTCGACTTGTCGCTAAAGGTTATGGACAAGTTCAAGGAATTGACTACGACGAGACCTACTCGCCGGTAGCAATGCTAAAGTCGATGAGGATCATACTAGCTATAGCTGCATATTTCCATTATGAGATATGGCAGATGGATGTCAAAACGGCTTTCCTTCATGGAAATTTAAAGGAGGTTGTATACAGGATACAGCCTAAAGGTTTTGTCGATGCAAATAATGCTAGTAAAATGTGCAAGCTCAAGAGATCCATTTATGGATTGAAGCAAGCAGCTCGGAGTTGGAACATTCGTTTTGATGAAGTCATCGTTGACCTTGGTTTCATCAAGAATGAAGAAGACTATTGTTTATACAAGAAGTCTAGTGGGAGCTCGGTAGTATTTTTGATCCTGTATGTGGATGACATACTGCTGATTGGAAATGATGTTTCGATGCTAAACTCGGTCAAGGAATCATTGAATGGCAAGTTTTCGATGAAAGATCTTGGAGAAGCAGTATACATATTAGGCATCAACACTGGTGCAGTGACGTGCTATACAAACGGTTTTTAGCCCCTTTCCGCGATGTAGTTCTAAACCGTTACCTTGCCTGTGTGGGCGATAGGGGGGTCCATCCCACACGACACGGCAAAATCGTCGGCGATGGTGGCCAATGAACGCAACGTTTAGCAAAACGAAGCGTATGGGATTTCCGTATCTATCACAAACGAGAGTCACCTCTCACTCGTTTGAGATATGGCATCCTTCCCATACGGCCCATCCTTGCAACTCGTGTGAGATCACACTAACATCGCATGCACAATTCTGTAGCGCACCATTTATGATGTGTACCGAATCGCAAACAGTTCATAATTGTAAAGCGTGTACGATAAGGAGACAATCACACACATTTTGTCCTATAGCGTCGTTTGCGATATACGAAGATTCGCAAACGCTCCAACTGTCATACTCGTGTTGGATGCATACAACATAACAAACAGTTAAACATTGTAAATCGTGTATGATAAGGAGACTGTCACAAAATATTTAGGTCTGCTTAACCGTTTCTGATATTGTCTAACATCACACACGGTTTGCAGACGGTAATTGTGTGCATTGTCGCACATGGTTTCTCTCTCTGAAACATGTCGAATCATGAGGTATATCACACACGTTCTGCTTTAAAACCCGTGTGCGGTGTAATGACCTGCAGAGCTTATTTTTCGGCTATTTTAATCGCCACAATTTAAAATTCTACATGATTTGAATTTGATAGTAAGCTATTGCATTTTTCATATCCATCTTATATAGACATAGGTTCAACAACCAATGCATTATTCCATTCACAGGTACATATGTTCAAGAATTACATCAAGAAATAATAATTACATTAGGACCAGATAAAAAATGATGAACCATGCCTGCATACTTGTATTAAATATGGTAAAGGAAGAGGCGAAAGACACTCTCGTAGTTGTACAAGGTGAAGCGGAATGCCCATATTGTGTCCTCCATGCAGAATGCACGGACAACTCTAGGCCGGCCCCTTGTGATGGCGGACCACCCGTCCTTCTCTGTGTTGATGAGGACATGTATGTAGTCATCGTGGCCTGGTAGATATACTTTAACGTTTGCACGTCCACCAATCATGTAGTTTGAGAGGTAATCCTGAGTAAACTGCTTTGAGAACCACTACAAACAAAATAGATTCAGACATTGTAAATTTGTAAGCTAACAACTCATTATGGACAGTAAAAAAGAAGGGTACAGAGTTCGTAGTTACCATCCTGGAGTTCACTGTTTTCTTGGATAAGGTGTAAAGAAATAGTTTAATTGCCATATTTTGTCCCATTTTATTAACAACCTTTATAAGTTTCCTCACTTGATGCTGGTTCATGAATATCTCATTGCCCCATACGCAAAAAGGGTCGACACGCGGATCTTTACCAGTGGCATATGTACCTACAAGCAACAGGTTAGTATTAGAAGGTAAACAAAAATTGCACAATGACGTAGTACAGTATTCCATGTCCCAGTATATAAGATCTTATTACATCCAAAATACTCACATATTTGATGTATTAACATCTTATACTTTCGGGCGGATGGAGTATATATATAAGCCATGTGATGAAACTAATCTCGATGAAAAACAACAGTTGTTCCCGATATTGTCCTGGGTAAGTACACCGAAAGGCATGTTAAGTACTGACAGGCTAAACATCAACCAAATATATGCATGGTAAACAACATGATCACAAAATGATAGCTTCAGTGTGCAGGTTTAAGCATGCTAGCTAAGCTAATAATAAGTGGAGATGCGTGTTAACTGCAATAGGCTTAGCATTTAACAACAACAAAATATAGTCATTCTAATTGGTATTGTGCACGTTTAAGCACACTAGTTATAGTTACATAACAATGGAAAGGCTTGTGCTCACTACAACAAGCTTAACAGCAACCAAATATAGTCATTCTAACTGGTATTGTGCACGTTTAAGCACACTAGTTATAGTTACATAAAAATGGAAAGGCTTGTGCTCACTACAACAAGCTTAACAGTAACCAAATATAGTGATTCATAGTGGTACTGTTGAAATTGCATAGAATGTAGCTCGTGTTTACACATCAAATTGTATAACTGAACATCACATTGTGAAAAATAGAAATAAACAGTGGGCATGTTACTACACCAGGCTTAACAGGAACCGCATATGGCCGTTGAAACTGGTATGATGAAATTGAACTGGAAAGTACATACTTGCAGATATAGAACTTCACAACGTGAATAACTAAAATAAACAAGACATACTATATAGTAATTGAACCAGGACATATGCCCAGTACAAACAATCGAGCTAGGAAAAATAGTTAAACAAGGCATATGCTCACTACAACGGGCTTGATAGCAACCAAAAATAGTCATTCCAACTGTATTGTTGAAATTACATAGAACGTAGCCGGTGCTTAAACATGAAATTGTATAACTGAACATCACATGCGAAAGAACTGAAATAAACAGTGAATGTGTTAACTGCACCAGGTTTAACAGGAACCATATATGGCTCTTGAGACAGTTAGCATGAGTGAAGTAATTTAACATGAGATGGGTTTCCTCACCTGTCACGGATGGGCTCATTCCCATTAGAAGAGCGCGGATTATGGGTGTGCTCCCTCTTGTCACAGATGGGCTCCTTCCCCTTGGAAGAGCAGGGATGCAGAGTGACCTCCCTGATGTCACGGACGGGCTCTTTCCCCTTGGAAGAGACGGATAGGGTGCCGTTGTCGGCGTCGGCATCGGCGTCGTCGATGAGGTCTGACTTGGAAGCTGACGATGCCGAGCCACCACCATAGAACGTGTCCTTCAGAAATGACAAAAGAGGCTCCATGGAGATGAAAGAAGGCAAATTCTTGAGAGCGAAGCAGAGTAGATCAGCAGCTAGGCCTTGCATGAGGTCGACGGGGGTTGAACCCGAGGGGTCGGTGTAGGGCCACTTAACATGTGACATATTCCGCGACAAGCCATCACTGTCGACGAGCTCGACGTCATAGCCGGTTGCGTCGATATGCATCCATACGGGAACCCGCTGTCTTACAGCCTTGTATTCGTTAGATTTCCCGGCGGCCTCGGAGGCCACCTCGTCATCGTAGTCAGCTTCCCCGGCGGCCTCGGCGGCCACCTCGTCATCGTGGATAGCTTCCCCGGCGGCCACCTCGTCATCGTAGTTAGCTACCCCAGCGGCCTCGGTGGACACCTCGTCATCGTAGTCACCTTCCCCGGTGATCCCGGCGGGCACCTCATCATCGTAGATAGCTTCCCCGGCAGCCTTGGTGGCCACCTCGGCATCGTCCATCGGAAAGGCCGCGATATACCTCCTTTTGGCCATTCGCTCCTCGATCTCACCTGCAAGTGTAGTTGGGATTAGGCTGTGATGGTCTGCGGTGGGGATTAGTGCGGATCTGTGAGGAAAGGGGGTGTTTAGCAGGCGCCATCTAAGAAATTCAAGGCGGCGAGGGTACGGAGATGGGTTCATAACCTGGACGGGGAGAGCAGAAGAGGTTGAGTGTGGAACGCGGAGCGGGGTCGGGGGCGGCGGCGGCGACGGCGAGGTAGCTAGGGTTCGAGCGAGGGAGTTGTGTGGGGTTGGGGTGGGAGGGGCCTAGGTGGTGTTTGAGGAAATGTCGCGGCTACTTTAAATTTTACTTGGAGGGAATGAAAAGCCGGGACAAACTGAAATTTTTATGAAGGGTTTGAAGTGGCGCCGGAGGAACAAACATCGCACACGGCCCGAACATAATACATGTGTGCAATTCAAAGAGATAAACCCACGGAACCATCAATTTTTAAATTGATCAAGGCGGGTAACTATTTTTAAGATTTCTTTATGCGGGTTGGTGCAAGGTGGTTTGTAGTTACGTGACAACCACGGGCCGGGCGTGGCACACAGTTAGCATGCGGGAACCGTGTCTAGTACTCTACTGCGTACACAATCGCACACAGTTGTCTCCTTCGACTCGTCTGCTATTTAAGTTTCAAAAAAAGACTACCCTTCCATTTATATAACAACATTGGAAATTAAACACGATAAATCTAGGGTCATCGCACAAACAGACCTGCTTGTGGACCAAATGTATGTATGGAAAGGTTGTTGTGGTGTTCAAATACGGAATGCACAACTTTCATGTGACACACAATGCCCTGCAGAGCACACGGCAATGTTGGCTTATGCCCCCCTGCCCCCTCCCCCCCACACACACACACACACGCGCGCGCGCGCCTTCGAGTCGGCGGGGGGATGGTAGCTCGGTATATATATGAACTTACAAACTTATACTACAAGTGCAATTCACCCTACAGTAACACAAAACCAATAGAAATCCATCATGATCACCCCCCTCCCTCGTGTTTTAGTTCTGAGGGTAGATTGCGCGGGCCCACTGATGGGCGCGTCTCGAAAACTTCACAATATGGGTGAGACCGCAACCACATGTGTGTGGCTCAACTAATTACTTAAGGTGGTGTGATATTTCGTGCGTGCAAAACTTTTTGATGTGGCTCAAAAGTTGAACGGTATGTAGTACCTGACCTCATAAATAGGTTTCGTGTATACGTAGTACTATTGTGATGCCCCTCCCCCGCCCCCGCCCCGCCCCATGCACACACATGCTTCGAACAAACACCACGACCTATATATATGTATCCGCTCAAACTTGTGTCTCGTATCTCACCATGAACTATATCGTAACAAATAATGAGAGGACTATATCTACATTGGTCAAATTAACCTGTAGTATATATGGGCAGGTTTAAGTGATAGACCACATGGGTCCACAAATTTGGCATGTCGTCCATAACCACGTGAGGGAGTGTGTGTAAACAACACCAACGCACATGCATGGCCCCGGGCACATATGTATGAAAGCGTTGTGCGATGTTTTCAAATACCAAACGCACAACTTTTGCCGCCACATGTGTGTCTCTCGAACCAGAATGGTCACGTACTGAGGTTAACGACCCATGCATATATAGCCCCAAGCGCGCCCATAGTTCGATCCGATAGGAGGGATTCAATGTGTATGATGCATTCGATTTTTTGTTAGAATTGAAATGTCGATGCATATATCAACTACGTATAATATATACACATATACCAACAAGAAGAATCCACCTTGGTCAAATAAATATCTCTACAGACACCTGTCAAAGTGACGACCCACATGGACATGGTTGTGTCGGTGTGACGATGCCGATGACCACGTGAGAGAGTGTTTGACAAAACAAACGCCCACTCCATGAGGCCCACACATATATGTAATTAAGTGTTTGTTTAGTTAGTAGCCAATGGAACTTTAATGTCACTTGCCTTAGAAACTGTAAGTCGACTTACGAAGAGGATCGATCACAACGCACATAGGCCCTGTTTGGATCCATGGGTTAGAGTTAGTTTGAGCTAGTTGGGGCTCAAATAGCCCTAAAGTATTCAAACATGAGGGTTAGATTGTAGCTAGTTGCATCTAACCCACACAAAAAAAACTATCCCACCCAAGAGGTGCTAATTGGAGCTAGTTCTCATGGGGCCCTTTCTATCCCACCAGCCAAGAGGTGCTAATTGGAGCTAGTTCTCGTGGGGCTCACTGAAAAATCACTTTTCTCTCTCCATCAAGTGCATCTATTGTCAATATAACCCTGTCATCCAAACACCTCTTTGGCTAGAGTTAGTTTAGGGTTAGTCATGAGCTAGAAACTAACTCCAACCTCTAGCTAAGTTAGAGTATCCAAAACAGGGCCACACGCACGCATAACGAAAAGGATCCACATTGGCCAAAACAATATACAATATAGGTGCCACACATGGGCCCCATAGATTCACGCATCACCGATTACCATGTGAGAGAGCCACACTTAGGACCACCATAGATTATATGTGACACAAGCATATGCATGGGTATGTTTTTTTGATTCAAAATGCCAACTGCATGACTTTGATACAGTGTGTGCTTCACAAATTGGGAAGTCCCCACGCTAAAGAAAATTGCGTGCAATATGTATGTCTCCTCCCATGCACCCCCTCAACTTTGAGCGGTAGGAGGTACTCATGAGTATGTCACGTCAATCTTTGGTGTGGAATCTCACCATGATCTACCGCAACACAGAGCAGATTAACTTAACCCACCTTGGTCAAACCCCTACCGATGCAGCTCAAAAGTGATAGACCACATGCATGGACCCACGAATGTGGGGATCACTAGTAACGCACGAAGGATTATTGTCCGAGGGACCACCATCATGTGCATGTGTCCTAAACATAGGCATGACGTGCCTTGTTTTAAACATTTCAATGCACAATTTTGATAATTTGGGGTGACACTGCCTCACAAAACGGACAATCCCACACACACACAGGCTAGTGCAAACAAGTGAAACGGAAAGAGCCCCCCACCCCCCGCGCGCGGCCACCACCGGAAACACCACTTCGAGGCGTGTCAAACTATTTTTATGCAGAAAACATGTGACACATCAGTCCGTGTTATAATTATAAAATGTCCATATATCATTCGAAAAATATGCAATAATTGAGTTTCCAGGAATTCATTGGGGGAAATCATATGTCCCCTTGGGTTCATGTGTTTAGTCGCCATGCAATAAATGGTAATGAACCTCAAACATCAAAAAATCATTTTAAATTGAAGTGAATCCAAAAATCAACTGAAAATCATGAAACTTGGGATTCCGTTTCATGATATATATATATATGTATAGTGTGCTAATTTCTGGCCTAATTAGAGACAAATTTTTGATACAATTTTCTTACAAACTTGAGCTTATTAAAGGTTGGTGCTTGGTACACACACTTGTCACGTTACCATCAGGAACGATTACAGTACTGAACCGTGTGTGTTGGTCCCAACAAAATATTACGTACCACCACGAGCCCCGTGTGCCATCCGAGCGGATGTGAGTCGACGAGACGCATGATGCGAGCAGTCTGTGGCTCGGTCTGACCGTGAGGCGTGTGAGCAGGTGTGTAAATTAACCGGACGCGTGCGAGCAGGCCGCTCTGGCTCACTGGGAGACGTGCGAGATGGTGTGTGAATTGACGGGACGCGTGCGAGAAGTCCTCTCACCAGGCTAACCGGGAGACATGCGAGCAGTCCTCTGCGCGGGCTAGACCGGAGACGTGCGAGCAGGGGTGAGGCGTGCGAGAAGACCGCTGCGCAGGCTCACTGGGAGGCGAGCCGTTTACCCGCCTCCTGCCTAGCTCCCAACCACTCTATATTAATTGTGCATGTGCCGCTGGTTATAGCAGGCGGCCGCACTCCCCTCTCTCCACACACACCGCGCATGTATCCTCACCGCCGTTCCCAGTCGTAAACGCTCTCGGAAGTGTATCAGATGGCGACCAAGCGCACCATCGGAGGGAGTGGTGATGCGGGGGTCGAAGCCGGGGCCGGCGAAGCAACTAAGCATCTCTTGATGCTGGGCGACGAGGTTGCCCTCCCGATCGATGAGGTCTCGCGCAGACAGAAGCACGTCAATGACGTCGTAAGCCCCATCGTGCCTCCCCAACAGGAGGCGGTGCTGCACAGAGACTACTACGATCTCTCTGATGACCACTCCACCGACGACGACTCCGACGGCGACAACTCCGACGACGACGGAGAACAGGTTAGACCCCCCCCCCCTATTTTGGTAACTATATCATAGGGAATCTCTGATTAGTTATGTTTTCCGCCTTTTTTTGTAATTCGTCCGGGGTTCATGTTATTTCAATCCATGTAATCAGAGTAAGATTCGATAGATCCGTGTTAGTGTGTACGTATTGATTGTTTGGTAGGTAAATGATAAGTGACTTGGATAAGTGAAAACCGTACATATGATTATGCTAGTATTATGTCTAAGGTTTTACAGTTATTTAATGGTTGACCTCTACAAATGATCATTTTGCTAATAATCTGTCTACATAGATGCTTGTACATGTACCCATTTGTAAATAAGCACTGTATAAGAGCATGTAGATCACTACTTTAGTGATAATGTTGAGTAGTACTTACTTCAAAGTTCCTTGTTTGTTTGAAAATAATCGGTTCATGCATTTAAAGTCATTAGTTAATAATTTTGTTGCACTAAGTTGTTTGTGATATCATTTTATGCATTTTATTCATCAATGTCATGATTTTTATTATATGTATAGGTGTTATCTGATGACGTTGGCAGCGATAAGTACGACCAGAGAAGGTACAAGAAGCAAAAGCTGAAGGAGCTCTATGCGGGAACTCATAATCGTCGTATCAGGACCCGGAATGGGGGCTTCGGATGCCCGTTCTGCGCCCAAAGGCTTAACCCCGTGTTTGCAAGTGTTCTGGCGCATGCTAGAGGATGAGCCGTTGGCTCTTTCAAGCAGAAGTATTCTCGGAGGGTGGCGCACGCCGCGTACGCGGAGTACCTGGAGAAAGTTTACGTTGTTGGTGGGTACGATTAGGATTGAGTTATATATACATGTCCTGATGCCAGCACTACCCTAGCTATCTATAGTTTGTGCGTCTTATATCTCTGCTTGAGTATGTTTATTATGTGTTCATCTAGATGTCGGTGAGACTCTGTTTTATGAACTAATACGTCGAGCAATGTAATTGCAGTCTTGAGCTGCAATCAGTTTGGTTGATGGAATATTTATGCTTATCTTAGAGTCCCCACACAATTGACTACTAGCAATTGTTTGCCCACAGCACGCACAGCTACGTTTTAGTGTTGGCAGTTTTTTTACACTATGCATATTACGGTAAAAAATGCTTGACTTACTTGCAAACTTGTTGAATGCGGTAAAATCCAGGTGTCAAACGAAAAGATGATATCTGGAACCCAAAAACTTGGTTATTTTCCCGGATTGTAACCGGGTGCGAGGACTAACATTGTGCCACGACACGCGTGTGTCCTGATTGTCCAGAACGCATTCCCGCGCATCGAACGTCTGCGGCAGTAGGATTTACACGGACCACGGCAGTCCATTTACACTGTAGTTACACTTATCGCAAACGGATGTGTCTACTGAACCGTCGCCTCCGAAGCACATTATTATTCTGGCCGAGAAAACCCTCACCATCGTCCCCGCTTAACAAAACCCGCACCGTCCTTCCCAGTCGAACCCGCACTGCATATTCCACACCACTGCTTAGTGCTGAACTTGTACGCTACTTTATGTCATTGCACACGCATCGTTTTTACTAACCGTTTGCCACTTAACGCCCCCAATAATGGGAGCTTCTTCCAGCGGACGCGTGGCCAACCTAGCTGGGCGGGAGGCTGTGTGCGTTTGTGTGTGGGAACAGGCTCACCAACGATACGTTGGCGGCACTTCGAGCCGCCACGTGACCAAACGAACCACTGGGAACGCTTGTTCGTGTGCTGGTCAAGCTTGCACAGCAATCCTCCGCCGGGAACGCGGTGACAAGACGTGCCAATTACAGCCCGTCCAGCCCCCATTTACTCCACCGCTCATTTAACCTATTGTCTCTCTTCAACCTTTCCCCACAATGCAAGAAGAACACCCACACTCCAAATACAGAGAGGATATCCTGCTCGGCTCCAATGGCGGAGCTCCCAGCGGTTTCCGACGATGAGCGGTAGTTCACCATTCGTGCCTATGTGGACACCCACGTAAGGTTCAAGAACCTCACGGTGGTGTACACCAATGACCCAGCCTGGGTGGAGAACTCCATCCACACCATGGAGCAGTTACTTGTCTATGACAAGTACAAAGTGGTCGGCTTCGACCTCGAGTACACCGATGGTCGTGTCGGGCATGATCAGAAGGTTGTCGTCGCCCAGCTATGCGTGGGCCATTATGTCCTCGTCTACCACTACTGCCTGGCCACAAGGCCTTGCGATTGATTTGCCGGGTTTGTCAACAGCCCCGACTACATATTCGGTATGGTGGACACCACCAACGATGAAAAGGTGCTCAAGACGACTGGCTTGGCCTGCCAGAATCTTGTGGACATCCAATGCATGTAAAAGATCTTGGGCGGCGAGGAGAAGCATAAGGACTCCCTGGTTGACCTCGCCACGGCCATCATCGACCCCTACTACAGAGGCATGAAGGATGTCTGCAAGAAGAAGGTTTCCTAGCACCGCTCCTGGGTTCGAAGACTGGATGAAGATCACGTCAAGTACGCGGCCAAGGACGCGTACGTAAGCTACGAGATGTGCAGGCGGATTTTTGACATGAGGAAGTGCCTCCGTCCTGCGCCGATCGGCACCCCTCGTCACAAGAACTATAGATGAATGATTTGATGATCGTCCCTACTAATTTAGTATGCATGTACTTGTTAATTGATGTGTGCAAATGTTATTTGTAGTCAGTAATGTAATTGGATGTTTATTTAGGTTATGCAATCATGATGTTGTTCTGTAGATAGAGCATAGATGCTATATGCATACATAGCAGATCACATCGCTTATGATTATAGAAACAAACACGTCGGTGATGATTTCAACAATCATAGACAATTGGGTGCGAGCAAGTGTTTTCCCATAGGCCACATCACACACCCTTATTATCAGGAATCGTCTGTCTTTTTATCGGTCTTCCAACCCAATTCCGAGTACTGACCTGTTTGTCGGGTATCACACACATCTCGTTACGCAGAATCGTTTGTGTTACTTTTGATCAACACAAACAGTTCGTCCAAACGACATGTTTGCCGGGTATCACATACAACCATGCAAATGACATCTTATGAGGGAGACTCTTATTTTGGTAGTGCTATATTTTCCTTAGTATGCAATGGCCGATTAATATTTGGACATCAATATGCAATTGACGATTAATATCCGGACCTTAAGAAGCAGAACCACGACCGAGGGTATCCTGCGCGGCTCCAATGGCGCTCCCAGTGGCTGCCGACGACGAGCGCCAGTTCACCATGCATGCCGTAGTGGACACGCCCTGTCTGTTCATGGTGTACACCAAATATCCGATTTGGATGGAGAACTCCAACGTCATGGACCTGTTACTTGACGAGGACAAGTACATAGTTGTCTGGTTCGACCTCGCGTCCCACCGCGTGCTCTGCTCTTGCGTCCCTGCACGTGCTCTGCTCTCTCGCCCCTGCGCGTGCTCTGCTCTTGCGCCCCTCCGCGCGCGCTCTGCCAGCGGTTGGGACCGGCCCACGATCACGTTCGGGGCTCCATATGCATGCGGTTGCGCCACGCGCGTCGCCCCATGCAGTTACGTGCTCCATGACTGAATCACGCGCTGCAAAAACTGCCATCCGGACGTGCCGGTATTCCAGGACGTCTGGCCCCCATTTATACCCACGGCCATTAACCATAGTCTCTTCACGCTTTTGATCGCACCCCACAACACAATAAGCGCACCCTGGACAAAGCATACAGAGAGGATGTCCAGCGGGGCTCCAATGGAGTTCGGCGTGCATCATGTGGAGACCCACATGAGGAAGACGGACCTCACGGTGGTGTACACCAACGACCCGGGCATGGTGGAGGACTCCATCGACACCATGGAGCGGCTGCTTGATGCGGATGACAAGTACAAAGTGGTCGGCTTCAACCTAGATTACACCGGCGGTCGTGCCGGGCATGATCAGAAGGTTACCGTCGCCCAGTTGTGCGTCGGCCATCACGTCCTCCTCTACCACTACTGCCTGGACACAGTGCCTTGCGAGCATTTCACCAGGTTTGTCAACATCCCCAACTACAGGTTCGCTATGGTGGACACCATCGACGATCCAAAGGTGCTCAAGACTTCGGGCTTGGCCTGCCAGAAGCTTGTCGACATCCGCGGCCACTACAGGGTCTGGGGCCGCAAGAAGGACATGGACTCCCATGTTGACCTGGCTGAGGCCATCATCAACCCCTACTACGCTGACATGAAGGCCGAGTGCAGCAAGAACAAGCATGTCTGGCACAGGGGCTGGGTGAAGAAACTGGATGAATATCACCTCTAGACCGCGGCCAAGCAAGCATACACATGCTACGAGATGTTCAGGCGGATCGTTGACATGAGGAAGTGCCTCCTACCTGAAGACAAGGAGGGGTCGAGCCACAAGCAGAGCGTTGGCGGCAAGCGTCACAAGAAGTAGATGATTTGATGACCGTTTCTCAATTCTCATACTCCCTCTATGCAGACATATTCGTAGTTTTAGAGGGATAAGTTTATTATGCATGTAATAGTTTATTAAGGTGTGCGCCAATGTTATGTGTGTATTGGATGCTTAATTTGGTTATGCAATCATGTTCTTCTAAACAGAGCATAGATGTTTGTGGGCAGATTGAGCAAATCACATCGCATACAGAATAAACAAACAAAACTGTCGGTGATGATTTCATCAGTCCCTGACAGTTCTTTATCCGGAACCGTTTGCCCACAACACATCCGAGTGGCCTGCGTACATCACACACATCTTGATCTGAGAAACCGTTTGTGTTATTTTTGCTTATCGCACACAGTTCATCCCAGTGGCTTGTATGCCGTCTATCACACACATCTTGATCTATGTAATCGTTTATGTTATTTTACCTCATCATAAACAGTTCATCCGAGTGACATGTATGCCGTCTATCGCACACGTGATCGTCTGGACAATTGTTTGTGTTCTGCTTGATCAGCGCAAATAGTTTATCGGGGTGAACTGTATGCCGTACATCGCACACACTTGTATTTTTATAAGCGTTTGTGTTATATTATCCAATCTCAAACGGTTTATCTAGGCCAACTGTTTGCCAAACATCGCACACGCAACTATTTTTTAGATCGTATTTGATGGACCCGTCATCGCACATAGTTTACGTCATTAGCGACGGAGCTATAACTATACCGTTTGCAATTTGGTCATCGCACACAATTTTGTCGAAGGGTCTCTGATTGATGTGTCGGGTTAGCAGCATCCTGCAGTAGTGCAAGATCTATAGAGATAGATCGAAGAGGCTACTCGGCTTAAGCCAGAGCACGTACATAGACAAAGTGTTGAAGTGGTTCAACATGAGTGAGGCCAAGAAAGGGTTCTTGCCCATCTCACATGGTATAAGGCCAAGCAAGACTCCGAGTCCTACGACTTCTGATGAGCGAAACCGGATGAGTAGGATTCTGTATGCTTCGGCAATAGGATCCATCATGTATGCCATGCTATGTACTCGACCTGATGTTGCCTATGCAATAATCTTAACAAGCAGATACCAGGTTGACCCAGGTGAGAGTCACTGGGCAGTGCTGAAAATTATCCTGAAGTAGCTGAAAAGGACTAAAGAGGTGTTCCTAGTTTATGGAGGTGAGTAGGAGCTCTGCATAAAGGGTTACACTGATGCTAGTTTCCAAACTGACAGGGATGATTGTCGATCGCAAACTGGATTCGTGTATGTCATGAATGGAGGAGCAGTGAGCTGGATGAGTTCCAAGCAAGATACGGTGGCCGACTCCACAACAGAGGCTGAATACATTGCGGCTTGTGAAGCCGCAAAGGAAGGTGTTTTGATTCGGAAGTTCCTGGAGGATCTTGATGTGTTCCCGGGCTGGGCAAAACCGTTGGACCTATATTGCGACAATTCAGGTACCATCGCACAGGCCAAGGAGCCGAGACAACACCACAAGACCAGGCACATAGACCGAAAGTATCACCTGATACGAAAGCTCGTAAAGAATGGTGATACTAATTTATGCAAGATTCATACGGATTAAAATGTTGCAGATCCGTTGACTAAGCCGCTTCCACAACCCAAGCATGAGGGGCACGTTAGAGCTATGGGCATTCGATGTCTATTTGATTGACTCTAGTGCAAGTGGGAGATTGTTGGAGATATGCCCTAGAGGCAATCATGTATGATGATATTTCCTATGTTTTTATGAATAAAGATAGTCCTTGGACATTATCAATGATGTGTATTAACAAGTATGTGACTTGTTTGTGAGACTATGCATTGTATGGTGACTGTCTGAAATGGTCCCTAGTCGAAAGGGCTGTGTGGACGCACAGCCAGTTAGACTAGCATATGACACAGTGGATGGTCCGGTCTCAATGACCATGTACCATTGGATGCTAGCCGGATAATACGGACTCAGAAAGATCTAGTCGGATTCGACGTAGTCGGATCCGAGTCGAGATAAGGTCTGAGTTGGACAGACCCAACTATGAGACGCAACGATAGGTCATCTATGAGTCTCTAGTACAACATATGAAAGATCGTGGATGTCGCCTAGAGGGGGGGGTGAATAGGCGCTTTAAAATAATTACGGTTTAGGCTTGAACAAATGCGGAATAAAACTAGCGTTTAATTTGTCAAGCACAAAACCTAAATCGACTAGGCTCACCTATGTGCACCAACAACTTATGCTAAGCAAGATAAACAACTAAGTGATAGCAAGATATATAACTAGAAACAATATGGCTCCAACTCCTCCATATATTTCTCCATATATTTCTTGCCTCCATATATTTCTTGCCTGCAGATATATAACTCGAGATGAGATTCCAACTCCTCCATATATTTCTTGCCCTCAATGGCAATAGTCATGATTTCAAGGAAGTTAGAACAAGCAATTTTATTCTTATGAAGAGCTTTAAAAATCATTTCACCCTTAATATTTAAGGATGCAACATTAACATTCTCTTCATCATTATCCTCATCATCATTAGCATCAACATCATCATCAAGAGGCATATTGGGGTTAAAAGGAGGAGATACCTTTGAAGCCTTAGCCATAAGGCAAAAAGCAATAGATGATGATGTGGGATCCCTTGAGGCACCATTCAAGACCACATCTTGTTCCATGGAGTGTTGAGTTTCCTTTACATTGTTAGCACAACAATTCGAGGAAATAGATACATTTTTATCATGGCAACAAGATATAGCAAGCATATCATTATGAGATGTAGTCAAGCAATTTCTACATGATATGCAAGGACTATCAACACGAGCATGTGAAGCATTTAGAGTGCTCGAAGTGTTAAAGTCCAAAGAAGGAGCATTGCAATAAGGTAGTGATGAAGGATCATCAATAATAAGCCCACTATCATCATTGCAATGACCAACACTACTCACCATATCATTACCTTGTGGCAAACCACATGTAGGTGGAGTAGAAAAAGTTGAGAAGACAACACGACCGGAGGTGGAGGGAGAACAATCATCCCCACAAATCTTGGACACACCATATTTATCTTGAAGCTTTGTCCACAACTCATGAGCATCCCGAAACGGCATGAGTTGAAATATAACTACATTGCTCAAAGCATCGAAAAGCACATTAGAAGCTTGAGCATTGAGATAAGAGTTTTTCTCATCCTCTATAGATAATCTTTGAGAATCCTTTGGAGGAGAAAAACCCATATCTACAATTCGCTCTAAACATGGGTCCATGACCCTAAAGAGACTAAGCATGCGAATTACCCAAACATCAAAATTTGTGCCATCGAAACTAAGAGTGTCAGAGAATCCTAATCCCCTAGTCGACATCCTTACTCTCTAGGCGGTTAAACCTAATAATGAGAGACGAGGCTCTGATACCAATTGAAAGATCGTGGATGTCGCCTAGAGGGGGGGGTGAATAGGCGCTTTAAAATAATTACGGTTTAGGCTTGAACAAATGCGGAATAAAACTAGCGTTTAATTTGTCAAGCACAAAACCTAAATCGACTAGGCTCACCTATGTGCACCAACAACTTATGCTAAGCAAGATAAACAACTAAGTGATAGCAAGATATATAACTAGAAACAATATGGCTATCACAAAGTAAAGTGCATAAGTAAAGGGCTCGGGTAAGAGATAACCGAGGCACGCGGAGACGACGATGTATCCCGAAGTTCACACCCTTGCGGATGCTAATCTCCGTTTGGAGCGGTGTGGAGGCACAATGCTCCCCAACAATGCCACTAGGGCCACCGTATTCTCCTCACGCCCTCGCACAATGCAAGGTGCCGTGATTCCACTAAGGGACCCTTGAGGGCGGTCACCGAACCCGTACAAATGGCAACCCTTGAGGGCGGTCACCGAACCCGTACACTTTGGCAACCCTTGGGGGCGGTCACCGGTACCCGTCAAATTGCTCGGGGCGATCTCCACAACCTAATTGGAGACCCCGACGCTTGCCCGGAGCTTTACACCACAATGATTGAGCTCCGAGGCACCACCAAGCCACCAAGCCGTCTAGGGCGCCAAGGCACCCAAGAGGAACAAGCTCTAGGGTGCCCAAACACCCAAGAGTAATAAGCTTCTCAACTACTAACTTCCACGTATCACCGTGGAGAACTCAAACCGATGCAACTAATGCAATGGCAAGAACACACGAAGTGCTCAAGTCCCTCTCTCTCAAATCCCACCAAAGCAACAAAAGCTATGGAGGAAAGTGAGAGGAAGAACAAGGAGAACACCAAGAACTCCAAGATCTAGATCCAAGGGGTTCCCCTCACTTAGAGGAGAAAGTGATTGGTGGAAATGTGGATCTAGATCTCCTCTCTCTTTTCCCTCAAGAAGGAGCAAGAATCATTGGAGGGATTGAGAGATAGGCAAGCTCAAGAAGGTCAACAATGGGGGGAGAAATGAGCTCAAAGGATAAGATAACCGTTGGGGAAGAAGACCCCTTTTATAGGGCCACCCCAAATCCAACCGTTACCCGTGCTGGACGCGTACAAGCGGTACTACCGCTCTTGCGAGCGGTACTACCGCTTAAGCGGTAGTAATTCAAAAACAGCAGGCGAGAACACGGGACTGGAGCGGTAGTGCCGCACTTAGCGGTACTACCGTGTCAACCAAGCGGTACTACCGCTAAAGCGAAAAGAGCAACAGAAGCTTGCACACTCTGCGAAAAACAAGCGGTAGTAGCAGCGGTAGTGGAGGGCGGAAGTACCGCACCAAGCGGTACTACCGCCCAGCAGAGCGGTACTACCGCCCTGAGCGGTACTACCGCACTACTGCCGCACTACTACCGTTTAACAGAAAACGGCAACAGAGACGTGCACAGAAGGAAACCCCGCAAGCGGTAGTGGCGGCGGTAGTAAGGGCGGTAGTACCGCCAGAGCGGTACTACCGTGCTACTACCGCTCTACTACCGTGAATGGCAAACTGGCAACAGAAAGTTGCACGCTCGGGGAAACCCCAAGCGGTAGTGCCACGGAAGTACCAGCGGTACTACCGCATAAGCGGTACTACCGTGGGCACCAGCGGTACTACCGCTTGCAAGCTACTGAAAATCCACAGAAAACAGAGGATACAAATAAAACCAGAACTGCCATAACTTCTGCAAATGAGCTCCGAATTGAGCAAACTCAAGCTTGTTGGATAGAAGACAACGAGTACTATCCAAACAGCGACTGGTTATAATAAGAAGTGGCAGGGGAGATATGCCTAACATATAGAGATGAGAAACCTCTATGAATGAAGAACCAGCATAAACTCCAACATCGAAAACATCATAGAAGATGCATATATGAACTCCGTTTTCGATGAACTCGAGCTTGTCATGAAGATGACCAAAAGCTCAAAGACTCACAAAGAGAAACACCAAACACAAACCAAGAAAGATGATGCAAGGATGCAATGGTTTGAGCTCTCTACGAATGATACGATAAAGCTACTCACTTGAGAGCCCCCCTTGATAGTACGGCTATCGATCCTAAAACCCGGTCTCCCAACTACCACCATGAGACCGGTAAAATAGAAAACCTATCAAGGGCAAACCTTTGCCTTGCGCATAGTCCACTTGAGCTAGATGATGACGATCTTGACCTCCTCAAGTTGGACCACCTTTCTTGATTGCGCCGGCTCGATGAAGACTAGTTGATTGCTCCCCCATACTCCACTATGGGTGAGCCACTCTTTGGCACATCTTCACAAGTCCATTGTCACCACAATGGACGGCAAGCTTCAAGCATGTGATCTCTTCGTGATGCTCCACTTGAACTTGCACACCGCAATGTTGATGACGATCACCACTTGATGTCATCCTCCATGGGTTGAATGAGATCTTCCTCTTGACGCAAGCCCATGGAAACATACCTAACCCCACATAAAACTCTCGCATAGAACATGGGTTAGTACACAAAGCGTAATGGACAATGCTTACCATACCGTGAGATCACTTGATCCCACTCGGTACATCTTCTACGCTTTGTGTGTTGATCAACATGACCAATCATTAGATAACTCCATGAATAACCTTGGTCAACACATATTCTTCTTCTAATAACCTTGAAACCAACAAATGGTCTTCAAGCAATGCCTATGGACAAACCCTTCAAATATAACTCAAGGCAACCATTAGTCCATAGAGATTGTCATCAATTACCAAAACCAAACATGGGGGCAGCACATGTTCTTTCAACATACATTATGTGTCCTAAGACCTGAGCTGGCGCATGGTTTCGGGCTTGTCCAGACCCATGCTGCGAGACGTGGTCGAGCAAGATGGGATTTGCCCCTCCGATGAGGAGAGATATACTCTGGGGCCCTCGGGTGATCCGACCTGGATAAGCATGGCCATGTGATGAGGATTATGAGATAATCCGAAGTGTTGGTCGGATTCACCGGAACGAGAAAGAGGTCGTGCTGCAACAAGGATGACCATGTCGCCTTCAGCACGACAACATATATCGTGTGGCAAAGGGAACAGAAGTGTGATGTACATGTTCGCCTAACCAGCTTCATCGGACACTTGGAGTCGACACGCTTTGCTAGAGGCCGTTACCGACTAGTCGGGTCGGATGTGATCTGACTCGCGACCAAGTGAATGAGAACCTAAGGGGTCGCGCACTTAAGGAAAGGAACACGTGGGCTTTAGGATCCGTGCGAGGCCCAAGAGTTGAGCCTGCATCGGATGCCTATATATAGTGGAGGTGCGGCACACCCATCTGGTTGATCGCTTTGGCGCCATCATTAGGGCTTTGCATGTGTTGCAACCACCTCCACTCGCCGCCGAACTGTGTGATCGGACCTAGCAGTCCGCCGCATAGTGTTCCTCCTGCACGCGCGGATACCGTTATAGGCGGTGCACTTGCGCCGCTCCGGCGAACCTGTATGTGAGATCCGGCGACCGGCGGTTCGAGGGAGATCGGACGAGGAGGAGACATGCCACGCGGACACGCTGCCCCAACTCTACTTCCGTTGCACGGCATTGCGCGTCTAGTGGTAACGATCTGTGATCCATCTCCGTAGCCAGTTCTTGGATGTTCTGCGCGTAGGAAAACTTTAATTTGCATGCGATGCACCTACGATAGAACCCAACACCCTATCCTACCGAGTGCTAAATTAAATATAGCCCGTCCTCGATGGAGTTACTCTAGAGAGGTCAAAGAAACTTACCGCCATTGCCGATGTGCTGCGCTGGAGGTGTGAAGTCGCTGCGGTGGTCGCCGCCATCGTAGATCATGTTGTTGTCGCTCCGGTGGACGCCGCCTTCGGTGTGAGTGGGGAAAAGGGGAGAGAGCGGTGAGGAAGGGAGGTGAGGGTAATTTATGATGGCAATTCAGGAAACAACGCGACTTCTCGAGACTGCATCCACGCATGCAACCGCCCACGCCCACGTGCCTAGGGTTGCACCGCTCGGGCCTGTCTCCATAGAAACGGCCGATTTGAGCGTTCCCATGGATGCAGGCCCGGAGGTGCTTTAATGTTCGTGCTATGGAGGCCAAACAGTCCATGCGGGTAACCAAACGGCCCAAATTCTTCCCGCGCGGGCCTGGCCCGACCTAATGCAAGTAACCAAATGCGTCCTAGGAGAAACACCAATCATTTTAACATCTTCATCATGGTTACGATAAAAACCGTGAGGAAGCGCTTTTTCTAGGAATTCTCGCTTAGCTCTCAACCTAGCAGTTCTCTCCTTACTTTAATTAAGAGATGTTTGGATGGATTTAATAGACTCGTTAATATCAAGCTTAGGTGGCAAAATTTTACTTTTAAGCATTTCCACGTCATGAGCAATCATATCCATGTTTCTAGCCATATCGTCAATTTTATGTAGCTTTTCTTCTATCATAGTATTGAAAACTTTTTGAGAACTAATAAATTATTTAATTGCGTTCTCAAGATCAGAGGGCATCCTATTATTATTATTGGAAGAATTACCATAGGAAATACCATAAGAATTTCCATAATTATTAGAGGAATTTTTGGGATACGGTCTAGGATTGAAATTACCTCTATAAGCATTGTTGTTGAAATTATTTCTGGAGACAAAGTTCACATCAATAGCATCATTATTTTGCTCAATCAAAGTAGATAATGGCACATCATTAGGATCAACTTGAGCATTCTTATTTGCAAACATATTCATAAGAGAGTCCAACTTATCATTCAAAGTAGTGATGTCTTCAACAGAATTTATCTTCTTACCAGTTGGAGCTCGTTCAGTGTGCCATTGAGGATAATTTGTCATGATATTATCCAGTAATTTAGTAGCATCTCCCAATGTAATCTCCATAAAAGTACCACCTGTAGCAGAGTGTAGGAGATTTCTCGACACAACATTTAGTCCCG
Source organism: Elymus sibiricus (assembly GCA_039707655.1). Lineage (NCBI taxonomy): Eukaryota > Viridiplantae > Streptophyta > Magnoliopsida > Poales > Poaceae > Elymus > Elymus sibiricus. The sequence continues at coordinate 369,780,791 of CM077675.1, read as the reverse complement.
CATAGAAATTTTGTATTATCATCCATAAATTTAAGCCATGAGCGGGACAATTTTTAATCATCATTTTCATTATCTCCCATACTTGTGCAACATGTTCTTGCTCATGTTGTTTAAAATTCATAATTTGGTTTCGGAGAGATATAATCTTAGAAGGAGGAAAATAATTGGCAATAAAAGCATCCATACACTTATCCCATATTCCAAAACTATTTTGAGGCAAGGACGAAAACCAAGTTTTAGCTTTATCTCTTAGTGAAAAAGGAAATAATTTCAATTTAACCACATTATTATCCATCTCCTTTCTTTTGCATATCACATGATTCAACAAAGGTATTAAGATGCGAAGCGGGATCCTCATTAGGACTTCCCGAAAATTGTTCCTTCATAACAAGATTTAGCAAAGCGGTATTAATATCAAAAGCTTACGCACTAGTGGCGGATGGTATTGGAGTACTAATAAAATCATTATTATTAGTATTCGAGAAGTCACACAATTTGGTATTTTCTTGAGACATAGTGGCAAAGCAAGTAAAGTAGCAAGCAAACGAGTAAAGTAACAAGTAAAGTAGATAACTAAGCAAGCAAGCAAATACAAATATTTTTGTATTTTTGATTTTTATATAAAGTAAAATGTAACAGCAAGAAAAAATTAGAACAAGTGAAAGATAATTTATGTGTAGGGACCTGAAAAGAATTTGATGATGCTCCCGGCAACGGCGCTAGAAATTCTTCCTGCTACTTGTGAGCTGTGTTGGGTATTTTCCCCGAAGCGGACGGGGGGTGCAGTACAGTAGAGATAAGTATTTCCTTAGTGAGAACAAAGGTTATCGAACCAATAGGAGAACCAATGCTAATTCCCGTAAACAACACCTACACACACAAAACCAAACACTTGCACCCAACGTGGGTAAGAGGGTTGTCAAGCCCCTTGAACTCGTCACTTGCAAGGATTAAATTTTGATAGAATAGATATTGTAAAAGCAAAATAAAATAAAAGTAAATAATATGCAGCAAGGTAATTTAGACCCGGGGGGGCATAGTGTTCGCTAGAGGCTTCTCTCTCGAAAGTAGCATACGGTGGGTAGACAAATTACTGTTGGGCAATTCATAGAAAAGCACATAGTTATGACATGTTATTCACAACAATGATCATGTATATAGGCATCACGCCCATAAACAAGTAGACCAAAACGATTTTGCATCTACTACTATTACTTCACCAATCGACAGCTATCCAGCATGCATCTATGGTATTAAGTTCATAACAAATGAAGTAATGCTTGGAGCAAGATGACATGATGGACAAAGTAAGACAAGCAATATGTTCAGACCCCGTCGTTTTATCCTTAATGGCGACAATACAAATACGTGTCTTCACCCCTTCGGTCACGAGGATAGAGCACCGCAAGATTGAACTCACTAGAACGCACCACTCCCACTGAAGATAAACCAATCTAGTTGGCCAAACCAAATCGATTGATCGGAGGGAAATACTAAGCTATAAGATCATGCATATTGAAATTTAGAGGAGACTCAATAACTTTTCATGAATAATCTGATCATAAACCCACCCAACAAGGACACTGCAAAAGAAGATTGCATCGAATAGATCACCACGAAGATCCCAATGAACTTTGTATTGAAGATCAAAGAGAGAGAAGAAGCCATCTAGGTACTAGCTATGGACCCGTAGGTCTGTGGTGGACTACTCGCGCATCATCATGGAGGCAGCAAGGTTGATTTAGATGGCCTCCGTGATCGATTCCCCCTACAGCAGATCACCGGAAAAGGTCTCCAGATGGCATCCCATCGAAAAAGAGGCTTGCAGCGGCGGAAAAAATGTTTTGGGTTGCTCTCTGTTGGTTTCTCGATATTTGAGAATTTATAGAAGTGGAATTAGGTCAGGAGGAGACACGAGGGGCCCACAAGGCAGGTCGGCGCTCCCACCCCCCTGGGCGCGCCGAGGTGCCTTGTGGCCTCCTTGTGCAGCTTCGTGACTCCTCCCGAGGCTTCCTGGATCTCTTTTGTCAAGAAAAAATTGTCAAAAAAATTCGTAGCTTTTGGACTTCGCTTGGTACAGATTTCCTGGAAAACCAAAAACATGCATTAAATAGCAACTCACACTTGGCACTGGGTTAATAGGTTAGTTTCCAAAGATGATATAAAATAGCATATAATTGCATACAAAATATCCTAGGTTGATAATATAATAGCATGGAACAATCAAAAATTATAGATACGTTGGAGACGTATCACTGTACAATCCATACCATCTTCCAGATTAGATAAATGCACTATATATCCAGGATTGTGTAGGCTTCTAAAACATTAGGCGTATAATAATTAATAAATAACCATTAGATAACTAAAAGATCACAACTGCAGCCACATCTAAAGCTCTACGTAGATCTGCACTTGTGTGAATAGTACAACCTAATGTGATAAAGAGGGGATAACGAAACCAAATCATACATATAAGAGTGTCTAGCATAACATCATTTACATGAGAAGTCATATATCTCTTCAGTTTTCTGCTTGTTGGAATGCTATTTAATAAAAATGGCTTATAAATAACATTAAAGTTGTAGCTTCTAGGATTTCTTTCCGAAACAATGGAGGTTCCACGAATAAGTTCCATCAACAATCATATATGTTTTTGCCATAGTAAAGCACACAAACCTACCAAATGTAATTGGGGATTGTGTATCATATTTTGAACATGCATGTCGTTTCTCTTATTGGAATTTGGAAGAACACCCAGCAAACACTAATGTACTACTATTTGGTGAATCCATTTTTTTAGGTAAAGAGAGAGCTTCATGGGTACTTTTATTACATAACAAATAGGGAGATCTTCTAAATTAGGAAACAATTACAACCATTTGACTAACCACTTTCTATAGGCCCCGATCCATGCAAAATCCAGACACATCACCATAACCTCTAGCTCTAATGTAGTTTCTAATTCGTAAGCCACCTAATTCTCCTCTCTCTCTCTCTCTCTCTCAATATTTTCTGTTATCCACCATGGGGACAACCATTCCTAACACTTTGATCTCTTTGTAGATGGGCTTGTGTCTTCTTTTTGAAAGACGATGGGCTTGTGTCTTGACATGTTCCCATGCGTGCTTTGAATAGCACACACCACTACAGAAGAGCCTGGCTCGAGAAAGAAAGTATGTTGTGCCCAGGTTGCTGCTAATCTTAGGTCGGTTGGGCATGCTATTGCTTCTGCTTCTTGCGCACATTGCATGACTAACACTCTACCCACAGCAAGCAGAACATTTTCAACATTATCTCGAAAAGTAATCGCCACACCTGCAGTTCCTGTTTTTCTGATGAAAAAGACACCCACAATGATTTTAACCCTGCCATGTCTAGCGAAGTGCGGCTATTGTAGGATGAATAGTTTGTACTTTGGTCAGTTACACGAGTCTTATTCTTCCCTCCTCCATCACTAAACATTCATCTTCTCCCCCCTTTACATCATCCATTGCATGTGTCTCCATCTGCAAGCAATCCACAGACTGATATATAATAGATCCACCCTTCTCATAAACAATACTTTTATACATGCGGTACTACATGCATACGGCTCTTTTATGTGCCAGAGAAGGCGATGTTGGCGACGTTCACGTAGGACTGATGGTGTGGTCTTGAACTCTAGATCGATTTGAACAACAACGACAACTCTGCAAGGAAGAGCGAACACATCAGTGGACCGTGCGAAGGCGAGGATAAGGTTATTGCTAGAGGTGCAAAACTGAATCAACATTACAAAATTCTCCATCAGCAGATTAATATCTAAGTCCAGAGTTGTAATCCATATCAAGTATAGCAAGGTGCTTGATATAGAATGAAATATAAACCTGAAGCAAGATTTAAAAATTATGCATCAACATAGTGGCCACGAAATTCACAATTTATAGTGAAAAGACAGAAACAAATGCATTGATGTCCATACCAAATCTTCCCGGATCTTGATGTATTTAAATCCATGTATCGAATAACACAGGGGTAGATCAATAGGACCCTAGGGTCTTTTTGGGCGTGCGCGAGCATGCTGCGATGGGTTAGCAGAGGAGCCGGTGGAGCTTCGGGAGGAGGGCAGGGGAAGCTACAGACATCCAGTGCAGGAGGCGAGGACAGAGACGCGATTGGATCGATAGGTATGGCGGTGGCTAGCATGTACATGGCGAGGGCGGAGACGCGATTGGATCGATAGGTATGGCGGCGGCTAGCATGTACATGTGAGCTGAGGTTTTCTTTTTCAGGGATAGGTGAGTTGGATTATTATTTTTTGACGTGAGGTGAGTTTAGGATTAGTCTAGCCTTAGAGAAAAGGTTTTTCTTTTCGTATTGGCATTGATGGGTAATTTTCATCAAATTTAATGTCCAAAGAGTAGTGGCAAGATCAAAGGGCTGTAATTTTATGATGTGTCAAATTAACGATTGGATATTTCTATTTTTGTGAGATTTTCTAGCATATTTTCTTTTTTACGGTGATCCCCTCAATTATTTTTTATATATAATAGATGTTTGTACGTTTAATTTTTATTTTCTTGTTTATCAGCCATTTGAATTGGAGGGGTGATGGCAGTATCTAAGGGAGTAGAAACACGGTCTTCACAAAAGACAATGCTACCCGTCAATGCAGATAGAACCATGATTGCACTTGCCCAAGAACCAAACCCACCACACATAACTAGACTCTTGCATATTGTATCCCTACCCCGTTGGACAGAGAACCAGCTACACTCCATCTAACCCAACCCCAATAGATAGTAACCCACATCTAGTTGACAAGACATCATCTTCACCACAAAGCACCGAGACACGAGCGGTTAGTAAGGCAACTGCGGTGCCCAAAGCACGAGGACCACAGCGAACCCAAACTCCACGCTTAAAGCAGAACAACTGTTCTCAGGTCAGATTTTGTAGCTATTGTGTATACTCCTTGCTCTTACATCATTGTATTTACTCATACCAACTAATTTAAATTTGAAGGATCCAATCAAAACTCCAATGACGCAACAAGTATGTTTTAAACCTGTTTCTTTAACTGGTTTGTTGTTATAACTTCTTGCTCTGTGTTGATTTCAGTTGTATACTATTAAGGATTTGGGTTTTATTATATATACTCCTTTTGTAAACTATTGTAAGACGTTTTTGCAGTATGAGGTTGTATTTTTTATACTACACTAGTAGCTAGACATATTCTCATGTTTTCTCAACCTTAGTTCAAGTGCATATCTGGTGCTCTCCTGGCCGTTAGATCTCCGATCCAACAGCATCTTGGAGATCAAATGAGCTATTGAACCTGTGCACAATTCTCAGATTACCAAAGGGCTTTTGTGCAAAATGTTCAGAGTCTGCTTGGAGCCCATAGTTGTGAGATCAGACGGCCCCAATGGCTCGTATCACCGGAGCATCTAAGCCACCGAAGCACTCACACAGGATTGATAGTTTGACGCCAAAAGAAAATCGAAAATGCAACACCAGCAAATGTTTATTATATTAGGCCATGCTGTTTGCTGTGTGCAAAAAAATCTAATAGAAATTTCCTAGCAAGTCAACATACACGATATCAATTGTTGCTTTCATTAACAAATATTCATTCAACGAAATGAAAACTAGCTCCCAGCTACATCGGATGATTTTCCATTGATCAACGATTCATTGTCAAGAATCTCCAACAAACAAGCTCCATAACTCAACGAGCTGCTAGGACCAAAACCAGGTCCAGATCAGAGGTCAGCTTTCTTCACAAGCTTTGTATAGATAATGCGACCATCCCTTGCAGAATTGCTCTCAGCAAGAGCAATTTGAACCATGTCCTGCAGACAGTGAAAAACATGCCAGCGTTAGATGCCGGTCAAAAACATACAAAAGATGATAGTATTTCATCAAAACACGATCGAAACAAGAACCGTTATTAGTGATTCACAGGATGTAAAACCTAAACCATGTATGCAACAACATTCAAGAGGACAAGTGCTCACTGTTATTACCCACCACCCCAAAAGGTGCAGGTATGAATTGACAAATAAACCTTCCTTTATTTCTAACTACTAATAAATCATATATACACCTCTATTTCTTTAAAACTCCTAAGGATTCCAATACTGTGAATCAAATGACCTATGTAGGAAAAATTCCTAAGGATCAAAATCCTCCAAAATCCTATAAAATTCATTTGAATCAAAGGAGCCCTTCAGCCAGAGGTGGCAAGTTAATAGGTGGGTGAGACCAGATTGGAACAGATAAGTATCAAGTTCCAGAAGATATGATTGCAAAAAATAGTATGGAATCCAACAAACAGACTGAAGCGACTGACCTTCACATCCCTGTTAGATAAAAATTTCCCCAAGTTGTGAAGGATGCACCTTAAATCATCCACCTGCATTTGTAAAAAATAAGAATGATGCCTTCACGTATCTAAATGACGAATTGCTTCCAAAACGACAACGGTATCACTTATTACACTACCTTTATATAACCAACTCTGTTTTGGTCGAAGTACCTAAAAGCCTAAAGAAGGAAAAGAACATCACATGTTAGCAATAAACTGGGATGCATGTAACAGACAGAGTTTTAACTTTAAATGCAACTCCTAATCTCTTGTATAAGGCAGTAAAAAGTACCTGCAACAGGTCCTTATCAACCACATCATGTTTCGCTAAGTCTCCTTTTTGTGAACCAGATATCTTTCCCTCCTTACCAACTGATTTCTCTTCAACTTCTTTCAAATCTCCTTTCTCTGCTACAGTCTGCTTGCCCTCTTCTGCAACTTTTTCCAATTTAAGATTCTCTGTTGTCCTCTTTCCATCATCTTCTGGCTCTTCTGCAGTTACCTCGTCTGGCTTGGTTTCTCTTTCATTCGAGTTATCCTCATTCTGCAGCAGAGGTTAATGAAGTGACACAGGTAAGCACAGTTTACCCATAACTAGTTTCACAGCACCTATAATGATACCGCAGATTTAGCTGTATCACCGTTCAGGACGCCGCGATATATATAGACGCCAAGCACATATCCTCAAGTATTACATCTGTTTCATTACAAAAAAAAATGCCTATACGTGTGATTGGGGAGGACATAAAAGGAACACGAGGCGAAGCAAGGCAACCCAGTAGGCCCAAACTCAATACTACCCCTAGATAGCTCCAGCGACCGCGCCAACAATCTCTCCACAGGGATCGTGATGCCCCAATCCTAGCTCCAGCGACCGCGCCACCACCACCTATACTCGACAATTGCCTCCACTGACATCGCCTCCACTCACCGGTTACTCGCATGTACTCGCTGGTCACCGCCATTCCCGTCTTCCTCTGCGCAAAGCTGGCGCCAAACACACCTCCATGCCGTCGCCGCCTGGATCATCTCCGCCTTCTCCCTCGACATTGGCAGCCGCTTTCTTCCTTTACCAAGATAGCAGGTATCTCCGCCTCCCACATTCCTTTTTATGTTTTCTCCGCTTTTTGTTCTCTTTATTCTTTGTTTGCTTGGCTGCTAGCATGTACTTATCCACAATAATAGCTAGTAGCTCTGCCTTTATTCTTTCTTTAATTTGAATTTTCTATCAATGAAAAGGCAGTAGAGAGAAAAAACAGGAAGTACTTTGATCTCACATCTTCAACATATAAATTTACCCTTATTACATGCACTATTTTTTGAATTATTTATATAGACTCGCCATATCCCCATAAGGCTGTTTCTGAAAAATGCCATATCCATGCCACACGTCCTGTCATCCCAGTGGCCGCGTCCCCATATCAGTGCTTCTTACGTACTACTTTCACTAGAGAAATCTCAATATCTATATTTATATTTATATTTATGCATATAAGCATATTATGTGGTGTAAGCTCTCGAACATAATCCAGACATAAAACTAGAGTAATTAGCCTTGATAAGTGAGCTACGCTACCCACTCCACAATGAGCTTGATGAGTTGGTGTTTGCAGCTTCCCCCTGCCCTTCATTTTTGTTGGAACTAACTGGATATGCTCCACATGTAGAAAGCTATACTTTCATATTTTGGAAATACATTATTTGAAAACTAGTGGATAAGTTGAGTGAATTTTACATGAGGGAACATGGGCAAATCAAAAAGCATCCATGTGGTTACGAAGAAAAAGGCCACCCGGTAATACAAAAAGTAGTTTCTTAAGCAACACGAGCGAATAGATGTGTGGTGCAAAAAGGTACAGAGATTATATGTGTGCATTACCTGTGCTTCTGCAGGCTCTTCAGCAGTGGCATCATCCATGTCCTCGTCGCCTTCATATTCTACTTCATCGGGATCTTCTTCATATTCAGGATCTTCTTCCTCCATTTTCTCATCAGCTTCAGGTTCATCATGGGCAGCTGCTGACTGATCTGCGTCAATCTTTTCCTCACCCTCTTTCATCATTTCATCCTGGGCAGCATGATCTGTAATCATCCTCTCCTCATCCTTTTTTACCATTTGCTCATGTGAAGCTGATGAATTATCACTAATTATCTTTCCTCCACCCTCCTTTATTGTTTCATCATTTTTACCTGGGTTACCTGAGGTACTTCCAGTTACATTCTCATCAGTTGTCTTGAGTCGCTTCTCCAAGGATTTTGTGTCTTCCTTCTTCAGATCTTCCTCTCTTTGGCGCTTACGTTGATTCCTCTTCACAACATACTGCCTGTAAAGTTTCTGTGTCGACAAAACAAGCTACATGAGAAAAACTGAAAACAGATCACTACCAAAACCTACTGGATGCGGCTCTGCTTCCCTCATGAAGCAATCAATTATTTGCTTTAGTACTCCACAAAAACTACCATGACCTACCAGGTTACAAACTTCCCAAGTCCCAATTTGGACCATTACAGGAAACAATTCCACAAAAACTACCCCAAGCTAACGGGCATTTTTCTTGCAAGCATACTCAGCTACCAAACTTCAAAGTTAGATGGAAGTAGACTTGAATGAAAAACAAACTGCTGATCAGACAGAGCACAAGGAAGTTACCTCAAGAAAAGACAAGATCACACAACCCATTCTGTACTGAAGCATTTCGCTGAAAGACTCAGCAAACAAAGAAAGCTGAAAAAGTAACAGATCACACATCAATGTCTAACCCCATGAGCATACCGCAAAAGCAATTAAGTAATTTCTTTGTGTTATGCTCATAAATTAGGTAGGAGGAAAAAATACAGAAAGACAGAGATATTTGCTGAAGAAAAGAATGCAGAGGTAGTGATCTCTTGGAATGACAATTAGCAAATTATTACAGAAGCCAGAGCAGAAAATGGACCTCAAATACAGACTCCTCTGTATCATTGGCGGTGTAGTCCAGGAGGCCATCCAATGAAAGGGATGTTGAACGGAGCTGCAAATGAAAATCATTCAATAAGATCTCATGGACTATAAAACCAGACTTGAATTATACTAGTTTATAATATTATATGAAATAAAAAAGATAACTATATAGCATGAGGACCATACTTTATATTCTTTGCTCTTTTTGGCCTGGAGAATGAATCCTGGGTGTTTCGGAGGTTCATCAGACTTCTTCTTTTCTTTGGTGTATCCCTTTGTCTCCAGCTTCTGGTCTTTATCCTTCGTTTCGTTGTCGTCATTTTTCTTGTCACTCTTTCCATCTGTTTCATCAATTTTTGCATCTTTGTGTTCCGCAACTTCCTGCTGGTTAACCTTATCTATATTTGCCTTTTGATCATCAGTCATTATGTCTCCCTTTATCTCCAGCTCCTGTTCTTTCTTCTGATTTGAGGTATCTTCAGCAGGAGTTTCCAATCCTTCTTCTTTCTTCTGGTTTGAAGTATCTTCAGCAGAAGTTTTCAATCCTTCTTCCAGCTTAGTCTGTGAATTCCCAGCATCAGTGAGGCCTTCATCAACCTTCTCCGGCTGAACAGCCACATCTTGTTTACTTGCTTCAGCAGGTGTAACAAGGGCTGTTGGCTCAGTCACTGGAGCAGGAACTTTTCTTTTAACAATCCTTCGAATTACCTTCTTCTTCCCAGTTTTCTTAGCCTCAGGCTGTTGACCGATGCCAGCTCCCCCCTTCTCTTTCCCAAGATCCTCACTTTTCTGTTCAATGTGCTTTTCGACGGTTTTGGTCGCAGTTTCTGCCACAGCATTCTTGTCCACCTGAGGCGATTTATCCGCTGGAGCTTCAGCAGTTGGCTTTTTTCGAACAACTTTCACAACCTTTTTTATTATTTTCTTCTTCATGGGCTTTTTATCCTCGGTGACATGGTCAACAGAAGCATCACCAGAAGTGTTTCCTTCAACAACCCCCACCGTCTTCTCAACTTGCTCCCCGACAATGTCAGGATTCTTCCCACCATCACCGGCAAGATTGACATCTCCATCTTTGACCTGCTCTTCCATATCAGCATCAATTTTCTCAATCTTGGCAGCACCATCACCCTCCTTCAGTTCCATATCAGCATCAATTTTCTCAATCTTGGCAGCACCATCACCCTCCTTCAGTTCCATATCAGCATCAATTTTCTCAATCTTGGCAGCACCAGCACCCTCCTTCAATTGATCATTCGTACTTTTAGCCTCGCTTGGCTCCTCTAAAACTGCTGACAAATAAACAAGAATTAATTATTTTATCCATGAGACAAGGAAAAGGCAGTGAAATGACAAGTGAGGATCTTTCAAACCTTCTTTTTGTTCCTTTGGATCACCTGGGCTCTAAAATGCAACGGGAAGTCAGAACTATTAGTGATGTTTCAGAAGAAAACAAAGTACTCCCTCCGTTCCTAAATATAAGTCTTTTTAGACATTCCAATAGGGGACTACATACGGAGCAAAATGAGTGAATGTACACTCTAAAATGTGTCTATATACATCCGTATGTAGTCCAATAGTGAAATCTCTAAAAAGATTTATATTTAGGAACGGAGGGAGTATGTTATAATAGTAACCACAAGCTTACCTTTTCCTTCTTCATAATCAACTGCTCCCTTTCTATCTTTGATTTTCGGTATGCAATCCAGTTGTTCCTCCATATATCCATAGATGGTACGCATTCCGACAGGTTTGGCACAAACAGTACAGTAATTTCTTTGTGACTAAAGAGTCCATCATTGCCAACTCTGTTGTAATGGACCTGCAGTATAATGCATACATTACATTATGCTGATGACTTCAGCAATAATAGCATGCCTTGAAAAGCGAATGACTTCATTACTGGAGTAAATGCTCTCATATTATCTTATGGAAGGGCCAATAAACCACATACGACTAGGGTTTGATATCGCATTTGCAACTGGCCAGTTACCAGTCATAATGTCTAATATTCTGACGGTTATTAGCACAAATATCCTTTGGAACATTGTCATTTTCGGATAGGGGAGATTTTAAAGCACAAATAGCAGAGAAATGTCAAACAAATTAACAAGAAGCAACTGATTTAAAGATTCATAATGCAAAATGTGCATTATATAGTTTTGGAACAAAGCATATAGGAATATATGTGTTTGCGCTTCTACGATTCAGAAGAGAATCCAGTTATGACCAATTAAATAAAAGGTATATGATGGAAGGATGATGTTTTCCATCCAAAGAAGAATATATTCAAGAAATACAGTTCCTAGAATGTACTGAGATAGATTTAGAAGTACCTCAAGGAAACGATTCCAACTGGTACAATTAGATAGATCGACTTGAACCAGTTCCTTCACATATCTGTCCAACAAGAAGGGTTAGTAGAGTTGCAAGTCATCCATGGTACATTTACTTGTTGAAAGCATACCTGATAGCGGTTCGAATCAAGCAAGAACAGTCAACCAATGGATCTCCACCATCAAGTGCTGCATTCCAAGGGCCTCCAATAGCAAGAAGTGAACGATCCTTCTTGAATACAGCAAATTTTAAGATATTGTTCAAGTGCACCACTCGTTCCTCAGTACTTCTCATCGACGTTATGTCAGCAAAGGCACCATTGCTCATACCGCTCATCAGAAGTACCTGCACACGGGCATATATGTAAGCACAGAAGAAAATTACTTCACGATGGTTGGAGTTACCTTGTAAGGTAGTAGAGACAGCATAACTTAAGTGCCTCTATATCCGGCCAATGTGAGATGGATTTTTTCTTTTTTGGATTACTGAGAAGCACTAAAAGCAAAACCCAAGCCAGCGTCCATCCCAAGACAGACTTTTCACAATACCAGATGAGTATAAATGCCATGGAAACATTCCTCCAGTTTCAACGAAAAAAGATTAGGCAAAGGCTAGGGGTGAGCACACGATGGGACTACCATGGAGACATATAAATCATAGCACCGCAATAACTATATTAATATGCAACATAAAATTGTACTAGCACAACTTTATTTTCTGAGATGTCTCCATGTCACAATGTTATGGAATGATGAAGACATTTTCCATGCAAGGGAAATTCATCCTACCAAAAGCTAGAATCGGAGTAGCATTTCTCAAAAGATTGCTCAAGTGGCAAGCATGATCCAGGGGAAGACCATAAAACCCTTGGATAGTGCAGGTCAGCAGCACAGGTTGCACTTCATGTACTTGCAAGCAATAATTTTCTACAAACATGAGTATTAATGCCCACGACAATTATACCACATGCTTTCTACAAATATTGCTATAGTATGTACAATGACACAATTCACCCAAATAAACACTATCTCTACTTACTGCAGGAGCTACCACTCAAACCAACTACAACCTAATATAATTCATACTTCAAAATAAACACAACATTATAAACAAAAAGACCTTTGCATTCCAAATGGTTTCAGGGGTATTTGTGCTTGATGTGTTCTCAGAAGAGACCAGTGCGCTTTCATCAGCTTTATCGTCATCTTCGCAGATGGCATGCTCCAGACTATTTTACAGCAGTGGCAGCAACACAGTATAAAACATGTCATTAATAGGAAGCTCAAGAACATTTAGCAAGAAAACCAATAGAACAGTGCATGTATCTACTATGTAATCCCAATAGAAAAACATACCTCACTGGTGTATGCAGCGAAAGATTTAGGCTTTCTTTAGCCCAGTTCAAGACAATCTACAGAACATGTAAATCACAAATAAGTATGGCAAAAAGAAGTCCTACAGTAACATGATTTCACATTGAGTTTTGATCATCAACAGTCATGAGTAGAATGTCAAACCTTAGAAAAATCTGGAATAACTGATAGCCTAGGATATCTTTTTGTCAAAGATAAACAGTCTCTCTCATCATCCACCAAACGAAATGGCAAAACCTGCACCAGACAGCCCAATTAGCAACGAGTTCCTACTGGGCATCAGACTAAAACTGCTGCATAACTGGACATACTAAATATGATATTTGCATACAAAGGAGGCAAGAGAGAAATGGAGGATGGAAGACATCTCCGTTATTGCTAAATCATACACACTCTGGTGCAATCTATGCTTAAGGTGTAAATAGTCTTCCAAGTTATCCAAATTGGAAGAATAAGGAACCAGAGATCTCCAGATAAGTGGTAACAGAAAAGAGAAAGTGGCTAGGAAGGCAAAAACAAGGATTGGTGTAGATAGATGGATAAGTGGAACCCAGAATCTCTCAGATATTACTTCCAAGAGTGGACGTATAAGTTCACAAAGATCTCAGGCTTTACAAGGACAGCAGTAAAGGAAACTGGAGACCAGAGTGCATCAAGGAGGCACGTAAAGAATGAATACTATCAATTGACTTTCGCAAGAACACTGTGACAGACACAACTGTTCGTTTACCTTGCACAAATATTCTCTCTTAATTTCTTTAATAGGTGAACGATGCCTTCAGGACAACAAACGAAAGTGTTAGTTTAAAAGGCTGCACCAAAGACGAAGCGCATCCACAAAGCTATAGAGAACATGGAGACACCTATGCACAGCATCACGTCGAGGTGAAAGGCGCCGCAAAGGCTTCTCAGACCTAACAGAAGAAGAACGCCGTCGATCACCAGGGGTTCTAGGTGGAGTGCGCTCACGCCTTGAATCAGCTACATGCTTCTTGTTCCGCTCCCTCTCCTTCTCGCGGCGCTCACGAAGACGTTCTCTTTCGTGTTCCCTTTGACGCTCCCGCTCCCTTTCTCTTTCACGTTCCCTTATTCTTTCACGGTCCCTTTCACGTTCTCTTTCTCTTTCTCTTTCACGGTCTCTTTCTCTTTCACGGTCTCGAAGGTCTCGCAACTCCCGTTCCCGTTCCCGCTCCCGTTCAAGCTCCTTTTCCCTCTCAAGTAGCAGATCCCTTCGACGTTCCTCATCTCTTAGATCCATCTCACGACGATAACCAACCCGGTCAATTGCACGTTCATCAACCATAGAGATGCCTGGACGTGCACGGGGTAAGATGTTGTCACGGTAATCAGAATCTGAAGATGGATGGAGAAGGCCTTTCCCCGAGGCATAGTCACGTCCAGGGGGCAGACTCATCCCATAACCACTGCTTGATGATCCTTGCCCATAGCCAAGACCATCAATGTTTGTCCTAGGGGCGCCTCCCAACAATGAAGATGTCTGCTGTCCTCCATATGGAACATTCCCAAGAATGGACAAGTTGCGATGGTCAGCTTCAGCCCTTCCATATGTAGCAATTTCCTGAGATTCTTGATGGATTGGAGCGGATCTTCCTGCAAAGTAATCGGCTTGTCTGCCAGAAATGCATACTTTACTCAGTGCATGTGCTATGTTTTGTTGCAGTGATAAACACACAAAGGATCGCATATTTTAGCTTTTCAAAAGTGCCGGTGAGGTACATTAAAATAACTAACAAAATTTAGTCCTAAGAAGAGATGTTTGGAACATGCACATAGTCGTTCATTTGATGCACTTTTTAAACTGAGTGATTATGGTCTACCATGTGGACAAAAAACCTAAACAATATATATGACCTGGCTGTGAGCTAACATACCTCATATCAGACACAGGCGGCAGCTGAGCTTTCAGAAGTGGCTGATGGCGCATTGTTGAACCCTGAAAAAATTAACAGAATAGAAATAATTATAGGCTATAACAGAGAGCAGAACATAGTTTTGTAAGGGAAAGACGAACACTACCTGCTCCACACGGTCATGAATCTGAGATATAAAAAAGGTGGTCATAAGATTATGTTTGCTAAATTAAATAAATTAAGGGGAAAAGGCCCAAAAAAGTGAGCACACATTATAGACCTGATGGGCTGCAGGTATATGATCAGGATATCTTCTATCCAAATCAGTAAGGCCATCCCTCCTGCCAAGATTAGCTGAGTGTTCACCATACATTCTTCTCTCTGATGTGTAATCAGTACCATACTGGTCTAGCTTCTGTGCATATCCACGCACAGCCATATAGTCATCGTTTGGTCTTGCCAAGTTAGACCCTGCAGATCCAGACGAGAACTTGGATGACTGAGATAGTGAAGATGTATGAGGTGGCAGGCTAGGAAGACTAGAAGAATCCGGACCTTTGCCACCAAGTCCCCCAACCTGCAAAAAGTTCAATCAGATATTCAGTCAAGATATCGTGCACAGAACTCATGAAACAGTTGTGACACTTGAAACTAAAAGGAGGTGAGATCTGACCATGGAAGAAAGTAATCAACATACAATACAGCTGAAACAAAGAGTTGAGATCGACATTGAGACAAGGCCTAAAAAATACAAACTCACAAATAACAAAAGAAAAAGAGATGAATGGTTAACAGAAATTTCTTCCTAGTATCCACTCTTCATGGTACAAACTACCGGTAAAATGGCTCAACACGTTAAATCTGACAAAATGCACAAAATCAAAAATATTATGTTGAGGCAAGTATATTTAAGTTTTAATGCCACAGAAGATAAATTCAGCCCAGGAACAGCTTCTTTACCTAAAAGAGTATGTCTATATTTTTTTTCCCAAATCATATGATTCCTTGATATACAGATAAGCTATGTGTGATACTACATGACTACCAACTACAGTGCTAGTGGACTAGCCAGCAAATTATTCCAGCACTCGATCTGTTTTCTGCTTCGAGGTACTGCTAGGACACCAAGTCAGTTAACATAGCCAACTCGCATGAATATGCATTCCTTGTCTAAAAGAGGCCCCCAATTTGTGAAATTCTGAATGCTGAAATACTCTAGCATTGCTTGTTTCAGAAATATTGAATATGACATGCCTGGTGCAAGCTCAGCTATTTTGATAGTGCATTATCATAAGTACAATGATAATAGGTCAAACCATATTCTACTCTATCCTGCCATTAATCAGTATGATAGGGGCATTCATGTAAATGAAATGATAATTAGTGGGATATATTATATTTTGCCATATTCTTATTTGGGAGACAAGAAAAACTTACAAAATGAAACAGACATCAAATCACCTGGTAATTACGCGGCACAAAGAATGAAAAAGCAACAACACAACGCTGACCTTGGGCTTATGTAGCTGTAGATAAGTGCTACAGAATCAACCCATTGTTTCCTATCTATGGTGGAAAATCAGAAATATATCTAGTTTGCAAAAACCCTCAGAAGTCTCTAACACCACTAAACAGTTTGGGCATGATCTGATAGACCTATGCAGGGGAGGGGCAAGGTGGAGGAGATGGCTTGAGGCCAACCTTTACTTGCGATCCTCCAGATTCTTGCAGTTTTAAGCTGAAGCTTAAACCTCACTGTCAGGATATAGAATGATGCATACCACGTACATAACTAGTATGGTTTCGACATTGGGTAAGCTATAGAATGGCATCTTTCAGAGCAATATTCTAGTGTTGACCAATAGATTATGACGGGCGATAGCATCGGCCACTCGCAAGGGGCATATGAGCTAGATGCTGCATCATTGCTACTTATCTTTCAGGATCAGTAGAAATCTGGTTCTCATTTTGTACAATTATCCCATAGGGTCATTATCAATTCCTAGGTTTTTTGGACTAACAGAATCAGTGACCTTTTAAACATTCCAAAAAAAAAATAGGCACACTTCCGGGATAATATGATACTAATTGCTCTTCATGTGGATAAGGGAAAGGATAAACAAAAAAATCAGGTCCAGGAGGACACCTTAGTTTTACTTGGGTTCAGACAGCAACATTTTTTTAGATAATTTTATTTGAGCTGGAACTAATAATCCTGGACATACTCTTCAGCGCTGGCCAAACCTAGTGCTTTCTTTTATCTCAGATGTCCATGTGGATACATCAGATTTATGAAAGCATAAAGCAGCAGTTCTACAAACCATTTGCATTCCAAAGGCATCGAACTGGAAGCTAATAACCTTCATTATTTGCCTTTGTTATAAAGATTAGCTCTCTACATACACCACATTAACAACGACTCACAAAGCAACGTACACAGTAACAGTAGTGAGCATGGACGGCATTAGGAGGCTAATAAATTGCATAGCGAAACCAATTTTGAAAAATGTTCGTGAATTGCGGTTAGTTAACCACCTGCTGTGTGCCATACACCGACGCGTAAGGCCCTCCATACTGCCCAGCAGCACCTTGTCCGGCACGGGCACCTGCCGCAGCTGAGGCCCCAAATCCACTGCTACCAGGCTGCACACAAAAGTAGGGCAAAAGAGCGCAGGTTTTTTGCGCACATAGAAGATGAGAACCTGCCACACATCTGGATATAACACAACTAAGCAGATACCAGATCAGCGCATTGAGACATACGATTTGGCCGCCGTAAGATTGCTGCCCGCCGTACGGTGGCTGCTGCCCGTAGGGATTGGGCCCTTTCGGCGGAAACATGGCGGACGAGCCCGCCTAGGGGTTACTGTGCGCGGGGTCGCGGGAACCAACGGGAATCTCGCGAACACCAGTCCCTGAGAGACAAACCCTAGACATCACACCATGAACAGGGAGCAAACTATAGAACGAATCCGACCGAGACATGGATGCGAGGTGGAGATGGGTGGAATCACAAGATTTGTGCCGGGGCCTAGGGCTTACCTGTGGAGCTGGAGGAGGACGCGGCGTTGGAGGGGGCGAGCTCCCGCTCGGAGAATTTCTGGAGTGGGAGAGCTCGGTGGGCTCCGGTGGAAGAGGGGCGAGGGTTTGGCGGCGGCGATGTGGGACTCCGAAGGAGCGGCTCGGCTTGGCTAGCCTATTTATCAAGGTCGGACTGAACGAGAAGTGCGCTCATTCCGGGGGACTCGTTCTGGGCCTTCTTCTGGACATAGGGTTCCAAAAACAATTCAGGTATCCGCTAGAAAAACTACATTCACTTAACATTTTATAAATGGAAATATTATGTGAATAATAGTGTGAACAACCTTTTTGGGGACATGGATATAGCAAGCAAAACGTTTTTAAAAAGTCCGCTGATTTCTTGCCTTCATCATGTGCGTCTGACGTCTTATCGATGTGGCGTGGAGCATCTCTGCGTGCCCCACGCGAAGTTAACCCACCTATTTGACCGTGTGGCTATGGTAGCGTCTAGCCGCGCGCGTCTAAAGCTAATTGATACTATTTATCGTTTTATTTTGCTTCTACTTTACATGTAGGGCTTAGCCACGTAGCTACACATGTACGTGCTGATATAAATAATCTCAAGCGGAAGCACATAGCAAGTACAAAACAAGAATTCCATACCACCATGCTCTTGACGTGAGTGCTCGTTGGATTTTGTACTAGCAAACTCATGGTGACACCCTGATTTTTGGCAACTTTTTCTTTTCGAAATTTTTTTGGTTTTATTTGCATTATGGTTGGTTTTTCAGTCAACTATGGACTTATGACTCCTTGAATTTTTTCCCAAGTAACCCAAAACCCTCATCACCTTGCCAAAACCTTTCCACATATCTCCTGGATCAATTTTCAATATTTAATCTTTTCCAATAATTTATGTTCTTCCTTTGGGAATTATGCCATCACTATGGGTTGTGAAGCAACCTATAGTTTGGATGATCAATAAAATCCCAAACTTTTGTCACACCTTCTTATCATCATAACATTCCATGATCTTCAAAAACATTCCATTGTCCAATTCAAAATTTTGGCCAGCATAATTATTTGCTCTCTGGTCAGAATTGGTCAATTGTGAAGCAACTCCCATTTTCCTAGCTCAGAAAATTCCCAAATAATTCCCTGAGATATTAGGGGACCTATCTAGCCAAAATATCCAAAAATATCATCTTGTCCAGTACAAATTTTCAGCAGCAAAATTCTGACAAGTTTCTGCTCATTCCAAACCTCTGTGAAGGAAGTACTAGCTAGAGGTGCCTAATTGCTCTGAAATTTTTATGGCATGTGGGCACTACTAAATGACCTCCCTCCACCAAATTTCAGCTTCAGCAAATCATCTATATGAGTGCCTCAAGCTCATCTTGTTTCTGGTCCAGTAACAGCAGTTGCACATGAACTATATTCAAATCTTATCAAAACCTTCTCAAATTTGGCCAGTATGGAGTCCTTCCAACATGTTTCACACCAGACATCTCCACTGGCTTCATCTCCAGCTCACCTCCTCTCCAGATCTCTCCCAAGATCTTAGCCAGAAGCTGTTTTGGCTCAGTTCTTCGAATCTTGTTCAATCTGATCCTATCCAGAGACTTGTAGTACCTATTTGAGCTCAGGTCGACGCAATGGACAAGTCTGGGCAGGCTCACGAGGCCTCCAGACACCACTGGCCGTGGTGAGCACAGCATTGGCATGCAATGCACGCGCTCTACACCGCGCCCGAGCCTGAAACGACGCGTCCCTGCGGCCCCGCGTGGCCTAGCCTTGTCCTCGCGCGCCGATGTCTTCCCCTCCTCCCACCTGGCCGTTCTGGAGCTCTTCCCTCGCCGGAGTTGGCCTCGGCGGCTGCCACGGCACCCGGGCACTGTGCCGCCCGTGGCTGCACTGTGGCCTGCGGCGCGTCTTCTTCCTCCGCTAGCCTCCACCGCGCCTTAACTCCTCCCTGTCCTCTCTCATCTCGTTGCCCCACAAGCGGCCAGCCAGCGCGGCGTCCTGGCGCCGGCGACGTGTCCCGCACCTCGCCGCTTCGGGAGAGCTCGCCCGCGCTCGCCTCCGGCCTATAAAAGGCCCTGCCCGGCCCTCCAGAGCTCAGCACCACCCCTCACCGTCACCCAATCGGACTCCCAAGCAGCGAGCCACGGGAGCCCTGTCGCCTCATCGTTCCACTCCACCCCAGCCCCAACCGCCCTCACCCTCGAGCTCAGCTCACTTCCCTGATCACGCCCGACCCCCTGCCCAATCGAATCATCGCCGGAATTGTTGTCTCCGTCGACTCCCGAGCGCCGTCGCCGCCGGAGAAGAAGGGGTCGACGTCGCCCGGTCGTCTCCATCTAAGCTGCGGGTACGTGCGTGACCCCCGTCGTCTGCCCGATCCATCCCAACCATCTCCCAGCACCGTCGCCGGCGACCGGTGAACCGCCTCGCCTCTCTGCCTCTTCTCTCTCCCTGTTTAAATAGGTCGGCCCCACCCGTCGGCGGCTCAGCCCGCGCGCGCGAAGGGGTAATTGGAGGTGCCCGAGCAAAATACGCCTTCGACGTGGCCCTCTGTTGTTTTTTCTGATTTTCCATTTTAATTCATTTTGACCAGAAACTTTGACTAGCTGTATCTTTCTAACCATAAGTTCAAATCAATTGATTCTTTTTGCATTGAGTTTGTCTTGAGCTCCTTTAGTTACTAGTAAATTTTGGTATTTTCCCTTACTCACAGAATTTCTAGTGAACATAAATGTGTTATGTGACATCTTCCTTTGCTATTTTAAAATATTTTCAGAAGGAAATCCTTGTGATTTTGAAGACCAGGAGTTTGTGGACAACCCAACAGAGCAAGGCAAGCCAGGACACCCATTTCATAAAGCATTTCAATAGCATTGCATATTCATATGAATACTTCCATTTATTTGCTATAGAATAATTCATAATAATTAATTTAAATGCTTAGTTCCTGCTATCCTAAGTATTGTGATAAACCACTATGTTGGCTAAATGAACTTAGTTAGTTGATCTTGAGTCACCTGTCCGGGCTTATCCGTGCAACCACATTTGCTGGTATGGGACGGCCTTGACTTGGTCTGGCTCCGTGCTCTTTCACCGGTATCTCCAGACAGGGAGGGTTATGCGTGCGCGCTGCCCTGATCAGGTAGGCGGCGATAACCCTGTGAGCCCAGTTGAGTATTGTGCCGGCGTCCCCGTTTGGGACAGTTTAGTTTGGCCACGACGGTGGCAGGTGTCACGAGGTGACACAGGGGCCACCCAGGGCAGGACTCCGGGGGAGGATGAATGCCGGTGGTACGATGGGAGAGTCACGGGTCAGGCAGGTTTCGTTGGAGCAACGCTGGTCCACCCGAATGGGATCACGAGGCCAGGTGCTTCATGGTGTGGGTAAAGTGCACAACCTCTGCAGAGTGTAAAATCTATTCGAATAGCCGCGTCCACAGTATTGGACAGCCCGTCCAGACCTCACTAGGTGGTCAACCGTAACCGTGATAATAATGATGGAATAACTCGTCTTGTGTTCGGAAGTACTCGATGGCTTATGAGTATTCCGAGGGTTGTGAGTCAACCCCGAAGAGAGTAAGTTGATAACTGATGACAGTAAGTGAATTACCTAAACATTTAATATGTTGATTGCCATGCTATTGTTTACTGCATTACTTGGTTGTTGTGAGCTTGCGAGTACATTCAAAGTACTCACCTGGCGTATCATGCCAGATGCAGGAGAAGCCGAGGACGGAGGTCCCGATGGTTCGTGCTACGCTAATTAGGTTGTGTCCTCAGCAGTGTCCCTATGGATGGAGTTTCCGCTATGTCCCGCTACGCCGTAGAATTACTTAGTAGTTTCGAGGCCCTGCTATGTTTCATAAATAATGTAGATACTGTCATAGCACCGAGTGTGCCTTTGGCCTCGCTATCATTGTAAAATATGAGCTTGTACCCGAAATCTATCAATAAAGTTTAGTTCAGTTCTGTTCCAAGTTGTTGTGTGTTTCCAGAAGACATGATCTCTGGGTTGGAAACACTGGTAATCCGGTTCTCTGAGCCGGGGTGCCACAACGCTTGGTATCAGAGCCGTGCTGACTGTAGGACACCCTAGTTAACCCGCGCTAGAACCACGATTAGTGTAGGGCTTTGAGTGTGCATCTTGTTTGCTGCATTTGATTGTTGCATGGCATGCATTATGATTTATTGTTTTACTAACCGTTGGCATTGTGAGTGTAAATGGCACCAGTTACGTACCACTACCATCATGAGCCAGCACCATTCACTTTTCCTGTACTGCTCCGGAACGTCTGGCTTCGGATGTACCCCAACGGCGAAGATCCAGTGTACCAGGTGTTTCGGGAGCAGCTTGCTGAGTCAGTATATGAGTATCACGGAGAGGCTTTCCTGACCGCGAGCTCGGATATTGGTAGCTATTCTCGCTCTTCTAAGGGCGGAACGGCTTCTACTCCGGAGCTGGCGATCCAGTTTGCTGCGATGGAGGCTCTCACTGACTTGCGCTTCCACGAGGTCAAGATGCAGACTCATCCAGGTTTCTTTCACTACCCCACCCTGTCGCCTACGACAGGGCGAGTCATTTTCGCGCCAGTTGACCCGGCGAGTGATCGTGTGACTGGTGTTTTATCCCATTATCTGAACGCCAGTTATCGTATGATCAATTCCTTGGCTGAGGAGTTGTCTCGTGTCCAGGGGGCACTTGCAGCCGCAATTACAGTACCATCTTCACTTCAGCCTACATCTCCACCTATGTATCCACCACCAGTTCCACCTCCGCGTAGGCTAGATGCCCCTTCTAGCTCTACTGCGCCACCAGGCTTTTCGTCTGGTAGCCGTCGTGAGACCCCGACAGAGTGGGCCTCACTCCTAGCCACTCCAGCTGCTCCGATGTTGAGGCGTCGTGCTTCTTCTTCCTCGGAAGGAGAACCGTCCCAGCAGCGTCGTCGTGTTTCCTTTGATCCGGAGGATGTGATCCACATCATCAGTTCCGATTCCGACTCAGGATCAGATGACGAGGAGTCTTCAGTCTGGCAGTGTTCGTGCCACCCGCGCCACTAGAGTGGAGGCTTGAGTTGTTGTGCATGCATCTTTGCATATGTAAACTGCCATATGAGTAGTCTAGCCATGATATCCCCCTACTAGCTTGCCATGTATGATGTTGGGTTATCTTGTATAATTATGTTGTTTGCTTTATTCGCCTTTTTCGTGCATTTTCTTTCTGGTGTCATATTACTGTGTTTCCCTTATGGATGTTGCTCATCGATTTGGTATTTTGCAATGGGAACAAATTTAGGATGAAGAGAGGTTGTAGTCAAGGCGGCGATGGAACCCCCGTTCGTCGATCCGCCAGACAAGCAGGACAACCACCAGAAGACTTACCACCTCCACCACCTCAAGCGCCGACCACTGATCATATCATGAGGATGTTTGAAGAGAAAAGAAACCAGGATCTCATGGAATTTTTGAAAAGTATGCAGACTATGGTGGGCCAGAATCACAACAACAATGGAACACACTCTAAGTTGTCTGACTTTCAGCGCACCAAGCCACCTAGTTTCGGTCAGGCTGTGGACCCTATAGAAGCTGATGATTGGCTGAGGACCATGGAAAAGAAGCTAGACATAGCCCGCTGTGAAGAATCAGATAAGGTTCCTTTTGTCACTCACTACCTAGAAGGGCCAGCAGCTATATGGTGGGACAACACAAAGACAACGTGGCCTTCTGGAGAAGATATTTCCTGGGAGAAGTTCAAGGAGCTATTCCGCAAGTATCATATCCCTACATGCATAATGAAAGTGAAGCAAAGGGAATTTCTTGCCCTTACACAAGGAAATACGTCCGTAGGGGAGTATCTGAACAAGTTCAACAATCTAGCACGGTACTCTACCCATGACGTGTCCACCGAAGAAAGGAAGATTGATCGGTTCCTGGGGGGACTGAATCACACTCTCCGTTGTCAGCTCTGTATGCTGGACTTTCCGGACTTCCAGACTTTGGTGAACAAGGCTTTCATAGCTGAACGAGAGCATAAGTCTGGATATGATGACCGCAAGCGGAAGTTTGAACCCAAGAAGGATAACCGTGAGCAGTTTGCGCAGAAGCCACGCACCTGACAGCCAGGCCCATCTGAATACAAGCCCACATGGAGCAATGGCAACAACAACAATAAGACGGTTAGCCAGAATAAGACCTTCGGTAAACAGCCAGTGATAGAGGACTGCCGCCGCAATAATACTTGCTTTACTTGCGGCCAAAGCGGACACTACTCCAAACAGTGTCCCGCCAACAACGGGAAGCCATCCTCCGACTTCAAGCCGCAGGTCAACACTATCGGACGCCGCCCCAATCATAACTTCTGCCACGGACGCGTCCATCATATCTCCGC
The DNA here is from genome assembly GCA_039707655.1 of Elymus sibiricus. Lineage (NCBI taxonomy): Eukaryota > Viridiplantae > Streptophyta > Magnoliopsida > Poales > Poaceae > Elymus > Elymus sibiricus. The sequence continues at coordinate 369,756,487 of CM077675.1, read as the reverse complement.
TGAGGAAGCCTGCGAAGCTCCAGACGTAGTCCTTGGTATGTTTTCTGTTAACGACATACCTGCAGTAATTTTATTTGATTCTGGGGCTTCCCATTCGTTTATTTCGTGGAGTTTTGCCACCTTGCACAAATTTTCTCCTTCGCTTTTGGATAAAATCATGGTGGTACAATCCCCTGGCTCCCTGCTCAGAACGAACCTAATATATAAAGGTCTGGAAATTTCGATACATGGAGTTAAATTTCCAGCTACACTTGTTGCCATTGAATCCCCTGGGTTGGATGTAATACTGGGGATGGACTGGTTGACACCACATCAGGTGTGCATCAACTGTGCCACCAGGACAGTGACACTAGTCAACCCAGCAGGACAAACAGTCCAATTCCTTGCCAGCAAGATGATGTCAAGAAAGGAATGGCATACCAAGCTACCGGTACGGATATGAACTTGATTCCGGTAGTTTGCGAATTTTCGGATGTATTTCCCGAGGAATTACCAAGGATGCCACCCGACCAGGAATTAGAGTTTGCAATTGAGGTGATTCCCGGTACTGCCCCGATCTACAAGAAATACTATCGTATGCCGAGCCCAGAGCTGGTGGAATTAAAGAAGCAGTTGGATGAGTTGCTGCAAAAAGGGTATATTCGCCCAAGCATCTCGCCATGGGGATCACTCGTACTGTTTGTCAAGAAGAAGGATGGAAGTCTATGAATGTGCGTAGACTATCGCCAGCTGAATGAGGTCACCATCAAGAATAAGTACCCCCTTCCTCGCATTGATGATTTGTTCGACCAGCTGAACGGAGCACGGGTATTCTCCAAGATTGACCTCCGAACCGGGTATCATCAGCTAAAAATCAGAAAAGAGGATATACCCAAGACAACCTTCACCACCCGATATGGTCTGTATGAGTTTACAGACATGTCATTTGGACTGACGAATGCTCCAGCTTATTTCATGAGCATGATGAACAAGGTCTTCATGGATTTTCTGGACAAATTCGTGGTGGTGTTCATCGATGATTCCTGATATATTCCAAGGATGAAGAAGAGCATAAACAACACCTCCATGCTAACCTGGAAAGGTTAAGGACCCATCGTCTGTACGCCAAGTTCAGTAAGTGCGAATTTGGGCTAAAAGAGGTGGGATTTCTGGGGCATATTCTGTCAGAACGAGTAGCCGTCGACCCCAGCAAAGTAACTGCAGTACTGAATTGGAAGACACCAGCCTCGGTGACCGAAGTCCGTAGCTTTCTGAGATTGGAAGGCTATTACCGTCGTTTCATATAAGGCTTCTCCAAGATAGCCAAGCCACTGACAGAATTGCTAAAGAAAAATCAAAGGTTTGTCTGGACGGCGGAGTGTGATAGCAGCTTCCTAGAGCTAAAGACAAGGCTAACTACAGCACCTGTCTTAGTTCTTCCAGACATCCACAAGAGCTTTGATATATATTGCGATGCTTCCAGACGTGGAATCGGCTGCGTATTAATGCAAGAAGGAAAGGTTGTAGCATATGCATCCAGACAACTACGACCTCACGAAGAAAACTCCCCCACGCATGATTTGGAATTAGCATCCGTGGTTCATGCCTTGAAGATTTGGAGGCATTACCTCATTGGAGAACGTTGTGAAATATACACGGACCATAAGAGTCTCAAGTATATTTTCACCCAACCTGACCTGAATCTCAGGCAGCGAAGATGGCTTGAACTAGTCAAGGACTATGACATTGGAATAAATTATCATCCGGGAAAGGCTAATGTGGTCGCTGATGCTCTCAGCAGAAAACAAGGCACAGTAAATGCACTACTTGGAAGTATCCATTCAAGGTTACAAGAAGAGTTCGCTAAGCTCAATATGGTGCTATGCGGCCCAATTATCCCGGATACCTTGGAAATTACTTCAACACTTATGGAAGAAATTAAAGAAGCTCAAAAACCAGATGAAGGAATAAAAGAGATCAAGGAACTGATTCCGAAAGGGAAGGCCAAGTCCTTCCGTGTGGATGACCAAGGCACCTTGTGGTTTGAGAAACGGATATGCATGCCCGATCAGAATAATCTGAGACAACGAATACTCAGAGAAGCCCATGAGTCCGCATACTCTATCCACCCGGGAGGCACAAAGATGTATCAGGATCTAAGAGAAACCTTTTGGTGGCCAGGGATGCGAAGGGACATAGCATACTATGTCGCCTACTGCGACATCTGCAACAAAGTCAAGGCTGAACACCAGAAACCCGCTGGGCTACTACAACCTTTACCAGTTCCCCAGTGGAAGTGGGATGACATATGCATGGACTTCATTGTTGGACTGCCCAAGTCAACAAGAGGCGATGATGCTATCTGGTTCATTGTGGATATACTCACAAAAGTGGCTCACTTTATTCCGGTAAAGGCCACTTTTAATGCAAATCAGCTTGCACAACTCTACATGTCTCGGATAGTCAGCCTTCATGGAGTACCCAAGTCTATCACCTCAGATAGGGGCTCCCTATTCACCTCAGCATTCTGGTTGCGATTGCACCAAGCTTTGGGAACCATGCTGAAGCATAGCACGGCGTACCATCCGCAGACAGATGGACAGACCAAACGAGTGAACCAAATACTGGAAGATATGCTTCGGTCCTATGCTCTCACCCATGGACCCAAATGGGAAGATAGTCTACCCTATGCGGAATTTTCTTATAACAACAGTTATCGGTCAAGTCTCAAGATGTCACCATTTGAAGCACTATATGGGCGAAAGTGCCGCACCCCATTGAATTGGTCCCAGACAGGAGATAGCCGTATCTTTGGCACGGACTTGATGCTCGAGGCTGAGAAGCAGGTCAAGGATATTCAGGAGCGTCTTCGAGCAGCCAAGTCCCGCCAAAAGAGTTATTATGACCCAAAGCACCGAGAAGTGACTTTTGAGCCCGGAGAATATGCTTACCTTCGAGTAACCCCCATGAAGGGAGTAAAGAGGTCTCATACCCGGGGAAAGCTTGCACCAAGATACATCGGTCCCTTTCCAGTAATTGCTAGGAAAGGCAGGGTAGCATATCAGTTGGAATTGCCACCGGAACTGTCTGATGTTCATGATGTCTTCCACATATCACAGTTAAGAAAGTGCATTGCACCACCAGTCAAGCAAGCAGATATGAGTGAGCTAGAACTGGCTAAGGATCTGACCTACGAAGAGAAACCTATCAGAATCTTGGATGAGATGGAAAGGACTACCAGGAGTAAGGTGATCAAGTTTTACAAGGTATTGTGGGAGCACCATACGGAGGAAGAAGCTACCTGGGAAAGAGAAGATTTTCTAAGATCCGCATACCCGCAATTGTTCCCTGAGCAACCGAATCTCGAGGACGAGATTCATCCTAAGGGGGGTAGGTTTGTGACACCCTGGTTTTTGGCAACTTTTTCTTTTCGAAATCTTTTTGGTTTTATTTGCATTATGGTTGGTTTTTCAGTCAACTATGGAATTATGACTCCTTGAATTTTTTCCCAAGTAACCCAAAACCCTCATCACCTTGCCAAACCCTTTCCACATCTCTCCTGGATCAATTTCCAATATTTAATCTTTTCCAATAATTTATTTTCTTCCTTTGGGAATTATGTCATCACTATGGGTTGTGAAGCAACCTATAGTTTGGATGATCAATAAAATCCCAAACTTTGGTCACACCTTCTTATCATCATAACATTCCATGATCTTCGAAAACATTCCATTGTCCAATTCAAAATTTTGGCCAGAATAATTATTTGCTCTCTGGTCAGAATTGGTCAATTGTGAAGCAACTCCCATTTTCCTAGCTCAGAAAATTCCCAAATAATTCCCTGAGATATTAGGGGACCTATCTAGCCACAATATCCAAAAATATCATCTTGTCCAGTACAAATTTTCAGCAGAAAAATTCTGACAAGTTTCTGCCCATTCCAAACCTCTGTGAAGGAAGTACTAGCTAGAGGTGCCTAATTGCTCTGAAAGTTTTATGGCATGTGGGCACTACCAAATGACCTCCCTCCACCAAATTTCAGCTTCAGCAGATCATCTATATGAGTGCCTCAAGCTCGTCTTGTTTCTGGTCCAGTAACAGCAGTTGCACATGAACTATATTCAAATCTTATCAAAACCTTCTCAAATTTGGCCAATATGGAGTCCTTCCAACATGTTTCACACCAGACATCTCCACTGGCTTCATCTCCACCTCACCTCCTCTCCAGATCCCTCCCAAGATCTTAGCCAGAAGCTGTTTTGGCTCAGTTCTTCGAATCTTGTTCAATCTGATCCTATCCAGAGACTTGTAGTACCTATTTGAGCTCAGGTCGACGCAATGGACAAGTCTGGGCAGGCTCACGAGGCCTCTAGACACCATTGGCCGTGGTGAGCACGGCATTGGCATGCAATGCACGCACTCTGCACCGCGCCCGAGCCTGAAACGACGCGTCCCTACGGCCCCGCGTGGCCTAGCCTTGTCCTCGCGCGCCGACGTCTTCCCCTCCTCCCACCTGGCCGTTCTGGAGCTCTTCCCTCGCCGGAGTTGGCCTCGACGGCCGCCACGGCACCCGGGCACTATGCCGCCCGTGGCTACACTGTGGCCTGCGGCGCGTCTTCTTCCTCCGCTAGCCTCCACTGCGCCTTAACTCCTCCTTGCCCTCTCCCGTCTCGTCGCCCCACAAGCGGCCAGCCAGCGCGGCGTCCTGGCGCCGGCGACGTGTCGTGCACCTCGCCGCTTCAGGAGAGCTCGCCCGCGCTCGCCTCCGGCCTATAAAAGGCCCTGCCCGGCCCTCCAGAGCTCAGCACCACCCCTCACCGTCACCCAATCGGACTCCCAAGCAGCGAGCCACGGCCGAGAGGCCCTCTGGCCTCGAACCTCGCTGGAGATCCGCCGCCACCAGAGCCTTGTCGCCTCGCCGTTCCACTCCACCCCAGCCCCAACCACCCTCACCCTCGGGCTCAGCTCACTTCCCTGATCACGCCCGACCCCCTGCCCGATCGAATCATCACCGGAATTGCCATCTCCGTCGACGCCCCAGCGCCGCCGCCACCGGAGAAGAAGGGGTCGACGCCGTCCGGCCGTCTCCATCTAAGCTGCGGGTACGCGCGTGACCCCCGTCGTCTGCCCGATCCATCCCAACCTTCTCCTAGCATTGCCGCCGTCCCTATCGCCGGCGAGCACCGCCGGTGAGCCGCCTCGCCTCTCTGCCTCTTCTCTCTCCCTGTTTAAACAGGCCGGCCCCACCCGTCAGCGGCTCAGCCCGCGCGCGCGAAGGGGTAAGTGGAGGTGCCCGAGCAAAATACGCCTTCGACGTGGCGCTCTGTTGTTTTTTCTGATTTTCCATTTTAATTCATTTTGATCAGAAACTTTGACTAGCTGTATCTTTTTAACCATAAGTTCAAATCAATTGATTCTTTTGCATTGAGTTTGTCTTGAGCTCCTTTAGTTACTGGTAAATTTTGGTATTTTCCCCTTACTCACAGAATTTCTAGTGAACAGAAATGTGTTATGTGACATTTTCCTTTGCTATTTTAAAATATTTTCAGAAGGAAATCCTTGTGGTTTTGAAGACCAGGAGTTTGTGGACAACCCAACAGAGCAAGGCAAGTCAGGACACCCATTTCATGAAGCATTTCAATAGCATTGCATATTCATATGAATACTTCCATTTATTTGCTATAGAATAATTCATAGTAATTAATTTAAATGCTTAGTTCCTGCTATCCTAAGTATTGTGATAAACCACTATGTTGGCTAAATGAACTTAGTTGGTTGATCTTGAGTCACCTGTCCGGGCTTATCCATGCAACCACATTTGTCGGTATGGGACGGCCTTGACTTGGTCTGGCTCCGTGCTCTTTCACCGGTATCTCCAGACAGGGAGGGTTTTGCGTGCGCGCTGCCCTGATCAGGTAGGCGCCGATAACCCTGTGAGCCCAGTTGAGTATTGTGCCGGCGTCCCCGTTTGGGACAGTTTAGTTTGGCCACGACGGTGGCAGGTGTCACGAGGTGACACAGGGGCCACCCAGGGCAGGACTCCGGGGAGGATGAATGCCGGTGGTACGATGGGAGAGTCACGGGTCAGGCAGGTTTCGTTGGAGCAACGCTGGTCCACCCGAATGGGATCACGAGGCCAGGTGCTTCATGGTGTGGGTAAAGTGCACAACCTCTGCAGAGTGTAAAATCTATTCGAATAGCCACGTCCACGGTATTGGACAGCCCGTCCAGACCTCACTAGGTGGTCAACCGTAACCGTGATAATAATGATGGAAGAACTCTTCTTGTGTTCGGAAGTACTCGATGGCTTATGAGTATTCCGAGGGTTGTGAGTCAACCCCAAAGAGAGTAAGTTGATAACTGATGACAGTAAGTGAATTACCTAAACATTTAATATGTTGATTGCCATGCTATTGTTTGCTGCATTACTTGGTTGTTGTGAGCTTGCGAGTACATTCAAAGTACTCACCTGGCGTATCATGCCAGATGCAGGAGAAGCCGAGGACGGAGGTCCCGATGGTTCGTGCTACGCTAATTAGGCTGTGTCCTCAGCAGTGTCCCTGTGGATGGAGTTTCCGCTATGTCCCGCTACGCCGTAGAATTACTTAGTAGTTCCGAGGCCCTGCTATGTTTCATAAATAATGTAGACACTGTCATAGCACCGAGTGTGCCTTTGGCCTCGCTATCATTGTAAAATATGAGCTTGTACCCGAAATCTATCAATAAAGTTCAGTTCAGTTCTGTTCCAAGTTGTTGTGTGTTTCCAGAAGACATGATCTCTGGGTTGGAAACACTGGTAATCCGGTTCTCTGAGCCGGAGTGCCACACTCATGGAGTCGTGGTTGCTTTGAAAAGCTCCCTCCAAATGGTTGTCAATGCGTAGAGTATCGTCCTTTACGTCGTCACCGTCGCCGTCGAAGCATATATACCACTGTTGTAGCAGCGGAGCAATCAAGCTGATGTTGTATTGCCATGGCCGAGAAGCACGCCATAGCAACCGGGCCTTCGTCGAAGCATCACCGCGGTCATCGAAGCACGTTGTCGCTACATGGTCACGGTCGTTCGAAGCATGCCACCGCCGCAACATCATTGAAGCATACAGGTTGTCGTCGTAGCATTACAACCAACAAAGCACACCACGGTCATTAAAGCATGTTGTCGCAACATCATCGAAGCGGTCTGGTTGTTGTCGCTACATCATTGTGGCCGCCTGAAAGGATCGGTATGGTCGACTAGAGGGGGTGAATAGGCGATTAACAACTTTTAACTTGTCTTCCAAAACTTGAGATTCAACGAGAAAATAGGTTGTCTGGATATGCAACTAGGTGGACAACCTATATGATAAGCTCAACAACAAGTACAAGAAAGAATATAAGCAACACAATATAAGCTTGCACAAAGTAAGTCATGGATAGAAGTAATCACAAGTGGATACGAGGATGTGTTTCCAAAGCTCCCTTCTTTGGGGGAGGTATGTGTCCGTTGGAGGGGTGTGGGGGCACGATGCACCCCAAACGTCACAATAGCTCACCATATTCTCCTCACGCCCTCACAAGATGCATGGTGTCCTGAATCCACAAGTGGTGCCCTTGAAGGCGACAACCGAAATATTTACAAACAAGGGTAGGGAAATCTCAATAACTTAATTGGAGGATCCCAACCCCACCAAAGAGCTTCACCACAATGGAGTTGATGAGTCCATTTGGTGACCCGATAACGGATAGCAGAAAGCTTCATAACCTCTTTCCCCAAGGAGCGACCCGAGCTATTGAACCCATCAGAGGACATGCACTTGTGACAAGGGTTTGTATCAAACCTTTGTGAGAGTATTAATTTTTAGTTTTTAGACCGGATCGTAATCACTGTCGTTACCTTAACACTTATAATGAAAACAGACGTGAGTATGATGACTTGATTCTGGCAACCATATGTTTGTGATCGGGGTCATCATGAGATAGATTCGTGCCCTCGAAGACACCTGTTAAGATGTGCTTGCAAGGAATCCAAGTGGGGGATGTGTCTGGATTACATCTAGACCGAAACGCGCCATGCATCAAGAATCGGTTGTTCAACCGTAGGCCCTATCCGTCGCGCAGGGTACCTTAGTAATTAAGATAAATCAGAAAAAAAGCATTGTGCATTTAATGAACACGCGTCATGTATCCCCAAGGATTGGCTTCACGCTTGAAAGTGCAATCATGCCCTTAATCATAATTTGATGTTGATGACAAAATACATTGAGGTGACCCAATATACCACTACATGGTGTAGTATGTCAGTCTTTGATACAATGCCCATGAGACATTGTCTCATGAACCTTATATCCCTCAGAGTTGTACAACAGGAGCATAGCGGGTCCAACCAACACTAGATAAACAACCAACTCATACATTACAAACTCGTTCGAACAAGATCCAAAAGATGCAAACTATTGGTACCGAAATACATAGTACCACTATGAACTACGATCTGGTAACCTAGCCTTGGTCACGACTGTCATGACTAAGCTACTTCTATGAGTAGACTGTGCTTAATGATCTGACATTCCTTCATCTTGCTCAACTCCATCAGTTCGGCTTCATTGACACCTTCGGCTCCGCTTGGTAAGTCTAGCTTCTCGTAGAAGATCTCTGCATCTACTTCGGGATCCTCTGGTTTATCCTCCTTAAGGATTCTAAAGGGATTAGAATACAAGGGATGAGTACATGAGGTACTCAACAAGTTCATAGATATTGTGGGGTGGAGATGCAATAGCTACTATTGATTCCCAATAGGTCTCAACAATGATTTTGAGGAAATATCTATAGCATCAAGTTTATTTAAAACATTTAGTCATCAGACTTCACGGGTTGTTAAAATCTCCGATAGACTCCTTTCCCGCTGCGTTCACAGATTTTTCCCAAACCAGGGAGTGACAAGCCACAATTCATTACACTCTGTAGGGGTGTGTTACTTTACCGACAGGCGATTAAGTTAGCATATGCAAAGTCGGCCAACCTATCACACATCCAAGAGTGTGAGGCCTGCTAAGAACCAAATCCTTCCACCCTTCTATGTTTACCAATGCCCTTGCCCCTGGCTTGAGAGGTATCCTCTCTTTTGACCAAAATAAGCAACAGGAAGGGATTCTACGGCCCCGTGACTGATGAGCTTAAGCCGCTCTAGCGACAGAAGATTAACGGCCCCTTGCCGAAAGGGTCTTAATGACACCCATTTGTCGATGGGATGTACAACTCCCTGGACTGGCTCACGGATTGATGCCCCGCGGTGCTAACCTATGCGAGGGCACATCACACTAAGATGGACTACTAAGACTCGCCCGACCCATACCAGGTTCCGTGGTCAACGCTATCGCTATGGCGCTAGAATGTCTACTGACTTGGGTTGTTAAGCCCAATGAAATGGTACTCTACCATCGTGTAACCATCCTGAGTTCCACCGCCCACCAATGATTTGATAGTACTAAATATAATTTTATTTAATGCAATGGATAGATACTGTAAGTAGAGAAATTTGTATAGATGCTTTTACGAAAGCATAAACAAAAGACATGAAAGGTATGAACTTGACCGGTAACAAAAGGTAGTGCAACACGAGACTCCTAGAAACGTTGGTGCCTCAGGTTCTATAAGAAGCTTAATCCGATAAAGACAAACACTCGAGAAACATGGCAAATATACCTTTAATACATAAGATGCTTATTGCTTTTCTCTTCTGGTAACTCTTTAATTTGATTCCCAAAACAGTTAGTAGGTTTTGACCTAACACTTAGTTGACTTTCCTAACTTGTCATATTAGTTGATTTACCGTATAATTCCAAAATTCTTAGATTTGCTTTTTAAAAATTCAGAATGTTGTGTTAGGGTTATTGTTGATCTTATATATAATTACAAAAAGCAAGGGCTCACTTTTATTAAATCCATATTATTATTTTAAAAGGTATTGCTAATTATATTATAATTCATTAATTTTTCCAAGTATTTATTAAATATTAACTACTTAAATGATTAAAATGAATTTTGGTGATAAGTTTTCATACATAAATTATTTCATTTGGAGCTAAGGTTGATTTTCTATGATTTTTCTAAGTTTATGCAATTTCTGAAAATAAATAAATAAATTCGAATTTATCTTTAAAACCAGAAAAGCTTTATAACATCAGCTCTGCATCAGGATTGCGTCAGCAAGTCAATTGGGTCAGTTAGGTCAAACTTGATCAGTGGGTCCCGCATGTCATGGACTTAGTGCTAATCAGTGATTAAAATTAAATTAAAAAACTTAACAATGGTTGGTCCCATATGTCATAGATGCATGGGGTGTCATTAGCGGTGGTTAAACAGTAATTAGGCTGGTTGTTCATTGCCGGCGAGGCAGGAGACGCGAAGCATTGCGGAAAACCTCCATTGGGCTCCGTTCGATGTGTGGCTTGCTCCTACGTGCTCCTAGGACTGAGCCGCATCTAATGGAGGTGGTGGACGGAGCTGGCGTGGCCTGCAGCGTTGCCGATGTCGAGCTTTGCGGCAACCAGAGCTCGGGTGTGATCGGGTTTGCTATTACGGCTTGGAAATGATCTATCTAATGCACTAGAGTTTTTATACTACTTGTTGCGAGCTTGATGGACATCGGCCTGTGACCAAATGGTTAGCGGAGTGTCACCGACGGTGAACTCAGGCGTCGGCAATCTTCAGCCTAGATGGAACTACGACCTAGAGGATGAAATCGATGTGTGAAAAGGAGGGGAATGGAGCAGGAGCTCACGGTGGTTCATATGGCGTGGACACCGAGCTCGGGGATGCACTGACGATAGCGAATCGATGATGATGGCCTTCACTACCCGAGAAAGAAGACGATGGCGATGGTGGCATTCGGTTGTGTCCAGCATTGTGTAGCTCGGCGAGGATGACGAGCGTGACGAGGCGGAGCTCCTGGACACGAAGACGAGGCACGGGACTAGCTTTGGCTACGTGTACAACGACAATGAGCTCGTGGTTATTTCGGCCATGACGAGGATAATGCGAGGGAGGGCGAGGGGGAGAGTGAGAGGCGGTCGTCCTGATACGGATGACACCATGGAGTTTATCCCCGGCGTTGCGCTGGCAGGCAAGGGAGTAGGCAGGCAGGTGGCGTGGCGTCCGCGCGTACCGTAGTCGGTCTCGCCTCTGCCTACTAGCAGAGGTTGAAGACGAGCGGGCCCCTGGTTGTGTGCTCTATTAATGGTGACCTGGTTGTGTGACTCAGCTGTGTGCCTGCCTTGTGTCCTGCTTGTGTTGTCCTTTCCTCCCTTAACCATATCTTGCAAGGAGTTGTGTGGCACTTGTGGATAAGTATGGATGTATCAGTAGCTTGGTTTGCTAGGATGGTATTATCTTTTTCCTTCCATTATTTGGTTACTAGAATGGTTGCTTATTGTCACTACGACCTACTTTTACTTGTGGCCTTTATTCAATCATGGAAATTATTCTTGCTGACTTGGTGTGTGATACGTCTCCAACGTATCTATTATTTTTTACTATTTCATGCTTTTATATTATCAATCTTATATACTTTTTATGTCATTTTATATCATTTTTGGGTACTAACTAATTAACCCAGTGCCACGTGCGAGTTGTTGTTTTCTGTATGTTTTTGGTTTTACAAGAAATCCATACCAAACAAAGTCCAAACGTGAGGAAACTTCGAGACGATTTTTTCTGGACCAGAAGACACCCTAGAAGCTTCAGGAGAAGACCAAAAGGAAGACGACGGATCCACAAGGCAGGGGGCGCGACCTGGGTGTAGGCGCGCCCAACCCCCTTGCGGGCCCCCTGTGGCTCCGTTAACCTAAAACCAACGCTAAAAAATTACATCTGCCCAGAAACCTATGTACCACGTCCTGACAATTTAACACTATTGAAAGCCTTTGTTCTTCTGTGATCCCATCTGGAGACCTTTTCCAGTACTCTGCCGATGGGGGAATCCATTATGGAGGCCATCTTCATCAACCTTGCTGCCTCCATGGTGATGTGTGAGTAGTTCCCCACATGACCTATGGGTCCATAGCAGTAGCTAGATGGCTCCCTCTCTCTCTTTTTTATCTTCAATACCATGTTCTCTTTGGAGATATATTCAATGTAATCCTTGCGGTGCGTTTATTGGGATCTAATGAATTTTGGGTTTATGATCGGATTATTCATTAAAAATAATTGAGTCTTTTCAGATCTATTATGTATAATTTTATAGGCATGTATGCTCTCCGATCTATGGGTTTTCTTTGGCCAAGTTGATGATTAGATCTTCAGAGGAAGCGGTGCATAGTAGTAGGTTCAATCTTGCGGTGTCCTTACTCTGTGACAGGAGGAGTTGCAAGGTACGTATTGTGTTGTTGCTACTAAGGATAAAATGACGGGGTTAGAATATATTGCATGATCTTTTTCTGTCTATATCATGTTATCTCGCTTCATGCATTGCTTTGTTTGTTATTAACTTAATACCTTGCAATGCATGCTGGATAGCTGTCAAGACGTGGAGTAACAGTAGTAGATGCAGAAGATGTCGGTCTACTTGTCACGGACGTGATGCTTATATATAGATTACGCCATGGATTATCATCATAATTATTCGCTTTTCTATCTACTATGCAACTGTATTTTGTTACCCACCGTTGTTATGCTCATGAGAGAGATGCCACTAGCGAAGCTATGGACCCCGGGTCCATTCACTTCATATTATAAAAACCTAAATACCTTGTTGTTTTTAATTACTTATTACTTATACTTTTTTTTACTATCCACAAGTACAAAACTTGATCTTGCAATTGGCGAGAAACAAGGGGATTGACAACCCTCTTGCCTTCGTTGGAGGCAAAATATTTATTTATGTGTGTGCAGGTATCGCCTATCTTGTTTGTGTGGTGTCTCCTATTGGTTCGGTAAACCTTGGTTCTTAACTAATGGAAATACTCTCTGCTACTACTACTACTTCATCCTTTCCTCTTCGGGGGAAAACCCAACACCTACGCAAAGTAGCAGAAGGATTTCGGGCATCGTTGCCCGGGAGACTTCACCAAACTAGTTCAGGTCCCTTCATTCACATTTATCATTTACTTGTTCTTATCTGTATTGCCTTTTATTTATTAGTTTACTTTTACAAAAAAAAATTTGTGTTACTATATCTGCTAGAAACTTGTTATAATGGGTAATTCTTCGCTAGTTGCTCACATTCCTGAAAATGAAGTGCTTAATTTTAAACAAAGGAGTGGAGAAAGTATAAAACATGTTGTATATGATTTGCAATGCTAATAACAGATCCACTTGTAAGAAATCAACTAAGGTTCTCGTTATAAATTTTCATGGGGGGTTAGCTTCAGCAAATAGGCAAATATTGGATTTATCGCTAAAGGAAATTTTATCGAAAAGGATTGTAATACTGCTTATGGGTTAATAGAAGGGGTCACAAGAGTACCCCCCATACAATTTGGCCTTTACATGCTAGAGAAGGGAACCAAACCCTAGAGAAACTAGGGGAAATGCAGAAAAGTCTAACTGGATTACAAAAATTGAGTGAACCCCTTGAAAACCTTGTTCCAATTTTTTATCGCATGAATTCCTTTCTTGCTACTTGTAACAAAAATCTTAGTGTTCTTGAGGATAAAATTCTCAGAACTAAATGAAGAAACTAATGGTACGCATAGGGAACCACCCGGATTCGAAAAGAACCTTACGAAAGTAGTTAAGATGAAAGAGGATAAAACGTAAAACTTTGCATTATGACTAGCTAGGGGCATTAAACAACAGCACTTGTTGGGAGGCAACCCAATAGTTATCTTTTGTTTTATTTTCTGTCTTGCAAGTCAACATGATTATTTCTACTATAGTAATTATGTTCGTATCTTTTCTTTTGAATTTTGTGCCAAGTAAAGCCTTGGGGGTAGTTTCAACATGAGTTCAATTGATCCTATGCAGAAACAAAAATTTTTATGTCCAGTTATTTTCATACTTTACTGGAATGTGATAAATTGATGAATTTTTTACACAATATTGGGAGACAATTTTTTTACATTGTACTATTTTTACATAATTTTTTGAGTTATGGAAGTATGGTTTTATCCTAGATCATTACTTATTCTTCTGTTTTAGGCAGATTCTATTTTTAATGTGTTATGTGCTTATCTTAATGTTTTTATGGATTGTATCGGGGGTATAAGCCATGGAGATGCTAGATTACAGTAGACATTATGCAAGAATAGTTATGGATATGTTTATAACAGTACCTAAGGTTAACGATTCCTTTATCATACTAATGGATCTCACGAGGTTTTGTTGAGTTTTGTGTGATTGAAGTTTTCATGTTTTGGGTGAGATAACGATGGATGAAGGAATAAGGAGTGGCAAGACCCTAAGCTTGGGGATGCCCAAGGCACCACAAGGTAAGATCCAAGCATCTGAGCTTGGGATGCCCGGAAGGCATCCCCTCTTTCGTCTCCAATCTATCGGTAATATCACTTGGAGTTATATTTTTATTCATCACATGACATGTGTTTTTCTTGGAGAGTTGTGCATTATATTTTATTTTTCTTGTTTTTTTCCACAATCATTGTTTCGTAATTGCACCATTACGAGAGACACACACTCGCCACAATTTAGAGAATGATCATGATGCTTCACCTATATCTTTTGAGTTAAGGCGATTGCGCGTGTGCTTCACTTAATCTTTAGAGAGCGGCGATAATTATTTTATAGAAATCTTCGCAGTTTCATTCTTCACTTATATCCTTTTGAGAGTTGAATAGGAATTGGTAATTTGCACGAGTTATATGTTTGGTCTAAAAATGATAGGTATATAAGAGTGATATAGTAAAAACTTGCATGTAGAACACTGAATAGGGTACGGCTGATCAACGATGTTGAGGTTGTAATATGAAGGTCTATTAGTTGGTAATCATTGGTTAGTATAAATAAAGATGTTGAAGTGATTTAAGTCTTGTACATTTAACTGTCGATTGTGGCATGGCTAGGAAGTTGGAGCGCAACTTATCCTTGATTGATATCTTTGTGTTGTTCAAATTTTGGGCGCACGATGGTTAACTCCTCCTAGACTCCTCCCTGGGAGCATGTGAGTAATACTTTTCTTCAAGGGCTTGTAGGCTTACACAATAAATTTATGAGTTCTTTATGACCGATGTGGATTTATGGACTACAAGCACTTCCACATATCCATATTTTGCTAGCCTCTTTGGTACTGTGCATTGCCCACTCTCACCTCGAGACTTGGTGCAAACTTCGTAGGTGCATCCAAACCCCATGATATGATACGCACTATCACACATAAACCTCATATATCCTTCCTCAAAACAGCCACCATACCTACTTATCATGGCATTTCCTATAGTCATTCCGAGATATAATGCCATGCAACTTCTATTGTTACTATTCATATGACTTGGCCATTCATTGCCATTTTTGCTTTGCATGATCATATAGAGCTAACATGGTATTTGTGGCAAAGCCACCGTTCATCATTATTATACATGTTACGCTAGATCATTGCACATCCTGGCACACTGTCAGAGGCATTCATATAGAGCTATGTTCATTCCGTTTATCGAGTTGTAAGTAAATAAAAGTGTGATGATCATTATTAGAGTGTTGCCCCTACCCATGAGGATATAAAAAAGAGGACAAAGTTCCCACCAAAAAAGAAAGGACAAAGCTCCCACCAAAAATGAGAGAAAAAGAGAGGGGGCAACATTACTATCCTTTTCCACACTTGTGCTTCAAAGTAGCACCGTGTTCTTCATATAGAGAGTCCTCAGGATTTGTCATTTTCATATACTAGTGGGAATTTTTACATTATAGAACTTGTCTTGTGTATTCCGATGATGATCTTCCTCAAACGCTCGAGGTCTTCATGAGCAAGAAAGTTAGATGCACACCCACTAAGTTAGATGCACACTGATACATCCATTTTGCATCATGTTTTTCTGTTGATATTTATTATGTTTTGAGTCATTATTACACTTTATGATGCAATCCTAATTCATTTTATCTCTTAATTCGCAAGTTCCATATAAAAAGGGAGACTGTCGGCAGCTGGAATTCTTGACCGGAAAGGACCACAGAAGAGCTGGATATTCTCTGGAACTCCAAATGAGCTAAAAATTGACGGAGTATTATTTTGGAATATATTAAATTATTGGCGAAAGAATCTACAGAAGCGGACCCACCAGGTGGCCACGAGCCAGGGGCGGGCCACCCTAGATCGTGGGCCCCCTAGCAGGCCTCCGGTGCCCATCTTCTCCTATACGATGTCATTTAACCTAGAAAAAAATCATAAGAAGACTCTTGGGACGAAGCGCCGCCGTCTTGAGGCGGAACCTGGGCAGGAGCACCTTTTGCTCTCCGACGGAGCGACTTCGTCGTGGAAACTTCCCTCCGGGAGGGGGAAATCGAAGCCATCGTCATCACCAACGCTTCCTCCATCGTGGGTGTTAGAACATAATTTTCCCTAAGTGGTTTTGGTGATTGATGACAATGCCCTTTGCGGACTAACCATGTGCATTTAGATTTCAGAGATTATCAAGTGACACGAGACGCTTTATTTCCCCTCGGTGTTTAAAGAGAAGACGATTATTTTCTGACGAGTTAGTGTTGGTGGACTTGAGTCGTAGGAAATCCGCACTATCAAGAGGAGGTCTGCTTCGAAAAGGTTTCGGTGGAATCATCATGTACACGGTCACTTTGCACCCCGCCTTTCCCCCCGGCATCTGGAGCCTCTTCCTTCCTTGCATTAAACTATCTAGAGTTTGATAAGAGGCAGTACCACGCTGACTAGCGGTAGTACCGCTCCAGCGGTACTACTATTGTTCAGTACTACTACCACTTCCGATTGTGGTGTTGATAGCGGAAGTAGAGCGGTTGTTGTGAGCGGAAGTACCGCTCCTGTGATACTACACTCACATCACTGCCCCATTTCCTCTGCCCACACCTGCAAATCAGACTTCAAGCGGAGGTACCTCTCCGGCGGTACTACCGGGATTTTCTTCCGCTAGAACTATCGCTTTTTTTGCTCTCTGGTATGTTTGAGTTTCTGAGCAAAAGTCGAGCGACCATAGAGGGTGGTAGTACCGCTCCAAGCAGTAATACTGTGCTGCCCCGCTCCACTACCGCTAGTTCTCCCGTTGGTGTAGCACTAAGCGAAAGTTCCGATGGTGGGAGCGGTAGTACCGCTCCGGTGGCACTACCGCCTTCCTGAGCTCTTCAGCTATACTTTGTGGGAGTAACTTCCATGCAAGCGGAAGTACCGCTCACCAGAGTGGTACTACCGCTTATGCACGGGCAGAATGGCATAACGGTTGGATTCTTCTTCCCACTATATAAGTGGGTCTACTTCCTCAAGTGGACTCATCTCTTTTCTCCCAAAAGCTCCATTGTTGCTCCTAAGCTCATTTTTGCCCGATCTCCCTACCTAACCATCGAATCTTGTTGATGCTCTAGGGTTTGTAGGAGGAGGCCTCGATCTACACTTCCACCAAGAGAAATTTGATTCCCCCCTAATCCCTTGCGGATCTTGTTACTCTTGGGTGTTTGAGAACCCTAGACAGAAGAAGTCACCTCGAAGCCACAATCCATTGTGGTGAAGCTTTGTGGTGTTGTTGGGAGCCTCCAATTAAGTTATGGAGATTGCCCCAACCTTGTTTGTAAAGGTTCGGTCGCCGCCTTCAAGGGCACCACTAGTGAAATCACGACATCTTGCATTATGTGAGGGCGTGAGGAGAATGTGGTGGCCTTAGTGGCTTCTTGGGGAGCATTGTGCCTCCACACCGCTCCAACGGAGATGTACTTCCCCTCAAAGGGAAGGAACTTCGGTAACACATCCTCGTCTCCATCGGCTCCACTTGTGGTTATTTCTTACCTTTACTTTGTGGAAACATTACTTGTGTGTTACCCTTTGCTTGCTTGTATTATTGTTTTTGTTAGCATCATATAGGTTGTTCACCTAGTTGCATATCTATACAACCTATTTTTTGCTAAACCCAATTTGTCAAGAAAATCTAAAAATTGGTAGTTGCATATTCACCCCCTCTAGTCAACCATATCAATCATTTCAATTGGTATTAGAGCCTCGTCTCTTTATTAATGGCTTTACCGCCCAAAGAATTTGGTTAACGACGGGGATAGGGTTGATGACTTACTCGAGGCCGAGGGAGTGAACACGGTCTCTCGTGAGGATTTAAATGAGGCAATTGCCTCACTTAAATCTTATATGATGAACGAGGTCAAATCCTTGTTTAAAAAATTCCTTGATGGTCTCAAACTTTCTACCGATCCATTGCAAGTGGTAAATCCCACTAACTCGGAGTCGGATGCCAACTCCGGTAAGGAGGGGGCTAGTAGTGATAAGGATAATTGCCTCAAGGAAAGAATGGGACGGGAACCCATGCCTCGGTTCCCCCTCCCTCGGTCTATGGAGGACCGGTCCACACACCTCATATTAACAACCTAGGTCCTCCTCCTAAACTTGTGAAGAATGATTTCGCTAATTGGGTTTTTCGTATCAAGTCTCATTTGAATCAGAGCTCAACTAATCTTTGGAGAATCATTGAGCAATGATACTACCCGCACCAAACAATCTCACCCCAAGAGAAGAGGCGGACAATCAATTCAATCACTCCGCCTTGTTCATCCTTCAAACTGCAGTGCCCCATGAAGATCTAGCTCACTTGCGTCCTTTCACTCGTGCAAAGGATTGTTGGAAATATATTGTCTCTTTATATAAAGGAAGCTCGAGTATTCAACAATCCAACTTTGGGGTGGTTCTTGATGAGGCTGATGAGTTTATGATGAATGAAGATGAGGATCCTCGTGAGCTCTACCGGAGATTGACAACTCTCGTGGTCTCTCTTCATGAACATGGGAGTAAGGATATGGATGACAATTGGATCATGCGTAAGTTTGTAAAGGCCATCATGCCATTCAACACGGCCATGTCCTCCGTGATCCGTCAAAGACCGGACTTCCACACCTTGTCCTCAAGCGATGTGTTGGATGAGTTTATTGCCATGAACATCTTAAATAAGACCACCGACAAAGCTCTAGATCGTGTCCAACAGTCAAATAAAGCCTCACCCAACCTTGCTTTGAAGGCCAAGGCAATTCCAGAAGAAGAAGAAGAAGAGGAAGACGAGGAGAGTTCTCCCGAAAACACCAAACATGCTTACCACGAGCACATGGCTCTTGCGTCAAGGCAATTTTGGGGCAACAAGAGAAACTCAAGGCCCAACTTCTCCAAGAACAATTCAAGTGGGTCAAAATGCAAGCAACATATGAGGACTTGCTATAATTGTGGCAATGTGAGTCACTTTGTGGGGGATTGTCCGTATGAGAAGAGGGAAGACGATGGTGGCAAGCTCATTCGCAAAGACAAGGCCAAATCCTTCCCCAGCAAGAATAACTTCACCAAGAAGGTGCCTCAAAAAGTGTTGGTGGCACACGAAGAGTACATCTCTGATGATGAAGAAGAAGAAGATGCAAGTGGTGAAGGAATGACAATGGTGACAGTGTCCATTGCAACTTCTTCCCCAACCAAGGTGTCTCTCTTCGACTCCCCCAATGAGATCCGCATTGCCAAGTGCCTCATGGCCAAAGGTATCAACAAGGTAACCTCCAACATCAAAACTTCCATTACTACTACTCCTTCTTTGTTGGATTGTGTGGATGAACATGAAGAGGTGAAAGTTGATGAGAATGAGTTTGACAAGTTCATGGGTAAACTCAAAGGTGAGACCAAGAAGCACTTTGTTGCTCTCTTGGAACAACTTGGTGAGGCCAGTGATCTCATTGAGTCTCATGAGGAAACCATATCTAAATTGAAGGGGCATAGTCATGACTATGCCGATGAGATAGCAGATCTTTCCATTGCTCTTGAGGAAGAGTGAGATCTTCGTTTGACTCTTGAGGAGTCACACAACAATGACCTTGCGAAATTACGAAAAGATCATGATCATGCTCTTGTTCTTACTCATGTGCTCAAATCCGAAAAGGTTGCACTTGGGGTTGGCCATGATAGACTCAAGGAAGAGTTTGACACACTTGACAAGGCTCACAAGGCTTTGAATAGTGATCATGCTTCTCTTAAGGAGTCTCATGATCATCTCCAAGTAAAACTTACTAAGGAAATAGCCACATGTCCTCCTTTTGTGTTAATTCATAATGCCCATGCTACTAACCCTTGTTGTGAGCATGTGCACCTTGTGGAGGAAAATTCCAAGTTGAAAGAGCAACTTGAGAAAGGCCTTGTGACATGTATCCAAGGTGGGAAGAACCTCAATGATCTTTTGAGCAATCAAAAGGAAGTTGTGGCAAAGGAAGGGATTGGGTTTGCACCCAAGTATAAGAAGAAGAATTTCAAGACCAAGCAACCTCTCCAGCTCAAGGAAACCTTTGTCAAAGAGGGGGAGGATACTCATGAGAAGAAGGACAAGGTTGTGGATGGTAATGCCAAGAAGGTCAAGACCACCCCTTCCAACAATTCCGATGACTTTAACCCCTCTTATGTTTTATGTCGTGCTAGTGATGGGCATGTTTATGCGAAATTTGTTGGTTCTTCTTATGAGTACATCGAATGGTCTGTTTGGGTTCCTAAGACCCCTGTTACTAACATAAAATGACCCATTAAAGAATGGGTACCTAAATCGAAGCATTGATCTCTTGTAGGAGTTTGCTTCCGAGGAGGTTCATGGTTGCATGATAGTGGAGCAACAAATCATATGACTGGAAGCAAGGACTTGGTGGCGGACGTTCAAACTAACTCATCTTTGGACACTCAAGTCCAATTTGGTGATGCTATAATTTCAAAGGTATTGGGTCTTGGCAAGGTGGCGATCTTTTCGGATTTAACCATCGATAAAGTCATGCTTATTGAGACCCTTGCATACAATTTACTTTCCGTTCGTCAACTTGCACTCGTGGGCTTTTATACCTTCTTTGATGTTGACACTGTGGCCCTTTTTTCAAGCAAGACTATTAAAGTAGCCTTTGTTGGGCATGTCGAAACGGTCTCTATGTGGTTAACTTTTTGGAGCGACCCACTAAGACCGCGACTTGGCTAATGGCTAAAGTTGATGTGGGATGACTTTGGCATCGCCGGATAACCCATGTCAATATGAGACCTTTGCAAAGTCTCCTCGAAGGGGATCACGTTCGTGGACTAAAATGTGAGTTTTGCCAAAGATTGTGCTTGTAGTGTTTGTATCGAAGGAAAGCTACATGAGACGGCTCATTGACCCACAACTACCATCTACTCGAAGAGTCCCTTGGAGCTCCTTCACATGGATCTCTTCGGTCCTCCATCCTTCGATAGTCTTGGGGGAAGAAAATATTGCTTGGTGATTGTGGATGATTACTCAAGATATACTTGGGTATACTTCTTCAAGAAGAAGAGTGAGACCCAACAAACCATCATCGACTTTGCAAATGAAACTTAACGTCAACATGAGGCAAATATAATGATGATTAGAAGTGACAACGGCACATGGTTCAAGAACTACACCTTGAATGAGTTTTTAGTGATGAGGGGATCAAGCATCAATACTCCGCACCATATACCCCTCAACAAAATGGTGTTGCGGAGAGGAATAATCGGACGTTGATGGATGCGCCAAGAACCATGATGGTGGAATTCAAATCTCCGTACAACTTTTGGGCCGAAGCCATCAACACCGCATGTCATGCATCTAATCGGCTCTACCTGCGCAAAGGCTTGAACAAGACCCCATATGAGATACTTACTGGTAACAAGCCCAACCTCAAGTACTTCGGGGTGTTTAGTTGTAAGTGTTTCATTCTCAAGAAAGGCGTATGTTCAGATCCTTAAGCATATTCAATATACCTCTGATCTTGAACATGGATATGATTTGTGACTAGTTACTTTTGTTCTTGAGGACATGGGAGAAGTCTTGTTATAAAATGTCATGTAAAGTTGATATTCATTAAATATTTTGATGACATGTATGTCGTGTTTCCTCTAGTGGTGTTGTGTGAACGTTGATAACCCACAAGTATAGGGGATCGCGACAGTCTTCACGGGTAGTATTTCACCCTAATTTATTGATTTGACACAAGGGGAGCCAAAGAATATTTATTGGCCTTGATAGTTGAGTTGTCAATTCAAACGCACCTGGGATATCTCTCTGCAGCAAAAGTTTAGTAGCACGGCAAATAATAGTAGTAGCAGTAGCAGTGATAGCAACAGTTTTAGTAACAGTAGTAACAATAGCAATTGAGTGGCAGGTGTGACAATAATAGCAGCAGTAGTAACTTAGCAAGATTTAGTATATGTAAAGCGTAGGCCATGGTGCAGCGATGGAAAAATATATGGATGACATCAATCATGTAACAGTTACACACTAGAGCGACACGGAACTAGCTCCAATTCATCAATATAATGTAGGCATGCATTCTGTATGTAGTCATACGTGCTTGCGATAAGAACTTCCATGACATCTTTTGTCCTACCCTCCCGTGGCAGCGGGGTCCTATTGGAAACTAAGGGATATTAAGGCCTCCTTTTAATAGATAACCGGAACAAAGCATTAACAATTGGTGAATACATGAACTCCTCAAACTACGACAGTCACCGGAAAGAATCCCAATTATTGTCACCTTGGGGTATGCGAATCAAGACACGTAATAGGTGCATACAACTTGCAAGATAGGATCCAAATCAATCTTATATTCAGAGGTAATATAATATGTTCAGATCTGAAATCATGGCACTCGGACCCTAGTGACAAGCATTAAGTTTAGCAAAGTCGTAGCAACATCAATCTCAGAACATAGTGGATGCTAGGGATCAAGCCTTATCAAACTTAACTCGATTACATGATCAATTCCATCCACACCCATCACTAACCAGCAAGCCTACAGAGGAATTAATCACGCCCGGTGGTGAGCATCATGGAGTAGTTGATGGAGAAGGGTTGGTGATGATGACGGCGACAATCTCCACTCTTCGGAGCCCCAAACGGACTCCAGATCATCCCTCCCGAGGAAGAACAGGGTGTGGCGGCGGCTCCGTCTCTTAGATCGCGATGAAAACTTCTCTCTTATTTTTTTTATCCGAGAATAGGAATTTATAGGAGTGGAATTAGGGTCAGTGGAGCCCCATGGGCCCCAGTAGCTACCAGAGCGTGGCCAGGGGGTGGCCGCACCCTGATGGGTACAAGCCCACAGGCTCACCCCCTCTGGTGGATGTTTGCTCCATAATTCATCATAAATCCCAGAAATAATTCACAAAAAGTTTTGTCCAATTCCTGGAATTTTTATTTCTACACAAAAAATAACACCAAAGTAGTTCTGATGAAAACAACGTCAGTCCAGATTAGTTTCATTCAAATCATGCAAATTAGAGTCCAAAACAAGAGTAAAAGTGTTTGGAAAAGTAGATACGTTGGAGACGTATCAACCGTCGACTACATGACACTCATCATATTTGGGCCCAGGGGAAAGCATTGTGGAATAGAAAGTAGATGATGGGTTGCGAGATTGGCATAAGTTTAAACCATAGTTTATGTATTATTTCGTAAGGAGCAGATTTGGATCCAAGTGTTTCATGCTATGGTTAGATTTATCTTAATTCTTCATTCGTAGTTGCAGATGCTTTGCGAAAGGGGGTTGTCGGTGTCGAAACCGGCGGATCTCGGATAGGTGGTCCTGAATTGTGAATCTAGGAAAGATGGTAACAGGGGACGAAGGAGACAGTGTTTACCCAGGTTCGGGCCCTCGTGAGGAGGTAAAACTCTGCGTCCTGCTTGATTGTATTGATGAATTGGATGGTTACAGAGTTGATCTACCTCGAGATCAAAAGAGCTAAACCCTAATGAGTTGAGTTGTTTTTCTATGACCTAAGCCCCCTGGTTTATATAGACACCAGGGGTACCTAGGGTTACACATGGTCGGTTTCCATCCGGGCATAGATACACCCATTCTTTCTTGGAGGACACACCAAGTCTTCAGAATATTCCCCCATAAGCCTAGGGCTATTTTGCAGCCCGGCCTTCCCGAAGATGCCATAAGGCGGCCCACCGGGCCGGACTATAAGAGATAAGTCAACGGCCCGAGGACCCCTTAAGCCCGAACTCCCTCAGTAGCCCCCGAACTAGCCTCCAACGCCGGTCTTTAGGATATCAGCTGCTCCGCACATCCAGAGTGTTCGGCTTGCGAGGCAAGTTCCTTTCTCCCTTTCATGCTTCGGCTATCCTTAGCTCGGTCACCGATGACACCTTGCTGTCCAAACATACCTTGCTTAGCCTTGAAGGCCAAACGCCCGAGTGTGAATAGTACCCTTCCTGACAACTTTTCTGACGAAAAGCTTGGACGGGCCGTGGCCACTGAACCACTTACAAAAACTCGATTTGCGGTTCGAGGCCGCCTTTTACTGGCATGTTTAATCGACATGGAGATCGTGCTCCATTTTTTACGGGATACGATCAATGATTTGGGCTATCCCACGCGCGCATAATGGGGCGGTCGCTTCGGGAACTGGCGTAGCTCACGACGCAGTAAGGGGACGCTTGGTATTATGACCTTCCATAAAAGGGGGAAAATATCTTCACATCCCTTCCACGCTCCCAGATTCGCTGTCTCAAACCTGCTTCGCCTCGAGAGCGCAGATCCAGTCTTTCTTCAGCCCTTCCTCCGACACCCAGCCTTCTTCCCCGAGCACGACCATGGCTGGTTCAGGCTCGCAAGGCAAGCGGGAGGCGTCCTGCGTCACCGAGGACGACATCCAAGAACTGAAGCGCACAGGTTACTTCCCGGTTGACGTCGCCCATCGCGTCCCCGAAGAGGGCCAAGTGGTCGCTACACCATAGCTCGAGGAGCGAGTGGTGTTCATTCCCCATTTCATCCGAGGACTGAGCTTCCCGCTGCACCCTTTTGTGAGGGGCCTGATGTTCTTCTACGGTTTGGACTTCCATGACCTTCCCCCAAACTCCATCATGCACATATCGGCCTTCATCATCGTCGGCGAAGCCTTCCTGCGGGTCCAGCCACACTTCCGCTTGTGGCTGAAGGTCTTCAATGTCAAGCCGAAGTCCGTGAGCAGCCAACACACGGACTATGGGGGGGGTGATCAGCAAGCTCCCTCGGGTCCAGTGGTCGGAGGGCACCTTCATTGACACCATCAAGACCTGGCAAAAGGAGTGGTTCTATATCACTGAACCAAGGGCCGCAGACTGGGCGGCCCTTCCCGAATTTAGATCTGGACCTCCCACGAGGCTAACCTCGTGGGTTAGGAAAGGGCTGGACTGGGGGCGGCCACTAAGGTAAAGGTGCTGCAGGAACGCATCGGAAAGATGCTGGAAGCAAACATCGGCCTGACCAACGTGGTCCAGGTTATGCTTCGTCGCCGCCTCCTCCCCTGCCAGCTCCAGGTCACACCGATGTGGGCCTACAAGTCCGATGATTCTCCCACCATGCGCAAGCTCTACCGCACTACTCGGGAGAAGCTATGGAAGGCGTTATTCAAGCCCCAGGAGGAGTGGCCGGCCAAAGAGGAAGACACCGGCCTGGATGCCGAACACCCTCCGCTTAAGGTGAAGCTTCAATCTTTCATTTTTAGGTTCAATCTTTTAGCAAGGATTCTAATCTCTCTTCTCCCGGTTTCCCTAGGGTTGGCTAGCTAAGGCCATGCAGATCAACGGCCCTGCCCCGCTGCCCGAAGCCCCCAGGTCGACCCTCTTGACGGAGATGCTAGTCGAGGCGCCGTATTCGGCGCCAGAGAAGAAGGACAATCAGAAGAAAGGTGAGAAGAAGGAGGCCCGAACTGGTCTTTGTTCAAGAGCCCCCCGGATACTAAGTCTAGGGAGACCCAAGCCTCCTCCGCTCACGAGGAGGAGCAGACGGAGGAAGGGGGGCATCGATTCCCCCCAGCCAAGGAAAAGGGTGGCATCTATGGATGCCGAGGATGACTCAACTCCCCCTTCTCCAAAGAGGCCCTGCAGGGTCAATGTGACCTTGCCCGACATCAGCCCGGATTCCGATGAGTAATCCGAGGCATTCGAGAGGGTCCCGCGGAGGGTCCTCGGGACCAAGCCCGTGGCCCAGAGGTAATGATTCCGAACACCTTGCTTATGCAAGATTTCTGTTATTAACCGGACTAATGCCTCTCTTGTTGCAGCCCTACCCGTGATCTCCCGACCGAACAGGTCTCAGAGGGAGATCCCCCGCCAGCCGAGCTAGCGGAAAGCGGGACCGCGTCCCACACTTCCCCTCCCCAGGCCGCTTGAGAGGCCATGGAGGCGATATCCCGGCGGGCCCCTCCTCGGCCGAATACCGAGGGTGAGGAGGTTATGACTGAGGCCCAGACCTCGGTGGCCGAGGACCAGGAGGCTGAGCCCCCCTAGTGGACAAAGAAGGAGGCCACGAGTCATCGGAGCTTTCTCCGAAGATGGCTCCGGAGACTGCCAAGTCTCCGATACCGGCGACTCTCCCTTCACGAGAAGGAGGAGCTGTAGTGCCGCCACTGGTGCCGCCCGCGATGGGGCAGGCCACAGCTGGGTGGCCGACCTTGATGGAGGAGGCCTTGCGTAGCTCCGTCATCGCCGAAGACCACCGCATCCTTATGGGTGCGGTTCTGAAAGGCATTCAGTCCGTTGACAGCGAACTGAAGGAGGCCTTCGGCGGTCTTTTGACGGGCTTCAAGGTAAGCCGTGTAATGCCCCTCTCTCTAAACAGAATTTGTTCGTGAGGTATATATGTTCCGGATAGGTATAGTAGCCCCCGAGCCCTAGGTGAGTTTAAGAAACTGACCCGGGGATCAGAGGACCTCAGGCTCCAAGTAAAATCGATATTTTGGCTGTTTCCGGAGATATTCTGGAAAGGAGGCTTTAGGACCAACAATTCCGATGTGTGTCTTACATAATTTTTGTTTTGCAGGCCTTGTCGTCAGCGGCGGCTGTCCATGACGTGGAGCTGGCCAAGCTCAACCAGAAGCTCAAGAGCTCCGACGAGGAGCTTGACCGTCTGAACAAATGGTTTGACGAAATGCAAGGTGAGTTGGAACTTTGTCTCGGAGACCCTGCCTAATCCTCATTGATTGAGGTTCTTGAGATTTCAAATCCTAATTTTTGGTCTTCCATTGTATTTGCAGCCATTTCTTCCGAGGTCGAGAACCTCAAGGCCGAGCTAGAGAAGGCCAAGCGGGAGGCTGCCGATCATAAGATGGCGGCCGACCAGGCAGCGGCCGAACTGAGCTCCTTAAAGGTTGTCAGTGAAAAGCACCAAGCTCGGGTGGCCGAGGTGCAACAAGAGCTCCAAGATGCAAGCACTAAGTGTGAGGCTCTTGAGCAGAAGACCAAGGACCAAGCGGCCGAGCTATCCACATTGTCTTCCGATCTTAAATCGGATCATGTGGATAGGCGGTCTTATGAGGAGGAACTCCGCCAAGTCAGGGTGATCGCAGATGGTAAGCCGTACTTACTGCAGTGCGCCTTTGGTGGTAACAGGTTTGCTCGTCTTACACGGCTATGGCGTTCCTCAGGCGCCTTCACGGACCTTCCGAGGAGTGCGGCGGACGTGGCCAAGCACTTTGCGGCTCGGGACGGGGATGCAGAACAGCGGCTGTTCCGGGCGCAATTTCAAAACCCTGAGCCCCGTCCCATCCTTAGCCAGCAGATGAAGCAACTGATGGAGCTGCATCGAATGGCGGAGCCGGCCTTAAAGGACCTCTGCATTCGGTTGTGGCCTTCCGAGCCCCTACCCAGCAGTTACTTCGGCCTGGTGCAAAAACTCTGCGACGCCTCCTCCCACATTGAGGCCATGAAGCGTTCTATGTGTATTGAGGGAGCGCAGATGGCTTTTGCGAGGATGATGATGCACTGGCCGGGGATGAAGCTGCTTGAGATGGCTACAGCGCCCCCGCCGCCGGGGAAGGAGCATAGGCGCCCCGAACTGTATTTCTCTGCTGCAATGGAGGGTGCTCGGTCGGTAGAGACCCAGTGCCCAAAAGATGTAATTTTCGAGTGAACATGTTATTGTATGTTCGATGAATATTGTATTTTGATAATACGTATGCATGGTTTATCATGCTTTGGTGTTTTGAATATTTTGACTCCTATGTGGCCGTTTTTAGAACTGAAAGTTGCCACTCGTCGGCTTTAGCCCCCATGTAATTATTACAAGAGGTGTTTCGTCATCCGTAGTATTATCCTTAGCCGAATTATCGGAACCCAGAGGTGGGGTGCGAGAGATGGGAACGAGGCAATCAGACTATGCGGCTTTACTGCTTTCACTTAGCCGGAGGAGCTTGACTGCGGGAGCTGGTTACTAGCCCCCCAGTGTTGTGTGGTATTCGAGTAAACCGAGGGAAGAACCATTACCACGTGGTTTGCGAGAATGCAAACCCTTCATATAACACGGAATAATCTCTATCGATTTTTAGCTTGACACTTGTGCTCGGATTGCAGACTGGTTCGCGCTTATTATGACGGTCGATTTTCAGCTTTCTCCACTGAGGTACTTGACCAGGCGAGCTGGAAATACAATCGCAGTGGTTCTCCCTTTACCCTTTTAGCCGAACGAGCGGAACGTAAGAGGGTAAGCATAGGAGTCGGGCAACCCAACCTTTGACCTAAGACATAATTCGGAACCGATGCATATAACGCAGAAATTCGACACGCCGGACAGATAAAGGACAATGCCGGGACGATGCTTGGGACGAGCTTTATAACTAAGCCCCCCAGTCTATTAGCCGGTTGCATCAAATATATACCGGATAGTTTTGCTTCCGGAGACGGGGAGTTTGGAAAACACTTTATAAAATGCCATACTCAGACCGTAAAAGATGATCTTTATATATTATGATTTTTTACAATTCATGTTGCGGTATAACTGCTACAGGTATTTTTGGAAACAAATGTAAACAAAGGGGAGGTTTGATCGGGGCTCTTGATGTGCGGCTTGATGTCCTTGGCATATCCCTGTGCGCCTCTGTTCGTTTGCTCTTGAAGAGTAGCATGCTCCTTTAAAGGTGGTTATGGTCGGCGAACAGACCTTTGAGGGAGGTACATGTTTAAATTGCCAACACGTGCATGAGTTTGACGCCTGCTGTGTTGAGAGTAGTTTGATCGAACCGACCACTCTATTGTGATGAGGTGTCCCCCCGCAGCTGCCCATGGTATTTTAAGCGCAAAATTGTGCCTTCTCGGTACATACCTGATGGGTAGCATGGCCGTGCTGTGGGGGGCGAGTCCCTATTTGTGGAGAGCAGGAGATTGCTCCGGGAGATCGGGTCGTGCTCGGACTCGCTTGCTCGCCTGTCGCAACTTGTCGCCTGGTGCCTCGATGCCGGACTGGAATTCGGTAGCTAGAGCCGCTGTGTGTTCTTCAGTCTGTAGCGAGCGCTCTGTATTGCCATTGACAGTGATGACCCCCTTTGGCCGAGGCATCTTGAGCTTTAGGTATGCATAGTGGGGAACATCGTTAGAGCGAGCGAATGCTGTTCGGCTGAGCAGTGCGTGATAGCCACTGCGGAAAGGCACTATATCAAAGATCAAGTCTTTGCTACGGAAGTTATCGGGCGAACCGAACACTACTTCCAGCGTCACAGTACCCGAGCAGCGTGCTTCGACACCGGGGATGACTCCCTTGAAGGTAGTGTTGCTGGGCTTAATTCGTGATGGGTCAATACCCATCTTCTTTACTGTGTCTTGAGTAAATCAGATTAAGGTTGCTTCCTCCGTCCATAAGGACTCTAGTGAGGTGGAACCCATTGATGATGGGGTCCAAGATGAGGGCGGCCGAGCCTCCATGACACATGCTGGTCGGATGATCCCTGCGATCGTAGGTGATCGGGCAAGCCGACCACGGGTTAAACTTCGGGGCTATGGGCTCTACGGCGTAGACCTCCCGAAGTGCGTGTTTCCTCTCCTTTTTGGGTATGTGCGTGACATATATCATGTTCACCATTTTGACCTCGGGAGGGAATTGCTTCTGCCCATCGTTGTTCGGCCCACGAGGTTCTTCGTCGTCCTCGCTGCGTGGGCTCTTGCTCTGTTCCTCGGCCACGAGTTTGCCAGCTTGTTTGAACACCCAACAATTTCTGTTGGTGTGGGTGGCCGGCTTGTCTCGCGTGCCGTGGATTTGGCAGGGCCTATCCATGATTTTATCCAAAGAGGTGGGTCCATCCCTATTCCCTTTAAAGGGCTTCTTCCGCTGTTCGGGTTTTGAGTTGCAAAAACCGACATTGATGGTTGTGTCTTCCGAGTCGCCATTGCTATGGCGTCGTTTATTTTTGTTACGCCTTGGCTTTCCATTGCCGTCCCCCACTTCGGAGGTGCCGGGATCTTCAGGATTGTGGCTTCGGCGAGCTAGCCAGTTGTCTTCGCCCGCACAAAAGCGGGTCATAAGTGAGGTGAGGGCCGACATTGTTCTTGGTTTATCCTGGCCGAGCTGGCGGGCTAACCATTCGTCCCGGATGTTGTGTCTAAATGAGGCTATCGCCTCGGCGTCCGGACAGTCAACGATCTGGTTCTTCTTAGCCAAGAACCGATTCCAGAACTGCCTGGCCGATTCGCCAGTCTTCTGGGCGACGTTGCTTAGGTCGGAAGAGTCTGGGGGCCGGATGTAAGTGCCTTGGAAGTTAGACCGGAAGGCGTCTTCGAGCTCCTCCCATCTCCCAATGGAGTTCTCAGGGAGACTGTTTAGCCAGTGCCGAGCTGGTCCCTTCAGTTTGAGTGGTAGGTATTTGATTACATGGAGATCGTCTCCTTTGGCCATATGGATGTTGAGGAGGAAGTCCTCGATCCAGACGGCCGGGTCCGTCGTTCCGTCGTATGATTCTATGTTGATGGGTTTAAACCCTTCGGGGAACTGGTGCTACATGACCTCGTCTGTAAAACACAGCGGGTGTGCGGCGCCTCTGATCCGGGCTACGTTACGCCGGAAATCGGCTATTGGGTGAGCCCGGTATTGTTCCTGGTTTCTGTGGTTGCAGTCGAGCCACGATCGGTAGCCATCCCATCTAACGGGGGAGCGTCCCCTAGATCCGTAAATGGATCTGGTGTGACCTGACCTATAGTCCAGGTCCTACCGAAGATCGTATCGATCCTTAGGCTGTGCTGGCCCCTTTCCTCTCCTACGAGGTGACGTGGGCCATTACTCGGTGTCTTGAGCCACCCTGTCCCGTCCTCGAGGGGGGCGGTCCGGCTGGTCGTACTGGGTGCGCCTGGGAGATTCGGGCTCAAGGGCCTCATCGTCGAATTGCGGCAGCAGGCGCCAGTGAGAGTAACTCCTCTTTTGGTCTGGCCGCTCAGTGCCGAACCCTTCTTCGGCCACGAGAATTTTTGTCGATCTGTTGCTGATGGTGTCTTGTTCAGCTTTGAGCTGCTGCTGCTTTGCCTTTAAGGTCCGAGCAGTGGCTATGAGCCGTTGCCGGAATCATTCTTGGTCCTCAGGGTTTTCGGGGACGATGAAGTCTTTGGCTTCGAGGTTTTCTTCCTCCCCAGCGTGTGGGAAGCAGTCATCATCCTCGGAATCATTGAGGTCCTCGGTGTCTTGCTGATCCTTGAGCCTTTCCGGGTCCTCCAACGGCTCTGCGGGGGCTTCCGGGTCGCCGAGGTCCTCCGGGGTATCCATTTCCCCGGTGCCTGTAATGGCTTCCCTTCCCTTGTTGGTCTTGGATCGCTTGCGTTGTTTCCGGCATTTTGATGCTTCGCCGGATTTTTCGCCGTTCTTCCTGGGGGTGTGGTTCTCCCTATCATTAGGGGTGTCCACCATATAGACATCATAGGTCGAGGTGGCTGTCCACCGCCCGGTGGTCACGGGGGCGGGGTCGCCGATCTCTTCATCCATGTGTTCTGCCTCTTCAGAGGCGTAGTCCAACATGTCGGTTAAGTCTTCGACAGTGGCTACCAGATGGGTGGTGGGTGGGCCGTAAAATTCCCCGTAACCGGCCTCTAAGTCGACCGGGACGTGGGTCGAGGAAAGCTCGTCCTCGATTGCTATCGACTGGATCCGGTCTAGAGTCTCGTTCAACCACGAGAGAATGACCAGATCGGTTTCCTGAGGGCCCTTGCAGTTGAGCTCCAGGGCGTCTTCGGGATGGGCATGTTCGGCAAAGGCCGAACCTTGATATTCAAGCACCATCACCGAGTCCAGGCTAGAGACCGGACCTCCGGTGGAGATAGATCTGAGGGTCGAGCTGGATAGTGGGCCCGGAGTTGAAGCTCTGGGATCTCCAGGCCCGTCGGACGAAACCGAGGGTTTGGAAAGGAACAGATCGCCACGGGAGTCGGTGACGAACTCTAGGTTCCCGAACCTGATCTCCTGACCGTGGGCGAAATTTTCATTCTAGCCTAAGTGGCCGGTTGAATTAGCATGCAGCATGACGCTGCCGAATGCAAAGGCATGTCCAGGGACGAAGATGTTCTCGTTCCGGGCCTGTTCGCTGATGATTAGGCGAGCCATCAATCCACAAGTGATCTCACAGCGGGGCTCTCAATGAAAGCACCAATGTCGGTGTCGAAACCGGCGGATCTCGGGTAGGGGGTCCCGAACTATGAATCTAGGAAAGATGGTAATAGGGGACGAAGGAGACGGTGTTTACCCAGGTTTGGGCCCTCACGAGGAGGTAAAACCCAATGTCCTGCTTGATTGTATTGATGAATGGGATGGTTACAAAGTTGATCTACCTCGAGATCAAAAGAGCTAAACCCTAATGAGTTGAGTTGTTTTTCTATGACCTAAGCCCCCTGGTTTATATAGACACCAGGGGTACCTAGGGTTACACATGGTCGGTTTCCATCCGGGCATAGATACGCCCATTCTTTCTTGGAGGACACACCAAGTCTTCGGAATATTCCCCCATAAGCCTAGGGCTATTTTGCAGTCCGGCCTTCCCGAAGATGCCATAAGGCGGCCCACCGGGCCGGACTATAAGAGATAAGTCAATAGCCCGAGGACCCCTTAGTCCCGGACTCCCTCAGGGGTAATCATAAGTAGGTTGTTTGTTCAAGTAAGAACAACAGCTTAGCACCGGTCCACCCACATTACAATTTTTCAAAGTAGTGAACGCGAATCAACTAAAACATGATAGTCATGACTAGACAAATTACCATATGTCCTTGAGAACGATTTGCTCTTATAAGACACACTTTTTGCCTATCCTTTGCATAATAAGGATTGGAGTACCTTGCTGCACCTTGTTGCTATTGTTACTTGTTACTTGCTACAAATTATCTTGCTATCAAACAACATGCAACTGCTATTTTCAGTGCTTGCAGAGAATACCTGTCTGAAAACCGCTTATCATTTCCTTCCGCTCCTCGTTGGGTTCGACACTCTTACTTATCGAAAGTACTACGATTGATCCCTTATACTTGTGGGTCATCAATAATGGACAAGTCATATGAAAGGTAACCGTGGAAGTTGCATTGCAATATATCTCAGAATGGTTATGGAAATGCCATGATGGGTAGGTATGGTGGTTGTTTGAGGAAGGGTATAAGGTTTATGTCGGCGCTCTGGGAACGGGGGTACCTAGACCCGCCTGCCCACGGGACAGGGCGTGGCCCACTTCGACAGCCCAGTACGGCCCGGCGCAGGACCGCTCGAGAACAAGGCCCTCGCGAGAGCCCCGCCCTCACGAGGAGGACGTCGCCAAGACCCCCGGAGGGAGGAGGCCTTTCCAGGCCCCCTCCCGAGGGGCGGAGATCTCTGTGCAGCACTCGGCCTCGTGAGGCTAGGGTGACGCAAGCCTGGCCAGGCGGGCGCCATCGGGCATAGCAGGGGCAGTTTCCTCTTTGGTGCAAAGGAGGCAAGGACATACGCAGGTTCCCAAGGCATCCCCTCAAATGTTTCCATTCCGGCGCAACGAGACCAAGACCACGAGCCCCACAGGGCAGACGTCATCGCCGAGCCCACCTCCGCATCACTACAGCTACTTTGTAGGCGAAGACCACCTTTCATCAGGATAAGGTGTACTCCTTGTCCCCCTTCGAATTTGGCCATTGTGGGATCCCTTCCCACCATTGCGATAAGGGAAGAGGACCCGAGCCACTATAAATAGAGGCCAGGCTACGCCGTAGAGAAGGGGATCCAACACCACTGAAGCGCCCTCACAAGGTTGCTGACCACTGTACTAGTTCATCCAAAAACCTCCTCGAGAGGAAATCCACCAAAAGCAGGAGTAGGGTTTTACGCTTCGCAGCGGCCCGAATCTGGGTAAATCCGTGTGTTCGTCTTCTTCCTCGCGGTTGAGTGAGTTCGATTCGGCCAGGCCATGGAGCTATGAGCTTGAGGCCGAAGCTAGCAAGGATCTTTGCACACGCCCCTGAGTTCGAACCTCTTTGGGTTTTGCGGAGCCCGAAATCCGACATTTGGCGCGCCAGGTAGGGGGCGTGTCGGGATCCTTCCGTGACCTTCACCTCGCCTCCGCTCGCCGCTCCCATGGCCAAATAGCACCAAGGCCGCGCTGAACACCGGGCTGCTCGCGTCGCTCGGGCGGCACCTGCGGGCCACGGCGCCCCGCGCCGCCTTGCCCCCCCCGTTGGCGGGCGCCATCGCCGGCCCGGCTTTCGACAGGCGCCGGGGCATGCCGCCTTCATCCACCGCGCAACACGACATCGCCGCCCCGACTCCCACCCACGTCCATGTCACGGCGTCGTCATCCCGAGTTTGCCGCGACCTGACGCGCGAGCGAGTCACGCTCCTCGTGGCCCGCAAACTGTAGTGCTACCACACCGCCCGCAACCGCTACAACGACTGGCTGCATCGCACGGCAAGGCGCGCCAGCACAGCCGGCGTGGTCTAGACGCTCCCTTACGGAACGGGCCTGGGGGCTCGTGTCCATGGAGCCCCTCAGCCAGCCGGCGCAGCGCTGAGGACACGCGGGTGCCCCTGGGAAGCGCCTTACAACACGCGCCCGCCAGGGGTGCGGCCCAGGGCACCGGGCACGCAGGAGTTCACCCCCAGCGCAGACGAAGATCTGTGGGAGACGCTGGCCGTGCGGAGTGGGCGCAGCCTCGCGCCCCAGCGCGCACGCCGCCCCTGAAGTGGGCAGCCGGCGGCTCGTCTACACCTGCGCCCGGGGACTCGAGCACCTCCACGACGACCATACCGACGGGTGCCCAAGCCTCGAAGGGTGCGACGACAACCACTACAACGACAGGAGGAGCATTCGCGACCTCGCGAGCAGCTCTCGCCGGGGCTGGCATGGGCGGCCTCGCGAGGGCAGCTGGCGGGGTCGGTCTTGCGAAGGTGCCTGGCGTTGGCAGCTTCATGAGGCCCGCCCATTGGTGGGGAGCTACCCGGAGCAGGCGCCCGAGTCCCCGGACCGGGCGCCACCTGCCTGGGGGTGGAGGGTGGAGCACACGCCCATGTCCCCAGGCCAGGCGCTCCCCGCTTGGAGACAGAGCGTGGAACACACGCCCATGTCCCCAGACCAAGTGCTCCCCGCCTAGAGACGGAGCGTGGAACACACGCCCATGTCTCCAGGATGGGTGTCGCCTGTCCAGAGACGGAGGGTGGAACATACACCCTTGTCTCTGGGCCAGGCCTCACCCGTCTGGCGGCAGAAGACCACGTACTCGCCCTTGTCTCCGGGTCCGGCCCGGCCCGCCTGGGGACGGGAGGTTGAGTACCCGCCCTTGTCTCCGGGTCCGGTCCGGCCCGTCCCGCACTGGGGCACCGCCTCGGGCGCCGGCCTCGCGCTCGACGGAAGGAACCCGCGCCGAGCCTCACCCGCAACGCGGGGGGCTGCGGAGCCGCTACGATGACGACATTCGCCCCCGGGCTTCGGGAGGCCCGAGGCCCTGTTCCGCACCGGGCCCTTACTGCGGAGAGCGCTGGGGGCTCCCCCCACGCTCGAGGGCCTGTTCGGAGCTGACCCCGCTTCGCCGCATCATGCTTGGGGGCAGGAAGTGGGCTCCATGTCCAGGAGGCATGGAGCTCCCTACGCACCCCCGGGCTCAACCCGTGACACTCTCACGTAATAATGAGTGGGATATATACGCCCGGATCCCCCCGAGGACGCGGAGGGGTTCCCACCCACGTCCAAGTGGAAGCCCCATGCTCCGCGCTGGCGGACAACACTGTCCTCCAATGACTATGCCCATGCCTAGTGGATGCCCTATTCCCCGCGCTGGGGGAAGACGAAGACTAGCCTAGGTGCCGGATGCGGCTGTTCTTTGCTTCTTTTTGTATTCGAATTTGCCATTTTCTGGAATGAAGCTCGAGGCTTTTCAACCTTATTTGAAAAAAAGGGTGTGGGAATTTTTCTCCTTGCAGTTCTCTATCTTGAAGTTTCTTTTTCTGAATCGACACCTGCCAGCCTCTCCCTCTCGCGCCCCGCGAGCGGGGGCTGCGGGCACGGTGCGCACACCTTGCCAAGGCCTTGGCATCCAGGTCCTTGCGTGGCGCTCTCGTGTGAGCCAGCAGGTGCGTGTAGCCTTACCCTCGCTCGGGGGCTCCAGCCACGGCCTAGCACGTCATCATGGAGCCCCGGGAGGGGCAATGAACGGTATGGGAGCCGCTCGAGCGTCAAGGGGGACTCCTGAGGAACGTGACTCAGGAGCCTCACTGGTCACGTAGCCCCTCGCCCCTTGGTCTCGTCCTGGTGATCCGGACGCCCCAACGGCGGTCGAGGCACGCGCGGGATTGGGCCCTGCCGACATAGAGCGCCAAGAGGGCTCCCAAACCGCCTCGCTCGCAAGAAAGAAGAACCCCCTGGCAAGACCCCCAAGCTCCCCAGGCGCCACTGCCAGACCTCGCGGCGTAGAGGCCCACCACGGATGCATCAAGCTAAGTACTCTAATCACGACCAACAGAAAGTCTCAATTAACAGTAATGCAAGGGTCGGAATGCACGACCAAAGTGCTAAAGTAAGGGCACAAGCGCCAGAATTCATTACACACCCCAAGGGGCCCTCCATGATTTTTTGATTGCAGAGAAAGGAAAAGAAGAAGAAGGCGGAGGAGCCCCCCCCTCGGGGATGCTACTCCTAAGGCCCTGGCTCCGGTGCGCCAGCACTCAGTCGGAATCCTCGTCCTCCTTCACAGGCTCGCGCCGGCTCGCCGGCATAGCAGCTCCCCGAACGGGAGTGCGGCGTCGCCTCGGCCTGTCGCCCTCCGAGGTCTGAGCGCGATGATGCAGAGGCGCGACATAGTTGTCGTCGCTCGGGCTCTCCTCGGAGGAGGTGTCGCTGCCGCTGGGGACATGATGCCCGTCGCCAAGGATAAGCTCACCTCCAAGGTCGCCACCGGCATCACCCTCCGGGCAGCACCCCAAGCGCCTGCCATCCTCCCCGAAGATCCTGACGAAGAGCATTGCCGTACCGTCGTACTTGAAGTGGAGCGTGAGCCTCCCCTCCAGGCCGCGGGCACGGGCGAAGGTCTGCCACCTGTGGCTCAAGAAGGCATAACCTGCGGGGGTAGCCTCGATCTCCACCCATGACGCGCCGTTACAACAACCATCGGCCTGCAACCACAGGCCCACGGGCTCGCTGGCCCGCAACGTCTCTGCGAAGAATCATGGGAGCTGCAGCCAGGTGATCGCCGGTCTCTCCACCCACACCACAAACTCCTGGGCTACATCGGCACTATGGGACCACGGGCGCGGTGGTCGGACGCCCGCTGAGGGCCTCCCTCCTTGGCCACGGTCGCCACGCCTACCGCCTCCGCCTGCGCCGGAGGGGGCGCCTACCCTGGCGGGGGTGCGACCTCGCCCCCGGGCCGCCGCCGTTGACACCACGGTGTACTTGCGGGGATGGCCCCGACCCCTCTTGGGTGGCTGTTGGTCCGGCCCCTCCTGGCGGGCCTTCCCCTTCTCGGCGGCGGAAAACCTCCTCACCGGCGTCATGGCTGAGAGGGCGGTGGCCTTGAGCAAGGAAACAAGAAATCGAGATGGGCTGGGGGCTCCGCCCCCTCTGCCCATTTATAGCTGGAGGCCAACCGACGCCCTTCCACGTTTCGGGTAATGATGGCCCCGCTTCACGTCACCTCGTCTCCCCTCGTCGGGTCACGTCCGCGTGGGTCGAGGGGAGAGAAGACACCGGGACTCGGCTACATTCAAGGAAGGGCAATGATGGCCGCCGCTGTGCGCGGGCTTCTAGTCAGTTCGACTCAAGGCGGTTCCCGAGGTCTTCCGGAAGTGGAGGCATCCGCGTCTCATTACGCGCCACGCATCAGGCTGGCCCCGCAGGCAATTGGGGCCCGCGTCGCTCGGGCCAGCTCCTCCGGCTTCGCCCCGAAGCCAACCCCAGCGTGCCTTGGGCCCGGGGGCTACTGTCGGCGCTCTGGGAACGGGGGTACCCAGACCTGCCTGCCTGCAGTCCAGGGCGTGGCCCACTTCGACAGCCCAGTACGGCCCGGCGCAGGACCGCTCGAGAACAAGGCCCTCGCGAGAGCCCCGCCCTCGCGGGGAGGACGACGCCAAGACCCCCGGAGGGAGGAGGCCTCTCCAGGCCCCCTCCCGAGGGGCGGAGATCTCTGTGCAGCACTCAGCCTCGTGAGCTTGGGGTGACGCAAGCCTGGCCAGGTGTGCGCCAGCGGGCACAACAGGGGCAGTTTCCTCTTTGGTGCAAAGGAGGCAAGGACGTATGCAGGTTCCCAAGGCATCCCCCAAAGGTTTCCATTCCGGCGCAACGAGAACAAGACCACGAGCCCCGCAGGGCGGGCATCATCGCCGAGCCCACCTCCACATCACTACAACTACTTTGCAGGCGAAGACCACCTTTCGTCAGGATAAGGTGTACTCCTTGTCCCCCTTTAAATTTGGCCGTTGTGGGATCCCTTCCCGCCATTGCGATAAGGGAAGAGGACCCGGGCCACTATAAATAGAGGCAAGGTTGCGCCGTAGAGAAGGGGATCCAACACCACTGAAGCGCCCTCGCGAGGTTGCTGACCACTGTACTAGTTCATCCAAAAACCTCCTCGAGAGGCAATCCACCAAAAGCAGGAGTAGGGTTTTACGCTTCGCAACGGCCCGAACCTGGGTAAATCCATGCGTTCGTCTTCTTCCCCGTGGTTGAGTGAGTTCGATTCGGCCAGGCCGTGGAGCTGTGAGCTTGAGGCCAAAGCTAGCAAGGATCTTCACACACGCCCCTGAGGTCGAACCTCTTTGTGTTTTGCGGAGCCCGAAATCTGACAGTTTGTGTGTGATAGAGCGTATCATATCACGGGATTTGGATGCACATGCAAAGTATGCGCAAATCTCGAGGCAAGAACGGGCAATGCATAGTACCAAAGAGGCTAGCAAAATATGGAAAGAATGGGAAGTCCCTACGATCCACAAATTCACATTAGTCACAAGGAACTTAGATACTTATTGTGTCCTCTATTAGTTATCTTGAAGCAAAGTACTCATCTCATGCCCCTAAGGAGGATGTTGGGAGGATTTAACCATCGCGTCCAATCCGGACAACACAAAGACTCAATCAATGATAAATTATGCTCCGACCTCACCGCTAATGTCAGCGGCCACCACTTTACATGCGTGAAGATTTACTTGCGTAAAGACTTACTTCCCTTAACACCATTACTAGTACTCAACTTTAATTATTTTACTAGTGTGGGGGATATTCCCCACGATTATAACCCAACTAAAGGTTTGACTTGGCCTAGAGCTTGAAAGCTCTATGGGTCGCCCCATTTTCTGCGTTAAGATAAGATGACAAGGAGGAATCCAGGGCTCAGTGATGAGACCCGGCAGGTGGTCGACTTGACAGGAGCCCAATATGCCAGCTCGATGAGAAGGGCCCAAAGGCCCATAATGAGACCTGGCCGAAGGTCGGCTCATGGAGGGACCTCGAAGGGCCGACTCATGGAGAATACTCAAGAGGGATTCTTAACTTGGAAGACAAAGAAGACCAACAAGATTCAGAGTAGGACTCCGATTAAGGGAAGCAAGACCTGGACTAGTATCCGTCTTGTAATAGAAAAGAGACTAGTTGTAGTCCTACTATGACTCTACATGTAAGCCTGCCCCTTCAACTTATATAAGGAGGGGCAAGGCACCCCAAGAGGGAGAGGTCTGGATAGATAGACAAGTCTTAGACAAGATCAAAGTAGAAGCTCTGGAGACTAGAGGTAGCGAGATAGCACGCTTGTAATCGAGATCATCATCATCATCAATATCAATCAACCAGGATGTAGGCTTTTACCTCCACCGCGAGGGGCTGAACCTGGGTAAAACTCGCGTCTCTTGATTCCGACCAAGCCCGTTCAAGCTGCCACCTAGTCGCGATGGCCTCACACCTTAGTCCTTTCACGAGGACATTCGACGTGACAAAACCACGATAGTTGGCGCCCACCATGGGGCCCGCACGGTGTTGTTGTGTGTGCTTGGAGGGAGCTCTCCACGAACCGGGAAGATCGTAATTGGCCGGATGAAGAAGAGTCGGCGCGGAAGGATTTATATCGACTTCGAGTTCATCAGTTGACATAGAAAAAAGTTTCAAAAGCAGTCACACATCAAGATTTCGCCAATAATCTGGGGATCGATGCCGCGACCGTGAGGTCAGAAACTGCTGTGTGTAAGGTTTGACGACCGAGGAAACAGACCGGTTCAAAAACGAGTAGAGTGCGGCGCTGGCAACATGACTTGGCAAAGCACTAGGGCACTGTCCGCATGGCGCGAGGGCAAGCGTGTTGTTGCGTACCGGCTAAACAAGTCAAGGAGCACCAAGAGGCCCAGACGAACTCGGAGAATCGCCACTAAATCAGCACAAAAAGGAACGTCATGACGTAATGTGTGCGAATCCATGTATCAGATCTGTCAAGCCCAAGAACGACGTGGAATTTTCCAAAGCAGGCCACGACCCAGGAAAGAATACATAGCAGTAAAAAAAGAGAGAAGAAGGCCACGACCGAGAAGCAGATGTGACCACGGACTCAGCCTCTGCCTCCATGGCCTCGCCCTGCATCGCCGCCTCCGCCGCCGTGGCTCGCCTCTGCCTCCATGGCCTCGCCACGCGGCGCCTGCTAATACTTGTGATCTGCGTTGGGTTTTCCGTGAAGAGGAACGGGTAATTACAACACAATACGTGTAAGTATTTCCCTCAGTTATGAAACCAAGGTTTATTGAACCAGTAGGAATATCAATCCACAACCGTCTTTAGTGGCTGCACACAAAAGAGCAGACAACTTGCACCCAACGCGGCAAGAGGGTTGTCAATCCCCTTGATCTCGTTATTTGCAAGCAAGTGAAGTGTGTAGATAATAGTAGATAATTATAAATTGCAAAATAAAATAAAAGCAAATAAATGGCAGCAAGGTAAAGATAGGATTTGCAAAGATATAAGTGAATAGACCCGGGGGCCATAGTGTTCCCTAGCGGCATCTCTCATGTAGGCAACATACGGTGGGTAAACAAATTACTGTTGGGCAATTGATAGAAAAGTGCATAGTTATGTGATTTTCACGGCAATGACCAGGTATATATAGGCATCACGTCCATAAGCAAATAGGCCGACTCCTGCCTGCACCTATTATTATTACTCCACTTCAAGAGCGCTTCTATGCTTGCCTCTCTACGTATAAGTTCATGACAAACAGAGTAATGCTTGCAGAACGATGACATGATGTAGACAAAGAGAATTCAATTAATATGAACTAACCCCATCGTTTTATCCTTAGTGGCAACAACACAAAGACATATCCTTCAGTGGGACAATTAATATGAACTTGTCCCCTTCTGTCACTGGGATATAGAAACCCGTCAGGTTGAACCAACTACAACACACCCCTCTCACTGAATAAATATCAATCTAGTTGGCCAAACTATTTAAATAGACCGGAGAGATTAACGAAGATATAATGATCATGCAAATAAGAATCTTAATATTCAGGTTTGACTCAAATACTTTTCATGAATAATCTGAAACATAAACCCACAATTCATCGGATCCCAACAAACACACAGTACAAAAGAATAGCATCGGATAGATCAAAGCAAAGATGCGATGATCATTGTATTGAAGATCAAAAGAGAGAGAGATAGTCATCTAGGTACTAACTACGGACCCGTAGGTCTGTGGTGA
This sequence comes from Elymus sibiricus, assembly GCA_039707655.1. NCBI lineage: Eukaryota > Viridiplantae > Streptophyta > Magnoliopsida > Poales > Poaceae > Elymus > Elymus sibiricus. The sequence continues at coordinate 369,714,499 of CM077675.1, read as the reverse complement.
ACTACTCACACATCATTATGAGGGCAGCAAGGTTGATGAAGAGGCCCTCCGTGATTGATCCCCCCTTCGGCAGGGTGCTGGAACGGAGCTCCAGATGGGATCGCAGCGGAACAAAGACTTGGAGTGGTGGAAAAAGTGTTTCAGGATGCCGTCTATGGTTTTTGGAATATATGTGAATTTATAGTCCAGAGAATGGGGTGAGGAGACCTGCCAGGGAGGGACAAGCCCTCAGGGCGCGACCACCCCCTGGGCGCGCCCTGTTGGCTTGTGCCTCCCTCGTGCGGCCTCCGATCTTCTCTCGAAGCTACTAGGTCTTCTTTTGGTCCATAAAAAAACATAAAAAAGTTTTGGGGCAATTGGACTTCGTTTGGTACTTTAACCTGAAAAGTAAAAAACACGCAGAAAACAACAACTAGCACTGGGTCAATAAGTTAGTGCTAAAGAATAATATAAATGGGTAAATTATTACTCAAAAAGTATCCTAAATGATAATACAATAGCATGGAACAATAAAAAATTATAGATACATTGGAGACGTATAAGCATCCCCAAGCTTAATTCCTGCTCGTCCTCGAGTAGGTAAATGATAAAAACAGAATTTTTGATGTGACATGCTACCCAATATGTAATCTTTTGCATGTATGCTTATTAAGAAACGATGGATTAACAAACATCAACATAGTAATATTTATAGGCACAAGCAACAAAATCATCAATCTTTCAAAGTATACGATCCTAAAAGAATGTTTACCCCCCATTCATTTTATTATATTAGGTAGGCATGGCTCCGTCTTCACCACATTAATACAAATGTCAAGCACCACGGTGTCCAAGTCTGGCAATTGGATTGTACTTTTTTAATGTGTATCAACTTTTTATTCTTCACGCAATACATGAGCGTGAACCATGGACATAGCATAAATGTGGAAATAGAATATGGTGGTAGATATCAAAGGGTTAAATAGTGGAGAATAAAATCTTGCATCAACTAGGCATATCAACGGTCTATGGATATGCCCATCGATAGATGTCAATGCAAGGAGTAGGGATTGCAATGCAAATGATGCACAAGAGCTATAAGTGTATGAAAGTTCAATTGAAGCTAAGTGGGGTGTGCATCCAACTTGCTTGCTCATCAAGACCTCGGGCATTTGAGGAAGCCCATCATCGGAATATACAAGCCAAGTTTATAATAATGAAAAAGTGGTTCCCACTAGCATATGAAAATGACATAACATGAGACTCTCTATATGAAGAAAAAAGTGCCACTTTGAGGCACAAGTGTGGTAAAAGATAGTAGCAAAGTCCCTTCTCTCTTTTTCTCTCATTTTAATTAATTAATTTATTTATTATGGTGGGCTCATTTGGCCTCCCCCAGTTTTATTTCCTCACTGGGACAATGCTCTAATAATGATGCTCATCACACTTTTATTTACTTACAACCCAACATGAAAACTAGATATGAAGAACTATGAAACAATATGACTCAATATGAATGCCTCTGGCAGTGTACCAGGATGTGCAATGATCTAGCGTGACATGTATCAAAAATATGACGAACGGTGGCTTTGCCACAAATACTATGTCAGCTCGATATGATCATGCAAAGCAATATGATAATGAAAGAACTAGTCATATGATGTAACGGTGGAATTTGCATGGCAATATATCTCGGAATGGCTATGGAAATGCCATGATAGGTAGGTATGGTGTCTGTTTGGAGGAAGATATAAAAAGGCTTATGTGTGACAGAGCGTATCATGTCACGGGGTTTGGATGCACCGGCGAAGTTTGCACCGATCCTCGAGGTGAGAATGAGCAATGCACGGTACCGAAGAGGCTAGCAAAATATGAGGTGGGGAGATTGCGTATGTCCACGGGTTCACATTAGTCATGAAGAACTCATATACTTATTACAAAGTTTTATTAGTTTATCACAAATCAAAGTACTACTCGAATGCCCCGAGGGAGGAGGTTGGGAGGATTTAACCATCACGCGCCTCCGACCCGAAACAACACTAGGATTTCAACGAGGAATATAAATGCTCACACATCCCCACCATGCCTTTTTAATATTTAAGCAAATGGAAAATTAACCCCTATGAATCAACAATGATGTGCTCACACCTTTTTCATATTACCAAATCAATATCATTAACCCAAGATTTCTCTTTTATGTGCTACATGATGGCTTTGATTATCACTCATTGAATACCTATTACTTTTGGACTAGTCTTATGACCCATGCAAATTACCGTCACTATTTATTAACTCTCAACCAAATATAAGTGAAGAACGAGAGTGCAATTATTTCTACAAAATCTATACGCCACCGTGCTCAAAAGGATATAAGTGAAGCACTAAAGCAACTGCTAAGCTCAAAAGATATAAGTGAAGCACATAGAGTATTCTAATAAATTATGATGAAGGTGTGTCTCTCTCAAATAGGTGGGTCCAGCAAATTATTATTGTGGCAAACTAAAAATAAAACCAAACAAAATCAAACGACGCTCCAAGCAAAACTCATATCATGTGACGAATAAAAATATAGCTCCAAGTGACATAACGATGGATTGAGACGAAAGAGGGGATGCCTTACAGGGCATCCCCAAGCTTAGACGCTTGAGTCTTCCTATAATATTACCTTGGGGTGCCTTGGGAATCCCCAAGCTTAGGCTCTTGCCACTCCTTATTCCTTCGTCCATCATGATAACACCCAAAACTTGAAAACTTCAATCACAGAAAACTCACAAAACTTCGTGAGATCCGTTAGTATAAGAAACACACCAAATACTTTAGGTGCTGTTATAAATTGATTCATATTTCATTATTTCATAATAGGTACTGTATTCTAACTTCTCCATGGCTTATACCCCCCGATACAATCCATAGTTTCATCAAAACAAGCAAACTATGCAAGCAAAAACAGAATCTGTCTAAAACAGAACAGTCTGTAAAGATCTATAGAGAACCTATACTTTTATAACTCTAAAAATTCTGAAAAATGAGGATAGACTGAATAATTTTTATATAAATACTGTGTAAAATATTTAGATCTAAAATACGTTCCAGTAAAATCAAAGAAATTCTGGACTGAACCCTAAAGTTTCTGTTTTTGCACCGTATCAATTCTACTCATCTCGTGAGTCATTCCAAAGGCTTTACTTGGCACAAACACTAATTAAAACATAAAAACATAATCATTACAGAGGCAACAATCATGTTATCACACACAAACATAAAGTATTGGGTTGTCTCCCAACAAGCTCTTTCTTTATAGCCATGAAGATAGGCTTGGGATAATGATGATGCTCACATAAAAGACAAGGATTGAAGCAGAATGAGAGCATCATAAAGCATGTGAAAAACACATCTAAGTCTAACATACTTCCTATGCATAGGCATTTTATAGGAAAACAAATTATCAAGACAATTAATATCTAGCATATGCAAATAGGAAGAGTGAATCATTAATAATTTCAACACAAAGAGAGATAATTGAGTAACATGCATATTCCTATAACCATATTTGCCTCTCTCATAATAATTACATGTAGGATCATAATGAAACTCAATAATATAACTATCATGTAAAACATTCTCTTTATGATCCAAATGCATACAAATCTTATAATCTTCCAAGGTAGTGGGATCATTATTACCTAAAGTTGACGCTCTTCCAAACCCATTTTTAGTAGCATTGCAAATATCATTATAAATAGTGGATTCATCATGAAGCTTAGAATTATCAAGATCCCAAGAAACATCATGATTATCACCCCAATCATGATCATTAGCACAATTGACATTCATTGAATTTATATTAACAAAATTGCAATCATGCTTTTCATTCGAGGAACTATCGTGAATCACTTTATAAATTTCACAATTTTCAAATTCACGATTTTCAAGCAGGACCTCATAAAGATAATCTAGTGCACTCAACTCACTAGAAATTGGTTCAACATATTCGGGTCTTTTGAAAAGATTAGCAAGTGGATAATGATCCATTTATCTTATTTTTCTTGCTTTTTACTTTCTGTTTGTGTGAGATAAAAATAAAGATAACATAACAGGACAAGCAAGCAAATAGAAATGTTTTTGTATTTTTGATTTTTATGAAGCAAACTAAATATAACAACAAATAAAAAGAAGAACAAGTGAATGACAATTTGTGTGAAGTTACTTGATAGTTGGTGAGGATACTCCTCGGCAACGGCGCCAGAAATCCTTCCTGATACTTGTGATCTGCGTTGGGTTTTCCGTGAAGAGGAACGGGTAATTGCAGCACAATACGGGTAAGTATTTCCCTCAGTTATGAAACCAAGGTTTATCGAACCAATAGTAATATCAATCCACAACCGTCTTCAGCGACTGGACACAAAAGAGCAGACAACTTGCACCCAACGCGGCAAGAGGGTTGTCAATCCCCTTGATCTTGTTATTTGCAAGCAAGTGAAGTGTGTAGATAATAGTGGATAATTATAAATTTGCAAAATAAAATAAAAGCAAATAAATGGCAGCAAGGTAATAAGACTTGCAAAGATATAAGTGAATAGACCCGGGGGCCATAGTGTTCCCTAGCGGCATCTCTCATGTAGGCAACATACGGTGGGTAAACAAATTACTGTTGGGCAGTTGATAGAAAAGCGCATAGTTATGTGATTTTCACGGCAATGACCATGTATATATAGGCATCACGTCCATAAGCATATAGGCTGACTCCTGCCTGCACCTATTACTATTACTCCACTTCAAGAGCGCTTCTATGCATTCCTCTCTACGTATTAAGTTCATGACAAACAGAGTAATGCTTGCAGAACGATGACATGATGTAGACAAAGAGAATTCAATTAATATGAACTAACCCCATCATTTTATCCTTAGTGGAAACAACACAAAGACGTATCTTGTCCCCTTCTGTCACTGGGATATAGAAACCCGTCAGGTTGAACCCACTACAACGCACCCCTCTCACTGAAGAAATATCAATCTAGTTGGCCAAACTATTTCAATAGATCAGAGAGATTTACGATGCTATAATGATCATGCAAATAATAATCTTAATATTCAGGTTTGACTCAAATACTTTTCATGAATAATCTGAAACATAAACCCACAATTCATCGGATCCCAACAAACACACAGTACAAAAGAATTACATCGGATAGATCAAAGCGAAGATGCGATGATCATTGTATTGAAGATCAAAAGATAGAGAGAGATAGCCATCTAGATACTAACTATGGACCCGTAGGTCCATGGTAAACTACTCACACATCATCATGAGGGAAACAAGGTTGATGAAGAGGCCCTTCGTGATTGACCCCCCCTCTGGGATCACGGCGGAACAAAGACTTGTGGCGGCGGAAAAAGTGTTTCGGGATGCCCTCTAGGGTTTTGGGAATATATGTGAATTTATAGGCCAGAGAACGGGGTCAGGAGACCTGCCAGGGAGGGACAAGCCGTCAGGGTGCGACCACCCCCTGGGCGCGCCCTGTTGGCTTGTGCCTCTCTCATGCGGCCTCCGGTCTTCTCCCGAAGCTTCCAGTTCTTCTTTTGGTCCAGAAAAAATCATAAAAAAGTTTTGGGGCAATTGGACTTTGTTTGGTACTGTAAACCTGGAAAGTAAAAAACATGCAGAAAACAACAACTGGCACTGGGCACTGGGTCAATAGGTTAGTGCTCAAAAATAATATAAATTGGTAAATTATTACTCAAAAAATATCCTAGAATGATAATATAATAGCATGGAACAATTAAAAATTATAGATACGTTGGAGACGTATCACCTGCCTCCGTCGCCGTGGCTCACCTCGCTGTCGCGGCCTTGCCTCACCTCTGCCGCCATGGCCTCGCCCCGCCTCTCCTGTCTCCGCCGCCGTGGCTTGCCTCGTCGCCTCGCCCTTGCCTCGAGCCGGCCGCCTCTGCCGCCACGGCCTTGACTTGTCGGCCGACAAATCGGCCGCACGGATGCTAATACGTGCTGGTGGGGAGAAAGCCAACCAATTGAAGAAGATGAAGTAATCTACACCGCCATGAGCATGGCCGCGTACTGCATCGCTGCATCGAGCATTGCCAGGTCCAGTCATGACCACCTATCCTTCGCCTCTGTTGGCATTGCCAAAAACTATTACGCCATGGCTGGTCGACTGGCCTGCGGCGCCATGAACGGCATTGCCTCGTCCATGGATGGTCAGCCCTAACCGACTTCGCTCGCGTGTGCCAATCCTGCAGCCATAGACATACCGCTGGTTAGCTGCATTGCCATCGTACTGTTCATCGACCTCAACCCAGTTTATGGCCATGTTGAGGTCCAGATTAGCCATCGCATACTCAGAGAAGGAAACAGGAGATGTGAGAAACAGAGCAGAAAAGTGCAGAGTTCATCCCTGGCGTGGACGAATTTATAAGCATGCTATTCTCGTTTTCAAAAGTCCATGGCTCTATAGCTAAAATTCCATGATGCCAAGTCAATTTTGGAGGTAATGGAAATTGGCGCACAACTAAATATTTGCGTTGAGCCACAACGCATTGGAAGGCATGGGAATCAACTGGATGCAACATGTATACTCCCCCATGCAATAAATGCCACGTCAGGGGCAAGGTGGTCCAAATTTTTAGCCGCGTAGCTGTCCTTCGGCATCCGAGTTTTCCTTTTTTCGCAAACAAAAGGAAAATGGAGGGAGTATCAATTAGTGAACGGTGCAAATATGCATATAATGCACAAACAAAGTTCTCCTCGCCCGCGAATAAAAACGATCAGGTGTTATTCGTCCAGTCTGTTCTATTAGCACATATTAAATTCTTCAAAAGCAATTATTCTGTCTTCAATATTTTTATATGCAGGAAAATTGTTCACGAGACACGACGAGGTCATCTGTCGACCAAATGCATCAACACAATTATTCATTACAAAAGTGGCGTTACATCGCGAATACAGAGCTCGCGCCAACATCTTCATGTACCTGCATCCATCCATGCCACGCTGCCCAATGGACGCGTGTAAGCCGCCGCCTCCGCGGTCTGGTCTACATCAACACGCCGGGGCCACGCCTGCCCGTATGAGCTGCCCAACGGACGCGCGCAAGCCGCCGCCCCCGCGATCCGGTCTACTCCAACAATGCTGGAGCAATATATATATATATATATATATATATATATATATATATATATATATATATATATATATATTTATATATTATCAGCCTCCACCCGCGCAGAGTTGCCCAATGGATAGGCGCGCCGGCTTGCCATCCCCCGGTCCGGTATGCTTTAGCACATCAAAGATATAGGAGAGTCAGCCACGGAGGAACCGTCCGTGGAGAAGCTAGGTGAGCCGGCCACCGTTAAGCTGGCAACTCTAAAGCCGACAACAAAGCAAAAATAAGAAAATGGCCCTGGAGGAGCCAGGAGAGCCGGACAAGGAGAGAATCACAAGGAATGGGAGGACATACGACGAGCATCGAAAAGATCATCCACTCGCCACATCGCCTCCAGTTTCAATAAATTTGATCTTTCAGCTGTCAACTCTATGTCGGCTTATGTCACAGCCAAGTATGAAGACTCTCAAGCCGAATCATCGAGTCAACTTAAGACTCGGAGGCTACACAGACATGACTCGTTAGATTTGGCTGGTTTCAACAAATACAAGAACCCCGGCTCATTGGAAGGAAAACAACCCGGTCTTGGGGGCTGCTGCCTTATTGGTGAAAAATTAAAAGGTTGCCAAAGAGGACTAGCTACCACGACGCACAGTTCAAACATGGGTTCCCTGACTTATTGGCAAAAAGTTAAAAGTTGTCAAAGAGGACTAGCTGCTACGATGCATAGTTCAAACATGGGTGCCCTGCCTTATTGGCAAAAAAAAATAAAAGTTGCCAAAGAGGACTAGCTGCCATGATGCACAATTCAAACATGGGTGCCCTGCCTTATTGGTGAAAAATTAAAGGTTGCCAAAGAGGGCTAGCTGCCATGATGCGCAGTTCAAACATAGGTATCCTGCCTTATTGGCTCATCATATTATGATCAATGGAATAAAGCCGGCTTATCTGGACCCCAGATGTTTTGCAGTAGTGGCATTGTTCCATGTATATACTATGCTTAGCTTTTCCATGATCATATGGTCACTTGGGGGCCTCCATCTCATCGAGTTTAGCTACTAACATCCCTCTTGATCCGGCATATGCCACCATGAAAACTTGGTTAAACCTGCCTGTTAACTTGATGCTACTCCGAAAAGGTGACACGACATACTCTTGATAAGTCAATCATTATTGACCCTGAGATTATCAAAGTTAAAATGCTGGCTTAAGTCATGTGAGAGCCGGTTTCCAGAGAGCTAGGATAAACCATAAGAAGCTACAAGGCCTGCTTCACAGAAGCGAATCAGACTCGAGCCTCGAAAACCAGTCTTTATGTCGGGCCTCGAAAGTTGGCTTGTTAATTATTTTTTACATGTCATAGGTTGTTTATTTCTCTCTCTATATATATCTGTCTATCTATGCACTTTTTTGTAGGTATCATTTTTTCTAAATTCCCGGGTTATAAATTCAGCTGGGTCACATATTCAGCCGGGTCATTCAATTGACCTGGTCTTGGATTTTTTCAACTTGTGCTTTGCAGTAAACTATAGCATTTATGGATTTCTCAAACATATATTTGCCGGGTTGCACTACAACCATGACCAAGGATTCGATCAACAAAACCAAGTCTATATGACCGGGTTGAGCAAACAGGAGCCGACTTTATCTTATGGAAGGACGAGGGTCTTAAATAAATTTCCAAAGTTATAGCAATTATAGCAACATGATTTGTTGTGTTGCATGACAAACATGATTCATGGTTTTCTATTCCAAGCAAAACAAGCTTGTAAAGACAATTGTCGGGTTGCACTACAACCACGACCAGGGATTTCATTTCAAGAACAAAAGCATTATTCCAGGATATTCGTACAAATGATAAATTACCGGGTTGCATTGCAACCAGGGCCAAGGATTCATTCAAGCCAGATTAATACCAGTTCAAAATAATTTCTGAAGTGCATTATGGCACTGCAAAATAAAGCAACAAGTCCAGCTCCTTCAACTCAGAAATTTCCGAGCTGGCCTGATTCAACATTGACCGTATAAATACAAATGGGTTATATTATTCTCACACAGTCCCAAGTCGCAACAGGCATACGACCCGACACGTGGGGGCTACAATGTTCAGTTGTTTAAACAGATTATAAGGTCCAAATTGAAGACCTGACCCATCACATACTGATGAGCCGACCCTTGGGGGCTACACATGTGAAGTGCAAAATATTCAATTTATAACTGGCGACTCAGATGGATAACCCGGATTTATCCAAGATATCTATCTACAACATTCAAAACTAAGTTCAAGTCCCAGGTTGTTGTAGGCAAAACAACCCGGCCCTTGGGGGCTACACTGGCCGAAGTTTTATAAGTATAAGACAATTACAAGTCCCGGGCTGCTGCAGGCATGACAACCTGACACTTGGGGGCTACACAGTCAAGATATTTTTCTACGCAAAGCAGCAAGTCTTCATGAACTATTAAACTTGGAGCTTGGGGGCTACAAGTAGTATGGAGATATAAAAAAAGAGGAAGAACATCTTCAAGCTATCAATTTTGAGTGAGCCGGGTCTCATTTTCTTGAAAGCTCGGAAAGTTCATATTAGGCCAAAGCATTGAAAGCCGACTCAACATCAGACATATTTTCTATATTTCAATATTTTCCATCAAAATGAAGCAATGGAAGCCGACTCAACATCAGATGGATTATTATTCCTAACATTCTTCTACAAGGAACCAACATCAGTAAGTTGATTGTGAAGACGGCATGTTGATATGACAAACAAACCTAGATTTTGAGGAGCCGGTTCATTAAGTAAGCCGGCTAGATGAGCAGGCCGGTCCTTTAACATAATAACTATTCTTATTTCGGGAGCTTAGCATGAATAAATTTAAGCTAACCTGGGGCCTAATGTTGGGGATATTCCCCATGGTTATAACTAGGCTAAAGGTTTGACCCGGCCTAGAGCTTGAAAGCTCTATGGGTCGCCCCATTTTTCGGGTTAAGATAAGATGACAAGGAGGAATCCAGGTCTCAGTGACAAGACCTGGCAGGAGGCCGGCTTGACAGGAGCCCAATATGCCGGCTCGAGGAGAAGGGCCCAAAGGCCCAGGATGAGACATGACCGAAGGTCGGCTCATGGAGGGACCCCGAAGGGCCGGCTCATGGATAATACTCAAGAGGGATTCTTAACTTGGAAGACAAAGAAGACCTACAAGATTCAGAGTAGGACTCCGATTAAGGGAAGCAAGACCCGGACTAGTATCCCTCCTGTAATAGAAAAGAGTGTAGTCCTACTAGGACTCTACATGTAAGACTGCCCCTTGAACTTATATAAGGAGGGGCAAGGCACCCCAAGAGGGAGAGGTCAGGACAGATAGACAAGTCTTAGACGAGATCAAAGTAGAAGCTCTCGAGACTAGAGGTAGTGAGATAACACCCTTGTAATCAAGATCATCATCAATATCAATCAAGCAGGATGTAGAGTTTTACTCCACTGCAAGGGGCCGAACCTGGGTAAAACTCGCGTATCGATTCCGACCAACACCGTTCAAGCTACCACCTAGTTGCGATGGCCTCACACCTTAGTCCTTTCACGAGGACATCCACCGTGACAAAACCACAACAACTAGCATGCCCCCATATTTCCACCTTAATATCACATTACTATTGCAAGGAATCAAACATATCATATTCAGTGATCTACAAGTTTTATGTAGGATTTTATGACTAACCATATGAATGACCAGTTCATGTTAACTCTTTAAATAGATATAAGTGAAGCATGAGCATTTAATTCTTTCTACAAAATACCATACTCTAATAAATATAAGTGAACCAAGAGAGAATTCTACAAATAACGGTTTTCCAAATGTAGAGAAACGAGCATCCAAACTTCGAATGATATAAGTGAAGCACACAAAGCCTTACTCAAAATATATAAGTGAAGTGCAAAGAGAATTCTATAGATAAACTAAGGACCATCCCATACTAGCACAGTGCATCAAATAAAAAGGAAAAACAATCACAAAAGACGCTCCAAGAATTTATGCATATCATGTGAACAGAACAAAAGTCGAGACATATCGATAATTGTCGAGGAAGAAAGATGGGATACCTTCCGGGGCATCCCCAAGCTTAGACGCTTGAGTCTCCTTAAATATTTACTTGGGGTGCCTTGGGCATCCCAAATCTTGAACCCTAGCCTCTTCTTAATTATTCTTCTCATATCGGTGCCTCCTTGGTCTTCGAACACTTCATCCACACAAAACTCAACATAACTTTTATTAGAGGGGTTAGTACATATAACATCAATTACCATCATGTCCTGTTGTAACAATGTTGTATAAATATAATAAAACATTACCTACTATATTATAACACAATTATAATTCTCCCACATCAATGGGGCTTGGAAAAATTGCAAACACAAGCAAATAACGAAACTATAACATCAATCTGTGAAACCAGGACGGTGTGTAAAGATGCAGATGAAAGATGTACTTATATAACTCCAAAAATTCTGAAACTTAGGACATAATAAATAATTTGTATACTAGCACTGTATAAATTTTTTAGAAAATTTTCACATTCCAATAAAATATCATAAATGAAACACTACAACCAAAGTTTCTGTTTTTGCACAGCACATATCGAACAAGCAATTTAAACATCCTAAAGGTAAATCTTGGCACATTATTTTTATAATAAAATGGATTTGTACAAGGGGATAATTATTTTTGTGAGAAACTTCCATGAAAAACTCTACATTGTTTCCATGAGCATGAACACAAGTATTCAAGGTCGACCCTCACTTCTCCAATGCATAACTTTCCAATTGCTTCTCTTTTTGAAAAAAATTAGGTTCTCCTCTATATTTTTTAGAACTTTTTAAAAGCACACAATAGAAATAAATTACTCTCTAAAACTTTTGGGTTGTCTCCCAGGCATCACTTTCTTTAAAGCTATTAAGCTTGGCATATTGTGCTCAAGTAATTGATCCACCCGGATCCCAAGGTACATCAAAGCCAATTTTAATTAACAATGATTTGTAGCTTAGTAGTGAGCACAAAGTAATATATATATACATATATATATATACATATATATATACATATATATATATATATCATATAGAAACGAAGTCTAACTCTTTTCCTATGCATTGGCATGTCATAAAAGAACAATTCATTCACACAAAGTAATGGCCAATACATAGCATAAGTAGTTACTTGCAATTTTATCGTTTTGGAAACATAGAGAGGTGAAGATTTGGTTCCTCTCTCATAATAGTTTCAAGTAGGAGCAACAAGCACATGCATATTATATCCATCAAAATCATCATGTGCAATGATAAAATGCAACCCATCAATATAATTCTTAATAATTGCAAACTTCTCCGATATAGTGTAGTTGGGAGAATTCAAAAAGATAATAGGACTATCATGTGTGGGTGCAATAGCAACAGTTTCATGCTTGACATAAAGTACTTAAAAAGTTCATCTCCATAAGGACAATTAATATTGGCATCATGTCCAGAAGCATAGCAAGCATCAAGTTCATCAAAAAGGGATATTTCAAACGAATCAAAGGGATCATAGCAATTATCAACATAACATTCCTCCTTCAGTAAGTACAAAGGGAAATTAAACAATGTATGAGATAAAGAGTTACTCTCATTAGAAGGTGGGAACGGGTGATCAATCCGCTCTTCCTCCTTTTGATCTCCACTCTCCTTCTCATCTTTTTCATCTAATGAGCTCACAGTTTCATCAATTTTTTATTCCATAGGAGCATGCAAAATATTAGTCTCTTACAGGGCAACAAACATTCTCTTAATAAATTCATCAATATCATCATTGCATTTAAATTTTCATGGCAATATCTAAGTATAGCAAGAACTCCGCCTATGTTGTCTCAACATAGCCGGTCCCAAGCCCGGGTAAAGGAGGAGGGTTGTGATAGGCTTGGCGAGCCAACATCAAAACTCAGCCACTCTTATGGAGATGAAACCCAAAATATTTTTGTTGGGGCATAACCCTCTCATCGACGTGCCACATCGGACCCCAGGTGTATTGTCAAATGGGCAAGGGCCAGTGAGGGAGTCCCGGACTAAGGGGTCCTCGGGCCGCCGGCTAATCTCTTAATAGGCCGGCTTGATGGGCCGTTCTCTGAAGAAGGGCCAGACACGTCAAGACTCCACGTTCCAGAAGGGAGCCCCGAAGGCGTGTCGTGCACTCCAAGCCAAGATGAGGAAGTCGACATCTCCGTCCCGGCAGGAAGCCTATCAGGTGCAAACCCTAGGTACCCCCGGTGTCTATATAAACCGGGAGGGTTTTAGAATGTAGGACACACAAAAATTCATCTAGGGTTTTAGCTAGTCGATCTCGAGGTAGATCAACTCTGTAACCTTCATATCATCAATATAATCAAGCAGGACGTAGGGTTTTACCTCCATAGGAGGGCCCGAACCTGGGTAAACATCGTCTCCTTCGTCCCTTTGTTACCATCGATCCTAGTCTCACAGCTCGGGACCCCCTACCCGAGATCCCCCGGTTTTGACACCGACATTGGTGCTTTCATTGAGAGTTCCGCTGTGATCGCCCAAGGAATCGATGGCTCGCGTCTTCATCAACGAAGAGGTCCGTAGCATGGACTCCTTTGTCCCTGGACAAATCTTCGCTTTCGGCAGCATCGTGTTGCACTCTGACCCGACCGGCCACCTTGGCTGGGTCGGAAGTTTCGCCCCTAATCAAGAAGTCAGATTCAGGAACTTAGAGTTCTCCGTAGACCCTCGGGGCGATCTCTTGCTCACCGGGCTCGCAGTCTCATCTGACGCGCCCGAGGACTCCGAGGCCTTAACCTTGGATGTCGTTTTCAATCCCGCTTACGGGGCCAATCCCGATGATGATCTTGACTTCAATCCGGATCCGGCTATAGCGTCAGATGGCCGGGCATCAACCCCTGCCGAATACACTTGTCGTGCGGACGTGCCAGAGGTTAACTCCAGACGCGTCGGGCAGATTGACCCGATCGAGCTCTCGACACTCGGCGAAGCTCTAGATCGGATCTCCTTGATGAAAACTACTGATGACCCAATCTCGATCCACACTCGGATCGGTCTTGAGGCGGGTCAAGAGGAATTTTTCGTCCCACCCACAACCCACTTAGTAGCCACTATCGAAGACTTGACCGATATGGTGGACTACTCCTCCGAGGAGGCAGAAGATATGGAGGAAGAGGATCGCGCTCCCACCCCCGTTAACACCGGGCGATGGACCACCACCTCTACCTACGACGTCTACATGGTGGATACGCCAGCCGGTAACGGCGAGCGCACACCAGCTAACAATGGCGATGACTCAGGTGAGGCGCCGTCAAGGCGCCGGAAACCACGTAAGCGGTCAAAGACAAAAAAGGGGAGGGAAGCCACTGCTGGCACCGGGGAAAACGATACCCCGGAAGACCTCGGCGATCCCGATATACCCGAGTATCCGTTAGAGGACCAGGAAAGGCCGGAGGACCAGCGCGACCCCGAAGATCCGAACGACTCCGAGGATGACAACTACCTCCCCCCTGTAGAGGAGGAGGACAACCCGGAAGATGAGGACCTCATCGTCCCCGAAACCATTGAGGATCAGGAATGGTTCAGGCAACAGCTTTTAGCCACTGCTCGGAGCCTAAAGGCAAAAGCGCGGCAGCTCAAGGCCGAACAAGACACCCTCAACGATAGATGGACAAGGGTTCCATCAGCCGAGGAAGAACACGGCGCCGGTCTATGGGACCAACCCAAGAGTTACCCACGCCGGCGGTTGCTGCCACGATTCGACGACGAGCTCCCCAATACGCCGTCCCCCAAGCACAGTCCATACGACCAGCCGGACCGCCCTCCCCGAGGATGAGATAGGACGGCTGGCGAGGCCGGTTATAGGCCGGCGATACCCCGCAGAAGGGGAAAGGAGCCAATGGAGCCTGATGACAGGTACGACCTGCGACGCGACCTGGATTATAGAATAGGCCGCACGAGATCTATCTACGAATCCAGAGGGTACTCCCCCGATAGACGGGATGAGTACCGACCCTGGCTTGACCGAAACAATAGAGTTTGGGACCAAAACCGGGCCAGAACAGACGCCGATTACCGGCGCGATATAGCCCAGGTCAGAGGCACTGCCCACCCATTGTGCTTCACCGATGAGGTGATGCAGCATCAGTTCCCGGAAGGATTCAAACCCGTGAACACCGAGCAATACGACGACACAACTGACCCAGCAGTGTGGATCGAGGATTTCCTCCTCCACATTCACATGGCACGAGGAGATGATCTCCACGCCATCAAGTACCTCCCCCTTAAGCTTAAGGGACCAGCTCGGCACTGGTTAAACAGTCTCCCCGAAAATTCTATCGGGAGCTGGGAGGATCTCGAGGATGCATTCCGATCTAACTTCCAGGGAACCTATGTGCGGCCCCCGGACTCCTCCGACCTAAGCAATGTCGTCCAAAAGGCAGCAGAGTCCGCTCGAAAATTCTGGAACCGGTTTTTGACCAAGAAAAACCAGATCGTCGACTGCTCGGATGCCGAGGCTATAGCCTCCTTCATGCACAATATTCGAGACGAATGGCTGGCTCGCTAGCTCGGTCAGGATAAACCTAGGACCATGTCCGCCCTTACATCACTCATGACCCGCTTTTGCGCGGGCGAGGACAACTGGCTAGCGAGGCGAAGCCACAACCCCGAAGACCCCAGCACTTCCGAAGTCCGGGACAGAAACGGGAAACCGCGACGCAACAAAAACAAACGCCGACACAACACTAGTGACACCGATGACACGACTGTTAACGCCGGTTTCCGCAACCCAAGATCCGGGCAGCGGAAGAAGCCTCCTAAAGGCAATCGCGACGGACCCACCCCGCTTGACAAGATCATGGAGAGGCCTTGCTAGATCCATGGCACTCCTGACAAGCCCACCAACCACACCAACCGTAACTGTTGGGTGTTTAAACAGGCCGACAAACTCACAACCGAGGACCAGGGCAAAGGCCCACACAGCGAGGACGACGAGGAGCCCCGCGGTCCAAGCAATGGAGGTCAGAAGCAGTTCCCTCCAGAGGTAAAAACTGTGAACATGATATACGCCACTCATATACCTAAAAAGGAGAGGAAGCGCGCCCTTCGAGAGGTCTACGCCGTAGAGCCTGTTGCCCCGAAGTTTAACCCATGGTCGGCCTGCCCGATCACTTTTGATCGGCGAGATCACCCGACCAGTATCCGTCATGGAGGTTCAGCGGCCCTCGTCCTGGACCCCATTATCGATGGGTATCACCTCACTAAAGTCCTAATGGACGGAGGAAGTAGCCTAAATCTGATTTACTCAGATATAGTGAAAAAGATGGGCATAGATCCGTCAAGGATAAAGCCTAGCAACACTACCTTTAAAGGAGTGATCCCAGGAGTCGAAGCCCGGTGCACAGGCTCTGTTAGCCTGGAAGTAGTGTTCGGCTCGCCCGATAACTTCCGCGGCGAGGACTTGATCTTCGACATTGTACCTTTCCGCAGCGGCTACCACGCCCTACTGGGCCGTACAGCGTTCGCTCGCTTTAACGCCGTCCCACACTACGCATACCTCAAGCTCAAGATGCCGGGGTCCAAGGGGGTCATCACCGTCAACGGCAACACAGAGCATTCCCTCCGAACTGAGGAACATGCACTGGCCCTGGCGGCCGAATTCCATTACGAGGACAGTTGGCAAACACCTAAATCCGCCATAAAGGCTCGCAAGGTCGACAAACGAGTTCGGTTTCAATCCGAACTCCCAGATTCTCCCCCTCCCCAGAAATAGGGACACCCCCCCCATTGCACAGCCCTAACGACCGCCAAACATGTGCCAAGAAAGCACAACTTCATGCTCAAGATTCCATGGGCAGCAATGGGGAACAACCATCAAATGGTAAGTGTTCGGCTAGACCGACCAATACCAATACACGTCCTCGGACAAAACACAGGTTCCATCAAGGACCCGCTAAAAGCGTAAAGCTCATCCACACTTCGGCGACTTATCAAGACCTTCTTCCCAAGGTCCGCTCAGCGACAGCATCACTCTTAAAAGGGATGCAACCCCCCAGAGGAATATGAATGGACAGGCGACAAGGCACATCGAGGACGTCATGTCATCAATCGAAGACCCCTGGTACAGCCTCCCCTCTGTAAATTTTATATTTCATCTACTTGTAAATAGTTGCTTCGGCAATCCAAGTTATAAGAATTATTGAGCAAGTACAAAACCATTATATATGGCCACTTCGTTGTCTTTTATACGTCCTCTGTTCTTCCCTGGGTAACGCTTCTTGCGAAAACTGTTCGGTATATATTATGACGCAACCGGCTAATAGACCGAGGGCTCGAATTTAAAATCGCCTTGAACATCACCCCAGTACAACTGGTTGTGTGTTCGGCATCTTGGGTTTTGCTTTATATGCATCGGATCCGAACTATGTCTTGGGTCAATAGTTGGGTTGCTCGGCTCCTGTGCTTGCCCTCTTACGTTCCGCTCATTCGGCTAAAAGGGCAAAGGGAGAACCACTGCGATTGTGCTTCCAGCTCGTCTAGTCAAGCACTTCAGGGGAGAAAGCCGAAAACTGACCGTCATAGTAAGCGAGAACCGGTCTGCGAATCCGAGCATAAGTGTCATACTAAAAAACCGATATCGGTTATTCCGAGTTATACGATGGGTTTTGTACTAGTACAAACCATGTGATGTCGGCTTCGGTCCCGATACATCCGAACATCACAAAACACTGGGGGCTTGTCATCGGCCCCTGCATTTTTCTACACTCCCACGGCTAAGTGAAAGTGATAAAGCACCATAGTCCTATTGCCTTGTCCCGCTCGCACTACCGCCTTCGGGCGCCGATACCTCGGCTAAGGGTAAAAGTGCGGATACAGAGACACCCCGCGTAGTATCTACGTGGGGGCTGAAGCCGACGACTCGCTGCTTTTAGATGAACCGGCCACATAGGAGTCTAAATAAACATAAACTACTTATAAGACATGATAAACCATGCAACACTAATTATAAAGCGTTAAAGTCTTCGGACATATTACATCACGCTCATTCATACAAAACATCTTTGGAGCATTGGGCCTCTATTGCCCGAGCACCCTCCATTACATGGGGGAAGTACAGCTCGGGGCACCTATGACTCTTGTCAGGAGGCGAAGGTGCGGTGGCCATCTTAGTCGGCTGGAGCTTCGGCCAGTGCACCATGGTCCTTGCAAAGGCCATCCATGCGCCCTCGATGCATGTAGAGCGCTTCAGCACGTCAACCCGAGGCGCAGCATCACATAGCTTCTGCACCAGCCCAAAATAGCTGCTCGGCAACGGCTCATCGGGCCACAGACGGATGCAGAGGTCCTTCATGGCCGGCTCCACCATTCTGTGCATCTCCATCAGTTGCTTCATGTGATCAATGAGGAGAGGAGAGCGCTCGGGGGACTCAAACTGCGCCCAGAATAGCCGGGCCTCATCATCCTCCGCCCGCGAAGCATAAAGCTTGTTCGCGTCTGCTGCACTCTTCTGGAGATCCGCACAGACGCCTAAGGAACGCCACACCTGGGTGAGCAAAGCAAATTTGCTACCACCAAAGGCGCATTGTAGTGAATACGGCTTACCATCGATGACAGCCTTGATTTGGCGAAGTTCCTCTTCAAAGGACCGCCTATCCACCCGCTCCTTTTGGAGCTCGGATTTTAGCGCCGCCAACTCAGCGACTTGCTCTTTGCCTTTCTGCTCAAGGGCCTCGCACTTCGCGCTGGCATCCTTGAGCTCTTGCTGCACCTCCTCCACCCGGGCCTCGTGCTTGGCGCTTGCAGCCTTCAAAGTGGAAAGCGCGGCTGCCGCTTGTTCGGCGGTCGTCTTCTTCTCCTCGGCCTCTTGCTTCATTTTCTGGAGCTCGGCCTTGAGTTTCTCAACCCCCGCAGCTGAAGCTGTGGAAGCAATCATAAACAAGTCACACTGGGTCACCAGTGCGGATCATCACCAATATATAGCTCGGATATTAAAATTCGGCTTACCTCGCGCCTCGTCGAACCGCTTGTTCAGGCTATCAAGCTCCTCTTCGGAGATTTTAAGCTTCCGATTTAGCTCGGTCAGCTCAGCGGCATTACCGGCCGCCGCCGATGACGAGGCCTACAAGAAACCGCATTCAGTTATGTGCATTCCAACCCCCGAACTGTCAAGGATATGACTCCATGTTCGGTCCTCTTAAGGGCTTTTCAAACATTGCAGGACTAACTGGCGCCTTGTGCATCATTATTCGTTCCTTATTATCTGACCCCCGGATGCGTTTTTGCAAACCCACCCGGGGCTCGGGGGCTACTACATATATAAAGATAGCACAAACTTAAAAATATAGTTGTTCGGGAAAAAGGTATTACATGACTCACCTGGAAGCCCGCCAAGAGACCATTGAAGGCCTCTTTCAGTCCATTATCGACAGACTGAATTCCTTGTAAAACCGCACCCATAAGAGTGCGGTGATCCTCGGAGATGGGGGCACTCGCTAGCGCCTCCTCCATAACCGGCCACCCAGCCGTTGGTGGCGACCGGGCAGTCCGATCTCTGATCGGGGACTGAGCCGGTAACTTCGGAGGCACAGAGTGCTCCGGAGATGTCCTCGGAGGGGACTGGGCATTTCTTCGCCCTTCCTCTTCGGCGACCAGGGTAGCATTCTTCCCCTGGTCCTCAGCGGCCTGGGGAGTTTTCTCTCCCTGGCCTTCGGCGGCCGCGGCATCAGCCTTGGCCATGGCATGGTCACCCCCTCCACCCGTGTTTGGCTCCAACGGAGCCTGGCTGGATGAAACCTCCGCGGTATCCTTCGCGGCCCCTGGAGGTGTAGGGTGGGATGCGGTCCCGCTCTCCGCCAGCTCGGCGGGTGGAGACCCCCATCCGATATTTGGTCGGTAGGGAGGACGCGCGGTGGGCTGCGAGACATTCTTGTACTTAAAACATTGAAGGCTTTGCGTAAATAACCCGGGAGTCTTCGGATTAATACCTTTGAGCGGGGGGGTTGACCCTTGGGTTCCTTCGGGGAACCCTCTCGAAGTCCTCGGACTCTTTATCAAAGTTCGAACTGTCGTCGGGTAAGATCAATCTCGCCCGGCGCGCCCACTTCAGGGCAGGAGGGGCAGCAGCCTCCGTGGCGTCCGGCGACGCCGCCCCCTTCCTCGTGAGGGGAGAAACGTCTTCCCCCACGTCTTCATGCTCCTCCTCATGACTGGAGGAGGCATGGGTTTCCACGGACGCGGCGTCCGGCTGGTCCTTGATGCGGAGGCCCTCTCTGGCCTCCTTTTTCTTCTCTTTCTTCTCGGGCGCCGAGTACGGTGCCACGACGAGCATCGCCGCCAACAACTCCGACCTGGGGTCTTCGGGTTGTGGAGCCGGGCAGTTAATCCTCGCGGTTTTGCTCAGCCACTTCTGCGAAAGTAAGGGAGAAGGCGTTCAGACTTTTTGCCGAAGAAACAGAGTCAATGAATTGAAATTATACCATACCTTGGTCGGAGGGTTATCGGCGCTTAGGCCCATATCCTCTTCCTTGGCCGGCCAGCTTTTCCGAGGCTTGAATAATGCCTTCCACAACTTCTCAAGAGTGGTACGGAAAAGTTGGCGCACTGTAGGCTCATCGTTAGACTGATAAGCCCACATTGGGGAAGCCCAGCGTTGGCAAGGAAGGATACGGCGGTGGAGCATGACCTGGAACACGTTGACCAGCTCCACCTTGGCCTCGATCACCAAGGTAATGCGCTTCTGCAGCAGCTTCAGCTCAGCATCTGACCCCCAGTCAAGGCCCTTCCTGAGCCAGGAGGTCAATCTCGTTGGGGGTCCGGATCTGAATTCGGCAGGCGCCACCCAACCCTCATGCCTTGGCTCAGTGATGTATAACAACTCCTTCTGCCAGATCTTGATGGTGTCGACGAAGGTGCCGGTAGGCCACTCGACGCGGGGGAGCTTGCTGATTACCGCCCCTCCGCAGTCTGCGTGCTCGCTGGCCATGGTCTTCGGCTTGACATTGAAGACCTTGAGCCACAAGCCGAAGTGCGGTTCGACCCGCAGAAAGGCTTCGCATATGATAATGAATGCCGATTTGTGCATAAAGGAATTCGGCGGAAGGTCTTGGAAGTCCAGCCCATAGAAAAACATAAGACCCCTGACAAAGGGGTGGAGCGGAAAGCTCAGTCCCCGGATGAAGTGGGGGACGAACACCACCCTCTCGCCTGCCTTGGGGGTGGGAATTACCTGGTTCTTCTCCGGGGCGCGGTGGAAGACGTTGGCGGGGAGGTAGTCGGCCTGCTTTAGGTCCCGGATATCCTGGTCAGTGACCGTGGAGGCCTCCCACTTGCCATTGGAGCCCGAACCCGCCATGGTTAAGCTCGGAGGAGGGGGTGAGGAAGAACTGGATCTGAGCTCTCAAAGCTTGGGGAGATTGAGGAGGCGGAGGATGCGAATGAGAAGCGTGAATAGGCCTTGGTTTTTTTCCTTTTTATGAGACGGGCCACCGATTAGCCTCCCTTACCGCGCCATGAATCCCTCCGCTTCCCAAGACTTGCGTGCCGTTATACGTGCGTGGAGATTAATCATATCCCGTGTGAAACGGAGCACGATTTGTGCCGTGATGAGTCATGTCACTGTAAATAGGCGATGACCCTTCGTCAGAGGGGGTGTCGAAAAACACTGTTTACACTGGCGATTGGCCTTCGGGGCTAAGCAATTCATGGTGTTCGGTCAATCATATGATCGGAAGAAATACGTGTCATCGGAAACCGAACTAGTCTCAGCCGATCATGGAAAGGGAAGAAGAACTCACCCCGCAAGCCGAAGACTCTGATCATATGAAGCAGCTGGAGCTGAGACCCTTGGCGTTGGGGGCTAGTTCGGGGGCTACTGAGGGAGTCCCGGACTAAGGGGTCCTCGGGCCGCTGGCTCATCTCTTAATAGGCCGTCTTGATGGGCCGTTCTCTGAAGAAGGGCCGGACACGTCAAGACTCCATGTTCCAGAAGGGAGCCCCGAAGGCGCGTCGTGCACTCCAAGCCAAGATGAGGAAGTCGACATCTCCATCCTCGGCAGGAAGCCTATCAGGTGTAAACCCTAGGTACCCCCCGGTGTCTATATAAATCGGGAGGGTTTTAGAATGTAGGACACACAGAAACTCATCTAGGGTTTTAGCTAGTCGATCTCGAGGTAGATCAACTCTGTAACCTTCATATCATCAATATAATCAAGCAGGACATAGGGTTTTACCTCCATAGGAGGGACCGAACCTGGGTAAACATTGTCTTCTTCGTCCCTTTGTTACCATCGATCCTAGTCTCACAGCTCGGGACCCCCTACCCGAGATCCGCCGGTTTTGACACTAACAGCCAGGCCGTCACCCCCCAGATGGCGCGTTGTATCGTGATCTGGATACGATGGCAAGTGAGAGAGGATCGGAGCGTCGCATCCTTAGTGGCGCGCTACATTGGCACCTGGGTGTAGTGGAAAATGAGAAAGGTTCTTCGCATTTGACTCGACGAGTTCGAAGGGTAAGGAAGCTAGCCGAGCCCTAGAGGATTTGCTTAGGTAGCTGGAATGTAGGGTCTTTGATAGGTAAGCTTCAGGAGGTAGTTGATACAGCGGTGAGGAGAGGTGTTGATATCCTTTGCGTCCAAGAGACCAAATGAAGGGTACACATAGCGAAGGAGGTGGAGCGTATCGGCTTCAAGCTGTGGTACACGGGGACGGTTGCAAATAGAAATGGAGTAGACATCTTGATCAACAAGAGCCTCAAGTATGGAGTGGTAGACGTCAAGAGACATGGGGACCGGATTATCCTGGTCAAGCTGGTAGTTGTGGACTTAGTTCTCAACGTTATCAGTTCGTATGCCACGCAAGTAGGCTAAAATGAGAACACCAAGAGGGAGTTGTGGGAAGGCCCGGAGGACATGGTTAGGAGTGTACCAATTGGCGAGAGGCTCTTCATAGGAGGAGACCTCAATGGCCACGTGGGCACATCTAACACATGTTTTGAATGGGTGCATGGGGGATTTGGCCATGGCATCAAGAATCAAGAAGGAAAACATGTCTTAAGCTTTGCGCTAGCCTACGACATGATCGTAGCTAACACCCTCTTTAAGAAGACATAATCACATCTAGTGACTTACAATAGTGGTCCACAGTCTAGCCAGATTGATTTCATCCTCTCGAGAAGAGAAGATAGGCGTGCGTGCCTAGACTGTAAGGTGATACCTGGAGAGATTGTTGTCCCTCAGCACAAGCTTGTGGTTGCATACTTCCGCTTTCGGATTCGTGTCCAGTGGGACAAGCGTGGCAAAGTCGCTAGAACGAAGTGGTGGAAGCTCAAGGGGGGGGGGGTAGCTCAGGCGTTCAAGGAGAGGGTCGTTAAGGAGGGCCCTTGGGAGGAAGGAGGTGATGCAGACAACATGTGGATGAAGATGGCAACTTGCATTTGTAAGGTGGCCTCAAAGGAGTTTGGAGTGTCCAGGGGAAGTAGAAGAGAAGCTAGAGATACCTGGTGGTGGAACAATGATGTCTAGAAGGCAATTAAGGAGAAGAAAGATTGTTTCAGACGCCTATATCTAGATAGGAGTGCAGATAACATAGAGAAGTCAAAGATGGCAAAGAAGGCCGCAAAGCGAGCTGTGAGTGATGCAAGGGGTCACGCGTATGAGGACCTCTACCAGCGATTAGACACGAAGGAAGGCGAAAGGGACATCTATAAGATGGCCAAGATCCGAGAGAGGAAGAAGAGGGATGTTGACCAAATCAAGTGCGTCAAGGACGGATCAGATCAACTCCTAGTGAAGAACGAGGAGATTAAGCATAGATGGCGGGAGTACTTGGACAAGCTGTTCAATGGGGAGAGTGAGAGCTCTACCATTGAACTAGGCGACTCCTTTGATGATACTAGCAGGGGTTTTGTGCGGCGAATCTAGGAGTCGGAGGTCAAGAAGGCTTTAAAGAGGATGAAAGGAGGCAAGGCGATGGGCCCTGATTGTTTCCCCATTGAGGTGTGGAGAGGCCTCGGGGACATAGTGATAGTATGGCTG